>OX621209.1:3690212-5109041 GCA_951640565.1 Petrophora chlorosata
GTGTTGTGGTTTGAAAGCATTATAGCCAGTGAAATTACTGGGCATATATGTGACTTAATATCTGATGTCTCGGGGTGAAAAGCGCAGTGCAGTTCTACGCAGTACTTGCCACGGTATTTAAAGTTCTGGGTGGCACTACAATTGTTATGAGCAGGTGTGGCGCTTACCTTCAGGCGAACGACCTGCTTGTCTCATTATTCAGTTCCATAATTAAAAAAAACTTTTACAAATGTAGTAAAATAGTATAGACTTGGTCCGCTCCGTAGCTTTAGTCTGTTATTCCATCACATAAAATTACCTTTCTTTCTATACTAAACATAATCCCATACCACATCACAAACTTCTCTCGATTTTACTTTCCTTAATTTATTTTCTCCACTTTTTCGTTTTTTTCTCTACTATGGCCATGACACGGTTTGTGTATTGTGTCAGCAATTTTTCGTTTATCCTCCTCGTGCGTAAAGGGACTTTGATGAATTGATTGGGAGATGTGGTTCAATTGGCGACAGATGTTATATAATAAAAAAAATATCTTTATTTACATACACAAGGTCGATATTTATTTACTAGTGCAGAATAATTTGATATGCTTTTGATAACATTTTTCACGAATAATTTGTCAACATAATCATTAAAACTCGGAAATTAGCAGGCACCTATACAATTATTAAATGTCTATATAAAAATGCTCAATTTAAGACACACCGTTTAAACAAGCAAAAGCCAATCCCAATTCTGCAAGCAAGAAATGTAAACCTAGTAGGTCTATTAGACTCACTTATCAAATGCCATTACGCAATGCTAGGATGAGTGTCTGATCTTTTTTATTTATTGAAGTCGTTCGAGGTTTTATATCTATTCTATATACGGTTTGCCTTATCTTAAAGCGCTTTCATTTCTATCAATACTGATATATCTTTTTTTAGGTTGTCAGTGTTTTAATAGACTAACTGTGTAGAAGACTCAGAAGTTATATAAAAAGGTGTCTGTGATGCCCAAATTGAATAAAGAACTTTGTATTGATTACATTCATTCATGACATTGATGGTTATAGTAAAAAAAATTTTTTTTATTTAACGAATGACGAGACGAGCTGGTCGTTTGCCTGATGGTAAGCAATAAGCCAGCCCATAAAAAAGCACCACCCAGAACTTTGTTTTGCAAAATCCTGCGCGGCGCTGCGCTGCGCTCGTCACCCTGAGACAATGACACAATTATATATTTTTTTATGTAATTGAATGACAAGACGAGCTGGTCGTTTGCCTGATGGTAAGCAATAAGCCAGCCCATAAAAAAAAGCAGCACTCAGAACTTTGTTTTGCAAAACCCTGCGCGGCGCTGCCCTGCCCTGCTGCTGCTATAACCCTCCTTTTGGGCTTTGTAGCGGGTGGGTACCACAACGTACCCAACAAGGCAATTGGTGGGTACCAAATATTATATATTATTAGATACCTTATGGTAATACTGCTCCCCAATGTTAATCTATTTTGGCTTTGAAGATAACCCCAAACCAGTCAATGGAAATGCCTTTTGGGTACGATAATGATAACCATTGAATAACTTAAGGGTAGACTATCAAACCGTACCTCTCGCTTGGAAATGACACGTGCGAGGTTGGATTGAGAAACCCAAGCAATATTAAAAAAATATTGTGTAAAAAAAGATTGCGGTGATTATTATAGTTACTGGTGGTAGGTTTCTCGTATGCGAGAGGCCGTCTGGGTGGGTACCACCGCTTTGCCAGTTATTCTAACGCCAAGCAGTAGTGCGCAAGCATTACTTTCCTCCGGCTTGAAGGGCATTGTAGCCAGCGAAATTACTGGGTATTATGAGACTCAACAGCTTATTGTCTAAGGGTGACGAGCGCAGTGCAGCGCCGCGCAGGATTTTGCAAAACAAAGTTCTGGGTGGTGCTGCTATTGTTATGGGCTGGCGTATCTGAATGATGAGACGAGCTGGTCGTCTGCCTGATGGTAAGCGTCACCTGCCCATAATGAATACAGTGCCACCGAGAACTTTTAATACTACAAAAAGAACTGCATTGCGCTCATCGCCCAGCCATCAGATATTATCTCATGTCTCATATCAGATATTATGTGATATGTCTCATATGCCCAGTGATTTCGCTGGCTACAATGCCCATCAATCCGGAACACAGTAATGCTGGCGCACTACTGCTTGATGGCAGAATAACTGGCAAAGCTGTGGTACCTACCCAGAAGGCCTCCCACATACGAGAGACCTACCATGAGTAATTGAGTTGATTACAATACTGCGGAACCACAATCAATAGATGAAATACTGCTACATCTGAGTATTCCTGAGCCACCCAAGATGGCGATGCAAGGCCGAGTCGGGATTCTAACCCAGGTGCGTCGGATTGAAAGGCGCACGAGTTCCCGCTGAGCCACACTCGCTCTAAAATCCTGCCCCCAACTCCTTATCCACTTCATCTGAGTACTCAATGTATCAAGCCAATGAACTTTCCAACGATAAATAACGGGCCACACTACCAAACCTACCTCCTGTCTTATAAAGTACCTCCCAACACCCTTATAAGCCCATAAAACTTCACGAGGGCAAGGGTCAAGCGAGTGTCGGAAGGTCAAAGAAATATGAGAGTTTCAACTTTTTTATCACTCAAAGTTTTGGTTGTTTTTGGTGGATATTGGAAAATTAGTATGTTCTTGGGATGTAACTTGGGAATAAGTGCGTATTGTGTCCGTAATACCTTACTCCATCTATAGGCATGCCTAAGCATACCAACACGACGCGTAGCTATAGCCAAACATTTTTTTTTACGCCCAATGATCACATACGTAGATCTTGGCCCCTAACTAGGATTCCCTGTATCTAGGGAACCAGGAACTACGAGGACTATGGTCCCACAACACCCACACACGAAACAAATGCTAGCGGTTCTTTTTCTGTGCAAAAAAAATTTGTCCCGTCGTGGGAATCGAACCCGCAACCTCGGTGGTGTATGAAATTTGAGCCAACTTGCCCAACCATTACACAGAGGCTGACAAAATGAGGCCCGCTTGCGCTTTTTATTTTAAAATGTATAACTTGTTTAGTTCTGAATGTAATTTCTGGCCTTGCGTTAATTTTTCCTTAGGATGAAAACAGTACAATCACGGCTATAGACACTTTTTTTAATCACAACGCTGTGTGCTTCTACGTTTTGATACTGTTTATGCTCTTAGTTTTAATTAAATGGCTCATAAAATTTTTACATAACGTGTGATGGAATAAGAAATATTTTTATTTTACTGGACATTTAGTAAATCTTTGTTGTCGATTTAATTTAGAATTGCCTTGTGAAAGGAATTGAAAAAAATAATAATTAAAAAACGTAACATATGCTTCAGACAAAAGCTTAAAAATATTCCACTTATCGCGCACCGTCAAGCGTTAAAAAATAATATTCATTAGACATATAAAAATATATCTTCTTCTTGATGATGTTATATTAATCTTATAATGACGTGACACCTATTTGCGCTCAACCTGTCTGTTTGTTATTTTACCTCCGAGCTGTAAACGCAAAAGCCTTCGATTTCCTTCATTACCCACTAAAAACACGACACACCAGTTTACGTCCCACCTTGTAATTAAATGGAGATCGATCCCACCAAAACCAAGCCGCAAAATGCGTTTCGACCTTGTTTCTCCCCTCTGCGGTTTTCCGTGGCACTTAATTTATCTCAAAGACAACTTTTCACATGTTTCTGTGAAGATCTCCGAACGTTTTACTGGCGGTAAGCTTCTCGTATGCGAGAGGCCGGCTGAGTGGGTACCACCGCTTTGCCAGTTATTCTGCCGCCAAGCAGTAGTGCGCAAGCACTACGTGTTCCTGTTTGAACGGCATTGTAGCCAGCGAAATTACTGGGTATCATGAGACTTAACAGCTAATTATCTCAGGGTGACGAGCGCAGTGCAGCGCCGCGCAGGATTTTGCAAAACAAAGTTCTGGGTGGTGCTGTTACTGTTATAGGCAGGCGCATTGCTTACCATCAGGTGAACGACCAGCTCGTCTGGACACTCAGTCACATAAAAAAAAACTAGGTTTAATTGTTTTTCATGTTCTCCCAAAAAGTCCATGGAAAGCTTGAATAAAGTTTCACCACTTTATTGGAACACTAGGAATGACATAGATTTTGACTAGGTACAATACGAAAAAAATCATTGTAATGTTTTCAAACTATCAAATAAAAACTACGTAAGACAAGGCGGTATGGTCCTAGAGACTTTAGCCTGCGCAAACAAGTGAATTAAAAAAAAACACAATTCAAAGAAAAAACTAACCTGTTTCAAATTAGCGTGAATCAGAGCGTTTTGTATCTACTTGGATTTTACCTTAAAAAATGTAAGCAGTTAAACCCCCAGTGCCTTCCGTCCTATTATTTTATAAGCCCCTTCAAAAAAATACTCATCCCAATTTACATAAGCATTATTTTACCCGGATAATTCCGGTTATAACCAGACGCGGCTGGATAAAGTTGTTATGATAATGACGAAACATAATTTAGCAAACAAGTGCCTTTTACGATCTGACCAATCGCAAGCTTCCGTATACCTATTTGGAAAAAATTCAATACTTTGCACAGTTTTTGGTGCGGTGATATTAAAAAGTATGCACTTAAGTATTTTGAAATATATTTTTAATTTTTTTTCCAATGCAACGTTTTTGAGACAGTGTTTATTATTTTCTCCATAGGAGAGACACGACAAGCACAAAGTAATATACCTAGATAGGTGTAGGCAACACCCAAGTTCACACACAATATGATTGAACAGTTTATGCAGCAGTTTGTAAACGGTTTACCACAATAACCCTTTAATTTTATGAGTTTCAAGTTAGTTACATGTGCGCCTTAAACGTTTACTAACATGGAACTAAATCGTAACTTGTAGTTGCATTGTAATTTGCAGTTGCATTGTGTTGCTTTGCGGCCAACCGAAACTTAAAAAAGAGTGTGCTCACTTGTTAAAAAGTTCATTGTTTTGCGCGTACCTGGACGACCATAAGCGTCTCATTACGTCAATTTATTGTGATTGTAATCATCGTTGCGTTTAACGTAGTACATAATTTGAATAAACATATTGTCTTATCAACTTTATACGCTTTACGCGCGGGGTAACAAGCATTGCGGGACGATAAAATTTGAGGTTAGGGAACAGGAAGCGGAGTTTTATGAGTTGTGCTGATTTATCCGCCCTTCACTGTCTGCCTGATGAATGAAGGCGTAGATTATACAAAAGGGTTGTAATTTTTTTGCGCCTTATACGTCCTCTGCTAAATAGTCATATTTTTTCAAATAAAACTTCAATGGACTCCATCATCCTACTAACATTATAAATGTAAAATTTTGTGATGATGAATGTATTGATGAAAAAATAAATCTCGTCTAAATCTCGTCGTTCAGTTACATAAAAAAAAGGATTTCGATGAAATTTCGTGTGTTAGTAATGTACCAGGTCTGGGAAAAGAGCATAGATTTCTTTTCATTTCGCAAAGGACAGATGGCGCTGCAAAAGGACAGATGGCGCTGCCGTCATGTAAACATTGGCTCTTATATGTTTATTTATAAAAAATAGTTAAGAGTGATTTTAAGTCAAAATGTTCTACTAAACCAGTGAAGAACCGTCCAAATAATGTGCGAAATCGTTTGTGGCAGATATAATAAAACTGTATGTGTGAAATAAGCGCAACACAAACTGTGAAGTAAATTGCTAAAAACATACTTTTTAGTGTAGTTATCAGAGTCATAAAAGTATTCAGTATAGAACGTGGCCAAACAAACAACTAGTGAAAATTTGGTGAAAATCAAACGTGTCTAAGTGGGTCAAATTTTAACTTTTACATCTCGAGTAACCGTTATCGGCGCAAAATCAAAAATTGGACTTTGAACTCTGTTTGACTTCGAGCTGACGCGACGTGACGGACGGCGATAAAACTAAATTCTCTAAAACTTTACAAAAGTGAAAACCAATAAGACTTTTCGGAGCGCTCGTTAATTGTCTCATTGGTGAGGAGGTTGCCATTACTGACTTGAAAGCGAGATGCCCGAGATCGAATCCTGATACTGTTGACTTTTTGAAATTGGATTTTGTTATATTTTTTTTTTTGTACGCATACATTTTTTATTTCTTTTTTTATTCCTTACTTAAATCATGGCTCCTACTGAAAAAGGGATTAAAAAATCAATTGCTTGTGGCAAATGCCACAAAAATATAGGCAATGAGAGAATGATTAAATGTGCAATTTGTAAGCACGATCACGACTTAATATGTGCGAGAGTGTCAACAACTCGCTATGACATGATGACTAAAGATAGGAAAGCAAACTGGGTTTGCCCTAAATGTATGGAATCTAAGACAAGTAGACATGTCCATGCCACTAACACATGCAGTACACCTGTAAATAAAGGTAAAAAACCTCCACAGCTGACAAACTCACAAGGAAAAATTTATAAACTACCCGTTCAGGTGCAACTATCGACAAATCTTCAAAATAAAAACTTAAATTCTACACAAATCGATAGTGTAATAGACAACTCTGTTCTATCTCCAGAGTCAATATTACGACGAAGCGTTTGCGAACTGTCCAAAACTGAACATCTCGCCAGAAGTTTACCAGACTTATCTACATTGACAAATACCGACAATGAAGACTTGAAGAGAGAAAATGAATTGCTAAAAGACCAGCTACAAATTGCACATGCAGAAATAGATAATTTACATCTGGAACAAAATGACCTTAAGAAGAAAATAGTAGAACAACAAAATCTAATCACACAACTAAAAAAAATCTGTACGAGTTCTCCAAACACGTCTATAAAAAATCGTGCCACGCAAAAATCTAACTACCACCACTTGCATAAATCACAAGAACTGGCAGAGATTTTTGATAGAAGCTGCAATACTGAGCAGCTTTCGAAAAAACAAACTCAAGATAATGTCTCCAACAATTCGGAAAATATTATTACAGCAAAGACAAAAATGTTTAATAAAGATCCCGTTCCAGAGACGACGAGGAACCCAAATAGAAAACTTATCCAGATTTTCGGCACACAACAATGTGTTGGACTAGCATCGTCACTAATTCGATCACGTGAAAATACGAAGTATGAAAAATACGACGTCTCGGCGGTGACTAAACCTAATGCCACAACAGAAGAAGTGCTCAAGACTTGTGAAAATATCCACCCCAGACCTCGGGATAAAATTATCATTTGTGTTGGTGAAAACGACCAAAACCCTGTTAAAGTTATTTCTGAACTATATGCCATATTAAAGAAATATTGTATGTATACTGTAATTGTCATAAATGTAATTTGCAACAAATATTTAAACGAAGACAAACTTAATAGAGATTTAAAAATGCTTTGTAAAACCTTTGAAAAATGCGTCTACATAAGTGATCTTCAATTTCAAGACAGTTATAGGTTACTTAAATCTATGACTCATAAAGTGAATTATGCCATTGACTGTACAGACTATGACCACAAATACTTGAACCTTAAATCTCTAAAAAAAGGTATGCAGGCATCATGTTGTTCATCTAGTAATGAAAATAACTCTAATAGTGAAACTAGTCTCAAATCGAGTAATAAAGGCACTATTCTTCATTATTTTGCTCCAATTACGAAAAACCACAATCGACAACACTATCTCAATCAAAGCGTTATATCTGTTAAGAAAACAATAACGGATTACTTCCCTATAATCACGAGGCCTGAAAGTGCAAAAAAGGACAAACCAACGTTTTTTCGTTAACTTGCTAGAGAACCATATAAACATACTACATCAAAATATTGCTGGCCTGTTAAGTAAAACGGAAATTCTTAATCTTACATTGCAAGACTTATCCAAAAATGGCAAACACATTGATATATTATGTCTTTGCGAAACTTTTATAAAGGCAGGTGAGGAATCAAACATTCAATTAGAAGACTTTTCTTTGGCCGATTGGTACTCCAGAAAAAAACAGCGTCGTGGAGGAGTTTGTATCCTATGCAGGGATAACATTAGCTTTAAAAAATTGGCATTTTTAAAAAACTACAATAAAGAGTTCTCTTTCGAAGCATGTGGAATCGAAATTCCACTATATAAATGCATAATTATATGTGTTTATCGAATACCAAATAGCAATCCTAGTGTGTTTCTTAACAATCTGGAGATTGTTTTGCTTGAATTAAGAAAGAAAACAAAAAAGAAAATTATAATAACAGGCGATTTTAATATCGATTTATTGAAACCTTCAGAAGCTCTAATAGAACTTGAAAGAATCGCACAAAATTACAACCTAGTTTTTCATATCACTGTCCCTACTAGGTTAACATCCTGTCTAGATCAAATTTTAAGTAACGTTCATGATGCCAAAGGAGAGGTTCTTCCTCTAGGTTTATCAGATCACGACACTGGTCAACTTTTGTCCATTCCAGTAGAAACCAAAACTGCGCCAATGAAAAGCTGGTACATAATAAGACGTGATTTCAGCTCGGAGAATATTCATATTTTTCTGCAAAGCTTGCAAAGTCTCTCCTGGACCGACATTTATTCCGAATCTAATACAAATTCAGCGTTCAATAAATTTCACGAGATATTGACATTATTTTTCAACTTGTGTTTCCCTTTCAAAAAGATAAGAATATCTAATAAATCTAAAAAAAGCAACTGGATCTCTAAAGGCATAAGAATTGCAGCTAAAAACAAACGAAAACTTAGAATGAAATACTATAAAACAAAAAATAAAACCAATAAATTGAAGTATCTGAAATATAACAAAATGTTCAAAAAATGTATTTTTACCGCACAAAGGCTAAAAAATATTAGCTTTATTAATAACGCAAAAAATCTTTGTATGGCCTCTTGGAACATCATAAACACACAAACATCTTCAAAAAGAACAAAAAACTATCTTAACAAGCTAAACTTTAATGGTGATACCTTGTCGAGACCGGTTGACATTGCAAATGCTTTTAATAATTATTACATAAATTTGACAAATAAAGATATTTCGGATAACGACACTACTGACTACCAATATAAATTGAAATCTACTGACTCCAGCATGTTTCTATTCCCCACCAATAAAAATGAAGTTTCTAATATTATTAAATCATTAAAAAATACTAATGCAGTTGGACATGATCAAATTACTACAAACTTAATTAAAATGTGTTCCAACATAGTGACCCCCATATTAGTTCACTTAATTAATTTATCACTAGAAGAAGGAACTTTCCCTGAACTTTTAAAAATCACAGTAATAAAACCAATTTTTAAAAGAGACGACAAGGAAAACCCCGAAAACTATAGACCAATAGCTTTAATTCCTATAATTGCTAAGATTTTTGAAAAGATAATGTACAGCCGCATCATCAAATTTGTAAATAAATTTAATATCATATGCTATGAGCAAAACGGATTTCAAAAAGGCAAATCTACTACACTAGCGGCATTTAAACTTGTTGACCAAATTGTTCAACGTGTTAATAACAAAACGCCTACTACTGCAATATTTTTTGACATGAGCAAGGCTTTTGATTTTGTGTCTCATACGCTTTTGCTGCTTAAGTGTGAAGCTTATGGTCTACGAGGACGTGTGCTTAAATGGCTCGAAAGTTATCTTAGCAATAGAACACAATACGTAGAGATCACTAGTATCAATGAAAATCTAGAAGAAGTCTGTATAAAATCAGATATTAAAAAGAACCAAACAGGTGTACCCCAGGGCAGCATACTTGGACCCCTGTTGTTCTTACTATATATAAACGATCTTCCCGCAATAACAAACCACCCCTGCACACTTTTTGCAGATGACATTTCTGTTGTTGTCTCGAAACCCTCCAATGAAAATTATAACAATTATATAAATAATACTATAAAAGACATTATAGAATGGCTCCATATCAACAATCTAAAAGTAAATGTCCAAAAATGTAAATATGTACAATTTCACAACCACGGAGCAAAAAAAGAAAAGTTAAATGTAATTTATGATAATCAAAAATTAATTGAAGAAAATGAAACTACATTTTTAGGTCTAGTGTTAGATGACAGATGTACGTGGGTGTCACATGTAAATAAAGTATGTGGTAAAGTTAACAGGTTTGCTTACGCACTTTGGAAATTGACAAAAATTTGTAACCAAACAACTGCATTACAAGCTTACCATGGTTATGTGGCTTCTAATTTGAGATACGGTGTAGTGCTATGGGGTAACTCAGTCAAATCAAATCGAGCTTTTATTGCTCAAAAACAGTGTATTCGGGCTATATGTAATGTATCCCCTGTCACAACCTGCAAACCCCTTTTTAACCGACTTCAAAAAAGGAGGAGGTTCTCTATTCGGTTGTATTTTTTTTTTTTTTTTTTTTTTTTATTTAAAGACATGAAGTTGCTGACATTCCCAAGCATTTACATTTATGAGGTATGCTGCTTTGTTAAAATGCATCCTTCACTGTTTAAATCAAACAGAGACACATGTAAATTTTATACAAGGTTTCCTAACAAACTTATTCTTCCACCTATTAAAACTGAAATATGTAATCGAAATAGTTATACAAGGTCTGTCAAAATATTTAATAAACTTCCAGAAACCATTAAAGATATGCCTATCGGTATGTTTAAGAAAACACTACGTAAATGGTTGATTGAAAAATGTTTTTATTCTATAAATGATTATTTGACGGCAAAATTATGATTTCATTGACATTGTGTTGTTATTCAGATTTAGATTGTGTAAATATTATCTGACATGCATTATATTAGTTATCTGACATATTATACTTATTATCTGACATATTATATTGACTTGTACCCACTACTCACATTAAATTAACATCTGACATTCTTATTTTAATATGTAATAACTTAATAATATTAATGATAATTATGTAATGACTTAATAATTTTAAGTACTATTTCGTATAAATTTTGTCATGTTAAAAAAGGTTTAGTATTAAATTTGCATGCCAATGACGGTGATGTGTAGGACAAATTATTTATACTGTACCATCTTGTAATGACCACATCAAAGCAAATAAATTTCATTTCATTTCATTTCATTTCATTTCAAAAATCGTGAGTGAAACCGCGTGGCTCAGCTAGTACTTACCTACTAAAGGTATAGGAATTTACTAAAGTAGGTACCTCACATTACTATTTTAGATTTATATCTGACACACTCTTTATTATTTTCCTCGACATTATGAAGACGTAAACACTGTCTCAAACGTTCCGTACGAGGATAACAGCCCAATGTGGAAGTGTAATAAAAATCTAAAATGGCGGCGGCAGAAATTTGGAGGCTGTTCGCTTTGCAGCGACAAACTTTGGGTAACAATAAATGTGATATAGTTCTCTTTACCATGAAAATGCTCTTTTTATTTATTTCTTTTATTTTGTCACTCATCGGTGTCGATGTCTTTACGAGAAAAGTTTTACTAAAGTTTTCGAACAGCCTTCATTATTGAAACCGCCATTTTGTGAATTTGCCGCTTTTTCAGCTTGGTTCGTAGTTTTGGGTGTTTTATATTGTTGCAACTGTTCGAAAACTTTGCACCATTTTTTATTGTTATTTTTAGACTCTTATTTGTTTCTAGGAAAATTTTACACTGGATGCGGTGTGCGTTCTGCAGTCCGTGCAAATGGTTGCTTAGGATGTGCACATAGACGGTCCGATGAGTTATTTATTTACTTACATACTTTGCCTAGCTCGCAGATCGTAGGCCGCATCAGATGTTACAATAGGCGATCTACTATATCATTATAATTTAAGTAATTGTATAGTTGACAGCAGCTCTGATATTATTAAAATTCCGTACCTTTTGTGCCCAAATTATTGTATGCATGTTTATTTGGTGTTTCATATCATAACGTACAGAGTTTACTCACGTTTTAGGTGGCTAGCTCTTTTTTCGTATTCGTTTGTATCTAATACCACAGCTTATATAGTAACAGTCAAAATTGACAAACTTAGCAGTTAAGTTATTTTGGGATGTGATCCCCTGAAATAGCAATGGGTTTCTTAGACAATAATTGTTAGTTCATACAAATTATTTGATAAACTTCAAAGATGTAGCTTCAATGCATGATGTAGCTATAAGTTCGCCTATGTATCTACAACTTTGTTTTGCAATAAATAATTTTCTATCTATCTATCTATCTATGTAGGTATTATATGGCAGATACTGTTTACAGCCCAGCTCTGTATCTACTCCGTTTGTAGGTATACATTTTCATGTCATTCCTAGCGTGTTTGACGCTTTGTCCGAATAGTGTGTCGCGGAGTTTATTAACAGTATTGAACGAGGTACGCAAGAGTTTATTAGCTCTTCCTTCTACTATCTTTCTATTCTGTCATCAGATACGTGTTCACAATAGTGAGCTACCTGATCGGCGTGTTCATATTCGCGACGATAGTGGGTCAGGTGGGCAACGTGATCACCAATCGGAACGCGAACAGGCTGGAGTTTGAACGGCTGCTGGACGGGGCGAAGACTTATATGAGGCATCATAAGGTACGTTCGAACAGTGCACCATTCTCACTATGACTCTAGGAAACTGATGTAACAAGAATACTGGCCTAAGTTTACAAAAAGTACCCTCAAATTCTTCTAAGTAGTAAGTATTTTCGAGCGGTGGTAGGTAGAGTTTGACAAATAACTGAAGGAATATGGATGAGATGTCAAGGTCGAGACTGACAACGGTTTAAATCCACGGCGTCCTTTCATTCATATACATACACACACACACACAAACACACCCTCACACACCTTTACCCCTACATACACACACGCACGCCACATACAGGTTTTATTCCTAGTTTCGGATTCAGCGGTCTCTAAATTTTTGTTGCATCCCAACAACCTTTTATACTACTTACTTTAACCAATATATCACTGTTTTTAAGCCTAAAAAATACATAAATTGTATGATGTGTATATGTGGCTTGAAATAAACATTTTACTATTTATTATTATCATTATATTCAGATAAACGCATCGAGAAAGCGCTTCTGTTATTAACAAAGTGTTCGATCAATTTTCACCGTCACAGCTTCTAAAAGGGCAAGGATTTAAAAGGGATGCTGGGGTTACCAGGCCAAGAAATAAGACATTTTAATACATATTTACACATTCACAACTCTTAGAAATTAACTACGACCTAATTAATAAAACATTATTTTGCAATTAAAAGTGAAAAAGTCGCTGAGCAACATTTATAGAGCAACGGCAACGGGCCAATTGAGTTCAAATTATGACACAAGATTTAAAAAATATATTGATTAAATTTTACTGTACGCAAAATTAAAAGCAACTCTTGGGCCCGGACTCCAACAAAGCGGAGAGGTGCGGAGGTGTTCGAAGCGGAGACGAGAAGAGGTTTTTGTCGACAAAGGTGTATCCACCAAAGCGGATGATGCGTGAGCGGAGATGCGTACTGACTATAGACTGTAGCGGAGATGCGTGCGATGTTTGGGATTGCAGTTTAGTTCGATCTGACACGAAAGCCAGACATCTCTGTCACTATTACTAAAACAGTATCTTCTTTTTATTGAAGAAGATGAAACAGAGTCTGAAGAAGCAGAATAAAGAAGCGTGTGCGCTGCACTACGCGAGTAGCGAAAGTGGCAGAGGCACGGGGCGGGGCGGGGCTCGCGGGTCGAGAGACGCGGAGCCGGGCGACCTAGCGGCGCCGCTTACTACACGCCGCTCACATCTCTTCTCGTCTCCACTGCGTTCAGTCGGCCATCGCCAGCTTGCGAGGCACTGCTCACATCTCCGCTAGCTCGATCACGCCATACAAAAATGATACATCTCCGCTCGGTGGTATCCACTGAAGCTGAGCGGAGACGATATGTGTAAATAACGAATTTCTATTGGTTGTTAAAAACACAGCTCCTCTCCTCTCGTCTCGTCTCCGATTTGGTGGAGTCCAGGCCTTAATATAAACGCTATTTAGTCCCATTGTTTGTCGATAATCATTATACTTTTTTATTTCTCAAAAATTGTTATTAGGGTTCATCGCGATAAACCATTTGTTTTGATTACTTCGAGGCGACGTTACGGCGTACGTACGTTTAATTGACCGTAGTCATGAGAGGCTTCTCGTTGAATCACGAAACCTTAAAGTTCCTCACAAATGTCAGAACTTTTGTCAGGAAATTTTTTATTCGTACTGGCAACCCCAGCAACACCAAAGACCATTTTGTACAGACCTCACGATCTGAATGGATATTGCCTACGTGCAGGGCTTTCCCCCAATTTTCACGAGGTCCTTAACTTGGTACAGTCGCTGGCGTAAGTAGACCTCGCACTTTCGTGTTTCATAACAGAGCCTATGTATGTAGATAGGAATCGGGAAGCAAGAACTAAATTAAATGGGTATTTTTTTGTTGACTGTACAATCGAGATCAAAGAAAATAGTGACCGACCATTATTTTAAATTAATGGCCTTGTAACGAGAAGACTCGTTCATGAAATTTTTGGAAAACATTGGTTTTAATTTATGTACTTAACATCCTTTAATTTGACGCCCTTGGTTATAGAATCTCTCTATCTATTAACTATTTGGCTGCTGTAATACCTTCAACTAGCTATTCATTTGTTTTTTAAACTGTACCGAATTGGGATTTTAATTGGCCTATTTAATTGGGATTGTATGGACAAAAAAGTCGATGGATAAATGACGGTTGTACCGAATTGGGACTAACTGCTTAAAAATCACTTGGAGCAATCTTTGGATGCATTGAATTGATGCAAAAAGAGTAAAAATATGATATTTTTTAAATACTTCTGTCCAGGTGCCAGGTGGAATGAAGCGGCGCGTGCTCCGCTGGTACGACTACTCCTGGTCCCGGGGCCGGATCCAGGGCGGGGGCGACATCAACACCGCGCTGGGCTTACTGCCCGATAAACTGAAGACTGAGCTAGCCCTGCACGTCAACTTAAGCGTCCTGAAGAAGGTAATGTTGGCTTTACCCGTTTTGGAACAAAATAATAAATAATCTTTGATCACGCGCAAACACTCAATCAAATAACTCGCGTCTAAAAAAGTGTTACCACAAATCTATGACTAAATACCCAGTTAAAATTTTAAATATGAATTTTAAAATAGTGTACTTATGTAAGAAGGACGACATTTTTTTGACAACCACACAATCGTGCGCCCTAAATAATATTTATTCAGCCTAGGGTGTAGTGATCGGGCATGTTTGCTCAAATCTCATACACCACTGAGGTTGCGGATTCGATTCCCGCGTCGGGACAAATGTTTGTTTCGTGTCTGGGGTGTTGTGGGACCATGGCCCTCGAAGTTCCTGGTTTCCTAGATACTTACAGGGAATCATAGTTAGGGGCTAGGATCTATGTATGTGATCGTTGGGGGTATGACTTATTTATTTATTATTTAGAATAAATATAGGTAATAAAAAAAAACAACCAACGAAAAAAGTTTACGGACACACATATATATGTATTCGTATTTATACTAACAAACAAACAAACAAAGATGGATTTGCGGCGCCATATGGGATTTTGGCTTAGCACAAATATCAATAATTGTCATTAATTGACACCAAACTCTGATTTTCAGCAAAACCCAAAGGCGCACGAATATTTGAGGCTTCAAATTTAAAATAGAATATACAAATACTAATTTCTTATTTATGAATTAAATATATACGCATGGCCTTCCTTTTGAGAACTGTATGCGTTGCATGCATTCGGTAAGAAGCTGTTATTAAGCACCACTAAGGCAAAACGTCCGGGCTCGCGATTTCGCTAAAATTTAAAAAGTATTTTATCCTACCGAGAAATTACGTAGAGGTAAAAAATTTAAACGAAGGATGTATGTCATCATGCGGTCGCGGGTCGCAGATTAAAGAAAACAAGATGGTGGGTTTAGACTACAAACGACCTTAAATTACTACCTACACCTACCTACATGATGAGATTGTTAAGGTATATCCTACTTAATACTATAAATGCGAAAGTTTGTTGGGATAGATGGATGTTCGTCTCAATCATGCAAAAACTGCTAAACGGATATTGATGAAATTTAATATTTAGATTCCTGAGGTCCTGGACACGAACATACTTTTTATCCAGGAAAACCAACAGCAACAATTAGTTTATTGACTTACGCGACCGCGGTGCGACGGGTGTTTAATATCTATTCCAAATTATTATTTTATTTCTCTTCCCACATTTTCTTCATATTATATTTCATAATTGTGTTTATGTTATTTGGTGTGCAATCAAGTGTAATTTTGTTGTATCTTATGACTGCCACTGTCAAGTTTTATTATGGGTATGGAACATGCTAGTGAACCTTATTTTTTTTATTTTTTTACACTTTATATATCTATGTTTGGCTACTATCTCGCCTGATGTGAAGTGATGATGTGGCCTAAGATGGAGCACATAGATCTAGATAGAGGCGGCAGTTGAGCGGCTGCTCAGACCCGTCTCCCCAATGGTTCACCGAACATCATCCCGAAACACGACTAGGTCGCTTGACGGCATGGCTTTGTTCGGTGGGTGGTATTACAACCACGGCCAGAGCCTACCATTCCAAAGCGCGTAAGCGGGTTTCATCACGATGTTTTCCTTCATCGTTATAGAGCGATCTTACTATAGCGATACTTCTTCATTACTTCGTTTCTTAGTTTCATATCTTGGTTATTTGGTTTGCTGATTATTAACGGATTGTTTGTTAATAAAACGGGGAAACCATAGGACAGGAAATATAAAATATGATTAGGTCCTGCCATGTTTTTTGGCGGTTTAGACTAAGAAAAGAAAAACAACTGTACTATACTTAGTATTTGGATTCTCTTTGTTACTATATAAATGTTTTTTTATTTCCAGGTGACAATATTCCAAGAGTGCCAGCCTGAGTTCCTGCATGACCTCGTGCTGAAAATGAAGGCTTACATCTTCACGCCTGGAGACTCCATTTGTCGGAAAGGTACGATTTAATTCTCCGTTGATTTACGAAGAGTTAACTAAATACTACGTACTTAATTAGTTAACACTAGTCGAACCGGACTAAGTAGGTAAGTAAGTAGGGTTGGCTAAGTAGGTAGGTACTAGTAATTTAACTAATTACCTACTAAATACTTACGTTAACACTAGTAGCAAACAACAACATTGATAATTTTATTATTTTAGTATGAAAGTTTTCGTGAGTTTGATTCATTATAAATATTTAATAAAACGGCTAGGACTCAAGTAGTTGCAGCGTGGAAACCACTTTTTAATGCTACCTCGACACAGAATGTGGTAGGTAGTCTAGAGTGTGACACAGTCAGCGCGGTGTGTGGCGAAACTTTCGGCGACGACGCTGTCAGCGATGATGAAGAATTCGTGCCGACATTAGTGCGGTCGTCGTCGGCAACACGACAGCGCGCGAGAGGCGCGTGGCGCTCCCCGCAGGCGCCGCCAACGCCACCTCCCCCCTCGCGTCGTGCTGAGCGGGCGGCCGCCCGCGCATCTCGCCTCGACACCGCCAGTGGTCGCCGCGATCTCGCAGCGTAAACTCGCCCCTGATGAAGAGCATCGGACATGCTCGAAACCTAGGTCGACTAATTCGACAAACTACGTGAGTCCTAGCCGTTTTATTAAATATTTAATTTCATTATTGTTTGAATTTTGTATGCCAATCTCTTGGTGAAACATGCTGGACTAATATAAGTATATAAAATATTTAACAATATGACTTACCATGTTTCGTGCAAATAATCTATTTCATATTTCATTTCAACAATTTAAATTTGTAAAAAATCTTAAGTAACTGCCTACGTACCTGTTTGAAAGGGAGTTCTTAAGATTGTGTCATAAACTTATTTGAAATCTTATAAAATCGTCATAAACTTATTATTATTTCATGTCTCTAAATTGATGTGCTCCAATTAATGTGAACGAGCATTACTGTGTTACGGCTTCGGAAGGGCATTTAGCTAGCGAAATTACTGGGCATTAAGGGTGACAAGCGTGCAGTGCAGCGCGGCGCAAGATTTTGCTTTACAAAGTTCTGGGTGGTGCTGTTACTGTTATGGGCAGGCATATTGCTTACCATCAGGTGAACGACCAGTTCATTTCGTCACTCAGTTAAAAAAAAATATATGTATGTCTAAAATATTAATAACTATATTTTATTTATTTACTTTATCGGTTAAAATATTCTGTCATGCTATAAAAACAATTCAAACAATGTACTCCTTGCTACTTACGCGCGAGAAAGCACTATCCCAATTTTTCGGGCAACTTTACCAATTGTATTTAATAGCAATAGTCCGATATAGGCTGTTGTAAAAAACCAACAGCCTATATCGGACTATTACGAATATTTAAAAAAGCAATAGCCAAATCAGTCCAGCCGTTCTCAAGTGATGCGCTTATGCAAGTGTGCGATACCAATGAACATCATATATTTTTTATTTATATGGATAGAAGTTTATTTATTTTGAACCTATCATCAAATTCGATACAGCAAGTTTTTACATTAATGAGCAAGCACAAAGTTTTTTTCAGAACAGCGTGCGTAGCGACAGCGTCACTCGAAATTACAAAGACTTCCATCGCCAAATTTTTATTTCGGCAATCACGTTTGATTGCGTCGTACACGTACGCTCGTCTAAAAAAAATCATATCGACAAATAAACAAAGTAGGTAATTTAAAATTTTATTGGGTAAAAGTACTAAGTAAACACAGAATCCTCATGCATGATGAAATGCCGCTATAAAATTAAAGGCTCACAATGTAAATATTATCATCGCAAAACCACTGAATAAATTTCACCCAAACACCGCGCGTTTGATGTGAATAAATATGCTGAATTCGGTTTGATTGGATGACTTCTACGAATAACTAGGTACTTTATATGAGTGATGAAAATGAAATGAAGTGGAAACTCCCGTGACGCTGTCTGCTGACGCTATCGCTGATTGCTAAAGGATATAGACTAACTAAAATATGTTATGTGGTTAGGATTTGGGCATATACTTCGAGTAGATAGCATTTTATTTGAGGGCATACTCGTATAACATAACATGTTGGTACCTATACCTACGGACAAGCAGTATTTACCTACTAATCAGCCCGTATCCACCCACTGCTGGGTATATGCCTCCCCTCGTTTACGCTACTCTTTCCAGTCCTGTGCCAGCCTCATCCATTGCAATCCGACGTGCTTCACGATGTCATCTTTCCATCTGGCCGGTGGTCTGCCTGGAAGTCTTCGCCCAAGCCTCGGATACTATACGGATAGCTGACTTCCCTAATCTTGTCTAAAGCATTTATACCTACCTATAGGAATACGATAAGCAAAACAGACTGCGTGACTGACTAAAGTATACCCGGGAAAGTATAGGTACTTAGATATGTTAGAGGAATAAACCACATTACGAAACCTTTAGAATGATGACTATGAAGCCTTCCATTGCCAACCTACTTACTATACTGTATGGCACAAAATTCTGTTTTATGTAACTGAGTGATGAGACGAATACATCGTTCGCCTGATGGTAAGCGCCACGTCTGCCCATAACAATTGCAGTGCCACCCTGAACTTTTAATACCATAAAAAATACTGCGTAGCACTGCATTGCGGTCATCACCCCGAGACATCAGATATTAAGTCTCACTCATATAACCTCATCATAAAACAAGTCTCACCCAGCAATTTCGCTGGCTACAATCTATCTATCTATGTATCTTTGAAAATAAAACGAGCCGGTGAACTGATTACGTAAAATCTTTTAAAATAAAAATAGAAATTAAATTGTAAGGTAGGTACAACGTTGGTATTCGATTTCTAAGGTTATATCTCTCCGCAAGTGATGATTCGTGATGGAGAGCATCAACAAACAGTTCGATAAATGGTTTTTTTTTATAGGTGAAGTTGCTCGAGAAATGTTTATAATCGCCGACGGCATCCTGGAAGTGATATCGGAGACGGGAAGAGTGCTGACGACGATGAAGGCTGGTGACTTCTTCGGAGAAATCGGCATACTGAACCTGGATGGACTGAACAAGTAAGTCATTGAATCGATATCTTCTCAATATTTATAATTTAATTTTTTTTACACGCATATATCCTGCTCCCCCCCCTTGCCCCCCTTGCCCCTCCCCCCTTCCTCCCCCCACTTCCTCCCCCTCCCCCTTCCTCCCCCCACTTCCTCCCCCTCCCCCAGGCAAATAAATGTGAAAGTGAGTGAGAAACTGTTTATTGAAACACCAAAGATAAATAAATTACCAATATAAAGTAAAATTAACAGTGTAACAATTGGCGGTGTTGCAATGTGCTCATGTAAGAACATATATCAATTTTTCTAGACGAACAGCCGACGTCCGTTCAGTTGGATACTCAGAGTTGTTCTCCCTCTCCCGCGAAGATGTCCTGGCAGCCATGAAAGACTACCCGGAAGCCCAGGATATCCTCCAGACCCTCGGCCGGAAGCGACTCCAGGAAGCCAAGAACATGTCCAAGAAATACGGTAAAAGTAGGTCCAACTACCCTCATTTCACATTTATTCTGAAATGTTTACTATCATTATAGCACAAAACTACTTTGTCCACGCCAAATATCCAGCGCGATTTGTTTCATGTTACGCCGTCATTAAAATCTGCTTGTTATGCATCATTCATCCAATTAAACAGTACCATTTTTTTATTATTAATTATATGTTTGAGTTTGACCCCTATCACACCTGTTGGTAAGTAGAAGCGTTCGAAAATGTAGCACGCTCGCCTAGATGAAAACTTTTTCACTCTTCTCTCGAAGACGCCCAGATTATAGCTATCCGGAAACACAGATGCCGGCAGAGTTCCACTCCTTGGCCGTTCGCATTATGAAGGTCGAAGCAAAACGCTCGGTACGAGCAGGAGGGATGTTAACCATAAATTGATGACGGGTTGCCGGCCGTCTGATCGTCCAAACGGTAGTGGTTAAATACTAAAAATAAAAAGATGTTCGAAGTGAGGTCATAGTGATTATTCATAACGACTTTCAGCGTGACCTTTTTGTTTCAGGAGAAGCGAGTCCTGATAGAATGCCAGGAGACGATAGCGGGCCTAAGAGGATAGTCCATAAGTTACGCAGTGAGGCCAAGGTAAAGACTGACCTACTAGAACACAGGTCTCAGACAGCGATGTCGCTTGTCCTTGAATTTCGTGGTTGTTTGACATGCTTAGTATAAAATATTCATCTCACCATCACAGGGTATCCGCAACGCTATCCGCAGCAGGTCCAGGGCTGGTCGACGTTCAGGAGAGTCCTTGGAGCTCCAAGCTTTAGCCGGCGCTGAAAGACAAGCAGCCTCTGACGGGAAGGTACTGAGAAGAATGCCGAGGGTAGAGAGTGATGACTCACAGGCTCATAATCAGGAGGTATAGAACTCAGTCCTTAGAACTCCCATATTTGTTCGAAAATTTAAAGATTTTATCGCATTTTATTATATTTTTCATTGTGAAGTCCTGACCTTTCAAACATTTTCAGCGTTCGTGGTTACAGGTAGAATGTTTCATATGTTGCTAAAATAATATTCGTCTCAAAGCAATGTCCTAATAAAATTCTTTTATAATATTTTGTCCAGGATATTAACGGGGAAACAACTTCTGGTAGCAAAGACGGAGAGAAAAGCATATCACCTATCGGCGCAGGTCTGCCTTTGCTTTCACGATTAAAGCTCCTTAAAGAGAAACAGGTAAGTCTAATCAAAATTTCACTAACACCAATACCCTAAATTAAAGATGTTTTTTATTTACTGACATGTTTTTAGGATCGTGAAGAAAAAGTAGCGAAACAAAGACACTCAACGACATCAATGGTATCAACACATCAACCAACACCATCTACCAGTTCAGCACCAGATGAGCCCGAAGTCGTAGGAGCAGGACTTCCACTTATTCAAAGGCTACTCCTTCTCAAAGCAAAAGAAGAACGAGAGAAAAACCAATTGACCCCAACCATAAGCAATCAACCATCTAGCTCTGATACTATAAGTCCAAGCTCAATAAAAAGTCCGCTAAGTCCTACCATCAAAACACTAAGTCCCATTAGAAAAGGTTCCGAATCAAGTTCTCCTGGAAAACTCCAAAGTCCAACAGCTAAAACATCAAGAAAAAACTCTTCCGGGTCTAGTGACGGAGCTTCTCGTCCTAAAGTTAGCTTTAAAGATAAAATTTTACAAGTCCAAAGTGATGGGACATCCGTAAGCCAGCCTCTTCACAAAGATGTAAGTGAAAAACCAGCAGCAGTAGTAGAACCTACACCTAAGACCGAAAGCAATTTAATTTCGATCCCACATTCTGTGGTCAGCAAAATAAAATCTCCAGCAAAGGCCGTTGGGTCTACTTTCAGAGACAAGTTAAAACTGCTGCAAAGTGGACCTAAAGAACCAGATTCCTTAGCTCAAGAGAAAAGCAAAACTCCACCGCCAGAAAAATCACCAATAGAAATAACGCCTATACAACCCACAACAAGTGAAAGTAAAGAAGACACTAAGAATAAAAAACCTTGGACTAAATTAAAAAAAGCCTCAATTTTAGGTGAATCTAAAAGCCAAAGCAAATCCAGCATAGATGAGAAAAAAGATTCAGAGACTGCAAGTAAAGATGAAAGTAAGCCTGAGGCAGCTGTAAATATAATTGTGCCGATTGTTACTACGGCGGAGCTTGTAAAAATAGACAATAATAATGTTGAAGGAGGTAACGATAGTGCTAAGCAAGATAATCCTAAGATTTGCTTAACAGGCCCTTTGGAACCCGTCCAAGAAAAGTCTCTAGATTTATTAACTTTATCTCCCAAGAAGAATATTGTGAAAACACAAGATAATAGAAAATCATCTTCGATGACGTTGTTACCAAGAGTTAAAAAGTATAGATCGATAGATGATCTTTCACCCGAGTATGGTGGACTGCCTTTTGTAAAAAAGTTAAAAATTTTAAACGAAAGGCAAAAACTAGCAGAACTTGAGAAAGTTGTAAAGTTTCGCAGTTCAAGCTTAGATTGCACAAGTTCTTCAGAAGATCTGTTATGCGATACACTGACTAGAAGTCACTCCGAAGGAAGTACAATGGATAAAAGAAAATTCAAAAGGAAATCAACAGATTCTGGAGGCAGTCACGGATCAAATGAAACGCTTGAAAGGCGGACACTGAAATCCATTCTCAAAAAATTATCAGAAGATGTCACTCCTGCTGAAAGTCCTGAACGAAGTAATGAACTAAAGAGGTTATGTCGCGCACCAACTTTAGAAGGATATGCTGCAAGGCATTCTAAATTTGCAAAAAGTGTTACATTCCACCGTCATACTTTACCTTCACCTCCTTCAAGCGCACCTGCGGATTCTAAATTGGACATGTTTCCGATGCCTGAGTTGCCCAGAGTGGAATCAATACCTCTTATTTCTACTCCTATAATAGGAACTGAAGTTTCTCAAATAAAACCTTGCGACCAAATAGCCAGACCCGTAGAAGATACTGTCCCTATTCAAGACCAAGGATTAAATATTGGAACTGAATATGATTTACAGTCAAATATTGATCCTATGTATGAGTTAAAATCTTTGAGACCTGAAGAAATAAAAGTGCCTTCAGAAAAACCTAAACTTACACTTATATCAGCCGTTGCAAATCAAAGGAAACTACTAAGAGGTAAATACTGAACCTTTTTCACTTAGTTTCATCAGCGATGAGTAAATCTATTCGTAAAATACATTAGAAATATATTCGTTTTCAGGATCTCTTGAAGAACAAGAATATTTTGGGGAAGTATTGCTTGGCATCAAGCAGGTAATACAAGGGCACCTTCATGACGTTCAAGGGAAATTTCAAGAAAGGTGAATATAGTTACTAGAACTTCCTTTATAATTTAATTTACTCTAATATGTATATAGTATGTCATATTTAAAAGATAATTCTACCTCTATTGACGCGTTACTTTAATTATAATGATGGTAAAAGTATTTTTTCCAGGTTCAACAGCCTTGAAAACGAAGTAAGAAAACGTGATGAAATAATTAGCCAACTTCAAAAGCGAATTCAGGAGCTAGAAAGGCTGGGTCTTCCTGGTATGAGTCCTTCCGCGGAAACACCAGTTGATGATGATCAAGAGGTTTTCATAAGAGAAAATGTTGTAGTCAAACACATTTCTAAGAATGGAAGCTCAGGTAGTGATGACGCTTCATGTATTGAAGAAGGGTTTATGGTTAGTAAATATAACAACAACTTTATATTCGAAGAAAATGTACATAAAATTAACTACAGTTTAAATTCTACAGAGAGGAGATTCCTTAGACACGGTGTTTGCAACGTCCCCACCAACCGTAAGCGCTGACGAGGAAGATCAAGAAAAGCCAACAGATGCAGAAGAATCTCTAACAACTGTAACGAAAGAGTCAACTTCACCTGACGAATTAACTGATGAGAAGTTATCAGAACTTACTGGCGGCATAGAATTGGGGAAACTGTCCTATTCTGAGCTTCAATCATTAGCAGAATCATTATCAAGTAGAACAGACAAGACTTCTTCGAGTAGAGAAGATTGGACGGTCAGCAAGTCGAAGAGGTTAGATTTGAATTTGGATGGGAAAGCCGGAACGTATTCAAGGAAGAGAGCGGCAAAGTTGAGGCAAAAAAGGAAGTCGTGGGAGGACCAAAGTGATCAGGAGAGTATGGAAATGCAAGATTTGACAAGGTGATTCTATGTATTATACTTAGTACAAAACTTTAATTTAACTTCTAAAAATCCATCATGAAATTTCCAAAACTAAAGAATACTTCAATAATTAAGTTTTTTAAGATCTCTTAGCAACTAGGTGTTCTCTAAATATGTTTTTTTCTTCAATATTATTTACACAATGATTTTTACCAGGCCACTGTCTCCACATACGATGTCCGAAGACCGGTCCCTCCTCAGTCCAGAACAATCCAGCCTTCGGACAAGCAGACGAGGCATGCATCCGTTCCACTTTTTCGGCTCCCATCTGGACACCACCAAGTCGAAGATTAAGAAGACACTGTCTGTGGACACTGGGATGCATCATACTGGAAGGAGTGAAAGGAGTATCAGTATGTTCATAAGATTTCTTGAGTCCATTTTCCTAACGGTCTTAAATTTTTGAGTACCCATACTACCCACAAAACTGTAATACCACTGAATACTAAGTACTACTTAAATTTAAAGATGCTTGGGGTTTTAGGCTTTTTATTATTATTATTACTTCTTTATTTCAGGTAACTTAAGGAAACAATAGTTACATTAGTGACTAAAGTAATTCTAAGACCCATATTACATATACCTTACAGACTAACTTTTAATATTAAAAACTATTTTTATTAAGCTACTACACAACAGGGGATTGTTTTCGCTTTGCTTATATTAAAATTTAAGTTTTGACTTATACTAAATATTGCAGGGTCTACGAAAATAACTTCTTCGAATTTATTTTTTGGACACGTCTGCTTTGTCATTTTAGTAGCGAATAATAATAATAACTTTGTGCATAATTATGAACAAAGTTTTGTAATAGGGCCGATCTTAGGCCTAATTCGTATTAGTCCTAAAATTTCTGAAGCACTAGAGATGTGCAGTGTCACCTGACTACACGCTCAAAAACTCCTCTTTATACAGAACCATGTCAGCCACGGCAACATCGCAAATTCAGCCTGGGTTCGTTCTTCGGCTACAACCGCGGAGTTCATCATAAGCCAGCTGCTAGTTGCAATGAAGTTGTTCTGGACATGGGCAGTGACTACAGCTGGAGCGAAACGTAAGCAAAAATTAGTCACGCCAAATTATTAGATACATCAATATGTTCCTACATCATAGTCTTCATCCCTATCTAGAATTCCCGTTACCGTAACCAGGAACGATATATTTCTCTTGCGTTATTAATAAACACGTATCACGAATGAAACCTGCCAACTCGAACGAAACTTTCTTATTGTCAGTAGATGTCAAAACTCAATCTTAATTTGGAATGTATTTTGCCATCGTTGCTTAAGATAATGACGTCAAGCTCTCTTAAGTTCTCCGATAATGATACATTACAACAAAGAATATCTTTACTTTTTATTTTCACAGGGCGTCAACATCGTCGAGCAGCGATTCAGAGTCGATTCCCAGAACGCCAATGTTCGAGGAGTTCGTTGAGAACAGCAGCCGACGCGGCCGCCCGAGCAGTTCTAGCCACGGAAGTACGTCACCCATCAGAGGTATTGCTTCGACTAAAGAAAGTTACACTTTCGTTGTTCTATAGAATACCTAACATTGATGCTTTAATGAGTTATGTTATGCATTTTATTACTTAGTTATTTTTATTATATTGAAGGACGTGACATGCTTTAGGCGTGGATAGAACAAGAAATTGTGTCTTAATTTCCGCAAAGCATTTTTTGTAATGGAAGTAAAATTGGGTCGTTTTGTAATTTGAACTTATTTTATTTTTCAATTTTTTATGCATTTCCAAATTGTATACTTTGTCGTATAGTCTTGAAATTCTGTTGGACGTTTCCAGGCAGTGGCGGAGACTGGGAGGTGATGATGCTGGCGGATGAACTTGAGAAGAGAGAGAGGGAAGAAGCCAGAAGACTCCACTATCCAAGCACACTCAAAGAACTTGAGGAGGTAACGTTCGTCGTAGAAAATCCAATCAAAATTCAGCAAAATCTTACGCATCAGCTGCATCAGTGTTATTGCTTCATTTCTTTTTAATATAGAGTTTTTACAAGCCGTAATAGGTATAGACAATAATCTTTGATATTTCGATTATTATGTATAACTAATGAATATGTTATGTTCATCTTTTGAAGATCTCAATTTCATAGACAGTAACTGAACATATGTATATAATTAATACAAGCGAATTTCAGTAAACTATCCAATACAAAAACCTATAAAAAGTAAAAAACGGCTCAACCAATTTTTGATAACACATTTCTAAAAACCACCGCTAAAAAACCTGCTTTCTAATAAAAAAAACACATCCAAATCGGCTCACCCTTTACGGTGCAGACATACACACAGGGGTCAAACTTGTAACACCCCTCCTTTTTGCGTCGGGGATTGAAAATATTAATACTTTAGTAGCAAACCAATGTCTTCTTTATCTTATTCCAAGACATATCTGCCATCTTCAGGAATCTGACCCACAGAGGGAGGACAGTCCCGACGAGTTCTCTAACATGGAGGACTCCAACTCGTCGTCCACGACGCACCTCCTGTCGCAGTCGCTGAGCGACCCGTCGCAGCGATCGCTGGAGACGTCGTTCACTGAAGGCTTACCAAGGGAGCCGAGGCAGCGGAGAGTTGGATCTGTGGGGGAACCCGTAAGTTGTTATTTTACGCTAGATTCTATGGTCTTCCACGACGCGCCGTTTGTCGCAACCGATGACACTTTGTTCACGCAAGGCTTGCGAAGGGAACCGACGTAGCAGAGGGTATCTGTGGGAGATCCCGTAAGTTGTTATTTCATGTTTCACCTAGAGTCTATGGTCTTTCATAGCTTACTGAAGAGCTGCCATGGGAACTGAGGCAGCAGAGAGTTAGATCTGTTGGAGAATCTGACAGTTGTATTGTTACACTAGCTTTCAATGTTGGAGAGGTTTTCAGATTGTCAGGTACTCACAGCATCCAAATAATTAAATTAGATTCTAAAATGGGACTAAGTAATCGAGGATCACGGTAATACGAGACCGCCCTACAAGCCTCTTCAGAGTAGGGTTGGACTGTAAGGATATATTCTGCGACTGACTGACTGAGAAGACTGGACTCCTAGTGATTATAAATATGTTTCTATATACGTCCCTTCTCATATTGCTGTTTTCTATATATTTCAGGTGAGACCAGAATCTTCTCTACGCCAATCAAGAGGCCTAATCCTTCGAGCAGCGAGCTTGGACCGAGCCACCTCCGCGAGCGCCCAAGCTCGCCGTTTCGGCTCCTTCAAGAGTTCAAGCACAGACTCCCATAAGAGACTCTGATCCGTTTCGTACGACGAGTCTTTGGAAAGATCCAAAGGAATGAAAGAATTCATTTCTAAGAGGAAAAGCGGATCTTTGCAGAGATTCGGGGATGAACGATCAAGCGATCATAATCGGTTTTATAATCTGAAAAGATGTTTTAAAAGTAATAGTAAAAGAAAGAGTGAAAAGAAAGTAAAGAAACGGAGGCACAATCAAAATCAAGCAGAAATGAGATTAAGGATTGAAAGTGTGAATGGCAATGGAAAAAAAGTTTTGCAAAACAAATCAAATCGAAAGTCTTGTGAAGCAAGGAGTGATGAAAGATATCTTGTGGATCCAAAACTAAAAAGGAATTCAAACCAACGTGACATTGGTGATACAAATCATAAACTTATCGATTCAAATGGCTATGAAAATGAATCAATACGAAACATAAACAACCAAAATAATAAAGAAACAAATGACGACGTAAACAAAAAATTAGATACAAATATAGATACCGACGAAAATAGAAACGAATTGTTAGAATCGGGTAAAAATAGTAACAATAAAAATGAAACTTTAGAAAGGGATGACGATAGGCATGAAAATAGAGATGAAAATAGAACTGAGCAGGTAAATGTAGGCACTGCAAGAGAGATTAGTGACGTAAGCAACGGACGAGAGAATGGATTGCTTGACCAAAGTGTGCACGGCGGTCAATTAATGATCATTTTTTTATTCTACGAAGACTATTTAGTTATTTTAGTTATTCCCTAACTAGTGACTGAATGAACGTGTGCTTGAGTAAATGGTCTAAAGCTTTAGGGCTTTCGTTACTTTGCGCTAAATTGTCGCGCAATTTCTATGGAGCCCTGTCTATGACTTTCGAGCACGAAGTATGATAAGATTCAACAGAGGTTAACTATTGGTATTACAAGGTTTTGTCGTGTTAGGGTATAAATGTCGCGCGACTTTTTATCGCATTGTATTGATGAACCTAATAATTCTTCGATTTCTATCTATAATTAAATTCTTTCTCTCCTAAATCTTTGTAGTTTCTATTCTAGGTAGATTTAGAAGTAAGACATAATTTTAGAAGTCAAACTTCTTATTCTAATAGTTTATTTTAGTGTTGATTCGTGGCAGTAAAGCACAAATAAGAATATTATGCCTACAATTTATTGTGCCAGTCAAATGACAATCATCGTTCCTTGTTATTAATTTTATTCAATATATTCTAATGATGTTACTATATTATATAGATACTATTTTATCTACAGGTGTGATTAAGAAAAATATATTTCAAAAATTTAATGTTAAATTACTTGCACAATATTTTATGTAAAATTGGTAACTTACCTCTGCTATTAAAATAAATTTAAACACAATTTAATCATGATTGTTATTAGTTTTAACTTTAGTTAGCTGTCAAATAAATTATTTGTAAGGCCATAAATTCATGTGCCAAAATAATAGTAATAGTATAGGTACTTACCTACCTAGATTTCTTTAGGATAGTTATTATTTAAATTATAATTCTGAATATTTACAATAAAATAGATCTTAGAATACTATCTAAACTGCGTTGTACATAGTAGATTTTTAACTAAAAAAAACTATAACTGATGTAGGTAGATTTAGAAAAATATTCATGAAATATAATATCTAATTTAATATAAGTATTGTAATATTATACCTACAGAGTTTTAGATATCTACATACCTAAATAAATTAGATATATACCAACAAAGAATTTTAATGATGTAATAAAGTTGAAGCTAGGTATTATTTAATTTATGATTTGTGTTATACATTGACAGCACATAACGAATTCGCAAAACTAAACCGTAACGTTATTGGAATAAGAAACAAATCCGAATTTCGCATTAAACTCAAATTATCTACCTACATATAGCTGGAAACAAAGGTTGATATGATTACCAAAAAGCACAACGGAAAATACATTGTTTCTAGATTTTATGATGAAACATAATAAGTATTTTTGCATAGAGGATGATATAATTATTTAATCAAACGCGGGACGGGATATAGGTACTTAGCAGTTGCAACTATTCATTAATATACCAAAAGCTTTACGAATGTTATGTACCTACTACGTTAACTAACGATTAGGTTATAAACATAACTTTTTTTTTATTTCAATATTAAAATCTCAACAACATTTAATATTTTTACAACAAATAATTTTAATTCCGTTGCCACTCGATGGGCCGCTAGATCTACAGTATGAGTGTACGTACCTACCTACTACTAAATACAAAGCACTTATTTTAGAGAGATAGAAATTACTAGATATAATAAATATTTTATTGGTCAAATTTAGTTCTAGATTATAAACTTTTAAGAAAAGAGAAAAATAAAGATATTGATATTGAAAATTACTTTTATTATATTGGTTACCTAAATCCCATTTCCCTCTAAATTCTTTAAAATCTGACTTCTATATGTTTGTTTTTTTTTTTTGCTTCACCGACTGCAATCACTATCTTTATGCGGGAGTTCACGGGCTAGAATTCCATCCTGAATGGACCATCAGAACTCTAAATTTGTCCGGCTTGTTACCGATGGTCCTCAACAATACTACAAAGACTTAAATATTATTAATAATACTTGAATCTGAAACACAATGAGAAAATACCTATGTAATAAGATTTGAGATGAATTTCCGCAACGTCACGCTTGATTCCGTTAGAATAATATATGAAACTGGCTTAATGGCTTGAATACACATATCGTGCGGAGTCATAACTAAGGCCGCGTTCAGAAATCACCCAGTTAATGTAATTATTACCCTAACGCCGTTCAGAAATGACTCAGGTGAACTTTGACATTTACCCTGAGCCGTTCAGAAAACCAATTGGGGAGAGTAAAATTTCACCTGACAGGTGAAAATATTCACCGATATAAAAGCGGGTTACGATTTTCACCTGTCAGGTAATAGTTGTCAGTTGTCATTTTCCTTTACATTTTGCAATATTTTTGCATTGATTTTTGTACATACAAATAAAATAAGCGATTCGTGGATTTGAAGCAAAATATAAGGTAAAATTCCGATATAAGCCTAACTTAAATCTGATAAAAGCGCGGGAAATCTCGGTCTTGAAAATGATTGGTTTTGATTGGCTGGCTTATTGTATTACTCGATGCCCGTTCAGAAAGGCGTTAGTAAATTTTTAACTTGGCATATCACTGAGATTAACTGACAAGTATTCACTCGTGAACATTTACCCATTTCTGAACGCGGTCTAAAAGGTAAGGTCACTTTGCTATCAGTGTGTGTCAATGTCAATGTCTCAACGTTGTCAATGTCACTCACTCTATTTTCTTTTTATTTTTCCTAGCCTTGAAAAGCTTGAAAAGTTAAAATCAAATCAATAAGTCGTGATATACACAAAGTTGTCGCTCGTTTTATTGTTCTAACATTCTATTCAAATCGTTCCAATACATTTTATATTAAAATAACTGTTGGTCTTTCGTTTTAAGTTCAAGTTTAAAGATTTCTTTATAAAGTAGATGTAGATTATCACAAGTGATATGTCGCCCACAAAACAACCCAGTAGTTTGTTCAACCTCAGTGTTAGAAAGAGTATCCGTTTGATAAATAATGCTTGCTATTTCATTGAAAGGGTTTATCCTGAAAATAAATATGGAGACGTGGAGAGAGAGGCTCTAGAGTTGAAACGCTTCATGATGTCTACACTGCCAGCAAGGTAATTATTTTTATGCGACTACAAAGGCATCATCAAGATTTGAAGTTGTATATGACTAGTGTGTGTATTATTATCATCATCATTTTATGATGCACTAGCAGCTTGTTGAGCTGATGCGAGCATATCGTTGCACTTGTGATTTATTTTTAAATGTTTGTCAAGCCTGTTTTTATAACTGTTCACTGATGGCGCACTGATCACTGACTGGTAGATTATTCCAGTGGTTTACTACGCGACTTGGCAAAAAGTGTCCTAGGGTTGTTAGTACTAGGAGGCTTGGTAAGTTTTAGTGAGTGTCCTCTTAAATGTGTATTTGGATTTATACTGTACAGGTTTTCAAAATCTCTAATGTTGTAGTGTCCATTTAGTATCTTGTATGTTTCAATTAAATCTCCCCTTTGTCTCCGTTGTACCAGTGTGGTCAAGTTGAGTTCAGAAAGACGTTCCTCATGACTTTTGTTTTTTAATGAGGTATGTAGTGTTTTTTTATTAACCTTTTGTGTTCAGTTTCCCACATCTGGACAAAGGTCTCACCCATTTCCTTCCAAACATAAAAAAGTGAAAAATAATAAATAAACAAAATAGGAGATGGATTGGACACAACAGAAACAATCATCTTTTGATGTCATGAGTACCTGATGATGAATGGCATCCTAAAACAGTTTCAGTGCCACAAGTGAATTGAGGTGCTGCATTGCAATGTGCAATGTGTTGCATCCTGCAACATTAGGTTTCAAGTACCATTTAGGCCCAGATAGACATGTCTTAGTTTTCCTGTGGCGAACTAAAATCATTAATACACTATTAAGTGCAGCGTAATTCCGCTTATTCAGTGGAATACATATTTTCATTGTGTTTCAGTTTTGAGATGAATTTCCGTAACATCACGCCTAATTCCATTACATTTGTTAACTGACATCATTTTTCTTAATCTTGTAGACTTCGTCATTTACGTTTCACTGTATCTGCAGTCTAAAGCCAGTTCTCAAGCAGTTAACCATGAGAACATAAACTACAATAGGTTTATGCATTAACAGGTGTGGTATGGCATCAACCCCGATGCCATCTTAGCCATAAGCTAAAATGATGCTAAACAAAATTCAATTTTCCTTGTCTAGGAATATTTTTAAGACTTCATGTTATGCTTGCAGTTATAGATTGATTAACTATTTTATCGTAAGTTATTGATCAAAACTAATTTTCAAAATGAATACCTACCTACTAGTGTAATTTTATTAAAACTGAATGTATTCCATTGAAATATCATATCAGCAGCAACCTAATAAAGCTAGCTTTTGCTGACATTCAAAAATAGCACTTTAGTTAACTACATAGTATTACCAATCAATACTAATACCTGTCTCCCTTTCAGGTTATTCGATGTCCTCTGTTCGGATCGAACTACTCAGCAGTTCCACGGGGATCCACGCATTCAGCTCATTGTCCTGACTCACCCCAACATGACAGTTTTTCGCAAATGTGATGTTGACAACAGCATTCCTCATAACTTCTGGCTGCATATGCTCTCAACCTTCAATCATTTGAAGGTTCTCGATCTAAAATTCATTTGCTCTGATGATATTCTTGAAGTCATTGGAGCAAACTGCCCAATGCTTGAAGATATAAATATTGTCTCTAGAGTGGACATATGCAAATCCCTTTTCAACGCTTCAGTTCTGATTAGGAATGTCTCAGATGAAGGTTTGTTGGCCGTTGCCAAATTGCAACGATTGAAAGTACTCACTATGGACCCACCAAGAAATGAACGGGTCAATAAGATAGGTAGGTGTGTCTCTCAGGCGGGCATCATACGACTTATTTGCAATCTTCCTGTACTGCAGGAGTTGAAAATCGACACATGTGATATCGGAACAACACTCATCAGCAGTAAAGTAGAAATTGGTCCATTGAGTCTCCAAAAAATCAATTGCCATTTCGCTTCCGGCGTTGGTATTAGGAAGTTGTTGAAAATCTGCCCCCATTTGAAAGAGTTGTCCGTTACGCATTTATCTGAGAATGATAAAGATGCGATAATGAATGAGATAACTGTCAGTGATGCTAATTTGACGCGACTGGACTTGTCTTTTTTCACCTTTACTCATGCAGTTCATGAGATGCTTGTAGTAAAGGGTCAGTTCTTGACACACTTCTCTCTTTGGGAGATAGAGCTTTCTTTGACTTTTGATGCGATTTTGTGCATTGGATCTTTGTGTCCGAACCTCAATACACTCTGCATCGGCACTCAGTCACCTTCATTGAGCCTGCCTAGGTATTTCAAAAAGGAAGAACCTTTATTTACTAATTTGCAAATGCTGACGTTGGGCAATGGAAATTTCTGCATCGAAAGCCTGTTGAGCTTCTTTGTCGATTGTACGAGTAATTTACAGAAGTTAGTGCTAAAATACCAAAGCAAGAAAAACATTGACGACACTCTGTTAAGGTTACTGAAGAGGGGTTGTTTCAGAAATATAATTTATCTCTGGTTTGACTGCACTTTAGAGGTTTCGAAGGAAGTTGCAATGGAAATAATAAAGGTGTGCGAAAATCTCCAAACATTCACAATGGATTTTGGTCTTAACATGTGTGACTTCCAAAAACACATTGCGGACAATAACTTGGATTTGAGAATAGGTAGCTATTAGGTTTTAAATTTCTTTAATGGAATTCATGTACGTAATGATTTAGTAATACAATTTATTTTGATTATAAAATACTGTTCGTTTTTTTCATGAACCTACTAATGCCACATCTAGACTCTTGCCTGGAGAAAGTAGAGATGGCAGCCACACCACATTTCCTGCATAACGCTTTTGTAAACCAATATTTTCATGATGCTTGGTAAAAACCTAAACAACTTGAATTGTAAATTCAATTATTTTATTGCTCACTTACTTATGTCTATTATTTACAAAGCACATGTTTACAAATAAATTACATAATAAAATTATTATCAATACATACAATCTTTATGACTGATTCTAATTTTCTGTTTACCTCTTAATTTTACTTTATTCTAATTCTTATATTAGGAATGATTATTATTGCAGAAGTACTCATGTGGTTACGAATAATAGAACAATGCCACTGTTATGCCCTGGGACCTGTACTTTGAAGATCCGTAACATGAAGCTCGCAAGTCTTCAGAGAAAAGACTTTACTTCATGCTCCATAGCGACAGTAGGAACTATAGGCCGACCGTTTAACTCGCGTATCGACTGCGCGGTAAGAAGGGAGCGAGGGGAGATGTTAGCGGGTGGGTGAAAGGGGTGCGCGGAGCAGAGAGCTTACGTCCTTTCCCTTTCACCCACCCGCTAACATCTCCCCTCGCTCCCTTCTTACCGCGCAGGTGATACGCGAGTTAAACGGTCGGCCTATAGTTTGGAGACAATACTATTGTCTATATGGTGTAGGCATTGCTATTGGTGATAGGTGTTGAGGTTTCACTAACGCTATACTGTAGTTTATACTTTTTGTATACATATCTTATAACTCTTCTGGTATTTAAACATAATCAACTAAGGCACAACAGATCAATAGAAACTGTCCACAGCTTCCAAAGCTGTGTGTGCACGCTATATGGAAGCGTAGACAAATATTTTCAAAATAAACTATGTACGATTTTATTTTAGATTCTTCTGGTAATCTGGTCAGCATTACTTTCAATACTTTTAAAATCACCGTAAGACAGCGTAAGTATAATTTATAGGACCTAGACTAGGCAGAAGATACCTACATCAATTCTACACAAGTTACTTATACCTAAGGCAGAAAGTTTTCGTGAGTTTGATTCATTATAAATATTATTTTATTAAATGGCAGACTCGCGTAGTTTGTCGAATTTTTCGAAGCATAGGAACGAGTTTACGCTGCAAGATCGACCACTCGAGGCGAATTTCTCCACTTTAAAAAACAAATATTTATTGCCTATCAATTGTTTCTTTGAGATAATAAATAGTCTACAGTATATCTCGCCTGGCGTTATTCGACGATGTAGCTGAAGATGCACATTTAGATCTAAAGGAGTACGGCAGTTTTATGCTACTGCTCAGACTCGTGTCACCCGCCTGATGGTTTATCAAACACGAAACAAGACTAGGTCGTTGACGACATGTCTTTGTTCGGTGGGTGGCATTACAACCGCGGCCTGAGCCTACCACTTCAAAGAGCGTAAACGGTTTTTCTAAACCTTTTTAGAGCGAGCGCAAAAATCCGCGGCGGCGGGTTTTTTTTTTACGCTTATTAGATCTATGTTTGGCCACTGTCTCGCCTGATGTAAAGCGATGATGTGGCCTAAGATGGAGCACATAGATCTAGAGAGAGACGGCAGTTGAGCGGCTGCTCAGACCCGTCTCCCAATGGTTCACCGAACATCATCCCGAAACACGACTAGGTCGCTTGACGGCATTGTTCGGTGGGTGGTATTACAACCACGGCCAGAGCCTACCACTCCAAAGCGCGTAAGCGGGTTTCATCACGATGTTTTCCTTCACCGTTTTAGCACCGTTTTTGCACTTAACTATAAGTCATTGGTGCAGGACCAGTCGGGATTCGAACCCAGGTGCGTCTGATCGAAAGGCGCATGAGTTCCCGCTGAGCCACACTCGCTCTAAAGATTTATTTTCTAGGGATTTCGAATTGGGAGCGCCATTTAACACCTAATTAGTAAATCCTAATAAGCAATTAGTAATTTGGACAGTCAGTAGCAGAATACGGGATATATCTACCAAAACGGAATGTAAGGCTTTCCTAGCGGCGGTTGAGTGTGAATGTGCCATATTGAAGGAACGCAGCGAACTTTCGCCGCGAGATCGCTGCGTACTTATCATCATCATCAGTCCTTCACGTTCCCACTGCTGGGACCCGAGCCTTCTCTCATAGAGAGTAAGGGCCATAATCCACCACGCTGGCCCAGTGCGGGTTGGTGAATGTCACATGTCCTAAAATTGTTGTGTTGTATTCTTGGACATGCCAGTTTCCTCACGATGTTTTCCTTCACCGTTTTTAAAACGATTGTAATTCCGCACATAAAAAAGTCAGTGATCCGAGGCCTTCGACAATCTTTATGAGTGCAAAATATTTTGCCGCAGCCGGGGTTTGTACTCTGGACTTTCCGTACAGGAAGCGGTCTAACCAACTGAGCTACCACAGCAGGTACCTCGGAGGCCGAAATAATCGCACACCTTTATTTAACTATCAAGGTGATGAGCGCGACACCTATTGCAAATGTTTTACACATTACTCAAATAGTTGCCTTGATGAAGAAAAAAAAGGCGGACGTCTCCAAACTCAGAAGTGAAGCACTCAAGCTATGCCGGTCCGCTGGTTCGTACACAAGCCTCACGCACACATTTACATCATGCTATGCCGATGTGCAGTTACATCGGCTTGACATCGACCCTCCGTCTCACACAAACATAACGGTACCGCCATTGCTATGCTTCAGTTGTTGCTTAGCAACATTTTGTCCGCCTCTTTTTCTTTGTTTAAGTAAATTGCATTCATCATCATCAGCCCATTGCGTTCCCACTGCTGGGACTCGGGCCTTCCCATGTGCTGAGCGAGTGTTAAATCCGCACATAACTTAAGAAAGTCAGTGGTTCGGGGCCAGCGGGATTCGAACTCGGATGCGTCGGATCGATAGTCGCACGTGCTCCCACTGAGCCACACTCGCTCTCCAGAGAGAATGGTCTACAATTAATTGCATTAATTAGCATTAATTTTATCTATACAGCAGATTTTTCTAACATAAACTGGACTGATTCATTGGTCTTACCAACATAATGTCTATCAGTCTTCATATCCGAGCAACGCACAATGTTAGCTCAATATAAACACATTCTGGTCCTTCCCCGCTGTTGTTTCTGGAACAACGGCTTCTTTGTCGTTGTCTTTCTCGTCGTCATAGAACTCGTTCTTGGCTTCGACCATCTTGTCAGCTTCTTCTTGGGTCACTTTTAGCTCGGGATCCGGGTCTTCCTTTATCCGGTATTCATCGGGGAAAAAGTCACCTGAAACACATTCAATATTATTTAGGCCGATATATCGGCTCAAATCTCATACCTTAGTATTCTGTGTTCAACGCTACTGAGGGGGTTCGATACCCGCGATGGGACAAATGTTTGTTTTTTATGTAACTGACGAGACGAGCTGGTCGTTTGCCTGATGGTAAGCAATACGCCAGCTATAACAATAACAGCACCACCCAGAACTTTGTTTTGCAAAATCCTGCGCGGCGCTGCACTTCGCTCGTCACCCTGAGACAATTAGCTGTTGAGTCTCATAATGCCCAGTAATTTCGCTGGCTACAATGCCCTTCAAACCGGAACACAGTAACACTTGCGTACTAGTTCTTGGCGGCTGAATAACTGGCAAAGCGGTGGTACCTACCCAGACGGCCTCTCGCATACGAGAAACCTACCACCTGTAAATTTGTGTTTAGAAAACAAAAACGCAAGCATTTGTTTCGTGTCTGGGTGTTGTGGGACCATAGTCCTCATAGCTCCTGATTCCCTCGATACAGGGAATCCTAGTTAGGTGCCAGGATCTATGTATGTATATGATCGTTGGGCGTAATTTTTTTTTATTTATGTCGCTCTTTCTCACGTGTTATACACCCGGTCCTTTGGAAAGCTTGCGCGGGGACATGAGTCCAACACGTAGAGGCCTCTTAGAGCATTTAGTTTAGATATGTAATGGGCAACACTTATCGGGGACTGTCTCTAAGTGCATCATTAAGAAGATGCTATCAAAGACAGCCCCCGATAAGCGCGACTACTATTAAGGGAGATATGGAAATTACTTATTACTTATGATTGGGATATTGAGGTGACTTTTTAATGGATGAGAACCGGTCTTTGATATGAGACTTCGGCACCTGCCAGTCCGCCTCATAAGAAAATATTTAGGCAGGTGGTGACTCGCCACCCACTAAACGGGCCTTTAAGGGCCGCCGTTCATTGGCTATGAGAGGAGCAACGTTGGTGCGGGTGGCTGAAGGGTGTCGAGAGGTGTGTTGCAGTTTCACTTAAACGGTTCTCCCGGCGTTATGCTAACACTTCCACCCTTGGAGCTCAGTTCTTAGCTCTTGCATCTCCACCCCCGGACTGCCAGTTAAGGCAAGCCGGAGGTCAGGGGTCTCATTTAGCCCCAGGGAGAATCTCGGGGTAGGCTCAGTGTCGCCAGGCAACGTCGACTCGCCACAAAGTCGCCCCTGGCCTTTTATTATTATTCTTAAAGTTAGCTATTCTTAAAATTAAAAGAATTTCGGTAATTTATGAAAACCACGGGCCTACACCAAGTGGAGTCCACTTTGGGAATTTAACTCAATTGTTCCATCGTCTTGCAAAAATTTACACACAATTCGGCAGGTATTCAATATTGCCGCTTACTATGACTAAGGACGACGAATACTAAGGGACAGGAGCAAAAAAAATTAAACAAATAGCGACTCTTGCTACGACGCAATAAAATTCAATCCAGCTCGCGTAGCGCTGCATACATACCAGTCATATTAACCTACAGAGCGCCTCTCGTTCTATCGCGCCGCTCTTATCTCTTCTGACGCGGCACGTGTAACGACGCGCGACCCGCCGTCGGTGTCCGGCTATGTACTTGTAGCTTCGTACCTACAGTGCGGAGTGCGCTACGCCTGGTTGTACTTTATTATTAATTATTATTATAAAGCGATGTAATTACCTGGCACATGGGTCATCTGCACGGCTGGTGAGTGTTGACACATCTTCAGGTTATCGTACACGTGCTTTGTAATCGCTTCCAAGTACTGCTTGCTGTTCGCGTTGTTTGAACTGTAATTTATTTTAATAATAATAATAATAATAAATTCATTTATTTCAGGCAATAATACAGTTAACAAATTAAAAGTACTAAAGGCCCATAAAATATATACCATACCACAGACAGCGGAGTCTCAGTAATAGTTTTACCCGTTTTACCCATTGGGTACGGAACCCTAAAAATACCTGTTTATATCCGGATGCAACTGGAAATCCGGCGCGAAGAATTCAAGATACTCCGTGTAGGGTAGCTCGTTGGAAATGTTACTGTCGACCAGGAGGGAGGTTTCGTACGTCCAGCATCGGGCTACGTTCCTCAGAGTGTATCTGGAAGAAAGAAAGAAAGAAAATACATTTATTCAAGACAGATACACGCAACATTACATTAAGCTATAATACTATACTACGCATAACAATAGTAGATTGTATCATAAGGGAGCAAAATAATATTTTTACGGCGAGGGCGCTTTTTTGAATCCAGAGCGAAGTGAGGGATTCTAGAGTAGAATCCCGAGCGTAGTGAGGGATTCTTTAGTAGAATCCTGAACGTAGCGAGGGATTTAAAGTACGTCGCCCGAGCCAAAAATATATTTTGCGCCCGAGTGATACACTCTACTTTTCATCACCCACTATGAGAAAATAAAAGCGCCTCATATTTTATTGTAATATTATTATTTAATAAAACATAGAGTAACAACTAAATTGAAATTAAATAGTATCCTTTATTAAAACAACTAAAAACTTATATTTACATTTGTGACTATGGGCCGTCGTACCAGCCAGTCTTTATTCAAACAATATTTGCATTCGATTTCTTTGGTGCTGAACACTAAGATGTTCCAAATTCAAAAAGTGCGCGGCAAAGATAATTGCGGCGCACTTATAAAGAGGATTAAAAACTCATTACTGCCCGCTAAAAGTTTCTTATAGAAAACACCACCTTTGGGTGCACATAAAGGCGAACCAAGTCGTCCTTTTCGAATAGATGGGATGAAAATAATATTTATACCACACCCACTCGGAAAGTGTCTTATTACTCGTTCATAAACGGGTTACAAAGTTCGTAATTTCTCCCTTAAAAATGTGCGGCGGGAAAAGTTATATGGAATTTCATTACGGCCCTCCGAAGCAGGGCAGGAATGTTGTATGAAAATCCATTACTGCCCGACTAGCTTTCTTTTGTTTTTTAGCAGAGAACATAAAAAAAAACACAAACGTCAAACCTCAAAAAGGTCTTGTATGAAATAATTAGAAAAAAGAGGCGGGAAACATACAAACCTCAAATCTCAAAAAGGTTTTATATCAAATAATTAGAGAAAAGAGGCGGTTTTTTTTGTTTTCTATTTTTAATGAAATGAGGATGGCAACCTTATTCTGCAATACGAAAAAAAAAGCGCGGCAATTTATTTCGTTGCGTTAAATTTTGTTTTAACTAAATTGATAATTTAACAGTACCTAGCTTTAAATTTTCTAAATAATTTTCCAAAATGTCATCTGATAGTGAAAGCGACGATTTTGTAATGATGACGCCACCAGAAATAAAAAATACTGCCCAAGAAGTCATAAATAACTTACTTCCTGAGAAGTCTCGAGCCAAATACGACAAATATTGTATTTTATTTTCCTCGTAGGTGTAGTATAAAGCACTATGTATCACTCGGGAGAAAGTTCTATTTCTGTTCTCGAGTTTCCTTTAAGCCCTCCGCCGCGCGTCGGGCTTAAACATACTCTCGGACAGAAATAGATCGTTTTCTCCCCTCGGTGTACAATGTACTATATACTATAAATATAACAGAAAAAAAATAACACATGTAATAACATATGTAATAAATACATAATATAATTATAGTATAATGGAACGTTGCGCGATGTCAGGAAAAGGTTCCGACTCAGCATAAAAACTAAGGTAATAAATACCTTAGTACTGATTTTCAGCCGGAACCTATGACCGTGACATCACGAACAGTAAGATAAGAGACGAATACAACATACATATATAAACAAATATATAACAAGAGTAAACAAAATATACATAAAGCAAATAAAATAATTATTCATAGGCGGTGACACTGACATGTTACATCACCTATAAAAGCAAATTCATACTCCACGGCGCCACGCACTCCATTCCAACCTCAAAGTTTGAAGTCTGAACTCGGAAGGAGTTGAATACGGTTAGTATGAAAAAGGAAGGGCGTATCAAAAGATGTGTCCAAATGAGTTTCAAAATCGAATAGGTAGATATTGTGACTCTGCTAGGAGCTTGTTTTAGTTTTCCAAACCTACAAGCACTGAGCGAGCGACTTGATGGATTATGATATAGCCCATGCCATGTATGAAGGAATTAATGAATGACTAACTCTATTGATAACACCATAATACAGAAAAAGTAACAGCTTAAAACATACTTAACAATATAAGTGTCACAAAGGGCGGTCTTATCGCTTCCAGACAACCATGGATGGAGAGAAAAAACATATAAAGGCGGACGGTGACGTTCATGTGTTACAATAGTAAAAGAAAAAGAAATGAAAACAAGAATAATAAATTTTTACAAAAATACAAAAACCGACTTCAATGTATCTTCGAAGTCCAAGGTCAAATATCGATGAAATTTATATGGGACCACTTCGCAGCTGTACTGAACCCAACGCAAGAAGAATTTTCCAAATCGCTTAATAAATGACGGAGTTCTGAGATAACAAACATTTAAAAAAACATACAATCGAACAGAGAACCTTCTCCTTTTTGAAGTCGGTTAATTACAATAAAATTTTGACACAAGACTTGAATACATAAAATACTGATGATGTATCATGATTATGGTACATAAAATATGATGGTGGATTATGGTACCAACAGTGGGAACAATGTGATAATGAAAGTAGGTACAAGGAAGCTTAGCCATTAACTCACCCACCGCCGCCTACAACAAGTGTAGGAACGTTCAAGTTCTTGACAAACTTGACACACTCGCCATGCCCTCTGGTGGACAGCGAGAAGCATCCCAAACGGTCCCCGGCCAGCGAGTCCGCGCCGCATTGCAGCACTATAGCCGTCGGACGGTAGAACTCCATCACGTTTTGGATTGTTGGTTTGAACACCTGCAATTTTTTTTTATCATTGAAAAAGGGCTTTGTCGCTGATTGCGATTATGCCGCTCTGGTTAATAAATAATAAGTATATTAAATACCACATCTAATTTCTTATGTCTGCTAGTGAATTTAATTTTTTTGGTAGAATCCGAAAGTGGATCTGCCAAATGTACTATTACAGCTTCCTATGCCTCTTTATAACTAGGATTCCGTGCACATTCCATCAATGTATGATGGACATCATCAACCATCGATGGTTAACAGGTTATCACAATTAGGTAAGGTCGTCTTGCGCATTAGGTATGAGAATTTATTGCATGGAATATGTCCGGACCTCAGTCTTAACGCTATTACTGTGTCCTTTCTATTTAAGATCCTGTTATATATCCATGGTGAAGTCATAGAATGTGGTTGGATCGTCCAGTACATGCAATGTTGTCATCATATTTAATGACAGCCACAAGGGTGTCGTAGTGGAGCTAATGTGGTTGGCTCGTCCAGTACATGCAATGTTGTCATCATATTTAATGACAGCCACAAGGGTGTCGTAGTGGAGCTGTTTGGCTCAAAGCATGGATGCAGAAAATCGCTTATAGATGCATTGATAAAATTTAATATAGGTACATATTAATAATATTATGTCAATGCATATATGTATGTTTGGCATGCTTAACATCAGGCGATATCTCACCTTGTTAAGCGACGATGTGGCTGAAAATGAAGCACATAGATTTATAGGATAAAGCCAGTTGAGCGACTGCACGGACCCGTTTCCCTGATGGTTGACCGAAAATCATCTCGGAACACAACTAGGACACTTGACAACATTGTTTAACACTGATACTCTAAAGAGCATAAGCACGCCAGCTCAAGCGTTTTGTTCTGTGTTTGGATGACGTAATACCACAAATATCGTACCTTCCTACCCCAACTGCATCCTAGTTAAGGAACAGGATCTACATGATTGCTTTAGAGGTGCTAGAGGTGCTAGTCCGGCGCTTTATTTACATGTATTGATGTCTGTATTAATTACTGGCTCACCTGCACATAACTCTGATCATCTATCCCTTCCTTCAGTGGTACATTGACCGAGTAATACCGGCCACTTTCTGCTCCAATCTCATACATATCTCCTGTGCCCGGGAAGAAGTAGTTCCCATACTTGTGGAAAGAGACCGTCATGACTCGGTCGGTGAGGTAGAAAGCTTCCTGAACACCGTCTCCGTGGTGGACATCTATGTCTATGTATAACACTCGAGGGTGGTATTTAAGCAGCTCGAGGATGGCTATGACTATGTCATTTACGTAGCAGAAACCTGGAAGTAGATGGTAACTTATATTTATGTAAGATAGATAGATGAATGCTTTATTACAAACATAAAATTAAAGACACTACATAAAATAAGGCTCGGGTCTATGTATAACATTGACATAAAATAAAGCTTAATTTATGTAATGCCTTTAATTTTATGAGGAAAAACTCTGTTACACATTATTTTATGAACTTTTTCATTTGGTAATGAATTAAAGATAATACATTGTTCATAGAGAATTTGACAGCCTCTGTGGTGTAGTGGTTGAGTAGGTTGGCTCAAATCTCATGCACCAATGAGGTTGCGGATTCGATTCCCGCGAAGGGATAAATGTTGCACAGAAAAAAAGCAGTAAGCATTTGTTTCGTGTCTGGGTGTTGTGGGACCATGGTCCTCATAGTTCCTGGTTCCCTAGATACAGGAAATCCTAGTTAGGGGCCAAGATCTATGTATGTGATCGTTGGGCGTTATTTATTTATTTAAGTTCAAGAGAGGTTAATAAGCAATCCCTGTTTCAAAAATGAGAAAGTAAAAAGTCTTTCATCACTTTGTAATATAGACACAGTGTTACTAGTCTATTACCAAATAAATAAATGAACTACATATAATTATGGTCCATTTATTTAGCACCTTTATTCAAATTACTTGATTTAAATCTTACCAGATGGCTCAAATTTCTTAGCATGATGCAGCCCCCCTGACCAGTTGATCGCTATATCGCAGGCGTTATTGTTCAGTTTCATAGCTCCCTCCAGTGAAGCTCCTGTGTACATCGAGCAGAAGTCAAACAGACCCTCAAAGACTGGACAGTCATCACCAACATTGTAGTGGAGCAAGTCTTTGGAGTAGCCTGGAATTAAGATTTTTTTTATTCAACAGTGTATTGTTGTAATTTTAAACTAGTTCATATGTGTTTAAACACCCGTTAGTGCATGTACCAGTCACGCATTTTCAAGTAGTCAAGAGTTGGGATGTGTAGATGCTGGCAGGAAAAATACAGAACCACCCCATGCAGGACATCAGTCTATAACTTATCATGGGTATAATATTGAAATTCAAATGTAACTTTTATATAAGACATTTTTTTCTACAGGTACTTACACTCCTATTTTGAGATTGAATTAAATTTAAAGTTATAATGTAGGTTCGATGGTGCAAAATAACTATGCTCTTCCTGGTAGTATGAATTTTAATATGGTTCTCTACTAAAATTTAATTAAAAAGAAAGTACCCAAAATAAAAGGATAGTTTCTAATAATGATGGACGTCCATGCAGAACTTAACTTGGTTAACTCTTAAGAACAAATCCAATTACAAATCAAAAACACAGATAACACATCCCCATCTGATGAGCAAGGTCCACCAGTGTCCCGTCTACCGAAAATGTGCAGGGACACCGTATACTCACCTCGGGCATGCATTAAAGGATGATATAAAATGGAAATAATTTAAATCCTGGATCAGCCCGAATAAATAAATTTTAAAAAAATGGTCAGATTTTCATGCAAGATGTAATAAATAAATTATATATAGGTACATAAAACGTTGAGTTAGTGTCTTATTACTCGACATATTTATTTACTCGTCACATTAAGACAAGAGGAAGATGCCACCAGTTTGATGTTTTTCTAGATTGTGAAGATACTTACTTTGAATATTCTGCGGTGTGACATTCTGCAAAAACTCTATGTAGTCCTCACTGTGAAACCGACACATGTCGTGAGCACTGGCTCTATACGGTTTGTATATCTGCATCTTCTTGTGTAGACCGTAGTTGAGAACCAGACTGTGCGTTACCGCTAAACGATGAGGTTTCATCGGATGCCCTGGTCCATAGTGAAAATTTCCCACGTCCGGGTTGTAGAAATACGCAACACGGTGTTGGGTCGTCATAGTGAGACAAACACGTATTCTTTTAAAATGTAAATAATGCCCAAAACTACAGCGATGACTACTAATCGCTTGGTAAGGCGAATGTCGTTTAGCATGCTTGCTACAAAGCCATGGTAAGGCTATGTTTATTTATTACATATAATCGATCTTTTGTTGTTCTTAGATCACAAAATAGAAACGCATTGCACCGAAATTCGATTTGAATTGAACACGCAGAAGCGAAAAAAATAAAAGAAAACAGAAAACACCAACATCAATCAGTCCCGTAATCAGTGTTGCCGGCATCACACCAGAAGAAAAAGTCTGGAATCAAAACAAAAAATATTCGAAATTATCTGTTTTTATCCGACTTCGGCGGAACAATAAATAGAGTCAAGATTTTAGCAGCGTGTGTATACGTCTATAACCATACAGAATTGACCAATGACGACTGTATAAGACATCGTTGGATTCGTCTCAACTAACTGCATCTCATTTTAAAACTTTCTTTTCTCAAAGACTTAAAATTTGATTTGATGGGTTACTTTGAGAGAAACATTCCTGATGGAAATTATGGACAGATTGTTTTTATGTTTGTTATCTCAGAACTCCGTCAAGTATGAACCGATTTAAAAAAAAAGACGTGTGGCACTCGGAGACTGCCGCGGTAAAGCTATTGCATAGCATTCGAAGTGGGGGGTGTTAGGTTATTTTCGTTACGGAATTTCTGGATTCGGTCTCCACGCTCAAGGCCTGCGATAGAAGCTATGCAATAGCTTAAAAATATTTTGCTTTGGCTTCAATATAGCTACAATGTTGTCCCAAACAATTTTTTATCAATATTCGAACTAGGACTGAAGATACATTGAAGTCAGTTTTTTTTGTTATAAAATGAATTATTTTTTTGGCAATTACATTTTTGAACCTAATTATATTTTTTCACAAATCTAATAAAGCAATCCAAATTTATTTTTAAATTTCTATAAAAGAAGTACCAGTTACATTCATGTGGTAACTTAAATTTTATGTGAGCCCCACACTAGGATTTATTCGTTGTTGTATGATTCTCTAATTGATAATATATATCTATTTTGTTGTGGCACTTCGCTATGAAATATACAGAGTCCAGTACGTACAGTACGCACAATATAGAACAATATATAACAATATAACAATATATATATTCATTTTGGTAAGCGATTGTCGCAAAATTACCCAGAATCGGGTTATTTTATCCGCACCTGCAGCACTGCTCGTAACATATTTGACAGTCAGTCATTAGTGTTGTTGTTCTTGCGACTTGCGTGCTGTGGTAAAAATCTATCAATAATATCGTGATCGGATGACAATTTCGTACCACTCATAATATCGGTACAAACGTTTCTTGTTAATACTATTGATACTGGTAGTATCAATCGATATTTAAAACAAATATAACTATTGCTTAAAATCGATAGTATCGATCCATCCATTATATCGATAGTATTGGTTACAAGACTATTGAATATACTATAGTTTGCATTATAACTATCAATAGTATTACTCTAAAATCAGATACTATGGATAGTTTAACCCCATCGACAATTCGAAATGTCACAATTATATTGACAGTTTACACAAGGCGATGATGATTATACAATGTGTCCCAGCTAACCTTAAATTAAAGATTAAAACTGACTGACAAAACTTTATAAGAGAGCACATTCATATGTGCTATTAAAAAGTTAAGGCGCGTAAACAAAATTACATAATAATTCGTTTGGTGGATTTTCTTATGTAACGGGTAAAATATCTGTTTAACTTAACCATCGATACTATCGATCATATCAAGTTATATAGCAATTAAATTGGTAGTATCGTTACTACTGGCAAAGAAAACTAACTATTACTTACGTACTACTGGTATGTAATTGTTGACTATTGATATTATTGTCAAGTGTAAGTAGTATCGATACTACACAATCGATAGTATGACTGACTGATTTTGATTATGAGGAGTATGAGGACAACTGTCGATAGCGCAATTATCTATGGTTGTCTCAGAGGAATAACAGAGGAGGTACAATACGCGCCACGAAAGATGAGACTTGACAAGCGTCAGTAGTGGGGAGCCTGCGCAGGTACAGTCGTGTACGAAATAGTTATCCATAATTTGTATATCTACTCAGGGATTTTTAACAACATTCAGAATTAGGTAGGTGTGTAGCAATACTATATTAATTTTTTAAACCTGTTATAGATTTATTACTAAATAATAAAATTTAAGATAAAAACGGCAGATTGTCGTAGTCACTGTCACTGTCAATATATGATGTAAGTGTAAACGTCGTAAACCATCTTCCTACTTTGTCTTCTTAATGTTTCACCTCGAGGCATAATTAAGATTTCACAAAGTTACACTCGTATACAACACAACTATAACAAAGTAGAAATTTATAAACACAAGTTGCACTCGATTGTACCGCGGAGTCAAGCGGTGCGTCCACGGGGTGAGGAGGACTGACACGCATGCGCAGTGCCGTACTTGCACCTCCCGCGCCCTTTCCGCTGCCCTGTTGATCCCCGATCCCTTCCCGCCTCAGACCTCATACCGCTAAAGAGACCTATAAATCGTCTACTGCGCAAGTCAAACCACGTGGTTTGTCAAGTCTCATCTTTTGTGGCGCGTATTATATCTACCTCTGAGATAGTTGACCATAGATAAAGTAGTAGTAATTCGTATTTGTAGTTGACAATCATTGAGTAGTCATTCTACAATGTTGACAATACTATTTGACAGTTACAGTCACAGAGACAAACACAAGCACCACAGATGGGGCAATAGAGTTATATTCTGTATGAACTACATCTATTTAATCTGTTTATGTCATAAGAAGGCTGAGAAGTAAAGGACTGATAAAATGCGTCTACCGTTTGCAAAATTTGTGTTTTATTTATACAAATGTGATGCAATTAGACACTGAGTACTAAAATACTGCCTGTCTCTTTTGCACATTGGTAAAAAGTAATTATTCATTAAAGAAAAAGGTAGCAAGAGTTTCTTTCGGCTGGGTCGGCCATTTTGAGTCATGGTGACGAAAAACCGATTTCCGGTTAATCGTTCAGCTCGTAGTATTCTTCAATTAATTTATGAATATTTTATATTTATAATGTATTTTAGATAAAAATCAACAGTGAATGAAGTTTGTAAGATCACAAAACAGATAGTTTTGTGGTAAGATTTCATCAGTTGATATTGTAAGTACTAGAGAGTGACCGGATGTTACTGCATTTTGCATTATTTTGTGTGATTGTTCAACACATTATTTTTTATACTTATGTGTTCCTCTATAGCTCATATAGTCTATCAGTGGTCTGTGGTCAACAAAGACAAATATATTTTATCTTTGGTGGTCGTGAGAGATATGGATATCGGTCTTTGTAATAGTATTTTAGCTCAGATAAAGTATCCAGCCTGGATTGGTGACGCGCGCTCATTCCCATTACAAAAATTTTCGGTGGGGGACGAGGAAACGCACACAATTAAATGATCACTACTAACGCATTTTTCAATCACGTCGCTATGCACGCACACAACAAAAGAAGCAAACACTAGCTTAAATTTTACGCACACAATCACATTCACACACAGAGACGTTCTATCGGTACACGATATTTAAACGTCAATCACGTAAACTACTTCATGCTTGATACTATCGATATTGTGTTATCGATAAACTCTGCTAAAGCATGGAAGACACATAAAAATAAAATAAAACAGAATTCTTAAATGACATCATTATTCTGTTGCTCAAGAGAATCAAAGTAATAACTATCAAAGTTAGTTCGAAAGTTCTTTATTATTTTTGTCATCACAAACGCACTTATGAACGTTAATTATTACAATGACTAAACAAACTCAAAATATACTATATTTTATGTTTGTATTTGACAATGTTAAGTTTTTTTTATGTGCCAGTTGGCTACTTGGCAGAAGCGGAATGTTCCATGCATCTTTGTCTTTAATGTAATTACTAACGATAATGATAGTCTATGTAATTACTATAGGCGATGATTTAAAATTAAACTTGCAATAACGTGAAATAACTTTGCAGGAACTATTGCTGTATGCAGTGGTGTACAAGATACCCTATACAAAGTATCTGGAGTACAAAATACAAGATACTTTCAAATTAAGTATTTCAGATACCAAATACCTTTCTGGAATGGTATCTGAAATACTAGATACAAAATACGTATCTTCCAAATACTTTTTAAAGATAAAATACTTTTGTAAGAAACATTTGATTGAATGTCAGGTTCTTTTTTTACGTGAATTATTTACGAATAAATCGCGATGATCGCGCCAATGTGACAAGACAAAAGGTTTTAATTGAGACTTAAGAAAAGCCAGTTCTTCAAACATTTTATTAGTTATTTTTCTTTTTATTTTCTTTAGTTTTAGTGGTTAAGTGTACTTTATGCCTAAAGTGGGACGATTTGGTTGGCAAAAAAAATTGTTTACGTTTGAAAGGATAATAGCTTTTATAGTTATATAATATTATGTACATACCCTACTCGGCATATTACACAGCAGAAACGAAACGCTTAGTGTTAGTGTTTCGTTTAAACGCCAAACACGAAACGCATAATTTATTAAGCAGATCCAAAAAGCGCTAAATGAAACGCAGTTTGCTGTTGCGAAAAGCTCGCGCAGAATATTTTTGTTTAGGTATAGCCGTTGTTAACACGACTATTCATAGCCGATGTACACTTGTAGAAAGAAAGAATCTTCATCTATCAATTTAGTCCCAGACTAAAGTTTCAACGGGGCGTTCAGTTTTATCTTTTTCTTATTTTTTTATTATGGAACTGAGTGATAAGACGAGCAAGTCGTTTTCCTGATGGTAAGCACTACGCCTGCCCATAACAAATGCAGTGCCACCAAGAACTCTTAATACCATAAAAGCACTGCGTAGCACTGCATTGCACTCATCACCCCGAGACATCAGATATTAAGTCTCATATGCCCAGTCATTTCGCTGACTACAATGCCCTTCAAATCGTAACACAGTAATGCTTGCGCACTACTGCTTGGCGGCAGAATAACTGGCAAAGACATTGACATATAAAATTAATAACAGCATAGAATCTTGTCACATTTTGTGAATAAATGCATAGATACCTAACTATTGGTAACTATAAAGTATTCTGTGCTATCACTAAAAGTATTTTAGAAAAAAAAGTATCTGCAAAATACTAAGATACCAAAAAAAGGTATTTAAATAGAAGATACAAGATTAATTTTTAAAAAGTATTTTAGATACAAGATGAAAATACCTATTTTGTATCTTGTATCTGTATTTCAGATACTTGTATCTTAAATAAGTCACATCTCTGGCTGTATGCATGATGGAAGCATCGCATTTTGCGCGCGGTCAGCAGTTTACGCCTGCATGCCACATTTCATGTATCGCGTCATCAGTTCACGATCGGACACCATTCATTCCGCGTGTGCTCAATCATTACCATTTACATTAACCAGTTTAGACCTAGTTTTGGGGAAATAAATGAACAGTTTTTTAAAACTTACTTTAGATAATTTTAATGTTGGTATGGAACCCTGTTTTAATTTCCTTGTGTTGTTAGACCGTGAAGAAAGAATAGAAGCAATTATTTTCAAAAGGTTCTGAACAAATTGTGCTGGTACGCTTAGGAACCCACGATACATCATTTCCACAAGCTTGAATCTAGGAAGCCCGACTACCAGGTTCTTTTGGAAATCTGCCAAATAAAAGTGTAATACAACAATTGTATTTTTATCGACATATTTGTAAACATATTGTTTTTATCGATATCTAAATTGGTTCTGTCCCAGCACTAATTTCACTGCGGTTTCTTGACTGTGTTGCTAACGTTCAAATAATTTAAGTGCCTATTTTCGATTAGGTCATTCTCATTAGTTACTCATTATAGTAGATTCTCCCGCGACTTCGCCTGCGTAGACGACAGACAATATAGTCGTCTTTTTTCAAAGACCATTTTCGCAAGACCTCCCATATGAGAGCGCCAACCACCAACCCAACCGGTTTTGATGTAGGTATACAAGTGCAGCAAAATTTTTAAAATACCAAAAATGCTGTTTATGTTTTCTCTACTCTAAGGACAAAACTTTCTCAATGCAAGAGAAAAGGTACCCCTACCCTGGAGGTCCCAAATTTTTGCCACACCTGCATACCCTATAATCGGAGCTGGAACTTAATACTAAACGCTGAAAACCAAATTGAAATCCATTCTGCAGTTTTCGAGTCAACAATTATTCAAAATAATAACATTAATAGTTTCAGTTTCATTTGACTTTGTTATAACGTGCAGGAAAACAGAGCTTTGGCCGCCTAGATACATGAAAATAAGCTAAAAATTTTATCCGAAATATAACTTTTTCGATTTAGTTGCAACACTATGTGAGTTCATGTGACTGACAATCATTTTAAAATTTTCGCTATTTTAGTGCATTATAAAAATACATACAGATGAAAAGTTACGTTATCCTTGGTGTAGTTTGATGTTCTTGAAATTTTTTGCACCAATATATGCTGCAACTCGGTATTTTTTTAGGAGCTCTTTCGCCCGCTACGACAGTTGGTGAATGGCTTATGATGCGCGTCAACTAGTTTTATATAACGTCGTGGATTTTTTTGTCCTTGACGTTTGGCAAAATTGGCGAGAGGGGTAGGCCTGTCGTGTCGACTCCGTTTGGCTGTCTACTCGAAGTATTTTAGCTTACCCTATGTCAGGAGAAGCCCTAGTACTATATAAATTAGCGGAGTTAGCCCTAAGGCGTAGCTTATAGTATATTTTGTTTTCATAGGGCGGTGTGGTCGCAAAGCGACAAAGCCCTTCAAATAAATTGAAAAAAAAAATCTGTGGTGGTCAGCAACCGGAGAATATGTTCCTTGCATTGAGGAATGACACTACCTCAATGGTTCCTTGCATGTTCCTTGGCATTGAGGTCTCAGTGTCATTTTTTAATGTTCCTTGGACTGAACGGCTGAGAAAAAAATCTCATTTACTTCGTGTTTGTCTGTGACTTATCCATAGTGTGTCATTCCTCAATGATAGTATACTTCCTAGTCTGTGGACTTATCTTTTACTAGTCTGTCTGTGCCTAGATAAAAATTGTATATCTGTGGCTGTGGTGGTGATAACGTGAAAACAACGTGATTTACTTGATAACTCCGAAGCGGCTTTCCCTAGTAATTTTGCGACGTTAAAAGGTAAATTTACTCAACACTGATGTATCGATTTATTACTTCCAATCGCTTTACATTCATCAATAGATCGTTTTGTAATTCCTTATATTTATATACTTATATGTTCATGAGGACTGATTCGGTATATTTATGTAATTCTTTGCATTGCAGAATTTCTAAAAAGTTTCTGTGTATTATCATATGCATGGAATTGCTTGCGTGGCTTGTAATTTTTCAAGTTGCATTTATTTATATACCTACCTAGTAGGTACCTACCCATCTGATAAGGGTACCTTATCAGATGTGTAGGTAGGTATATAAATAAAATGCCGCATAAAGAGTACAGAGAAGAGCTACCAAAATGACACCCAAGTCTGAAAAACCATTCCTAGGAGGACAGACTTAAAGAACTAAGATTAACAAGTTTAGAGAAACGTAGTTAATGATGTGATTTAATAGAGACTTACTTACCATACCTGTCAAACAGACTATACATACTCAAAACCTTCGATCATATGATCGAAGCTCAAAACAATAAGGCACTGAGAGGGCACTCGCTGAAACTGGTAACACACCCTAGTACAAGCAATCCCAGAAAACACTTCCTGCCGAACCATGTAGTGAGTGCGTGGAACAAGCTTCCGAAGACAGTAATAAGTGCTTCTACTGTGAACTCTTTTAAAAATAGACTTGATAAATTTAATATTGGACAAGTGCACTGAATTGACATACATCAGCATTCAGCTTGAAGCTGCTAGTGTATTAACAATAATAAATAGTAGGATATGATTGGATATTAGGATTATTTCTAGATTGTGTTCATCGGTTATAACTTCCAATTGAATATTAATTTAATTGAAATTTACATATGGAGCACTCTTTTTAAAGTGCTCATCATAATAGTATAGCATGGTGACCATGCACAGGTACAAAGTTCAAAAGTCCTTTATTCAGTTGTGGCATTCAATTCAATTCAAAAGTTCTTTATTTCAATTTTGTCGTCACAGACGCACACTTATGAACGTCAATTATTACAATGACCGTATCGGAAAAAGAACCACTACCCAGATAACATAATATGTGCAATCAATTAAATAAATAAATAAGATATATTATATCTTATTTATTTATTTAATTGATTGATTATTTAATTAAATAAATAAATAAGATATAATATATCTTATTTATTTATTTAATTGATTGCTAACATAATGTTCACTGTTGCAAAGAATTATATTATATCATAAATCATAAATAAAAAATAGCTAAGTTTCATCACAATTATAGGCGAAGACTGCATGCAATTATACTTTTTTTTAGCGAGAATACATTTTTTTAAAGTGGTAAAAGACAAAATTATAAACATCAATTATTACAATTACTTTACCACCATATTGGAAAAAGAACCACTATCCAGAATATACAGATAGAAACTGAGGTAGTGTAGGAAACAGGGTGTACCGAAGCTATGAAAAATACTAAGGAAACCTCACTATTAACCAACTTCAAGACAAGTATACATTAATACATTACTAGCGACCCGCCCCGGCTTCGCACGGTTATTATACATACAAACCTTCCTCTTCAATCACTCCTATCTATTAAAAACATAACACATTAGTAACATAACACATAGTACATTAAGTATACATTTTACCAAAAAAAAAAAACGACTTTAATGTATCTTCGAAGCCCAAGGTCAAATATCGATGAAATTTATATGGGAGCACTTCGTAACTATACTAAATCCAACGCAAACAGAATTTTCCAAATCGGTTTATGAATGACGGCGTTCTGAGGTAACAAACATTAAAAAAGGAGAATACAATTGAATTTAAAACCTCCTCCTTTTGACGTTGGTTGAAAATAATTTGAAGCCGTAGGGATTGGCTCAAACATGTAAGATGCTAAGAAGTGTTTAATAATACTCATATATACACTCGAGAGCAATGAATCCGAGTCACTTAAAGAATGTTAAAAATCTCGGAAACTAAAAATGATAGGTTAATGCAATAAATTGTATTTAATAGACAATGTAATACTCCTTAAATGAAAGTAAAAAAAATATGAGTCACCATACATTTTATTAACACAAAATTACATAAAGAAAAAAACTGCTGATCTCTCCTTAAAACAAAACTAGGAAACATGAAATTTTTGAACTTTATTACGATTTTCTTGAATTTTAATACTTCGTATTGCCTCCTCGTGCTTCCATTACTGCGTTTACGCGGTTTGGCATGCTGTACACCAAGTTCCTTATACGATTTTGGGGAATATTCTCCCATTCCTCTGTGAGAGCAATTTTGAGCTCACGAAGCGTGATTGGGGGAGGGTTTCGTTGTTTTACGCATCTGCCTAGCTCGTCCCAAGCATGCTCGATCGGGTTGATATCCGGGCTGCGCGCTGGCCACTCCATACGAGTAATGTTCATCTCTTGAAGGTAGTCATTCACAATCCTACCTGTATGAGGTCGGGCATTGTCATGCATAAATATAGCATCCTCACCTACATTGACCATAAATGGACCAACGTGATCATTGAGGATTTCTTCCACATATCTTACGCTAGTTAAAGAGCCGTTTTCTATGATCACCAGCTCTGTGCGACTTTCAGAAGAAATTCCGGCCCACACAAGTACAGACCCACCACCGTAGGCTACTTTTTCTTCGATGCATGCTTGCTTGAATCTTTCCCCTGGTCTTCGATACACTCTGTGTCTTCCATCGTGCTTGTAGAGCATAAATTTTGATTCGTCGGAGAACATAACTTTTGACCAATCTTCAATACTCCAATTTACGTGGCTCTGGGCATATCTTAGTCTCGAAATACGATGCCCACGCTCCAGTTTAGGGCCGTTTGCAGGTCTAAGGGGTTTTAAGTTAGATTCAGCAAGCCGACGTCTTACTGTCCATGCACTTGGGTTACTTCCTCCGAGGCGTCGAAACTGATTGGTGAGTTCAGTTCCTGTGAGAAAGCGATTTCGAAGCATGGTGTTCACCAAGTATCGGTCTTCTCGTGCTGTGGTACACCTGGTTCTGCCCGTTCCTGGTCTGCGTAGGTTAGAACCAGTTTCTTCGTAACGTCGGAGAACTCTTTGTACTGTTGACAGCGACACACCGACAGTCCTGGCTGTATCGCGCTGACTCCGGCCGGTTTCCAGCATTGTAAGTGTTCTGGTGCATTCTTCAGGCGTAAGCGACATAATTTCAGCTTGAATAATGAATATAGAGCACTATCAACATGGTTTATGTACCCACATAAATGACAGATTACAAACAAAAGCAAAACCAAATGCTGTAATTTCGTAGTTCCATCTTCGAAAGTGGCCCTTTTTCAAATTTGATTTTTTTATGATATAACTTTACAATAACTAAGAAGTTATAATACCTTCATTTAAGGAGTTTTTTTGTCATTGTCTATTAAATACAATTTATTGCATTAACCTAGCATTTTTAGTTTCCGAGATTTTTAGGATTCTTTAAGTGACCCGGATTCATTGCTCTCGAAAGTATATCGCAGCCAACTAGCTTAATTCGCCGTTCAAATAATAGCCTAGCCTCTTTACTAAACAGCGCCGTTCAACTAGTGGCCTGAATGATATTCAGCCATATCGTCTATTACAACATTTAATAAACTGGCTGGCTAATGCTTAGGCATACCGAACCGTCACATTATTTTTTGGTAGATCATAATCTAATTACATTATATTGGTATCTAACATGCATAAGGGCCACCCCTGCCGCACCCTAACCTACCGAGGGCTGCAGTTATATTCATTATTATTGCCACTACACTCTTCCATTGTACTATTTAACCGACTTCAAAAAGGAGGTTTACAATTCGACGGTATGTTTTTTTTTTTTATTTTTTTTTTTGTGTATTTGTTACGCGATTACTCCGCCAATTATGCATTGATTTCGATGATTCTTTTTTTGATTGGTAGGTAATACTTCAAAGGTGGTCCTATATAAATTTTATCGAAATTCATTCAGTAGTTTTTGAAAAAAATAGCAAAAACAAAAAAATATAAGTTTAATCTTCAAGTCGGTTCTTGTTTTTTTCGTAACCAACTTTCTAAAGGTGGAGGTTTGTATTCGACTGCTTCACCTGCTTCACCCAGGGTTGACTTCCGGTGAGGGAACTCCTCAACGGTGAATAGTACAGACACAACATTTCGTAAATGGATTTAACCATAATAGCCTGTTCTAAATTCCATCATGACATGGCAGATACACCCAGGATTGACTTCCGGCGAGGGAACTCCTCAACAGAGAATAGGACAGACTTGAAATTTTTTTGTACATGCATTTAATTGTGATATCCCGTTTTAAACTTCGTCATGATGTGGCTTCTAGATCATAAAAGCTTGTCTTTAAAAACTTTTTGAATTAATTTAATTAAAACTTGTTTTTCACTAAAAAGGTTAAAATAAATTATTTTTCAAAAAAAACTAAACCGACTTCAAAACCACAAATGGCACTCAAAAGTAAAAAATAAATTAATATAATTATCATAAGCGCTACCCACTCATATATTTGAAGTCGGTGCCAGCCAAGTCTAAAAGGTAGTAGATAAATACTACCTACGAGTAGTACTTACTATATACATAGTATTTATCTGCTACCTATTAGACTTGGCTGGCACCGACTTCAAATATATGAGTGGGTAGCGCTTATGATAATTATATTAATTTATTTTTTACTTTTGAGTGCCATTTGTGGTTTTGAAGTCGGTTTAGTTATTTTTGAAAAATAATTTATTTTCATTAAACTTTGGAAAACAGGCTTTATAAATGAAAAGCCTAGGCAAGTTATTAAACGTCATCGATCCACGTCATTTGCCTAGCTGTTTGATCAAATGGCTGAATATCATTCAGGCCGCTAGTTGAACGGAGCTATTTAGTTAAGGGGCTAGGCTGTTGATTGAACGGCGAATTAAGCTAGTTGGCTGCGACATATATACATAAACCCTAGATTCAGAAAATCCTAGCTAAAACAAGTAGGTAGTTGAAAATTAAAGTTTTTATTTTTAGTTTCTGATAAATGTAGGCTCAAATCCATCGGTAGGTAGGTACAGATGATTTCTATAGGAGGTGGATGATAATAACATTTTGCATGTTGCATGTTCACCTTGTACCTATAAGCCATAGTCACAACATGTAGTTATGGCGCCTAAGCATGACACTAATGGTACATAAGTAATAGTATTCTTTGCTAATGGTGACTCTTCAGAATTGACATTTTTCAAACCTAAACACCATTCATTCATTCAAAACACCTCTCTTTATAACTGTACACAATCTCTTTTGATTAAACTGGTTAGCACTTATATAAAGCCTGGCCCGGACGTAGTTATAGCTCAGTTTACTGATAGCCGTCGTCCAGAACGCACGCATTTTCTAAGTCTAGTTAATTAAGTAACACAGTCCAAAAACGTATACCTACGTGTTTGTGACCGTCTAAAAATGGGTCGTCTACTTAGATATGTGATTGTTTTGTTAATAGCAGACGCCACTATGGTCAATTTTAGGGTGTTTTCGAGAGCGATGGCGACGGTGGCGAAGTCGTTCGAGGCTAATAAGGTGGTGCCCGATGTGATTCCTGTAGCGCCTACTGCACTTGTCCAGGTGAGTTTCTTTTAATTTTATACGTTTCTTAATTTATATTTTTCCGCGACTTTATCCGCGTCAGAGGAAGCCCATATTCGTAATTTTTCCAAGACCATCTTAGCAAGACCTCCCCTGTATATGAGAGCGCGCTCAACGTTGAGGTCAAGCTGTATCTTCGTAGTCTTCCAACGGATTTTGATGTAACATCACTACATAGTATAAAACAAAGTCGCTTTCTCTGTCCCTATATCCCTATGTATGCTTAAATCTTTAAAACTACGCAACGGATTTTGATGCGGTTTTTTTTAATAGATAGAGTGATTGAAGAGGAAGGTTTGTATGTATAATAACCGTGCCAAGCCGGGGCGGGTCGCTAGTACCCTATAATCTAAGTTCAGACTTATGCTACCCAACGCAGAAAACCAATTTACAATCCATCCAGCAGTTTCCGAGTCTATAAGTAAGTTAAGTAACAAACATTCAAAGTTAAATTTTATAGCAGTATCTTTACTTAAGATTTATACTTTTATTTATAGGTATTATTTATTTATTTGTTAATAGACGGGCAGCACGGGTGCCTGTATGTCTATATTGTCTTATGTCTATATATATGTGTAATAGGTACAACGAATCCCTGAAAACCGCATTAAAATCTGTTGAGTAGTTTCTATACCTATGTCCTATAGTTCTATATTCATAATTCATTTATTGAAAATGTATAACATAACAGTACACAACCAAAGCGTTACAAACACAGTCATAAAATATAATTAGGAAGACAATTATTTAATTAATTTGTCTGTTTGTCAATTTTATTAATTTAATAACATACCCCTATGTTATTAAATTAATAAAATTGACAAATAAATTGAATAATATTTGTATAAAAAACAAAACTATCATAGTCATATGTCCGAGTCTATAGATAACAAACAAACGGGCAAAAGACCAGCTAGTCTCGTCATTCGTTTTTTTACTGGTGGTAGGTTTCTCGTATGCGAGAGGCCGTCTGGGTGGGTACCACCGCTTTGCCAGTTATTCAACCGCCAAGCAGTAGTGCGCAAGCATTACTGTGTTCCGGTTTGAAGGGCATTGTAGCCAGCGAAATTACTGGGCATTATGAGACTCAACAACTAATTGTCTCAGGGTGACGAGCGCAGTGCAGCACCGCGCAGAATTCTGCAAAACAAAGTTCTGGGTGGTGCTGTTATTGTTATGGACTGGCGTATTGCTTACCATCAGGCAATCGACCAGCTCGTCTCGTCATTCAGTTACATAAAAAAAAAAAAATTCAGTTAAATTAAAAAAAATCTAAAAGCCCCGGTGGATCGTGATCAGTACCCTCCAAATAGTCGAACCCAGTTAGTTTTTCAAAAATATCCTCTTTATACAGAAAATTAATAATGGTAATCGTGTTAAAATAAATTAATAATAAGAATGTCTATATACACAAACATTCATCCAAAAAACTGACGTATTTTTCGGAAGTAAAGTTTATTAAGTTCTTTTTCCAGAATAGTCACCCTCAACCTACCCTTTCTTTCACGACCTGCACCCTTAAAATGGACCGGAGACCAAAATTTTATCCCCTGTTTATATCCACTTTTTGTTTGACGAAAGTGGATAAAGCAAACCTTTTTTCTTCTCTCTCCTCTTTTTTAAAGTCCGTTTAAAATACAAACCTACATTACTTGATATGCAAGCATTTGACCGCAGTCTCACCTGATGGAAAGTGATGACGCGGTCGACGATTGATCATGCTTGCCTAAAAGATATCGATTCACTCTGGATTTGAAGACACCGCAAGAAAATCGCAGTTGAAGCGTATAGCGTGCCAGTAAATATAAATATAATAAAGTCAGTCTAAGTTAAATATCATTTATTAAATAGGCACAAAAGTGCACTTTTAAAGGTCAAAACATATAAATATATTATAAATATATTAAAGGTAAATGTTTACCCATTTCTTTCCTATACTCAAATTGAAGTCTGAGTGCTGAAAAGAAATGCGAAAACTGACTCTACCAGTGCTTCGGAAATACGCCCGCTAGAGAAGATCAGCACCAAGAATCTCTGCGGAGATGTCTTCTTTTCAGCTCTTTTAAAATGTCTCGAAAATAACAATAAACAATTACGTATAAATTAGAATTAACAGAATGTCGAACAAGAAGTGCGAGTGAGATGTCCCATAGTCATAGTATCAGTATCAAAAAAGTGTGTTGCATTGCATGTTGCAAATAGTCTGTACGGTTTTATCCTGGGATTAGTTAGATACGAATATTTTGTGACTTATCGTATGACTTTATGACATTGACTCACTACTTAGTGATGTGATTACTCTTATCAAAACAATAAACATCCTAAAATAAGCATGCAACACAAATTCTGACAGTTAAATATTTTTTGGCAAATATTATGTCTTGCTTCTTGCATACCACTAACAAAAAACTGTTATCTTAATTCACTTAAACCCTGTTTTCTTTGATATATTTTTAGATCAAATTTTATAGAATTTATTCAAGCATTACAGAGATAGTTGAGACCTAACAGCTATTGTACGACACTTAACATTTGTGCTGAGCGAATACCCCATTTGGCACTACATTGGAGTCATTTAAGTTTAGCTGTCTCTTTATACTAGTTTATTAATGTAATTAAATGACGAGACGAGCTGGTCGTTTGCCTGATGGTAAGCAATACGCCAGCCTATAACAATAACAGCACCATCCAGAACTTTGTTTTGCAAATTTCTTCTTTTTGTAGTTCTGTTTTCATAGTTTGTTGTTAATTAATTTTGTGGTCGTCAAATAAATGTTTTAAGTTTTTCTTTCTTTCTTTTGTCTTAGAGCACAGAATATAAGTATAATAGGACTAACTACATCATCAGTGTGACGAGCGCAGTGCAGTGCCGCGGAGGATTTTGCTTAACAGTTCATTATCAGTGTTCTGGGTGGTGCTGCAATTGTCATGGGCAGGCGTGTTGCTTATGGCGAACGACACGTTCGTCCCGTCAACTCCCGGCCCACGAATACATAGAAAAGTAAATTGTGTCAACTTTCAAAGCTTGCTTCAAAGTAATTGCATACTTACGAATTTTAATTATTCCATTATTTAATCCCACATTACTATCATTTCTAAACATTACCCAAGAAAAAAAATACGAAATGTGCAGATTTTTAATTTAAAGTGTTTTGAAAATAATGTAATCCGGAACTTGCAGTATAATTAAAACCGGCAAACTATGAAAATTCATTTACTCGTATAATTTTCGTAAATAATAAGCGTGACATGCTTTTAAACAAGTGTACGTTTTATCAAACAAAAAGCAACTTCAATGTATCTTCGAAGACACACCTGACACACATCATCATCATCACTATCATTACCACCATCATCTTCCCCACAAACAACCTCAACACTTGAGCAGCTATGCCAGAATAAGAATAAGAATAAGTATCTTCGAAGTCCAAGGTTTACATAGTAATATGTAGTGTTCTTTGGTTTAACCTTGGACTTTGAAGATACATTGAAGTTATCGATGAATTTTATATGGGACCACTTCGTAGCTATACTGAACCCAACGCAAAAGTAATTTTCCAAATCGGTTCATGAATGACGGAGTTCTCAGGTAACAAACATAAAAAAATACAATCGAATAGAGAACCTTCTCCTGTTTAAAGTCGGTTAAAAAAATCTTAATGATGATCCTTGTTATGACCGTGCTCATTACAAATACATTTAATATACGTTTACGTGTGGTAGGCCTCTCGTATGCGGGAGGCCGTCTGGGTAGGTACCACAGCTTTGCCAGTTATTCTGCCGCCAAGCAGTAGTGCGCAAGTATTACTGTTTTCCGGTTTGAAGGGCATCGTAGCTAGCGAAATAACTGGGCATATGAGAGTTAATATCTGATGTCTCGGGGTTTTTACTGTATATAAAGTTCTGGGCGGCACTGCAATTTGAATGGCGCATTTGCATGGAGCTTACCATCAGGCGAACGACTTGCTCGCCTCATCACGCGCAGAATAATAAACAAAAATTATAATGCGAAAAGCTAAAGAATGGAACACCTTACCAGCGTCTTATTTTCCCGTTTCTTCATCATCATCAGCCCATTACGTTCCCACTGCTGGGACTCAGGCCTTCCCTCGTAGAGAGAGTGTGGGCCATAATCCACCACGCTGATAATCTAGGTATTTTCAAGTCCCGAGTGAATCAGTATCTTCTAGGCAAGCATGATCCGATCGTCGACCGCGTCGTCACTTTCCATCAGGTGAGACTGCGGTTAAATGCTTACCAATTAGGTAATAAAAAAAAAGTCGCTGATTGTCTTTTGTATATAAATTCAAGGATTGTGGGCAGCTCTGTTTTTTGTCTAGTTGGCAACCTCCCAGTGTCTATAATACGCCCTTTTGAAATAACCATCCAATTATTTATTATAAGTGACAAAGCAACTTTTTTTGTCTAGTTGGCAATCTTCCGGTGCCTAACTAGGCAGTTTGTTTTTAATGACTTAATTCTAAACACGTTATTAACTTAAACGCGTGTATAATACGCCCTTTTAAAATAATCATCCAATTATTTATTATAATAGGTGACAAGCAACTTTTTTTGTCTTGTTGGCAACCTTCCGGTGTCTAACTAGGCAGTTTGTTTTTAATGACTGAATTCTAAAAAAGGTTATTAACTTAAACACTTGTATAATATGCCCTTTTGAAATAACCATCCAATTAGTTATTATAGGTGACAAGCAACTTTTTTTTGTCTATATGGCAACCTTCCGGTGTCTAACTAGGCAGTTTGTTTTTAATGACTTAATTCTAAACACGTTATTAACTTAAACGCTTATACAACGTTTATCATAATATGTATATAGACCCGAAGTTGGGCTATTCTGACCGAGCATACGATTAACTTGACGTGTACAAAGGTTGGATATAGCATATTCGAAATCCCCATACAAAAGTAAAATTATTTTTATCGCAGAAATTTGCAACAACCCTAACTTGAATCAGTGTTAACTATTATTGCGTCTCCTGGCTAGCTGCTAGGCACAAAGCATACGCTTCTATCGCGCTATGCCACAAATTAAAAGTTAAAAGTCCACTTAGGATCTTACGCATTTAATAAGTTAAGTAAGATATCATGAAAGTTTTTACAGGATCAACAATCGAAAAGGAAGAGAAAAGTTTTGAAAGATTAGGTACCTTTTTAACGTTCTCCTCGGTTGGCAGTAGCTAGGAATACGGCCTATCGTTGACTCGGTTTTATCATTGCATAATCACCACGTAAACATACGTGTATCAATGTAAATAAATCATTGTATTGTTTTCACAAATAAATATTGACGACGATAGGTTTTGCTGTCAGTTTTGCTACAGTCACTGCCATAATTGACGGATAACCGATACCGTCTAATGCAAAGATAAAAAGGTTTTATCACGTTGCGTGAATTTGAATATCTGGGGTGCGTTTAGGCAAGCCAGTCGTATACATTTTAGCTGGACAAAATTATTTATACGGAGCTCATGAAACGGCGTCATAGCTTTATTTTAAATTCAATAGACAGGTACAGCGTAACCAGACCAAAAAGTACGGTTTTTGCTACCATTCATCATCTGACTGTTCACCGTACTACATCATTCATACTTCAGCTTTGACCGTGCTTTTTGCCTTGTAAAGTATTTTTGACACAGCGCTTGATGTAATATCTCTAGGCCTGATAAATTTATTAGTATAATCTGTATACACTTATTCTTTATTTCGTACTAGCTTGTACCCTCGACTTCAGTTAAAGCATGCAACCTCCGGAGTTGACATGCAAACTTTTTTGATGTTACAATATGCGTCCCTTTTAAAAACAAGATTGATATATTAAAGCTGTCTTGTCCGAGTTGTCAATAAAAAAATGTATTACTTCAAGGAAATTGTGTTTGCATGTATTTGAAATGTTAATTTGTTCATTAAATCATGAGGAATTACAACCCGTAAGTACTTCGTCCACGTAGAATTCGGTTTGTAGCTGTTTCCTGAAGAACTGTTCGTATTTTCGGGATAAAAAGTATGTCCTTCGTTTAGTTTAAATTTTAGCCTGTAATTTTCACATCTTGGACACTCTAAACGGGCTATTTGATATTTATCTAGTGTAAGTTTTATCCAAGTTGGCTGTCCTAAACGCACTCCTGGATATTGTGATTTTGTTGACTTTTAATTGAATGTGTGATGGCATTTTGTCAATCACGCGTCTGTCAGCGTCCGGATAGCGATCATACGTCATGATAGGCCTACGTCATCCATACTAAATAAAGACAACTACAAACAGAAGTAACAACTTTTATGGCGGACGTAATTAATTGCCTAAATAGTTAATTATTAGGAGCTTTTATTTATCTTACAATGTTTGGGTCAAATCTTACAAGTTGAATCAGAACCACTTCCTCTTATCCTGCGGACTTGAAATTTTGCATACTTGGCAAAGTCCGATGACAATGCATTATTATGGTGACAGCTAGCTGATCTGATGATGGAAACGGAAGGTGGGTAGTGGAACTCCTTGATGCTTACCACCTCAAAAATAGGCACATTATTTATTGGTGGCTCTTCTGTTGTTAACTGTTCTCATAATATGAGAGCAAAGGTCATTGACCTTGTCACAAAACAGCTGTTACATGGTTATCACGTTGTGGTTTTTACATTTCGCGGAAAAAATTTTACGAGAACTTTTCATGAATGAAAAACTGCGAAATTTCAAAACTCGTAGAACTAACATTGTTCGCCGTGACGTGCAGAATTTGCACCCTTCGGGCTTATACACATATTATGATACAAATTGTATAATACGCCCTTTTGAAATAACCATCCAATTATTTGTCATAGGTGACAAGCAACTTCTTTTTGTCTAGTTGGCAACCTTCCGGTGTCTAACTAGGCAGTTTCAATGACATAATTCTAAACACGTTATTAACTCCAACGCTTGTATAATAAGCCCTTTTCAAATAGCCATCCAATTACTTATTATATTTGACATTCTACCACATAATACTAGTTTACAATAATAATGTACGATTTTCATCGTATAAACAGTAAATCAATTCCACGCAAATGACTTAACTTTCTCTTATCACACATTATTGCACTGGCGCGGTATGCGAAAGATTTTAAAGGCCTTATTCGTCATATCATAGGAATTCTGTGTATATTCTATATTTTTTTTTTAAATTATGGCCAACATTTTTTTTTGTAACTAAATTCAAGATCAGCGTAGCAAGTCTACTAAGTAGTGAGGCCTTAGCATAAAGTCATTTTATAAAAAAGGCTTCGCATCGAAAGATTTTATTTGCGTTTTTACTGTTTTATAAAAAAATCAAAACCATCACTTTAAAGAAATCTTAAAATTAGGCTGTCTGCATCAAGTTTGCCTACTGCGCTATGTGCATTGTAGCATAATTCGGTTTCCCGCCGATAATGATATCCATTAAGCTTCCTCTAGCATGACAAAGTAAGTGCCGCACAAATTAACATTGTTATCATCATCATCACACAGTTAACAATAGAATTAGCGAGTTTCATTTTGATTGAACTAGTTTACTGGGCGGACCATTAAGATTGTCAGACTTCAGAAAAATCTACGTAGGTATATCTATTGCCTCCGATAATTAATACTTGTCATCATATATATAAAATTCTCGTGTCACAATGTTAGTTACCTTACTCCTCCGAAACGGCTTTACTGATTTTTACCAAATTTTATATACATTCAGTAGGTCTGAGAATCGGCTACTATCTATTTTTCATACCCCTAAGTGATAAGGGTTGTTCACCCTTAACATTTTTTTATTTTATTTGGCAAAACAACGTTTGCCGGGTCAGCTAGTATATTTATTTTTATTTAAGTACAACTCAGACGTTGGTCCATTTTGTTAGTAGCACTTATCCTATGTTAGTAAACAAAAAATACAAATATTAAAAATAAAACATAAAAACACACTGCGACATTACTGAGACACACACACAACGGCTTGTGAGCCGCCGTCCAGTGTCTCAGAAAGTGCGAATCCACACACTCGGCAAAGATGTTCAGGAAACTGTTGGTACTGCTCCACACGCGGCGCATCAGGGAAGCGCTTCTTTTACGCATAATGGCGTAGAAGTCGTCTGTGCGTTCTTCAGCGAACATCCCTGTTGCACTGCAAAATCGTGGCAGCCCCAACAGCATCCTACACCCATTATTATATTGGACGCGCAAGGCATTGTAGGATTTTTGTGTGTACTTGGCCCATAGGCTGCACGTGTAAAATGATTGGCAATATGCTTTAAAAAGCGTTACTTTAACCGGCCTAGTACAACGCGCAAACCTACAAACCTTTTTATTTATATAACTGTCGATATTCTAGCGTAGGTCCCCGAAGGCCGCTAATATCCTAAGACAACGACCGGGACCGACGGTTATCGTGCCCTCTGAAGCATGGTAGCGCTCAAATGTCAATACCACACAAACGAATACGAAAGTTTAATCATTAATTAAAAAAAAAACAAAAACCGACTTCAATGTATCTTCGAAGTGCAAGGTCAAATATCGATGAGATATGGAACCACTTCGTAGCATATTGAACCCAACGCAACAAGAATTTTCCAAATCGGTTCATAAATGACGGAGTTCTGAGGTAACAAACAAAAAAAATTAAATGATAAAAAAAAAACAAAAACCGACTTAATGTATCTTCGAAGTCCAAGGTCACATATCGATGAAATTTATATGAGACCACTTCGTAGTTATACTGAACCCAACGCAAAAAGATTTTTTTAAATCGGTTCAGCTGGCCGATTCAGAAGCTTACGACAACTCATTTGTCGATCGATTCGGTTTGATATCGTACGATTCAAAATATTTTAAATTCACAATAGTCGAATCGACGTTCAAATTGTCGTAGTCGATAACCAATCGTAACCGTACGATAAACGCGTATTTATCGACCGAGAACGTTATTCACAATGCAGATATCGAAGCAAAGTTTTCGAACGTCCGATTAATTTCCACGACAACTTATCGAGTGCAACATATCACTCGAAAGCATTAGATTTGACCGTCAATACCGAGTATATTCCGTATGTTGTTAAATAAACTACATTTTCTACTACAAATAAAATAAAACTCACAGTAAGATTCAACATAAACTAATTCTATGTAATAAAGTACCTACCAAGTCTAGTATTTATTTGTAGGTTAAGTTCGCTTTGATTGTTTAGGACTATTTACTTACTATTATAAGATTACTTAATAAGATGCATAAATCTACCGAAATAAAATCACTGTACCTATATAATTATTATAAAGTACTCTGTGATACTATGTAATAGTAATTTTGGTATTTACTTAACATTTCTAACGAATCTTGATGAGGCTCGTCTTCTCGCTCGATCTTCTTTTAATAATTTCAAAACATGATAAAGAAAACAATTTGCGATAGACATTTAAATTTGGCGGTTTGTCAATGTCAAAAGCATAGATTAAACATTAATGTTAAGTGGATATCAGCAGGTGGGTGTTTACGAAGCTCTTGTTTTTTTATATTTCTACCAATATCTGGCGCTTATAATTGTTGATTATAATTTAATTCGTGATAAACGTTGTTATAATAAATTTTGATAACTTGAAAACATTTTTATATCGTCTAGATAATAATACAATTTTCTGCGAGTATTGCACACAAAACGAACTCCGTAAATGCAACACGTTGTCGTATCGATTTCGATATCGTAACCGAAACCGTGTCGTATCCTCGGGGCGGATGTTCTGAATAGCTCGAAAAGAAACCTACGACACGAGATCGTTATCCAATCGAATCGATTCGGTATGTTGTCGTGGGGTTCTGAATTGGCCAGCAGAAATGACGAAGTTCTGAGGTAACAAACATAAAAAAAAATACATCCGAATAGAGAACCTCCTCCTTTTTGAAGTTGGTTAATAATGATAAAACTGTAATAGACATTGTTCCGTTTTCTTCAGGTGAAGTACCAGAGCGGCGCGGTTGTCAACGAAGGCAATGAGCTGACCCCAACGCAAGTCAAGGATGTGCCCGAGATCTCTTGGGACGCTGAACCCAACCAGTTGTACACTGTGGCGATGACTGGTAAGGACAAACTTTTTTTTTAATATTCTTGTTACAATTTTACAATACTAAAGATAGATAAATATTTTTTTATGGAACTGAGTGATGAGACTAGCATGTCGTTTGCCTGATGGTAAGCGCGACGTCTGCCCATACCAATAGGGGATCGGACAATAATCGAGAAAAATTAAGAAAAAGAAAAATCTAAAATGTAGTTAGAACGAATGTTCGTCGAACCAGAAAGATCATTCAATCAATATTTTTGTGAAATAATAATGATTTATATTTTGAAATCAATAAATAAAATCTAATAATTCTGAATTTTTTTATCTGTTCTTCATCTCAAACGAAACGACAATCACAGCTCATGACGTCATTTGAAAGCAAATGCCGTGCGTTAAGCTTGTGTTTATTTTACGTTTTTGCTTTTCATAAAATGTATTTCGCTATTTTTTTCGTTCCATTACTACAATATAGTCCCCAAACTTCACAAAATGTATTTAAATCTATTTCGAAGAGGTTGTCGTATTCTACCTTCATATGACGTCACAAGTTTTGAGGTTATCTTTTGCGCGGCAATATTTGAAACATAATATTTCAAGACAGTTTAAGGTATTTTTAGAGCGTTATTTAATTGAAATAGTATTTTTCATGGCTATATAATATATTCATTGTAGTTCATTCAAAACACTTTCTGAAAAGTTGTCCGATCCCCTATTGCAATGCCACCCAGGGCTTTTAATACCATAAAAAGCACTAGGACTGCATTACGCTCATCACCCCGAGACATCTGATGTTAAGTCTCATATGCCCAGTAATTTTGCTGGCTATTATTCCCTTCAAACCGGAACACAGTAATGCTAAATAATAATAATAGTAAAAATAAATAAATATAGTTAGTATAATAAATAATAGAAATAAAATGTTTGTTACTAAGCAATTACGCATGCTTGGCTACAAACCGGAACACAGTAATGCTTGCGCACTACTGCTTGGCAGAATAACCGACAAAGCTGTGGTACCTACCTAGACTGCCTTTAATTGACTATTCACGACCTTTCATTTCAGACCCAGACGCGCCGTCCCGCCAGGAGCCGAAATTCCGCGAGTGGCATCACTGGCTTGTAGGAAACGTGCCCGGGAACAACGTCGCAGGGGGCGAGACGCTTTCGGCGTACGTAGGATCCGGCCCTCCGTCCGGCACTGGATTACATCGTTACGTGTTCCTGGTTTACAAGCAGCCCGGGAAACTGACCTTCGATGAGCCAAGGCTGCCTAATACGTAAGTATTTTGGAACATTGAATCTTCTCGAACTTGTAATGTAGTCGAGATCCTTCCCATACGTGGCAGCCGGCCCTACGTCCGCACTGGATTGTAATGGACCGAAAGGAGCCGAATGGACGGCTAGTGATGTATCGCTTTGTGTTGCTGATTTACGATAATTAATTTTTAGAAAAAAACTAAAACCGACTTCAATGTATCTTCGAAGTCCAAGGTCACATATCGATGAAATTTATATGGGAACACTTCGTAGCTATACTGAACCCGACGCAAAAAGAATTTTTCAAATCGGTTCATAAATGACGGAGTTCTGAGGTAACAAACATAAAAAAAAAATACAATCGAACAGAGAACCTCCTCCTTTTTTGAAGTCGGTTTAATGGCCCCAATTCACTATGACAACTTGGCGATTCCTTGCTTCGAAATCACGTCGATTCCTTCATTAGGTAGTTGTCATAGTGAATTGAGGCCCTGTTCGGAAAGTTTAGCTTCGACGAACCAAGACGTAACGATGTCCAATACGTATCGATGTTTTCGTGTATCGATACAACACAATGCGGTATCTCGATATTTTGTATCGATACACTTACGAGTAAATACGATATGTCCTGATACCGTATCGCTTCCCTGGTTTATCGAAACGAAAATATTGTATGCACAGAACACTTACTCACGAGATATATATCGATACAAAGCAGAATATCGGGCATCGCTACCAAAACGACCTAATGTATAGGCTGGAGTTTCGAACTTTTTAGAATAATATAACTTCGGCGGTATTCGACTTCCTTGTTTACTATAGCAGCTCGACAAGATGAGCTTCAGCGGTCCGTGGCTGCTTCCGTACCATTATCTATTAAAACGGCAAAAATATCATGTCTGTCGTATGGGAGCCCCCTTAAATATTTATTTTATTCTGTTTTTTAGTATTTTGTTGCTATAGCGGCAACAGAAATACATCATCTGTTAAAATGTCAACTGTGTAACTATCACGGTTCATGAGATACTGCTTGGTGACAGACGGACAGACAGACAGACGGATGGACGGACAGCGGAGTCTTAGTAATAGGGTCCCGTTTTACCCTTTGGGTACGGAACCCTAATGAACTGATTAAGTTGAGACGACTGATTTGTACCAAGGCCGGTTACCGGACACCGCGTGTCATACATTGCCGACATTACATGGTAATAAAATTAAGTGTTGTTTGTTATCTCTTCTGTGGGATTCTATTACTACTAATATAATAAAGGCCATAAATGCGAAAGTTTGTTAGGATGGATCAATGGAAGTTTGTTACTCAATCACGTAAAAACTATTGAACGGATTTTAATGAAATTTAGTATGTAAGTACTTATGGGCCCGGAAAAGGAGGTAACTTTTTATCCCGGGAAACCGCGGCTGAAACCGGGGAGCGTGGCTAGTCTATTCTTCTATTAATATGAAGAGGATGCATGCAGGGTCAGTCTTTCCCGATAGCTACAATCTGGGAATCTTCAAGACTCGAGTGAACAGGTGCTATCTTGGTAAGCGTCCTACATCGTCGACCGCATCTTCGCTTATAGACATATTTTTTTTACGCCTAATAGATCTATGTTTGGCCACTATCTCGCCTGATGTGAAACGATGATGTGGCCTAAGATGGAGCACATAGATCTAGAGAGAGACGGCAGTTTAGCGGCTGCTCAGACCCGTCTCCCCGATGGTTCACCGAACATCATCCCAAAACACGACTAGGTCGCTTGACGTCACTTGGCTTTGCTCGGTGGGTGGTATTACAACCACGGCCAGAGCCTACCACTCCAATGCATGTAAGCGGGTTTCATCACAATGTTTTCCTTCACCGTTATAGAGCGAGCGTGCAAAATCTGCACTTAACTATAAGTCATTGGTGCAGGGCCGAGTCGGGATTCGAACCCAGGTGCGTCTGATCGAAAGGCGCATGAGTTCCCGCTGAGCCACACTCGCTCTAGACATAGTCATAGAGAACACTATGTCATACTCTAGACATAGTGGTCAAACGCAAGCCAATGAGCAATAAAAAAGAGGTAAAATTGTTGGTATGTAAGTATGTACATGTGTTTGTAGGGGGTAATCTATAGAACTATAGATCCGATTTTTAAGCTATTGCATAGCTTCTATCGCGGGCCTTGAGCGTGGAGACCGAATCCAGAAATTCCGTAACGAAAATAACCTAACCTAACCCCCACTCCGAATGCTATGCAATAGCTTTACCGCGGCAGTCTCCGAGTGCCACACGTCTTTTTTTAAATTCTTTCACAGCAGTGAGTTTCTATCAAGAAAGCTACACTGACCCTGAGTGACATAGGCTGTGTTTTATTATGTTGACGCCAACGAAGTCGCAGGTAGTTCTTACTAAATAATTGTATGTAAGTTAGATATACGTACTAGCTGCGCCCCTTGGATTCAACCGCGATTTTTCACGATAAAAGTATCCTATGTCCTTTTCCAGGGCCTACAGTACTTAAATATCATCATCATCAGCCCATCACGTTCCCACTGCTGGGACACGGGCCTTCTCTCATAGAGAGAGTATGGGCCTTAATCACGCTCTCGTTCCAGCGTTCGGCGAGTCGACACCTGATGATGCCTCGTGCAGACGGCGAAACACGTGTCGTACAAAGAGTGTTGTTGTTAAGAACTAACAACAATCTACATAATATTCAGCGGGATTACACTATATATTTTCATTGCGTTTCAGTTTTTAATAAAAATACTATTATGGGCCCCGCTATTTTATTTTATTACTATGACAAATAACTTTTTCTGTCTCTTTTCAGTTCCGGCGATAACCGCGGAAAGTTCTCCATCGCCAAGTTCGCCAAGAAGTACAACCTGGGCGACCCTATCGCCGGCAATTTCTACCAGGCGCAATACGATGATTACGTGCCTATTCTCTACAAGCAGCTTGGCGCATAAGATGAAACAATACTGGATAAAGTAGATACACAAAAGCTGTACAGAGACATCTATCGATTCTTGAAGAAACCTTTCCTTTGCTACAAAAAAATGGCCCGGACGTTGAGGTTGGATTAACTAATTTTATTAAATGTTGGTTGACGATATCTATCCCTTTCATAGTTGTAAAGAATAATTAATTTTTAGAAAAACAAAAACCACCTTCAAGACTAAACTAAAACTTTTTGAATTTGTTGATTTCTTCAAAAAGTGCTCAATCAATTTCTACAACATTTTTCAGCACCACCTCTAAAGTATGACCTCAAAAAAATAAATCATCAAAATCAATTCATGAATTGGCGGAGTAATCGCGTAAGATAAATACAAAAAAAAGTAGTCGAGTTGAGAACCTCCTCCTTTTTGAAGTCGGTTAAAAGGAGAGACTACGCGTCCCTTTCACAATTCGTGCATTCACGGTGTATAAATGTGCGGGAATTTAATTAACTTCTAGAATTTTTTCAGTGTCTCTACTTTATTTAGTGTCGTAAGCGGGAGCGAGATGTTTATGAATAAGAGTAAGTGTGAATAAAAACTATTGACGTCGAGTATCGATATCGACAATAAATGGAACGTCACTAAACGGCATCCATGCTCAATCAGATGCTTATAAGCACAACACACAGCGGAAAGCGGGCCGGGCGCGGACCTTTTGTTTGTAGCCCGGGCCACGCCCGTATCGCCTTTGATGTGACATGTTTATTTTTGTCCAGAGGGGGAATCCTCATGGACACCGGGGAAGGGAGGGACCGGGTGGGTAGTGCCAGACTTGGCCTAAGCCACCTACTGGCTAAAGCCCCCGTCTTCTCTGCCTGTCCACAGACGTCTATGCCGTTTTGATGTGACATGTTTCATATACATATTCAAACAATACAACAGAGCCCGCGCCGCCCGTCTCTGGCCCGGCCCGCTCACGGCCCACTTTCTGTGTGGTTTGCGCTTTATTACAAACACTTGTATATATAGCATATACAGGTATGCTCCTGGATTAAGACAATCTGCCTTCTTAAAGTGTAAAAAAATCAAAAATTTGTCGCTGGCGATAACACCAATTTGTATAGAATATACCTACTAAAACATGTTTATACGTTGTATGTTCTAAAGTAAATCATACAGGGATGGTATTGTAAAGAAAATGTGAATGAATCAGTGTAAAACGTCTCGAGTCTCGCAGATAAAGTCTTCTAAAACATTTATGGCTCGCAGTAAAATCGATCGATTTTCACAGGTGTTACCAGTGATTGCATTATATTAGATGTTTAAGAATATTACATTTGTCTTCTGAATATACTTTGTAGACTGATTATGTAGTTTTATTTTAAAACAGCGTAGGCTTAATAAAATGGTAAAATTTGGTTTTGCTGGTTGCTGGTTGCTGGCCATCATACGACCAGTAGACCCCGATTGCTTTCAAACATGTCTTGTGATCGGTATTTGTCTGTGGAATTGTCGAATTCATCATCATCAGCCTATCAGGTTCCCACTGCTGGGACACGGGCCTTCTCTGATACAGAGAGTATGGGCCATAATCCACCACGGCCCAGTGCGGGTTGGTGGATGTCACATGTCCTTGAATTTTTGTGATAATTTCTTGGACATGCGGGTTTCCTAACGATGTTTTCCTTCACCGTTCTTAGAGCGATTGTTAAATCCGCACATAAGAAAGTCAGTAGTGCGGGCCCAGCATTCGAACTCGGGTGCGTTGGATCGAAAGTCGCACATGTTCCCACTGAGCTACTCGCTCTCCCGTCCCAATCACGGTAGCTAAAAATGATCGATATTGCAGTTTGAAAGACGCTTTCCAAATTTGAAACTGAAAGCGATCGGAATCGGAGTTCGAGTTACATTATTCCCGTACAGGGTTGTCAAACCAAATTGTAACGTTACGGAGGTCCCCCGGCTAGCTCTACCTATGACCTCCGCACGTACAGTACCCTTCTGGGAGAGGGAGAGGGACTGGGAAGCTGTAATAAAATTTATGTTAATTTGGTGATACTTTTAATACAGTATATAAAACAGTGCTGCTGAGGAAAAGATCTTCTGGGTAATGAAAATTGTCGATAGAGGGAAATGAGAACGTATACTTTGTCGATAGGCTTCTTCTGCCTGTCGAAGAGGGTAAATGAGAACGTAGTACTTTGTCCTTGTCGATAGGCTTCTTCTGCCTGTCAAAGAGGGTAAATGAGAACGTAGAACTTTTTCCTGGGTTTGTCCTTCTCCCGAGAAACTGGAAGTTTGTCCTGGGTTTGTCCTTCTCCCAATCCAGGGGACGTTCGACGGCGGTGAGTGGGCCTTTGTTCGGGCCACCAACTTGTGATACCTCACAACAACGGAGCCACAAAAATAATATGGTTTTCCACCTTTAACAAATCGTGAGAGAACCTTTCTCTCTCCAAGCTCAAGTTCAAGTCTGGTTTCTCATCTTTTTCCGTTCTCTCAGTTCATCAAATTTTGAATTCTATAAATAAGAAATAGGTTTGATGAGTCATGAAAGATGAATGAAGATGATATGTAACACTACAAAATGCAAAACGCTTAGTTTCACAGCAGATATGGCAGTCATTCCCTCGCTCTTTTCACACTATCACACTAATAATAATGCGTATACGACTTTTTATAGTGAACCACCATTCTGACGCTCACCTAATTTCGCTGGCTACAATACCCTTCAAACCGCAACACAGTATAAGTGCTTGCGAACTACTGCTTGGCGGCAGAATAACTGGTAAAACGGTGGTATCAACCCAGCATCTTGCATACGAGAAATCCTACCGCCTAGTAAAAACAGGTAGCTATAGCCATCATAGATCCGTCCGTAGGCGTAAACGCGTCAACAATAAAGATAATTATTTATTTGTAAAACATGTGTGGTACAGAGCATGCATATTTTAAAATTGTGTGAAGTATGTCATGTTTGGCTATATAGGCGTACAAATGGAGAGTCAATGTTCGTCATCTTTATTTTTGAACTTAAAACAAAGACGAATCGATTGGCGTTAGATTCATACAAATTAGGCACCGCGTTGCGACACTTACGACAAAAAAGAACAAATGACATCCAATGAGAATGTAAATTATGATCTGTTTTCCGTATATACAATTATTTATTTTTAGCCATGCCTACATGCCTACGCGCTGTGGTAGGTAGGTAAGAAGCAAGGACCAACCAACCGGTAATGTTGCCTATCTACATTACTGGTAAACATGTTATAAGTAGTTACTGAGCAAACATCTCCTCCATGTCTTTCCATTGCAATCATTGCAATGCATCCATTGCAATGGAGCAATGAATTGCAATCCCAGGTTCAACCCCCTTACCCATATGTCCGTCAAGCGCCAATCGTTATAGGTTTAGGTTTAAAGAAGTTTATTCTCAATAAGACAAATGTCACTTACTTGAGAACAATACTAAGCTTAACAAAATAATACATTCATTTCGTCATTCCTTTCGATCCGATTAACGCAGGTAGGTATATCTTCACTGCAACTAATGAGATAAGGTCTAATTATTGTCAATTCAGGCCAGAAATCGAATTAATCGCATTTAAACCAAAATACGATAACTACAAGTTGAGATAAACTTTCATGATAAGTACAATATATGGCATCATAAGAATAAATAAATAAATAAGTAATTAAAAGACATGATCGTAGTGAATCTACACCTTAATCTGAGCTCAACACGATATACGATTGGCGCTTGAGGGACATAACGGTAAGGGGGTTGGTTCCGGTAATGGAGCAATTCATTGCGATCTCAGGGGTCTCTGAAAAGTAATTACCTACGATCTTCGTTCTGTCGGATGAAAGGGACAGCGCTATGCAACAGACATAAGAGTGTCTCTTTTAGTCCGCACGAACGAACGAACGAAAGCAACTCGGACTATAGGCCGACCGTTTAACTCGCGTATCGCCTGCGCGGTAAGAAGGGAGCGAGGGGAGATGTTAGCGGGTGGGTGAAAGGGGTGCGCGGAGCAGAGAGCTTACGTCCTTTCCCTTTCACCCACCCGCTAACATCTCCCCTCGCTCCCTTCTTACCGCGCAGGCGATACGCGAGTTAAACGGTCGGCCTATAGGGTCTCAGGTTCAAGCAAAGATAAAGATTCTTTATCTTTGGGTTCAAGTAATGGAGCAATGCATTTAGGCTTATCACTCCGGAAAGCTTCTATAACGTCTCGCAACGCTTTGTGGCCTTTTCTTCAGGCACTTCACTAGTCACAATCAGAGACTTGAATTCTGCCATGTGAGACTAAAATAAGTTTATTTACTACTGCTTAGTTTGCCTATGTATTTGTTAAGTAATACCACAGTTTTATCATCCTTGTTGTATTTCGTTGTCAATCCGTACACAGAACGGTGTATGTACCATTATACTATTAATCTATTTAACAATTCTCGTAAAATTCGCTCGTAAAAAACTAAAAACATGCTCGTGATAGATTATATCTAACAAATAATAAAAAAATATGTGTATGTTTCCACTGCAGAGAGGTTTTATAGTAAAGTACCTGCTGAATAGTCGATTACGTATGTAAATTTAGTTCATTGTTATATATATATATATATTGTTTAATGTGATAATCAACCTTAAAAACATAGAACAAACAAGCAAATAAAATGAAAAAAAAATGACGACATTTCCTTTTCTTATTTTTATATGAATATGATTATATTAAATGTAGACTATAGAATATAAATATAATGTATATTTATTTCACAAAAATCACATGTTAAAAAGCATAGATTAAATGTTGCGAAACGTAGCCACTCCAACCGCCTGTTGTTTTACTCAACAACACTCGGCAACTCTTGGTTGCTTTACGAGTTTATAAGGCGCTGCACCGGTCGACTCGGTTCACTTCTTGCACAAAAAAGGTACAGAAGTCAATCTCATGTATGTACTTCATTTTTCATACCTACGCTCGGCAGTCGCGCTAGGGTTGTTATATTGAATGTCCGCGCCCGCGCCGGCGGCGCGGCGGCCGGTGAGCGGCGTGACTTCACGACGGTTACCGGACGGCGCGGCGCAGGAAGATTTTGGGAAGTACAAAATTGACTGATAAAAAAAAAACTTTATAAGATATCGACATAATTTTTTCGCAGTTATCATTATTTTTGGGTAAAGTTTTTTGAAGACAAAAACATGCGATGAATTTACATCTTCCTCATTAGATTAATGAACACAAGGCTTACACACAGCTTATACTACAAAAAAAGTTATAAATACTTTTTTTTTGTTGCTCTATTTTTGCACAAAAAGTTCCCAGACGCGTGTATCAAGCGGATGGCACTCGCGCTCGCATTGAGCTCAACTGTGCTGTGATATAGTGTCCGTGAGCGGCGTCTATGTGTGCGTTGCTCGAGCGCACTTTGTGAGTAGATTGATTTCTGTACCTATTGTGTTTTGTGCTTCTTGTGTGTGTAACCCGTTTGTTGCAATCAAACGTCAACGAAAACTCAATTGAAATAAAAATAAGTTTTGACAAACAAAGTTTATATCGATATATAAACAAGAGCCGTATTACACAGTAAAATTGAATAGATTGGGCGTATACATAACGATTCATAGCACAATCTCGCTTTGTAAATTTGTCTGGTAATCGATAGGAGCACATAGAAATCGAGACATAAAAAGTTACATGATCGCATTTTATCGATTGCATAAATTTCTATTGCACGTTAGTCCGCAACATGCGATGTTCGCAACAGACTTACGTGCCAGCAGCCCTGCTGTCTTACTACCAATAAATATCGGTCTAGCTGGTTCATATTAACTGAGCTGTATATAAAGAGATGTGCATAGAGTTGATAGATAACTCCTATATACTTTGTTAGTGGTAAAAGTGTGTAGGTTCCTACTCGGTAAAGTAAAAATTCCATTGTCGATGTAATGTATTAGTAATTAAAAATGTAGTATGTAATGTAATATATAATTCAAGACTAGCCAATTATTAGATAAACTTATAGTTATAAATTTTAAGGGATTAATAATAAAAGTTGATTCAAGTTAACCTTATAACTTTATTTTGGATAAAATGTATATATTTATTACTCGCGTCTGCTCTTAATGTTCGAACCCGCAAATTAAACGAGTTTGCGGGTCGCGGCCAGCGCCACCCGCCTTCCTGCGAGATCCCCGCCGTTGCTCTACGCATTCTACATTCGTTGCGCAACTGCATGTATTGTAAATACTGTGGTCTACCTATAGGCACTCAAAACAGGCTCTTTTGTCCGACCGGCGCGGCGCGGCGGACGGTAGCGGACTCGACCCTTACATACCTAACCTACACACTAGTACTTACCTATCTTATGTTTACGTTGTATGTGTTTACATTTAAGTATGTTATTTTATAGTTGAACTCTTAATGGCAGTAGAAAGCGAATGTGCGTACCAAGACAAACCTACTGTGGTTTTGTGGTACTACAGAAATATGTTTTGTATATTAATACGTTTTGTTTAATAAATTAAAAAAAAAGCGAGTCTAGGAATGTCTAAAAAACGTAACGAGATGTTCATCTGATTATAGGTAGGTACGTGTCGAAAACAATGCGCTGCTATTGCAGAGGAGTATTTTCCGCAACAATTTGCACCAGTGCCACAGAAGAATTAATATGCCCCTGCCTAGAATATTTATACCTCCAGTAATATGTTTCGGTCACACTTTAAAATGTACTATTTCACGTTGCGAGACTTTGGCGCAAGACTCACTAACAAAGAACGCGTGTAAATTGTCTCATGTAGGTACCTATTTGTGCTGTCCATTTTACATTAAAGTTCTCAGACCAATTGATAACATAAGATTCTATATATTTAGCTAATAAATAATTTGCCTGCAACAAATAATTATGTCCTAATACTGTAGGCATGTACACACCTACCTATCCATTTTTTAATGTACATTTTCTCGCCTGCTGCACCTCGTAGATCGTGGGTCAATGAACTCTTAGGTATTGCAGTGTTTAGCAATTCTTTCAGGAAACAGGGTTACAGATACATAATTAATTAAATTGAAATAAACATTAACTAAGTCCCCGAACTAATCCCGGAAAACCGCTGGGACCAGCTGTGTGAAATATAAACAAAAGGAAAGAGCAAGGGACAACTATTTATTATATTTAAATTGTTATTTTTCTAACAAAATTTTAATCTTCTATATTTTTATTGGTAAAATCGATGATTTCCACAAATTCTTTTTTAATTGACAAAGTTGCCAAGTTTTTGCGGACATGAAAGACGTGCGAGCGGAGCGAGTGTGAAATTTTCTGCAGTGATCGATAGCGAACCTTCTACAAATATTATCCAAAACGGGACGGCAATAAGGGAATGGAAACAAGCATTGCGCGTGCGGAGCAAGCGCGAACATTTTCATAAAAACCGTCAGATAGTGAATTTTCTGCTATCGTTAGCTAAGGGAGCGTACCCATACTACGTGACCCATTTTTTTCAATTTTAAGCCCCCTTTCCCTTCGGTGACCACTCGTAGTATATGCCAAGACCCCCTCCTCCCCCTTTAGTTGTACGTAGTTATTCATACATATGGTTTTTTTAATGTAACTGAATGACGAGACGAGCTGGTCGTTTGCCTCTTGGTAAGCATTACGCCAGCCCATAACAATAACAGCACCACCCAGAACTTTGTTTTGCAAAATCTAGCGCGGCACTGTACTGCGCTCGTCACCCTAAGACAATTAGCTGTTGAGTCTCATAATGCCCATCTGGTAATTTCGCTGGCTACAATGCCCTTCGAACCGGAACACAGTAATGCTCACGCACTACTGTTTGGCGGCTGAATAACTAGCAAAGCGGTGGTACCCACCCAGAAGGCTTCTCGCATACGAGAAATATACCACCAGGAGTTAAATAATTTTTAGCAAAAAAATAATCAATTGGCTCATATTTGTCTTTATTGATACGGCGCTTGAAGCGTGACGCCAAGAAATCATGCATAGCTCGAAAAAGCGCGAGATTCACCTAGAGGATATTGACTACGTGACGAAAACCTAAGCCCTGCCCCCGCCCCTGTGATCAAGCGTGGTATTTTGAAGACCCCCCACCGAACCACCCTGAACGGGTCACGTAGCATGGGTACGTTCCTATAATTATGGGAGAAACGTATGAAAACAAGACAATCATGTGCGAGCGAAGCAAACGTGACAATTTTCTACTCATTTCGCTTATAAACAGTCAGCAATATAGGGAACATTTTTTTGCTTAGATTCATGGTAGTTCATGGTAACGCTTTTAATAAGAAGGTAAGCCTGCCTACTTTTAATAGCAAAGCATTTCTCAATATAAATTACAGCAAAATGCTTGCTGCCGCTCAACAATGCCGCAGTTCAACAAGCCTCAATAATACGCAACATGCATGGGTGGACAGACTCGAAGGGGCTTGCCGATTGAGACTTAGCTTATGTTGTACTATTAATTACTCAGCGTTTTATTAGTAATAGATCGTACATTTGTACAATTATTTATTATTATTTCAGCTCTCCATTTACTTAGCTTGCTATGTCTTTTTGAATTTTCTGAAACAAATAGATAATTTCAATATTAATACCGTGTTTAAAGTTACACCATAACATAGGAAAAGCAACAAATAATCATCATATTACTAAAACATACAAATGTTATTATATAGAAAACAGAGCTCAGAGTCACGCGTAAGGTACCCAAAAGGCTGGCTGTATTAGGTACCTACTTCAATAACGATGTTGATTCTCTGGCCGAGGTATGCTTGCTATAACATATTATAGATCTTTCAGTGGTCTACCGCCACTGCATGAACTGTATATAACGGAGACTATAAGTACCGGCAAGCATATCTATTAACTTCTTATTTTACGTAGAACCACGAATAATAAACCACATCTGGTTAGTTTTTAAAATGGGTTATGCTTTAATATATTTCATATCGTTTATATATTCGTTTTCTTTATTTGTGAAGACGGACACGACACCTGTAAGTGACGTGTTATTTGATGTGATTTCGCGAACACCAGATAAAGTGCTACAAGTAAGTATTTTTTATGCTATTAGGAACTAAGTTGCACCTAGTGTACAGGAACTCAATATTTTTAGTTTTTGTAATAACTAAAAATACTGAAAGAAAGAAAGAAAATAAGTTAATTAGTAACCATCTTATACCCACTAAAAAGAGGTATAATACAAATACATGAAATTGGCGATGATTAGAAGATAGCCATAAAAGGACACAACTCAGCATAAAGCGCCATGACAGCGCGCTTATTTTCAGTTGTGCCCCTTTTCGTGAGGCGTTGCAAATTAGCTTACTACAAGTAGGAATTTACATAAGTTGGTACATAGTTAGTAATGTAGTGGTACTACTGCACACTAGGTGTTTACTAACAACTAACACTAGCGAACCACAAGGTATACAAGGACAAACATATTGTCCACACTAATTGACTTGTGTAAATATCATGAGATGCCTTATAATCAAAACTAGTTGTCAGCAAGTTTTAGGATAAAATAATTTAGCAATTAGCATAATAATATCGAGTCATAGGTTTGCGAGATGTTCAGTGGAGGCCAATGCTACTCTATTTACTAGAGTCTATTGTCAGTACTATACCGTTGCAGACGATACCGTTTTAATAGCAACCACTGAAGAAAGCCTCCAAGACATAGTTAACAGAATTTCGTTACACAGCAATAGAGTGGGACTTAGTATGAATGTTGCTAAAACCAAAGTCATGGTAATATCGGGTGTACAGAAGACGGGAGTGATACATGTTGGCAATACCATACTGGAGAATGTCGACAAATACAAGTATTTAGGCTCGCATTTATAAACATGCAAAAAGTTTTGTGTAGTCGACAACTCCCAATTAAGATCAGAATCCGGCTCCTACAATGCTACATATGGCCCGTTGTTCTGTACGGTTGCGAAGCATGGACAATGAAAGCAGAACTTCGAAAAAATGTAGAAGCGTTTGAAATGTGGTCTTACCGCCGAATGATTCGCATTAGTTGGACGGATAAGGTTACCAACGTGGAAGTTTTAGAGCGCATGGGAAAAAGACTAGAACTTATCCGGTCCATCAAACAAAGAAAGGTCGCTTACCTTGGTCACGTACTGCGGAATGACCAATATCTGTTGCTACAGACTATAATGATGGGCAAAATACCCGGAAGACGCAGAGTAGGGAGACGCAGGATGTCGTGGCTCCGAAACATTCGGGAATGGACAGGGATAAGGACGGTAGAAGAACTATTCAGACTTGCTCTGAATAAGATAAAGTTTAAGGAGCTGACTGCCAACCTTCAATAATGGAGCGGCACTTGAAGAAGAAGATTGTCAGTACTATGGACCAAATACACACAGAAAGCCTACAATGCTTTTCGCGTACTTACAGTATAACAACGCCTTTAGGATTCTGGTGGCAACCTTGCCTCGATTTTGCAGCGCCTCGGGCATGTTTGTCGACGCGAGGGTAGATGACTTCTATGCCATTATGCGCAAAAAGTCATTCAGCAGTCGCCGAATTGGCGGTAGGACCAACGGGATCCTTCAGATGATTGCCGAGAGGCCGGAGTCGACCATAGGTACTGGGGAGGCGATATTAGCAGATAATGACAATATCTTGATTGTGTTATAATTTTATCTAAAGTTTGGAAGCTATCGTGAGTCGAAATATTCATTATAAATATAAACGACTACACTCACGTTATGATTGTGTCGGAATAACAATACACCACACCACCGAACATGGCTACGCGAGGTAATCAAACCCCCGCGGCGCCCGCGCCCCCCGCGCCTGCACCGGTTTAGCGCCGGTATCGCGGCGACAGGAACGAGCGGAGGCGCGCAGTCTGCGCCGCGAATCCAAAGCATAAACTCCCGGAAGAAGGACATCCTAATTGTCCGAAACCTGGTCTGAGTTATCCGACACAATCATAACGTGAGTGTAGCCGTTTATATTTAAAATTTTATCTACTTACCTAATTCACCAGTTTTATGGTACCAACCAGTATCAAAGAAAGCATGCAACCATTAGTGTAGTAGTTTATTTTGGTAGTTTTCCAGTACCATAGGAATAGTCAACACTGGTACTACGTTAGTTTTTATAGTAATCAGTTCGTCTTTTGTTTTTAAGGTTAGATACGGTGACGTGGAGGTAGATCTTGGCAATATGCTATCACCGCTTCAGACGAAGTTCGCACCCCAAGTACAATGGGAATATGAACCTTGTTACAATTACACCTTAGCTTGTGTCGGTAAGTTTTCCAAGTCTTACTAAAATTGACTGAAAGAGATCGCTTTGGCGATAAGTTCACCCGTTGTACTATAGTTTGTAAGGTAATTCCTGTACCTTGTTTTTTTTGTTTTGGTGTACAATAAAGCATTTTTGTATTGTATTGTAAAATACAGTTATTTTTTTTTAGTAATTTGGTATCAATATTTAGATAAGAAAAAAAGGTTCTCTAATCGATTGTTTTTTTTTGTCATTCATGATTCGATTAAAAAAATATTTTTGCGTTGGGTTCAGTATAGCTACGAAGTGGTCCCATATAAATTACATCGATATTTGACCTTGGACTTAGAAGATACATTGAAGTCGGTTTTTTGTTTGATAAAACGTACACTTGTCTTCCAATATCTATGTTCAGTAAGAAAATAAAAACGTATGTGTAGATGTCGTTATCATGAGCCCATTGCGATCAATACGTTGTTAAACTACACTTTACAGCCACTACTACATTTAACACTTAAGTATGTATTAATTTTACCGTTCATGTCCCACTGATGGGCAAAAGCCTCCCCCCATTCTTTCCACTCGTGCCTGTCTTGCGCCAGTTGCGCCCAGTCCGGACAAAATTTGTCGAGCTCGTCTCGCCATCTACTTCTCGGTCTGCCGCACCGTCTTCTTACGTTGTCTGGTCTCCAGTCTGTAGTCAACTTAACCCACAGCGCATTCGGCATACGACAGACGTGTCCAGCCCCATCCCGCTTCAGCTTAGCGGCTTTCAGAGCTACATCTGCGATCTGAGTTCGGGAGCGCAGTTCAGTGTTTCGGATCAGCCCCCGTACCCATATCTCCCTCAAGCGACAATCGTATATCGTGTTGAGTACAGAGTAGGGGGCAGGTCCGTTCGCTTGACACTTAGAATGCTGCGCTCCATTGCACGTTGGCAAACCTTGAGTTTTCCAATCTATGTATTATTACACTTAATTAAAACGTGTTTCTTTTTCTTACATTTTCCAGATCCTGACGCACCGCTACCTCAGTTTGATCACTGGCTTGTCGTCGATATCGCCGGAGACGACATTGGTAGAGGGACTGTCCTTCTAGATTATTTTCCGCCTACGCCTCCGCCGGGGGAAGCTCATCGCTATGTGTTCCTCTTGTACAGACAACTGCAGGGAGTACCTTTCGACTTCGAATGCTTACCACCAACACTGTTGTAAGTTTTTTTTACTATAACAAACATGAAACCCGCGTGGAATGCGGTAGCAGACGCTTCTAGATATCATAACACAGTATGTATATAAATTTCTGCGTATATGTAATATCTGATGTCTCAGGGTGACGAGCGCGATGCAGTGATTTGCAGTACTTTTCATGGTATTAAAAGTTACGCGTGGCACTGCAATTGTCATGGGCATATGACCAAGCATGGTGCTTACTATCAAGCCAACGATTCTAATTTCTCATAGCTCAGTTCCATTAAAAATATTGGTATACTCTATACCATTTACATATTTGGTACTCTTTGCTGGGCGCAAAAATGTATAATTAAGTATACCCTTAAGTTCATCTCTAATCTTTTACCTAAACGGATAATTAGATAGAGGTATTTAAGTACAGAGAAAAGCAAGGTTTTGCTTGCGATAGTATAAGAGCCGTGCCTGTCATTAATTAATTTGTTCTTTTTTCTTTTATAGGGCACGCGTCGACTTCGAAATTGAAAATTTTGCTGACAATTGCAATTTGGGCGACCCTATAGCTGTCAATTTCTGTAGAGTTCAAACTTTGAATCTCAACGTATTGTAAAACAATATCTAATTACACACTTATTTTATACATTAATTTCTACTTAAAGGTTATTGTCAAATTGGGACTTAATTAAACATAAATAATTTGAATAAAGTGAAGCTAGTACCGAATAATAATAAATAAAAAAAGTGTGGCACTCGGAGACTGCCGCGGTAAAGCTATTGCATAGCATTCGGAGTGGGGGGTTATTTTCGTTACGGAATTTCTGGACTCGGTCTCCACGCTCAAGGCCCGATTATTTTCTTTTCCATATTATTTTCCATAAAGTTTTTAATGATGTATTTAAAGTACTTATATAAAGACTATTTTGACAATTAAAATGTTGTTTAAAATTAGACCTACTTATGTTTGTTCATTTAAAATAAATATTTTGTTTTAGATATACATTTGTATTACCTATAACCTATGTAGGTATATATTTTTACACTAAACGTGACTAAACTAAATAAACTAAAAATCATGTATAAAAAATTAAACACATCAAAATCTCAATAAAAATAAATAAAATAAAATGAGCCTTTGTTGCTGTATTACAATATTGCATTACGAAAACATATTAATCTCTTCGCAAGTTTGCTTTCGTAGAGCTTGTCGTTTCGTTGGCCAGCGTGTGACGTCATACGTCTGAGTTGACCTTTTGCGCGTAAAAACATAACATTTAAACATAATTTTAGGTACTTTTAGGACTTTATTTAATTAAAATATTATTTTTCATGGCTATATATATACAATATGGTTAATTTTAAACACTTTCTGTTAAGTTGTCCGATCCCCTATTCTTACCAGACGAAAATGTACCCAATTGACAAGAAGACATATTTTTTATCGTGATAAGTTTATGTTTATATCTAAGTATCTTCTTACTTTTGTACTACACAGATATTTTATCTCGTCAGTCATCTTCTTCAGATAACAAGATAATGTATTAAGTATCTACAAAATAGTTTTTTGTTAGAATATACCTACACAGTTTTCTGGTCAGTTCGATGGTATCATTTTTCTGTTGGCAGATAGTGCTTTTTATATACATTTTTAGGGTGAATATAACACATATTATTGAAAAAATACATAGCTTCAATATAAATAAAAACAGCTACACTCACGTTATGATTGTGATATTCTCCGAGAAGGTTTCGGACAATTAGGATATACTTCTTCTTGGAGTTTACGCTCCGGGTGTCTGTGCCGTGAATCCAAAGCGTAGAAGGACTCGTCGACGGACGTCGGAAACCTGGTCGGAGTTAATCCGACACAATCATAACGTGAGTGTAGCCGTTTAATTTTTTTTTTTTATTCGTTAATTGGCTTGCGTTTGACCACTATGTCACCTGATGGTAAGCGAAATATTTATAATTAATATTTCGACTGACGATAGTTTTCAAACAATACATAACTTATTAAGAATCCCTAACTCCGTTTCAGTTCAGTATCTCCCTCATCCAATATGACGTCTATAATAGTGATATTTTTTATGACGTTCTACAGTTTAATTTCGGCTCGTGAAATTATATATCATGCATTTTTTAATTATGAAATAGTGCCTGATGTACTCTCTACGCCACCCCAAGGAGTTTTAAAGGTAAGCTTTACAAATTATGTTTTAGGCCATGTTGAATAAAGGCTCCGTCTGCAAGAAGCTAGTGGTAGGCCCCTCTTCTATAAGAGTCCGCCTAGAAGTAACCTTTGCCAGATACTTTATTATATATTCAACTGCCCAGTAAAAGTGTGCAAACATTTAAGGTACTGTGTTTCGGCACAGAATACATATTAGTCGGTTTGAAGGTTTCAAGTGAAATTACTGGGCCTTATGAGACGGTGAACCGCCATATGCCGCAGTACTGTGCCGCGCAAGATTTTTTTTTATATCATAGTTCTGAGTGGCACTTCAACTGTTATGGGCAGGCGTATTGCATACCTATTAGGCTTAGAGAATACATACCTAGTTATATATACTCTAAGCTATTAGGTGAAGCTGCTCTTGAAATGTACAAATAAGTAAAATAAAAAATGCACTTCTACTTTAAGTAAATATCTAAGAATTTCTATTTAACTTATAAAATATTACATTTATATAAACTTTATTATATATTTATTTTACTTTAATTTTTAACCCCTGACGCAAAAAGGAGGGGTGTTAAAAGTTTGACCACTATGTGTGTCAGTCTGTGGCAACGTAGCTCTTAAACGGGTGAACCGACTTGGATGGATATTTTTATTTGATAGCAGGTTTTCTAGCAGTGGTTCTTAGACATTTATCAAAATTATTCAGCCCTTTTTACTTTTTAGGTGTACGTTTTTTGTGACTGGGTTAATAAAATTTTAGTTTACTAAAATTTGCTTATTTCTCTTCGATTTACTATAATAAGAGGCTTTACTATAATATAGGTGACCTTTCCCAATGGAGGACAAGCTCAGCTAGGCAACGAGCTGTCGCCGAGGCAAGTCATCGGATGGCCAACTCTGGAGTGGAACTACAGCCCTGACCGCTACTACACTGTGATATTTTGTGGTAACTTTGTTTTACAAAATCTTGCGCGACGCTCACTTGCGCGACAATGGCTCATCATCATCATCAGCCCATTACTTTCCCACTGTTGGGACACGGGCCTTCTCTCATGGAGAGTAAGGGCAATAATGCGCTATGCTGGCCCAGTAAGGTAGGTCACATGTCCTTGAATTTTTTGATGATTTCTTGGATATGTCGGTTTCCTCACGATGTTTTCCGACACCGTTTTTGAGAGCGAGTGTTAGATCCGCACCTAACTTAAGAAAGTCAGTGGTGCGGGGCCAGCGGGATGCGAAATCGGGCTTTAAGTCTCATAATACCCGGTAATTTCCGCTTGAAACAGTGCCCTACAAACCGGAACACATTGTTACTTTTATTAGAAGCTAGCAACCGCCCGTGGCTGCATTCGCGTCGACACAATAAAATATAGCCTATGACACTGCATCAATTAAAATTTTTCAGAATCGGATCAATGTTTGCAGAGATTACCGCCTACAAACAAACATACAATTTTACCGCTTTATAAAATTACTAGCGACCCGCCCCGGCTTCGCACGGTTATTATACATATAAACCTTTCTCTTCAATCACTCTATCTATTAAAAAAAGCCGCATCAAAATCCGTTGCGTAGTTTTAAAGATTTAAGCATACATAGGGATTTAGGGACAGAGAAAGCGACTTCAAAAAAGGAGGAAGTTCTCTATTCGATTGTATTTTTTTTATTTTTTTTTAAGTTTGTTACCTCAGAACTCCGTCATTTATGAACTGATTTGGAAAATTCTTTTTGCGTTGGGTTCAGTATAGCTACGAAGTGGTCCCATATAAATTTCATCTATATTTGACCTTAGACTTCGAAGATACATTGAAGTCGGTTTTTTGTTTTGTTTCTAAAAATTAATTATATACTATGTAGTGATTATAGAAAAGTGAAAAATAGCTCGCTCGCTAGATGGAGAGTGTTCATTGCTCACCGTCGCCTATCACCATCTTAAGCTCATAACTGACGACTCTTTTCAGACGCTGATGCTCCGTCTCGCTTCAACCCTGAAGCGCGCTCATTCCTCCATTGGCTGGTGGTAAACATCCCCGGCGAAGACGTCATATACGGCGAGACTCTCACCGACTTACTGAACTCGCATCCAGAACCAGACACGGGGCTGCATCGCTACCTGTTCCTGGTTTACGAACAGCCGGGTGTGGTTGTCTTTGACGAGAGACCGGAGTAAGTTATCATCATTTAACAAACCTACTACACAGGGAGTTACGGTGCTTCCATAATTATCTGCGCACGCGCACGAACCGTGCACACGAAGCGCTATGGTCACATCACTTTCCGATAGCGCTGCACACGCCCAGGGCCGGGTTCGCGTGCATGCTCTTGCTTCTGTACAGTGCTAGTAGTTAATCACCATGCGCTGGTGGAGAAGAAGCTGACAAGTCTCGAACATAGACGGAAAGTTGGTTGTCTGTCGCTTTTTTATCGACTGCACTTCGGGGAGTGTGCCCAGGAATTGCACGATCTGATTCCTTCTTCCTTTCCACCTAAGGACTTTCTTTACCCTAAGGACTTCCAGGCGGGGAGAGTCGGTTCACCCTTTCGTCGTTAATACCCACCTATCCGTACTAAGCGTTTCGCTGATTAAGGAATCAGCGAAAGGTGGGTGGTGGGTGATAAAGGTATCATGCGAACTGCAAAGGATTGGAACGCTCTGCCAGCGTCTTTGTTCCCAAACAGCTGCATGGGCAAGCGTGTTCCATCTTAGGCCGCATCTTCGCTTTCCATCAGGCGAGATATCGTCAAAAGTATGCCCATTTACCGATAAAAAAAGTGCAGTATTTTCTGCGTTATAATATTGTTATATGTGATTTCTCAAAACGCAACATGAGTTTAATCATTCCTATTTCCCATCAGGAATAATTCCCCCGAAGGAACCCACCAATTAGGTACCACGCTGGCCTATAGATGTTTTGGAGATTTATTTTTATCCAACATTTTCCAGAACGTTCGTGTATCTTAAACACGCTGATTTTCTTCGTTTCGGCCTTCAGTTTCTCGGTTATTTGCATGGTAATTTTCGGCAATGAAAAAATCGACAAGTTCATTTGGTATGGTATCAGTATTTTACATATACAGATAATAGCTACGATTTCGGTTTTATTTTTAGCTCCCCTCAATCATTGCTGCGGACCGTATTAGCTAAGGGGTACTTGACATCCTCGAACATACTATAGATATAAATTTAGAAACTAAAGAAGATACTACAAGTCTATTTTTTAATTACCAAAAAATTAAATTACGTAGCTGCACACCCCCTTTATTTCTTTCACGACCTGGAAGACTGGTAGATAAGGCAGCATTAAGTCATTCCTTGTACCATTTTGTGCAAAACTATTAAAAAAATAATAAATAAAATTGGGCAATGTAAACAAGGTAATATTGTCAAGTGCAGTTTGTTTACTTCACAATGAAAAAGTTATTTCAAGTTAAAGTTTTATAATTTTTGCATATACATTTCGAACAAATCAAAAACGTGTAAGTTTTGTATATAACGGTATAAATACATAATAATAATAAATCTAACTTCTTAAGTACGCCAATGGCTTTGTTTACATGTTGTTACATGGAATATAAGTTACCTATAAAGGGACCAAAACTACTTTCATAGGTACCAATTTTCATCAATATTCGTTCAGCCGTTATGAAGTTATGTGGTAACAAACACACGCACAGACTTACGCATTTATAATATTAGTAGGTTAATATTGTAGTACTATTATAATAATGTAGTATTATTATTCTGTGATAATAATTACTCCTTTTTGGTTTCAGCGATAGTTTCATGAGGCGATTCGGATTTTCCCCTGAAGATTTCGCCAACAAATATGGTCTCGGAACAGCGGTTGCTGGAAATTTCTATCAGACTGAAAACCTTGAAGATGAAGACTAATACATCCTAAAGAACCATTCAAAAAGTTTACTATCAAAACTAATTAAAAAAATCTAAACGAATCTCTGGACTTTTAAATATTAATTTAAAATAATAAAAAAAAATATATAAAAACGGCTACCAGGTTTCGGAAATTTTGGTTCAAATGGGGAAACGGCAGATTTCCTGAAATAAAACAATAGGGAACAAAAACAATAGTAATAAGTATATTTATATTGTATATTTTATAATACATGAAGGATTACGAAAAGTTTACAGAATGTATGTCACATAGTCACAGAATAAATAATAGTCATATCTTAATCTTTCTCGTCAGTAAATAAAAAAAAAACCACTTATTCGAGGACTGAATAATGTTTGTTGGAAATGACACAGAGACAGAGTTGTTATACGACAAAATACTAAGGGACAGAAGCATCACTCCGCAAAGAAATTTAAACAAATAGCGACTCTTGCTATGACGCAATAAAATTCAATCCAGCTCGCGTAGCGCTGTATACCTACCAGTCATATTAACCTACAGAGCGCCTCTCTTTCTATCGCATAGCTCTTATCTCTTCTGACGCGGCACGTGCAACGACGCGCGATCCGCTGTCGGTGTCCGGCTATGTACTTGTAGCTTCGTACCAGTGCGGAGTGCGCTAGGCCTGGTTATACTTAGATAGACGATTATCGCAGAACTAGATGGGTCTGGTTCATGAAAATAGGCAAATTATGAGCAGCAGAGAGATCGGTAGTTTAAGCTTTAAATCTTGTAACTGTAAGGTAGTAAAATAGGGGAAGACTTCATTGCTAAGATTTCAAAATGAGGTTTAAGCTCCTAAGCTCTTGTATAACAAAGGCACGTAGTCGTCGAATTGCGCACGATAGAAGTTGCCAGCGACAGGGGCCCCGAGGTTGTACTTCTCGGCGAACTTAGCGGTGGAGAAGGCAGCACGGCCATCGACGGACCTGGGTACGTGGAGAGTTGTTTTAGTTACACTTACAAGGGAAAGTTGGACAAACTGAAGATTAAGATCTGACGTGAAGGTATACGAAGGTAGATTAAGATATTTCTTATTTTTTAGTTTCATTTATAATAAATAATGCATTTTATAATAATAAAACCGACTCCAATTCTGATGTATCTTTGAAGTCCAATGTCGAATTACGATGAAATTTTTATGGAACCATGTTGAAGTTATACCACAGAACCCAACGCAATTTTTCCAAATCAGCTTATACTCGTAAATAACGGAGTTCTGAGGTAACAAACAAAAAAAATACAATCGAATTGAGCACCTCCTCCTTTTTGAAGTCGGTTAAAAACAAAACAGTTGCCTTTAAAAAGACTCCATATCTATAAAAAGGTTCATTTAAAAAGAGTTTAGACATAAATTGAAAGAGAACTCTACAGCCTATAGGTTAAAGTAAAATATTGTAATGTTAGTGTAGGTATAAAGTCTATACAATGCCTAATTTATTTTATTTTATTAATTTATTAAGGCAATATTAAACAAAGTGAAGTTAACAAAGGCCCTTAGACAAAAATATTATTAAAAAATTTAATAAACATACACACAACTTAACAGGTTTCGCAAATTTTACTTCCTATACCTCCGGTATACTACCCCTACAGGTAAGAAGTCAGACTTCAGGAACAGTTCTTAGTCGACTCCAGCCTCGACAGTCGCATGGCTATCTGTCCCTGGATCCGTCCATGAAGTGTTTCCTTGATATACTTCAACACTTCATCCCTGATGTTTCGGGGTTCAAGCGGGAGAGGTAGATGGTTACTCTAGGCTCCACAGCACTCTAAATATCTTACTTGTTGGTCAGCCTCTTCTCATCGAAGTCCAGCTTGCCCGGTTGCTTGTACACGATGTACACGTATCTGTGGATGCCGGTGCCTTCAGGGGGTCCGGAGCCGATGTATCCGGACAGAACTTCTCCTTTGGTGACGTCACCACCGGGGATGTTGCCGACCAGCCAGTGGTGCCACTCGCGGTACACAGGCTCGGGACCGTCGTAGTTGTCGGGGTCTTGAATAAAGAATACAAATACAGAAACTCTTTATTGCATCAGGCCTAGCGCACTTCACACTGTTGGTACGAAGCTACAAGTACATAGCCGGACACCAACGGCGGGTCGCGCATCGTTACACGTGCCGCATCAGAAGAGATAAGAGCTATACAATAGAAAGAGAGGCGCTCTGTAGCTTAATATGACTGTTAGGTATGCAGCGCTACGCGAGCTGAATTGAATTTTATTGCGTCATAGCAAGAGTCGCTATTTCTTTAAATTTCTTTGCGGATTGATGCTTCTGTCCCTTAGTATTCTGTGATTGCATACCAATTTACAACAAGTATATGTTTTATCAAACAAAAAAAAAACGACTTCAATGTATCTTCGAAGACCAAGGTCAAATATCTATGAAATTTATATGGGACCAATTCGTGGCTATACTGAACCCAACGAAAAAATAATTTTCCAAATCGGTTCATGAATGACGGAGTCCTGAATTAACAAACATAAAAAAAAAACAATTAAAAAACATACAATCGAATAGAGAACCTTCTCTTTTTTTTAAGTTGGTTAAAAACAGTCAATAACACAAAACCCCTAACTATGGTACTAGTGCAATGGGCGGCCTTATCGCTTGAAGCGATCTCTTCCAACCAACCTTTCGATGGACAGTATCGGAAGAAGAATAATAAAGAATATACTACAATACAACAACGCCGCATCAAGAAATACATTTTTGAAATTAATCAGAAGAAACAGAGCACAATTGGCGATCATATCGCTAAGGAGCGATCTCTTTCAGACAACCTTAAGATGGATAGGATATTATAATTATTGTCTGGTAGTCGATGCTGCTGGGCCGGACATATCTGCCGCATGTCGGACGAGCTGTCGGCCAACCTCACTACAGAATGGACCCCACGCAACGTTAAACGACGCTGCGGCAGGCCCAGACGTAGATGGCGAGACGAACTGGACGCATACTGGAAGGACTGGACACAAAAAGCCTTAAACCGTGAGGAGTGGAAAGAGGGTAGGGAGGCCTTTGCCGTGCAGTGGGACAAACCAGGCTTATAATAATAATAAAATAATAAGTCGATGCTGCAGTAATGCACCCTGCGGTTTCACCCGTTTCCCGGGATAAAAGTAGCCTATGTCATTTTCCGGGACCTAAAGTGTCTACATACTAAATTTCATCAAAATCCGTTGAGTAGTTTTTGTGTAATTGAGTAATAAACATCCATCCATCCATCCACCTCTTCCATTTTTCAAACAGAGTGTAAAACACTGCAACTGCAACATAGTGATTATTTTACCTATGGTCAAAGCATCAGGCCTACCCGAAATTGCAGTGCCACCCCGGACTTGTACTCTATTTCTGCTGTACCGCAAATGGCTGGGTAAGTTACAATGCAATGATCATATTTACCAGTGAAGACAAGAGTGTAGTACGCGTTAGGGTCTGCTTGGAAGGTGACAGAAGGCTGGTCCTTCACCACAGTTGGCGCGAGCTCGTTACCCAGGGACGCGACGGCGCCGCTTGGGTATTTCAGCTGAAACACGTGTTATAATGTCTTAAATGAGTGTGAAGCTTATTTGACCTTTGTTTATGTTATATATATATATATTTATTTATTTTATTATATTTACATATAATACAGTAGAATGGAAATGTGCGTACCAAGACAAACCTCCTTTGGTCTTAGTGGTACGTACTATATAAAAAAAATATAATACTTTTTGGTTAATAAATAAATAACGAAATTCATTAAACTAAAATTTAAAAAACCCCCGACACAAAAACCTAAATATATAAATAATATAATGAATTTTCAGTTTTATTATAATATTATAGTTTAGACGAATTTTTTTAAGGATAAATTTTGACGAAAAAAGTAATAACCGCTTCTATTCATATTGTTATGCCCTAAATTGGGTACATATGTGACTATGTATTATGATATTTAAGATCCCTGTAACATGTATGATGCAATAAATGATTGAATATGAAAAAAACAACCTTTTACCTAGACATAATCTCGGTTGCCGTTACGGTTCTTATCAACAAGCTAGTTTACACTTAAGTTAGATGCATACATTTCTACACTGCCCAATATGGATACCATTGTAGTTATAGAGCGAGTGTGCTCAGCGGGAAGTCGGGCGCCTTTCGATCCGACGCACCTGGGTTCGAATCCCGACTCGGCCCTACATCAATGACTAAGTGCAGATTTTGCAAACGGTGAAGGAAAACATCGTGATCAAATTCGCTTACGCGCTTTGGAGTGGTAGGCTCTGGCCGTGGTTGTAATACCACCCACCGAAAAAAGCCATGCCGTCAAGCGACCTAGTCGTGTTTCGGGATGATGTTCGGTGAACCATTGGTGAGACGGGTCTGAGCAGCCGCTCAATTGCCGTCTCTCTCTAGATCTATGTGCTCTATCTTAGGCCACATCATCGCTTTACATCAGACGAGATAGTGGCCAAACATAGATAAGTATATTAGATTCAGAGGACGGCTGCAAGCGTCACCGCTGACACCGCAAGCTGACACCGCGCAGTTGCGTCACACGTCGCCGACAAAACGTGTCACATAAACATAAATATTTTAATATAAATTATATGTATGTTAGTTCTAAGGTATATATTTATATGGGCCGTAGAATAAGTAAATAACACCTGTAACTTATTTTAATGTTGCCTGAAATAAATATTAAATAAATAATAATAATAATAGTAAGCGTAAAAAAAAGTTGTACTATGCTTAGGTAGGTACATAATATGTACGTATAGGTTTAGGTACTTTATGAGGGTTGTAATTTAATCATAGATGCAAATTGAAGATAGAAACTTAAAAATAACAAGCTACTTCATGAGGCTGGCAACATTATTAGTAGTCTGTGAAGTGAAGCCTGTTCTGTGGTCTCCCGTTTCTCTCTCTCTCATATCGCTCTACGTCTCTGTTCATCCACCACCTTGATTATCGCTCCTAATTTTTTTTATCAATTAATCCTAATGTACCTAATTAACTCATTTACCGTGACAATTAATCTAATAACAATATAAGTATTGCTTTTGTGAATTAAAAGTATATATACAGCGTATATCTATGTGTTTCTGGAAATATCTCCTGCCTGACACCATACACCATACGTTCCGTTTAACCTGACCTTATAGTTTGGGCAAATCATCATCATCATCATTATTATGTTACCACTGCTGGGACTCGGATCTTTCCTCGTAGAGAGAGTATGGGCCATAATCCTCCATGCTGATCCAGCGGGTGCGGGTTGGTGGATGTCACATGTACTTGATTTTTTGCGATAAATTCTTAGACAAGCCGGTTTTCTCACGATGTTTTCCTTCACCGTATTTAGAGCGAGTGTTAAATCCGCACATAACTTAAGAAAGACAGTGGTGCGGGTCCAGTGGGATTCGAATCCGGGTGCGTCGTATCGAAAGTCGCACGTGCCCCCACTAAGCCCCACTCGCTCTCGTTTGGGCACATAATTATGTTCAATTAAGAATGAGTGTTGATTATGTATCCAAAGAGATCAAACAGTTAATTGTGTTACCATATCACGGCTGGTGCTCAGACAGCTATAGACAGAGAGCGAGAGAGAAAGATAAAGAGGGAGACAGAGAGCGAGAGAGACAGATAGAGACAGAGAAAGAGAGAGACTGAGAAGGAGACAAAGAAAGAGAGAAACAGAAAGAGAGAGACAGAAAGAGAGAGAGCGACGGAGAAAGAGAGAGACAGAGAAAGAGGAAGAAAGATATATTATAGAGAGAGGAGAAAGACAGATAGAGAGATGGAGAGAGAGATAAAGCGTGAGAGAGCTATCAATTACCCTGGCTTTATCTTGATGTGACATGGTATTTGAATACAGTTCTTGGACATAATATGCTGAGTACCTCAAGTTTTTTGTAGATAGGTATTTCAGCATACTGAAAATAAACATATACTTATCGCATACCAATGAAAGCATTCACTGCAATCGCATGTTATCAAAATTGATTGATTATTAAATTAAATCATATAATCTAACAACACGATAAAAATATGCCTCAAAATTAGTAGGTACTGAGAAATTACTGGGCATATGAGACTTAATATCTGATATCTCGGAGTGATGACGGCAATGCAGTGCTATGTAATGCTTTTTATGGTATTAATTTTGGCACTGCAATTGTTATGGGCAGGCGTGTCGCTTCACCAGGCGATTTTTGCTTGCTCGTATAATCATTCAGATATATTAAAAAAAGTTTTGTTTATAATACAAACTCTCTATAAGATACCTAAGTAATTGAGTAAGTACCACGCAGATTGGTTTGTGATGTGCGTCGCACTTAACTAGGCTAGGCCTGTATCTTTTGGTTATTATAAAGTAACTAAGTACCATAGTATCCCTACTAATATTATTAATGTGAATGTAAGTTTGTTACGCTTTCACGCGAAAACTACTGAACCGATCATCATGAAACTTTGTACACATATTTTTGGAGGTATTAGAAGTGACATAGGATACATTTTATAAAAAGATATATTTTTATGAAAGATGTGACATGGTATTTGAATACTTTAAAAAAAAAATGTTTGTCAAAAAAATCTTAAAATCTAGATACTTCAAAGATAGAAGGGCTTCCTCTATCATCCACGCGGACGATGTCGCTTAAAAAAACCTAGTATAATATATTTGTAAGGAGATAAGTTCTGGGTACAATAAAAAATTACATAAATGAGTAGGTACAAACATTTCTAAACCAATTTTCTTTAAGTAACAATGAAATGACCTTACCTCAATATTGACAGTGGGGGGAGTGGGGATGACATCCGGCACAATTTTGCTGGATTCAAAAGCTTTGGCTACCAGAGACATGATTACTGAAAAAAAAACAAAACATGAAAATACAAATTTGTAAATTTCAAAACATAATAAAATAGTCCTTTTTTGTCTATTCTCAGAAAGTAAGTAAATGCGTTAAAATTTAGATGATAAAAATCTCTTTAATTGAAGTTCTCATTTTTTAGACTATTTTGGCGGGAAGTTAAAAGTGGTACAGTAGGCAAATGAAACAAAATAGAGAAAACATTGCTTTTTATGTTCTCCCAAAAAGTCCATTGAAAGCTTGAATAAAGTTCCACCTCTTTATTGAAGCACTAGAAGAGGGTCCGGCTTGTGGCTGATGACCCTCATTCTCAACAAAAGTATTATAAATAGAATATTAAACTATGAAATAAAAACTAAGTAAGATATGGCGGTATGGTCCTAGAGACTTTAGCCTGCAATAACGGGCGCATTAAAAAAAAAAGTTCTCATTTTTTACTCTAACTTGGTACAAGTTGTTATCATCCGGTAGAGGCTCGGACCAATTAGTGTGATAATTGGTCTGAGGGTAGAGGCCTCAAAGCTTAAGCTCTATGATAATATCTAGCAGTTATATTAAATAAAAAACTATCTACCACCTAAATAATAATAAACGTTGGAAATGACGTTCTTCCCGCCTAAAGATGCATTCGTCTGGTCCCCTTGTGATGTCCGTAAAAATATTCAATAAGCTTCCGAAAATAGTTAAAAACGAAACTAATGAGGGACAATGTATAAACAAATAATACAATGACTAATTAACAAAACCTATTATACAATTCAGGAATATTTGAATGATAAATTACATTAATAAGAAACACAAAAATAATGACTCGAGCTTAACACTAATGACTATTATCACAGAATACTTTATAGTACCAACTATTATTTGAAACAAAACATTGACATACTAAACCATATTTTATAAATAAATTGACATTAATTTTATCGCTAATACTATTTCTATGATTTTTTTACGCCTAATAGATCTATGTTTGGTCACTATCTCGCCTGATGTGAAGCGATGATGTGGCCTAAGATAGAGCTCATAAATCTAGAGAGAGACGGCAGTTGAGCGGCTGCTCAGACCCGTCTCCCCGTTGGTTCACCGAACATCATCCTGAAACACGACTAGGTCGCTTGACGGCATGGCTTTGTTCGGTGGGTGGTGGGGTGATATTTTCTTATAGTATTTTTTTTAATAACTAATTGATTATGACATGTTTTAATACAACGCACAAAAGGCCTTCCTCTCTTCTAATTGCTGCTCTCAAAAGGGTCTATAATCAACTGTATATTCATTTACCTACCATCTAGTTACATTATAGAATGCAATAGAGAATTTAATTGAATTACGAATAACCCCGTTAACGAGTGGAACTCCCTGCCGGGTTCAGTCTTTCCCGATAGATGCAATCTAGGAGTTTTCAAGTCACGAGTAAATACTATCTAGGCAAGCGTGCTATATCGTCGACCACATCGTCGCTTACCATAAGTGAGGTAGAGGTCAAACGCGAGCAAATAAAAAAGAAAAAAAAGAAAAAACAATTTAACTCACCAGTATTTTTCGTGAGGTTTGCGCGACAACTTCTTCAGCACTGACCGATATTATGCAAGACCACTCGACGAAAACTACATTATCGCACAACCGAACAAAAACTTCACCCTGCATCCTTTTCCGTCTTCTAAATATAGAAAGGGACAACACGATTTCACATAAAGATCTCATTGTTCAGTTCGAAAGATTAATTAAAAATCACTATAAATTAACTGATAACCCTGACATTGGTTTGCGTTTTTAGAGATAATAATGTACCTATCTATCTTGAGATTGTGTACACGTAATATGTATTTATTAATCTTTGCGCTAAAAAGTTTCAAGCACACGTGAAGTTATTGTTACTTTAACCACAGAATACTAAGGGACAAAAGCATCACTCCGCAAAGGAATTTAAACAAATAGCGACTCTTGCTATGACCACATAATACTAAGGGATAGAAGCATCACTCCGCAAATAAATTTAAACAAATAGCGACTCTTGCTATGACGCAATAAAATTCATTTCAGCTCGCGTAGCGTTGCATACCTACCAGTCATATTAACCTACAGAGCGCCTCTCTTTCTATCGCATAGCTGTTGTCTCTTCTGACGCGGCACGTGTAACGATGCGCGACCCGCTCTCGGTGTCCGGCTATGTACTTGTAGCTTCGTACCTGCAGTGCGGAGTGCGCTAGGCCTCTTTAACTTACTTTTAAAAATAACGTGCCGCCCCACAATGTTAAACTCCCAAAAATTAAACTGACAACACAGACACAAGCCTAAGCCTCCAACATTACTACGCAAAATCCTTCGCAGCTCTCAGAAGAAGATGAAGAGGGCAGAGGCGACACCGCAAATAAAACAGAAGTCCAACACAGAGCCGCAGAGAGGCGCACCGACTAGCGTAGCAGCCATCAGCGGTCTACCAGTTCCTCGGAGAAAGAAGCCCCCGCGCGTTTGCGCCTGGTTAAAGGGAACTACCCCGAGACCCACCCTAGGGGAAGATGGAAGATTGACTGACTTCGCGGCACTGCACTCGTCACCCTGAGACAATAAATGCAGTAATTTCGTTTTTTGTGTTTATTTTTGTGTTTCGGCCGTGTTCATCAGGATAACAGAAAACCGTGTCTACCATAATCACCACTAAGTTCGTCGAAAGTGTACCTATTGATAACAACTCTAACAAGTTATTAAGACACAGGCCAAACAGCCTAGTTTAGTGGCCACACAAACAATGTTGTTACTATCTCAGTAACAACATTGTTTGTGTAATTAATTTAAAAATGAATTTTAATTTAATTTTACAACTGGGTGAAGCAATTTTGACAGCCTCTGTGGTGTAGTGGTTGGGCAGGTAGATTTGAGCCAACCTGCCCAACCACTACACCACTGAGGTTGCGGGTTCGATTCCCGCGACGGGACAAATGTTTGTGAACAGAAATAAAAGCGCAAGCGTTTGTTTCGTGCCTGGGTGTTGTGGGACCATGGTCCTCATAGTTCCTGGTTCCCTATATACAGGAAATCCTAGTTAGGGGCCAAGATCTATCTATGTGATCGTTGGGCGTAAAAAAAAGAAATTGTACAGGTACCTACTTATATCTAAGTAAGTAAAAAAAGTCCAAAAGTCATAAACAAACATTTACTTTATTTTTCAAAACAAAACTCTATATCTAAATAAGTAGGTAATAGTTAACAACATAAAATCACGAGCTATTCACACACTCTCGTAGTATACGGTTAAAACAAACAAAACACATTAAAATACACTTAAAGGTCAGGTTAAGTCAAACATAAAACTTTTACAGATAAATATTATTGCAATAGATAAATTTATGTTATGACTCGAATAATAAAATTTGTTACGTAACTAAATTTACCAGAGTTACAAACATAGGTAACTATATAAAACTATGTAAAAGCACTCGAATTTTAATAATAATGATATAGTTACTTATATAGCTCTCTTTCTAAAATTACATTCGACTTTATATCAGAACAGTTTTGAAAAATTCGAAATGCGTAAGTAGGTAACACTACAAAAGATTTTTTTTAATTTTTTTCGACTAGTAATCAAGCACATCTTACATCCAAAAACGGTTAGTTCCTATTTAAATTTACGGGAAAAGGTTTACTTAGTTCAAATAAAACTTAAAATAAAATAAATTAAAACAAACATGGTGATATTTTATGAACTATGGTGTCAAGTGTTAACACAATAGGGTGCCATAATAGATAAAAGGTGTCAAATTACAAATATAGGGTAATCTAGGTGTCAAACAAGCGGGTGCGGGTGCTGGTGTCAGTAACGTAATGCGTCTATTACTGTATACAATATGTATTCACACAGAATAAATAATTAACAATAAAATGTTTGTATCGAATTTAAAAATATGCCTGAAACTGACCGCCTCAATCTCTTGCACAAAGATTGGCGGCATTTCATGTTTTCATCGATTTGGAAAACGCGCGGAGCACCGGCTGGTTGTTGGAAGCCAATCGGCGCAATGCTAAGTTACAAAAATACTATGATTTACTAGACTGTGACAATGCTTTATAATATTGCTTTTTAATACATTGTTATTATGTAGCCTCTGTGGTGTAGTGGTTGGGCAGGCTACAATTTTGGTTAGAGAGAATGATTAATAAGCTTAATATAATTATAAGCGATGAGCAATTTTTCTCAGTTTTATATCCATAGATAGATTGAACACGATAATTTGATCAAGATATGTATATATGTATCATAGATACATAGATTTTTAGTATATGAATGTTTCAATTGAATCAGCAATGAAACTTTGATCTTAAGATTTAAAAGGAATACGTTATTATTATTTTCGCTTATTTTATTTTGTAACTTAGCATTGGCTTTTGATTTAAGTATGCAAGTTAACTAGCTGTCAGATCAGGTTCCGAATTATTATAAGTTATACAAAATTTCACAAGGATTTTATTTTATTCTGCATTCAAAATATTAAACATGAAACTGTTGCTATATCTACTATAATATTAAATGATAAACAAAGAGTGTGTTGCAGAAGACATTTTGGAAGATAAGAGGGCTAACATTATATTTTTCCCTAAAATTCACAGGCAAATACTTACTATAAAGATATTAAATTCGAAAAACATTTTATGCTTATTCAGCTTATTCACGTATTACTAGTCGCAAAATGAAACCAACAGGAACGATGGGCGATACAGCATATCACGGTAAACCAAATTATTTGGTGTCCTTACAAAGAGGATTATGCTGCCAGCTTCTTAGGAGATCATCCATGTTGGTTTAATTTTGCGCCACTAAAAAACTAAATATCTCTACACCTACAAAATATTTACACAGGGATCCCGGCCTGGCCTCCTTATCAAATACACAGCAGTGATCGACTCTAGTCAAAATAATAATAACTTCAACAGTTACTCATAATCAGTCAATCCTCAAATATTACAGCTAAATAAGTTAAACAACTTGGACGGTAGCAAATGCGCTGAATGTAACTTTCTTTGGTGGCTCAGCGCTGCATGTCCTCACAACTGACCGTTTCCCTCCATCTTGACTGTTCGTCTTCAGAACTGGTTTCAAATTCGTCACATCCCCGTGCGACTGCGCCTTGAACCTCCCTAAAGTGTTACTCGGATTTCCTAAATCCCTCAGCTTGTTCGTCAATCCCGTTATTCGGTGCGATATGTTCGAATAGTTGTTCTTCTTCGTCTCAGTCTGCTGTTTCTTTGGTTCGCTCAGCTTTTTAGGGATCTCCAAACTCTGCAATGACGTGAATTTCCTATGATCTGTGCTCAAGACGTTCCTTTTTATTTCTGTATTTGGTCTCGGCAGTCGCGGTCTTTGGAGGAAGTTGTTCGGTCTGAAGGGAACTGGGGTCAGTTTGGACTTTGGTTCATTGGACAGACGGTAATATTGCGGGACGGGCTCCAGTCTTTGCGGTTTCCTGAGAGTCAGTGCCATCGCCATCTTCGTCGGTCTCGCGAGGCTGTCAAAAGCCGTCGTAGAGAACTGGGACCTGCTGCTTTTCCATTCCTCGCGATCTGACTCGTAGCCGGCAGCTGGAATCAAAATAAGATAAATTTTAATATCAAGGGTCTAATTAAACACATATGGAGATGTTGACGAAACACCTTTTTAAATAACATCAATATTAATGACGATTTTACCTAAACTAACAACTTCCTAATTCTAAATTCGGTTGTATCATAAGAATTATCATAAATCAATAATTATAGAGGCCACTAAATACAGGTTGGTTTAGGTCGGACTGCGTAATTTACTTAAAACGTGACCTACAGTGAAGAGTTACATCAGATGGGTGGTTTAAATGGAGGTATGCTCTTCACGTTTCTAAACATTTCCGTGGTCCGCCGCATACGAATGGAGGAATTAGGTTTCAAAGTAATGAACGATGTTGATGACCTAGCTGATACATTGTAAGGATGTCTGAGGGGACAGGAAAACGTAAGGACCTTTTTATACAGATGGCAAAGGAGTAATGTTTCCTAGTTCTTGTTGATTGAGACATCGATAGCAAGATCGTACTTCACAATTATACAAAGTTTGTGATGTTTTAAATACTAATTGGTCATTCGTATAGAAGTATTTCAAATAAACTCAAACATTTAAGACATTCAAAAGTGAATTTTTGTGCCTATTTAATAAATATTTATTGTCTTTGACTTTAAAGACAGTAATGTCTTCAATGCAATTGTCAAATTCAATAAAATGAAACATATTTTAATTAAAAATGCAATGAATGTTTAAATATGTTAACTCGTACAAAGCATTCGATAAGATCGACAATGAGTTGATGAATTACCCAATTTAAATTATTACATAAGCATGTAGACCTTTCGAAAATGGCAAGGTGAAAACAAAAATACGAGCGTACAGCTTTAGCTTTGTTTTAGTTTGTAGGGATAAGAGAATGGTGTGCACCAAGGGTCGGTTTTTGGGCCACTTTGTGAAGACGACGTGTAACTAAATGGTGAGGCGAGTAGGTTATTTACCTGAAGCTAAGTAACATGCCTATTTATAACACTTGTAGCACCATGCGCCACGCAGAATCTTGTTTTGCAAAATCATTCGCAACACAACACTGCGCTCGTCACCCGGAGAAAATAGCTTTTATGCCTCAAAATGCTTTGAGACAATGCCCTTTAAACTGGAACACAGTGTTTGTACTAGGCTAGGTTGAATATCTAACAAAGATTTAGCAGTTCAATAAACGGGATTCCGAATCGAATTTGTATGGCCGAGAATTGGACGAATAGATATTATACGAATTACAGTTCCTTCAGATACGCCAGTATCTACACATTACATCCAAGCTATTAACCCATTGACTCCACTGGCTCCTGAAACATAGTTTCGGCTAGTTTGGGAGCCTATGGATTCAATACCCACCTTGTATATTACATTATGTCAATAAAAATGATTTGATTTGATTTAATTGATAACCGAGAACAGAATTCAATCTTGCGATGCCAGTGGGTTAAAGTGGTCGGTAGTTCGTGCCATATACAATCAGAACAGGAAAATATTACTCACAAAACAAACAAAAAAAGAAATCTGTTTATCTAAAGTTACATGAAACTTTCACATGATGAGGGAGATAGATCTGCGATTTCGGTACATTACTCCGTCATACCATGTCGAAATTATGTCATATGTGTCAAGCCGGACCTTAAATTATGCAGTTTCAATGTTAACCGCCTTAGATCGATTTGTTAAATGTTTGTTAATTAGTTTTGAATTGTAGGTTAAACGGTCAGTGAAGTACCAGACTTGGCAAGCCCTTTTGCATAGATGACGACATGTCCCGGACGGCTTTACTAGGACGGAATCACATTACGCAGTTACTGAGAAATTGAGAAACTTTTTAATCTGGTATACCGCCTGGGAGGGCTAGCTAACCACTCTCGAACTCAATAACTTGTCAGTGCTGGTTGTAGACCATCAAACTAATAATTAAATCAAACTAATCTAATATTTTATATTAAAATGTTATATAAAATATTTAAAATGAGATTTCATGTTTTTTTTTAATATGAGCAAATTGCTGGCGTGCTATTTGCCCAAAGAATCAACCTCGCTATCTAGCGAGGCAACGCCGCCAGCATATTTTTTAAATCAACATATAATTAAAAATATTAAATTTAGGTTTAGAGCAAATTCTTTTAGGCATTGCATGGATAGAACAGCCCTCGTACCTACTGGTCCCTCAAGCGCCAATCGTATATAGTGTTGAGATCAAATTAAGGTATAGCTTCACTGCGACTATTGAGATGTGGTCTAGTTATTGTCATTCAAGCAAGAAACCGAATTAATCTCATTGAATTACACCAAAATACGATAACTACAAGTTGAGACAAACTTTCATAGGACAATATATCGCATAACAAAACATTGTCGCAATAAATCTACGCCTTAATCTGAGCAACACGATATACGATTGGCGCCTGAGGTACCACTAGATATGAGATATACGTAGAAAATAGAAGGCCTATATTATAAATAGGGTGCATTCATTTTTTAACCGACTTCAAAAAAGGAGAAGGTTCTCTGTTCGATTGTTTTTTTATGTTCATTACCTCAGAACTCCGTCATTTATGAAACGATTTGGAAAATTTTCATGGATTTCAAAGATACATTTTCGTGTTTGTTTTTTATAAAAAATATGGCTAGGAAAATTCAAGGTATAGGTCCCTATTATATCTCCTAGGTTCGTATAATTCGGTTGCAATCTGCTAATATTTGCACTTCGCGTATCAGTGCACTGTAACCCTAGACCAGGGTTGCAGTAACGATATCTGCTACACAATCCGAGCATGAAGGGCGGGCGGTTCCCAGCGTGTCACTTACCAAGCTTCCGGTAACTCCGATATACCTACATAGCTATTGGTGCGTGGAAATAGCTTTATCCCCATTTAAAAACGAGAATGGCAAATATTGTATGGGACCCGTCCCCAAAATTTTTAGTACTATGGACAAAGTAATCATTATCATTCATTTATTTATTTATATATACTTTAGCACAAAATAGTTTTACATGACCAAATAAAGACGATTCAATTCAATTCAACTCATTTATTCATTCAGATAAAATTCAATCCAGTTTTGTTAGTAAAATAAATTAGAATTAAAATTATATTAGTAAATCTTAAAATATTTTAATACAATAAAAAGCTTTTATATTTTAAGTACAATGGGCGGTCTAATTGCTTTGAGCGATTTCTTTCAGACAACCATTGAATAATACAAATTTTCGTATTCCAACCATTCTATTTATTGTTCTTTTTTTGTTTTATCATCATTGTTTATCACATAGGTCAAATGATATTGTTATACCTAGTGCTACCTATATCTGGACGCTGTTTCTCATTATCCTTTAACTGTTTAATACATTAAATTTGTAATGGTCATCTGCTTCCGTAAACGAGTTCTAGAGTGGAGACCACGTTTAGGCAAACGTATTGTAGGACGCCCTCCGGCTAGAAGGAGCGACCTGCGTAAAGTAGCTGGCAGTAACTACATGCGAAGAGTAGAGGATCGGGTTTAGAGACGTGCATTGGGAGAGGCCTATGTCCAGCAAGGGACACGTACAGGCTGATGATGATAGATCATTATCTGAGACTAGATTTATTTAGAAAAATCAAAATAGCATTTTTAGGCCTATTTAGACGATGCAAATTTCTCTAGCTATCGATGTTTAAGATAAAGTGACTATACTAATCCGTCACGATCTGAAGAGAGAAGAAACTAACTTTCGCATATATGTATATTAGTTTGGATTATTGTTGCACCACGACATTACAATTAGATTTGACATGAACAGTAAGAGCTAACAAAGTGATTGGTACAACACGACGGAAGTATTACAAAACATTGGCAAAGCTTAACGACAACAAGTTTAGCTTTGTAAGCTAAACAATCAGCTTGCCAACTGCATGATTTTAAATAGGGTTGCCCACTTTACAAGAAAATATTTGCGGAAGGTGACAAAATATTAGTCCAAAAAAATAATAAATAAGTAGATCCTGGCCCTTAACTAAGATTCCCTATATCTGAGGAACCAGAAACTATGAGGATCATGGTCTCACAACACCCCGACACAAAATCAAATGCTTGCGCTTTTTTTTCTTTGCACAAACATTTGTCCCGTCGCGGGAATCGAACCCGCATCCTCAGTAGTGTATGAGAATTGAACCTGCCCGACCACTACAACACAGATGCTGTCAAAATGAGGATAACAATATTAGGTATAATTTGTGTTATAAGTGTTCTGTTAGTTCTATAGCACACACACAGTTATGTATATCATGTTACTTACACTCGAGAGCAATGAATCCGGGTCACTTAAAGAATCCTAAAAATCTCGGAAACTAAAAATGCTAGGTTAATGCAATAAATTGTATTTAATAGACAATGTAATACTCCTTAAATGAAGGTATTAAAACTTCTTAGTTATTGTAAAGTTATATCATAAAAAAATCAAATTTGAAAAAGGGCCACTTTCGAAGATGGAACTACGAAATTACAGCATTTGGTTTTGCTTTTGTTTGTAATCTGTCATTTATGTGGGTACATAAACCATGTTGATAGTGCTCTATATTCATTATTCAAGCTGAAATTATGTCGCTTACGCCTGAAGAATGCACCAGAATACTTACAATGCTGGAAACCGGCCGGAGTCAGCGCGATACAGCCAGGACTGACGGTGTGTCGCTGTCAACAGTACAAAGAGTTCTCCGACGTTACGAAGAAACTGGTTCTAACCTACGCAGACCAGGAACGGGCAGAACCAGGTGTACCACAGCACGAGAAGACCGATACTTGGTGAACACCATGCTTCGAAATCGCTTTCTCACAGGAACTGAACTCACCAATCAGTTTCGACGCCTCGGAGGAAGTAACCCAAGTGCATGGACAGTAAGACGTCGGCTTGCTGAATCTAACTTAAAACCCCTTAGACCTGCAAACGGCCCTAAACTGGAGCGTGGGCATCGTATTTCGAGACTAAGATATGCCCAGAGCCACGTAAATTGGAGTATTGAAGATTGGTCAAAAGTTATGTTCTCCGACGAATCAAAATGTATGCTCTACAAGCACGATGGAAGACACAGAGTGTATCGAAGACCAGGGGAAAGATTCAAGCAAGCATGCATCGAAGAAAAAGTAGCCTACGGTGGTGGGTCTGTACTTGTGTGGGCCGGAATTTCTTCTGAAAGTCGCACAGAGCTGGTGATCATAGAAAACGGCTCTTTAACTAGCGTAAGATATGTGGAAGAAATCCTCAATGATCACGTTGGTCCATTTATGGTCAATTTAGGTGAGGATGCTATATTTATGCATGACAATGCCCGACCTCATACAGGTAGGATTGTGAATGACTACCTTCAAGAGATGAACATTACTCGTATGGAGTGGCCAGCGCGCAGCCCGGATATCAACCCGATCGAGCATGCTTGGGACGAGCTAGGCAGATGCGTAAAACAACGAAACCCTCCCCCAATCACGCTTCGTGAGCTCAAAATTGCTCTCACAGAGGAATGGGAGAATATTCCCCAAAATCGTATAAGGAACTTGGTGTACAGCATGCCAAACCGCGTAAACGCAGTAATGGAAGCACGAGGAGGCAATACGAAGTATTAAAATTCAAGAAAATCGTAATAAAGTTCAAAAATTTCATGTTTCCTATTTTTGTTATAAGGAGAGATCAGCAGTTTTTTTCTTTATGTAATTTTGTGTTAATAAAATGTATGGTGACTCATATTTTTTTTACTTTCATTTAAGGAGTATTACATTGTCTATTAAATACAATTTATTGCATTAACCTATCATTTTTAGTTTCCGAGATTTTTAACATTCTTTAAGTGACCCGGATTCATTGCTCTCGAGTGTATATACTTTGAAATTATGGTTAAATTTCTTGAAATTATGGCTTCATATAAGTAAAAGTTTTGATTGAATACCAACTTTAGCCCAAAACGCTTCTATATACTCTTGGACTCGGACCTTCTCTCAGCTCTCAAATAGAAAGGGCACCTATAAAGGTCATATTATTACTAATTTCACAATCCACCTAGGTGACCCAATGTCGCTACGAATTTGTGTGTTTTAGTTATGCGGGCTTACTCACGGTGTCTTGTTTAAGATATTTATTAATAAACACACAAATATTATTAACTGCACAATAAAATATTATTAAATTTTAAATTGAAATAATTATAAAAACGGTGAATGAAAACATCGCGAGGAAACCGGCATGTCCAAGAATTAATAACAAAAATTCAAGGACATGCGACATCCACCAGCCCGCACTGGGCCAGCGTGGTGGATAACGGCCTATACTCTCTCTATGAGACAAGGCTGATGATGATGATGATTCAATCTTTTTTTAACTAACATTTCTATTGAACGGATTGAAAGTACATTAGTGTAAATACTAGGTAAGTATTCTACGAGTATAGTACGGCTGGCATCCCTAGTCCGGAATGAGGCAATACGTTTTACGAGTCAAAGCCTCACAAAGAGCTATTAGGTACTTTAGTACCAATAGTCTGCGGCTGCCTTTAAGTTTGAACTAAACTAAAAATCATAACTCAAGTTGGGGACTGTTGAATTCAGCACACTCATCACATAAAGCTAAAACGGAGGTTTTCACTAATTAGATCACTATAGGTTCTCCAAGTCGAATGCCGTTCAAAGGAACACCAAATGCTCGAACTCGAGTAAACACTCAACAATGCATGAGATCGAAAAATCATGAGCTTATCAGGATGTACCTATGAAAGTCAAAAGACGATGACTTTTTTAACCGACTTCAAAAAGGAGAGGTTTCTCTGTTTGTATTTTTTTTTGTTTCTTACCTAAGAACTGCGTCATTATGACTTTATTAAGTTATGAACCGATTTTGAAAGTTCTTTTTGCGTTGGGTTCAATATAGCTACGAAGTGGTCCCATATAAATTTCATCGATATTTGACCTTGGAATTCGAAGATACATTGAAGTCGGTTTTTTTGTGAAAATTAATTATTTGTAAAATGTTCCTTTGACCACCATATCGCCTGATGAGTTAAGCGAGGATGTGGCCTAAGATGGAGCACGTATATCCAGAAGATACCTATTCACTAGCCTTGAAGATACTTAAATTATAATGAATAAGAAACAGAGAAGGTGGCTGACGGACTTGACTGCTTATTTTCTTGAAACATCATTTTGACATATCAACAATCAATGAGAGCTTTCGCTTAGTCTGTATTAGCTTTTTTTTATACACCAACGATCACAAACATAGATCCTGGCCCCTAACTAGGATTTCACGAAGTATGGTCCCAGGACTATGGTCCCACGACACCCAGACACGAAATCACGAAACAAATGTTTGCGCTTTTTTTTTCTTCGTTGCACAAACATTTGTCCCGTCGCGGGAATCGAACCCGCAACCTCCGTGGTGTACGAGATTTGAGCCAACCTGTCCAACCACTACACCAAAGAGGCTGTCTAAAGCGGAAGTATCGAACAAGTCGAAGTGTCTTTATTTATTAGCTTGCCTGGGCGAACCAAAAACTCCTCCTTTACCCGCAAACCATTGACCACAGAGATGTGGTTAAAAATGATTCTGGTAACTTTAAGCTCTCAAGAATGATTCTCATGTGTGATTGGTCAATCTTCCCATGAATTTGTTATGAGCAATTTCGTCGAGCGGTGTCACAATATGAAGAGTATTCACTTGTAGGTGTGTTGTTGTTTCGTAAATCTTTACAATTAATAGTTGATCACCTCTCAGGTTCTCAATGGGTAAACGAGCTTATAAGTTTATGAGTACATAGGCGTATCATTTTATTGCTATTAAATTCTTTGCAACATAACTAATAGTACTAAAATATTTAAAAAGGAATTAAAAAAGCGCATGCATTTGTTTCCTGTCTGGGTGTTGTGGGATGGTCTTTGTAGTTCCTAGTTCCCTAGATACAGGGAATCCTAAAAGCACAAGCGTTTGTTTCGTGTCTGGGTGTTATGGGACCATGGTCTTCGTAGTTCCTGGTACACAGGAAAGCCTAGTTAGGGGCCAGGATCTATGTATGTGATCGTTGGGCGTTTTTATTATTTATTTATTTAGTTGGGCGCCGCCGCCGGTGTCAATTATTTTCGGAAACTGACGGAACAAGATTGATAACCTACCTAGGTATGTTACAAACTCTTATTTACAAATACACATATACAGTATAAAAAAATACTAAACTAACGCACAACAAAATTAAAAAGTAAATTTAAAGATAAAAATCAGAATTTAGGTCACGCCAAGTCAAGCCAGGCCAAGCGCCAGCCAGCTCTTTGGTTGTTTCTATGTGTTGTTTCTATGAGAAACAAAAAGTCAGTTTGTTAGAAACTTGATTGATTTTGGACTGTGTTTATAAGGAGGTACGTCCCGTTTTCGTCAAACTTAAGGCCTGGGTGTTAGTTAAACGGCAGTTTAGCTCCACAAATAAATTGAAGCTAAAATAGCGTAAGCCATTAAAGTTTTCAAACAAGATGAGTGGTTTGTAAACAAATTGCCTAAGTAATACAGCCGGCTTCGCTTGCGCTTTCGGGGACGTACGTGATGTGCTTTAAGTCTAATAGGCACAAAGATTATTCAGGTAACGTGCAGAGATGACAGTGTTGTAAATTTTAGCCTATAGTTTGATAAAATATATATCTCGACAGTGGTTTGATTTGAAGGAAAATTAAAATTTATTGAGAGATTTTTGTGTTCGATGTGAAGCAAATGATGTTTTAAAATTGGATAAGTTTTTCATCACTGATGGATAATATAGTTTAATACATTTGCTGCATGAAGCGGCTTGAAATCTCACTCCTTGATAGTTTGGGTTTGTGCAACCTCCGAAAGGCCTAGCATAAGCTGTATATGCACATGCTTTCCCATGCTTTTTAATAAGATAATAATTTGTGTGTGTTCATAACATATAGGTAATAATTGGTAGCCAGCGAAATTACTGGGCATTATGAGACTCAACAGCTAATTGTTTCAGGGTGACGAGCGCAGTGCAGCGCTGCGCAGGATTTTGCAGAACTAATTTCTGTGTGGTGTTGTTATTGTTATGGGCTGGCGCATTGCTTACCATCAAGGAAACGACCAGCTAGTCTCGTCATTCAGTTACATAAAAAAATACAATAATAATTTCATTGTACTGACAATTTGTTGTCACAAGATCACTGATAACAAGTTGTACCTACAATGAACTACTACTACTGTATTACATACACATACTACATGCACCTACAATGAAATTATTAGTGGCTATGACGCCTCGGTATGAGAGAGGCCGGTGATAAACGTGTTAATCTCGCCAGACACCACTTAGTGTAGAGGTCTAATTTACAGTTAGTGTTACTGCAGTAGTATAACTATGTTATCATGATTAAAATAATGCTCAGCGTCAGAGGGCGTATGTGATTGATTAACTTATAACATTGTATAGGCACGTGTAATTTTTATCGTCAGTCGATAAAATCTTAATTAATTTGCGTACTTTTCTATTACATAAACACGTACCATTATTTTTATATCTTATAGTATATGACGTTTCTTTAATTGACTATCGAACATATGAATGGAATTTATAGACAAGGTTATGATAACACCTATACTCTATACCTACACAATTAGGTATTATTTATTGCATTCAAAATTAGATAATATCTTACTTTTTTATTAGTTTGTTAATAGTTTTCACGCACTAAAATATCGATAGTTTTGCTCAGCAGAGTCAGTAGACGTTAAAAATACTCAGATACATATATAATCTGTTTTCGTCAATCATTATAAAAACCGATTTGACATTTTAAAACACTGCTGTAATATCAGCTATTTAGGTATGATTAGTTAGTGTGACTAAACATTTGTCCCATCTACGCATTTACTCTATGACAAATCAACAAAAATTCTCAATCCAAGCCTTCTAGGATGTCTTATTTAAACTTAATATCAGTTAAACTGCTTGTCTGTATGTTTGTGATGCAAACAAACATGTCTATGGCAACCAAAGACGGTAGATTAAATCCGTGATAGGTCAAACTGCTCAATTAACAAACAATAAGCTAATCAACAAGTTAATCGGTTTTAAGAAGCGTTCAGAAGAATTAATTAAAGATCATCCGCAATAAAACTGCATCCCTGATCCACAGAGCAGTGCCAATAGCAGATAGGTTCAACTCTCCACTCTGGAAGAGTCTGCTTCGGCGAAGTTTACCTATTTATAATATTCATTAATTAATATTTTGTTACCTATGGATATTTTTATGGTCAGATAATTCTGACCATAAAAATATCTAATATATATTGACTAATGTCAATTCTTATTTTTATCGACTATTGTTGTTACTAAACCGTTAAATAGGTGCAGGTACTGGACCTAGTTTTTGATTTGTTTTATTTTTTCACATCAAGTCTTTTTGGATTTTGGAACAAAATAAGCTGTTTAGGATTAAATAAATATAAATAAATAAATAACGCCCAACGATCACATACATAGATCCTGACCCCTAACTAGGATTCCCTGTATCTAGGGAACCAGGAACTATGAGGACCATGGTCCCACAACACCCAGACACGAATCAAATGCTTGCGCTTTTTTTTTCTATACACAAACATTTGTCCCGTCGCGGGAATCGAACCCGCAACCTCAGTGGTGTATGAGATTTGAGCCAACCTGCCCAACCTCTGTGTAGAGGCTGTCAAAATTCAAAAGATTCTTTATAAAGCACACATTTTGGCTATAATACATACCTTTTAAATATTACTATTACTAATTACAACGTTCTTATTGATTGCAAATTTTTTGACCAAAACTGGGGCAAGCACTTTGAACGGCATTGCAATGGTAATGTTCAGAATCCTTGACTACTTCATTATTGTCAGGCATTGTAACTGCGTTGCTCGGTAAAATGCAGTGTAGCATTTAAAGCAATTATTTAGTGATTTATTTTAATTGCCAAATTTAAATTCATATTGTTTTTATAGTTTTTAATCCTTGGGTACTGAACTCAATATTTGCAATATTAGGTAAATAGTTTTATTTTTACATTAGTCTCTGAATTTTTTTACATTACTCTTGACAGCGTCTGTGGTATAGTGGTTGGGTTGGCTGGATCAAATTTCATACACCAATGAGGATGCGGGTTCGATTTCCGCAAAGGGTCAAATGTTTCTGCACAGAAAAAACCGCAAGTATTTGTTTCCTGTCTGGGTGTTGTGGGACCATGGTTCTCATAGTTCCTGGTTCTCTAGACACAGGGAATCCTAGTTAGAGGCTTGGATATATTTATGTGATCGTTGGGCGTTATTTTTTTATTATATTTTTATTTATCTCTACTGATGTAGAGATAAATAATAATAAATGTATACTAATAATAGCACAGAATACTAACTAATAGAGACGGACTATTAATAGAGATAATTCTCTACTTTCGACTTTTGGTCGAAGGAAAACACGACTTATTTATCGTAGTATCATACAAAAATTGTTTAGTCAGACGAAAAACCCCTCTTAGTAGAGATAATACGTTATGGATAATTACTACTTTCAATGTTTGATATCAAGCGATTGGGTTAAGCCTATCGCAGTGGTAAAAATCTCTACGTCTCTTTAGTTCTGTATGAACCACGATAGTAGGTGGATTGTCGTCACGACATCGACACCGTGCGATTGTACGTCGTGTCGCAAGTCTTGTTCGATGAATTGGTTCCGTGAGAATTCCGTGAAAACTCGATTTTGTCGGCTCAATTCAATTTGTTGCTGTGAAATTTTGAAATCTTCATGTCAATTACATTTCAATGGTGATGCAAAAGTATATAGTTTGTTTTTTGTACAAACGCAAACATTTTTTTTTGTACACTTGAAACAAGATTTTAACCTATCATGGTCCTAGTTCCTGGTTCCATAGGTAACCTGCACCTATATCCTAGTTACGGCATAGAACTATATATTGTGATCGTTGGACGTATTTATTTATGCACTAGCTGCGCCCTGCGGGTTCTCCCACGGTAATCCCAGATACAAAGTAGCCTATGTCTTTTTCCAGGACTTATATGACTTACTTTGCCAATTTACATCAAAATCCGTTCAGTAGCTTCGATCGAGTAACAAACATCTATCCATCCATCCATCCTTACAAACTTTCGTATATATAATATTAGCATCTAGGTGTTTTCAAGTCCAGAGTGAATCGGTATCTTCTAGGCAAGCATGATCCGATCGTCGACGACCGCGTCATCACTTTCCATCAGGTGAGACAGCGGTCAAATGTTTGCTTAGCAGGTAATAAAAAATAAGGATACGATAGGTAGGAATTAATAGGAATTTATAATATTTAGTAGGAAGGTGGATCATATAACATCCACAAGATGGATGTCACAAACTGCAAGCGATGCTGTTGGTAAAAAGCTAAGTTAATAAAAACTAAATCAAAGTCCCAATGCTTGTCTATGCTTCTTCCCAGTATCTATGAGTTCCCATATCAGGGAAAGAAACATCTACGATGCTCCCAAACACTCCGTAGTAACAACCCACTTACAGTACTACAACATTTGCATCGGCAATGCTCACCCAATCAACAAGTGACCGGTGACGAGCACGTACCAGCTGCATCTGCAATTCGCGGGGTGAATGACCCGCGTTGCGCAACAGCTGGCCTTGGCTCGCTTACATTTAGCTTTGCATTCAAATGTTGCGATGGCCTGTATACGTGAGCGGAGAAAGTATTGATGTTGTGGCTATCAATGTTGACAAATTGGCTCCTTTTGACTTAATAAGGTGGGAACAAGTCGTTTGCGATGGTGGTGATGTGCTGGTCTACCAGTGATAATCGTGAACGGGTGCTGCTTGTGAGGACTGGTCTGCTCTGGTCACTCTAACTGCTACTGTATCTATATCTATTTATATATTACTCATATTTTCATTTTACTGATTCTGTGACTATGGGACATCTCACTAGCACTTTTAGTTTGACATTGTGTTATGTTCATTATAATTTATACCTGATTGTTCAGATATTATAAAAGATTAAAAAAAAGATATCCCCGCAGAGGTTTTTGGTGCTATCTTTTCTAGCGGGCTTATTTCCGAAGCACTGGTAGAGGCAGTTTTTGCCTTTCTTTTCTGAGCCCGGTCTTCAATTTGAGTATGGGAAAGAAATGGGTAGACACGCCTACTTTTTTTCTCAAAGTCATGATATTTTAAGTTACAATTTTTAGCGCGTTTTAATAGATTTGTATTATGTGTATATGACGTTTGTTGCATTTTTTGTGCCTATTTAATAAATATGTTTTGACTTGACTTGAGTTGACTTGCGGAAACCAGCCTGGAACAATTTCAGTGTAAGTAGAACCCTGAGTGAAACTATTAAATATACCTACTCAAAAGTTTGTTAAACTTCGTCAAGCTTGCGTCATTGAAAAAAGTTTAGAACATCCAGTATTATAGGTTTATTAAACTCTCACAGCTTTATATTGAATATCTTATTGCTTCACCACTTTGGTGGTCTCTAATAAGTCCTAATAAAACTATCTTAGGCGCATCTATATTATTCGGATTGCGGGTAATTATGATGTTCCCTGGTCTTCTTCAATTAGGTTGACTACTGACTTCCGACTACACTACTCCTATTTTTACGGCAATTTTCTTTGTTGTTCATATTTATTTTATTTAGGCGCAGGGTAAACTATAAATACCTATGTACACAAATTAATAATACTATTTAAAATTATTATATCTAATTATTTCTGTACAAAACTGTTTTGTTGGTTAACAATAGGCACACAGGAAATCTTTCACTATATTTGTGAAATCCATCCAATCTATTATCATTAGCTCAATCACCAACGTAAACATCTACTATTGTTTTATAGCAATTTACTGTATCGAAACCTATAGAATCCGCTCGAAAGGTCGCAGTTACATCACTACTTGGACGTCGCGTCGAATCAATCTCTGAACGACGGCAAATTGCTATCGTTGATTAACTGCTCGTACGTAATTTATATTTCCGACTTCAACTGTTGCGTCTTCTGTTACGTAACAACGCCTGTTACTAATAAATATAAAACTCACCTTTATTGCTCGCCGACCACAGATTGCTCGTCGGACTATTCCTCTTCGGTTTAGCGTCTCTAAACATCAGGATGTCTGGTATTTTATTAGCTTTATTATCCTTCGGGATTATATCAGGAGACCTGTCCACGTTCACTCTAACGAATTCTCCTTTGAGCACTTTATGTTGATTGTCTTTAAGTGCGGGAGGCTGAGGCGCTTTAGCTTTCTTATTAAACAGTCTTTTCCTATCAGGCTTCGTTGGTATATCTATATCGGTGTAGATAACACTGTCGATTTCAGCGACATCATTCACATCGTTCCTTAGCCCGATCAGACTCAAAGGCTGATCAAATCTAGTATTCAAATTCTTCTGCTGAACAGATATATGAGTAACTCCGTCGTTATCAATAGTATGCATTAAGTCGAAATCCGAATGTCCCTTCTCTAACAGACTGTAATCATCAACACTAGTCTTTCTATTCTTAAAGATGTCATACGTTTTCTTTTTCGAAAATAGGCTATCAGTAGTCGTGTAGTTATTAGTGTTTTTCGTCAATCGGTTCCTCATTTTGAAGTACTTGTACGTGAAGTATATCCTCTTGAAGTCCTGATCGTTTTCGAATCTGAGTACGACGGCTTCTCTAATAGCATTTTTGGTTAGGTAGAAGACTAGAGTGTTCTCGCAATTGGGGTAGTTCTCAATATTGACACAGTTTGCTATGTCATCTATCGTAATGTTTTCGGATTTGATTGTTTTGAGTTCTGTGTAGTCTTTGATGAGTTTTTGTTTTTCTTCGTCAGCAGTGTCTTCTTTAGTGAGGAGTTGCAGCTGATCCTTGTCGTTGAAGCCGACGATGATGTTGTAGTTGTGGCTGGCGGTGTGCTTGGTGAGCGCGGTGATGTCGAGCTGCTGAGTGGAGCTGTGCAGCTTCTGGCGGGAGACCAGCGCGGCCAGCCCGCCCGTCCGGGCCGTCTTCTTCACAGTCATTTTTCTGCAACAAAAATTAAACTATTAAATATCATAAGCCCTTATATTTTAATTTATCTAATTTTACATCTTGATATGCAGTGGAGCTTATAAATGAAAACTGTTCTGATAATTAAAATAGAGAAAAAATATTTGCTATATTACGTTCACGTTTTGATTATGTGTAGAATCTAATAACAGCAGTTGGCTATGCCAAAGAAAGTATCACACGCGAGAACGTATCTCAGACAAAAACTGGTAAACGGCTTGTCTAATCGTAAGCCATTTAACGGCGATCGAATACAGAACGGTAGTTACTAAGCTTGTTAAAAAGTCGTGACCATTGAGAACATAGCACCATACAACTAACTGCCACCAGTAATTTAACTTCGTACAAAAAAGTAGTTTGACCACTCACTCATTTTTACATGAGGTGCCTGTAGTTTGCTTGTTGAATTAGGTTTTTTTTAGTATTGTCTCATAAACATTATGATATCCGTTATTACAATTAATTAGGCCAATAAGTAATTTACATTTAACTTAAACTGATAGCCAGACTAATACTAAAAATGTGTCCATTAGCACTTTTCTGATTGTCTCTATTTAGACGAAGACACTTTGTTCTTGTGTTCTTTACAGATTGAATATGATAACACAATAAGTTAGATTATACAGTTCGTAATTCGTTTTTGTATCGTAGACTTATTGATGACTCGAGTATTATGAATGTGTGTGTGTGTGTGTGTGTGTGATGTGGAATATTTATAATTCTCTGTATAAAGTAGTAGCACTGCGGTTTTATAAGATCTTGTTTAAGTAGTTTTAATCAAACAATTACGTTTATTGGTTTTACACATACAGATTTATGTGCCTATTATCTAAATCGATTTTGGGTCTATCGAATAAATATGAGTGTATATTCGATTTAACAATAGATCTTGTGGTCCTTATATTAAAGCAAACGTTCAATTTGAGGTGCTAACACGTCCACTTTCGCTGACTTTCTATTATTATTTGAGTAAATAATAGCTTTCCAATGAAATTACATCCAATACCCGATATATTTATTTTGTACAAGTCTGTCAGAAGCGTCCCGTTTTTTTTGTGCATACTTTTGAAATAGGTTTTTTTTATCTTGATCGATTTTAAGCGACAATGTGGTTTTGATATCGAGCTCTAGATCAATCACAAGACGGCATTTAAGTGACTGCTCCAACGCATCTCCTTTAACTGAACATTATCCTGAAACACGTGTCACTTGACGGCTTTGTACAGGGGCGTACAAAGGTGCATTTTACAATACTTATTCGTACGAAAACACCATTTGAGCATAACGATTGCAGATTGATTTATAGATATATTTGTTACAGGGCCGTGTGTGTACCTTTATTTTCTTTGTTTCTTTCATTTAAATTTACATGTGTTTTCATATAAAATATACTTATCTATGACCGATATATTTTCAGTACAACAAAATATGTAACCATCGTGTCCGCTTTGTAGGTAGGTAATTAGGTATTAATAACATTCTACCGAGTATGTAATCCTTAACTCTTAGGTTGTTTAGGTATGTAACGTACCTAGCTCATTTCAATAAAAGGAAAAGTACTATGTTCCCGCTATGAATGTGGTTAAATCTGGGTCGATTTGCGTACATTCTAATGCCGCTTTCACGCGATAATTAACATCTTTACATTACATAATTATATTATAAATATCGACTTCTAAAACAACTTTCGATATTTGGACAGGTTCTCTCGATAGCAAAAAGTTTTAAAGGTAACCAAGACTTATTATTACATAAATTATTATGTAGTTTAAAATAAATTAGATTTGATGTTGAAATGTCATATTAAATATGTAACCAATATTATAATTTACAATTATTTAAATTGTTATGTAGCAACAGAATTCAGAAGGACCTTTTCGTAACTTTGCACATGACATGTGTGCAACAGAAGTTAAAAATATATTTTACAATTATACAAAATAACTTTTGGACTTTAAGAAATAACAAACCACAAGGCACTATCGCACAATATAATGATTACAATCAGAAAAAGAACTGAACCGCTTTAATCCGGTAAGATCTAGAAACGTATTCAAAAACAATGTTAATTTTACAAAATAATATGACATAACGCCAAACAATAGGTTGAATCTCAAATCTCTATTCACAGAGAATCTACAATTAAACTTAAATTTGAGAGAAAGCTTTATCATTACCCCAGTAGTGGTAACGTAACATAAATCGTATAAACATACACAATAGTGTGTACTTGTGTAGCGTGCGACATTTAACGCAAAAACGGACTCTTCCTCACACTCGACTATAAATTAGCATGGTCCAAGCTAAGAGAGATAAGACAGTAGATAGCTACGACAAATCAGTGAACGGATCCGATAATAATGAAACTTATGTCATCATTATCTGTGTCGTAGAGACGGACTGTCTCTACGAGAGATAAGAGAGACTGCATGAGACAGAATAATATGGATTTTAATTGGAATTAATATTGGATACAGAATAATATGGGTCATTCTGATTTCTTGGGGGTGAAATTCAACAACAGCAGTTTTTCAAGGCAATACGACACATCGCGATTTAACTTTATTTGAATGAAAGTTTAGTTTTATATATAACACATTATAATAAACTATAATAGAAACTCTTACTACAATCGCAATGGATAGGGATAAAATAGGTTCTAGGTTCCTATGTTTATATTATCAAATTGATATTTTTTACATTTCGAAATAAAGGTTCACCCGCTTGTCCGCAATTTTTCTGATTAAGTAATTTGATTAGGTCACGTCATAATTTAATTGTAACTAAACTTCGTAATCAAATTAAGCACAAGCTTACAAAACTTATAATTATCTTACACACCAACACTTAACACATTTCACACGCTCCTCCCCTATGACTTGAATCTCCTTTCCGCATGTGTCAAAAGCTTTAACTAGACGTTCGTGAGAAGTTTACATAATATATAGTGCATTTCCTTTCGCGGCTAAATGTAGGCGAGTGGTCGACAATAGGCGAACGGTCGAGAATAGGCTAATGGTCGAGATTAGGCGAATGGTTGAAATTACGCGTTCCGTTCCGGTTGAGTGAATTTGCGACTTTATGCGTTTATGAATAATATATATCTGAATAGATTTGTTATCAAGGTGGACGGAATGGAATGAATAGTGCGGTCCGGATGTAAGAGAATACCGGAGTTTAGTGTACCTGTCAGGAATTTCAATTCAATGCTTTTGTACTAATGTTTAGATCGCTTTGCGAATCTTTAGAACGCACACGGGTGATGTTTCTATACAAATGAGTTTATTTTATTATTCAACCATATCTTTATTATCATCGCTTTAATTGACAGTGTATTCTCAGCCTAATTTCATTATCCATTTGAATTAATGATGGTGCATTTTACTAAATACAATTTCCCTTTGCCTTATCTTACTAATTTTACAGATAACTTTATAGATTTAATTTTATAGATGTTTAAAATGAGATTTCACTTGGTGCTTGCGTGCAGACTGCAGTACGAGTACTTTGTTTCCCTGTGAAATTAAACGCAGTAAAATTAAAATTATAATGACTTAAAGACGCGGAAACAATCACGGCGACTATCTTGAAACTACGGGCTTTCTCAGGGTTGGAGATTTCACTGTGACAATGCTTTTTTCACATGGTTATACTTGTCCATTTGTAAAATGAAAGGCCTCGTGTGATTGAAAGAAAACGTGTGAGGCGTGCATGCCAGGTTGACTGCAAGTGCAGTACTGTCCAATTGTTTTGTTGAATTTTATCTTTAATTTCATATAGAATAGTAGAATTGTGTTTGTGAATCATTTGTATGATTCTTTGTTAGAAACATCTGTAGATTCCACTCAATATAGGAGCAGTAGATGCGTACAGTCCAACGTTACCAGGTCTCTCCATCTTTTTCAATCGTACATCGTTCAACACTTTAGTCAGCCTCTGTGATGTAGTGGTTGGGCCAACTTGCCACTATATATACATACTATATATACTAGGGTAATTCTCATACATCACTGAGGTTGCGGGTTTGATTCCCGCGACGGGACAAATGTTTGTGTACAGAAAAAAAGCCCAAGCATTTGTTTTGTGTATGGATGTTGTGGGACCAGGGTCCTCGTTGTTTCTGTTTTCCTAGATACAGGGAATCCTAGTTAGAGACCAGGATTTATGCATGTGATCGTTAGGCGTATTTATTATTCTTTATTCTGGCTCATAATTTTCAATGTTTACCAAGTTGTGGTCTTAACCAACACACGATTGCTTGTCCATTATCATTTGTTACGATGCATTGACGATGTATTGACGATTGAACATAGCCTTTTCAGTTCACCACATGCAATATAGCATGCGTTTACGGTGAGTTTTTGCAGATAATTTTGAACTTTCCTTCCGCCCGTGAACCGGAACTGAAGTAATAAAATTCTTCATAAGTATGTCGGAAGTTAAACTCAATATAGGTGATGCGTATCAATCAATATTTGTAAATGTGATGTACCTACAATAAGGACGGTGCAGAAATGTAGGAGTCCTCAGCTTCAAGTATGGTATAGAAAAATTTAAATGACTGCAGTCAAAACTATATACTGGATACTGGTTTCTGTCAATATCTTGTTTATTGCCTGTGTTGGGCTATTGCGTAGCTTAACTCAAATCGATGATTTGGGGCGCGGTTTAATAAGGGACCGAGGCTCCCGAGTCCGACCGACCGAGTTGAGACCTTATCTATAACGTCATCGATCGTCGATCATCGATCCTTTGACCTTTATCTATGGTCGATGCGGGCGCCGCAATAAATTTTCAGAACGCACCCGAAGTGATCTTTACTATGAGTTATCAACTCAGACATGCAACAGGCTTACTGGTTGGTAATCTTGACGTTAGTCAAAAGTGGCGTCTCACCTAAATGCCATTCATGTTCATTCAAATACTTGTCGTGCTATACGAAGTTGAACGTAATTTTACTGTCTGCAGCCATTTGCCTATTTAAACCTACGCTTAAAAAGATGGCAGGGACAAGAAGAACACTTCCTTGTATACGTAATCGGCACTTCCGCATCAAAGTTAACTTTTTGTAGGTAATGGTCAAATTACAATTAAGCCAAAAGGTTAACTTTCAAATATTCATCAAAATTACAGAATCATAAACGGCGTTGCCAGTTCAAGTTCCAATTAGAGAAACAGATGAGCTTAGTAACACGCCTGCTCATAACAATTGCAGCACCACCCAGAACCTTGTTTTGCAAAATTCTGCACAGCACAGCACTGCGCTCGTCACCCTGAGACAAAAGCTCTAATGCCCAGTAATTTCGCTGTTTACTTTGATATCGAGCAGTTTCTTTCCTTCCCAATACTTGAATTCCTGTTGAGCCGATAACTTGAAATTCATAAATACTGCTTATGTTTAGGTAAACAACCCTACACTACAGCCTGGACGAAATGGGGATGGCGCTCGGACAGCTTAAAAATGGAAAAGCCCCAGGAGAGGACGGAATAACTTCTGAGCTTTTGAAAGCAGGAGGTATACCTGTACTTCGGGAGCTCCAGAGGCTATTCAACTCCGCTCTATTCACTGGGAGAACTCCAAAGGCGTGGAACAGGAGCATAGTAGTACTCTTTTTTAAAAAAGGGGATAAAACTCTCCTGAAAAACTACCGTCCCATCTCACTCCTGAGCCACGTCTATAAGCTGTTTTCGAGGGTCATCACAAATCGTCTCGCAAGAAGACTTGACGAGTTTCAGCCTCCAGAACAGGCTGGGTTCCGCGGAGGATTTGGCACCATAGACCACATCCACACAGTGAGGCAGGTTATGCAGAAGTCCGAAGAGTATAACCAGCCCCTGTGTTTTGCTTTCGTGGACTATGAGAAGGCATTTGACTCCGTTGAAACCTGGGCTGTTCTGGAGTCACTGCAGCGGTGCCAAGTGGACTGGCGATATATCGAAGTGTTGAGATGTTTGTACGACGCCGCGACTATGAGTGTCCAAGTACAGAATCAGCAGTCTAAACATATCCTATTGCGCAGGGGAGTGAGACAGGGAGATGTTATATCTCCGAAACTGTTCACTAACACCTTGGAGGATATGTTTAAGACGCTGGACTGGAAAGGTAAGGGCATAAATATTAACGGCGAAAACATCTCACATTTACGATTTGCCGACGACATAGTCCTTATGGCGGAATCAGTGCAGGAACTCGACCAATTGCTGCACAGCCTGGCTGATGCTTCTCGACGTATTGGGCTCGGGATGAACTTGGATAAGACTAAAATCATGTACAGCAATCTTATTACCCCGAGACCCATCGTCGTAAACGGTACACCTCTTGAAGTTGTCGAAGAATATGTCTACCTCGGACAAACAATACGGCTGGGTGGAAACAACTTCGAGAGGGAAGCCGACAGAAGGATTCAGCTAGGCTGGGCAGCGTTCGGCAAACTACGCCAAGTCTTCACGTCGTCCATACCACAATGCCTTAAGACAAAAGTCTTTAATGCGTGCGTCCTACCAGTAATGACCTATGGAGCCGAGACGTGGACACTCACTGTGAGACTAATCCACAAGCTTAAGGTTGCTCAGCGTGCTATGGAGAGGGCTATGCTCGGAGTCTCTCTGAAAGATAAGATCCGCAATGAGGTAATCCGACAGAGAACCAAAGTAACCGACATAGCCCATAGGATTAGCAAGCTGAAGTGGCAATGGGCTGGTCATATCTCACGAAGGACGGACAACCGCTGGAGTAGACGTGTCCTTGAGTGGAGACCGCGAATCGGCAAACGTAGTGTAGGACGCCCACCGGCTAGATGGAGTGACGACCTGCGAAAGGTGGCCGGAAGAAACTGGATGAGAGGAGCCGAAGACCGGGCTCAGTGGCGTTCATTAGGAGAGGCCTATGTCCAGCAGTGGACGACTACGGGCTGATGATGATGATGATGATGAAACAACCCTATGTCTAGTAAATGTAAAAAGTAACTATACAGAACAGTTTTTTTTTTAATATAAGTTTAGTTTATTAGTAGAAATGGATGGATACATGGATGTTTGTTACTTAATCACGCAAACACTACTGAACAGATTTTGATTAAATTTGGTATGTAGGCGCTTAAGGTCCTGGAAAAAGACATAGAATATTATCCCGGGAAACTGCGATTGAAACCGCGGGAAGCAACTAGTACTTAAATACATATGTACAAATAAAACTTTGTTGATGATAATTGTTGTTCTCAAAACCCGAAGAATGCGCTTAAAATTTTAAGCCCAATCACACAGACTGAAATATACTCCATACAAATAAAATTACCTTATAACTTTTAATGACGATTAATAAAATTATCTTTCATGTAATAATAACAAGCCCACAAGCTCGTATAATCTTATTAAGGATCCTGACAACCTTGATTACTGGGCATTAACTTTTATGGACATGTGTAATGGCCCTTACGTACTAGGTCAATGTGTACGAAAGTGGAAGTTGACCTTAACAATACCACAATTAGCAAGTGGTTCAAGTAGAGATGAGCAACTTTATCCGGTAAAGTTTTGGCCGGCCTTTTCTTTTTTGTCCGATTGACTGTTATCATAGGTACACAATTCAGGAATACATCGTAACATACAATACAATACAATACAATAACACTTAATTGCACATCAAATAACATAGACACAATTATGAAAAATAAAATAAAAGTCACAAAATACATCGTAGTTTTGACGTACAATGGGCGGTCTTATCGCTTAGAGAGATTTCTTCCAAACAACCTGTGGATGGATAGAACAGGTATAAGATCTAATGCGGTAATCGTACGTATAAAGTTATCATAAAATCAGTAGGCACATTGAAATATTTCCAGCGGGTTCTAAACTAGGCAGAGCCTGTATCTTGGTGACCTTTTGTTTACTAATAATAAAGCTGCATCTGCTCAAAATGACTGCACATTGTATATTCTTTAGGCTTATTTAAATTAGTGATCGGTGAGCACATTTAAACAAATTAATTAAAATTAAGAGAATTTCTAGACTGATACAATAAATATCTATTACAACATTCATTCATATTACAATATTCAATAATAATAATAAAATTCATTTATTTCAGGCAATCATACAGTTAAGAAAATAAAAGTACTAGAGGCCCATAAAATAATGATGATTTTCATAGTGATCGAGATATTGCAAATAACTAATTGGACATACCTATATCACCCCATATACAGAGTGAACTCAATACCTATCGATTTAACCCCCATTGCAGGTTTTCAGATATTCAGTTGTAATTAAAAAAGTTATATTTTTGGGTTTTGGGAACATTTTGGGAATTAAGATTATTGACTGAATTTGGTAAAAATTTCCGGTAAAACTATTAAATCTAGAACCGTGTTTATTTTTCTAGTTCAATAGTTCTTACACTATCTTCCTACGCCCATGTTCGAAATCCTACTAACCGTTAGGTCTGAAAAGCAATATGTGACATTCCCGTCAAGCCAGTATTACTTGCTTATGACTATACTGACTAGAGATCTAGTTATTAGTAAAGGGGCATTATATTGATCTTGACCTTGAAAAGAAGACGAGGGTACGATTATAACAGGTAAGAGAGAGAGAGAGAGATGGTAAGGCTGGGTGCCCATGGGAATAATTAACATGGATGGTTTTTGTTAAATGTCGTCGGATATAACAATGTAGGTAAACAAGGTTAGATTTATAATTTAAAAAATCAGACTAGATTGTAAACCGACGAAAAATTGTGAACGGACAATAACACGAATAGGTATTTATGATAATTTAAAAACGATCAATAAAAGTTACGATTTAGGCCCTTATTAATAATATACGCTGTTTAACTCCTTACTTAATTTTTAACATTTAGTCTCTTTCTAACATATTCGTTTCAACGCAAGTTGAACATGACGAGACATGTGAAACTTTGATAAACTTTATTTACCATTTATAAATAAGAGCCTTAACGCTTAAGTTCATTGATAGTTTATTAAGTGGTACTTATTTATTTTTCAGAATCTAACTTTTCCTTGTCGTATAGTAAATAGTTCGACTATTTAACATCTGGGACGCGATTTTAAAATTTACCGGTGAACTCGAAATTAAAATTGACTAAGAAATGACAATGAAAACATTATATTATAAACTATATATACTTACATGTCAATGAGCTTCCCTTCAAGTATTTCCTGTACAATTGATAACAAGATCCATCGAGCTGATTTTTACTCTGTATCCGGCTAACCGGCTAAACCAGTACATGCCGCAGCTCTATTCAAAAGCAGTAAAAGGGCATAACATTGATCTTGACCTTGGCGTGACGACATCAGGTCACGAGGAAGCGATACAGATTCACTGCGGACTGGTCAACCGTGGATTTAATCTATTTGAGGATTGGTTCTATTTGTGATTTTGTACTGATTCTCGGTTCGTTGGTAAATTGAGTTGGTTAAATCTTTTTAAATTGACGGCGGGCGGTTCAATTTTTCTAGACCCTTTTGTATGATTTAATTAATGTAATTGGTCTTATGTAACCGTGTTAATTAAATTAAATTATATAAATGAATAAAAATAGCATCCTTTTATAAAAAAAATAATGCCCAACGATCACATACATAGGTCTTGGATACATGGAATGGTTCCACAAGTATATAGTGGTTATATTTTTTTTTTTTTTTTAATGTTATTTTAAGTTATTGGGAATAAAAACTCATTTTCTTCCACAACACGTAGACATGAAATGAAACAAATACTTGCACTTTTTCCGTGCACAAACAATTGTCCTGCAGCGGGTATCGAACCCGCAACCTCCGTGGTATATGAGAGGAGAAATGAGGTGAGGCTGTCGTGCCTTATATTTAGTAGGAGCAGACGGCGCTTTCACTTTGCACGCACTTATTTCGGAAAACTCTGAAAATCCTATTATATCCTTCGTACTTATCCTACTTCATATTATAAATGCGAAAGTTTGTGAGAATGGATAAATGGATGTGTAGAAATTTGGTATGGGTCCTGGAAATGGACATCTTGGCTACTTTTATCCCTGGAAGTCGCGGGGCGCAGCTAGTGGTCCATATAGGTAAAATGTCTGCGTATGTGGTAAACAAACGGGTATCAGCTGAAAATCAGCGCCGAGTTGTGTAAAACTCTGAGCTGAGCCCATTCGACACATATGTTTATTATTTAAGTTTTTATTTTTTGTATTATTTGTTTGTCGTGTGCCGAATAAATGGTCTTTCTTTCTTTCTTTATATATTTATTATTTAAGTTTAATTTTTATTTTTTGTTTGTATGCCGAATAAATGGTTTTTCTTTCTTTTCTTTCTTTCTTTCTTTAAACGTAATATTACTGTTTGTTTTTTACCTTCACTAGCACTAAAATATGGCAAATATCAGTCAAGATCTGACGGTAATGAGAAGCTACTTTCTCGCGACTGGAAACTCCGTATGGGAACGCACTCACAATGCTTATTGTGTCATTCTGCTTACATATTCGCTGAGGCTGCAGAGAGATTTTAGTTTAGTGGATATAGATTTCTACATTATCGTATATTATCGTATATTTGAGCAAAAGTAATTAAATACATTATCACTAGGGGTCGTCCATTATTAGTCGTCCGTTTGGTAAAAATCAGTAAAGCCGTTTCGGAGGAGTAAGGTAACTAACATTGTGACACAAGGATTGTATATATATGATGATGATGATGATGATGATGTAATCTAATTTAATTCTGGATTAAGTACAGTGCCTAGAGGTATTTTAACGATATTTATTATGTACAAGGTGAAATTGAATTCGATATTTTTCCACCCCCGCGTAACCTGTTTAGTGAAATAGACATTGAATAACTTTCATTTATTTAATAGGTCATTTATTTGTAATTTTTAATAACCCTATAGATTTATTCTATGGACTGAGTAGGTACTAGGTACATATATTTTTGAAAAATATCGAATTCAATTCCACGAAGTTATATCTCGGATCTCTTTTACAAGCATCCCAAGCATCCCAAGCATTTTTTTCCTCTGGCCGTGGTTGTAATACCACCCACCTAACAAAGCCATGCCGTCAAGCGACCAAGTCGTGTTTCGGGATGATGTTCGGTGAACCATCGGGGAGACGGGTTTGAGCGGCTGCTCAAACCCGATCTATGTGCTCCATCTTAGGCCACATCATCGCTTCACATCAGGCGAGATAGTGGCCAAACATAGATCTATTAAGTGTAAAAAAAAACCAACTCGGGAAGTAGGTACCTTTGCAAGACGCTTAGCCGCCAAGCCAGTGGTGTGCATACATTACTGTGTTTCGGTGACGATCGGGTTTACTGAGAAACAACAGTCTTTGTGCTGAACATATATAGATTGATACGAGTATATCGACAATTCTTTATTGCACAAACAAATTTGTAGGTACATAGGCGAACTTATGCTAGTAAGAATTATCTTCCAGTTAACCTCTGTGTACTGTGGCGTTTCATAAAGTAGAAAATATGTAATTAAAGCTGAAGATTTTTTTAAAAAACGAATGCTCTTGTACCTGATTCCTTGTTAGACGGACTTGGTTTATCCGTCTTCATTATAACATTTAACACAATTATTAGAATATTACACAATAATAGACGTAATAAACTTTACGGCCACCTTGCTATACATCAGACACACATAAAAATCATGCGTATCAGATGTGCCCTTACATTTAATTAATTGAGGTCAATTCAAGCATGCTGCTTCGAATTTAGCTTGGTTTCAAGTGTGAAGTAAATAAACTTGACTGTGAAGTTAAGACAAAGGTGAAGGTTTCTTATAAATACATAATTTATGATGTTCTTTTATTTATTCCCAAAATTTTTTTTTTTATGGAACTGAGTCTGAGTGATGGACTGAGTGATGGTGATGAGTGGTGGATGGTGGACCCATAACAATTGTAATGCCACCCAAAATGTGTTAATACCGTAAAAAGTACATCGTAGCAGTGCATTGCGCTCATCACCCCGAGACATCAAATATTAAGTCTCACATGCCCCGTAACTTCGCTGGCTACAATGCTCGTCAAACCGGAACAGTCATGCGCACTACAGCTTAGGGGCAGAATAACTGGCAAAGCGGTGGTACCCACCCCCACGGCCTCCCGCATTCGAAAGACCTACCACGAGTCATAGTATTATCACAGAATACCTAATAGTATTATTGGTAACCCAATATAACTTTATTTTTATTTAGTTCCCGAGCATGTCTTCTGTATTAATGTTGTCAATACTGATCAATAATAGCAATGTATTTATACGGTTGGCCATATGTCTTCCGCCACACACCTTCCATGTAAACTAGGCTAGTTAGACGTAGGTATCTAGCATCGAATAAACCTTCAATTATTATATTCCTCAAAAGTGTTTTTCTCTCCGGCCCACCATCGCACCACATCACAGTACAGTCGACACTCTCCAACTGGGTGTCGAACAAGTATTACATAGTATTATAAAAAAAAGTCTAGCCAACAAAAAAGGATAGGTATACCTACGCTATCTAGGCACTAACAATGTTCACCGTAAGAGATAAACAGAGTTACGTGCGTATTTCCGAAGCACTGGTAGAGTCAATTTTCGCATTTCTTTTCAGCACTCAGACTTCAATTTGAGTATAGGAAAGAAATGGGTAAACATACTTACCATTTTTTCAAAGTCATGTTAACATAAGTTACAATTTTTAACATATTTTATTTGTATCATGTGTTTATGACCTTTAAAAGGGCACTTTTATGCCTATTTAATAAATGATATTTGACTTTGACTTTGAGTGTGAAATTTCACTTTTAACGAAATCACATCATCATTCATTTATTCAACAAGAATTCATGTTAACAAAAATATACAAGTAATTAATGTGATTTATAGTTTCCTTTGCTAATGATCCCATACGGCAGATCAGTCCCCGTGCCCACTGGTCCCTCAAGCGCGAATCGTATATCGTATTGAGCTCAGATTAAGGTGTAGATAAATCCTTACTAATATTATAAACGCGAAAGTTTGTATGTACGGATGGGTTTGCCTGTTATTCAGCCGCCAAGCAGTAATGCGCAAGCATTACTGTGTTCCGGCTTGAAGGGCATTGTAGCCAGCGAAATTACTGGGCATTATGAGACTCAACAGCTAATTGTCTCAGGGTGACGAGCGCAGTACGGCGCCGCGCAGGATTTTGCAAAACAAAGTTCTGAGTGGTGCTGTTATTGTTATGGGCTGGCGTATTGCTTATCATCAGGCAAACGACCAGCTCGTCTTGACCACCACCACTCGACCAGTATCATTCGGTTACATAAAAAAAAATGTTTGTTGCTCAATCACCCAAAAACCACTGTACTGATTTCGATTAAATTATCGACAGAACCAGACAGGCAAGCAGACTCTTTCATTCACTACTCGAGTGCGCGAAGCGAAAAGAGGGTAATGTTTTTGAAAAGTATCGAGTAATCCATTTAAAAGAAATAATTTGCTCATTAAAACACACTTTGACACAAAAAGATTAACCATTAGAAATTTATAGAAAGTGTAAAGCGCTTAAGTTTCATTTAATTCGCTCATTATGGACCAATCTCGTTTTAGATACACACATTGCGCTCGCGCAGACTGATTAACGCTTCATAAACGACAGAACCTACACCGAAGTGTAATTTACATATTATGCTATAAAAAGTAAAGTAAATAGAAAAGTGCTTTAAAAAAACGAAATGCTCACAGAAAGTGTAAATCATAATGTTTTGCTTATCTTACTATGTCTATAGTTATGTCTATATATGTATCAAATGCCACTGTGGCGAATCTCTATCTATAGAGACCAACCGTTTTAAAAAAATACAGTAAAGTAAAAAAGTATTTTTTTACTTTACTGCATTATTGATATCATATAGGGGATACTACAACTTTTCAGAAAGTGTTTTTAATTAACCATAATGTGTATAGCTATGAAAAATAATATGTTAATTAAATTAAATCCTGAAAGTACCTTACACTATGTTTAAATGTTATGTTTCAAATATTGCCACGCAAAAGGTCACCTCACACCTCACGTATGACGTCACACGCAGGCGAACGGAACGACAAGCTCTACGAAAGCAAACTTACAAAGTGTTTTTTATTTCGTGTTTGTAAAATTTAAGGACTTTATGGTCGTCATGGAGCGAAAAACATATCGTTTTGATTTAGATAAAACACAAAAACATAAAATAAACACAAGCTCCGCACACGGTATTTACTTTGAAATGACGTCATGCACTGTGTCGATGTTTCGGAACACATAAAAAATTTCAAAATTATTAGATTTTATTTATTGATATAAAATTATAAATTATTACTATTTTACAGAAATATTGGTTGAATGATCTTTCAGATTCGACAAATGTTCGTTCGAAGTACATTTTAGATTTGTTTTCGATTACTGTCCGAACCCCTATTGATATCGATATTGGACAATTACAAATAATCATCTAAAATCGATCATCGTTGGAGCTATGACAGCAAAAGCTACAAATAAAAAGGAACAATTGATATACCTACTTTCATTAGCCTAAAGTTTTACAATTATGTCAGAACTATTAATTAACATAGATCAATTTGCATATAACCGATAAATTTAATACTAATAGCTTGTCTCTGTCATAAGTTCCGGAGATTAATTAAGATGGTTTTTTAGCTATGGTTATTCATCATTTAGTTGAAGTAAGAAATAGTCACTCTGAACTTATAAATTTTTGAACCTACAAACCACAAGGTTCAAAGATTTATTTATGGTTAAGTAAAATTTTATACTTATGAAGATATTTTTTAAAAGGGCTTTATTTTACATCTAAACCAACTAGAAAGCTCTGGGTATGATTTACTTAAATAATTTTAAGTTTACTTAAATGCAATAAAAATAACAACTCTTTCTCCAATATTATTGTTGTCAGCTATAATAATATAATAATAATTCATGATTAGAAAAAAAAAACAAGTACCGACTTCAAGACTATACTTACATTTTTTGTTTTTGTTGATTGTTTCAAAAAGTGCTGAATCAATTTTCATAAAATTTACATGGAACCTCTTTTCTTATTTACCTCTGAAGTATGACCAAACAAAATAATAGTGTCATTCCTCAATGAAAATAACCATCAAAATCGGCGGAGTAAACGTATAACAAACGTACAAAAAAAACAACATACAGTCGAATTGAGAACCTCCTCCTTTCTAAGTCGGTTAATAAATAAATAAAAATTAGCGTTACACCTCGGTGTAACACACGTCCGTAATGTGCAACTTCACTTTTACTTTATATCATGTTGAGAAAGTAGAAGTGGGTGATAAACGTTTACTCACGTCCATAAACGACTATTAATTCTATCTTTATTTCTTTAAATATAAGGCTCATATTCGTATGTTTAGTTTATCGTGAAATATTTAAAGAATATTATATTATTATCAATAAAGGTACCGATTCGTACTTTCGAGCTTAGAGTCCCTGCCTAGAGCGTGTGTGGCCAAGCGGTTACATGTGCGACTTTTGATCCGAAGCACCGGAGTTTAGCTATTAGAAGCAGTTACAGAAAATCTCATAGAGAATCATATAAGGCGGTGCGGCGCTATCTTCATGATTATTCGCGTCCCATACAATTTAATAATAATTTATTAGCTAGGCTTGTATATATAATAATAATATATTGTTTTTATTATGATGGAATCGCCGCCAAAAATTAGCTTGTGGTAGTGGCGCTTCTGGCATGCTTAATGTCCTATCTTATCTAGACAACAATACGGAAAATGCTTCAATACAAAACTAATGGAAAGCGTGACCAACACTGAAATTCTATTATCCCTTCGTTTAAAAGCATCAGAGTAAGCTTGAGAAAACAAATACCCATTAATTAAGGAAAAGGTCATAGATATTTTGTTTCACGACGACAAGACGGTACCAGGCAACCAGGAAGCTTAGAAGATGGCTAAAAGTGTAAGGGCCGGGATTCACTATGCGCAATGTAACGCGGCCCACGTTGAGCGGAGATCAAGAGCTGTGTTACAGGTAAAAAACGATGTGCATAATAAAGAACCTTAATTTAGAGTATCAATAGTTCAATATATATAGTTTTCTTATAGCATCGTATCGGGGAGTTCTGTCAGGTTTTTTTTTATGTAACTGAATGACGAGACTAGCTGGTCGTTTGCCTGATGGTAAGCAATACGCCAGCCCATAACAAAAACAGCACCACCCAGAACTTTGTTTTGCAAAATACTGCGCGGCGCTGTACTGCGCTCGTCACCGCCATGACCGATAAGACCGCCAATTGTTACACTTTTGTTACGTTATTTTTTTGTTCATAATGTTATGTGTGTGTTTCAATAAAGAGTTATCTCATTTTCATTTCATAGTGTGAGCATCCGTTTACGCGACGATAATAATTTTATATTGTGTAAGTTTCAGGTTTTTCTGATTTCAGGACAAACAGAAAATCAAAAAGATAAATATTTAAGTCGGTTTGTGATCATTGGACTTTATTATGGTATTTATTATTGAAAGTGCCGAAAGAGGCCGGCGTATTTTTTGCGTGGTGAGTCGTTATACTAAAGGCTTATTTGCTCCAGCAGGCTCCACCCAGTACCGGTAACCAGGAAGCTAAGAAGATGTCTGAAGTGGTTGTGACCGCTTGCGTGAGATTGCTTTTACATTGCGCTTCCTCCCGCAGTGCTCAATAAATTTTAAATAAACAATTGCATTCGAAATGGATGTTAATTATTGGGTTTAAGGAATTCAGAGAATATTATTTTTTTATACTGTTGAGAAACAGTGTTACGAAGATGCAAACCATTATAAAAACATCTCGAAACAAATGTGGCTATTAGACTATTTTAAAATAAATAAATAAATTCAACGATTACATAGATCCTGGACCCCTAACTAGGATTCCCTGTATCTAGAGAACCAAGAACTACGAGAACCATGGTTCCACAACTCCCAGACACGAAACAAATGCTTGAGATTTTGTTCTGTGTACAAACACTTGCCCCGTCGGAGTCGCGGGAATCGAACCCGCAACCTAAGTGTTGCATGAGATTTGAGCCAACTTGCCCAACCACTACATTACAGAGGCTGATTTGACTTTTTCTGATCGTTATTAGCAGGCTACTCTCTACTCTATTCTATACTCTATACTCTCTCTATGAGAGAAGGCCCGCGTCCCAGCAGTGGGAACGAGATGGGCTGATGATGATTAGCAGGCTATATACTCGTGTAAATTTTTATATAGGTACATATACTACTTACTATAGCTCTACATTTGATTACATCTTGCCTCATGTTAAGTAACGATTTGGCTATAGATGGGGCACGTTGATTTAGAAGATTCCTATTCACTATGGCCTCGAAGAGGTTGTAGTTTCAGAAATCATCTCCCAAAAAACAGCATACATTTGCTTCAATGACGTCAAAGTATTTATTTTTAAGAAACAGTCAGAACCACAAAACCAAGACCAAACCTCATATTACAGAATATTAATAATTTTAAAGCTAAACCAAATGTATGCGTTTTCTTATTGGCAAGCCTGTATGTAGAACACAGACCTATTGACGTCTCAATAGCTCCCTGAATAGAACTGCGAAATTAACTGTAAACACAGCGTTAAACGCCATTGTGGACGTAGCGAGGAACATAAGTTTGGGGGGTACCCTCTCCACTTCGAAAAGATAATCAATAAAAGCAACCTTGTTATTTCGATATATAATAAGAAACACGACTGTGGGCGTAATTAAGATTTTTTGAGATAATAATAATATAACGATTTAAATGGATACATATAAAAAAAATAATTGAACGAATTTTTTTTCGGAGCTGAGTGATGAGACGAGCAAGTCGTTCGCCTGATAGTAAGCGCAATGTCTGCCTATAACAATTGCAGCGCCACCCAGAACTTTTAATAGCAAAAAAAGCAATGCGTAGCACTCTTCGAGTAGACAACCCATATTTTATCTGAGGTAGCACTGCATATTGAATCAACAAAACTGTATTAGAAAAATACTGGGACAGCCGGACAGACAGTGGGAGTTTTCAAATCGAGATCGGAGGATTGGATCAGGAATCTTAGCTCACATCATCGCTTACCATCAGGTGACATAGTGGTCGAACGTAGACCTATCAATAGTAAAAAACAATATACTGAGAATTATTTGATTAGTGAAATTGCTAACTATTAACTTTAAATAACTTACTTTTAATTAACTTTTTTGCAAGTACGTACAGTTTTTTAAACACAAGATTGGTTTTTTAAATTCTCTCTTTTGTTAATTCTCTTTTTTTGAGATATTTCCTTCTTTCTCCCAAACTTAAGTCCTGACTACGCACACCATGAATATGATTCATAAATTGTTATGTTTACCAGTCTATTACCTATTTTCAGAAATGTTTAAACAAAGCTGCCATAAGTTTTGTAACGAGCTGTTGTAAACCTAGATAGGTCGTGGCTTATGGTTCGCTACAGCCAATGACGGCATTTCTAGTTCAGTCTAACCAAAAATAATCACACGAAATACTTGAGGTCAAGACAGACTCTGTGGTGTAGTGGTCGGGTAGGTTGGCCCAAATCTCATATACCACCAAGATTGCGAGTTTGAAAATAGAGCTTTCGTATTAAATTTGTTTCATGTCTGGGTGTTGTGGGACCATGTCGTAGTTCCTGGTTCCCTAGATACAGTTCCTTAGTAGGTACAGTTCCTTACCAGGGAATCCTAGTAAGGGGCTACTACTGGTGGCCCCTAACTAGGATTCCCTGGTGTCTAGGGAAACAGGACCACGGCCCACAACACCCAGACATGAAACAAATACTTGCGTTTTTTTTCTGTTGCCGAACATTTGTCCCGTCGCGGGAATCGAACCCGCGACCTCGGTGGTGTATGAAAATTGAGCCAATCTGCCCAACCACTACACCACAGAAATAGTAAAATTTTAGAAAAATGCTGATTTCCAGCTATAGCAAAAGAGTATCTTATGTATTTAGAAAAAAACAACTAGGGTAGGTAGCTACCTACAAAAATGCAGTGAATGATGAAGTTGGCTAGCTAACCAACGTCATCATTCACTGCATTTTTTTTACGGAACTGTGTGATGATACGAGCAATTCGCTAACCTGATAGTAAACACCACGCCTGTCCATAATATTGCAGTGCCACCCTGAACTTTTAATACCATGAAAAGCACTGCGTAGGACTGCATTGCGCTCATCACCCCGAGACATCAGATATTAAGTCTCATATGCCCAGTAGTTTCGCTGGCAACAATGCCCTTCAAACTGGAACACAAAGCTTGCATACTACTGATTGGCGGCAGAATAATTGGCAAAGCTGTAGTACCTACCCAGACAGCCTTCCGCATACGAGAGACCTACCACATCCGCAGCCATTAGCGACGATCTTGACATGGGGAAGTGACACACGCAAATGATCCCAAAGCTCAAGGATCTATAATGGCTGCAACATAATGGACCTACGCTTCAGTGTGGTCCGTTCCCACAAGCTGATGCGGAGATAAGGTACCCATAATAGATGTAGGCACTCATTTTACACTTATGCTTATTTTAAAGCTATCATTTGATATGTCCACTTTGGCAAACGGTTTCGTACATCGGGAAGTGACAAAGTACAGCCCATAGATGTAAATGGACCTAGCATACGTGTGGTCTTCTCCCATTGACTAAACGCCACAGGCTGATAGGGATTTAAAGTGCCCATTCTGTTCAAACATTGATTTTTACGCTTGCGCTTGTTTTACCGCCATACAAACGCAAGTTTAGGCAAAATGATGCAAGTCGCTCATGTAATATCAGGATCTATACCTACATCTTTTGATACGTTGCCGAGATTACCCAAAATAAAAATTGTAATAGAGGCGCTGATTTCACTCTTGCTAATGTTCGAAGGTTGATGGATATTATTACTATATATATTTTTAAACTTTAAACAAATAAATAATAATAAATAATTAAATAAATAAATTGTTCATTTTCAAATCAATAAATTTGTGGCAATACCACAGAATATACCTAATACAAAAAAGTTAGCTAAATGTTTCAGATTACGACTAAATGACGAGTCCCAAACTAGGCGAAAGCCTATGTCTTGGAATTCAGAGATACGACTTGCTAAGTGAAGAATAGGTCAGAGATGATACTACAGTTTGTGACAATATCAGAAAAATAAGACAGACTAAATAAGAAATTTATATTTTTATCTAATTTGTGTATTTTAAGTAATAAAGAATTAAAATAGTTATTATTTCAAATATTTTTAACCGAAATGGACATGAGATATGTGTTAGTTTAGGTGTAGATATGTGTTAGTAAAAGTGTAAGTGACATAACATAACCCTATGATTTTACGTAATAATTAAAACTAGAGATCAGCGAGATCACAGAATAGTGAATAGCCTCACAAGTCACTAACAACATTATCCACGGGTTGCATAATGCAATGGTTTTGATATTTCACGCCGGCGCGGCGAGGAAGCGGCGATGCGATGCGCCGCGGACCGTGGGACACGGCCTGAAGGTGGTTTGCTTATAAGGAAAGCGATGATTGGGTCTCTTCCTTATTATTTTCTTAAGTGATTCATACTGGCAACTTTTGAGGATTAATAATAAAGTATTTAATTGGTGCATGCATTTTTATTTGGATGGAACAATCAACATCATCAGCCCATTAGTTTCCCACTGCTGGGACTCGGGCCTTCTCTCTTAGAGAGATAATGGGCCACAATCCACCACGCTGGCCCAGTGTGGGTTGGTGGAGTTCACATGTCCTTGAAATTTTGTGATAAATATTTGGACATGCCGGTTTTTCTTCTCCATTTTTAGGGCGAGTGATAAATCCAGACATAACTAGATGGAACCATATCTGGATGGAATAGGCTAAGCTGCCGCATATCCTATCCTAAATCTCTACTAATATTATAAATGCGGGACTGTGTGTGTAAGTGATGTAAGTGTGGGTATGTGTGTACCTACTGATGGATTTTGGTATGTACTCGTAGATGTAGGTACTTTTAGGTCCTGGAATAGGACATGGGATACAAGTGATAGAAAACAAACAGTTATTCCCTAGGGAACAACTTTAAACCAAATTCTACGCGGACGGAGTCGCGAGTATCAGCTAGTACTGTACTGAGTTGCGTCCCTGATGCGCCGGGTGCGGGGCAGCTCCAACAGCTACCTACAGTTGTTCGCTTGGAGGATGGACTTGGACTGCTCAATAATGAAATATTGGAATAAAATGCATGTTGAGTTCTCTGGAGCCAAACTTAGGTTTAGATTAAGATGACATGTTTATATTTTTAATAAAATTTTATTTTGTTTCAATTTTTATGGTTTTTTTTGTAATTGGGTATTTTATTGATATGATTTTAAAATTATAATGTAGCTAGTTAATTATTTACTAACATTTTTAGAACTTGTATTTTTACTAACAAATATAGACATTGTCTGAATCATGAATAAATTAAATGAAATACCTACATAATGTAGATACACAATAATAATTGGTATAAGCTGGATATCTTAATAAATAAATAAATATACAATGTAGTCCTTCCCTCCCACACAACTATGAAATCACTGACCAGTTTCCGGCAAGGTCGGTGACCGTTGCAAAAACTTATCTTCGCGTTTGGACCACAACAATGGCCCGATGAAGCGGCAAAAAGTTGTATTGTGTGTATGGGAACTCATCGGTTGATTAGCGAGAAAACTGCCCATTCTAATTGGTCAAGGCAGTGATGGTATACAGCCTCACTTTTTAAGTTCATTAGTAATGGCCGACGAATTCGCAAAATGTACTGCTTCTACGTACAGCTTTTATGTTCAGGGTCGTTTCAGCTGCCTTAATGGATGTTTGGTATTTTTATCTCATGTGTTTAGTCCATGCGAAGGTTGCCTGTAATAAATTGCACGACACTATAAGCACAGTTTTGTAATACTGTGCTACGAGTATAAGGCTGCCCGACGTAGGTACATCCATTATTTCATAAAACAATATTGTTTAATAACACTGCTTTTGGTCTTAAATAAATATTGTAATTTATCGTGAATCGCAAAAAGAAGAAAGAAGAAAGAAAATACATTTATTCCGGACATCACACAACATTACACTGAATATATACATACTAAAATAAATACAAAACAAAAAACAATAAAAACAATACAGTGAAATGTTGCGCGATGTCAGGAAAAGGTTCCGACTCAGCAAACGCTAAGGTATCTTAAGTAGGTACCTTAGCACTGATTTTCAGTCGGAACCCTTCCCATGACATCACGAACAATCAGACGAAGATGAAAAAACAAACATTAAAACAATAAGAAACAAACATTAAAATTCTATAAAAAACAAACATAAAACACAATAAAATATATATATATATATATATTTATATATATATATATATATATCATCAGCCCATCACGTTCCCACTGCTGGGACACGGGCAAAAGCATGTTTTTTCCTATTTTTAGCTATCTTTCGAGCGTGTGTTGAATACCATGTCAAACTACCAGGGCCTCAATTCACTATGACCACAGAGCGATTCCTTGCTTTGAAATCACGCCGATTCCTTGATTTCAAGTTAATTATTTTTTACAAGTGCGAAATTTGTGTACTCTATGACACGTCATTTCACCACGTGAAATTTCGCAAATGTCGTTTATTAATTAAAGAATTGCTAAGATTTCGAAGCAAGGAATCGCTAAATGGTCATAGCACAGAATACTAAGGTACAGAAGCATTGCTCCGCAAAGAAATTTTAACAAATAGCGACTCTTGCTATGACGCAATAAAATTCAATTCAGCTAGCGCAGCGCTGCATACCTACCAGTCATATTAACCTACAGAGCGCCTCTCATTCTATCGCATAGCTCTTATCTCTTCTGACGCGGCACGTGTAACGACGCGCGACCCGCCGTCGTCGGTGCCCAGCTATATACTTGTAGCTTCGTACCTACAGTGCGGAGTGCGCTAGGCCTGGTCATAGTGAATTAGGGCCCTGCTCATGTCACCACTTAGTAAAATTACAAATGTATATTTTCAAACCTTATATACTCGTTGTTTCACCATTATATTATGGTCAAGGAGTTAAGCAAATCCCCAATTTTACACCAAACTGACGTCATTCGAAACAACCCAGCTTGCAACCATGTCTAATGATAAAGTTTTCACAATAGCCTTATCATCTAAAAGAATAAAAAAGAACAATTGCAGGCAGGCACAATACTCAGATTCTCGATTCTTGTTTTCGTGCTCTCGTTAATAAAAGACTTTTTTCTATTGGCAGCTCAACAATGGAATGAAAACGAGAGTCTCTATTAGTTTTTGCTGTTGTTCACTTTCTTTAGGGGTGTGGTGCGGTCTCAATATAATTAATCAGGGATACCAGCTTCGCCAGTTATATGCCGCCAAGCAGTAGTGTTCAAAAATTACTGTGTTCCGGTTTGAAGGGCAGCCAGTGAAATTACTGGGCATATGAGTTATATTAGTATTTCTTATGTCTCGGGGTGATGAGCGCAATGCAGTGCTTTTTATGGTATTAAAAGTTCTGGGTGGCACTGCAATTGCTATGGGAAGGCGTGGCGCTTACCATCAGTATTTTTTCTTTAAGCAAAAGAAAAGATGAATGATTTGTTCGTCTTATCAGCTCAATAAAAAATGATACCAAGCGAATCAGTTGCACTAAGAGTGGATGCCAAACATATGCCCAATAAATAGATTCCAAAATGAAATCCTGGATATGAGTTTACCCTTTTTAGGTGACCCATCTGAAAAATTATCGTAATTTAATAACGTTATGTGTGTTACTTATGTGAGTAAAACTCACCGAAGACACCGAAGTTCCTGATCCTGGGTTTTATTGAACTAATAATACTAACTAGCTGTGTGGCGCGGTATCACCCGCGGTTTCCCGGGACAAAAAGTAGCCCATGTCCTTTTTCAGGAACTAAAGTCCATTTAATAGTTTTTCATGATTGAGTATCCATACCATTAAATTTATATGTGGCAATGTGTATATGAGGTTATTAATAAACATTTTATTTTAATTTTTTTTATACATCCATCCATCCTAACAAACTTTTTCATTTATCATATTAGGAAGTAGGATTAGTAAATAAGTAGGATAGGATGGGGTAGTAGGATGCAGATGACTCATGATAGGTATCTAATTAAATATGTGACATTTATAAGTTTTATAGATTGTATTAATGTATTGTATACTTAGTTGTCCATCTGTGGAAACTTTTATAAGCTATCAACCTATCCAAACATTTACCTACATTGTACAAAGTTTAACTGCAGTTTTCCTAAAAGAATAAATCTTGACATAATTTGCAACTGTAATGACAGTTTACCATCAGGAAATATCTTCATCATCACACAACCTTGCCCATCTCGTAAGCTCATAAAACATCTTCATCATGACTTCACAACCTTGCCCATCTCGTAACCTCATAAAGCCTGCTCTAACGAGCAACAGTTGTTGTCATCTCGTCCTTGAAGTCCTTCCAATAATAATATTCATGATTGAGTCATGAACAATACCTACATGAATCATTTGACTGTAGTTTATGGCAACTCCATAGAGGCTGCACGCAGCACCATTGTTGTGTTGTTAGCGTGCAGGTGCACTGATGTAGAGTCCACTTCCTGGTAAAGCATTGTGATTTTGAAATAAGAGCTGTATTTTTTTGTCTGGCCTTCATTGCTTAAAATAGTAAAGGCTAGAGTTAGCTAGGTGAAAATACCACAAATCTGCAGAGAAGCTGCAGAGAAGATCTGCAGAGTCTTAGGTCCCTCTACACAGCTCTGGAATCGTTTTAGCCTTGTAAAAGACCGAATAGAGTAGAACTAGCTGCTCTCTGCAGTTTTCCGAGTTAAAAAGTAGCTTATGCCCTTTTCCAGGACCTACATATCAAATTTAATCAAAATCCGTTCGGTACATTTATTGTGATTGAGCAACATCCATCCTCAAAAACTTTTGACCACCCGCTAACATTCATTACAACTATGTGAATGGCATCCTAACGTGTGCGCAATGTTCATGCACATTCACTGTCAGAATTGGCTACATTAGCCCTATAAGAGCATATCACCAAAGCTCAACTAATTAATGATATAGCAGAAGTTGTCGCCGTAGCCGAAATCGGCGTGGATGATTATTATTATTACGATGTAGTGTAATAAAATTGTGATCAACTCGCCGAGGTTGGAATAGTAACAGTCCAGAACGATTCCCAAGAAGTGTGACTTATAATCAGAAAAAACCACAGCCGCTTAACTGCCGTCTCTCTCTAGATCTATGTGCTCCATCATAGGCCACATCATCGCTTCACATCAGGCGAGATAGTGGCCAAACATAGACCTATTAAGCGCAAAAAAAAAATTTTTCAGGCTCATTCACAGTCATGTCTCTTTCTAACTTAAACTGACGAAGCAATTGGAAAACTCTCTAAATATAGCAGCGGAACAGCCAGAAAAATTATACGATATGAATAATATTTTCTTTGGTAGTTTATAATATCATTTCGGAAATTTCTTGAGGAATGTTTAAGAGCAAAGCCGGACGGGCGAAACTGCTGCTGAACCTGGCTATAGGATTCATTTCTATAAATGGAATAATAAATACATCAACATTAGGACTGCAATGCAACACAATATGAATGCATGACTGGACTGCTATGTATTGTTTGCGAATGCGGCATGCGAGTGCGCTTAGAACAGTAACAAAGATACGTTAATGAAATCAGACCCAACAGATTTATGAGTGCGAGATAGTTGATATCTCACTAACGATCCCGTTCTCAAGAAACAAAGTCGTGTTGGCGGGTTAATTGTGAGGAGAACTAGAGGAAAGTGTGATGTGGGTACATCGCTCGCATTGTGAGTCATGTAGGGTTAACACGACAGCCGTGGGAAATTCCCTTAGCTTTAATAAATAATGTGGCGTTTATAACTTACCTAGGCCGCCCTTACACTTGTAATCGCACTTCTTGTTTGACATTTGTTCATTTTAATTTATACTTCATTGTTCATTGTTATATTTTGAGAATATTTTGAGACATTTTAATAGAGTTGAAATAAGAAACATGCCCGCAATGTTTCTTGGTGCTATCTTCTCTATTAGAGAAGATACGCCTGTTGGCGTATTACCAAAGCACTGGTAGAGTCAGCTTTCGCATATTTTTTCTGGTCGCGGACTTTATGAGTTTTTTTATAGTACTGAATGAGCAGTAGCAAGAGACGAGCAGGCCGTTCGCCTGATGGTAAGCGCCACGCCTGCCCATAACAATTGCAATGTCGCCCAGAACTTTTTAGACCTTAAAAAGCCAACATAGCAATGCATTGCGCTCATCACCCAGAGACATCAGGTATTAAGAGTATGGGAAATAAATGGGTAGGCACTAGACATGCTTACCTTTTTTTTTTCAAAGTCAAGATATGTTAAGTTACAATTTTTAAAGAATTTCAATTGATTTGTATTATGTGCATATGACGTATAAGGTACATTTTTGTGCCTACATGATAATCACAATAAAAAAGTCTTAATAGTCTTATCTAGTCAATATTTTAAAGATGATAGTGTGCAGAAATAAGTCGGACGTACGTAATCTAAAAATGTACTAATAATTGTGATTAGGACTATGGTAAAGGAAAAAATATTTGCCATTCTTGAATTTGTCTGATTTTCATCTTCCTAAAGAGACATTTTTGCGTGCTGTGACTTCTCGAACGCGCTGTTAATACAAGTTGCACGTCTAAACAAATATAATTTCTTGGTCCTCAGGCTATCGATTACATCGCAAGAAAACGTGATGATAAAAAAGTCGTGGACTATCACTCGGATGATTCGGCATACAATTGAAAATGATTGATTGTTTCATAATAGCATTGTGTCGGTTTTCGTTAGTTTTCGTGGTTGCAATATAAAGCAAGGATTTGACACGAAAATGCTATTAACAACAAGTGTACGTTTTATCAAAAAAAAAACCGACTTCAATGTATCTTCGAAGTCCAAGGTCAAATATCGATGAAATTTATATGGGAACACTTCGTAGCTATACTGAACCCAACGCAAAATTTCTAAATCTGTTCATGAATGACGGAGTTCTGAGGTAGGTAACAAATATAAAAAAAAAAATACAATCGAATCGTGAACCTTCTCCTTTTTGAAGTCGGTTAACAACAGCTATCTCGTAAACAACGTGTATTCTTAGTAGACGTAGTTCGAAATGTAATAGAACTCTGTCTAGTTAATGTTTTTTAACCACGCCTAATCATAATCAGAGCATTTTGTAAGAAACGAGAAAGTCGGTGATATACTCACATGATGACAAGGTCTTTATGTCTTTTGTTCCAATAAATATGAGAAGACTGACCTGTAACAAAAATAAAATATAAATTAGTGACTCTCAAAACATTGCAAAAGTTGCATCTCGTCAAACAAACAACCAAAATGACAACAAACATACAGAAACATGCACACTACAATAGTACTATTATAACACTTAATAAAACGAGTTCTCGTGTATTATTATTATGCAATAATCGGAGCAGTGTTGCATAATTCTGCAGCAGATGATATGTGGTTGTGGCCGGAAACGTTTTGCCAGCGATAGTGGTGGGACACAAGTTTAAATATTTAAACCGTGCTCATAGATAGAGAAAATACAGCAAAGGCATATTGAATTTAAGCAAGATTTGAATCTGTTTGGCCTAGAATAACATTCTGTTGCAGTAGGACACATCTAGAGCTAAGAGGATTTATCCTCTTTTAAATGTGCCCTACTCAAGTATCACGTTTTTTTTTTATGTAACTGAGTGACGAGACGAGCTGGTCGTTTGCCTGATGGTAAGCAACACGCCAGCCCATAACAATAACAGCACCACCCAGAACTTTGTTTTGCAAAATCCTGCGCGGCACTGCACTGCGCTCGACACCCTGAGACAATTAGCTGTTGAGTCTCATAATGCCCAGTAATTTCGCTGGCTACAATGCCCTTCAAACCGGAACACATTAATACTCGCGCACTACTGCTTGGCGGCTACTGATTTTCCTCAAAACCTATAAATTGAATAACAAATCACTTTTGAAATAAGATCAAGACTTTTCTTTATAATCAGTAAGCCATAAAGGTCTGGACTAGAATAACTTACTTCAGTAGGTACTTATAACTAAAATATTGTTTTTGTAAGATAATATGTTTCTATGACGCACTAGAGAAGGTTCTAGATCTGGGAGTACTAGAGTAGGTACACGACACTATGAGGGGAGCAATGGCGTCTTATAGTGTCGAAGGCCAAGACCCCATTAGGGGTCGCTGCGCCTTTGTTTATCCATATATTTTCTTGGTAAAGTATCTGAGTCATTTGTTAGATTACGTAACCTACATTAAACATCTTATTGACTAGATTATTTAGAATACAGACTTGACAAAAACACTTATTATAGCATTTTTTTGGGGTTGATTTTGAGAGAACAAAAATGTGTCAATATTATATACGTAAATCACTATAATGTCAATTAACTAGCTAACTACATTTCTCTTTGGTTCTTATTGTAATTTAGCACAATCAGTCTTGTTTTTTTAAGTACAAGACCGGCATCAGGTTCTAGGCATAGCGTTCTCTTGTCCCAACACTATTTACGTGCTGTTCGCACCAACCAGCAAGTGAAAGTGCTCAATAACTTGATTAACGATTGATAACGCCTTTTGTTTTTATTGTTCTACATTGTTTTGTTTTGTTGGAGCTAAAAAAGTTAATTGCCGTGTTCCTGGTTATTGTTGTCTAACTAAGTCTAATAATAAAATTGTGTAGATTTAGCACCAGATTTAGACATTAAGGATTGTGTTTTTTGAGAATGTAAAAAAGCACTGCTCGCGCCAGCTGCAGTTTTACTGTTATTATTTAGTATTTTGTGGAATTATAACGCTAAAAATATAGGAAGTAAAATAAACTTGTTCACATGTGGTCGTAAAGCATTATCCTTCCTCTTTAGTAGCTTTCCTGTATATATTTTTTTAAATGAAATACCATTTAGAAAGACCATGCAAGTTCCTTGCCCGTTGCATACCATAATGGTATGAAACTGACATGTAAACGTCGTCGCTTAGACAAACAATACCAATATGGTAAGCAACTGGCAAGAAACTTGCTTCGTCTAAATTTATTTATTTATAATGCAGTTTAGATATTTAGCTAACAGTAGAACTAAAGCGCTGACTATCTTAGATAATGGTTTTGAACTGAGCCCTTTTTACAAACTTTTGTTTAACTTGCAATGTTTGGGTCAAATCTTGCAAGTTGAATCAGAACCACTTCCTCTTATCCTACGGAGTTGAAATTTTACATACTTGTCAAAGTCGGATGACAATACTATATTATGGTGACAGCCAGCTGATCGGATGATGGAGACGGAGTTGGCCAAAGGAACTCCTTGACGGATAATCGTAAACTACTAGTGTTTGAGCTCATTTTAAACTGCTCATGGTTCGGATTACGCATTTGTTATGAATTTGTCTAGAAAAATTTTTTTTTCAAAAAAAACTTATTTGAAATGAGCCTTCAGAGTGTAACTTCGTCTAACTTATTGAACAAGTTGATGCTACATTCCTTGAAGCAATTGTAAGATCAATAAATCCTCGCTAATTACAGAGCACGGTTGAGTGGCAACAGTATTAAGTTATTTAACGAAGCATTTATTGATTTCCGCCGTCGAGGCGCCATATAATATCCGTTTCCTTTGAACTGTAGTCAGTTTTCATTCCCAATTCAATATATAGCTTTTATTAACATACAGACTAGCTTTTACACACACTTTTTCCCGTGGGAAGTTTCCATGTTTTCCGGGATAAAATAAAAATGAACAATATTCATATTCGTTATTTCAACAATGAACGATGTACATAGATCGAGGCCCCTGACTAGGATTCCATGTATGTAGGGAAGCAGGAACTAATGTTTGCAATAAAGTTCATCTATCTATCTATCCTCCTCGCACGAAGTCGCAGGCAGCAGCTAGTGATTTATAATTGTATAATGAATACTACATCCATGTTACATAGCATAATGTCAAAATCGGGTGATTAAGGTTATCAGTATTCAAATCTGGCGTGGGATTAAAAAAGTGAACCGCAATTGTTTTCAAAATATCCGGGTTAAAACCATCCGGGTTGGTCTTAACTTGTTAATGATATAACATAATATATTATATCATTATTAGTAGATACAATCTCATACTTACATATAATCAATTTGAGCTCAATGGTTCTTCTCAGGACTAAAAAGTTTCAGTTCTTTTTTAGAATTATTTCAACAAGTTGAAATAACGATAAGAAAAGAGAAGACATTTGTAAGTTTGATCTATTATTGATTTTTTAATTGCTATTATACGATTATTATTTTATAATTATTATTATTTTTATTATTTTACGATTTAAGGCAAAATAATATTTTAGAAACGAAATTGAGGCGTCCACTGATTACAAATTTTGCAGCGTAAACTCGCCCCTGATGAAGAGCGTCGGACATTCTCGAAACCTAGGTCGACTAATTCGACGAACTACTTGAGTCCTAGCCGATTTATTAAATATTTATATGTATGTTAAGCATTAAATATTTATATGTGTGTATTTTTAACTCACGAAAAGTAACGTTTAATAAAAACAGTTTAATAACGACGCGACGGGGCAATACTGCCAGCATCTTGGGTAGGTACGCTGCCAACTGGTAGTGGGTTTTAAGCATTTGAGCTTTCTATAGGACTTTAACGGTCTATGGGTTGTCCAATTGCTTCTCTTTGTAAGCAGTTAAATTAGTTTTAGTAATTGTAGAGTTGTTTTCAGTAATAAAGGCATTCGCCCGTTAAAAAAGTTTAATAACCAGAAAATATCATTATTTTCATTGTGAACTTTGAAGTTTATAAGATATAACGTAAGAGCAAGCAAGAAAGTGTAAATTAACACTTTTGGGCCCGTATTATTATTATCAGAGAATACAATCTTAATACGATTTACGCAACACATCATTATCGATAACTTTCACATATCCAGTTCCTGCCACTTCAGGCTAAAATACAATTTAATAAAAACCGGACCGAAAGAGCGAATTCACCTAGCACTTGGCCAAATAACGTTGACGGTTTGTATATAATGGTTCCGTACTCCAGAATATTATAAGGGATAATTGAATAAAATTATTCAATTACCCCTTATAATTTTCTAATACAATTATACATTTATTATATTCGATAAAAATTATAATATTTCTATAAAATATATATAGTAGTACCTACGCCTTGCCAATTATTTTGCCACGAGCTGGCTTGAAGGTTATTGTAGCTGGTAAATTGTTATTACTGGGCATTATGAGCTGGTGACGAGCGCAGTGCAGTGCCGCGGAGGATCTTGCATAACAATGTTCTGTTATTTGATGTTCTGTTTTAGTTTTGTTTATTTCCAGTCGTGGTCTAACTAACAGAAGTATAATCTTCGTGCGTTAATTTATTGCAGACATTTGTCAAAAAATTCATTTTATTCGTTGCCAAATTTTCGCATGATGACTACTACACTACGTCTACTACGACTACTAGACTATTACTATAACTACTCTACTCTATCACTATGACTATTACTATGACTATTCTAGTAGTATTATGACTACTAGAGTAAGGAACCCTGTAATAATTGACGATCAATTTAAAATAATGATGGTCACTTAGAACCTTATGATGTTAGCGGTAAAGCTCATTTCGAAGGCGGATCTTATGAATGAAGGGGCGTATAGTAAGCGAAAGGACCACCAGCATTTTAAATGAAAAGGTCTTTGAATGGAAACTTGTTTAAACTTGAGTGATAGTGCTTCCAAAAGATTCAAAAGTCAAGATTCTTGAATGATAAATGTATAATGGAGAAACTCCATAAACTTTTATGTTGTGCGCTCGACAATTTGTGACAAAACTATCGTTAAAGTCGAAATATCCCACTAAGATAGTAGTCCTACTAATATTATAAATGCGAAAGTTTGTGAGGATGGATGGATGGATGTTTATTATTCAATCACGCAAAAACTATTGATTTGAATTGAATCAGAATTGAAGTCGGTTTTTTTTGTTATAAAATGTATTATAACTGTGATCATCATCATCATCATAATCATCATCAGCCCATCACGTTCCCACTGCTGGGACATTGACTTTCTCTCATGGAGAGAAGTAAGGGCTATTATCCTCCACGCCGCTGGCCCAGTGCGGGTTGGTGACATGTCCTTGAATTTTGTGATAAATTCTTGGACATGCCGGTTTCCTCACGATGATTTCCTTCACCGTTTTTAGAGCGAGTGTTAAATCCGCACATAAACTAAGAAAGTCAGTGGTGCGAGACCAGCGGGATTCGAACTCGGGTGCGTTGAAAGTCGTCCATTCTCCCAATGAGCCACACTTGCTCAAACAACTGTGATCAACAGCCCAAAATTCCCCTTTACTAAGGGGCTATACTCCTATATAATAAGGCCTTTAGCCGTATTGATACGTATGTATATACATATGTATACGTACGTCATAAGCCGAGCTTATGACGTACAATAACAAAGCAAGCCAGCGGATCCGCGTGTGCGTGAAAGTGAAAGGACAGGGATCCACCGGCCGCACCGGTGCGGTTATGTTATGCACCGCTATAAGCAGGTTTACCCCGGCTATCAACCGCGCCCATCAAATTAGCCTTTGTAACTCTACTAGTTACATGAAAGACGCAGCAAGACTTTTTATTCATAAGTTCTAGTTGGCGCTGTTACCGCTATGCGCGGGTGGACGCACCTACTTAACATTAGGTAAAAACAACTTACTACATTAGGAAGAGAGGGAAATGTCGCCCGATCATAATCTTTTTGCAACCGACTTCAAAAAGGAGGATGTTCTCAATTCAATTGTATTTTATTATGTTTGTTACATAGAACTCCGTCATTTATAAACTGATTTCGAAAATTCTTGTAATATAGTCTTAAGTATAGCTACGAAGGGGTCCCATATAAATTTCATCGATATTCGACTTTGGACTTCAAAGTAGAGAATTAAAGTCGGTTTTTTTATAAAATGCATACTTGTTAAAGCTCATAGATATAATTAAGTTTGGCCAGTATCAGTCACCTGATGTTAAGCGACAATGTGGCTGAAGTTGGAGCACAATAAAGATCTAAAGGAATACGGTAGAGACCCGTCTTCGTTGATGGTTCACCGAAAACCACCCCGAAACACGACTAGGTCACTTGACAGTATAGTTTTGTTCTTTTGGTGATATTACAACCGTGGGTCAGTTTCTAATATCATCACTATTCATCATTATATTGGTTGACCAAAGCCTGTTTCAAAGTCCGCCTGCAACGGTGGGTACTTGTGACGTCATACACAAACAAACTAAAGTTGTTCCGCCTTCTACGAAAGTGAAAGGACAGGGATTCACCCGTCGCGTCGCGCCGCGCTCCGTTACTATTACCGACCAACGAACTGTGGAGTTATGTTATGCCAGACCACCACTCGTATAAATGTATGCGCTTGCGCAGGTGGTGAGGCTTTTGATGTACAACACGCGCGCCGTGAGAACCTGTGCGCATGTCATGAATCAGAGTTCTAGTTAGTCATATCTTCTACCTACAGTGATTTACTCTTGTAAATAATAAGCGGTTGTTTTATGAGAAGAAACCAGAGAAGGTACCTACTACCTACAGATCAGAACTTTTTGTTTGATGTTTTTCTTTAGAAAGTCTATCTAACATGTAATAATAAGTAAGTAGAATACATACAGACAGTACAGTATAATACATACAGTAAGTAAAATAAATAATTAAGTGCTTCGGTAAGTGCCATGTTATTTAACCGCCCACGCAAAAAGGGAGGTGTTATATCTGTCTGTCTGTGGCACCGTAGCTCTTAAACGGGTGAATCGATTAGGATACGGCTTTTTTTTAAAGCAGATTTTCTAGCGGTAGTTCTTAGATATGTTTTATAGTGAGGGAGGATTATGAAATTTAAAAAAAATATGTTTTTAACCGACTTCAAAAAGGAGGAGGTTTACAATTCGATGGTATATTTTTTTTTTATTTTTTTTTTTATTTTTTTTGTGTGTTTGTTACGCGATTTCTCCGCCAATTATGCATTGATTTCGATGATTCTTTTTTTGATTGGTAGGTAATACTTCAAAGGTGGTCCCATATAAATTTTATCGAAATTCATTCAGTAGAATTTGAAAAAAATAGCAAAAACAAAAAAATATAAGTTTAATCTTCAAGTCGGTTCTTGTTTTTTTCGTAACCAACTTTCTAAAGGTGGAGGTTTGTATTCGACTGCTTCACCTGCTTCACCCAGGGTTGACTTCCGGTGAGGGAACTCCTCAACGGTGAATAGTACAGACACAACATTTCGTAAATGGATTTAACCATAATAGCCTGTTCTAAATTCCATCATGACATGGCAGATACACCCAGGATTGACTTCCGGCGAGGGAACTCCTCAACAGAGAATAGGACAGACATGAAATTTTTTTGCACATGCATTTAATTGTGATAGCCCGTTTTAAACTTCGTCATGATGTGGCTTCTAGATCATAAAAGCTTGTCTTTTAAACTTTTTGAATTAATTTAATTAAAACTTGTTTTTCACTAAAAAGGTTAAAATAAATTATTTTTCAAAAAAAACTAAACCGACTTCAAAACCACAAATGGCACTCAAAAGTAAAAAATAAATTAATATAATTATCATAAGCGCTACCCACTCATATATTTGAAGTCGGTGCCAGCCAAGTCTAAAAGGTAGTAGATAAATACTACCTAGAAGTAGTACTTACTATATACATAGTATTTATCTACTACCTATTAGACTTGGCTGGCACCGACTTCAAATATATGAGTGGGTAGCGCTTATGATAATTATATTAATTTATTTTTTACTTTTGAGTGCCATTTGTGGTTTTGAAGTCGGTTTAGTTTTTTTTGAAAAATAATTTATTTATTCGGTATTAATATAAATAATTCGTTTATATATGTAGCAAACGAAGTTTTACGCGTTTTATAACAATGTTAGAATTATAATGAGATATCCTAGACTAGACATGTCTGCAATGAGTCAATTGCGTTTATTTATAAGTTTTCCTGTTTCGGTTTGTTTACTGCATACGAAATCAGTAGCTATAGCAGAGATGCAGCTGTAAGTATCTGCTTCAAGTGATGTAATGGAATCAGGCGTGACGTTGCGGAAATTCATCTGAAAACTGAAACGCAATGAAAATATATAGTGTAATTCGCAGAATATTATGTAGACACTCCATATTACACACTACTACCAGGCCTAGCGCACTCCGCACTGTAGGTACGAAGCTACAAGTACATAGCCGGACACCGACGGCGGGTCGCGCGTCGTTACACGTGCCGCGTCAGAAGAGATAAAAGCTATGCGATAGAAATAGAGGCGCTCTGTAGGTTAATATGACTGGTAGGTATGCAGCGCTACGCGAGCTGAATTGAATTTTGTTGCATCATAGCAAGAGTCGCTATTTCTTTAAATTTCATTGCGGAGTGATGCTTCTGTCCCTTAGTATTCTGTGCTACTACTACACTACTACTACTTTACTACTGTACTGTCAATGTGGGTTTTGACCTGAAATCATACAGTAAAATAATTCTTCATTTTATTCAGAACATCATGTATTAAAATTATCATAATTCGTCGTTTCTATCGCGCGAGTCGCGTCCACACCGAAATGCTACAGACAGACACAAACCCACAGACCATTTAGTAGTAATCACTGATTAAACATAAGTTTCTAGTTGAGACCACAGAGAGAGGCAGGAGTGGAAGAGGATGAGGGAGGCCTTTGCCAAATGGTAAACAGACAGAGATAACCATGCTACTTAGGTACTACATCTTTTCATTGCGCTTCAGTTACGCTGCAAGTACCTACCGAATAAAATTCAGAAAAAACCTATACATTCACCTCCTTTGAAAAATAGTGGCATCAACCCATATTCTTCTTCTTCTTTCTCTATGATCGGGCTGCTAAGATGGCGTTCCTGGGTCAACCCACGGGTCGTCGTCCGGTCGGACGGCCTCGATACCGCTGGCTAGGCGAGGTCGAGAAGGATCTTCGCGAACTGCAGCTGTTCGACTGGGAAGAGATCGCGCAACGCCGAGACCAGTGGCGCCTTTTGTTGTCGGAGGCCAAGACCCACTTTGGGGTCACCGCGCCATCTTAGTAAGTTAGTAAGTAAGTAACCCATATTCTCTCACTCTACTCGAAACGTGAAAATGGAACTTACAAATTTATTGCTAAAATCAATTATGTGGGTATTGTACGCAATTTCAAAGTGACCATTGAAGACCGCCGCCACAGATCCCCTTGGTTCTCAATTATCACATCTGGGATACGGCGACATCGCCTGAACACCCATCCACTTCAGGTACCTACACCACATTAAACATACACACTATTATCACTCTTAAGTTGAACAGCTAAGGCTCAAAATATGATGAAAAATTTCTTACATGTGGAGAAACTTGGGCTGAAAACTATACGCTCAGTAGTGACGAACGAGTTAAGATGTCCATCATAATTGCCATGTTTACAATAACAATGAAGAACGGGTTTTCCTTAACAAATAAGGTGCAGGTACAACGTTTAAAACTTAGTAAAATACGATGAATTGAAAGAAAATAGGTAACGATAGTCTTCGAAGTCTAGAGTATCTTGACTGCTTGACTCAAACATAGATAGATACCTTTCCAATAATTGTCTGGTATAAGTAGGAACTTATACCAGACAATTAGTGGAGAGGTTTACTTTTAAAGGAGAAGTTTTTTTCCTTTGAAATTCGTCTCTTCAACGAGCTTTAAACTAGGTCTAATTAATGTTTAAGATGCCTTTAAGAATATTTCATAAAGTGTGATTACTAATTGGGATCACATCCTTTTGGACTTAAAGAAAGAAACAGAAGAACAGCGAAAATAAAAAATGGAAAAACAGGGTCGCGTTCTCATCTACAATGTGATCACGGCACATGCTGAATTTACTCCGTTTGCACTGTAGGTACATTGCTTATGTAGTTTTAATTAGATACTAAGTACTCTAAGCTGTGTATCTGTTGTTTGTAGTTGCAATAAAGAATTTCTTACCTTATCTTTCTTATCTTAAAGAAAGAAAAAACCATTTATTTGACGACCACAAAATCATGCAACTAACAAAATAAAGAAAAGATAATAATTAATTTTTAGAAAAAAACAAAAACCGACTTCAATGTATCTTCGAAGTCCAAGGTCACATATCGATGAAATTTATATGGGACCACTTCGTAGCTATACTGAACCCAACGCAAAAAGAATTTTTCAAATCGGTTCATAAATGATGGAGTTCTGAGGTAACAAACATAAAAAAGATACAATCGAACAGAGAACCTCCTCCTTTGTTGAAGTCGGTTAAAAACAGAAATACAATAAGCAAAAATAAATAAATATATTATAAACAGTTAAAGGAGACAACTTAACTTTAATGACTGGTGGTGCCAAATGGGGTCAGAGAGAATGTAATCACTAAATGGGGTTTTCGCTCAGCACAAATTTCAAGTGTCATGAATTGAATTCGACTTCCAACGCACACGTAAACTGCTTTACTTTTCCATAGAGATTATAAACCAGTAATCAACGCAACCTTGTGTTGGTTCGAAGCTTATTGAACCTAATTTATTCCGATAATTATTCTAAGCTCCAATACCGCACTTGTCTACCACATACACTAATAATGCTAGGTAAGTTAAATAAGCTGTATATGATAGCTAGTATTGAAGTTTATAGCGCCCATTGCCCTAGTTCGGTGTTACAGATCAGTTCGGTAATGGCAGAGCTCGCTGCCGCACTTTACGATAGAGTTGACCACTTAATGTGCTTTTTGAACATTACATGTTTGAAATAGGCACTAGGGAAGCTGAAAATAGAGATTGTCTTTAATTTCGAAGCGCTCGAAATGTCTGTGAATGTAGGTTGAAATGTTTCGAGATGCAATAGAAACGTGTAGGTAATATACCTCTTATATCGCCGTCTCTCGGACGTAGTTAGTTAACCGGTCTTGGCTTTTTATAGGCTTCAGCTATGATTATTTTATAGCGCTTCAGAAAACGTTTACAAAATGAACTCTTATTTTTAACCGACTTTGAAAAAAAGGACGAGGTTCTCAATTCGATTGTAGTTTTTTACCTCAGAACTCCGTCATTTATTATAAACTGCTTTGGAAAATTATTTCTGCGTTGGGTTCAATATAGCTACAAGCTACAAGGTGCTGGTCCCATAAACATTTCATCGATATTCAACCTTCGACTTTGAAGATACATCTGAATTGAAGTCGTTTTTATTGTTATTAAATAAATTATGGCAGTGTAAGTATCTTGCACCGCACCGTCTAAATGAGCTTTTAGTATAAAATAATTCTCCCGTCAATTAGTATCTAATTTTTAAACAATGTAGGTAAATATTAACCTACATGTTTATACCTATCTAGGAGCCTCATTGTTCTGACAACCAATATATTTCACAATAATTGGTTATAATAAGTTTATATATCTAAATTATAATACCAATTAATAGCATGAAACTAAAACTAAAAACCCTAAAAAATATAATACTAAAATATAGTTTTAAATTTTTTTTTTTTAATTTAGTTTTTAGTTTTTGTTTTTAGTTTTAGTTTCATGCTATTAATTGGTATTATAATTTAGATATATAAACTTATTTAACCAATTATTGTGAATTATAAATAATTTGATAATAATAAATGTTTTTACCAATATATTTATCAAATAGACGTAGATTTTGTTTTTAGATAGAGACACATTCAAATTGACAAGTCCCGTAAGTACCTAAAATACTAATGTTGGAAGCCTTTATAAAGTTTTAATAGCTCTAATAACACGTCCTACCCCCCTTATCGTTGGCATCAAGAACGTCACACAATCTATTCACGTCATTCCTTCTTCGTGTCATTCACGCAGCAGCACCGATACCAGCCTACATATAGGGTTGTCGCTTGTCGCCGTCCGGAATTTGTAAGTAGGTATATACTAAAATTAGTTCTACGTGACATGTCATACACGAGAGCGAGTGTGGCTCAGTGAGAGAACGTGCGACTTTCGATTCGACGCATCCGAGTTCGAATCCCGCTGGCTCCGCATCACTGACTTTCTTAAGTTATGCGAATGTGTGGTGGGTTATGTGCGGATTTAACACTCGCTCTAGAAACGGTGAAGGAAAACATCGTGAGGAAATGCATCGTCCAAGAATTAATAACAAAATTTTAAGGAAAAGTGACATCCACCAACCCGCACTGGGCCAGCGTGGTGGATTATGGCCCATACTCTATGAGAGAAGCAGTGGGAACGTGATACGCTGAAGATAATGATAACATACACATCGATTTAAATTTCTTAATAGAGAACTTCGAAGCTAGAATACTGTTTTATATCAAGATATTTAATGCATGAAAGATTGAATTAGCAAGGTTTTAGACAAGTCAAAGACTCAAGAAACTTCTCTCCAGAAAGAAAGAAAGAAGGAAAGAAAATCCATTTATTCGGAACACAAAAACGACAAACAAAAAATAAAAAATAAAACTTAAATAATAAATACCTATATATGCCGAATGGGCTCAGCTCAGCATAAAATGCCGAGAGTTTTACACAACTCGGCGCTGATTTTCAGCTGATACCCCTTTTGCTAGGAACTATAGCTATATATAGGTATAGCCATATATAGGCTAGGAACAGTGAAAAATTCATTTTTGATATTTTTTTTAATATTTCTTTGCTCACTTTTTCTTTGGCGATCATGCAGCCCGAGTCTTAAACGATTGCGAACTTTGTACACGACCATGAAAACTTATGATGAAATAGCAACCCTGCTCTATCATCAAGCCAGCAAGAATTCAATCCTGCATCGCGTGATTTGAAGTAGTAACGCTGTGAGCCCAAGTGTTGTGTGTAAAATAATAGGGCGCGGAACCATCACCTTGACTCGTGGAGCGGCGAGACGGCTGGAAAACTATCAAAAAGTTTTTGTCTGGGCCATCATGACATTTATGAAACTAGACCAGAGGGTCTATGTTACATTACGAATATATTGTTATATCTAGATATGTACATGATGTAACATTTGATCTCTTTCTAGGGTGTCGAGGGCAAGAAAAATAGCAACTTATTTATGTAGGTATTGTCATAGAGATGCTATACCTTTCTACAATATAGACCTTGGTGTCTGTACGATTTATTCATATCAGCGTGTACATGTTGTGTCGTTCCATAATTCTTTCTAAACGTTTATCGCTTGACGCCTGTCTATAGTAAAAGTAAAAAGTAAAAAAGCCCTTTATTCTACTACTTATACATAATTAAATTTTATACATATTTTATACTAATAAATGTTATTTTTTTATTACTTCATGCACATTGAATATTTAAATTTAAATTAAATTATTTGTAATATTTAATTGTATATTACATTAATTTATTGTTATTATTTTATATTATTATACATGCATTATTATTAATAACATATTATTATTAATAATTATTTTATCAATAATATTATTAATACTATTTTATTTTTATTTATTCATTGTTTTCTGTATCTTGTTTGCATCCTTTTTGATTTTCCGTAGTAGCAAAGAAAACTAAATATTACTAGTACGAGTAGTAGTCGCCTTAGACCTTAACTTGTCCAACATTTAAAAAGTTATAAAACAAAGTTCTGGGTAGCGCTGTAACTTTTATGGGCAGGCGTGCTACTTACCATCAGGCAAACGACCTGCTCGTCTCGTCACTCAATTACATAAAAAAATTATATCTTGAAGAACCCTACTTAATGTGAAGCCAGGGCAACTCTCTGGATCTATCTAAGAACTTGTGGCGTTAAATTCCAAAGTTAATATCAAGAAATATTGATTATGGCAGCACTTGAACCTTCGATATTGTGGGGCTATACTGTAGCACAGACTGTAGTAACGCCGCTGATGGCTGTACCAACTAAGCCATCTAATTAAATATTAATATAGAGTATATAGTAATTGATTATATAGACTAGGGACACCGATTTCAAGTCCTACCAGGCCTAGCGCACTCCGCTCTGTAGGTACGAAGCTACAAGTACATAATCGGACACCGACGGCGGGTCGCGCGTCGTTACACGTGACGCGTCAGTAGAGATAAGGTATGCGATAGAAAGAGAGGCGCTCAGTAGGTTAATATGACTGGTAGGTATGCAGCGCTACGCGAGCTGAATTGAATTTTATTGCGTCATAGCAAGAGTCGGTATTCGTTTAAATTTATTTGCGGAGTGATGATTCTGTCCCTTAGTATTCTGTGGTCCTACGCACTCCAGGTTCCAGCGGAACACGCGAAGTTGTTCCTTATCCCCCATTGATATATATGTATACTGCCTTACCCCGGACTTTAGGCCTACAGGGGTAGTCTACCGCCGTTATAGGGAAAGTAGGCATGAACAATACTCGTAATTCCTTATGTGTTGTGTAATAGCGTAGTAAAATGCTTAGTTATTGTGTTATATTTTTGTATATATGTTAGTCTGTAAGGTATATATTCTATGGGCCTCTGTTAATTTCACTTTGTTGTACTTTAATACTGCCTGAAATGAATGAATAAATAAAATAATAATTAATTTTTAGAAAAAACAAGAATCAACTTCAAGTCTAAACTTATATTTTTTTGTATTTTTTTTAAGCGGTAAATCAATTTCAATAAAATTTATATGGGAAGTATGACCAACCAAACAAATAAAAATCATCAAAATCAATTCATAATTGGCGGAATAATCGCGTAACAAACATAAAAAAACTCCTCCACGAATTGAGGACCTCCTCCTTTTTTAAAGTTGGTCGAAAATAGCAATAGGTAAAATAATTTATTCAAAGGTTATTCACGTCCGTGACAGGCAAACAAAATACATAACAGCTCTTATAATCATATAATAACACAGATTTCCATCCTAATCATGAAATTTGTGTTAGTTCTTAATGTTAATTATTACCTAAACACGCTCATTAATATCCGGTACTAATCTGTATCAAAAATAAGATCATTGACCCTCCTAGATCTATCTAAGACACAGTATAGAAATTAAACAGTAGGTCATGTACGAACAAGCGGGTTCAAAACAAAAGCAAAACACTGACATTAACGCCTTGTCAAAAAAAACATAACTAGCCAAATTAGCTTAATAACCTGTATACTGTTAAACCTTATTGAATACATAATATATTTTTTATCGATTCCCCTGTTAAAGAGGCCATTTTCATGGACCAGTAGCAGATAAGAAATAAATTGTTATTTATTGTTTTTTTTCGTTATTTTTATTTATATCTCAGATAAGTTTCTTAAAAATGATGTAGAGTTTGTGTACTGTAGCTGAACTTTAGTTCTTACATCATTAGACCCCTAATGAGTTTCTAGGTATAATGTATTAGAAGGTGTCATTATAATTGCAAGTGGGGATAATGACGTCGTTTACATGAAATCAGTTTGAAAGTTAAATAGGAGACTGTTGATAGGGTTATGCAGGTGTAAGAAGCTGTGTTACTGTTTGTATTTAACTGTATTATTGGTAGGTTAGCTAGATAGATATATAGATAGATAAACACTTTATTGTTAAAAACCTTAAAAATAGGTACCTACATGAAAAACAAGTACATCTCAAAGTAGTCACCATAACAATAGGCGGTCTTATCGCTAAAAGCAATCTCTTCCAGACTACCTTTGAACAGACAGGACTAACATGGTGGTTTTTTCAACTTTACTACAAATAAAATTATAAATTTATATAACCTAGATATGTGGGTATAGTAGTTGTGTGTAGTATTGATAGGTTAAAGTAGAACGTTTTGATTAATTTATCTATGGGTGTAACTAGTGTTAAAGGTCGGCTATACACGACCGTGCTCTTGCCGAGGTCGGCTTGAGCCGACTAAACAGTCTGTAGATAGAGAGAAGTTTTACGTCGTGTATAGCCGACGTCGGCGGTCAAAGTCTCAGAAGATACCTATATATATAAGAAGCTGTATTACTGTTCGCATTGAGCTGTGTCATCTTAGGCTCGTGGTGAAGTAAGAAGTAAAATGTGCCCATTATTTTTTCTTGGGTGTTGAATTATAAACTCAAACTCTTGGAAACTTGTTCAAATTATAAGTAAGAGCGAAGGTGGCTTAATGGGAGCACGTGCGACTTTTGATCCGACGCACCCGAGTTCGAATCCCGCTGACCTGATTTAACACTTGCTTTAAAAACAAAGGAAAATGTCGTGAGAAAACCGGCATGTTCAAGATCACAGAAAAATTCAAGGATATGTGACTCCAAACCGCACTGGGCCAGCGTGGTGGATTATGGGCCATACTCTATGAGAGAAACCCCGTGTCCAACTGTGGGGACATGAACTGATGATGATGAAAACGAAGTGTAAAAAAAAATAGGGTGCTAAGTATGTTATTTTGTATTCATACGTAAATAAAACTATGAATAGAACTTTAACTTCTTGAACTTTAACTGAAGTCGTTTTGCCACAATAAGGAATTCAGCGACCCTCTACTTAAATATTGTATAGAAGTTCATGACACAGTCTACTAGAGGTACAGTCGGCATTAATATTACTGTACAATTACCTAATTGTAGCACCATGTCGCAATAATTAATTTCAATAACAAGGTAATTGGGTAAAGTAAATGTCAAAGTAAATGGGATTGGGCGGGTCACATAAGCCGTATGCATCCAGATCGTTGGGCAAAAGCCACAACGGAATGGGTGCCTGAAGATGGAAGACGGCGCCCAAGCCGACCCAAAATGAGATGGAGGGACGATCTGGATGCATACCAAGTAAACTGACGCGAGGAGGTGCACTATAGGGACGGCTGTAAAGACCTGGAAGAGACCACTGCCTAGCAGTGAAACAGCATCGGTTAATAAAAATAATAATTTTTAGAAAAAAACAAGAACCGACTTCAAGACTAAAATAATTGTTTTTGCTTTTGTTTTCAAAAAGAGCTTAATCAATTTCGATAAAATGTATATGGGACCACCTCTGAAGTACGACTTACCAAACAAAAAGAGAATCATCAAAATCAATTCATAATTGGCGGAGTAACTGCGTAACAAACATACAAAAAAAATACCGTCGAATTGAGAACCTCCTCCTTTTTTGAAATCGGTTGAAAAAGTCAAAAGTGATTATGACATGGCACTATTTATACTGCGCCCTGGTCCACAGTTCACGCTCTTCCAGGAGATAGTGCTCCATAATTAAATGGTCTTAGAACTACATTTGTACTTACTCAAGCAAGAGCATATTGTCATTGTACTAACTGTACCTATATAAAACCTAGCATCGTCGTCTAGCCTAGTCCTAAAATAGCAAAAGTTATTTCTGTTTCAGAAGTAGACGGCATTTTATTGCCTACTTTGTTTAGTATTTTATTGTAGGTAAATAAAATAAAGTCTAGGCACAATGCGGACGAATAATATATATGTTTATATATGTAAATATATAGGTAAGGCTTCGCTTTTAGTTTTTATTATGTGAATATATGTTTATATAATATATATAAATATGTAGCGCTCGTAGAGTAGCTCGCCTAGCCGTTCGTAACAGATCTGATATTTTAAACAACGTTCACAGCGGTCACAACTTGGATGTATGACCGTTTGTGTGGTATTTACATCTGAGCGCTAACGTGCTTCGGAGGGCATGTTAAGCCGTTGGTCCCAGTTGTTGTCTTAAGGCAACAATCGTTAGGCCATGTCGGAGGCCTTCGGGCGGTCTAAAATCTCGAGCACCAGGGTTGGCCACACACCCACACGGGAGAAGAAGAATAATATATCTAGCATTGTGATATACCTACATTAATTGTATGAGGCTGCGTCGCAACTTGACTGCCTTACTGAAACTTAATGTTCATTCAAATATTATAAAAACTTGTTTTCATTACGGATCCCGGATGCTGGATGGATCTAGACTCAGTAAATTTTTATATATCATCGATTAAAAATCCTTTATTCATGGTAATATAGGAAATAGGAATAATATTCTCTTCGGGCGCGGACTGAGCGCCTCACAAACCACTGACCGGAGGCGAGGAGTGGCTTTCGGATATCAATATAATCGATGCAGTTCAATCTATAATACAGATATAAATTGTAATACACAATCTATATTGTAAGAGCCCCTCAGTGGACCCCTTACGATATAGATTAATTTATTAGTCACTGGGAAGTGTATAGGGTTCGAACCCCGTGCGGAGTCATATTTTACATAGGTACCCTATTTTATAACAAAGCCATAGATAGCAGATAGCTTCGTGACAAACAGTGTATAATATGGCCTTACAATTTCTGGTATTTAAAACGTCTGTTCAAATACTACGCATCAGCTTTATGACAGTTGTTTAACGACTTGGGTTCAGTGACACATGTTTTTTGGCAATAAAATACAAGTTGTCGTGTGTTTCTTTAATAATTTGGAATCTCTACTAGAATTGCTACAAATTCTTTGAATATATAAGAAGTAAGGATTTTTGTGTAGACTGTAGTCTGTGGCGAAAGCATTTCGCGGGAAAAAAGGCGTATTTACCTATTGTGAATTTTAAAACAACGACATAATAGTATGGTGCCTTCAGGAGAGAGTTCTTGGAATAAGAACCCTTCACGCGAACCTATACTGCAATCATCAAAGCATAATATGTGCACAAATAAAACAATCAGTACCTCCAAAAACAATTAATTTTCTATCCCTTTTCCACCAAGCACCGGGCATTTCTCTCCAAGTAAGAAGTAAAGTAAATAAAAAGTCCAAAGTAAAGTTCCATAAACCACTTTCTCTCGTAGAAACCTGCTGGGATGCCTCGAATGCAGTGTTGCCGTAGGTTATGAGTTATGTGCATACGGTACAGAATAGATAACAGTATACAGGTTAGTGAGACGTTGGAAAGCTGCTTTTGCGTTAAGGTATGAAAAGAACCTTTGGCCTTAGAACTTATTGAGGCAGGAGATTCGTCAGTTTCAGTGATGTTAAGGATCTACGGAAATCCAAGACTTAGGGATTAAAAATACTGGGTAATGAAGATAAGCTAATGAGGAATGAGATAGTTATTAAGGACCAGAAGCAACAGCAACGCTCCTTTTTTTCACCCAAGTGTTGATAGGAAGAGATTCCACAAACATCATCCAGATCTGCTTATGCGATTTGATAGCATGTATCAGGCTGCCCGCAATCGGTCACCTATTTTTTTGTCGGTGAAAATGAAACATACGGAGTTTCATATTGCAACGCACACGTCCTACAAAAATCAGTCTATAAAAAAGTATCAAATGACGGTGAAAAACATCGGGCCGACTATCGGACCTACAAAAAGTGTGACGTCGCTTCGGCGGAGGCACTCAATCGCGCGTTTTTTGAGAAATTCATTAACACTATATGCGATTCCGCAAAACAAATGTAGACTACTAAACATTGTGGTTAGCAACAATACAACAACCAACTGATAGAATAGTTACACTGCCCGCTTGGCACGTTTCAGAAATTCGAACTTGACATTCAGTAGAAAATACCTATTCAAAAGCGATTCTTTTAAAAATGACAAACCTTTCTTCGGTTATTGTTTGGAGTCTCTCGGCGTCCGCAAGATTAGTTTCGCTCTAAAAGCATGTGAAACTGCAGTTCAGTCCAGTTACCTACTTAGGCATTGTTTTTTGATAACTGTGCCGGCGATACGCACGTAGCGTAGGGCATAGAGTAGGGCGAGGGCTGGAGAAGAGATTGTATCTGTTAAAGTTTTACGACAAGTCATACCAAGACCAATCAGTGTCGTGCTATTTACTATAAAGAAAGATTTCCTGCGTAGTTCATATTTCGTTTATCCAAGAATATCCTTGTTTTTAGCATAATATCCAGCACGCACAGCACTTTGCTGTCAATAATAAATTAAAGTTTTTTAGTTGAAGGCGGTGGCTTTAACCTTGGTCATTTTTGTCAAAGGCACTACATTATTTGTATTTATTTATTATAATATGAACGGCCACAGGCCAATTACACTCATTATTAGTAACATGTCAAATAATATAATAAATTAATTGCAATAAAAGTGATTACAGATAAAGTAAATTTCAATAATACACTTATTGAAATTTACTTTAACAATCTAAAAATAAACAATGTCAAAAATAAAAAAACAGCCATCGGATACATAAATATTAATTATCGTAAGAACAAATATTTGTTATCATTTGCAGTCGTTACTTTACTACTCTCATCTAATCAAGAAAAAATTGATGTGTAGGTATGTAATGTGTGTGCTCTACTATATCACTTGAACAATAATATTATAGTAGACTGTGTATGTTTGTTCATGGACCAATTAGTCCATGGTTTGTATGTGTGCGACGTGCTGTGGCATAATTCACTCCCATCCCATATCATAGGTTTGTACTCTAAGAAACTGGTCGCGACGTTTTCTATTGCCATGTGTGTTTTAGCTTAACTAAGGCGGTATTCATCTACGCAGTTATTAAATTATAATAAGTATAAATTATATGATATTAAGAATCGTTAGTGTATTTACTTAGTTGTTCCTGAAAAATGCTAAGTTCTCGCAGCACAACAAGAAAAATCTACGGTAGAATTCCACCATTCTCCATTGCCAATCCTTCAGTAAAATGACTCAGTATATGATCCTGAACGGCCCTTTTCAGATGGAGAAGCTGAATTATCGCCACGACAATAACCAGTGAACATAGAAAAACTCTGTCTAATGTCTCAAACAATCTTATCGAAAATATACCTTATTATTGAATCAATAGTGTGCTCTTTCCATCTTGATTCTAATAGGTACCTTAAGGCTATTCAAGTTAGGTTCTACTAACTAGAATCTAGTCCACGTGGCTTGGTAATGATTGGCCTAGATCTTCGAAAATAACATGGGCTTCCAATAATAGACAACAATAGCAAAGTTTTGATTGATCGATTCAGCACCTTGCAAGGGAACTTGATTGGGTGTTGCCAGGCTGTAGCTTTTCCCACAAATTGTGGTATTCAGTGTAGGTATACATTTATTTAGTAATTTTAGTATATTGTTATTGCAGTTTGTAGTACCTGTTCCATAATTAATAATAATACTACGTGAGCTACAATAGAATCTTTACATACAGCTACTTACGTATATTGTAGAGCTATACTTTTCAAAATGTAGTTATTATTATGTATGACATATGCGATCAGTTTAACAATATTGTACCTAATATAGCTTCATGAGTTTTCTGTTTTTTTTAAACTATTTATTCAGTTTTCGCATTTAAGTAAGATATTCACCATTTTACTTTTTATATGTCATATACAAACTTTGTGTACCTAACTACATAAATACTACACAAATAGTGACTCTTGCTATGACGCAATAAAATGCAATTCAGCTCGCGTAACGCTGCATACCTACCAGTCATATTAACCTACAGAGCGCCTCTCTTTCTATGGCATAACTCTTATCTCTTCTGACGCGGCACGTGTAACGACGCGCGACCCGCTGTCGGTGTCCGGCTATGTACTTGTAGCTTCGTACCTACAGTGCGGAGTGCGCTAGGCCTGCTACATATCAATCTAGCAACATTGAACAAAGTAGTCTAAGCAATTACCCAACTGTCTATCATGGAGTGAGGCAGCAGTTTCAAAGTAATGAAAGTGTGATAATTTGAAGCATCGATTGCCTATTTCGGTACGTTTGGCTCGTCTACATTTTGGCAAGTTTATTTTTGTTTACTAGCAATGACGCAGGTGTGACGTCAGCCCTAGCAGATTGAGGTTAAGCGATGGACGTTTATAATTACGTATGCATCGTTACATATATTAAGATTTCTGCAAATCTAGATGCTAAATGTTCAACATAGTAGTACATATACTCTAGGGATGTCTCAATGATCATGTGGATGTTGTCCCGTTAAGCAACCGATTCATAAACAGCTCGTCACTTTGATTCGAATATCATCTCCACAAGTAGCAGTTAACTAGTTAATTTGGGATTTTTAATACTAAATAAAGAAAAACATTAAATGCGAGATGACAATTATTGTCGTGGTTCTCGCTCAATGACTTAATTATAATGATTCAGTACCACCATAAGTTTATGTCAACTTTTTCTCCTTTTTAATCTACAGCTCTAACACGAGTTCTCTATAACTCAAACACGTACAATCCCAGATCCCAACAATTAAGTTTCATATCAAAGCGATATGATCAATCCAAACAATAAAATAGTAATTAAAACGACAGATATTACTATGAACGCTTCCTAACACTATTTTCTCGGAACGCATCTCGCCGCTTTCTCTCGTGTGAACAGAGCACAATGAATCCACAGAATACTGCGTAGTTTGTATGTACACAATGCTAGAAAATGGAGACATCGTATGCATTGTTTATTGTAATTAGTGGTATAATTCTCTTGTAATTATGACTTAATAAAAAGTTAATTCAGAAGGTAATAAAATACAAACACATATTCGAAATGGCTCATAAACAGTCCAAATAAATACGTCTATTTTAGGGGCTGATTTGTGATATCTCGAAACGTTGCAAGGAAAAGTTTATCAATATTGTAGCTGACACAAATGGTGGGGTAATACTAGGCAATTGACATGGAATTAAGAAAGACAACAAAACTCCTTGGCGGTTGACAGCTATTTACAAATTTTTGATAACAGCGCAGCGTTTCGCCACAGAATACACCCATCGTAATTTGGATACGGGCATACGTATAGTATTATGTGCTTGCCTATGTTTAAAACCGCTGAGCTCTACATAGCGATACCACAGTCTAGTAAATCATACTAGGTTGTGGCGATACTTCATCTGTAGTCTACTTTCGATCTAGCCTTATCCATAATATTTCCCTCTTACGAAATCATCGACCTAGCAATGCCCACAGTATTTATAATCTACTGAATCCGATCACATTCTCCCGCGATCTGTTTCCTAATCACCACGAGGTACGCGCGGAATGTACACTTGTGGGGACACACCGTGGATGCTGGTAAGTGTAAACACGAAGTTTGCCACTAACTGTTCGGACGTCCAAGTTACAAATTAGTGTCTAGCTATTTTGTGTCTAAGAGTAGACCTATCCCTATGCAGGTATATAAGTCGCAAGGATATGATAAACAGAGATTTAGTCAATTCCCTAAGTGATTTTATCAAATCACGGAGGATGTTAAAATAACAACACCATTTTATCAATGCCCTAAACAATATCCTAATGTTTGCAATAAAGCGATCATCTTTCTTTATATCTATCTATCCCCATTTTGTCAAATCATTTGGAGAATTGATCAAATCTCTGTTTTTATCATATCTTTGCGAGACGTATATGTGTATATTCCAAACCAAACGTGCGCAAATTTCTACTGCAATAAATCATTGACTGCATATGTATTGTTCGAAAACTGCAGCGGACGGACTACCAATACCAATTATACTGGATATTGTGGGTCGATCCTCATTGTTTCTGGTTTCCTAGATACAGGGAATCCTAGTAAGAGGATCTATATAACTATGTATGTGATCGTTGGGCGTGAAACTAGAGTAAGTAGCAGCGCAATAGCGAGCGCAGTGCATCGCCGCGCAGGATTTTGCAAAACAGTTCTAGGTGGTGCTGTTATTGTTATGGGCTGGCGTATTGCTTACCATAAGGCAAACGACCAGCTCGTCTCGTCATTAAGAATACATAAAAAAGTAGGTTACTTATGCAGGGTCATATAATCAAACCGAAGGTAAAATAGAACCTCATATGAACCTCTACTCGTAAATTATTTATGTAATTACTTAGTAGCTAATGAGAAAACAAAGATTTTTTTTATACATAATGAGTGCATGCAACTAATTTTATGGAGCCCATAAATGTAGCGTGCTCGGGAACATTTTATTATTGTACGAAGGTCGATCGATTTAAACTTGAACGTTTGTACTTAGGTTTGAAAATAAGTACTTTTTAAGTACCTACTTCATATGGAAATACGTACCGTCCATCAGAGTTATCTGATTAGCAGGTATCTCGCTAATATAGTTCGCCAACGAAATTAATGGACATATGAGACTTAATATCTGATGTCTCGGGGTGATGAGCGCAATGCCGTACTATGCACTTTTTAATCTTTTTATGGTGTTAAAAGTTTTGGGTGGCACTGCATTTGGACAAGTGTGGCGCTTACCATCAAGGGAACAATGTGCGCGTCACAATAATCAATTCCATTAAAAATACCTACTAATTTTACTGCGATAGAGTAGTCCATAGCCAGTTTTACGAACACCACCAAGGCAAAATGGTGATTAATTACGATAAATTTTTGTGTTGTTTGTGGTTATGCTAATCCTTCGATTAGAGCTTTCCATGAATACTTCACAACTCCGTAAGAGAAAGAGAGAAAATTGAAAAATGGATAATGACAATAACTCTGTAGACGAGGTGAATTTTTCTGTGAAGTCATATTTGCTTCTTTTCTTACATCTCAGCTAGCCATCCACACATACTTGACAGATCTAGCTATCGGTGCTTCGCAGGCAAACAGATCTGCTAGGCCTTGACTGCCATGCAAGCATGAGTCAAATCTATTCCATTCCTCGCTACACACAAACTGATCTGCCTGCCGTATATAGTTAGGTCCATCTATGCGTGTCTGGTTAACTAACCCCATGCATGCCACATCAGGCCTACCCATACAGGGTATATATGATCAAAGCCGGACACCGTCAGCGGGTCGCGCGTCGTTACACGTGCCGCGTCAGAAGAGATAAGAGCTAAGCGATAAAAAAGACGCGCTCTGTAGGTTAATATGACTGGTAGGTATACAGCGCTACGCGAGCTGAATTGAATTTTATTGCGTCATAGCGAGCGTCGCTATTTGTTTAAATGTCTTTGCTGAGTGATGCTTCTCTCCCTTAGTATTCTGTAGCCACATTCAAAAGTCAAACCCTATTTGCGGATATCATTCGCTCGCAGATGCATAGCAAATATTTCCAATAATCTATCGGTCAGTCAGTCATTTTCATAATACAAATTCCACTTTCTACACTACAGTGGATAAACTCAAGCAAAACATAACATCATGCACATCCATGAAAGTAAAATGGTAAGTCGTGAATGCACCAATGACTACCCGGCACGATAAACGGTAACACGCGTGTTTGCGTTGCGTATAAACTGTTTGCAGTTACTACAGAATTGGGCGAAAAACTCTATTTTTAATTGTTGGCCAGTTAAAACTCAACTATGTAGATTGGAAAGATGTTGCTTTTTAAATGAAAAAGCATTGTAACCAGCGAAATTACTGGGCATTATGAGACTCAACAGCTAATTGTCTCAGAGTGACGAGCAAAGTGCAACGCCGCGCAGGATTTTGCAAAGTTCTGGGTGGTGCTGTTATTGTTATGGGCTGGCATATTGTTTACCATCAGGCAAACGACCAGCTGGTCTCGTCATTCAGTCACATAAAAAAAAATCTCCTTATGATAAATATTAACTAACTACTTAGATCTGCGTTTATTTTCACTGTATGTACATTATGACGAACAACAAGGACCTCTCGCAACACTCAAAACCAAATTTGCCAATTTATTGTAATATTGCGTGTCAGGAATAAATGTATTTTTTTTATTTCTTTCAAATATATTTCCCTGCAACAGACATGGCGGATACTTATAATGCCATTACTAATTTTGTTTTACGTCTTTCTCTCTTTCTGGATTGTTATCAAGGAGTAAACAGGTATTATTATATTTATACAAGTGAGTATACCACCAGTAGATGGAGTAGATGTTGTTTACAAAGGTTACGTACTCCATTCTACGGCTGGGTACCATAACCTCACGAAGTAAAGTTAAAGTAGGCTAACTAATTAAACTTCCTACAAATCGTTGTGACTAGTCATGAACGGAAATCAAGTGAGAATTCCTCACATTCTCGTCCGTACATTAGAGAAGCAAATCTATGTAAAGTTAGAAGTCGGGAATTTGGAATCCATTTAGAGCTAGTCTATTAGAGCTGCAATTTCCAAACTGGAGTTTGTAGACCAGTTAGAACTTAGAATGGGATAAGCAAAGTAGACGAGTCAGGAGGTAATTAACGTGAAGACCTGTTCAGATAAAGAAATTATAGATCTGCGGATGGTTCATTATCACTGATAAGCTCCAACGTAATTACCGGACATTTATGACCTGAATGGAGATGAAGCAGGTGTGGCTAAGTGGAAACTCGTGCGACTTTCGGTACACACTGGAGTTCGAATCCCACTGACCCCGTACCAAGTGCGAATTTAACACTCTCTCTCAAATGGCGAAGGAAAAGATCGTGTGAAAACCAGCGTATTCAAGAATCGTAAAATTTAAGGACATGAGATATCCGCCAACCTGCTCTAGGCTAGCGTGGTAGATTCTGTCTTTTTGAGGCCCGTGTTGCAGCTAGTGATATCATATTGGGCTGATGATGGTGATGATAAGACCTGAAAACTGATGGTTCAGGGTAACGAGCGTAGTGCGTGCAGGAATCATAAATTCAAAGTTGTTTGTGGCAATGGAAGATCAATGGCGTTATATACCCTAAGCTCACGATTATGTCAGTGTAAAAAACTCAGTATCATAAAAAAAACCTCAGTTTGCCCATAAAACCATTGACCAGATCTACTGGGTAACTGTCACCCACAAAAATATAAAAAGATTAAGAGCCACTGTGCTAGACAAGGCGACCGCGATCCGCATCCTGCATTCTAGGCATACGTATCGCCACATGTGGCGTATTTAACTTGGTGCATGAGGAAATTCGCGTATATTAGGACTTTTCAGGTTTTTATCAAATACGAGTATAGGCCTAGTGTAGGCCCAAAAGTTGTATTTGTGGACTAACTAGCCGTTAGGTACACAAGGTTTAATGAACTAAGGTAATGTACACAACACTATAGACATCTCCCCAAGAGAGAGGGGAAAATCTACAAAATCTCCTCACGTAATTAATGATCGCCCCCTAACCCACTAAGAGGGCGACCTGTAATATTTTCTTATAGACAGTCCGCAGCGGTCAATGCGCTTTTTCGTATCCAATTGATCTACCCATTTTACGAAACATATTTTCAAATGCAAATTTTGCCACTTGTCACATAAGTAGATAGTCATATATATGCTTACATGTAAGTATGTTGTAATTGGGTAAATTGGTCGGCAAATGTTATGTTTAAACATAAATAATGCAACTACTTGTTTGCTTGTTTAAACCACGTCGTAAGTCGTAAGCACTTAGCTTTTGACCTGAGACATTTCTGCATGCACGCACTATCTGTGTCAACGAACTCTCTTAAAACGATCAACGAACTAGAGAAATGATTTTTAGACATATAAGGTGAAGATATAAAGAGTAAGAACCTTCGTATACCTACATTACCTACTAATAAAAGTGGAATATATAGATGACGCAGATACCATGAGATGAAAACAAGCTGACTCAGCTTGTATTCCTCAGCATAGCTGATGAATGAAGATAGCAGCTCTCATAATTTTTTAATGTATTTGAGTAATAAGACGAGCAAGTCTTTCGCTTGATGGAAAGCTCCACGCCTGCCCATAACAATTGCAGTGCTACCCAGAACTTTTAATACCGTCAAAAGTATTGCGTAGCACTGGATTGCGCTCATCAACCTGAGACATCAGATATTAAGTCTTATATGCCCAGTAATTTCGTCCCTTCAAACTGGAACACAGTAATACTTGCGCACTACTGCTTAGCAGGATTCTAAATTTAATGTCATCCTACTACCTCTACCACCTTACCTATCTACGTAAATCAAATCAATGGACCTTAACATAGATTCACTATATCCTAGGGAACCATCAGTATATACTAGGACCCTACAACAACTAGACACGAACCAAATGCTTCTATGCACAAACATTTCTCCTGTATCGAGTCCCCATCTTCCGCAACTATGCGCTTTTTGTTTTTTTATTTAGTAACTCATTGCAACTATTCAAAGTCAAAGTCAAAATGTCTTTATTCATGTTTGGCATCACAGACGCACTTATGGAACGTCAAATTATCACAAGACTTTACCACAGTATCGGAAAAAGAACCACTACTCATAAGATACAACAAGACGCACGGATACTCGGCATCCATACGTGGTTGACATTCCTCCTGCCCGAACAAAGCGTTTTGCATCGACCTTTTTAATGTGAACAGCTAAGGAATGGAACACCTTACCAGCGTCTTTGTTTCCCGATTCATATAATCTGGGTGTCTTCAAGTCTCGAGTGAATCGGTGTCTAGGCAAGCATGATCCATCTTCGACCGCGTCGTCACTTTCCATCAGGTGAGACTGCGGTCAAAAGCTTGCCTATAAATATAAAAAAAAAAGAAAGATACGGCAAGAAACTGAGGATATTGTAATGGTTCCTATTTCTCTGCAAGCGACGTAACAGAAGTCGTGATTGACAACCGACAAGTCATAATACGGACGCTTTCATCAAGTATCTACCACCACTTCGTGATATTGTGAAAATTGACCATTCAATATGCACGCTTTGACGATGAAATCTTTTGTATTAAGAGGTAGGTAGTATTGAAATCGCAGTATTTTTGCAAAGTGATATGAATATCGACCCTCTTTTTTATGTACTCATGATAGTGATTCAATTGAAAATATACCTTGATACTCTATTTTGTAATTTTATTTATGAAAACATTGTGAAACATGTTGGACTATATATAACACAGTTAACAATATAACTTATCATGTTTCGTGCAAATAAACTATTTTCATTTTTATTTTTAATATTAATATTTAAACTAATCCTTTTCGACAATATCATTGGTCACAAGCCTCGACGTCACCTCGACAGCGACGTTAAAAGTAGCGCCATTACACATTCAAACATATTTTTGTTTTATTAGAAAGAAGTAATATCTAATATTATAGATTCTAAGCTATACTTATAGTCCTTTTGTATATCGCGTAACAACTGCAATGGCTAGGATAAGCTATGATGGCGCGCTACTGCAAGTATTTTGTATTTTCAATCGCTTCCCAATCGCTAATCAGCCGCTTTTAGACAGTGGTGAAGAAACGGTTGTTCAAAAGAAAATGACATTAAAAAAAAATTGTTTCTTTCAAATTGAAGAGCTTGCCTAAATTTCTTACCCGATTACGCAAGTGGCATAAATAAAAATTATATTTCCATTAAAAACCCTCACAATGGCCGTAATTTAAATCGTTGTGTGCCGCACGTTATCTTTGACGTTTTTCATTAAACTTTTGTAATTTATTTCTGTTTAATCAGTTGCCTAAATAAACTACGTAGTCGTAGTCAGTAAACAATAGAGTACAGAATAAGAATAATCTTTTTGTATAAAAATGTGTACATTTGAGATCTTAAATTAAATAGTTAGTTACAACCAACGGCTTATATATTTCGGACGTGAGAACAATAGGTATACACATAGGTATAGTCATAGGTATAGACTTTACAAAAAATAGGTAATTCGCAGAAATGTAGTAACTGTCATAATATTGTAAAACAATAGTAGGTTAAATTCACATAGAAACTGCGCTGGTCTGTGCCAATAATCAACATTTGCACTTAGGTACAAGGCAAATTGATGGCGTCTATGCATCCTTACAATTTAAGTTTCAGATCCATAGACAAGAATACAAAACATTTCATAAGTATATACATCATTCTATATTTGTACATAATTGTTAATTGGTTCTGTAAATAAATAATTGTAATAATTGACGTTCATAAATGCGTCTGTGATGCCAATATTGAATAAAGAACTTTCATAAGTAGGTTAAAAAAAGGAAACATTTCTGCCAATATCAAGACTAACAATAATGATGTATATGCAAATCATTGAGATGAACTATCTAAATGACATGAAAGTTGCATACCATGACAGAATCTGTGGTGTAGTGGTTGGGCAGGTTGACTCAAATCGCATACGCTACTGACGTTGCGGGTTCGATTCCCGCGACAGGACAAATGTTTGTGCACAGAAAAAAATGGCAAGCTTTTCGTGTCTAGGTGTTGTGGAACCATGGCCCTCATCCTCATAGTTCCTGGTTCCTTAGATACAGGGAATCCTAGTAAGAGGCCTAAGATCTATGTATGTGATCTTTGGGCATTATTTATCTATTTATTATTGTATGCAACCGGCATGAAACTTACACCACCTAAATATGCCTTTATTATAGGTATACCTGGAATTGTAAACCAATAGTTCCACTAAATCAATCGAGTAGCATGTCATCAACTAGCTATCATCTTTCACATGGCACGACGCTTGCACAACCGGCCACATCACAATTGCAATTACGCAATACATTGTTCAATAAAGTATGTTCAGGTATCTTTGTTATCGAATTGAATACGCCTTTCCGCAGTTAAACATATACTGTAGTTAGTTGAATGACATTGTGGTTTGCTATTGAACTGCTTACAATGTTTGCATTGGTGTATTTCTATACATTTGAATTTCTTTTTGTGTTTGATGAGAGGATATTTTCTACCTCGGCGTTCTGAATATCGCTTAAAACTTCGAGCTGATAACTACTTAACTGATAACTTCAAACTGTATTAACTAAGAGAGTTTTTAACCGACTTCAAAAAAGGAGAAGGTTCTCTATTCGAATGTTTTTTTTTGTTTGTTACCTCAGAACTCCGTCATTTATGAACCGATTTCTTTTTGCGTTGGGTTCAGTATAGCTACGAAGTGGTCACATATAAATTCATCGATATGTGTGACCTTGGACTTCGAAGATACATAGAAGTCGGTTTATGTTTTTTTTCTAAAAATTAATTATTGTGACCCATAGAGAGTTACGGGGTTAGGATGATATGGGTTGATATTACTTTGTTATAATTCAAGTAAATATACAGGACTCCTGCTTTTTATGAAACTGAATAATGAGACGAGCATGTCGTTTGCCTGATGGTAAGCAATACGCCAGCCCATAACAATAACAGCACCACCCAGAACTTTGTTTTGCAAAATCCTGCGCGGCACTGCACTGCGCTCATCACCCTGAGACAATTAGAGTCTCACAATGCCCAGTAATTTCGCTGGCTACAATGCCCTTCAAACCGGAACATAGTAATGCTTGCGCACTACTGCTTGGCGGTTGAATAACTGGCAAAGCGGTGGTACCCACCAAGACGGCCTCTCGCATACGAGAAACCTACCACCAGTTAATTAAATTGTAGTCTCCTCGATACAGGCTTGCCCAGTGAGGAGACTATAATAGTTATTTGTTAGATAAAAAGTGTCTGCAATTTGTAGTAATCATATAATAAGTAATTCCTAGTTTAAATTGTACCTACCTAACAATGTAACCTTACTTACTACCTTTATTGCAGTAAAAAAAAATTTTCATTTTCATTTTCATTGCAATGCATGCCAGGTACAGCTGGTACTATACAATTATTATTACATCTGTACGCTTCGAAATGGTTTAGTAATACAATAATTATTAGTAATAAATCTTATGAAACTAATAACATACTTCTTTGATCACGTGAACTGTGTCACGTAGTATATAAATTGTAGGTGCTATATCAAACGTAGTCGATTATGGGCAAATGCAAGTAATTGAATATACTTATGTCATTGAGAAACGTGTAGAAAATATTAGTAATATGGTAAATATGGAATTGCGAAAGGCTTTTACTTCTCTACGTGTTGTTTATGTTTGAGTGTCCATACCTTGCATAAGTTTGAAATGTGCGTGTTAAAATAAAGGTTTTCCATCAACAACACCAATTTGATCAAAGTTCAAAGCTTGATATTTAATTTTTGAACGTCAAATATTACAATGACTACCACCGTATCGGAAAAAGAACCACTACTCAGAAAACACGGCAAGAAACTGAGGGGCATTTTTTTTAGAACTCTTTTTACAATATGTTTGTTTTTGACAATATGTGATGTGGCTAAGTTACTTTGATAACCAAATTTTAGACCATGTTTTACTTTATCTTTATTTTCCTTTATCAAACCATTAATATAGTGTAGTACAAGTTAAGATAATTCAATTCTTGATGCATACAAGAGTGTGATGTAAAAAAATGGTTTACAAGGAGATGCGCAGAACCTACACTAAGAATAACAATTCTTCTTGTGTCGTAGGTCGCATACCCTTTGTTGGTACAAGTTTGTTAAAATTTCTATGGTACTTTTTCCCATTTATGAGTGCGTTCGTCAGTCTGTTTTCTTACGAAGAGATCGCTCCACAGTAATGCAACTTTAATTGCTTTTTTATTAGACTAGCTACTCATTGCTACAGGGTTTAAGTTAAATTTTCGTATAAGCAACCGTTGTTGCGCTAGACCACCGGAGCCGTTATTCATAGGGTAGTTTAGCAACCACAGCTCTAAAGCTATAAGCTGTCCTAAGGCAAAGAGCCGCTGGCAAAATAGCAGTACCTATGTACCAACCTCTGAAATTGCATGATCAAACACAATAATCAAAAACTGCCCACTATGGGTACCTACAGACCTACGTATGCAATAAACAATACAAGTAGGTAACCCAAGAACTCTATGACGCTTTGTCAAATCGTCGTCGTTCCACCTCATCGCTTACAAAGACAATTAAATTCCCATACATATCCTATCCTAAAACTTACCGGTCACTGCTCAACAATGAACAAGAAGCCAATCGAACAACTGGTAATTACGCAGTAACTATTCGATAATTAGCGATTTTAATTGATTGGACGTCCCAGTAACTTGCACGCGAGTCAACACGGCTCGGTGCCGGATGCCAATCCACGAATGGTTATAAAATGGATGTTAATAAATCAATGCTTGTAAGTTTCAGAAAAATCACATCTAAGTTAATTAAGCAACGTTGCGGTCACACAACTTGGATGGGTGACCGTTTGTATGGAATTTACATCTGAGCGCTACCGTGCTTCGGAGGGCACGTTAAGCCGTCGGCGTCGGTCCCGGTTGTGGTCTTAGGACAGCAATAGTTAGGCCATGTCGGAGGCTTTGAAATGAAATGAAATTGTTTTATTTGCGTGAAACATGGTAGGTACAGGTATGATGTCACACTTATAAAATAGCTCAGCATGTTTCACCAGAAATTGGCATGCAAAATTTAAAAAGTATATATTATTATTAATTGAATCATACAAGTTTACAATAATTATGATATTAATGACTTGAAACATTTCAATTTATTACTCAATATTGAAATTAAGTTATTCATAATGTCTATTCGCAATATTCAAAGTCAAAATTGTATTGAAAGTGTCATGTCATTTGTTTTAAATTAAATAATAAAAATTCTTTCATGTCGTAAAAGCAGTTTTCTATTGACCACCTTTGCAGTTTGTTTTAAAAAAAAAGTATATGGGAGCTCTCTGATAGCCCTAGGAATATGGTTGAAAACTTTGATTGCCATTACATTGCAGTTTCGTTGACATAGAGCCATTCGACAGCTAACCATTCTTAGCCTAGTAGGGTCCCTGCTTAAAAAAACAATTAAGTTTTTTGTTACGATCAAATTTTTCAAACAATTCAGGGTGCTTTTTTATAAAAACTCCAATCTGCATTATGTACAAGCCGGTCAAAGTCAAATTTTTAGGTTTTTGAAAAGTGGTCTACATGACTCCAGTGGTCCAGCACCACATATGGCTCTAATGCACTTTTTTTGCACTAAGAATGCTTTAATGATGTCTGATGGGTTCGACACTAGGGTTAGCCTCATACCCACACAAGGGAAGAAGAACCTGTTAAAAGCAATCTGTATCGCAATTTGGTACTGTTGGACAAGCCACTGTCATAAAATGAAAGACTAACGCTTCACTAGCAGTTGGAAAATACAAATTACGGTCATTATAGTAAACTCAAACTTAGTGGCGGCTTTAAACTTAGACGTACCTAAGCTAAGAACACTAAGAACAAATGATACATATATCTTTCATAATAGGACTATAAGTTGTCCGAAATGCTCCAGCATTGAAGTGGCTTCTATGTTCAAGGCTCCAGCTTGTCACCAGTAGGCAATAAAACAACAAAAACAAGATGCATTGCCCATTACAGCATATTGGCCTAACAAAGTACCTAAAAGAAATAATTACTCGTACAAAAAGGCAATTATTACATATTTTTCATGCTTTCTTCCGCTGAAACTCATATAATTTATATCTTTTTGTGCACATTCTTGTTGCAATTAGAAAGCTGAAGCGATCGTGTTCTGACTGAAGGATAAATATTTTATGAGGCGACGACTTTATCTAAACGAATAAGGCGGGTGATCTATGTATATTTTCTTTGTTGTCTGTTTGTTCGTTTCTACGTGCATACTCGTACTGGAAGAGATCGCTTTTAGCGATAAGTCCGCCCGTTGTCTATAGTCTGTAAGAATATTTCGTGTACCTTGTTAATTTCTTGTTTGGTGTACAATAAAGCATTAATTATTATTATTATTACTCGAAGCATTATTTTTAACCGACGGTTGTTTTAACGAGGAGATGGTTCTCTATTCGATTGTCTTTTTTAATGTTTGTTACCTCAGAACTCCGTCATTCATGAACCGATTTGGAAAATGCTTTGGGTTCAGTATAGCTACGAAGTGGTCCCATATACATTTCATCGATATTTGACCTTGGACTTCGAAGATACATTGAAGTCAGTTTTTTCGTTTGATAAAACGTATACTTGTCTTTGTTGTCTGTTTGTCTGTTTGTACGTGCATTACTCAAAGCGTTATTTTTACAGTGACAAGCATCAGGTCGTTCGATGGTAAGCAGCATGCTCATAACAACTTCAGTTGATAATAATTTACTACATGTTAAGCCCCCGACGCAAAAAAGATGTATATAAGTGCGTATATAAATGGTATATAAGTGTGTATATAAGGGTATATATAAGTTTGACCACTGTGTGTCTGTCTGTGGCAATGTAGCTCTTAAACGGGTGAACCGAATTGGATGCAGTTTTTAGGGTCCCGTACCCAAAGGATAAAACGGGACCCTATTACTAAGACTCCGCTGTTCGTCCGTCTGTCTGTCTGTCCGTCTGTCACCAGGCTGTAACCATGAACCGTTATAGTTAGACAGTTGACACAGTTGACCGACAGTTTCACAGATGATGTATTTCTGTTGCCGCTATAAAGAAATACTACAAACACTAAAAAACAGAATAAAATAAATATGTAAGGGAGCTCCCATACAACAAACGTGATTTTTTTGCCGTTTTTATAGATGATGGAACGGTACCCCTCGTGCGCGGATGAGACTCGCACTTGGCCGGTTTTTTTATTTGAAAGCAGTTGTTCTAGCGGTGGTTCTTAGACACTTTTCATTAAAATCGGTTAACCCATTTATACTTTTCATTGTTTTTTGTGTCGGGGGTTTTATATTTTTTTTAATATTTGTTATTGCAATTTTTGTTAACTGATTTGAGTAAAATTCGGAATGGAGATACAAAAATCTCTTTATTGCATAGTAAAGGTAGGTACAATATAAAGTTGAAAACCCTGCCCACTGCTTTAGTTTATCACTGTGTTGGAGTAGGCAGTTTCTTTCCTTCAACTAGGATCAAATATATATACAAAAGAGACTAAATTAATCACTATACTATTTAGGCTTAGGATAGCTTATAGCTGGATTAACACATAGGCTACTTTTGATTCCGGGAAACCGCGGGTGAAACCGCGGTGCGCAGCTAGTAGCATACAACTTTACAACAACTTGCGTCAACCTATTCGAAATCTTATGTCATCAGTTGCTAATCACCGCCAATCACACACAGATGCGATCCATCTTACCAATTGGTACATCTACCTATACATTACAGTTCCACCTCGTTTGACGGCACACATGAAAGAGTAAGGAAATCACATCAGTACTGGTTATATAAGTTTGTTGGTATTTTGGAACCATATCGCAGTAAATAAACCTTAACGTTTGCTTTATCATATAGCTAAGTAGCTTAGCTGTTCATTTTGAATTGAACTTTAATTATGTTTTGTTTGTATTTATTATTATGTCTATACAGTAAACATAGATACTATTATATTTTTGATGTTTTGTAATTAGATAGATAGATAGATAACACTTTATTGCACTTAAAAAAAGAAAACAGAATTACAGTTGGTAATACAAAGTCAAAGTCAAATATCATTTATTAAATAGGCACAAAAGTGCACTTTTAAAGGTCATAAACACATGATATAAATAAAATATGTTAAAAATTGTAACTTATGTTAACATGACTTTGAAAAAAGTAAGTATGTTTACCCATTTCTTTCCTATACTCAAATTGAAGTCTGAGTGCTGAAAAGAAATGCGAAAACTGACTCTACCAGTGCTTTGGAAATACGCCCGCTAGAGAAGATAGCACCAAGAAACTCTGCGGGGATGTTTTTTTTGCAGCTCTTTTAAAATGTCTCGAAAATAACAATTACCTATAAATTAGAATTAACAGAATGTCAAACAAGAAATGCGAGTGAGAAGTCCCATAGTCATAGTATCAGGTGGTATCAGTAACAGAAAAGTGTAAAAAAAATAAAATATATATAAGTAGGTATGACAGTAGCAGTAGGAGTGACTAGAACAGACCTGTCCCCGCAAGCAGCACCCTAATACATAATTAATAAGTACTATAGGCGGTCTTATCGCTAAGCAGCGATCTCTTCCAGACAACCATAGGGTAAGGAAAACATTACTACATTATTTACTACCATATATCTTTTATTTTAATTATTACATACACCAACTGACCGCAATTTTTTACCATTTTATTCCTGTCCATCCAAAGGTTGCTTGTAAGAAATTGCACATAGCGATAAGGCCGCCCATTGTTTTACCACTATTCTTTGTAACTGTAAACTTCTGTTTCCTGTTTTGGTGATTAATAAAGTATTAGTGTATTGTATTGGATTTTATGTTGGGATTTTGGAATATTTTGTGTAATGAACGGTTATTCGTTAGACATTTAACCTACTAACTTGCATAGTACAGCCAAAGAAAACTAAATATTGGTACAGCGATGCTGTCTTAGTCACCTTAGGACATCAGCTTTATGTTCAACTAGCGGCACCCCGCGGTTTCACCCGCGGTTTTCCGTGATAAAAAGTAGCCTATGTCCTTTTTCAGGACCTAAGGTACTAACACGCCCAATTTTATCAAAATCCGATCGAATTATCGAAGTAAGAATTACCGAAGGAATTATCGATCGAAGTAGTTTTTGCGTGATTGAGTAACAAACATCCATCCATCCTCACAAACTTTCGCATCTCTGCATAGTATAAAACAAAGTCACTACCCGCCGTCTGTACGCTTAGATCTTTTAAACTTCCGGATTTTAATGCGGTTTTCATCAATAGACAGAGTGATTCAAGAGGAAGGTTTATATGTATAATACATGCATATAAACCTTCCTCTTCTTCCGTGCGAAGCCGGGGCGGGTCGCTAGTTTATAATATTAGTAGGATTCCCAGTCTTATTACGAAAGAGTTCTAAAGTGATCATAATAATGTATAATAATGTATGCACATTGCGAGGTGTTATATAAGAGAACTGATGAGCAGTGACGTAAGGACAGGAAAAGCCAGTAAACAGTAATGAAACTATGCGTTTTTATGATTTTATAGCGTACACTGAGAAACATTACGTTTGTGTTGGGCAATGGAGCCTAGTTTACGTCTTAATGATCTTGGTTAAGCAAATCCGGTTATCTTCAAGTTTTTGGTTACGATGATGGTCTTGCAGCAGAACTAGATACCACTTTAACGAGTTCAAAAAAGGAGGAGGTTCTCAATTCGACTGTGTAATATGTTTCTTACGCGATTACTCCGGTAATTATGAATTGATTTTGATGGTTCTTTTTTGTTTGATAGATTGTACTTCAGAGGTGGTCCCATATACATTTTATCAAAAATAAATCAGTGCTTTTTGAAAAAGTTTACAATAAACAAAAAAATTGGTATAGTCTTGAAATCGGTTTCGGTTTTTTTTCCAAAAAATAATTAATATAAATTATTTGTTATCATTTACCATACTTTCATTATCATCATCATCAGCCTATCGCAGTCCACTGCTGGACATAGGTCTCTCCAAATGCACGCCATTGAGCACGATCCTCAGCTACCCTCGTCTAGCTGCTACCAGCCACCCTACGAAGATCGTCGCTCCACCTAGCCTGAGGGCGTCCTACACTACGTTTGCCAATTCGTGGTCTCCATTCTAGAACGCGTCTACCCCAACGGTTATCGGTTCTGCGGCTAATATGGCCGGCCCACTTCAGCTGGCTAATCCTGTGAGCTATGTCGGTGACTTTACCATACTTTACATACCTACTATAGATAGTACTTTTTACCAAACCGTCACACCATTTTATATCGCTTACCATTATACAAGTTGGTAAAGTACAAAGTACCAGGAGTCCAGAAATACTGAAGAGGAAGACAATAACATAGTCAATATATCAAGTCCACTTCGATTAGAGACTGAGTTACGTTACGGCATAAAGGTGCATATATATATGCTCCTTAGCACATATTCGTATAGAGCTATACAATATAGGAAAGCATAGTTGTATTCATTTACATTCCACTGAATGTCGTTGGCCATTTAAGTACCTTGCAGAAGACAGGTCCAGAATGCGGAAGCTTATGTTTATGCACAACTGTGCACGGAGCCTAAGACTGAAGTATATACCTGAAACAAAAAATTGAGGTTATTAAAAGTTCATTGTGTCGTATATAAATGCATCTTGTTACTGGCATTTTGAATTAAAATGGTAAGGCGTAAATTTAAAGACGTTTAATCAACCCCATGTGTTCTCTGTCCTATATAAAAAAAATATGTTGCCGCCAAAGAGCGCGGTATTGTCTTACAATTCCTTTAAAAAAATGAGCTATTTAGATAGAAAACACTTTAATGCACTTAAAAAAGTAATTACAGTTGGTAATAAATATTTTCTTATAAGCACTACCTTCTTATAAATCTTATCTCTAACTGGAAGATAATGCTTACTAGCATTAAGTTCGCCTACGTACCTACAAATTTGTTTGTGCAATAAAGAATTTTCTATCTATCTATCTGTCGCTGAGCAGCGATCTCTTCCAGAATAGGGAAAAGAAAAACAAAATTACTTATTACTTGTTTGCTTTTACTGATTGTTAGCGATCAGCGTCATCCAATTTCTTTCTTTTTCAGGCATTTTAAGTCTATGTCAAATTTAGGAATTGCAATCCTGCAGCTCATTCAATCCCGCGGGATTGATTTGCGGATTACTTAATCCCGCGCGGGATTAAGCGGGATCCCGCATCTTTGAAATTATGTAATCAAATTGAAACTACAGATTTTTGTGTAAAAGTAAACTTTTATTAAACATTTCTTATATTAAGCAAGATACATTATTTCTTTTCTATTAATTAAGTATAAGTAATTAGTAATCTGTGTTCTTAGATTCATCTTTGAATGTTTGGCGTAGTTTAATAGTTTTGTTTAATTTTACCCTTAAGCTTACTCCTAACAATAGTTGTATATGTTTGTTCATTTCTGTGCGGAACGGCAACATCGCGCTCGTGCTACTCGCGATTTTCGCGAAAGTTTTAGCGCCAAATTTTTAATTTGCGGGGTGTGCGGATCCGCCCTTTGAAGGTGCGGGATCCAGCGGATTAATAAAAGCAGCGGGATCCCGCGGGAATGCGTGATCCCGTTTTGCGGGATTGCAATCCCCAGTCAAATTATTTAAAACAAAATGAGGCGTTTCTCTTCGCTTGAAATTACCCGATTAGTTAACTAGCAGTTGTGCTAGTAGGTTCGTATGATTTTTGCAGCCGCCCCAGCACGGCCGACCGACTCCAAATTGTAGCAACCTACTTTCACTACATACAGCCAGACGGATAGTTTTATTATAGTGAAGTAACAAGGTGTGTGTCTCTTGGTTTGACATCGGCTTGATAAGTGAAATGGGCGGAGACGTTAGGCACCGATTGTCACAATCGGTTGGATTGACAAGGATGGATTTGACAAGTTGCTTTGCGTAAGTTTCTGTTGTTTTGTATGTCTTTTCTGTGTGTGTGCTTTGCAGTAGGCCATCAGGCATGAGAAAGAATTATAAGGAAGAAAACTGGTCTAATTTAAGCCATTCTTCATACGACCTATACAACTTTAACTAGATGAAATGATAAATGAAATGAAAAAAAAATATATTACTGCAATAAAAGTAGTATAGGTTACATTGTTAGGTAGGTACATTTTAAACCAGGAAATACTTATTATATAATTACTACAAACTTTTTATCTAACAAATAAATATCTTTTAGTCTCCTCACTAGGCAAGCTTGTATCGAGGAGACCACAATTTTGAAACTATAAGAGATACATACATAAACTCTTCATTATTCACCTTATAAATATTGAAATTAAGTACAAGTTAAGTGTTTACAATGGTGTAACAATGGGCGGTCTTACCACTATTCCAGACAACCTTTGGAGAGGAAAAACGAAACATAAAAGGATCGCGGTGATAGAAATTATAATAGATATACTAAGGGCTTACATATGATATAAATATATTATCTATTTACTTATACATCATCATCATCATCAGCCTATCACGTTCCCACTGCTGGGACACGAACCTTCTCTCATAAAGAGAGAGTATGGGCCATAATCCACCACGCTGGCCCAGTGGGGGTTGGTGGATGTCACATGTCCTTGATTTTTTGTGATCTTGGACATGCCGGTTTCCTCACGATGTTTTCCTTCACCGTTTTTAGAGTGAATGTTAATGCCGAACATAACTTAAGAAAGTCAGTGGTGCAGAGCCAGTGGGATTCGAACTCGGGTGCGTCGGATCGAAAGTCACACATGCTCCCACTGAGCCACACTCGCTCTAATTACTTATACATATGACTACATAAATGAACTTATATACCTAATTGTTATACATAAATACATCTCTCATACAATATGTAATTACAGTACATAGTCGACAAAATAAGGAGTGTATTAGAAGTGGAAGATGTAGAAAAATCGACTCGTGACTTTGTGACCACCGTAGCTGTATTAAAAAGAGCCATATCCGCGCCTATTAAATGATGTATTATCAACCTATCAATTCCAAACTGGTGGTCATGCTTTTTATTAATAAACTTTGCGTGTGGAATTGGATATATATGGAACCACACACGATCCATTATTTAGGGATTTTAAGTATTTTTGTATCAAGTTTTCTAAATGAATAAAATATTATTATTATTACTCAAAAGCTGCTTTTGAAGCCACTGAAGACTGGGAACTATAGGTCATATTTATCGTATGAAAATTTTTCAAACTGACATAAAAGATGCGTTGCACTCACTGCAGAAATTGCATAAGAAAAAAAAACATTATAAAGCTTGTTAACTTGTTTGGAAGACCATTTGCAACATAGCCCTACTTAAAAAAACATAATTTTGTAATACCACACCAACTTGTAATAACTCAATTTACGCATAATCACGTCTCCATTCCCATGTCGTGTAATATTTTATTTACTATTCAAAGAGATATGTATCTGTACTAGTAGCAAGAACTGCCAGTTTTATTTCATCGTTTACATAACACTCTTCCTGGTTTGATCAACACCTTTGTGTATAATCATGCGTAATATTCTCACATGGGAAATTGTAGTGAAATAGATAGGAAGGGGCTAACGTGTCATTTAGTTACGAGAGTCTGGGTCATTATGACTGGCTGGAGTAAAGGGAACAAAAGTGACCATTCCTCTTGGAAACATAACGATGTCCTCCCCCGTCGTCGTGGTTGACGATATTGGCTGGCACATGCTAACGCATTGAAAATCCGATCGCATATATGGCTGGCTAGCTCTATTGCAAGTACAGCCACAAGAGAGTTTGGGGTCAGTCAGAGAGACCTTTGTCAAATGCGCTTCATAAGTCGTCGTGAATTATAGCTTTTGATAGCAAACTTGGCCACAACAACCCAGGACAAAGGCGACTAGCATTTTATATAGTACATATCTTAGTATATTGAACAGCAGCATGACTTTGTCGGTTTTGTATGTCGCAAGTCATCGGCCTTACCACCTATAAAATGTCTAATCTTTGTTGGACTCCGAAAATGTTCTGATTTCGGGGAACAGATTTCATCTGTAAATATTGCCTACCGCGACAAGTAACTCTATCATCCATTGACTCCCATACCACCTTTGTTTATTACAAAGTTATTCGATGTTTATTCATAACATCAATTAATGATTCAATTCCATTATTATCGGACGCAGCCATTCGATCGTTCCCAATGCGTCCGATTTATTGCGCGAAAAGATTGATAAGTTGATAAGTTACTGAGTACTTAGTATTGTAATGGCGAAAGGGCAAGAAAAGAATGTTAGCCATGTTCGGTGTTTGATTGAAGTTAGATTAAAGTAATAAGGTTTTTTGCCCATAAGGATTAAGCAAAACGCCTGCGCATTATGTTCGGTGTTTGATTGAAGTAAAATGGTTTTGTGCCATGGATTGAGTGACGAGAGAAGTAGGTCGTTCACCTAATGGTAAGCAAAACACCTGCGCATAACAGCTGTAGTACCACCTAGAACTTTGTTATGCAAAATCCTTCACAGCACTACACTAAGCTCGTCTCGCTCGCTGAAGATTATTTTTTTTCATATGCAACAAAATATTTAGACTTTTGTGCAAAGTAGGTTCTTCAAGTTCTGCTTGTTGAGTCAACTTGGGATTTTTTGTATTTAATAACCCATTTTTATGAAGTCACTTTCTTGTTTGTCTGTCTGTCTCTCTGTTTGTCGTTCCGAGTGGAATCTTGCCGATTTCAAAAATTCTTTTTGCGTTCTGTTTAGTATAACTACGAAGTGGTCCCATATAAATTTCATCGATATTTGACCTTGGACTTACTTGAAGATACATTGAAGTCGGCTTTTTTTTGGTAAATTGTATACTTGTTAGATTATATTTTTAATCTGTCACTTTCTCTTTAATCTGTCTGTTTCTTTCATCTTTATCACTTATTGATATAGGTATGGCCACTATCTCGCCTGATGTTAGCGACGATGTAGCCGAAGATGGAGCACATAGATATAGAGCAAGACGGTATTTGAGCGGTTTCTCAGACCCGTCTCCGTGATGATTGCAACATATGTATACTAGGTAATAAAAAGTAGTGCCAAAATCAATTTGAATTGAGCATGTGCGTCAGCAACAAATCATTGCACAATTGAAATGATGTCGTCTATTCTGGGCTAGACTCTAGACCAAAATAGTGCTTGACCTACAATCTAGACAGAAATAGTTTAGTCTCTAGACATTAGGCGTTGCCAGCTATAGTGACGCAAAAGAAATGGCTGCATTGACATGTTCCAGTTAAATGAAGGCTTAATTGCGCCGATGCTTCTATCTTTAGATAGGTATACAACCAGACCTAGCGCACTCCGCACTGTAGGTACGAAGCTACAAGTACATAGCTGGACACCGACGGCGGGTCGCGCGTCGTTACACGTGCCGCGTCAGAAGAGATAAGAGCTATGTGGTAGAAAGAGAGGCGCCCTGTAGGTTAATACGACTGGTAGGTATGCAGTGCTACGCGAGCTGAATTGAATTTTATTGCGTCATAGCAAGAGTCGCTATTTTTTAAAATTTGTTTGTGATGCTTGTGTCCCTTAGTATTCTGTGATACAACTAAGAAACAAGATATATAGAACACGTGAAACGCATTGCCAACGTCTGTGTTTCCTGACAATTACAATCTGGGAGTCTTCAAATCGAGAGTGAACAGGTATCTTCTGGGCGAGCGTGTTACATCTTAGACCACATTATCGCTTACCTTCAGGTGAGATAGTGGTCAAACGCAAGCCTATAGAGAAGATACAGTTAGTAAAGAACGTAAAGTTTAAACGCTGCCATGCACTACGCTGACTACTCAGACCAGCTTTAAAATGTCAAATGGGCAGTCGATTGCTAGCAATAAGTGAAGATGTCCCATCAGAAGGAATTACTGGGCATATGATACTTAATATCTGCTGTCTCGGGCTGATGAGCGCAATTCAGTGATAAACAGTACTTAAAGTTTGGAAACTAAAGTTTGGAAACTATCGTGAGTCGAAATATTCATTATAAATATAAAGGGCTACACTCACGTTATGATTGTGTCAGATAACTCCGACCAGGTTTCGGACAATTAGGATGTCCTTCTTCCGGGAGTTTACGCTTTGGATTCGCGGCGCAGACAGTACTTTTTACGGTATTATAAGTTCTGGATGGCACTGCAATTATTATAGTCATGCGTGGTACTTTCCATCAAGCGAAAAACTTGCTTGTCTCATTACTCAGTTCCTAAAAAAAACGTAAAGTAAATCTCTTGGTAACACCCAGGCAATTCAGTAGTTAGCGTCAACAAATACCTCTTCAACTGACCTTCAACACTTGTCAGCGTATTGCCGATTCATTGATCCGATAGTCTGAACCTAATCGATTGACGAATATAATCGATTGTCGACAAGCGCGTGTCATGCCTCCGAAATCGGTTTCCCATGAATAGGCGGGTTTCGTCACAGCGTTTCCGATTCTGGTCGACTTCCGGTGGTCAAACAAACTTATTCAATTGGTAAAGCTGCTGTTCGTTACTAGTGTATTTTGCATGACAATAAATGAAAATGAATTCTTTTTGAAACGTAAGAGCCGAAGTAGTTGGCAATGTTGGTACTTATGTAGATATGTGGTCTGTACCACCAAAGAAAACTAAGTAGTAGGTACCACTAACTTAGTTTAATATACAAATTTAATATGTAACATGTAATATATGATGAAAGTTTGCCAATGCCAACTGCTAGAATGAAGGTTGCTCTTTAGGACTAGAATATCTTTCTCTTTACAAAAAGATAGATAGATGAACGCTTTATCGCAAACATTAAATTAAAGACATTACATAAAAACAATTAAAGAAACTTGTGGATGCGGAATGCGCAGGAGCGGAACAAATGGCGTGAGGGAGAGGAGGCCTTTACCCAGCTGTGGGTGGACACGGGCTGAAATGATGATGATGATGAATTAAGAAGTGTTACAATAGGCGGCCTTTATGTGGATCTTCAAAGTATAGATCAAGCTTAACATTCTCAATTCTGTAATTAATATTACCATTACTCAGGAAATAACTTATCATAATATATTGGATTTCCTCCACCAAATCGATCAGGATATGAAAATTCCGAGCCCTACCTAGAGCACCAATTTCTTACTCTACTTCCAATCTAGACACAGTTCCCATATTAGGTATGGGGCTGAGAACGAGTTCTACAAATATTAATTTATGCAGTACTGATCGCCGGTATCTGACCTTACTCTGGCATTTGAGCGAAGGAATTTTGCGATCTAGAGGTGTAGAGTTTTGATGTTACGGTTTCACAATAGAGCAAATGACTGTTGCAGCAAATTGCTCGTTTAGTCCTTTCGATGCTGCCGTTTTGCGAAGCTCGAGGTAATGACTGAAATAAGTTTGAACTAGTTGACATGCGCCGACTTCGTTCGTAGGATTATAGCGTCTTTACATTTCTCCAGGACGAAAGTATCTGAAATCTGGATTAGGGTAATCCGGATTAAAGTCAATATTTAACCGAATTAAAAAAAGGAGGAGCTTCTCTATTCGTTTTTTTTAATGTTTGTTACCTCAGAACTCTGTCATTTATAAACCAATTTGAAAAATTCTTTTAGCGTTGGGTTCAGTATAGCTACAATGTGGTCCTATATAAATTTCATCAATATTCGACCTTGGACTTCGAAGATACATTGAAGTCGGCTTTTTTGTTATACAATGAATTATTAATTTGTTATTCCGCACCCCATTGCCTGCAGTAGGTATTCATTTTGGAAACACAGACCGATACTTTTTATAAAGTTTTTGGAAATTATTTTATATAAGGAGGGTTGTTGTTAGGGCTTTCTTTATTTATCATTATTTACTAAATTAATCCATTATTTACCTTTTCTTATATACAATATTAAACTCATTACGATATATATTATTAAATATAGATACATATTCAAAAAATAAATAAAAAAATGGAGGGATTGCTTATATTTACCAATATATTTTAACTTAAATTCATTTTACATTTACTATCAACCCCCATACATATTATATTATTCTAACAACAACCTACATCATATTTAGCGGGATTACACTACATATTTTTATTGCGTATCTTTTTTTTTTAAATTATTTATCAATTATGTCGATTCAGTTTTGACGTCTTGATAATTCTACAGTTTGGTTTCACAATAATGCTTGACTGACTGAGTTGGCATTTTAGGGTTGCAAATTACTTACTTAGGAATTTGCCATCGTTTCATTCATTGAAATAATGAACGTACTCTATATTGTGTATTGTTTTTAGAGTTAAATAGAAATGTGAAATCCAATGCAGCTTAAACTATTTAAAGTCATCATTTCACAAGGCTTTTGCATGCATTTAAACTTTGGTTCACCTATTCGTTTTTATTGCTAATTGCTAATCACAAAATTTTGCGTTTACTAGGCGATACGCGCGGCTCCGTCCGCAGACAATTCTGTTAATATTTATTCTTTAAAGAACAGTTCAGTCCTATTCCAGGAATTAAGTATACCTATGTACATACAAACCAAATTTTATCGAAGTCCGTTCAGTTGTTATGAAGCTAAATGATACCTATTATAAAGGTACCTGTCAAATACACTCACTTTCGCATTTATAATATGAATAAAGTCAAAAGTTAAAGTCGAAATCTATTTAATCATTTTGGCATCACAGACTTACTTATGAACGTCAAATTATCACAATGAGTCTACCTTATCGGAAAAGAACCACAACTCAGAAGATACGGCAAGAGACTGAGATGCTTTTCTTTAGAGATTTTTCTACAATGTTATATTTGTTGTGTACCAGTTGGCTTAGTTGCAGAAGTTTTAAATAGGATTAGTAGGAAATAGGATATGATATACCTATATGGTAAACATAATTAAAATAAAAATAATAAAATGAATACGCCCAACAATCACATAGATCCTGCCCCTAACTAGGATTCCCTGTGTCTAGGTAACCAGCCCGCAACCCATATGTCGCTCAAGCGCCAATCGTATATCGTGTTACACGATATACGATTTACTGCGACTAATGAAATACGGTCTAATTATTGTCGATTCAGGCAAGAAATCGAATTAATCCCATTCATTTTTACCTAAATACAATAAAAAGTTGAGATAAACTTAATGATACATTTTTTTTTGTTACTGATAGACGAGACGAGCTGGTCGTTTCCCTGAAAGTAAGTAATACGCCAACCCATAACAATAACAGCACAACCCAGAACTTTCTTTTGCAAAATCCTGCACGGCGCTGCACTGCGCTCGTCATGCTGAGACAATTAGCTGTCGAGTCTCATAATGCCCAGTAATTTCGCTGGCTATATACGGCATCATAACACATTGTCGCAGTGAATCTACACCCTAATCTGAGCTCAACACGTTAACGTTTGGCGCTTGAGGGACATATGGGTAAGGGGCAGGAAGTACGAGGACATGGTCCCACAACACCCAGATACGAAATAAAAGCTTGCGCTTTATTGTTTCCTTAGTTATTGCTCACCTTGGTATATAATAGATATTTGATGTTGTAACTCTGATGATACTAAAGTTTTGATGTTCATTTCACAATCAGAGTATTTACTGGCAGTAAGGACGTTCAAATGCAATTCAATTTTCAATTCAAGAATTCCTTTAATAAATCCAAAAACTGCTTATCTCATCATGTATATGTTTACTAGCTGCGCCCTGCGGTTTTCCTGCGTAAAAAGTACATACCAAATTTCATCAAAATCCGTTCAGTAGTATTTGCACGATTGAGTATTAGACATCCATCCATCCTCATACTCTTTATATAGGATAGGACCCACTATTCTATTGAAAATTGATTTGATTTATACTAGAACAATGAAACTAAAACTAAAAACCTTAAAAAATATAATAAAATAACTAAAATATATTATTAAATTTCAAAGCGAGTGTGGCTCACCATAGCGAGTGTGGCTCAAAGCGAGTGTGGCTCAGTGGGAGAACGTGTGACTTTCGATCCGACGCACCCGAGTTCGAATCTCGCTGGCCCCGCACCACTGACTTTCTAAAGTTATGTGCGGATTTAACACTCGCTGTAAAAACGGTGAAGGAAAACATCGTGAGGAAACCGGCATGTCCAAGAATTTATCACAAAAATTCAAGGACATGTGACATCCACCAACCCGCACTGGGCCAGCGTGGTGGATTATGGCCCATACTCTCTCTATGAGAGAAGGCCCGTGTCCCAGCAGTGGGAACGTGATGGGCTGATGATGATGATGATATTATTAAAAGGAGTACCTTAAGGCATGGTTCCGAAGATACTGGCAGCGTTCCCCCTTTGAATAGCTAGACAAATTCTTTGTCCGAGGTAGCTGCCAGCTCTTCAGTCTCCTGTGATGTCGACTAACCTTTTTGCTATTTCCTTAAAAAGCTTTATAGCGCTATAGAACCCCACGGACCAAGGGTCTCGACACCGAATGGGACAAAATCAAATCTATATTTATTATAATTATAAATAAAACATCACGAAGACGAAACAAGGTGTGGCCGCGTCGATGATGACATAACGAAACCAAATGGGCAAACATTAGACGCTGACATTTGAACAACCTTAAAACATCTTCACACCTTTATTACGAGCACTTAAAGTTCATTTTCCATCTGCCATAACTGTAAAAGATAATCAAAAATTTTGATAGCTCCTTATACTTTGCGATAAGGTTTAAGTTTGCGTGAAATATGATGATGTGGTTTGGTCAGTAGCATTATGGGCTTCCACGTGTGTTTGAAATTCAATGATAATCACATCATACTAATGTAGCGACTTAATACAACCACCAGACCAAGACCAAGACCAAGAGGCAGACCTTTGCAATGTCACGTGTGAAGTTAAGGACCACGGTTTTCATGTTAACCTGTTTCACCACTTGCGTTTTTTATGGACCTGAGCTATGAGACGAGCGATCGCCTGATGGTAATCGCCACGCCTGCCCATAACAATTGCAGTGGCACCTTTATAGCATTCTTTCTTATTGATGACTTATTAAAATTAATCTAAGAAGACTGACAATTTAAAAACAATCCCTGATTGTATTATATTATGTAGAAATTAATTAATTTTTCCTGTAAGTCCTCCTAATTTATTCGTCCTGTGTATTGTTAGTTTTGATAATTTTTGAATGGTAGTTAATAATAAGATTTATTTAATGAAGTTTAAATTAATTATGATAAGTCACAAATTATCTACTAACATAATTATAAGTACCTTATTAACCACATACGAATGTTACCTAAGTCTGAATTAAATTATTTTATTCTTATATATACAAAGTCCGTTACACAAGGCCCAAAGTGTGACCAATGAGGTAATTTTTTGGGACGAGCTGCCAAATATTGAGTAAACGAGTAACCCTTGCCAAGTACGAGTACACAATTTGTTTTGTAAGTAGATATAATATATGGGTCTTAATATTAGCGTCAGTTACCTTAAGACGCGATGACGTTAAAACATTTTGTTAGGTCATTTCTGGCATCCTTACTCATGGGGGAGGCTAACTGTTAGAATAAATAGTACTCAAAACTGAAACGCAATGAAAATATATAGTGTAATCCCATCCATTCCATTGCATTAAATAGTACTCACTTAATATTATACAAGATAAGTTTTTGAACAGCGATCCTTATTGCAACTAGGTGCTTGAAACGATTTATGGCAATACTTAGAAATTAAGTCTTTAATTATGGTTTAATTATTTTGATTGTTTTGCCACAACTAACTCATTCCATTTCACTCATTTCAATTCACTTGTTTCATTTCACTCATTTCATTTCAATTGTTTTATTTCACTCATTTCATTTTATTTTAAAGAAAACAGAGCTAATGGATATGTCGAAAAAATATTGAAGTCTTACCCAACCCCACATGAAAAAAGCATTAACCCATCGGATTGCTTTAATCATTCTAAAGCTTGACCTAAAACTTAACAAAGAATTTGAAAGGACCATTCATCCGAGCGGTCATTGGGCACCACAAGCATTGCCAGCCTTTGAAATGGTCGCCGAATTGCAGTTATACAATTACCATCACAATCACGGGCTGGTCTAATGCGGTCATTAAATATGGGCATTTTGTTTAGGTGGATTTTGTTAACCAGAAGTAAAGAGATAAACTTATATACATAATATGTATCAATTTTGGACATATTATGTCCAAAATTGATACTATTTTTAACCTCCGACGCAAAAAAGAGGGGTGTTATGAATATGTGAAATGGGTTACCCAAATTTAATGCAGTTTTTTATTTGAAAGCAGGTTTTCAAGCGGTGGTTTTTAGACTTGAAATGAAATGAAATGAAATAAATTTATTTGTCAGAATGTTGGTTACAATATTGCAAGGTAACATAGGACATGTTTATCAAAACGAATTTCAGAAAACTAAAATTTAATAAACCCCTGACACAAAAAACCTATAAAAAGCAATAAACGGCTGAACCGATTTTCGCTATAAAACGGTGTGATGCAGTTGTAATGCTAAGACTTCACCCTATGTTCACTTACTGCCAAAAGCAAATGAGCGAACTCAATTTGTCAATTAGAGTTTTACCACCTTGGATTTAGCCTAAAATCGGGCTAAATTAAGAAGTTACAGAGAGTAATCGTGAGTAATATTTGTATTCTGTGACTCTCATAAATTTAACGGTTTATAGTGCATAATCACTGTCACAACATGCATTCAGTCACGTTTACGACTAACTCTAGTGTAGCCCCAGCATAAAAATCTAGATGTTCGTTCCGAATTTCACGGCCGTGATGGCGGCCGGCGACATATGGTCGGCCTTCATAGCCAGCGGTAGGAAATTACTATTGTTATAGTATTCTAAAAACCTCAATATACTTCGGAGAAAACGCAACAAGAAATATATTTTCCTCAGAGCCTATAAATAAAAATGTAACTTTGTATTATTTTACTTTTTACGACAAAAAGTCAAATTTTAAAAAGATTAGGATGAGACGAGATATTCCAAAAATACAATGTCCTTGACATTTTGTACAATCGCATTAAAATATACTATATTCAAGAATTAAATAAATTTTAATAATCACATAAAACACATCATAAATTACTCTATTATACTATATTTTAGAATTAATTAACCAAAAAATACATCAAAGTAACCTTATTGTATTATATTCTAGAACTAATTCATCATCATCATCAGCCCATCACGTTCCCACTGCTGGGACACGGGTCTTCCCTCATAGAGAGAGAATGGGCCATAATCCACCACGCTGGCCCAGTGCGGGTTGGTGGATGTCACATGTCCTTGAATTTTTTACGAAAAATTCTTGGACATGCCGGTTTCCTCACGATGTTTTCCTTCACCGTTTTCGGAGCGAGTGTTAAATCCGCACATAACTTAAGAAAGTCAGTGGTGCGGGGCCAGCGGGATTCGAACTCGGGTGCGTCGGATCGAAAGTCGCACGAGCTCCCACTGAGCCACACTCGCTCTAGAATTAATTATCCACACAAAATATAATTTTAATTTACTCTTTGTGATTGTCCCACTTCAATTTCAACACTATCATACTAATATTATTAATTGCTAAAGTTAGCATGTAAGTGTATTAGTGTGTTTGTTCCCTATTCACGCTGTAATGGCTCAACAGATTTGAGTGAAACTCGTAATAGCTGATAGCTTTTACCCCGGATTAACACAAAGGCTACATAAATCCCGGGAAACCGCAGGGCGCAGCCAGTAATATCATAAAAGAGAAAGTTTGTGTGTTTGTTTCCTTTTCACGTCGCAACGACTGAACGTCTTTTGATGAAATTTAGGTAGAGTAATACTTTAGACCATGGAATAACACATAGTATCCTTTTTATTCCTAGGTAAAACCGCGGGGCATAGCTAGTAATAAATATATTACACCCTACTACGGAAAGTAATAATTTTTCGATCAACAATAAGACAATTCAAGGTAACATAAAACAGTGTAACAAGAATAAATGTTACTATAAGAAATGTCTTTTACATTATGTACCTATTGTATTTTTAGGACACTTTCTACGTGATCAGACAAACAAACACGCGGAAAATGGTTTTATTTATCAGTTAATGCGAACATTGAGGGATTTATAGACTTGGGCCGGTAGCGTGTAGAATCGGGGCTATAAAATTGCAAACATTCGTAGATTTGTAGGTAACAATCCGATTTTTTATGTAAGAACTGTATTTTAATTGTGAATTGCAATCGCAATTATGATGCAGTGCCTAACTTTCTAAACGTAACGCTCGCTCTTATTTTTATCTTTAGAGATGTACTAGATAACGAGATCAAGTGGATGGTGGTGGTGATTTTATAATATTAAGTAAAAATAGAAGAAAAAAAAGAATAAAAGAAAAGAGTAATAAGTAATAAGGTTAATAAAAGGAGAAAGAATGGATATATATCAAAAGATACACCAGAAATGGAGTAAGTTTTTAATTAAAAATTACTATTATTGGTACCTATGTACTTAATCAGATTTTAATGTAACAAATGACACTAATATTATAAACGCGAAATGTTGTATATGTTTGTGTGTTTGTTACCTCTTGACGCCGCGCGCTGCAACGGCTAATGAAATTTGGAATAGAGATAGCTGGATTAACACATAGGTTATTTTTACCCCGGGAACCCGCGTGGCGCACCTAGTTCTTTATAAATGTAAATAAATAGATAAACAATATAAAAGTGTTTGTCCGGAGAGTACAGAGAAAACTCGTTGAGGATTCATTAATGACCACACGAGAGTCATTGTAGCCATAATTTCAGCTCCAAATCTTCGGCAACAAATTAAAAGCAAAAGTAAACGCGAATGTGTGCCACCTGTCGGTCAACTGCGACGGCGATTATACTCGTATTCAATTTGAGTAAGAAGTAAGGCTCCGGCATTTCACTTTTGTTTCAAGTAGCGTTTACGAACGTGGCTTCTATCTACGGTGTCAGTAGACTCACCAGTTATGGTATATTTTTGACCACGTTTTCATTAAGCTACTTTTATGTTTGTCAGTCGTTTCGAGTGGAATCTTGCAACTCAAATTTCGAGCACATCCCCATTTTCCGGCTGAAACTTTCAGGGTAGCTCATGCATTCTAAATCCATTTATTAGTATGCAACGCCGAGTTAACTTCAAAAGGGGCATAAAAACGTGGATTTTAGTTTCTTTTTCAATCTGTCACTTTTTTCTTACCAATTTTATAAATGCGGTTTGTGAAGATGGATGGATGTTTGTTGCTCAATCACGCAAAAACTACTGACCGGATTTTGATAAAATATAATATGTAGGTACTTTCGGTCCTGGACAAAGATAGGATACTTTTATCCCAAAAAACCGCGGGGCGCACGCTATCCGCGTCCTCCTTTCTGTCTCTGCTTATTTCTGCTAATTCACGCAACGGATTTTGATACTGTTTTCACTGTCATTTAGAGATTTTTTACGGAAGGTTAATATGTATAAAATATTATAATTCAGTTTTTATATCGTAGACAAATTCAATGTTTTTATCAAGTCGTCAAAAAATGGCAACCGCGCAAAGCCGGGTCAGGTAGTATATCATAAATGCAAAAGTTTGTGAAGATGGATGGATGGATGTTTGTTACTCAATCTCACAAATACCTAAAATTTGAGCAATTTTTGCGTGTTGAGTCAAACATCCACACGTCCATCCTCACAAAACTTCACATTTATATTAGTAGGATTGTTTCTAAGTTTGTATCGAGACTATTCGAGACAGTATAGGGCAGTCGTTGACCCCGGTTGGGTAACAGAATGCCAGCAGGTAAATACCTTAGCTGCATTTAACATTAGACCTTGGATTGGTCTGATCATAATCATTTGACCACTGAAACATATCTCAATTTTCTTGTCTCAATAAAGTTATAATGACGACCGCGTTGAAGTCTTTTGTATGACATTTTATTTTATTGTTTTCATGCGCGCTAAGGCCCGATGTGGTCTCATTTTTTTTGTATTCCTGCTTTCTTCTTTATCAGTTACACAAAAGCCTTCAATAATTCGGTAAAAACCTATCTGCCAACGGGTATTGGGTCGAAGAATATGGGCTTATCTTTAACTTATTTATAACCCCTTGCTTTTCTCATATGCAATTTACATATTATATGAACGTTTAATTAGGAGTTCCTTAAAAAATGATTGAAAAAACTTCATCAAAATTCATCAAGTAGTCTAAGCGATGGCGTTATTAACTACTTTATGAATGCTTTTTAGGGAAGTCCAAATGATTCGAAAATTAAATATTTTTAGATCTCATACGCTGCGCTATATTAGTCGATAGTTTAGTAGTAAAGGTTCTTTATATTATTACTAGAAGTCTTAAGACATATTCTAACATGATCGTTGTTACCTCACAAACGCCAATTAGGTGATTTGTCACGTACTCTCAATCACCATCCGACCGCGTTTCTCTAATCGGTAAGATTTCGACATCCAATATCTTACTTTGTAAGGGTTACCGTGCAGGTGTTTACTTAACAGCACATGCACATTATTTTGATAGGCTTTATGCCTGTTATTATAATTGGTGTTGGTTGCAAGATCTCGCCTGGGATGATGATCACAGCGTTTGCCACCTAGGAGAAGAGTGCATACATGAGTATTCTGCCATCTAAGAGATACACTTGAGTATTTTGTCACCTAGGAGAAGAGTGCATACATGAATATTTTGCCAGGTAGAAGAAGAGTGCATTCATCAGTATTTTGCCACCTAGGAGAAGAGTGCATACATAAGTATTTTGCCACCTAGGAGAAGAGTGCATTCAGGAGTATTTTGCCACCTAGAAGAAGAGTGCATTCAGGAGTATTTTGCCACTTAGGAGAAGAGTGCATACATGAGTATTTTGCCACCTAGGAGAAGAGTGCATACATGAGTATTTTGCCACCTAGGAGAAGAGTGCATTCAGGAGTATTTTGCCACCTAGAAGAAGAGTGCATTCAGGAGTATTTTGCCACTTAGGAGAAGAGTGCATACATGAGTATTTTTCCATCTAGGAGAAGAGTGCATTCAGGAGTATTTTGCCACCTAGAAGAAGAGTGCATTCAGTAGTATTTTGCCACTTAGGAGAAGAGTGCATACATGAGTATTTTGCCACCTAGGAGAAGAGTGCATTCAGGAGTATTTTGCCACCTAGAAGAAGAGTGCATTCAGTAGTATTTTGCTACCTAGGAGAAGAGTGCATACATGAGTATTTTGCCACCTAGGAGAAGAGTGCTTACATGAGTATTTTGCAACCTAGGAAAAGAGCGCACATACGAGTATTCTGCAGTGAAGTTTGCTTTGACGTCCGTATTTGTACTGAACTAATCATAGAGTATATCTTCATTGGAACTAATACTAGGAAAATTAATACATATTTGTTCGAGCGAATATATAAATAATTTAAGGTAACTGTTAAGATATTTGAGCAATGAATTGAGAAGTATAGATCTACTCTGTCTACCACTGTCCGATGTCCGGGATACGTTGAGCCACTAAAAAGTTATCCTTAATTGTTAAAACATACCACGATGACCTTGCTAACTTAAAAAAAGACCTCTCGCTTAGAATCGTTGCTCAAGTCACTTGCTTATTCCTATAACGTATTCAAGTCGATGCTTGAGCAATCGAATGTTAACAAAAGCCATTTTGTCGTCGATAAAAGTTTGAATCCTCTACAGATGTGTCTGCCAATTATCATAAACGCTTGAGCATTATTAAATGAATGTGTCGTAAAGTGTGAAACTGAATATAACGCTTGAGTATGGATATTTTTATAAACTGAACACAAACTGTACGAGTATTGGGACAACACGTGTAAGTACCTACATACAGCTCGATGCAGCTATTTAAAAGGTGTTTGAAAAAATATTTACACTAGAGAGAATTCAACTATGTTATCTTCATTTTAAAAGCATTTTGTTGACCAGGAGGGTAACCCATACGTCTCTCAAGTGCCAATTGTATATCGTGTTGATCTCAAATTAAGGTATAGCTTCACTGCGAATATAATAAAATACGTGCGAACGCTCGCGACCTACGCCGCGGCTTGATCTCATAACTCCCAGAAGAAGGACTTCTAAAATGTCCGAAACCTGGTCGGAGTAATTTTCGACGTTTACAGTGAGTCTTAGCCGCTTTATATCAATTATGAATAACAACGCTCACGAAACTTTTCAAAATCCGTAGCTTTAGTGTTTATAAATTGTATATATGCTAGTCTGTAAGGTATATATGTTATGGGCCTCTGGAACTTTTTTTTTATGTAACTGAATTACGAGACAAGCTGGTCGTTTGCCTGATGGTAAGCAATACGCCAGCCCATAACAACAACAACACCACCCAGAACTTTGTTTTGCAAAATCCTGCGCGGCGCTGCACTGCGCTCGTCACCCTGAGACATATAGATACATATACATACATAGAGATAGCTTTTAATTTGTTAACTGTATTATTGCCTCAAATAAATGAATTTATTAATATTATTATTATTAATCTCATTAATTTATACCAAAATACGGATAAACTTTCATGGGACAATAATATAAGGCATCTCAAGACATTGTCGCAATGTATCTACACCTTATTCTGAACTCAACACGATATAAGATTGGCGCTTGGGGGACATATCAAAACAATATTAGCATAAGTAAACTTTACTATGTATGTTTGATACCTTCCTAAATCCCAAAATCCACAGTATAATTCTGGGGAAAAACTTAAAGAATGCTGGCTACCGCTTAACTAAAAACTGCTACATTTAGATTTTGATAAATACCGTGAATAAAGCACCGAAAGCCTATTTTTCAGCATTTCAATAGTTGAAGTTTGTTGTTTTTATGCTGATTTACGACTTAAAACACCTTGGATGTTGAAGAAGCCAACTTTGAAGGCTTTAAATAACAAGCGCAAGCACCTCGCACTATTAAATTGGTTTGGTCACGAAGGGGTGCTATTATTGAATCCACGCGGTACGTTTATGAGTATTTTGTATTCTAAATGGAATATTTTTTATTAAGGTAAACTTTACAGTTGTTAATACTACAAGGTTCAAGGACATAATGATATATTTCAAGACGCACTAGCATCGTGATCCTATTAATATTATGAATGCGACAGTTTTGTATGTAAGTGTGTGAGTGTGTTTATTTTGAGCGGTCCATAGTAGCGCAATATCTTTGATAATAACTTGTTTTCTTGTTTTTCATACATGAAAGATTATATTTTAAATAAGTAAATTATGTTGTACTTACTGTCGTCATAATTACATATTATTAATTATAAATACTTTAAGAACGCATGTTGGTTTTTTTTTTACATCTGACTGGGTCAGCGTTTGACCACGATCTCACCTGATGGGAAGCGACGATGTGGTCGAAGATGTAGCACGCTTACCCAGTAAGTACTTGTTCACTCTTGATTTAAACACACCCAGATTGTATTTATGTTGAAAATACGACGGCAAGGCGTTACACTCCTTCGACGTTCGCACCAAAACGGATGATTCGAAACGTTTAGTACGGGTAGGCGGAACGTCCACCATGTAGGGGTGACGTTGTGCCGATCGTCTGGTTGTACGATGGTAAAATGGTGATGGGGGATCAGATTGTGCAGTTCTTGAGCACACTCTCCGTAGTATATTCTGTAGAATACCGATAAGCTGGCGACTTCACGTCGATGAGCCAGGCTTTGGACTTTGGAATCCACCAACTTGTCGTCGTAAATGAGCCTTTAATTGGCTGCGCACATAGCATAAAAGCTTAGTTAAGAACTAACTGTGAATATTGCATATCAGCTGTTGGTAAACCTAATAAATAAATAAATAATGAGTGTATTACTTCTTCATGCTGTATCGGATTTGAGTGAAATTAGGAATGCTTAGCTCATAGCGTATACCCTGGATTAACAAGAACATGGATTCATGCGAGAAATCGAATTAATCTCATTAATTTACACAAAAATACGATACCTACAAGTTGATATAAACTTTCATGGAACAATATATGGCAATTATGGCATCACAAGACATTGTCGCAATGAATCGCACCTTAATCTAAGCTCAACATGATATACGATTAGCGCTTGAGGGACCAGTGGGTACGGGGGCTGAATAGAAAATAGAAACCTATATGTCGTCTGACTTTAAAAATAGTCATCGTGATGTCGTGAAGCGAATGGAGTCGAAAGTGTGCGACTTTGATCGTTACCATTCGTTTTATTGCTCTATTTGTGATGCAACAGGCACCTTGAACTTTGTGTTTGCACAAATCGACAGACGATGCATGGAACGGTACAACAGTTACGTACAAGGTACGTTTTATTTAGAAGGAAATGCAGGCTTTGTTGCTAAAAGGTTATCTGTGAATAGCGACTATTGTAGTTCTAAGGATTTAAAGATTATTTATTTTTAATGCTGGCAAGTTTAGGTATATGGAGATGTCATCATGTTCCTTATATAAACTACATCGATTGGAATAGCAAAGCGGTGCTTTACTGGCAAAGGTTATCCTATTAAAGTTAATATTAAATTACTAAATAGTGTAATTATAAATATAATCATAATCATTTATTTGCATTAAATAAGGTACGGTACAGATATTACACATGTCAAAATAATGTTCTCATCTGCTTTTGGAATATCACAACGAATTAAATTAATAATAAATTAAATTAAATAATAAAAAAGGTCATTGCAAAATCATTCACATATCGAAAGTTATTCAAAAATAAATTAAACGTCATTATAGAATCAGAGTACATATTTGAAAAAATATAGTATTCATTTAATAACGTTTAAAAGGGATTTTATTTACCTAAACAATTTGGTTCATTTCATTTCAACATACCAGTTTGGTTGAAGAAGAGAAGAAGCTTTGCTCTACCATGCACTGCGAACTGCCAACTGTCAAAATGGATTCTTATCAATGTACCTACCTATTCAAAATAATTAATTTTTAGAAAAAAACAATAACCGACTTCAATGTATCTTCGAAGTCCAAGGTCACATATCGATGAAATATATATGAGACCACTTCGTAGCTATACTGAACCCGACGCAAAAAGAATTTTTCAAATCGGTTCATAAATGACGGAGTTCTGAAGTAACAAACATAAAAAAAATAAAAAAAACAATCAAACAGAGAGTTTTCTACTTTTTTGAAGTCGGCTCCTTGTTTAAAAATTCAGTGAAGTTTCTAATAATCAAACAATACCGAGCTAATATTTCTAGTACATTATTTCATATAAAAATTAATCATAATGTTCAGTTTCATCAATCATCAATTTATTTATATTAGGAAAACTATGCTTATGAAAATGACATGTTCAAGGTAACTAGACCAATTACAAGTTATCACATATAAGTAAACATGTGTATGTTACTTTTGTACATATGAGCAGTAACGCATAAATTTGTAGGTAACAGACTTTTTATTTTTATCTCTTATGTGCACAATTAGATCTTTAAGGAAAGAGGTATATACTTTCAACCAATAAAAACATCACACAAATCGGTTCAATTGTTTTAGTGATTTAAAGTTATTAGTGTACATAAATAAAAAACATATTACCATACACATAGCTACATACACGTCAAATTGAGAACTCTCTTTTTAAGTTCAGAGTTTCAAACAAAATTTATTTTGAATAGGTACATATTTTGGTGCTTGAATGCCATCTTCGACGGACAAGAGGTCAGAATGTTTTTTTTTAGTTTCTGGCTTCTGACCTTTGAGTTTATTATGTCGATATTTAGTCGAAAGTAAACACAGGACACCGACTTAATATGGCATTAACACCTACAAAAACAACCTTAAGTACCTACATACTTAATGCAAAACTTGAAAACGAATGAAAAGAGGATCCTCCGGTCGCGGCACCGCGAAATGTCAAGGTAAAACCAGATGTAAACGTAGTGATTATATTATCTTTGCAAAATGGTATAGCTAGCTAAAACGGCAGACAAATACTAAGTTATCATGAGATTCTAGCCGTCAGCACAATTATTCGGAAATCAAAGTCATATTTGGATGGTTCCAGTAGCTGGAATGTTGTTAAACATAAACGTTGTCTGGCGCGCCTAAGTTGCTAATAATTTTTTATTAGTTTAGGCTTTCTGCATTAAAATTTCTTTAAGTAAGAATAAAAATATTATTTATATTGAATGAAATGATATTTATTCATTATGAAATAATTGACAATTAAATATAGTATTTCAATAATATATTTACCTCCTAAATGTCAGTAAATAAATGTACTGTGATAATGACTAAAATTAAAATGCAGAATTTAGGTAGCCGTCAGCGCGTAAGGTGCCCAAAAGAAATAATTTATTAATTTGTGTCAGTAAATTATAAAATGAATTGTCGGAATTATTATTATTATCACTGTAAGTGTTTTTATAAAAAGATTTGTATTAACATATATAAATAAACATTATCCGAAAGACAGTTTAATAAAATACAAAATACAATCATCATTATAGGTGAAGGTTTATTTTTTCGGGATTTTATTACATTTTTCATGGCTAAAAACTTTTAAATTTGCTGGACTGTTAAAGCTTTGTTAGTACTGGATCAATGTAAACGAATAAATTAATTTCTTAAATGACGTCGACTACGATATTTTTAACACCTTTTTTAAAATGTTCGCAAATGAAAAACGTTGAGCAAGCGGGCAATTTGAATAGATTTAGCACGGTATGGTAATATATTTTATTGGTTTATGATAATTTGACGAGGCCTTTGTACACTACAGATGTACCTACAATATTTATTTGTTCAGAAAGTCAGATATAATCTATAATAAATATAAATTCAGTATTTCTATCCACTTTATATATCAGAACTGATTACCATATATTTAAAAAACATCTAAAGTTTTCAAAATTGTAGCAAACAAAATCAGTGGATAAATTCTTAATCTTAAAAAATGCAACACTCCCGCGGGACAGAATATTTGTAGGCGAAACTACAGAATGCACATAATTTCCTACTTATAGAGCCTAGGTAGGTATATTATATTTGGACGGATTAATTACCCTAGGCAGTTTTTATATGAACAAATTTATAACTGTTGCGGATGCTGTTGCTTGATCTGTTTGCGGATGGATGGCAGGAAATATTGTCGGAGTGTTTGCGTTTTTGTGAGAAGGATGTATGAATGGTTATTTCTCTATTTGTTTTTCGTTTTGTGTAAGTTTTGTATCTTTAATTAATATAGTTGGTTTGTCCGTTTTAATTAAAGTAAATAAATAACCTAGACTGGATGTAGTTGTGCTCAATTTTGCTTTAGCACTAGTTTTGAAAACGGGTTGAGGGCTGATTTTCAACTGAAGGCCTTATTGAATACTGACTGAATTCACTAGCTTCGCGATGACAAAAAACTAATAAAAAGCCTAGCTAAAACCTGGGTCAATAAATAATTAGAGAAGTCGGTAAAGTTGTAGGTTGTGTGAAGATGTGAATATACAATGTGAAAAATCATGAAGTCGGGCCTCTACGCTAGGTAATGTGTTAAGTCAAAATTCACGATTATTGGCTGGTTTCGAATCCATAACGTCTCATTTAAAATTATAACGTCCAATAACTGGATATTCGAGGTTTCTGTCTTTGGCCAGCTTATTATCATAATGTAGAGGCCGTCGAGACAAGGCGTGCTGTATCTTTTATGTTTCAGTTTCTAAGGTTTGAGACCCACGTGTGGCTAATTATTTGAGTTCATGATTTATGTCTTGTTTTCGAAACGAGACCAATGTTGTTGAGTTTATTTTTGTTGAAATATAGTATAACCACAGCCCTGGTATTGCCAAAGAAAACTAACTATTACTTACGTATTACGATGTTGCGTAAGTTTTGTTTTATTAGTATTTTCTTAGTCATCTGCAAAAATATGTCGTCGTGTTTGTATAAATTATTATGGATTTGCTACAATTTGCTACAACTTTTTTTTTTTACACTTAATAGATCCTTGTTTGGCCACTATCTCGCCTGATGTGAAGCGATGATGTGGCCTAAGATGAAGCACATAGATCTAGAGAGAGACGGCAGTTAAGCGGCTGCTCAGACCCGTCTCCCCGATGGTTCACCGAACTATGTATAAAGAAACTGAATATTATTATTTTTGAAATGTATATCTTTATTCTATAGTTGTATTTCTCTCAGAGGGATTGGCCCATTCCACTGCTGAGGTACTGTGGATTCATTGGTGGTGAAGGGCATGTGGCGTCCTCGATTTACCTATGTGCCAAGTTCTTACTGTTCTTAAACATAGAGATGAACATGAGAGAGAACTGATAATCCGCAATTGGTGAGGAGACGGGTGTTTACGCCTTATTATTAGTATCGCAAATTATATTCTACAGAACAAAGCTCTCAGATTAAAGGATTCGGTAGGATTAGGTAGTCGCTTGTCGCCAAGTGAATAATTCACTTATTGTTGTGCTCCGAAGCATGACATCAAACCATCATGAATAACTTCAATAAGGGTTACACCTTTGCCTCTCAATAAAAATAATATAATCGCCAATAACATAAACATATTGCCACACGAGTTGGAAACCTCAGTGGAGCCGAGCCGGTTCGAGGGGTCAGCACTTTCACGGCACATCCGCGAACATTTCGAATATACGCTTATACGTAATAGAATTGTTTATGAATACGGCTCACCGGTTTATAGATGAATGCTTTTTTAACAGCTGTTGATATATTTTATATATTATGTGACTGACTGTCGAACGGCACGCCTCATGAAAAACGGTCGCCATCGCTTATAAAAATCTGCAACAACCCAACATCATTGGCCTTGCATGTGTGTTGTTCCAGAGGATGGAGGATGGCCTTTGCATTTGCGCGCAGAACAAACCGGGCCATGCACTCATGATTATGAAGCTCTGCCACCAACAGTTAAAATATTTTCTTTGAATCTCCGTAATTGAATGCTCTCCATAAAAAAACTTGTCTCCAAATGACGGTGACGTGCTTCGGTTCGATCGAAAAAGATATTCCCTCTTCATGTTGAGACAAATCTTTGTGTAGAATTTAGAATGTAGAATGTAGAATGTAGAATGTAGAATGTAGAATGTATGAATGTATTATGTAGAATGATCAGAATCATCTTCGTGCCTAACCCACAGCTAATCTTCATGTTTTAAATGATTTCTAAATAGAGCCTAATTAAAAAACGAAGGAAAATTCAGGGAAAATAACAGTAATAACAATAGAAATGTGATGATCATGAAGATCTCACGACTTAAAATATATGATAAGGTCATTATCAAAATAGAAACATGCGAAGGCTGTACGATTGTCTTCTCTTCATATAAGACTTGTTTTTGAGGAAGGAAAATGTTCTTGTTCAACAGTTCCGTTTCCTGTTTCGTTTTACAGTGTCTTTATAGCCTGCCTAATATATATCTCTTTATCATCTTAACGTAGGAATTACGATATTTTATACCTGTTGAAGGTAAATAACAATATATTGTCACCAAGATTAATAATTGACAAATTACAAACTTTTTGTCAAACCAAAGCTTTAGTAAAATATATATCGGGCAAGTTCAATAACAATTTAGGAAATAGACATTATGCATTTGTACATTTTTCGTTTCCAATCAATCTAGAAATTTGGTACCAAAATAACTATAATTAGTAACAAAGTTACACTAAATAATTGTGTTATTGACATGGGTCTACTAAACCATACCGACTCTACGTTACCCTACGATTCCTGGATTTCAAAATGGTCATTCAAATCAATATATTAGTGGCCGTGACTGGATCTTTAAATACCTTTCGTATAGTTTTGTGTGAATTTATGTTGCACACGAGCTTGATTGGGCAAGTGTAGATATAAAATGAATTATTCGTCGGTAAAATAAATTATTGCGATATAGTGCTGATTCCATTCGCAATTAATTTGCAATTATATATGTGTTTATAACCGCAAAATCGTTAGCAATGTCATTTTAAAATAATAATTATTTTTTTATTAACTGTACTGTACTTTACAACAATTTTGTTTTATTGAAAAATATATGTTAAATTGTTTTAAATAGAATGACCTTTTTATATCGTCTTCAGAAAAATCTCACTAAATGATATTTCTTTTTTAATAAATAGGCAACGGCGAAATCCGCTCCTCAAAACATCATCCTGAATTCAAGATTACCTGTTGCAGAAGTTTTCAGCGAACTCCGCACCTTTCCTTCCAATTTTCACAAACACTTCCACTTTTAAAGATCACAAAAAATATCAGTCACAGTTCCGAGTTCATATTTCGAATTGTCGCACTCTAAATTAACGTTTCATAAGTTCGCTTCGCCACTTGCAAGTCGCATTCGTAAAGTCGAAGTGAGAAGTTGCGCAGACGTGCTCTCGGCATGAAAGTCAGTTATCTACTGCCGGCGACGGCACGCGGCAGGTGGTCGGCAGGGAGTGCCGGTGTGAACGAAGCCGGTTTGAAGGGACTGGGATGGTCAGGTGAAATCTTCCTTCCTTCCGCGTTGGAAGCTTGGAAACTCGGGTGAAAAGCTTTGGTGCCTGCAACTTAAAGATTTGTTTTTTGACAGAAGAATTAAGAGTTATTAACCGACCGACGTAGAGTACACTTTCGTATGTCGTGAAAAGCCGACCTTGGCAGTCAAAGGGTTAAGTGCATTGTGAGCAATTCCTCCAATGAAGATGACATTTTTAGGTCTTTTTCGAAACCTATACCTGAGTCCCAAACTATAGAAAGGTATGTACATAAATAATGTAAAAAAAGATAAACCTAATAAACATAGGTACCTATATATGCATCTACGTTATCTCTATAGGTACATAGTATAAAAGAACCCGTTGCCCGCCGTCTATCTTTTAAACTATGCAACTGATTCTAATGCGACTTTCATCAATAGACAGAGTGATTCAAGAGGAAGGTTTATATGTATAATACGTGCATATAAACCTTCCTCCTCCGTGCGAAGCCAGGGCGGGTCGCTAGTAGAGTATCACCATCATCATCAGCCCATCACGTTCCCACTGCTGGGACACGGGCCTACTCTCATAGAGAGAGAATGGGCCATAATCCACCAGTGCCATGGCCCAGTGCGGGTTGGTGGATGAAAAAATGAAAAATGAAATAACTCTTTATTGAAACACACACATAAAATTATAAATAATAAAAACAACGTAACAAAAGTGTAACAATTGGCGTTCTTATCGCTTAAAGCGATCTCTTCCAGACAACCGTGCAGGGAGAGGAATTACGCAAAAATAATGGACGGTGGTTTTCAATATCTCAATACACTTACATAAACCAATAACATAGAATACACACTAATAAAATAGTAAATAATCTTAATACATACAATACAATTAAAATATAATAAACATCCATAAATATTAAAATAAATATATATTATATACATTACAATAACAGGATAAAGATGATTGTAGCTATAGCGAATGGTAAAAGACTTTTACTTGCTGTTTAAAAGTATCCAGCGAGGGTGCCCGTTTAATCTTAGTTGGTAACGCGTTCCACAAACGAACAGCTTCCACGGTAAAGGAGCAATCATAAAAAGTTGTACGGTGTGGTGGAGTCTTTAGCAGTAAGTTCTCTGATGACCTTAGTGAACTAGATACACAACAGACAAGATATGAGCATTCCGGCGAAGACGAATAGGAAGCCACTTGAGCTTAGTGTGAAATTCGGAAACGTGATCGTATTTACGTAGGCCAAATATGAACCTAATGCAGAAGTTTTGGAGACGCTCAAGTTTGTTTAGCTGGTCCTCGGTAAGGTCAAGATAGCAGGCGTCAGCGTAATCAGGATGTCACATGTCCTTGAATTTTTGTGAAAAATTCTTGGACATGCCGGTTTCCTCACGATGTTTTCCCTCACCGTTTTTAGAGCGAGTGTTAAATCCGCACATAACTTAATAAAGTCAGTGGTGCGGGGCCAGCGGGATTAGAACTCGGGTGGGTCGGATCGAAAGTCGCACGAGCTCCCACTGAGCCACACTCGCTCTAGTAGAGTATAAGTTTTCTTATTTTTAAGTAGGTAGGTATGTATGTATTATGTAGAGTTGTAGTCTATGGAGCTGGTTTAAAGGGGGGGCTGCCTGGGTAGGTACCACCGCTTTACCAGTTATTCAGCCGCCAAGCAGTAGTGCGCAAGCATTACTGTGTTCCAATTTGAACGGCATTGCAGCTAGCGAAACTATTAGGCATATGAGACCTCTCGGGGTGATGAGCGCAGCAATGCAGTGCTACGCAGTATTTTTATGGTATTAAAAGTTGGGAGGCACTGCAATTGTTATGAGCAAGCGTGGAGCTTACCATCGGGCGAACGATTTGCCCGTCTCATTACTCCATTAAAAAAAGGTGAAATTTTCCTTCATTCCATATGTTGGCAACTTGGAAACTGGTACTGGTACGGGGGTGACAAAACTTGACACCTTCGAGAAAACCCAACAATTTTCGGAAGTAGGTATATAGGTTCTTTGTCAGTATATCCATGTACCGGAGATCGCGTGAGGAGCCCATCAACGTGAGTTTGTCGCGGCTGGAGCAGACTAGGACCACTGATTTCAAGTCCTACGCGCTCCAAGTTCCAGCGGAACACGCGAAGATGTTCCTTACCCCGGACTTCCGGCCTACAGGGGTAGTCTACCGCCGGTATAGGGAAAGTGGCAAAAACAATAATTCCTTATGTGTTGTGTAGTAGCGTATAAAATACTTAGTTATAGTGTTATATTTTTGTATATATGTTAGTCTGTAAAGTATATATTCTATGGGCCTCCGTTAATTTTACTTTATTGTACATTAATACTGCCTGAAATAAATAAATAAATATATATAGTGACATAACGAGATATAATGTAACGTGCGCCTGGTAGCCCGCGTCACGCCTGCCCAAATACGTATAGGTATAGAAGATGCTTGGCCCTCTATCCACTTTATAAATAGGTAATCTAAAAATTCTATATGATATTACTTACTAACTTAACCACGGAAAATCGAAATAGGATACCTACCTAATAGGTACTTAGGCCTTTTGAAAATCGAACCTAAAAATAATGGGGAATGTGGCTAAAGTACATATATCCAATTAGTAAAATTTTCATGTACCTAAGAAACGTAAGTAGTTTGGTGGATGTTTTAACGGGGTCGTTGGGAATGTTGGGAATTATTCTATACTAGCGGCCCGTCCCGGCTTCACACGGGTATTATATAATATAGCCTATGTCACCCGGGGATAGTGTAGCTTCCCAACAGCGAAAGAATTTTTCAAATCGGTTCAGTAGTTTCGGAGCCTATTCAATGCAAAGAAACAATCAAATCTTTCCTCTTTACAATATTAGTTTAGATTATTATATTGATATGTCATCAATTAATAAAATACATTTGAATAATACAATAATTAAAATAGAGAAATCTTTAAATAAACACAATAATAAGTATGGAACAAATTACATTTTTTTAATAAACTGCAAAGCTTTTTTTAATTACTCATAGGTACGCATGTTTTCTCTACTAAGTGTTATCTTTACACACGCACGACCCCATAATTTGTGCATTCACAATACCTACGAGAGCGAGTGTGGTTCAGCGGGAACTCGTGCGCCTTTCGATCCGACGCACCTGGGTTCGAATCCCGACTCGGCCCTGCACCAATGACTTATAGCACAGAATACTAAGGGACAGAAGCATCACTCCGCAAAGAAATTTAAACAAATAGCGACTCTTGCTATGACGCAATAAAATTCAATTCAGCTCGCGTAGCGCTGCATACAGACCTACCAGTCATATTAACCTACAGAGCGCCTCTCTTTCTATCGCATAGCTCTTATCTCTTCTGATGCGGCACGTGTAGCGACGCGTGACCCGCCGTCGGTGTCCGGCTATGTACTTATAGCTTCGTACCTACAGTGCGAAGTGCGCTAGGCCTGCTAAAGACTGCTGGTATTATAGTTAAGTGCAGATTTTGCACGCTCGCTCTAAAACGGTGAAGGATAACATCGTGATGAAACCCGCTTACGCGCTTTGGTAGGCTCTGGCCGTGGTTGTAATACAACCCACCGAACAAAGCCATGCCGTCGACCGACCTAGTCGTGTTTCGGGATGGTATTCGGTGAACCATCGGGGAGACGGGTCTGAGATCACATCATCGCTTCACATCAGGCGAGATAGTGGCCAAACATACTCGTACATCTATTAAGCGTAAAAAAAACCTACAAAAAGAACTTGCGCTGCGACAAACGAACCTAGTGATTAGGTATAATAAGGTATCATATTAAGGCTTTAACATTGATGCCTCTCGAATTCGATGTTATTAATATCTGGTTCGTTAAAAACGCGCTCACTTCCGATCCAGTGGAGAAGGTAATGGAGTTGTCCACCTTCTGATGGTGCAGCTTCCGAAACGGTGACATTGGCGTCGCACGCCGGGTGTCTGACATTGAACTTACTCTAGAACTTGCAAGTAGGTAGGTATTGTAGGTAGAGAGTAGCGATTTTAGTACTTCTAGCTACTACAGTGTAAGTAATAGTTAGTTAACTTTGCTACTTTATTACTAATAGGTACATATTAAAATAATATACTAATATATAATATACTAATACTAATTACTGGTGGTAGGTTTCTCGTTTGCGAGAGGCCATCTGGGTGAGTACCACCGCTTTGCCAGTTATTCAGCCGCCAAGCAGTAGTGCGCAAGCATTGCTGTGTTCCGGTTTAAAGGGCATTGTAACCAGCGAAATTACTGGGCATTACGAGACTCAACAGCTAATTGTCTCAGAGTGACTAGCGCAGTGCTGCGCCGCGCAGGCTTTTGCAAAATAAAGTTCTGGGTGGTGCTGTTATTGTTATGGGCTGGCGTATTGCTTACCATCAGGCTAACGACCAGCTTGTCTCGTCACTCAGGTACATAAAAAAAAACCTACATAAACATATTGAACATCCCGAAAAATAAACTCAAATTATTTTTTCAATATCTAGAGGACAGTGTGGCGTCTTTTCTTTCTAGCGAAACGTCTTTTTTACGTAGCTTGTGTCATCGTGTAGGCAAAGAATACAAACTATTTTATTTTTATTTTATTTTATTTGGAAAACAAACAGTGATACATTACTAAGTTACTAAAGTTAAAATACATCTAGACACCATTTAGACGTTTTCGCATATTGAATCTAATCTTAATTTGTTTGCTATACACTAAGTAAGTAAATAGATTTTTTGTCTACAAAAGAAACTATAAGTTATGACAGTTCAGGGAGTCATAATAAACCAGTTTTTAGAAATAGGTGGAAATAGTAGCTCTAAGTGCGCTGGGAGACGAGTTAAATAAATCGAATTCGGGTAAGTCATCCAGTTTGTTTACATGAGTAGCTGATCTAATAAAAAATGGATTTTGTCTATAATTGGTCGAACTAAGAGGAACATGCAGATATATTGGTTGCCTAACGGACTTGGAAGGTACTTTTATATTTATCTTGGAGAGGAGATGAGGAGAATCGACTTGGGATTGAGCTATTTTAATTAGTAGGGTTATGTCGGATAATTTACGTCTTTCGTGAAGAGGAAGCATATATGATGTCTCCTGCATCTCGATTCGTAATTAATATCGTATATTTTACATTTGTATTGTAGATGTTTCATAAATCTGCGCTGGATAGGCTCCAGCCTATCAATATAGGTAAATATCATATTGAGTGTTCCAAATTTGCGAACAATACTCGAGTATGCACATAAGAACAGTAGAGTTTTGATGAGTTTTATGCTATTACATTGGGAGCTTGATCTCAAGATGAATCCCATCGACTTGTTGGCTTTTTTAGCTATGTTGTCTACGTGTTTTTCGTACGTATACGCTTTGAATCGTGAATCACACCTAAGTCACTTTACTACACACCTAGTCTCTTGTCCTTTTTTTTTCGTGCCCTCTGAGCGTATATTTAAAAACGATTAGCTTAGTTTTTCGAGTGAAGGTTATTGAGTGACATTTTGCAACATTAAGATCTAATTTATTGCGGGAACAGTACTCTTCAAATCTGCATAGATCTTGTTGTAGAAGATGACAATCGCCGATACTATTAATCTGTTTGAAGATCTTCATGTCGCTGTCGTCAACGTATAAAAGGAATTGCGAATGTTGTAAACAGGAGGTTATATCGTTGACGAAAAGGTTAAATAGCAACGGACCTAATAAAGAGCCTTGGGGGACTCCAAAAGGAACGAAATTCCAAGCAGAAGAATAGCCATTAAGTACGACAGCTTGAGATAGGTTCTCAATATAAGATGAAAACCACCTGAAGAGATTTCCATGGATTCCGGCTAAGAAAAGCATCTGTAAGAGTATATTGTGATCGATCCGATCGAAGCCTTTACTGTAGTCTGTAAAAACAGAGTCTACCTGCCCACCCGAATCCATGTACGAATTTGTAAAGTCAATAAATGTTAAAAGATTAGAAGTCGTTGAGCGATTTTTTAGAAAACCGTGTTGTTCAGAATGAAGGAGGACGAGAGATTATTGTAGACCTGGGTATAAATAATCCATTCAAATATTTTGGCAAAAATGCACAATTTGGAGATTGGTGATTGATAGTTTTTAACATCACGCAACAGGCGTGATGTTAAAAACCACTCTTATGAATGGGACTTATAAAGGCAGACTTCCAGATTTTAGGGACAATACCTTCTTTTAAAGAGCGCGTAAATAACTACGTATTGTAGGTAGGTATGCCGTAACCAAATAATGACGTCACAAAAGCTATTGCATTTTCTTTCTAATTATGTACCTGTTAAATTAAAAAAATGGCTGTTACTAGTGCCTAACTACTAGCAAACCGTCTGTAGGATAACACAGAATAGTTCTTATTTACTAAAGATCATCATTGACATGGTACCAAAGTAATTCGGGTAGGTACAATCTGCAATGTGGACGTTTAAATATATTAGGCCGCACTTCCCCAACTGTATTTACATTAGACATCACCAAACATAATTTCTGCTAGCGACATCTATTTCATACTACTCGTATCACAAATTAGCCGCAAAGAATGATTGATTGCTTAGTTTTGAGCATGAAACAAAGATGGCGCTAAAACACCGACTAGGAGCATCAAAGGCATCAAAACATTTTGAAAACACTTCGTACTAAACATTCGATTTTTAGAGGAAATACTACAATAAGCTAGCATTCCAAAAGAATACAAAAACTTAACCAATATGAATACAAGATAACTTATCAGCAGGTAAGTAATCAACAAGAATTTCTTTGATAAAAAGCAGAACATTTTTATGAAAATTAGTAATTTTATTTTTTATATCGCATAATAAATACAAAAGATCATACTTTCACACACTTAGCCCTAATACATAACAATATAAGTCTTAGAAATAATAAAATCTATCTGTGGTAAACCAAAATTCCTCTTCATCCTATAACTGCGGTTTGACATCTTTGTTTAGAATTAGTAAAGGGTTTTGCATGTCCAGTTGGCATTGTGCAATGTCACTGAGGGCCCCTTGGATCTTTTCTAGAAGGATCTCACCTTGGCGTACAACCTGTGAATTTTAAATTATGCATTAATTTCTGGTAGTAAATAATATTTGAAATGTTACATTTTGTTTAAGTGCCGAGTCTGGAATAACGTTGCACTATACAAATTAAGTACTTTAAAAAATTGGTGTTACTTGTAGAATACTTCATATTTTATTGATTTAAATCCATTATGCCAACACAAGACTTCCCAAGTGTGAGACTTAACCCACCAAGCACTGTAGCACATACGGTTGTGTGTAAGGCTATGATTATATCAAACTTATTGCATGATTTCAGTTTGATTAGTACACATTCTAACTTTCTAACTTTGCCTACCTACCTACAAGTCTATACAGATAAATGCGCTACTACAGTGTAATGTAAAAGAGATAGTGCTCTGGCTTATGTCAGGTTCCTTTAACAAAGTAATGAGTTGTTGAAGGTATTTTAGCGAAGATAGCATGGCCTTCTCTAAACTTAACCACAAAGATTTTTTGTTCATATCTTGAGTCCATTAAGGTTGCTAACTTAGCGACAAAGGTTAAGTTGTTCCTTATTGAGTCCATATGTCTTACTTCTTCTAATTGCTCCGCAGCTTCCTTATTCTCAGCCTCTAATCGCCTCAAACTCTGAACCTGCAGCTCTGTTGAACTCTCCTCGCTGGGCAGCGACTCGATCAGCGTATCGATATCCTTCGCGCACCTCGAGATCAAAGCCGCGAACAAAACAGCATAGTCCTCTTGATTCTGCTGCTGTTGCGGCGTTTGAGATCCGCTACGATCAAAACCAGGGAACTTACTGGGAGTCGAAAACTGCTGTAATATACCTATACTGTTACAGAAGTGCTCGGCTTGCTGAAATATACAAAAACATTACTACAGTTTGCATCTTTGCAAATTTAATAATAGTTCGAAGTGGTGGATAGTGGTTTACCTGATTTATAGTGTCCTGTAGTTGAGTAAGACGATCGGCCATTGCCTTAATTTAGTTTTTATCAAGTGTGAGTAGTATTTAACGACAAAATTAATACTAAGTTTTGTATGTATTTGCAGAATTATCTGAAACGAACGATAATTTCAACACGAATGTAGACGTCGTAGGCAGTGTTGCTAGTATGAATTTCCGATATTTGGGACGGCATGCCTCCTAAAATAGTACGGTTTTAGACAATAAGGTACGGTTTTAATAAAATCAAGAAATAATTGCAAAATAATGATGTTAGCGTATGAAACCTGTCTCAGTTTCTATGTGCATCCCCTTCACAAGAAGCTGTTTAGTGTGGCAACTTATGGGCCGGCGTGTTCCCTACCAACATTCGAATGACCTGCTCGTCTACTCTACTCGTCTTTTTTATGCATTCAATTACATAAAAAAAGTTATGCTTTGTCGTATTTGCGTGGACACAAGGCGACTGATGTCTATCAAGAATAATCAAAATAAAGCATGAAACACTAGTGAAGCCAGCACTAAAATGTAACAAATATCTACTCAATTCAAAATTTAAAGTGTGCCTGCAAGACTGATAGGTTGTAATATATAATATGTACAGAGAGACGAATTTGCACCAGGAACAATAAATTAACATCATGAAATGCGGGCGAAGCAAGCGCCAGAATTTTACAATTACTTAATTCATATAATGAGTTAAGAGGTACACACAATAGGGGATCCGACAGTATCACTATCTATGGAGACTTGTAATTGGCTCTTTGTTAGCTATTTGTACTCATGTTTTTGTAATTGATAGCTGTAAGTCCCCCAAATAAAATAAAATAAAAAAATAAAAATAAATAAAAGTAATCGAGAAAAAATCTAAAATGTAGTTAGAACGAATGTTCGTTGAACCAGAAAGATCATTCAATCAATATTTTTGTGAAATAATAATGATTTTTATTTTTAAATCAATGAATAATTCTGACATTTTTAATCTGTTCTTCATCTCAAACGAAACAACAATCACAGCGCATGGCGTCATTTGTAGGCAAATACCGTGAGTCAAGCTTATGTTTATTTTACGTATTTGTTTTTTATAAAATGTATTTTTGCAATTTTTTTCGTTCTATTACTACGATATAGTCCCCAAACTTCACAAAACGTATTAGAATCTCTTTGCAAGTTTTATTTCGAAGACTTTGTCGTTTTCTACCTACATATGACATCACAAGTTTTGAGGTGACCTTTTGCGCGGCAATATTTGAAACATAATATTTAAACATAGTTTTAGGTACTTTTAGATCGTTAATTAATTAAAATAGTATTTTTCATGGCTATATATATTCATTGTAGTTAATTTAAAACACTTTCTGAAAAGTTGTCCGATCCCCTATTACAACTTATTATACCGAAACTTCTTACGAAATAGAGCATTCATTAGAAGAGAATAGAGTAAATAAATAACTAGTGCAACAAGTTTATCTTAAACTAACAAGGGTAGAGATGTCACACAAAAATAGTTAACTATGCAATAAAGTACGGTCGAAGCTGAATTACGATTGAGGTACGGTCGGGTGATCAATAGTACGTAAATCGTACCTCTTAGTACGATCTGGCAACGCTGCTCGTATGGTGTTTGACAGCAGTCTGACAGGATGGTGACAAGACCATAGAGTAACATGAGTCATAACATGAGTCTATTTCACGTAGCCCGCCTTTCAGCTGGGTCGGCCATTTTTAGTCACAATGACTAAACCGATTTCCGGTTCTACTTTCAGCTCGTAGTATTCTTCTCTGGCGATTATATAGATAATTTGTGAATATTTCATGTTTAGATAATCTGTGACTATTTCATGTTGTTCGAATTGTGGTGAACGATCAACAATTGAAGTGTGTTAGATTTCATCAGTTGAATTGCAAGTACTAGAAGGTGGCGGAATGTTACTCCATTTTATATTATTTTGCGTGATTATTCAAACCGTTCTTTTTTTTAAATGGTAGAAGAGCTTAATAGTTTCTTACGGTCCATGTACATATTGGAATATTTTAAATTACTGATCTTCTGATGACTAACAGATGCCAACTGAGAGGGTAGAGAGGACCACCCCGAGACCCACCCCTACAAATAGATAAAGCCCACAAAGATAAAGGATTATTAATAGAGTCCATAAGGGTCGGCAACGCTTCAGCAATGCCTCTGGTGCTGCAGATGGCCATAGACGATGGTACCATCAGGCGGACGTCTGTTTGTTTGCCGGCATATTAAATAAAAAAAGAATTATTTAGTTTTGCACCCCTACCACCCCCCAGGGGAAATGAAAGATTAACTTAAGAGAGACAGACAAACTGACAAGAGACACCTCTATGAGTGAAACTGACAACTGACAGCAATGCATAGATTTTACGTCAATGTTGAAGCTATTTCATTTTAAATTTCAGTCATTGCGTTCCATAATGTTATTACATAGTTGTTGTCAATATATAGGTACAGCTCATTATGGACCCTGTCGGCCCAATTAGAAGAGAGGAAGAACAAGTGAAAATAATATTTATTGAATTATTATGTCGCTCTTTCTCACGGGTTATACACTCGGTCATTTGGAAGACTTGCGCAGGGACACGATTCCAACACGTAGAGGCCTCTTAGAGCATTTAATTTAATTATGTAATGGGCAACAGTTTTTGGGGACTTATCTCTAAGTCAGTATATATTTCTCTATGCTCTAAGAGCATCATTAGGAAGATGCAATCAAAGACAGCCCCCGATCACAAAATAAAGACTAGTATCTATATTTTGTGCCCCCATAACTGCGAGGACTATTATTGGAGATCTGGAAATTACTTATGATTGGGCTATTGAGGTGCATGTTTAGTGGATGAGAAACGGTCTATGATATGAAACTTCGACACCTGCCAGTTCCGCCTCATAAAAAAATATTTAGGCAGGTGGTGACTTGCCACCCACTAAAGGCTCTCGTTGCCAATAAACGGCGGCCCTTAAAGAGGGTGGCTAAAGGGTGTCGAGAGGTGTGCTGCAGTATCACTTAAACGCTACTCCCGGCGTTATGCCCTTTAACATTTCCACCCTTGGAACTTAGTTCTGAGCTCTTGCATCTCCACCCTCGGACGGCCAGCTATTATTATTATTATTAAAAAATTGTTATTATTTAATTATAATTATTAAATTATTGTTATTTTATTGTTATTGCTATGCATATATATAGAAGACGTGACGTAGAACATTAACTTGGGGTAGATTGAAGACTTGTTATACATTATCTCTTAACTTTTCTTTGATCTCTTACTGTTGTGGATGTTGTGTCGGTTCTCGGCACAAACTTAGGAAGCTTTGAGTAATTTAATGTCATTACCTACTCTAAGTTAGGAAGTCTAGGTCAAAGATTTGTCTTTGGTCTAGGTACCGTTCTCGGACCTCGAGATTGTCCGGTACGATTAAAAATCACTAATAATCGACTATTTTGATAAATCGATTCACACATAAAATAACGTATCGATGAACGATATCACCTAATCATTGAATCACCAATTCATCAATCACGAATTATTATTTAATTTTTTAAGTTGTTATATAGTAATCATAAAGAGTAGTCAACTTAAATCTTAAATTTCTACCTTAATACATAGGTACTAGAAATTACGAGGAATTTTGCTGTGTTCTGCCATAAAATAAAGTAACACGAGAATATTTTATTATGCAGTTTGCATGAATACTGAGCGGCGCCACTTATAACGCCACTTTTCTTGGTGACACTGCAGGAAGCGACTAATGCCAATTTTGGCCATTTTTATATAATATATCTCACACACTTCACCTACACTTGCCTTTTTTACATAGAACAGACGGATGGATACAGTGGCTGGTCCACTTGCTTGTGCCAACCTGAAATCGCTGTGAGCCAGGCGGTGCGGTGCCTTGTTTTTTTTTGTATGAAAGTTAACAATCAACCCGTATTTAAACCTCTACATATTTCACGTTGGTGCAACGGGGCCTACGACTCCACTGGACCCTTTGGCAAATGCCAACGATATATTATTGATGTATTAAGAAAAATAATTATAAACAAACAACTCGCTTAAAGTTACATTTTATTACTGAAAGCAGTGTACATGATTTTTGATATTATACAAGAAGTAAAATATCACAATAATGTAATCAATATTATATAATGTTTATTAAGATATATCGTAAGAGCAATCAATGAGAAATTTTATTAAATAAATATTATGCACAATATTTCTTATTGCGATAGTGTTGACATTTTTTTACTTTGTACAGTTGGGGTCGATAGTATGATTACTACGATTAAGACTGAAACAATTCGATATCTCAGTAACGTGTCAAAGAAACCTGAATTATTATAATGTATACTAGGTATGCAATTTCTATGAAAAATTCTTAAAATCTATAAAAATAGTACATAATACGTATATTGATCTATTAGTAAATAAAAATAATATCTATTTTATGACTAGACAATCTATTTCAACAATTTCTAAAACAGACGTAGGTACATACGACTTATAACACTATGAAAAGTTAAATTAAAATAATATTTCAGTATGATTATTTTTAAAATCAGAATGATTTTTCGTAGAGGCTTAGAAAATTATTAATATCCATTTAAGCATAAATTGTAATTGCAATACTAATATTTTTTAAATACCTAATCAGAAAATTAATAAGTGTCCGTCTGGCGTGTCGTTAAGCTCTATCTAGGTTGCTAATAGCAGGTATTATTTCTCCAAATGAAATGAAAACAAAATTTGTGATATTTGCTTTTGTCACATACGTTTTGGGATACATATCTACTGAAATACTCTGACTGTATGACGTAGCAATATGAAGTATTATTGTGACTAGTGATATGATATAATAGTACTAATAATTTAACAACATTGAGCGTCACATGAGTGAAATTCAATTAAAGGAACATGCTTGCCATGACTAGATAAATTATATTTAGACGCCAAAATACACAACTCAAGTTCAAGTGGACTTAATTAACAGTCTTAAAGGGTGAGAGATAACGCTTAGTAAGTATTAGTAATTATTGTGTCCGTTCCTATATATTATTATTAATTTATTCATAAAGCATTATGATTATAAAACAATAAATAGGTATTATAATTATTTACGAGACATTGAAGAATGCCCGATATATATAATACATAACAAGAGTTTTGATTTCTATCATAACAAAATTATATATATAAATATTATGTCAATCATAAGCTAAATGAGACACTTCGTAGAATATCGAAATTTAGGGAATAAATTAATAAGGTACGATGGTGTCTTAACATTAAGTGGGAATAATGTACCTAGATATTTTTATTATCGTGCTAATACGCCAAGCTTACTCCTTAATTGTGAATCTGCCGGTAAGGCTAATGCCCATTTACGCAAACCAACTAGCATTACTGAACTCAGGACTAATATTGCGCCAAATACTGAATATTTACTTGGGATCTCGTTAAAGAACATCACTTGCCATAAAAAGGCAAATACAATATCAGCAGATCTCGCAATGGCTACTGGTCCAGCTTGCTCCATTTGTAGGGACATTGTCAACAAAATCTGGCCTAGATAACTAAATAAAGCCAAACAAACTACTAAAAACCTTTCAGTGCCACAGTTAGGCATACATAACACACCCAATATAATAGAATATAGTAATGTCTGTAATATAGCAATAGCACCAAAATTTGTCATAATTACTGAAAAGTGTAAGCCCTTTAGTACACGTAGTAATACATAAGCATTGGCGCCAAATATTGTAGAAACAAATGCTGCAACAGCGCCTTTCAAGCTGTTATAATTTTGATTGTGATCAATGTTAGAATCAGCTCCGAACAGAAATGGAGGGTGAGTTATTAAAATTACTCCAATAAGAGTTAAAATAATGGAAATGGTATTCCAAATACCACAAGGCTCTTTTAAAAATACACGAGCAAATAATGCAACAAATACAGGCACGGAAAACACTATGACTGATGCATCCGCCAACGGCATATTCCTAAAGGCATAAAAACTTAACATTAATCCAACTGTGCCTACAATAGATCGTAAAATTAACAACAGCCGTTTCCCTTGGGGGAATACTGGTTGTTCCGTATAGATAACTATAGGTATTGTCGGTAGCAGAACTCCGATGAAACGAAACATAGCAAGCTGCATCGGGTCAATGTTTACAAGACTCTTTACGATTACTGAACATAATGAAAAAAATAATGACGATAATGTTGCGAGTATCAGACCGAGGTATGGACATCTCTTTATAAGAGGTCTTTTGTTTTCAAGCAGATTTGGCAGTGTTTCATCTCCGCTGCCTGCTGACAGATCCACTAAGTGCTGAAGCTCTAGGTGTTCCGGCATAGCTCTTCAGAAGCCTCCTGAAACCGCACCCCATCACTTTTCAATATTCATGATAAAAAAATATTAACAAAGGAAACAAACATATTGATACATACCTTGTGCGAATAGTTAGACAAAAGAGTGAATGATAATCTTATTTTTATCATTGGTATAGTAGCTTCATCTCTCTCATTGCTCAACCAACTCTTCAACTAATTCATTGCGTTAAAAGTATCTTCCTGAAATAATCATACATCTGACACTTCATTTTGTTTGTCAGGCTCGTATTAGATTTTCAGCCTGAAATACTTCTACTGCGCAGCCGCGGCACAGATAGTTAAAATTATAGAGGCTAAATAATTGTTTAAATTAAATAGAAGGCCTTAAATATATTATTTGAAATTGTTATTAATACTCAGATTCCGTTTGAATGATTGCATGTCATCATCTAGGTACAGTTTGTTAGTATTTTTTTATTAACCGTCCTAAGTTACTATTGTGTTAGTTGCTATAACAATAGGTACCTAGTCGATGTTACATTTGAAATCGATTATTGACGTAAGAGGACTACGATATTTATATGAGCTCGGCACTAGTTTTAAACTGGTCCTTCCAGTTCCCTTGCTTTTTTCTTTATAATCTGTGAATTGATTCCAGATAGAACCAACAACATTTTGTATAGAATATAGGTCTAGATAGTAGTGCCATCTTTCTTAACGAACTAGCACGGACTAGTCTGTGCTCTTACTAGTCTGTGAGTCTGTGTTCCGGTTTTAACAGGTATTGTAGCCAGCGAAATTACTAGGCATATTATTTTAAAGACTTAACATCTGATGTTTCTTGTTCATGAGTAAAATGTTCTGGGTGGCACTGCAATTTTTATTGGCAGGAGTGGCACTTACCGTCAGGCGAATGAATTGCTCGTCTCATTACACATTATGTTTTTCATGTACCTATTTTTAAGGTTTTTAACAATAAAGTGTTTATCAATATATCTATCTCTCTAACTAGCTACACAGTTAAAATGATATTTACTAGCTTTATGGTAGGTATAGTAGGGTTAGTTTTGAATATAATAAATAGTTCCAGTTCGGACATGTAGATGGCCTTGAATTTCATAGAGACAAAAACACCGCAAGAGGCTTCTCTATTTACCATAACATAATTATTTACATTTGTTTTGAAAAAGTTAGGTTGCGGGTAGGGTTACAAATTACAATCAACAGGGAAACGAACAAAATAAAAAGCAATGCTTTATTTTTATTATGAATGAAAATGACCAATCAAAAGTGCCATTAGTTGCTGAGAGATTACTAAAACAAATTGAAGAACGAATTATCAAAGCCAACGAAAAAAAGCGTAAGTAAATATTTTTTTTCATTGTTCTGTTGGAATTACTATAATTTGTAATTACATAATGAAAAATTAGTTTCAGACGAAGAATTACTATCCCTTCACTCGATCTTCGGTGCAGTACTTCAAAGAGCCTTGGACATTCTAGAAAAATATCCTATTTTAGTGGCGTATGTTACAGCTAACAAGTTGAGGACGCTCATTGAAATTCAGGGAGAAAACGACTGTTGTTACCGGGTGTTCCCCAGGATAAACTTCTGTCCTTGTCGCGCATTCAAACATCAAGTTCTTGTTAAAAAGATTCAGGTAGGTACAGACCACTGGTCCACTGCACAATTTCCAGTAATTAATCCCTACAAACAGACATTCTAGCAATTTTACCTCTTTATAATATTAGTATAGATAAAAAGAATATGTTCAATTTTTCAGCATGTATTAGATGTTTGCAAGTCATTTATTTCAGGTTCTTTGTAAACATGTACTAGCAGCCCGAATAGCTCAGATACTTGGTAAAATAGAGGAGCATGTAGTGAATCCAGACCAGTACTTGATGTTGGTAAAGTCTATGTATGAAGACGATAAACATGGATGAGGGCACTTCACAATATTACTTCACAGCTTCTATGGACTCCGGGAAGACTTTGTGTAGTCTTTTGAAGGCTATACAGTTTCAGGAGGTAAGTGCTTTGTTCTGTTTGCACCAGTGAGGCAGGTGATGGTGTTCTGTTTCATAGATTGCTCATAATATGCTGTGGTGTAGTGTGCGGAGCCCTTAAATTTTATTCCTGTATAATATGTATATATTTGAAATCATGTATATATACATATATGTATGGAACTGGGTGATGAGACGAGCAAGTCGTTCGCCTGATGGTAAGCGCCACGCCTGCCCAAACAATTGCAGTGCCACCAAGAACTTTGAATACCATAAAAAGCACTATGTAGCACTGCATTGCGCTCATTACCCCGAGACATCAGATATTATCAGATATTCGTATTAAAATATGTATGGGCCAGCCAATGTCAACAATTAGGGAAACCATTGTTTTGTAACTGCAACCCAACAAGACTTCATTCATAATAGTTCTTATGTACAAGCTATCTGAAAGTACCACTGCATGTTTTACTGGTCATTTCATAATAATAATGAAGAATTTATGTCCCTAGGGTAGTGTAGTCCCAATGTTGTAGCTTAGAGGCCACATCACATTTGGTGATGTACCTGAGATAGTATTTACCTATCCTAGTTACCTACATTCTGCTCATTGGCACTCTTTATCTTAACTTACAGTTGTGTTTCTTTATAATTGAACTAATATAATTCTTATGATTATAAATTCTTAAACTATAGTTATTTTTCAGTCCGCTGTATTTTGCGCCCTGCCTGAAGGTCTGAAGTTGACCGTGGAAGAAGGCAAATGCGTCCAGGCTTCGGCTTATGTCCCGTCTGACAACTTCACTGAGTATCATGTTAGGGATGATGTGGATGTTATGTTTAAAGTAAGTATAACCACAGAATACTAAGGGACAGAAGCATCATTCCGCAAAGAAATTTAAACAAATAGCGACTCTTGCTATGACGCAATAAAATTCAATTCAGCTCGTGTAGCGCTGCAAACCTACCAGTCATATTAACCTACAGAGCGCCTCTCTTTCTATCGCCTACAGTGCGGTACGAAGCTACAATGCAGTCCTGCGCAGTGCTTTTTATGGTATTAAAAGTTCTGGGTGGTCCTGCACGTGTTGTGGGCAGGCGTGGCGATTGGCATCGGGCGAACGATATGCTCGTCTCATCACTCAGTTTCATCAAAAAGAAGCCTGTAAGTATTACAAACAACATCTCTGTTGTACCAGGCATAGCATACTCCGCACTGCAGGTACGAAGCTACAAGTACATAGCCGGACACCGACGGCGGGTCGCGCGTCGTTACACGTGCCGCGTCAGAAGAGATAAGAGCGGCGCGATAGAAAGAGAGGCGCTCTGTAGGTTAATATGACTGGTAGGTATGCAGCGCTACGCGAGCTGAATTACATTTTATTGCTTCATAGCAAAAGTCACTATTTGCTTAAATTTCTTTGCGGAGTGATGCTTCTGTCCCTTAGTATTCTGTGCCTAAACTTTGGTACCATGACATAATAATAATTGTCATACTCACTACTTAGACCCTTAGACACTTATTTTTACATAGACTCTGAAATCATTAGTGGGATATGATATTAAAATTTGTAAATGACTTATTCAATTTGAAGCTAAGTAATTTAAGTAGTTTTTGTTTGTTTGCAGATCAGTATAGCAGTTCTTTCAGAATGCCTCAACATATTCGGGTCGGGAGAAGAGTCCAGTCTCAAGATGTATTACAGAAGTGAAGGCTCTCCATTGTTACTAGTGTAAGTGATTTATGTTTATAATTTTTTTCTAAAACTGCATGACAATAAAATTGACAAATGGTGATAGCTAAGAGGAATGTTGGAACATCGTTAGAATATCAACACAGCTCCTTGAACAAATAAAAAGGGCAGACGCTTCGTTAACAAGTTCAAAATTGAAGCACTCAAGCTATGCCGGCTCGTTCGTACACAAGCCTCACGCACACATTTACATCAAGCTATGCCGATCGGCCGTCATATCGCCTTGACATCGGCCCTACGTCCAATCAAACCACTGCCATTGCTATGCTTCTGTTGTTGCTTAGAGAGATTCCGTCTGCGTTTTTACATAGTTAATTTATTCATAAGTTATAAGTCAAAATAATATTATTCTACTTGATTGAATAATAAGTAATTACATAAATATGTTTTACATAAATAAATTCACATTAAAATCAATTAAATAAATTGTATAAATGCCAAATTATAATTTTTACTATACTATTATATGTATACAACAAAAAAATATGTATTAACAACTTAAGACTCCTCCGCACCGTAGCTCATTCTATGACCACTCGTTAACTGTTGAAGCTGTTCTTTTGTGGAATGAGCTACCTGTCGAAATTAAACGCTTTCAAACATTGGCTACTTTCAAGGATCGCGTCAAAACTTACCTTAACTTTTCTCCTCTTTCTGCTATTAATGTTTCCTTTTGATTATGTTTTATATACATATATTAATATTATACCTATTTATACATATATTTATAATTTAATTTGCATTTCTTTCGAAAAACTACCGTCCTTCCAAATTATGTTAGTCCTTTCTGTTCAAAGGTTGTCTGGAAGAGATCGCTTTGAGCGATAAGACCGCCTATTGTTATGCTGATTACTATGAAACTTACTTGTTTTTCATGTACCTATATTTAAGGTTTTTTAACAATAATGTGTTTATCTATCTATCTATTAATTCATTCAAGCACAGCTCATTAATATTGTAAAAGATTTGAAGGAAAAAAGAAGGAAAAGGAAGGCCAAAAATTTAGACGCTTTAGGCTGATTACTTATGTATCGTATCAATACTAACTGGGCGTTAATGCTTCAATAGGGGATTGTCTATCTTCCAGCTTACAACCCCAATCAGTCCACAACGTGATGACTGACTGCGAGATATCAACACAAACCGCTGACTCAGTTTTGGAACTTCGTGATGAAGACGCAGCAGAAGTTGCCAAACTGGTCCTCAAAGCCCCGGCGTTTCTTGGCCTGCTCGCTGATATAGAAAGATCTTGTGACATTATAGAACTGAACCTGTCGCCTGAACATCCTAATGTCAGTATTGTCACGTATGGAATGCAGGTTCGTTTATAGGTGGTAGGTTTCTCGTATGCGAGAGGCCGTCTGGGTAGGTACCACCGCTTTGTCAGTTATTCAGCCGCCAAGCGGTAGTGGGCAAGCATTACTGTGTTCCGGCTTGAAAGGCATTGTAGCCAGCGAAATTACTGGGCATTATGAGACTCAGCAGCTAATTGTCTCAGAGTGACGAGCGCAGTACAGCGCCGCGCAGGATTTTGCAAAACAAAGTTCTGGGTGGTGCTGTTATTACGTTTAAACGAACAGCTCGTCTCGTCATTCAGTTACATAAAAAAAAAACATTCGAATGTATAAGTGTCATGCATGATAGATAGATAGATAGATTTCACCTTAATAATAGAGATAAACTACAAGTCAAATGTTTACAATGCAATGGTGTAACAATGGGCGGTCTTATCGCTTAAAGCGATCTCTTCCAGACAACCTTTGGTTGGAAACTTTTGCATGGCACATGAAACAAGGTATTTGTTGAAAAATGTATATTTTAAGATAAGCTTTTAAGTTTTAACGAATTTGTAATCGGAACTGAGAGCAGATTAAAATGAGCCCAAACACTAGTAATTTACGATTATTTGGCAAGGAGTTCCATTGCCCACCTTCCGTCTCCATCATCAGATCAGTTGGCTGTCACCATAACATGGCATTGTCATCGGATCTTGACTAGTATGCAAAATTTCAACTATGTAGGGTAAGAGGCAGTGGTTCTGATTCAACTTGCAAGATTTGACCCAAACAAACAAACATTGCAAGTTGAATCTCTCTGCGAGAGAAGGCCCGAGTTCCAGCAGTGGGAACGTAATTGGATGTTGAGCTCTTGCACTAATTTCAACAATTATTAACCCCCGACGCAAAAAGGAGGGGTGTTATAAGTTTGAACACTGTGTGTCCGTGTGTCAGTCTGTGGCACCGTAGTTCACTGGTGACCTGATTGGGATGCGGTATTTTTTATTTGAAAGTAGGTATTCTAGCGATGGTTCTTAGACATGTTTTATCAAACCTGTTCAGCAGTTTTTTACTTTTTATAGGCCTTTTTGTGTAGGGGGTTGTTTAAATTTTAGTTTACTGAAATTTACTTGTTTTTGATTTCAGGATAGATCGTGCATTGACATGCCAAAATCATCAGACATGGTTCAAAGTTTCAGCTGTGAAAATGCAGTCACTTTGAAATACCAGCTTCCGCACATCAGGCTCATCATGAAGGCGCTGGGGATATCTACTAAGGCAAGTTGCACATTGTTTCATTAGAAAGTCTCGCTCAGTCATGTCTCAGGGTGATGAGCGTAATGCCAGTGCTTTTTATGGTATTTAAAGTTCTGGGTGGCACTGGAATTGATATAAGCAGTAGTGGCGTTTACCATGATTCCATGAAAAAAGAAATAACAAATCTTATCATATCTACATTTTTGCAATTGTTTACTACACTTAAACAATTTTTAACCAAACAAAAACGCAAAAAGGAGGGGTGTTTTAAGTTTGACCACTGTGTGTATGTTTGTGTGTCTGTCTGTGGTGCCGTAGCTCTTAAACGGGTGAACAGATTTGGATGCGGTTTTTTTTATTTGAAAGCAGGTTTTCTAGCGGTGGTTCTTAGACCGTTTTATCAGAATCGGTTCAGCCGTTTTTTACTTTTTATAGGCTTTTTGTGTCTGGGCTTTTAAATTTAAGTTTTTCAATTATTTGCAGGTAGTGCTGAGATGCAGTTCCAATGGACTTCTGCTTCTCCAGTTGAAGCTAGAAAAAGAAGACCAGCGCCAAATGTTCTCCGAGTTTTATATAGTTCCTTTACTAGACGATTGAATGAAAAATGTAACAAGTGGCGCCCTCATTAACCGAATTAAAAAAAAGGAGGTTCTCTATTCGATTTAATTTTTTGTTATGTTTGTTACCTCAGAACTCCGTCATTCATAATCGATTTCGAAAATTATTTTTGCGTTGGGTTCAGTATAGCTGCTACGAAGTGGTCCCATATGAATTCCATCGATATTTGACCTTGGACTTCAATGATACATTGAAGTCGGTTTTTTTTGTTTGATAAAACGTAGGTATATTTATTTTAATCAACTATTTAGACAAGACTATAAACCTTTAAATAGTAATAAGTATAAAAGTCGAATATTTTAAATAAATAAATAAAAGTATTTATTCATCTTCCACAATTTGCTGGTTTCTAATTAGGTAAGTACTTAAGTTTAAAACATATTGGGAATACGTATTTTTGTAAGCTATCAAACGGGTCCTAACTCTATGAGTATTTTTTATAAGTATTGTTTGTTGTAAATAAAAACCTTTTTGCAAAATATATGTTTTTATTCCACTTTCCAAATATTAATACATCAAAGGAATGTTGAATATTAGTTTACAGGGTACTAAAAATTGATATAATTTGACATGAAAAATTGTCAAATGAAGCTTACAAATTCGAACGAATAGCATTTTACACAAACAAATGTTAATAATTTAGTTTTGTTAAATCTTTTTATTTTTTATCAATTCCAACACGTATTACTCTATGTCCTTACAAATATCTGTAAAAGTATATAAAGTAGGTATATGACAAGTTGGGTTATCGTGTCTTGGTAAAAAATACTAAGTTAAGATATTTATATACAAGGCTATATAAGTTACAAAAGCACAAGTTAGTAGCCGTGGCTGAAATGCCTGTTGTTTTTTACCACGTTTTTATTAAGTCTGTTGTTTGTCTGTCTGTCGTTCCGGGTGGAATCTTGCAACTAAAATTTCGAGCTCTTTCCGATTATCTATCTGGTTGAAACTTTCAGGGTAGCTTACAACTCGATGACAATGCATTCTAATTTCTAAATCCATTTATTAGCATGCAATGAGGACCTAACCTCAAAAGGCGTATAAAACGTGTTTTGTAGTTTTTTTTAATCTGTAAGTTTCTTGTTTTTTAATTGCTTCGTAGATGTATGTAAGTGAAGATGTATCCGAAAATGAAGTACACCTCTATCGAGGAAGTCGGCAGTTGCGACTACTCAGACCCGTCTCCCTGATGGTTCAATAAACATCATCCAGAAACGACTAGGTCGTCGGTACACCGATTGTAAGCGGTATATTTTCCTTACATTTGAAAACAAATTACTATAAAAATAGTAACTATTTATACTATAGCTACTGTTGCACTGATTACTCTAGCGTCAATCAGTCGGCTCCGTAGATAGCTGTGCAGTGAGGGAGCGGTGTGTGGCGAGCTAACTAAAAGATTCAAAATCTTCATCTCAAAAACTACAGTCAGGTGCCCTCTGTGGCGTTTCGTCACGACGTCTCGTCTGCATAAGGAGCCGGCTGAGTATATCACCTTTTCAGTTACGTGAGTTTCATATGTATGTCGTATGATTTCACGGCATCGGCTACTAACCACTTGTTTGACGTCTTTAAACGCAGCTGTAATCTATTCTTCATTCTATCTTACAACGACACAGTTTATTCTAGCAACCCACAATAGACAGGTTGATTACATTTACATTACACCAATTATTTTGATTTTTGAGACAAGCTCATGTAACAAACTTGTTCATCTGTTTTTCCAATATTATTAGCACAATGTTCCCTAGACTAATTTATTTATTTTATGTAGCTACCTACCTACCTATAGTATAATTATCGGCATTTTATACATTTTTAAACTGGCCTGTCACGTCGTTTATATTAGAACTAGGCTTGAAAAGAGATATTTTTACAAAGTCGGCAGCTCAATCTCAACATAAATAACATGGCAGGTATAGATATCTCATTTAACGTTGATCTATTTTTTGAAGTATTTATTCACTAGCTCTTTGAAAACATGCCAAACTACAGGACTACTGGACAAGCGGATTTTAACATACAGTAATGCTGTTTTTCGTACATTTGCTAAAGGATAATTTTAACCGTTCACCAAAAATACTGATTGTGCACCAAATTTGGTCTGTGTTTATCACTCAAATGTATAAGGGGCTGCCCTCGGTAGGTTAGGGTGCGGCGCAGGTGGCCCTTGGGCCACCCTAACGCCGCGAACTTGTAAAATAGGTACTCATTATGAAATATTTTAATGAACATATTTTGGTGCACAACCAGTATATTTGGCGGAAAAACGGGAATAAATTGAGGTAGAGTTAAATACGATCCTTTGTTAAATATCGTACAACAAAATGGCGATGCGACACAAAAATAATGGTGGAATGCGATATGTCGAGGACTCGTCGTACCGTGTCCCGTCCCTGTCGTGTCGCTGTTGTGTCAACATTTTGCATTCCACAACTTGTACATGTTAATGATCAAATCCCACACATTTGAGATAGGACATTAACTTGGAATTTGGCACTTGACTGAGCACGTGGTGTGTTATTCTAAAATCGATTGCAAAAGTTGCAGCTTGGTTGCAACTCAATAAACGTATAGAGCATCATAGAATATGTCAGAGCAGTCAAGGCGCCACAAAGGTTTATATACTTAGTATAAGTTAACAATATCAACTTAAAGTTTGTGTTCTTCAACGAAGCAAGTTGTTATTCATTTTGACACATCTTAATACTAGGGATTTCTAAAAACAAATTATATAAATAAATAGGAACTCAATGAACTGAGACATTGAATGGGACTAAAAAAGTGTGATTAGATGAGTTTTAATGTTTGTTTCGAGCACTTTCCATTTAGGTACTCTTATTTTATATCTACGTGAAAGGGGGCAGTGAAGTGGACTACTTAGATACCTATGTCAAGGGCCATATCTTTTTAGGAAAACTAGTTCGACCTAGAAAACTTATGAGATTTGAACACATACTTCTAGATTAGAACAGGACGTAATCACGCTAAAGCGTTATTTCTATTTATCTCAGCGATTCAACTCCTAATTCCGGCTTTCGAAATGCAGACTTCGTTGCGATTTCGCTTGAAATAACTAGATTATTCTAGGCTAAGCCAGGCCTAGCGCACTCCGCACTATAGGTACGAAGCTACAAGTAGGTACATAGCCGGACATCGACGGCGGGTCGCGCGTCGTTACACGTGCCGCGTCAGAAGAGATAAAAGCTATGCGATAGAGAGGCGCTCTGTAGGTTAATATGACTGGTAGGTATACAGCGCTACGCGAGCTGAATTGAATTTTATTGCGTCAAAGCAAGAGTCGCTTTTTGTTTAAATTTATTTGCGGAGTGATGCTTCTGTCCCTTAGTATTCTATGGCTAAACTGGATTATCCTAACAAAAGATAGGACTGCACCACGACAATTATACATAAATTAATTACCTGAAGTAACTTCTAAGTCGTAATCTTACATTCAAATAAGTACACCGATAAAAAATATAAATACTTAAATCTAAGTTATTCGGCTAAGCCGTTTAATTATCATTAAATTGAAATACAATTCATATTACTAATAATAAATAAACACAGTTATTGCACAACATAAATCTTTGGACAAATTAGCATAATATTCACTATATTCAACGAAAAAATTAATATTATTTGCAAACACAAATAAGATTTTTCGACATTATAACTTGGTTACTAAATTTTACTACTGTCAAAGCCGGTGAATGTAAACTACCTACTACTGTACCTACACTGATATGGGAAAGTGCGATTTGAATTTGATATATAAGTAACTAAACTATAATGAGGCTAAGATTTCACAGAGGAGCGCTCTACCACCATTACAGAATCATTTTTCAAGACGTTAAAAGATTAACAAATCATAACATACGCCACGGTTGATTGTCTCTTAATAAAAACAATTGAACTAATTCCACTATACATCTTCAAACATTAGTAGACCTGTTAGATATTCTAGTAAAAACGTTACCGATACAGAACATCATCCGACAGATCTGTTGCGAATGTTACACGAAGCTGTATTGGTTGTCGACCGCGCGGATGTCGTGATGCGCGACCAATAGCGCTTCGAGCTCAGCGCGGCGCATGCGCACGTCGCTGCCGTGGGTCACGCCCAGCTGGAAACAAGATAACAACTTAGAAATGAGGTTGTTTTAGAAAAATATCATATACTTGTAGAAAATGCAAAAAGATTTCGTAACCTGCGAGACTTGACTTTTCAAGTCTCATAAATATTATAATTGTGCAAATTTATTTTTATATACATTGTTTTATAAAATTTATATGTTTGTGTCTTACAGAGATTTAGAGTATCTGAGTAAACGTAATTGTTAACTTCACTTAGCTCTTGTTTGATCTAAGTTGATTTAAAAGATAAGTTACAAAAAATATTATAAATAATAGATTATATCGTTTTGTGATATCATAACTATATTTTATAAGCCAATACTAAACACAGATTACTACAATGTTAAAATAAGCTGTATTAATATAAAAAAGTACTATTAACTTACCAAAATCAAATGCAACAAAACAACACACAGGCAACGAAAATAAATAAATAAAAAGGCAACAAAATAAAAAAACGAAGCCATTCCATAGAATAAGTTTAATAATAATAATAAAAAATTTACAACCAAGAATTTATAATTAAAGCTTGGAAGAACATGATTTTGTACAAAATAAAACACGACATACAATACCCGAACAAAAATAGACGACTTGATTTAATTGAAAAATCTATAACTCCATACAAACATGTCTACTTATATTTTGGAATAGTATTTATTACAAAATAAACGACAAATACGTGTCTACTTATATTTTGAATATAAGCAGGCAAGTATAAGTACTTATATGTATTTTGAATATAAGTGGTTTTTATATTTAGAAACAAATACTCATCTACTTATATTTTGGAAGAGTAGTTATTCCAAAGCATAAGTAGACTAGTATTTGTTTCTGAATCGTATTTCGACAACACTTTGTTGCCTTATGTAACATCTATCGAGTATTGTATGTACTATGTACTAAAATATAATGTTAGTGTAATTTAACAGTCCATTTTATCAACATCTAAGGTTATTTTTATGACATATCTATTTTACAACACTTGGGATACCATTAACAGTGTACATAATGCATCAACAACAATCAATGTACATATAATCCATTTAATGGATTTTAGAGAGTATAATGATAAAGTGCAATGAAAACTAGTCGTTTGCTCCTTTACGTAGTAAGGGGAAAGACAAACTTCCTGGCGCTTTGAGTAGGAGTCAGAAATGTTCATATTTCGTGACTCTGCATTTTAAGCTGATTTTCGTCGTAGTTATTATATGAACATAACTTATTATGATTATGATAGCATTATTATGCTTAGATCGCTATGATATAAGTACTTATAGGTTCTGTACTTATGTGTTTCGCTTACCCCAAATGTAAATACAAAGTAAAATCTAATAAACTTGTTTATAAAGCTACATTTAACATGAGTAATTTATTCAATTATACAAAAGTACCAATTAATACTAAATGCACTTCACAGACTAACATTGAATAACACCATGGTTCCTATTTTCCATAATGCCTATCCATAAGATAATGTGATTAAAAATACACCTAATAAAGTACTTCCATTGATTTCATCAATAATAAATATAATTTACAAATATTGTTTTAATAAAAATGCAAGATAAGAATCAATGGTCATATGAGGATATACAATTTTACTTACAACGTTTTAGCTTTGCGAAAATGTTAATTGCATCATTATAAAGTAGCGTTATGAAATATTTTGTTCAAACTTAACAAAGTAACATAACTAAAAAGATAGAAAAAAACTGGCAAACATACTTGTTAAAGCTACAAACATTTGTTAAATTAGCAAAATGGCATATACCTAGGTATTTTGCACCTAGTATTACATAGTACTAAAAGAAATATGAAAAAGAATAATATCTTTTAATATTTTGTGGTTGTGACTGAAAAAAATATACACATTCAGTAAGAGTCAAAAATACATACGGCACACTATGTCACTGAGCAAAGGAATAATGCTTTATTATTTACAGCCAACAAGGGAGATGGCACATGAAGGGTCTGCAAAATGGGTCTAAAGGTGCTCCTAAATGCTTTATACGTGTTGAAGGGAAACCAGCAGGGGAATCGCGTAGCTCGAACAACAATCCCGATTGCTTTCGATTTTATTATTTATTTATAGGCTTGCGTTTGACGGCTATCTTAACTGTTGTTAAGTGACGATGCGGTCGAAGATGGAGCATGCTCGCCTAGAAGCAACCTGTTCACTCTTGCCTTAAAGACACCCAGATTATAGCTATCCGGAAACACAGATGCCGGCAGAGTTCCACTCCGTATCCGTTCGTATTATGAATTTCAAATTTGGAAGGCGACAGCATCCTTCAAACTGCAATATCGATCATTTTCAGCGATCGTTAAGGGGATTCGGACAAACTTTACTGTAGACAAACTTAAGAGACTTTGAGTAGGAAAGTGCTACAATTTCACAGACAAATACCGATCACAAGATATGTTTGAAAGCGATCGGGATTGGTGTACAAGTTAGACAATTTCCTCACTGGTGCTTCTTTAAGAGACAACTGCATCTGCAATTCGTTGCCTAGGTCATATAAAAAGTATGGCGGTAGCATACATGGGACGGCTAACGGTCTACCACTCCAGCCCGTAAAGCTACAGAATCAACAGAATAGAACAAGTGTATGAGAGTTCTTGGCCGGCAATAGCTGGGCAGAGATTTGGCAGGGAGCGTTGTATCGTATCGGTCAGCATCGGCCATTGAAGATACTTGTTTATACTGAACAACAGGTTGATTAGATACTATAAACTCTCGCATATGCACTTGGCATTGAGGCAGTGTGAAAATTATGTGCTAATATGCCAACTTTGATAAGTCACTCTCTCAGTTTATTGGACTCTTGTAAATTAACTTGTAGGAGGACTTGCTTGGTGTACACAAGTGGTAAAAGCTGTTTACATATATCTATCTATATAGAGCAACAAAATAAGACTGACAAGCACATACAACAAAAATGTTGAAATTCCATGCTTTACAACTTACAAACCAACATTCATTCAGTTTTTAACTTTGCATTGAACCAGAACATGGAAAGCGTGAATTGGGATTCTTTCGAAAATGATGAGGCTCTGATCCTTTCCTTCAACCCAAAAATACTAACCAGAAACGATTTTGGTGCCAAAACCGCGAATATTTTCGATCAAATAAAGAAATACATAAAGAAAATAATGGCCTTCACTTACTATTTATAATTTATGTTTGCTCCAATAATATAATATACAAGACAGCCGTACATCAGTGATTAGACCATAGCGTACAACATTCACTGATAATAAAATCTTATCAAATATTATGAATCAATTTGGATTGATTGCACTCATGTTATTTTTAAAGCTTATAGCATCATAAGGCATTCGGTGGGAGTGTTACATGCCTTAATAGATCTATTCATCTTTAAAATTCAACTGGGATTAAGATTTTAAATTAAAAGTTTAAAGAAGGCTATTTACAAAGAAAACTGAACTTCTGTTATTACAGACAATTTCTTTTACACAGTACATTGGTTTGAAAAATGGATGCCCTAAGAAAAACTTGACTTAACCATGTTGATTGCACCTTGGTCATTGGTCAGACATGTCATTATGAAACAAACTTAAAAAAAAAACAAATTCGAAATAGACTATCTACAAATTCGTATGTTGTTCCGTGTTGTATATTTGTAGACCTGCATATCACATTGATACTACATAATGCTATTAGAACAAGGCTTGAATAATAAAAAACAAAAACTTGCAACGAACAAGCTTGCTTCTGTAGTCTAATCTGTGATACATAGTTAATTTTCAGAGTATCACTAGCCTGACCAAGGATTGAAGTACAACGAAGGCTAAACAACAAACTGAATTTTACACAAACTCTGACAGCACATACTGAGCTACATTCACTGCAAACCGAGCTACATTCACTGCACACTGCACTCCGTTCACTGCAAACCGAGCTACATTCACGGCACACTGAACTACGTTCACTGCAAACAGAGCTACATTCACTGCACACCGAGCTACATTCACTGCACACTGAAGTACATTAAGTGCACTACGCTACGATCGCGTGGCTCACTTGTTGTCTATTCCCGTCTTGGCAGACGACGTATTCTGTGAGCGTGACGTCAGCGGCGCCGCCCGACTCGAGCGGGATCGGGTTGGCGCGGAAGTGTTCCAGCATGTCCAGCACGTTGGGGAACCACAGGTGCTGCACGCGGCACTGGCCCGAGTCCGACAGAGTCATGCGGAGGTGCTTCGCGCGGCCCTGCAACCAAATTTAAAGTTTTTACAATAAAATTCCAAAATGTTTAACGAAGCTTACAGAAAGTACATTCAAATTGCGTGTGAAAAATATTCTAAAGAAAAAATTATACGGGTTAGCGACCGTGCGCCTGCGTGCTTTAGTACCTCGCCCTATCGCCGAGTGAGACAGCAATAAAGTCTCACGGAAGTTAAAAGCGAGCACGTACTCCCCTCGCCTCGTCTCGCTTTGCCGCACAGGGTAGCGACCGTGCGCCTGCGCGCTTTAGTACAATACGCGCCACGAAAGATGAGACTTGACAAGCGTCAGTAGTGGGGAGCCTGCGCAGGTACAGTCGTGTACGAAATAGTTATCCATAATTTGTATATCTACTCAGGGATTTTTGACAACATTCAGAATTAGGTAGGTGTGTAGCAATACTATATTAATTTTTTTAAACCTGTTATAAATTTATTACTAAATAATAAAATTTAAGGTAAAAAAGGCAGATTTTCCTAGTCACTGTCACTGTCACTGTGTCAATTTATGATGTAAGTGTAAACGTCGTAAACCATCTTCCTACTTTGTCTTCTTAATGTTTCACCTCGAGGCATAATTAAGATTTCACAAAGTTACACACTTATACAACACAACTATAACAAAGTAGAAATTTATAAACACAAGTTGCACTCGATTGTACCGCGGAGTCAAGCGGTGCGTCCACGGGGTGAGGAGGACTGACACGCATGCGCAGTGCCGTACTTGCACCTCCCGCGCTCTTTCCGCTGCCCTGTTGATCACCGATCCCTTCCCGTCTCAGACCTCATACCGCTAAAGAGACCTATAAATCGTCTACTGCGCAAGTCAAACCACGTGGTTTGTCAAGTCTCATCTTTGGTGGCGCGTATTATACCTCGCCCCCTCGCCGAGTGAGACAGCAATAGTCTCACCTGGAAGTTGAAGGTGAGCACGTACTCTCCTCGCCTCGTCTCGCTCTGCCGCACGAGGTAACGGCCGTGCGCTTGCGCGCCGCCTGCCAGTACGCTTCCGGCAGCCGCCGCGCGCGCTAGCGTACCGTGGAACCAGGGCCACTCGCCTAGCGAGATGCGGGGGGAAGACTCGCAGCCTTCTTCTGCTATTGAACCTGGAGATAACAGGAGAAGGATATTTGAAATGATAATCATACATTAGAATTTGAAGCTAGCCTGACGCGGCTTCCGCTATTGAACAGCCTTGTGGTGAGGTAGATCAGCTCATACTTACCTATCTCATATATCACGGACAAATGTTTGTGCACAAAACATATAGACTGGAAGCATTTGTTTTATGTCTGGGTGTTGTGTTACAAGATTTAGTTTAGGCTTTTTATATGTCAGATGATCTGAATTGACTTATTTGTTGGTGTTCATAAAATAATAAGAATCCCATACTTCCAGACAATTAAAAAAAAACTTGGCTGGGACATTGTCTTCGCCATTGTTACTCATAAATGTTTGGTGTTTATAGCAATTATATGTCATTTATTTCCTTCCATTTTATTTAAATAAAAGGACACCTTAACGTGGTAATATTTATTGTAAGTAATAATGATTATTCCGTAGCTTCGATTCATACAAATGAAATGATATTTATTTGTAGGAAACACGGTCATAATAAAGTTTACAATCGTTTTTAGAGAGAGCAAGAGTTCTGCGTGTCTCACCATTTCTGGCATACAAATTTTCATAATATTACATTATTTAAATTGATTGAAATAAAATGTCCCATCCATATAATTAGTACAGAAAATGTCAATGATTAATTTAAAAAAAATACATAACCATTGAACATCAAATTAAATCAAATTGCCTTAATTATTCACACGCACAATATGTCAAATACAAAAAAAATAAAAATATTAAATATGTCCATAATGTCACTTGTCTTTGCAATTAAAAAATTCATTTAGATTATAAAAACAGTGATTGACAAGCCATTCATGCAATTTATTTTTAAAGAAGTTTACAAAGGTTTTAAATTTGAATGCATCATGGCTAATTATTACTAGGGTTACTTAGTTAAGTAGGAAGGTAATAGCTATCAGTCAGTGCCTATTTCCATGATAAACTACACCACATCAAAGTTCAAAAGTTTTTTATTCAGTTTTCGCATCAGACTTACTTATGAACGTCAACTAGTACAATGTCTACCACCGTATCGGAAAAACAACCACTACTCAGAAGATACGGCAAGAAACTGAGGGGCGTTTTTTTTTCTAACTTTTGTTACAATACTTTGTTTGCTTTTGACAAAATTATGTTTCTTATGTGCCAGTTGGCTACTCGGCAGAAGCGGAATGTTCCATGCATCTTTGTCTTCTATGTAATTAGTAACTGTATATATTTTATATATTTTATTGTGTTTATACTTCTTGCAAGTTAGGGCTTTATCGCTAACTATTGATGAGTAATTAACCAAAATGAAATGAAGGGTTTAACCAAAAGAAAGCAGCAAACATAACATACTATTACTAAAGTCCCAAGACCAAGATATGAGTATTGAGAATGATTGCTTTTTAATCTGACAAATTAGAAAATGCAGAGAGGTAGAAGCAGCTTGTATAACTATTTACCTAGTTCAACTTCAGGTGTGTCCGCCGTTAAATCAGCATTGCTAGAACTGGATGGGAGGTCGCGTCGCGGCGGAAGGTCGGGCGGCGCCGGCTCGGGCGCGCCTGGCAGTGTGTCCGGAGGAGGCTGTGAGGTGGGCGGAGACCGCATGCAATACTTTATAGTAGCCAGCCAGGACTTCATATCGTCTACGTCGGCTGCTTCTATGACATACTCCATGTTGTTATCAGCCTGGAATTGAATGATATTGAAATGAAAGAACATTGAAAGAAGGTAATTCTTCATAATGGCTACTGTGGGGTTGGTAATTCTGCCTATTTTGTGTCTAAAGTGTAGGACAGTGACCCTTGGACAACGACACTTTTTCTTTTTAATAGGCAGTGCACATAGGCAGTCACACAATTCAATAAAATTGCAGCGAGAAATAGCTTAGTAACTAAGCTATTTCGCGCTGCTCAATTTTATTGATACCTTACTAAGTTAGTATTGCAATATTTTGTGATACTGAAACATTGGTTTTCATTAGTTAAACCTCTTAAATTGCCATTAACAGATACAACAGGTTGTACGAGTCGAAAGATTAATCATGTTCGGTGTTTCTAAACTAGAATAATTGAATTTGGTAGCCTAAAGACTTTAAAATTATTAAAGTAGTTGTTATGGGCATACTAATTAGCAGCCCACTGACATCCAAGCCTTGTGCATTATTTTAAGGAGTTCTGTCTTGCAATGCCAATGGGTCAGCACATTATGCTTATGCTTAATAAGGAGAATTCAACATAACTCAATATTAAACAGCGTTAAACCATTGCAAATTCTTTACCACAATGCTTGGAATGCAATGGTTAATCAATAATCAGGTAGGGGAAAACTAGAACATCTAGTCTAGTAGGTATCTACTTTCTTTGGTGGTTTTAACTAATATCACAGAATACTTAATAGTACCAAAGTAAAGAAGCATGACTCCGCAAAGGAATTGAAGCTAATAGCGACTCTTGCTACTACGCAATAGAGCTCAATTCAGCTTGCATAGCGTTGCATACCTACCAGTCATATTAACCTTTAGAGCACCTCTCTTTCTACCGCGTAGCTCTTACCTCGTCTGACGCCGCACAGTGATTCGGAATTCAAATTAAGTAGACTTTCGACCTTAACTTGAAATGTCTAACAAAAAGTTGTTTCTTTTCAATGCTGATTAACATTTGTTTTATCCAATTTTTCATAAAAATGAATCTTGCACACTAAAAATATATTCTAGAAAAAAAATTATGGCAGAATAATTATCTATTTTATCAAAGTAAAACCTTATGCAATCGTAATTACCTAACCTACTAGATATAACAATAAAAAAAAATCTTCTGTAACCTTGGCTTTGACTACAAGACGCAACTAAAGTTATTATATTTTGTATAGTGTTTTTGTATTTATAGTCTTGTTGTCGGATAGACATTGAAAATCATCTAATTTTTTTGACAATTTTTTACTATTTTTATTTTATGTAAACAATGTATGTCACATGTAGTTTATATATGTATTTTAATTTAATATGTAACTAAAGCATGTAGATCAAGATTGACCTAATCTACTAAACTATCACCTCTAAAAAGTAAAAAGTTATTCTTTCACATATATTTTTCTGGAATACTTATTAAGTGTGAAGAATTCATTTTTATGAAAACTTTATAAAACAAATGTTGATCAGCATTGAAAACACTATCGATAGAAATTTTTGTTGTTCAATATTACAACTGGTCGAATGTCCACTAAATTTTAAATCTGGATCACTATGGGCCCGCACGGCCAGGCCCGGCCGATGTACATGTAGCTTCATACCTAAAGTGCGGCGTGCGCCAGGCCTGCTAATATCATATTTTAAGCAGAAAATAAGTAATAAATTATACTAACAATAATCTGCAGTACTTAAATTATATGAGCGAATTAGTCATGTAACCACAGAATACTTAATAATCATTAAACTAAGAATTTTAGGTCAGATTTAGTACCTACTAATAAGTAGGAGTAATATCTCCTATTATACTATCCTTCCTATCTTATACTACTACTGTTTATTGTTGCTCAGATGATAAATATTCCTTAAAATAAAAGTAAACTTACCTTTAGTACAAAAGTATTTTCATGGTCAGGCATTTCCAATGCTGTTGTTTCTCTTGCCTCTGATATAAGGAAACAAAATACCCCGCTTCTCGGCTTCTGAGCTTTTGGTGGGGAATAAAACTCTAACATGTACCCTCCGACAGTCTTCACAAGCGCCAGTCTACATCTCTCCCATTTCTGAGGACCTCCGGGCTGCTCCAAGCTCTCCGGAGTCAAATAATTCACTAAACCTTCCTTCCTACACTCTACAACTATCTTAGCTAATTTAGTCTTGTTATGTTTGTTTAGGTTGGAGGAAAGCTCCACTTCGTCAGAATGCTGCTTGTGAAACAACCCTTTTCCCCTCCTGAGCCCCTTAAATGATAACCTTCGGAAAAACGGCTTGTGCTGGGTCTTAGGCGAATCTGTATCCTCAGAATAATCGCTCTCGTCGTGTCCTGTATGCGTGCCGTTCGGGAGTTTGTGCAGGGTTTTCAGCTTGCCGTATTCTAGATCGAATTGTTCCGCGAAGGTGTCGACGAATTTCTTCAATAATTCCTTGTGGGAGGCGTGGGGATGAGTTGAGTCGCCGGCGCTGGGCTGCACATACGGTAAGCAGCCTTTGGCGAAGTCCTGGGCGGCGGCTCGGGCCTGACGCTCGCAGAACTCGACCCATCCGTCGGGCTCGCCGTCGGACGGGCCCGCCATGGCAAGCAATCTCCTTAGGAGCTCCACTTGGAAGGCGGCCGATCCATGCACGACACTAAACACTACACCAATGCCTAAGTTAATTCACGATATATCGGTTTTTTGGCTAGTTTCATACCAATTTTGCAATCAAAATAATAATTCATTCACGATGCTATCACAAGTTTTCTCGCGAAAACAAGTTTTGTTGCCATATAAAAATAAAGCTTCAAAGTGCATTTTTATTTTAACAAACAATGAAATAATATTACCATAAAAATGTACGATATAATATATTGATTTGAATGTTGAAATTATTTAATTTAATATTTGCAGTGATACATAATAAATAAATTAAATAAGTATATTTATTTCAATTATATTCCAAGATAAGTGCCATCAACATTATAAAACCTAGCTAATGTGCTTTATGTAGTTCTGCTACTCGAAGCTAGGTGTCTCTTAAATAAATTACTGTAGTACCAACTAAAGCCGCTAGATATCCCAAAGTAGCGAGAGGTGAGGCGGGAAGCGAGGAGATCTCGGCGTTGTGCGACTTGTGCGGTGCGGTCTCTTCTAATCGAGCAGCTGCAGTTCGCGAAGATTTTTTTCGACCTCGCCTAGCCAGCTTAGAGTCCATGATGCTTCGCAGCCGTATATAAGGACGGCCGGATCACGATCTTATAAATACGAATCTTCGTACGTCTACTGAGCAACTTTGTTGCCAGGTTAGGTGGTTTGATGGTAGGTACTTATAGGTATAAAAGTTTGTCAAGATAAAATTTAATGATTTATCGGCAGTGTTTACTCTTATATTCTTTATTGTATACTATTTTAATATGTACATCGATGATTTATAAAAAAAATGTACAATGGCGAGCTTAACCCTAAAAAGATTTCTTCCAGCAAACCACTTTTACTTATGCTACTTTACTTATGCTCTAATTTCGCTGTAGGTATGCATAATATTACCTACTTATATATATTTTTTTATACTTATTTAACAGCCTGACATAATAGAGTCAACTTTATCACCACATACCTAATCGAGTGGGTAATATTAGTTATCAAATAGAAGCCGAATAAAACACTAAAAAAGTGTTAAGTACCTACATAGAAATAATTAGTTGCTGATTAGTCCGGCTGGAATGATAGAAAAATACAATTTTGAGTAAGTATATGGCTCAGCCCCCCTACCCATATGTCCCTCAAGCGCCAATCGTATATCGTGTTGAGTTCAGTTTAGGGTATAGATTCACTGCGACAATATTTTATGATGCCATTTATTGTCCCATTAAGTTTATCTCAGCTTTTAGTTATCATATTTTGGTATAAATGAATGAAATTAATTCTATTTCTTGCCTGGATCGATGATAATTAGTCGGTATATCATTAGTCGCAGTGAAGCTATACCTTAATCTGAGCTCAACACGATATAGATTGGCGCTTGACGGACATATGGGTACGGGGGCAGTTCTGAGATAGGCACCTACTTATACTACCTATAGGTCTATAGGTATAGGTACCGAGTGTAAGGTTAACGTCATCTCTACCAAATATCAGATAAGTATATGGGTTACTAGTGGTAGGTTTCTCGTATGCGAGAGGCCGTCTGGGTGGGCACCGTACCACCGCTTTGCCAGTTATTCAGCCGCCAAGCAGTAGTGTGCAAGCATTACTGTGTTCCGGTTTGAAGGGCATTGTAGCCAGCGAAATTACTGGGCATTTAGAGACTCAACTGCTAATTGTCTCAGGGTGACGAACGCAGTACGGCGCCGCGCAGGATTTTGCAAAACAATGTTCTGGGCTGTTATTGTTATTGCTTACCATCAGGCAAACGACCAGCTCGTCTCGTCATTCAGTTACATGAAAAAAAAACCTTCAAAAAGTGCGTAACTATACCTACTTATTGATATATAGTATACAATTTCAACGGTAAACAGGAACGCATAATATCACGTCGAATATCAGCTCTTCAATCACGAAATCCTATAACTATTAGCCATTCCAAGTTTACTCATACACTTACACCCAACCCATTGAAGTGTCCAGAAATACGCGGCACTTACGTACGTCATCGCCCAGTTCCCTCACATGAGCGCGTCTAGCCGGCATCGTAAACCGCTGCTCTGTCTTCGATGATCTTATTTTGGCGCGCATCAAGAAACGCGACGATGGATATATGAATGCCATCCGAGCGTCTCCAGGCCGTTCACCTGAAAGTTGATGATGAGTTTATGATCCTGTGTTTTGCGATGATAAAAATAATAGCACCTTGACCAAGGAAAAATGTCGGTCACTGTAGTTGCGATCTCAAATACGAATTGAGCGAGGTGACGAAGAGGCGAAGACTGGGTCATATGTTTTTGGTGTAGGCTAATCTTAAGATTTCAACTAATTAGGAAGAAGAAAAATTATATTGCTCGGGCAGGGATCTGAGGGATCGAACTCGCGTTGATATTCTCTTTTTCGCCTAGCATCCGCATTCACCATCAAAAATTAGGCTAATCTTTCAAGAAATGTCTCGAAACTTTCAACATTTCTACCTAAATTCGATACAATTCATATATCTAACGCGAAAAAGGATTTTTATAAGCAATAAAATCAACAAAAGTATTATCATGAAACTAGAATCTGCTGTTAATGAGCAAAAACAACCTTCTCCCTAAATTTATTTATTGCAACTTAATGAAAATCGTCATTTTTGTTTTGTATGTGTAGGGTTTGAAAATACCTATCGATTTTTATCGAGTTGTACGAACTTTAGAAAAATATGCATACAAAGTCAGTCTGAATTAAATAGGCACACAAATGCACTTTTAAACCTCATGAAACACATACTTAATATAAATCAAATTAAGAATTCGTTATTTTCAATTTGATTTGTATTATGAACAGTTAGTTGTATGTCTACCCATTTCTTTTTCACACTCAAATTAAAGTGTCCAGGCACAGAAAAGTACCTAGCTAATGGAAAAACTGACTCTACCATTACTTCGGAAATACACCCGCTTGAGAAGATAATAAATAATATTACCAAGAAACTGCACACAATTATTTTATTACACTACAATTTTTTGTTCCTTATTAGCAGCAGAATACCAAGTTGTTTTATACATTGGGCATTAACGATTTTTTCAAATGGTCTTAAATTCAGTTTGAATAGCTTTGAAAATCTCTAAGTTCTGCCCCCCTACCCATATGTCCCTCAAGCGCCAATCGTATATATATCGTGTTGAGATCGAATTAAGGTATAGCTTCACTGCAACTAATGAGATGCGGTCCAATTATTGTCAATTTAGGCGAGAAATCGAATTAATCTCATAAATTTACACCAAAATACGATAACTACAAGTTGAGACAAACTTAATGGGACAATATATGGCATCATAAGACATTGTCGCAGTGATTTTACACCCTAATCTGAGCTCAACACGATATACGATTGGCGCTTGAGGGAGATATGGGTACGGGTGCTGATCTAGGCACCTACTCCCCTAACAACTATGTATAAGCCAACATAGATCGATCAAAACAAAGGCTAGGTGTGTTATTTATTATTATTAGTTATTACAAATGGAAAAATGTATAAATTCTATTGAAACACGACAATACCGACAAAGTTAGAATAAAAAACCAAGTAATTTACTAAAATATCTATACTATAAGGTATCTAAATAATTTTGAATACTTAGGTATACAATACTTACTTTATTGGTAGGTATCAGATTTAATTTTGATGATGAAACGGAGTAGATATTTGTCATCACAGATTCTTACTAGGATTCCTTGTAACATGTACGCTGTTCCCTGTAACAAGATCTACGCTTTATTTTGTGTACACAACCACTTGTCTCACAGCAGGAATCGAATTCGCGAGTAGGTACACAGAACACAGACTAGTAGTAGTAGTACAACCACATAATACTAAGGGACAGAAGCATCACTCAAGGTACCTACTTAAGATACCTTAGCGTTTGCTGAGTCGGAACCTTTTCCTGACATCGCGCAACATTTCACTGTATTGTTTTTATTGTTTTTTGTTTTGTCTTTATTTTAGTATGTATATATTCAGTGTCATGTTGTGTGATGTCCGGAATAAATGTATTTTCTTTCTTTTCTTTCTTCTTCTTTCTTTCTTTCACTCCGTAAAGAAATTTAAACAAATAGCGACTCTTGATATGACGCAATAAAATTCAATACAGCTCGCGTAGCGCTGCATACCTACCAGTCATATTAACCTACAGTGCGCCGTTCTTTCCATCGCATAGCTCTTATCTCTTCTGAGATGTTGTGTGTAATACTTACAGGCTTCTTTTTGATGGAACTGAGTGATAAGATGAGCATATCGTTCGCCCGATGCCAATCGCCACGCCTGCCCACAACACGTGCAGGACCACCCAGAACTTTTAATACCATAAAAAGCACTGCGTAGGACTGCATTGCGCTGATCACCCCATGCCCAGTAATTTCGCTAGCTACAATGCCCTTCAAACCGGAACACAGTAATGCTTGCGCACTACTGCTTCGCAGAATAACTGGCAAAGCTGTGGTATGTACCTAACCAGATGGCCTCCCGCATACCGAGAGACCTAGCACGAGTTATCTTGTTATGAAACTTCATTTTGTATCTTAAAACTCACTTATGCATCAAAAATTCAATCTAAGTAGGTATACTCAGCCTCTGTGGTGATGTAAGTGGTTGGGTAAATTGGCTCAAATCTCATACACCGTTCGATTTCCGCGCCGGAACGAATGTTAGTGCACATTAAAAAAAAGCAAGTATTTGTTGCATTTCTGGGTGAGACCATGTTCCTCGTAGTTCTTGGTTCCCTAGATAAAGTAGATATCCTAGTTTGGAGATTTAGTTGTCCTAGTTTGGTTGTTAGATTAACTTTACCTTCTCTGTATATTTATGAAAATCTAATGTATGTTCGTAAAAATCTGCACAAATTCAAGGTGAATAGTGACCACCACAACTTAAACACTAGAAATAAGGATAGAATTGCAGTACCTAGGTTTAGACTGAGTGAAACGAATAAGTCCTTCATGGGCAATTGTGTACGTTATTACAATAAAATTCCAAAATGTATAACGGAGTTCACAGAAAGTAGATTTAAAATTGAGTGTGAAAAATATTCTAATGAAAAAAGCATACTATACAGTTAGTAATTACATAGAAGACAGAGGTGCATGGAACATTCCGCTTCTGCCAAGTAGCCAACTGGCACAAAAGAAACATAATATTGTCAAAAACAAACATAAAATATTGTAACAAAAGTTCTAAAAAATATGCCCCTCAGTTTCTTGCCGTATCTTCTGAGTAGTGGTTCTTTTTCCGATACGGTGGTAGAGTCATTGTAATAATTGACGTTCATAAGTGCGTCTGTGACGACAAAATTGAAATAAAGAACTTTTGAATTTGAATTGAATTGAATTGGAGGTGAGATCTATGTTTGAGATCGTTGGTCGTAAAATAAAGTAAAAGATGCTGAGTTCTTAGTTTTCAATGTTATCCCAAAATTCCCTACTAATATTATAAATGCGAAAGTTTGTAAGGATGGATGGATGTTTCAATGGATGTTTGTTACCCAATCACGTATAAACTACAGAACGGCTTTCAAAATTGGTGTGTATGTTCTTCAAGTCTTGGTTAAAGACATAGAAATAAGTTAAAAAATAATGTTTAATAAATTAATCAAAATAACTTACAGCGAGACTGAAAAAATATCAAACCTTTAAAGCCTTCTATTTTAAGCATTATCAGATAACACTTATTAAGTATTTTATTTAATGTATATATTTACATATCGTACTAACATATTTCAGTTTATTTATACATAATATTGTCTAATCCAGATATTACATATAGGTATATATCTCTCTTATACCAAAACACAACACAAAACAACGTAATGTTTTTGTACTCCTGAAAGAGCTGGAAGGTATATCGTAGGTCAAAAGCTTAGTGTAGGTTTCAGGTGCTCCACCAGTAAATTTTTTTGTAACAAATGTTTCAATTAATAAATGTTTTTTTTATATGCGACTTTTTATCCAGGGAAACCGCCGATGAAACCGCGGGGCGCAGCTAGTATTACATATACCGTCATTAGTGAACGTTTTTCATTATATTATGCATCCGGCGCGGCGCAGCTCGCGGGCGACGATGGACAGATGCGCAGGAAGGCGGCCGTCGTTAGCGCTGTCGTCGCCTCCACTACTCTACATGAGCGGTAGATGTCGCTCTCTTTGTGTAGAGAAAGTGAGGGCTGTTCGAAGTTTGGTAGAGCAGTAAAGTGTGTAAGAAGATGGTGCTCTCTTTGTGTAGATGGGCGCTTCTTTGTATGACTTTGATTTATGGGATCAGAGACGGACTAGCAGTCTCTGCGGCTCTAGGCCGTTTAGTAGTCGCCTTTAATATCTGGCCGTCCGGGCCTAGGACGGCCAGATATTAAATGCAACTATTAAACCGGACCTAGTTAACCTTGAGGATAATCCGCCTCTGAAGGGAATAGTATAGCAGTTGTAGCACTGTTTGATTTTGTTTTACTTGTTTTTTTACAAGCTTTTATTTAACTTGTAATGTATGTAGGTAACTATGTTTTTTTCGGGTGGAAGCTTGCAAGCTGAATCAGAACCACCTCCTCTTATCCTACGAAGTTGACATTTTGTATACTTGTCAAAGCATGATGTCATCATCCAATATTATGGTGGCAGACAGCTGATCTGATGATGGGGACGGAAGGTGACGGATAATCGTAAACTACTAGTGCTTTGGCTTAGTTTTATCTGCTCGCGGTTCCAATTACGAATTTGTTAAAAGCTTGTTTTATTGAAAATAATATTTTTGTACAAAAAGCTTATTTACTATGACGTTCGGTTAGCTTATGGCTGGCCTGCGGTTTTGATGCAGGTAAAAATAGCAAACAGTGAATGGACCTCTATATTCGAGACATAACTCAATAAATGGCATTAATCAAACTACTTTCGACAAAAACAAACATTAATCAAACTTTCCGTCTACTTCTTCTTCCGATACTGTCCATGCAAAGGTTGTCTGGAAGAGATCGCTTCAAGCGATAAGACCGCCCATTGTACTACCATATTTAAGGACTGCGTTATTGTCTATTTCCATAATTTGGTATACAATAAAGAGTTTTTCTATTCTATTCTACTTTTCTGGTTGTTCCCATTCGTGGGTTCAACCATACTAAGTATATAAATGGTTCGGACATTGTAGCTAAGTATATGATTTTATTAGCTAGTGTACGTATCTACTGTCAACTTTCGAGAGTAGAGCCAAAGCAATCTATTAGAGCCATTAGCCTACATTTAAGTAATTAATTGCGTTACCTAGGTCAACAACCAGAGGCCGATTTGTTTGGCGACTGCCAATTCTGATTGAAATGTACTCGACGTATGACCAATGAAAACTGATGATGAAATTTATAGAAGTAGGTACTAAGATACTGTTTGATTGGTACTGATAAGATCTCGATACCTGTTTGTGCCGTTTGGGGTAGAGACGTTGGGCCCGTGGCGACCTGGAGCACTAGAAATTTATAAGGATTTGGCAAGGTGGCTGGTAGAGTCCACACATGACCAAAATGCTGGCGTGTATTTTGCCCAAAGAATCAGCCTCGCTGTTCAGCGAGGCAACGCCGCCATTATTTTGGGCACATTGCCGGACGACGGGTATCGGTTGAATTATATGTAGGCATTCAGTTGGCTCTGCCGATAACCGCATGTACATAGTATTTAATATCTTTGTTTAGTTTTTAAATTATTTAGCCTTTTGTTTTGTTTGTTTTTCTGTTGAAAAGAGTAAATGAATAAATAAGTAAAGCTGCATTAGATACTGTTTTAGTGTGAATTTTATTTTATACTAGCTTTTCCTCGTGACTTAGTCCGCGTGAACGACAGAGTTGGAATCCTATATTCGTATTTTTTCGAAGACCTCCCCAGTATATGAGAGCGCGTACTAAGTACGAAAAGGTGTATCTGTAGCCGGTGTGTCAAGCTGTATCTTGTTTCTCAACCGATTTTGAAAGTCCCTACCTACTAAGATATAGGTAATCTAAATTGGGACTAATACCAAACCCTAAAAAACACATTGAAATCCGTTCAGCAGTCTCTGAGTCTATAGATAACAAATATACAAACAGACAGACAAAAATTCTAAAAACCGTAGATTCGTGCTGATAGTACCCTCTAAATAGTCGATCCCTCTTAGATTTCAAAATAATCTTCAGTGTATATAATTGGCTCAGTGCCATTTTTATAATAAGTAATAGATATAGAAGATATCACATAGCATAAAGTTTTCGACTGAAAATTACCCAATATGTCATATTAGGATCTTAAATTGTTTTGACAAACCTACGGAGATAAGCGTGAGATATATTTACTACTGAGCTAAAAAAACTTCCTACATTATTGAATATGAAATGAATGGTACAGACCGAATACTTTATATATATGTTTCATAAGTATTAATAAACTGCCATTGTAGACTATAGATTGGTACACCTACAAGCACTTAGTTATTAGTCCTCAAAAAGGTATTTCACCAACGACCATTAAAATGTTACCTACTGCACCATTTTATAATTTCATTTTATTTTATTCTGGAATAAGTGCAGTCCTAAATACGACTTGATACTTGACGAGGACCTTGTGCCACTCTTGGCAGTTTCTTTGCATTCAATCCTGAATAGAAGATACATTGCACATCCCATTAACTGACTATTTGTTTTATTTTCACCGAATCTTTTCTTAAAACGTGCGCGTGGGCAGGCGATGAGAGAAACTCCGCCTTGAACGTACCCCGTCTCTTTCACTCTCGAGTTATTTAGGTCAATAGAGCGAGACGAGAAGAAAGCACGCCTACCGCTTTCGAAAGCTCTATCAAATTTCAGGCTACGAGAACATTTTGAAATAAATTGCATTTAATAGCATAAAATATTATGATATATAGTGCTGTTATGCTAGTAAGACATATCATTCGACAACATAATTTTTCTTTGATATAAAATGATAATAAAAATAAATTGGGGCTATAAAATATCTTTATTTTTATTTTGGACCACTTGACCTCTATCTTTTTAGAATATTAATACAAATAAATCTGAATATAAATGCTCTGGACCACCGGATTTACACATTTGTTATACATATAACGACATGAGTAGGTAGGTAAACTTAAAAGATACTTACATACTTTATCAGTGCTTTGTTCTGGAGTCATACAACCATCAAGACAACCGGCAAAAGATAATCCTACTACAACGATTACTTCAATACTGTACAGGTGTACAGGTGTGGCAAAATTTTGGGACCTCCAGGATAGGTAAATTTTTCCTTGCAGTCAGGAAGATTTGTTTGTTTGAAAATCGGCTGACTTTTGTAGAAAATAAAAACTGCATGCTGATATTTTTTGTAATGTACAATCAGGATAAAAATGTAACTGCTAAAAAAAAACAATAAGCCCATGTTGTTTTTTATCGATCCTATATTTCTCATCAGGAATATGTCCCTGAAAGCAACCCATCACATCAAATCGTAATTTTGTGAGAAGTTTCGAAAATGTCTTTTTCCTTGCCTTTGTTTTTTGAAAAATTACAATTTTAAACCCGTCTGTACATTTGAAAATAATCCAAAAATGTAGTTTTTTTCTCCTAAATTCAACTGGTATTTCCTAAGAACAAAACTTCCTCACTGCAAGGCAATACCCTGAAATTTCCCAAATTTTGCCACACTCTGTATAAAAAAAAAGTACCTACTTGGATTTGCATTCAAAACAAATTACTGAAGTAGATTTATCGACACTTAGGTAATAATTTGTGTTCTTGTGCATTTCTGTTTCATACACCTCAGACCTCCAGACGTAGACTTAGAGTGTAGTACGCCAGCTGCTTTCAGCGCTGCTGTGACTGACCAGTGTTTACTCTGTGCATGGCTACCTGTGGTATAAATCTTTGGGTGTAGTTTGGATTTTGGATACATTCGGGCTGTATTTATTTACATTGCTTATAATACATTGATTGATTGATTGGTAAGTTAGTTTCTACTAGTAAAGAATCTATGGCTAAATTATTTATATATTAACAGCGGAATAACAGTAAGACATCTTGTGGTGATATTTTTCGTTGAAAGGTATGAAGATCGTGATAAAAGGGAAAAAGCAGTATTTCCATCGAGATTGCTCAGATAATTTTATTTTTTTACAGCCAACGAGCACATACATAGATGGCCTCTAACTAGGACTCCCTGTATCTCGGGAACCAGGAACTATGAAGACCATGGTCCCACAACACCTGAGTCACATTTGTCCCGTCCCGGGAATCAACCCGCTACCTCGGTGGTGGTGTATTTGAGCCAAGCCGCCCGACCACTACACCACAGAGGCTGTCATTGCATATGTGCTGTGTTTCAGTGGCGGAGGTCAGACCCGCTCGCCCTCGTTCCTCTTTCTCCCATCTCCTTATAGGTTCAGCAATAACATTTCCATCACCAAACACAGATTCTGATGCAACCTTGATGCAAAAGCAAATATTGAATTAAAAGCCCTACTCTTATAGTTGATTGTGCAAGAAGTGGATCACTGTAGTTTTCATATTAAATGTAAAGAAAAGAAGAAATGTCGTTTTTCAGATAGATAACATAAATATTCCCTGTCCATCCTACATAACACTAAACTTAATACATGGTTAGCGCATGCATTCAGTTAGTTTAGACTGCGCAGGAGCACAGATAAACGGTCCCGTCTTCAGCAGAATAAACTCAGCTATTAACGACGAGGCGAAGACAGACTTCTATGAGTTAACAAATGCACTGGTTCTAGTCATTGCTATTGATATTCGAATAATAATAATAAGACGAATAGATTTCGACTTTACGTAAAATGTTTGGTAAAGCGTAGTAAAGCCAGGTTTACAGTTCGATATCACATGCATTAATAAAAAGAGGTTGACAGGCTTAAACTTTTATAGCCTAGTTGCGACATATTTTTTTTATTTTGTTTTATCGTGTTTTATCGTGACCATAAATTATAAAAAAGTTTTATTAGAATCTACTCTTTATGTAATCTATGATAAACATATTTATTAAAAATATCTCGTGAACATAGAGCCTAATTGTGAACTTGCTCGTGAATGATGGACTTTATGGCTAAATCAAAAGGTACCTAATTGGTTAAATTTTTCTAAGCTGGTTGTTTTTATCATTTACGGTTTATCTAAAAGTGATTCGAAGTGTAGTGTAGTGCTTACGGAAATGGTTGCAATATTTTCTGAACTTTAAAACGTAGAGATTACCTATACCTACCTACTCAATTTATGGAACTTATTTGCTTCTCAGATAAACAGACTACTTAAGTATTTCTGATGCTGGGTGGCAGTATGAGAAATACTTAAGTATTCTCTGGCATATAATATATGTTATTTCAATCTCTGTTCTGTTTCAATCTAAATCTGCATTTTATCTAAGCCTGCGATAGTTGCATCATATTACATAACAGATTTTTTTAAAGAAAATGTTTACCGAACCGATAAAGATGTTTCTTTCACCTTCTCACTGCATTTATCTTTCAGCAGCTGTCCAGTCGAACAGTTCTTTCTAACATTCACCTGTTTTCAGGCCAGAAAATTAACAAAAACATAAAATACGAAGAAAATAACCGACATAAACACCACATCGTGGAAAATCAAAACGTATTTCAGCAGCGGTATTCATCTGCCCACGGGCGCAGGTAACCGCGAACCAACAAACATTGCAGTACATAATTCACATTGAAAATAAATAAGGTTAAGAATAAAGCCGAGCGGGATTGGGCGGGAGGCGTGTCAGGGCGGGCAGCCTGCCGCCGATGTCTCCCGACGACAGAAGCGTTCCTCTCGCGCCGGTGCGCGCGCGCCGTTCTTGATTAACGTAGAGAAAACTGATTTATCGCGTCGCGTTGAAAAAATAATCGGCTGCAAGTGAGGACATGTGATGGAGGGACAGGAGTGGCGGGGCGACTGGCAGCAGCAGCGGCAGCTGGACGGTCAGTGATTGATCCTAGTGTTTATTGTGAGATGTTGACAGGGCTGTTAGGCGCTGCCCATGCCCAGGCGTAGCGCTGCATTCTGATGCTGCAATGCAAAAGTTTTTTGTTCAATTGTGTCTACTTTGTGTCTTATTTGTGTCAAGCTATAGATAAGTTACTAGAATCCTGACCTAACTTAAGTACATGAATATTTTCTACGGCTACTAACGTAGAAAGGCATCTAACACACTCTCGGTTTTTGGTACATTTTGTGCTTTCTGTGCCAGCTGTGAAGCTTTAGGGTGGATAAAAATCTTTCTTTTTTTTTGGTATTATAATTATAGTAGGTACCTACTTATTTAAAATTTTTGCGCACTCCTGGCATATTTTACACTTACAGGAATTCTGATATATCTTGTACCTAAGTGAGTGACTGCTTCAAATACATTTACCATTTTGAATTGTCTTAATTTTTTCCAAGATAGGTCGCTGGGAGATAAAAAGAAACATAGGTATTAGGTACACAGTATGAGAGTACTGAAATTATAATTTCATATCGACGAGGGGCTAGCAGTATAAAATTACGAAAGTGTCAAGAAATATATATACCTACCTACAATAACACCTACCTATATTTTAAGAAAAAGTATATTTTTATTTAGTAACAAAAGAAAGGTTGCTTGAAATGTCTAGGAACCTTTATAAAAACACGAAAAACATTTCTACACTATACTTGTGAAGTAACTATTGTGTTTTGATCAATATTGTAGGCACACTACAAGAACTATGTCCAAAATGTGTGAAGTAATTTATGAAATTATTATTTCATCCCGTAAGCGCCACACAACACGTAGGTACACGACGCGGGAATGCGAGCTATGTTGTTCAAGTGGGCGCACATGATTTCTAGCTGTCCCTCTAGCTAATTACCACAAAAAATGTCGCCCGCCCGCCCTGTGGCCTCATCAATCTACATTGACGTGAGTCCTTGTTTTTAAAACATGAGTAAAATAACAACATCGGAACAAATCCTAGCTTTTGCGTGATGGGTAGAGACTACACAGTCGTAGGCGTTCTCTAAACAATATTGCACTAATGACAGCCTCTGTGGTGTAGTGGCTGGGCAGGTTGTCTCAAATCTCATACACCACTGAGATTGCGGGTTCGATCCCGTGACGGGACAAATTTAATGATTGTGCATAGAAAAAAAAGGCGCAAGCATTTGTTTCGTGTCTTGATGTTGTGGAATCTGACCGCCTGGTTCTTTGGAATCCTAGACCTATATCCATATAGGTCCGGAATCCTTGTTAGGGACCAGGATCTATGTAGGTATGACTTGATCGATAGGCATATTAAAAATAATTAAATGAGTTCAATGACTATTATGTATTCTCATGAACTTGTGGGAAATATTATATTGAAGTTAAATGCCGTGAGATATATTGTGTAAACATTTAATTTTAAATGAAAAGATGAACATTACATAGGTACCTGAGCTTAAATATAATACTAATACACTTTTCAGACACTGTTCCGAGTAGAATGTTTTTGAATATTTAGGTAACCGGTTTTTATAAGTATGTTATTTCTCAATCAATGGATAGGTAGTTTCTAGAAGTGACAGTCAATATTACCTTAATCAGACATAATATATTTATCAATAATTATTTTAATCCTATTAACAATATTACTTATTACCAAAAATCTATCGATAAAATCAATCAAAAGGTAATTGGCATTATTTTAGAAACTTAGTAAAAAATTAAGTTTACTCTACGACTATTTTAGCGAATGATCCGAAAAAAAAATTGTTAAGATTGTTTTCACTTTATCAACTTCTTTTCTATCTATAGTCTAAATCTAAAACAAAACCATCAACCTTTAGTTTAGGGTAAACCTGGCATATGTGCCTCACAATTCGAAGAATTGATATAAAACCCAGAAAGTAATCAAATAATACCAGATAAAACTAAGATAATGTTCAACGAACATGTTACTCCGGAACCGATCGCGGTTAATGGCCATACTCTCGAAGTTGTTAAAGAATACGTTTACCTTAAGCAAACAATGCAGTTGGGTAAAAACAACTTCGAAAGAGAGGCCAACAGAAGAATACAACTAGGTTCGGCAGCATTTGGGAAATTGCGTCATGTATTTTCGTCGCCTATACCACAAAGCCTTAAGACAAAAGTCTTCAATCAGTGCGTCCTACCTGTCATGACTTACGGAGCCGAGACGTGGACACTCACGGTACGACTGGTTCACCAATTTAAAGTCGCTCAGCGGGCTATGGAAAGGGCTATGCTTGGAGTCTCTCTGAAGGATCATATCCAGAACGAGGTTATCCGACAGAGAACCAAAGTCATTGACATAGCCCACAGAATCAGTCAGCTGAAGTGGCAGTGGGCCGGACATATTAGCCGCAGAACCGATAACCGCTGGGGTAGACGTGTTCTAGAGTAGAGACCGCGAATTGGCAAACGTAGTGTAGGACGCCCTCAGGCAAGGTGGAGCGACGATCTTCGCAAGGTGGCTGGCAGCAGCTGGATGAGAGTAGCCGGGGATCGTGCTCAGTGGCGTGCAATTGGAGAGGCCTAGGTCCAGCAGTGGACTGCAATAGGCTGATGATGATGAATCAAATAATGTTTGTTAAGTAATAATCAGTCTTAATATTTGGCTTTATTTGCACAAGAAAATAATAAAATATCTTCTAAAATATAATTAAAAATGACTAAGATCTACAATTTAAAAAATTCAAGGCGAGACACATTAGACTGATTTGTCCGTCTAATGTGCCCCAGTATAGAATCTTAACTAATTTTCTTGTCCTAACTCCGCTGATCTACCTATGACCTGCTCACATTTCCACCCCTTGAGGGTATGTCTTCGTAGAGTATGTGATGGCATGTCATAGATACAGATTGTCTCATTCACTCCCATTTTCTTACTCGACAGCTCTTCCATAGCTTTTTTAAAATTTTCTAGTACCTATCTAGAGCTGAACTTCCCCATTTCTTAAAGAAAATGTAATCATTTTTGTAAACAAGTACTTCAACGACTAGAATGGAAAAAAAAATATCTTGGCACTTAGGGGCACATTAACCGATAGAAATCAGTCCAATTTAGCCAAATATCAATGAAATGTGCCCCACTCTCACACTCGATAAATAATCTCTCAGGCTTGCAAAATCGAAAGACAATCGTGACATAAAAACTTTAAATATATTAGTAATATGATAAAAACTTGAAAAACATGCATCTGATATACAACACACTTTTACTTTACGTGTAAATAGATATAAAACAAATTCCTTCCTTTATTTACCTTCTAGTAACTTTTTCTCAGTCAAATGACAATAAAACTGGCACAGAGTGGTTAACATGGCGGCCATTCTTATGTCACTGACTGATTCGGTGCAAATTAGCGCCAAATTCAAACTGCTTGTTTGAGAACTCTAAGTGGGGCACATTTCCGACTGGGGCACGTATGCCAGGTTTACCCTATGCCATATGGTTTATAGGTTATCTATAGGTGCTGATCGGATGCGGTTTTCTGGGTTTGGTGGTATTAGTCCTAACTTAGATTATAGGGTATGTTACATCAATATCGGTTGGGGGACGTAGATACAGCTTGACGTCTTCGAATCGAGGGAAGGGACCCACCGCAATGTTCCTACAAGGATTAAACTCAAGTGCTGACCTACCGAGGTGACCCGTAGCGCTGATGATCATTAGCCTTTTTTGTCGATCGCCATTGGGCTGCTCGCATAATCAGTTATTTTTTCTGAACGAGCATTTGTTTATTCATATGGAAGTCGACAAAAGAATTTAGGAAATATAAGTAGGTAGGTAAACTTTAGTGCTCTTGCGAACGTTACGACTCTACCGCTCCATTTATGGTGTGTTGAAAACTTTAATAGGTGCATCTGCATTTGACGTTTACTGAAATGTATATATTTATTTAGATTCTTTATTTATTTATCGTGTCACTGACTCAGCTAAAACTCAAATTATTTTTGAACAAAAGGCGGTCACATCAACTTTCCTCGTCAACGCTTCGATAAACTCTGCTCTGGTCACCTGTATCTAAAAAAAAAGAATTCAGGCACGACTTCTCTCCCTTTACGGGTGTCCAAGAGATTTCCCCCGTCTGTGCAAAAAAATATATTTGTTAGGTTGATTATTTCTATCATCTAGAAGTGGCAGGAGTAATTTTTGAGGAATATCTAAGCTAAACTAGCGTGGTGTAGCATCTCCGTTTCCATGCTAACTTTTTTTACGGGTACAACAACGAGCCTGTCAACTACAGTTGAACTCTCAAATTAGGTTCGTCTAATTAAATAAATCACACAAACGTCGTCCAAACTAATTCCCAACGACTGAAATCTATCAAACCGATTCACACAAGCATGTGCGGTACGAATTCCCCGCGTTCCTTCCAAACGCCTGATCGCTACTCATTCATCTATCTCTCTGCGCCTTGCCTGCGCGGGCGCAGCGTCGCTCGCGCCGACGATTGACAACTGGCGATTAACTTTTGTGATTTTTTTGCTTTGAATTTCCGTATTTGAGAAGTAGATCATGTTTGCAGCTATTTCAGCAGCAATGTAGTATTGTAATAAATTGGATTTTTAGTAGTTTTAAACTGATATAATAGTCCCATTCATCTATCTTTCCGCGCCTTGCCAGCGCGGGCGCAGCGTCGTCGCTTACGCTGACGATTGACAACTGGCTATTAGCTTTTAAGATTTTTTGTATTGGATTACTTTGTCTTTAAAGTGTTAGATATTAGCAACTATGTTGGCAGATAAAATATGCAAATCTATTAGTTTTTAATTTTAAACAGTTTTAATATTTATGACTTGTACATTCATTTTACATCGCCGTGGCTACGATTAGTTTAATTTTCATGATTCATAGCCGTTTCTTTACATACACGACTAATGTTAAAACTTTTTATTGTATAAATAAGTAGACCAGAACATTTAAAACTAGGTAGGTCTAAGAAAATGTACGTGCCTACTTACAATAATTAATCATTTAGAATTAATAGAATAGTAATCATATTCTTTCCGATAATTAATCATTTATTTGCAACAAATTATGCAAAGTATGGGTGATAATACGGGATTAAAAAGAAGTAGAAATTAATTGAACAAAAATTTGAATTAGTTTGCAACTAATTCAAATTTTGTTCAATCTTTTGAAGCCAGCGAAATCACTGGGCTTTATGAGACTCAACAGCTAATTGTCTCAGGATGACGAGTGTAGTAGGTACAGTGCCGCGCAGGATTTTGCAAAACAAAGTTGTGGGTGGTGCTGTTATTGTTATGGGCAGGCGTATTACTTACCATCAGGCAAACGACTAACTCGTCTCGTCATTCAGTTACATGAAAAAAAAAACTGGCCTCAACTCGGCTTCGCTAGTGCGATCAGCGCTGGTCTTCCGGTGAAGCCGTTTGGATGACATTAGCTGCTTAAATATAGGCGCAGATATAGGTACCTACCTTAACTTGTTTTGTAATAAATAATATCAGCTTAGTACAAGTTATATAGTTACAATAGTGAGGGAGTCTGAGAGGGTGTGTGGAGGTTCTTATCTTGATGTGCAGAGTCAGTGGGCACGGTGGTGGAGAGAAATAACACACGGACAGTTCGGTATTAGACACCAGTATATTGTTCACAATATATGACTCTAATACATCGTCAAATTAGATGGATTATTAATGATTAATATTGTAACGCAAAAATAAGCCGGCATCGGCATAAAGGGAGAAAACGGAAGAGATAGAGTGACAACCGGACACACAGTTGCCAGTTTCTAATTTTGACGTACAGAACGTTCATTTAACTATTTAAGGTTGCATTCACATGTAATACTACATTATCAACACTTCCCCTTAGGATTATCAAGTGACAAATGCAACTCTACATTATAATATTACTTACTCTACATTAGGCTCTACTCCATATTAAGTTGAAGCTTAAAATATTTATATAATTTATCACAGGTAAGTATCAGTAGCAATATTACATTAGAATACTTAACTAGTGCTCCAACAAGTTTAATTTATTTACAAACTGTTTGTGTTTAACTGCACTAAGTGATTTTGTTAAGACATCTGCAACCATCTCTCCAGTAGGTAAGTATTTGACAGTTAAGAAATCCTTATTTATGAGATCTTTGACAAAATGATAACGCAGGTCAATATGTTTAGTGCGCTTGTGACAGTACTCCTTTGATTCTAACATTTTATGCGCACTTTGATTATCATTAAATAATACAATTCCAATCTTAACATCTAAAATTTCAGTTAAGAAATTACTAATGAAACAAAGATCTTTACATACATCGCCAATGGAGAGATATTCGGCCTCGGTGCTTGACAGTGCAACACAGCGCTGTTTACGAGCTTCCCAGTTAATGACATTACGGCCAAGCTTAACAACGAAACCTGTATAAGACTTGCGATCGACTACTTCGTTCGCCCAACTAGCGTCTGAGTATGCGGTTATATCTAAATTACCACATCCATAAAAACATAGACTGTAATTTAGTGTTCCGGCTAAATATCTCAAGACGCGTTTTGCTGCTTGCCAATGCGTCTTATCATAAACGTGGCTGAACTGGCTCAGCTGACTACACGCGAAAGCTATGTCAGGTCGAGTACAAACTGAAAGATACATTAGACAACCTAGAAGCTCTTTATACCTATAAGTATCGTCATCCAGACACATAGACTCGACCATTTGCAGTTTACAGTTTGTCATCATTGGTGTAGACACTGCTTTACATTTCTCCATACCAAACCTTGTTAACAATCTCTTTACATATTCAGATTGATCTAGTTTTATTACACGTTTACATCTATCTCTACTTATATTAATCCCTAAACAGCTCTTTAGAGTTCCTAGGTTTTTAACATTAAAATTGGTCTCAAGCAAGGATAAAAGTTTATTCTTACTAGTGCTATAAAATATGTAAAAATCATCCACATACAATGCTACTATAGTAATATCCTTTCCGCTTTTCATGATATAAACACAAGGCTCACACTTAGATTGCTGATAACCGTTTTTAGTTAACAAATCATGAACTTTGATATTCCAGATTCTACTTGCCTGCTTGAGGCCATAAATACCTTTAAGTAAAAGACAAACTTTATCACAATTATCATTATTACAAAAACCTTGAGGTTGCTCCATGTAAATTTGTTCCTGGAGCTCTCCATTTAAAAATGCAGTAGTAACATCTACATGATCTATATTAAGATCCAATTGAGCTGCTAACGAAAATAATATTCTCATTGTTGAATGTCTAACAACTGGAGAAAAAGTATCATTATAATCAACCCCTTCGATTTGAGTGAAACCTCTGGCAACCAGACGAGCCTTACAACGGTCAAACTTACCAGAAGCATCATGCTTACGTTTGTATACCCACTTGCACTTCACCACATTTTCATCTTTAGGGCGATCAACCAGTTTCCATACATTATTTGCCATAAGCGAATTGTATTCATGTTGCATGGCGATTTTCCACTGATCACAATCAGGACCGGAAACAGCTTCCTCATATGATAGAGGATCGCCGGGCAACATAGTTCTATGATGAGTTAGGAGAGAAACATCTAAATCATAATCTTTGAACCTGGACGGCAGCTGAGAGTGTGTGCTACGTGCAGGACGTGGTGTAGAACACACCGGCGTAGAGTGCGCTACTTCCCCTCCAGCTGGCACCTCGGGTGATGACATCACACGCTCAACGCGCGTATCAGCGACCGGTGACAAAGCTGGTCCTGCATCGGTCTCACTGCTAGTACAGCATCCATTGTTCTCTCCTGGAAACACAGAGGAACTGTTTAAGTCATGATTCAGATCAACAGTTTGATTATTAGAACTCGGCCTACTACTGCTCGAGGTAGAATCCAGTTCAGTGGAGTGACTAGAATCATTAATAATTGTATTTTCATTCAAATTATTAATTATAGTGGTTTGACTAGAACTCACATTCTGACTAGATTTTGAATAATTTGAATGATTAATTTCATGATTACTTATTATATTATCTATATTATCATACATTATTAAATTATCATTATCAGTCAAGTTTATAAAATTCTTCCGCTTCTCAGTCTTATCATAAAATCTATTTTCAATAAAAGCAACGTTCCGAGCAATGATAACATTATTTGGATTCAAGGGATCTGCCAACCTAAAACCTTTAGAAGTGTCACTATAACCGACAAAAATATACATTTTACTTTTTGCATCTAGCTTATGCCTCTTATGCTCAGGGAGTAAAGCATATGCAACACATCCAAATACATGCAAGTGACTAAGGTCTGGCCTTGACCCGGTCCACTTCTCTTCAGGTGTAAGACCAGACAAAGCAGAAGTAGGTAACCTATTCTTTAGATAGATTGCGGTCATGACCGCCTCACCCCAAAACCGCTTGTCCAAGCCTGCCCCTAAAAGCATGCATCTGGCCTTCTCTAAAACAGTCCTGTTCAGACGTTCAGACACACCATTTTGTTGCGGGCAATAAGGCACAGTTGTTTGATGTATAATACCCTCTTTCTTAAGGAAATTAGTGAAATTACTATTGCAGTATTCACCCCCATTATCAGAACGTAGTGACTTAATCGGCAACCCCAGCTGTTTTTCAACTAAGTTTTTAAAATGAATAAAAGTGGTAAATACCTCATTCTTCCTCTTGAGCAGGTATCCGAAGGTTTTCCTTGAGTAATCATCTGTGTAGGTCACCAGGTACTTTGCTCCTCCCCAGCTCTCCATAGGCAGGGGGCCGCAAACATCCGAGTGTATTAGCTGCAGCGGTTGAGTAGAGCGATGCACAGTCTCGGCAGGAAAAGGCTTAGCAGCCATCTTTCCTTCCAGACATGGCACGCATTCCATTAATGAATCTACATGCACGCATAATGAATCTGCATGCTACACCCTTAAGAGCTACCATACCTGCTTTGCTTATGTGGCCTAGCCTCCTGTGCCAAATATCAAATGGCACCTCAGCGACGTTTGCACTCTGTGCATCTTGCAACGGCAAGACAGCTGAAGAATGCACCACAGCACTTGAAGATGACCTACTATTGACCTTTAACCTATATATACCGTTTATATTGGGGACTATAACCACTGGTTTGCCAGATATTTCACTTTTATTAAAGATAAGACAACCCTCTCTATCAAAAGTTACAATAAAACCCTTAGAAACAAGTTTGCTTACCGATATGAGATTGGCCGAAAGCTCAGGAACAAACAGAACATCATCAAGCTTAATTGTACATTTATCTAATTCCAGGACAACAGATCCAGTACCTGTGCACTTTAGAACAGAACTATCTGCAATTTTCACATTATTATCACATTTATTAAATTTTGTAAACAAAGTCTTATTATTTGTCATGTTCTGAGTACAGCCACTGTCGATGAACCATTCAGTGCTTGAAGCAGCCAAGAATGCAGAAGCCAAAAATGTATTTTCTTTTTCTTCTTTATTTTTGTTCTTGTCTCTTCTTAATTTAAAGCATTTATTCTTGTAATGTCCAATCTTGTTACAATAATGGCATACTATCTTCTTGTTGTTTGTACTATTCTTTGAAATAAATGCAGAAGCTGTAGTGTCCCGACCATTCTTTCTAAATTCTTCTTGAAGGAGCCGAGATCTCACAATCTCGCTCGAAAGCTTTGATGTCATACATGCAGTTTCCAAATTTGAAACTAGCGCGTCATAATCCTGTGGTAATCCTGACAATAAAATTTCGGCCACTTCTTCATCGTCAATGTTTCTATTTATGTCTGCTAATTGTTGCACCAGACACATTGTATTTTCAATGTACTCAGCCATCGAACTGAAAGCAGCGAACTCTATCCTGTGCAATTTTCTCAGCAGCAGCACTCTGCGGTATAATCCATTATCTTCAAAAATATTGCAAAGAGCCTTCCATGCTTCCTTACTTGTCTTGGCATCCCGTAAATACTGGTAGCAATGTGGCTTCACAGCAAGACATATCCGGGCCAGTGCGCGCTGATCCCTCGCCGGATCATGGTCTTCACCCATCACACATTTCCATAGGCCCTCAAGGGTTAATAACATTTTTATACCGAACTTCCATGTGTTGTAATTCTGATTCCCTTCCAACTTTTCAACTTGTAAAACCACCGTGCATGATTCCGTTTGACGGAGAAGTTTCTTGTGGCGTCGACAACGATTCTCCTGTGGGTGTTGGAGGCGACATCGCCACGACGAACTCACAATCACGTTTCTGGGTCCTAACCTCTTATCTTGATGTGCAGAGTCAGTGGGCACGGTGGTGGAGAGAAATAACACACGGACAGTTCGGTATTAGACACCAGTATATTGTTCACAATATATGACTCTAATACATCGTCAAATTAGATGGATTATTAATGATTAATATTGTAACGCAAAAATAAGCCGGCATCGGCATAAAGGGAGAAAACGGAAGAGATAGAGTGACAACCGGACACACAGTTGCCAGTTTCTAATTTTGACGTACAGAACGTTCATTTAACTATTTAAGGTTGCATTCACATGTAATACTACATTATCAACAGAGGTAGCTTAAGTATATACGCTGGATTTACAGTAGGTAACACATAGGATACGCTTTATCCTAGGAAACCACGGGTAAAATGTTTGTGTATGTTTATTATATTTTAATTGTACTGTATATATTAAGATTATTTACTATTTTATTAGTGTGTATTTTATGTAATTGGTTTATGTAAGTGTATTGAGATATTGAAAACCACCTTCCATTATTTTTTTGTAATTCCTCTCCCTGCATGGTTGTCTGGAAGAGATCGCTGTTAGCGATAAGACCACCAATTGTTACACTTTTGTTACGTTGTTTTTATTATTCATAATTTAATGTGTGTGTTTCAATAAAGAGTTATTTCATTTCATTTCATGATCACGACGACACTAAAGTTATTGCGGGTGGATTGTTGATGTTATAACGGGCAGAAATATCTGTCTACCCGCTTCCTCTCGCGTTTTTTGCGTGCATCAAATCCCGTTTCTAAATCAAATTCTGATACCAAGAACTAACTCCAATACACATATTATGTACATTGGAGTTCTTTCTTGCAACACAATGTTGCAACGTAATCGCACGTTTCTGCAGGCGTGCACCGTTAGCGTTGTAACATTCTGCCATGTGTTTATTTTAACTTTTGCTGAATCATTATTTCGTGGACCACCGGAGTTTTGAAACGCGCATCAGGTCGATTTCTCTCTTTGACTTAATGACTTGTTTTGCAAATATATTTTTTAGGATATATCGGAGTTTGGATATTCTACATAGGTTAATTAATTCTCAGCACAGGGGTGCGGAATGTATTACAGGGAAGGATATTTCGAATTCGAAGAAAATAAAATTATGTCTATCAAAGCCGTTTCTGCTGCTTATTTTTGGCGATTTTTCGTATGCAGGAGGCCGGCTCTACCACCGCTTTAATCGGTCTGTGTGGACAGACGTGGCGCTTACCATCAGGCATCCGACTTGCTAGTCTAATCATGGAGTTCCACAAAAACAATGCAATGTAAAAAAGTGAAATAATAGTTTTATATCTCTACTACCTCGCCACGACGGCACTGGCATAAGTAAATTTATTGTTCAAACGTCCCAAAATTAAAATAAAAAATAAAAAAGACTACCCCAGTCGTATTACTATTATTTATTCTGTGCCCCAGTTCGCCAACCGAAATAACTATTTCAACAATCTAAAGCGTAAAATTTACGACGACACGGGGTGGTAAAAAGTTGGAGCATATTGCAGACTTTCGCCTGTTCGAGTGCACGTGGCGCGTGGTTGCCTTATCTTATCTAGCGCATTTGTTTTACAACCCATTACCACAGAATAAATAATAGTTCGTACGTCCGTCGCCGTTTCTGGGGACCGAATCTGAGTTGCTTTTATTCATTCGTTCGTTCGTGCGGACTAAAAAGAGACACTCTTATGCCTGTTGCATAGCGCTGTCCCTTTTATCCGACGGAACAAAGATCGTAATTACCAAAGAAAAAGTATATCTGAGCTTCCTGATCTACTCTGCACCTGTTCATAGTTTATAAATGTATATGTCTATAATTACAGTTCTCTAGTTTTATTTTGTTATTAGGTATTTATATTTTATTATTGTTATTTTTTTTTTATATATATATTTTTTCCTTGTTATTTTATATACTATATATGCAATCTACAAGTATATATATATTATTATATTTTTTATATATATATTGTTACTGATTTGTATGTATATATCTTGTTATTATTTTTGTATGGCCTTTTAATTTGTTTACTATTACTTTATATTTTGTTTGCACTACCTTATAAAATCTCCACAGTACATTGAGGTTAACTGGAAGATAATGCTCACTAGCATTAAGTTCGCCTATGTACTTACAAATTTGTTTGTGCAATAAAGAATTTTCTATCTATCTATCTATCTAATTACTAATCAGAGTAAGGGCCCTGTCGTCAGTGACAGGGGCCTTACCTACTCTGTTGGTTGGTGCAATTTGTTTATTTTTCTTCTTGCCGCGTGGAATCAGCCTAGATGTGAACAAAAAAAACTTTTTTTATGGAACTGATCATTGAGAATTTGAGACACGCTCGTCGTTCGCCTGATGGTAGGCGCCACAATTGCCAATAACAATTGCCGGCCAGCAAAATATTTTTTTGAATCTGATCACTTAGACGACTAAGTCGTTCGCCTGATGGTAAGCGCCACACTCGCCACCCAGAACTTACAAAGTACCGCGTAGCACTGTATTATTACGCTTATAAGCCAGAGACATCTAGCTTAAATGAGCAAAAGCTTATTTATTGATTTAGGAACTTACAGCTAGGTACAATAATATAAGATATATGTTATACTTATACTAAAAACAAAACAGTATAGTGTACCCTTATTTATAGGTTGATGAAACAGTGTCATAATGCCCAGTAATTTCACTGGCTACAATGCCCTTCAAACCGGAACACAGTAATACTTCAAATCAAATCAAATCAAATCAAGTATTTATTTGCCAGAATACATTATTATTTACAATTAATTGTAGGTTCTGCTTGGTGCTTGGCGGTATAACAACTGGCAAAGCGGTTCTACTGTTTGATCGTGATAAGGAGAGTTTTGAATAAAGGCTGTAGTTAAATATCACTGCCGGGATGCTTTTATAAATAATTAAAAATATTTAATAAAAGTATCACACCTACGTAGAAAATTATTTTTTTAAGTGAGTTTTTATGGTACTGAGTGACGAGACGAGCAAGTGGTCCAGAGTACCTGATGGTAAGCAAAACGCTTGCTCATAACAGTTAAAGCACCACCCAGAATTTGTCCTGCTCAGTCAAGTAGGTAGGTATACATGCATTCTTTAAATACTTCATAGTGAGTTCGACTTACAGTACCTAAATACCTATACATTTACCTACTTCAATAGGTACTTAGCATCACTTAAATAAAACTTAATTGGACCACCTACACTAAAACAATCTCATAACTCAACGGACGTGTTTCAAATTCTCACGCTTTACAAAACAAACCATCTATTTAAAGTGGCCAAAAAATATCCTTCGGATTACCGACGCTTATAAAGAAAATAAACAAATCGGGCCTAAATCATGAGAGACACAGATTGGGCAAGAGTTCGCAGCAGCGCAGAGTATGCTGTTTAGAGTTGAAACAATATTATTGGTTATAATTATTATTATAGGATAAAGCCTATGGTAGTTGGTTTTTATTTGTGGAAATATGTGATAACTAGCAAGTCGTTCACCTGATAGTAAGCGCCACGCCTGCCGAAATTTTAATACCGTCAAAAGCACTGCGTAGGAATGCATTGCGCTCAATCCCTCGAGACGTCACATTTTAACCTCGTATATGCCCAGTAATTTTACTGACTACAATGCCCTTCAAATCGGAACTCTGTAATGCTTGTGCATTACTGCTTGGCGGCAGAATGACTGGCGAAGCTGTGGTACCTACCCAGACGGCCTCCCACATTCGAGAGACCTACCACGAGTAGTAGAGTGATATACTCACACACTTATCAGTCTTATCACACTGGCCGATGGCCATTTGCGATCGTTTTTACGTGGCGAACATGCGGCGTGTTTGCCGCGACGACACCGCGGCTAGTTCGTTGCGTTCGTTCCTTCAATATTAAATCGCGCACTTAACCGCCTCTAACGAGGCCGGACATTCCGTTTTTAACCGACTTCAAAACAGCAGGAGGTTCTCAATTCGATTGTGTGTTTTTTTTGTTTATTTATTACGCGATTACTCGGACAATTATGTATTGAGTTTGATGGTTCTTTTTTTGTTTGGTGGGTCATACTTCACAGGTGATTTGAAAAGTAAATTGAAGAAAATTAAAAGTAAATTGATTCTCACTTTTTGAAAAAATCAACAATAACAGAAAATATAAGTTTAGTCTTGAAGTCGGTTCTTGTTTTCTTCTAAAAATAATTATGGTGAATATAATTATTATTCCGTATTTTGCTAGTGACTGTCCAAAAGACTCCGCGAGATCGCTGTAAATTCGCGATGAGTTCGCCGCGAGTGCGCGGCGTGAGTGTTCGCCGCGTAAACGCGCGTAGTGTGATGCTCTAACATCACTTTGTCAGTTATTTTGCTATTAAGCAGTAGTGCGCATACTTTATATTTCATACTGTGATCTGGTTGGAAGGGCATTGTAGCTAGTGTAATTACTGGCAAAGCGGTGGTAGCAACTCAGATGGTCTCTCGTGTGCTAGAGACCAAAAATAAAAAGTTATGTGTAGTGGTTGCATGAGTCACCTTATATCTCTTACACCACGGAGTTTACGGGTTCGTTTCCCGTTACGGGATAATAAAATGTTTGCATAAGTAGATGTTTGGCGTTGTGGGTTTTGAGACATTCTAGACATTCTCTAAGTTCCCAAGATACAGGGAGTCCTAGTTAGGAGGCAGGATCTATGTGATATCATGATAGCGGGGCGTAGGTAATCATTTGTTTTTAAGTTACATAAAAATGCCTGCAGAGACATTAAAAACCATTCAATATTCATACTAATTTTAATTCTCAAATAGAACAGTTTTACGTGAAGAGATCTACGACACCCAACAAAAAGGCTAGACTGAGAGTTATTTCCTTCTCTTCACTATTCATGATGGAGAATTTCTAGGAATGATACATTAGTATTTTCCTGGAATTGACAGATTAGTGCATATTTTTGTAATGATGTATTTCTTAACCGACTTAAAAAAGAAGGAAGTTCTCAATTCGACGCATAGCTGTTTGTTTTTAGTTATATGTATTTATAATTTATACAAAGCAACCCAGACATAAACATAAAGCGGTTCTTATAAACGGTTAAATTTAGTAGTATTTAATTTATGTATTACATCATTATATTTATCCTATAAAATGTAGCCAGCTGTCATTGATACGTTCCAAATTGTACTTTTACTAATATTTCCATTTCCATATTTTGCATATCGTTTCGCACATCGTTAAACCCGGCTGTCATATTAAATCGAAAATTACAAACAGTTCAATGTAAAAAAAAATATAAATATTTGATTAAAAGTCTCATAAATTAGCTGGAGGGAAACAAGGCTATAATTTAGATAAAAAAATAATTTAAATACCACGTTTTTATGCGCTTTAATAAGAATAAATGGATTTGGAATGCATTGTCGAGTTGTGAGCTACCTTGAAAGTTTCAGCCGGATAGCTAATCGGGAAGTGTTTGAAATGTAGGTAAGTAGCAAGATTCCACCCAGAACGACAGACAGACAAAAAAGAAAGTGTTTAAAACGTGGTAATAAGACGTAGGTATAGTTACAATAATATGACAATACAGTTCTATTACAAGTAGGTATATCTACAAAAGGAGAACCGTTGGTAGTGTCATATGTATTATATTTTCTATACATATGAGACATATAATTTAAACTCTAATATCAGTAGATACCAACGATAGTTACGAATCACAAAGCGAGTACAGGAGGCTTTTGCGGAGGACGACCCTTCAGACTAACTTGGGCGAAGAAGTTCTTCAAAGTATTCAAACTATTTGAAATGTTTGAAAAGTTTGAAACAAAATGAATTTTTCTTTTCTCACAAATTATTGTGAAATCACACTAACAAAGCCATATACTATCACAGTTAGTTTGAATAAAAATCCGAGTTTGTTTTCTAACCCTTTCGTAGGAAACAATACATTAATATCAGAAGAATAATACAATTTTGATATTGAAATGTTTCTCGTTGCGTCTTCGGCGAGCAGCGATATAGCTTCCTAAAGCAAATAAACGCTAAGAGCTGGGTCACAGATTAAGCCCTAGTCGCTACCATAGGGCTGCCACTTTCAGATACACCGGGAAGTGACTCTATTGTTTGTTAAACAGCATCACAGCCGTGACCATTTGGGAAGAGGGGGCTGGGTCCGTAAGTAATTCCTGGTTTGAGTAAGAATAAAATGTTTTTTTTACGCTCATTAGATCTATGTTTGGCCACTATCTCGCCGGATATGTGTGGCCTAAGATGGAGCACATAGATCTAGAGAGAGACGGCAGTGATGATTGATCTTCTAGAACGATGTGCTGCTCCGTTCTTGTCGCTAAATTCAGGGCCTCAATTCACTATGACAACTTGGCGATTCCTTGCTTCGAAATCACGTCGATTTCTTAATTAATAAACGACGTGTGCGAAATTTGTATTCTCTATGCGCGTCATATATATGAATATATGAATGCGTCATAGAGATGTCGTTTATTAATTAAGGAATTGACGTGATTTCGAAGCAAGGGTACGGCAAGTTGTCATAGTGAATTGAGGCCCAGGGGCGATAGTCAAGCATCTATAACCGTTAATAAACATTTCTATAGTTTAGCTTAATCTGAATTATAAAATAATTAGTTTTAATAAAATATAATGTTAAGTTTTTGTATTTATTTAATTCACTACTTTAAATATCCCATTGTCATAAAATTGACAACTGTTCTTATAAAAGTAGCGTTCCAGAAAGTCGGTCATCGGTAGTCAGCTTGTGACAGCCCTATACTACTTGAGACGAGTCGTCTGTTTGTTATTGTAATATTTTAATTTCGAACGTGTTTGTAATAAGCGGCGGCGGCGGCGGTTGGGAGCTGGTGGTAGCTTTGAAGTGTCGCTATAGCTTCCTGTGCGCTTCTGTATGTTTGTTCTCTTCGATATTCAAGAGGTTTTATAGTTTTGTTGAAGTATATTGCAATCTGTACGCTTGGCCATTTGCGCTCTATACTTGCTATAGACATTTAGAATTTTTAAAGCGTAACTTTCACACGACTTGGAAAACTAATTGTTATTGTTCATTAAACATTCCTTGTAGAACATTTTGTGCAAAACTATATAAAAAAATAATGGCTCTAGGGCACTTAATAAATAATAGTGGTTAGGAGTACTAACATTTTTCTTGATGATACACTGCTCAAGGAGCACCTAAACCTACTGCTTTCTTCTTGTATGTATGTATCTCTTTCCCTTGGTCCAATAGTCAACGAGATAGGTTTTTCATTTTCCAAGTGAAGTCGAAGGAAGCGCCTAGCCAGCGGCCACCATTTGGAATTGTTTACGCCAGCGCAAATTATTTTCATAAAGGGTGTTCAAGACAATGTTTCCATAATATATACAAAACTTTTTACTTGTTCATTCTTACTAAACACTAGTAGTCCTGCTAATATTATAAACGCGAAAGCTTGTGAGGATGGATGTTTGTTACTCAATCATGAAGACAGCACATTGTAGCCAGCGAAATTACTGGGCATTATGAGTTTCAACAGCTAATTGTTTCAGGGTGACGAGCGCAGTGCAGCGCCGCGCAGGATTTTGCAAAACAAAATTTTGGGTGGTGCTGTTATTGTTATGGGCTGGCGTATTGCTTACTATCAGGCAAACGACAAGTTCGTCTCGTCATTCAGTTCCAAAAAAAAATAAAAAAAATGATGAAGCCATTGAACGAATTTTTCTGGATATTTGGTTGTGGAAACCGCGGGTGACACCGCGGGGAGCAGCTAGTGTATTATGATATTATGACCCATTTTTACCTGACACTGTGAATCGCATTATTCTGAGCGGCCCTGCATTGTATTTGTCACCCTGAAACATGAGCTTTCAAATCTCAAATGCTCGGATAATATACGACGTTACATTCAGCCTCTTCTGCAAAAGCACTATCAAACAAAAAAAGCTCTGCCATTTCACTATACCTACATATTTTCCAAATCTGTCAGTAAATCATTACTGAACATGACTTTTTTGCTTGAACACGCATCACAACCTTTCCTAAGCGCCGGAAGGGCTCTGCCCAATTGATTTAGTTTTATTTTCGATAAACCTTGTTTGTGTTTCGCTTGGCATTCGTTAAAGCTTCATATAAATATATATATAATAAGAATCATCTAAATACTCCTGTTTTCGACGTGTTGTGTTTCTCTTGCCTTTTGTTGAATCTCTGCTTAGTATAAATAAAACAAAGTCGCTTCTCGCCATCTGTACGATTAGATCTTTTAAACTACGCAACGGATTTTAATGCGGTTCATCAATAGACAGAGTGGTTCAAGAGGAAGGTTTATATGTATAATATATGCATCTTCACCTTCCTATTCTGTGCGAAGCCGGGGCGGGTCGCTAGTACCTACCTAATAAAATGGTTTCGTATTAGTGCCCAAGTTACGTAACACTTTCAATGGATGGTTTCCTTCACGACAAAAACACTATTTTTACATGGATTGTCCAACAAATAACTTCCCGGCTTGTCCCGGAATCGGAACTAATTGGTCTAATTTAACCGGAGTAGCGACGTACCGACCACGAGATGGGGCCGGGGCGGAATGCGAGGTATGCACGAACTATGGGTCGTATTACCGACGCGATCGGTGATTTGTATCTAGTATTTATTGCTTGAAATTATTTTAAGATACGAAAATCATTTAACTTATTTGAGGTGACGCTTTTTAGGGTTCCGTACCCAAAGGGTAAAACGGGACCTTATCACTAAGACTCCGTTGTCTGTACGTGTCTGTCTGTCCGTCTGTCACCAGGCTGTATGTCATGAGCCGTGATAGTTAGACAGTTGAAATTTTCACAGATGATTTATTTCTGTTGCCGCTATAACAACAAATACTAAAAAATAGAATAAAATAAATATTTAGGGCGGCTCCCATACAACAAACGCGATTTTTTCCCCTTTTTTGTAGATAATGGTACGGCACCCTTCGTGCGCGAGTCCTACTTGCACTTGGCCGGTTTTATTATTACTCTATAGGATAGTTTATGCAGTCTGGGGTAACATCGTTGTATTGTTCTTCAATTACAATCTGTTGAACTGTTGCTGTTGCCTTAAAAAGCAGATATTTTTCGATTGAGGACATGGTGACATTAGACGAGCTAAAGTTAATTTCAAGAGTCTCTTCGGCAAAGGCCTACTTCATAATCCTAACTTATATTATAAATGCGAAAGTTTGTAAGGATGGATGGATGTTTGTTACTCAATTACGCAAAAATTACTAAACGGATTTTGATGAAATTTGGCATGTAGGTACCTAGTTTAGGTCCTGGAAAAGGACAAGCTACTCGAGAATCCGCGGGTGAAACCGCTGGGCGGTAAAAGTATAATCATAATTATGTATAGTAATTGTATTCTTATTGCTTTTTGCAACTGACTCAGAGATGAGGATATAATATATTTACTGTCAAAATCTGGACTACCTATATAGCCAGTATAAGACAGAACCTAAAATAAGCCCTAATTGCCATTTGACTATTTCTAGCAGTGACCTCTAATCTCTGAATGGTCGATAACTGTCTTGATCTTAGATAAATTTCGATCGTCGCCAACTACCGCCAAGGTGCCATACCTGTTCCGGTCCAGTTGCGATATTCGGTGTTGCTGCCAATGCACAGATGAATGGCTGCCATTAACGTTGACGACCGCCTATGAGTACTATCTTTGGCAAGATTAAGTATCTGCGCCTACGCTTGTTTTGTTCGAGAATCTTGTTTCATGTCTGTAATGGTGGTTCTTGAGCGGAATGGGTAGCATACTTTTTATGTTTAAATTAAGGGTTATGATTAGAGACCGGATTATATGCAACATAAAAAGCTTGTTATATGCATGCAAATGTGCGTGAAAAATGCTTGAAATATGCACGAAAATTGGCAGAATATGCGAAATTAAATGATAAATTTTAGGAACCCAAAAAAGAAGAGTTTTAATTTTTTTTATTTCAATATCAGCAAACAATTGGTAAATTATCCTTTGATAGGCAACAATAGGTACAGTAACATTACATGACATTAAAATTATTTTTGTAATCGTAAACAATCAAGTATTGTTCCAAATGTTCAGTGGTAAGATTGTGTCTTGAAAATATTTTTATAAGTGGAAAAGGTTCGTGATCAATGAAATCAAATCATCGATCGGTTTATGATCAATTTTCCAGGTATGTTTCATTGTATTGTGAAAATAATTCACACACAGCACAGGAGTAAAAAACATAGTAGATATCACTTCAATTGTAACTAGAATATTAATTTATCTCATCTTTTTCTAGTCTCCAAATACTCCAATTAGCCCATACCTGGTTCTATTTAGTCTACAAATTAATTAGCCCACGTTATTCGAGGTGCAACAAATTAAAGGAGCAATTATAATAGGTGTTCTAAATATACGTAGCGGTAACAAAAGGCGCTTCCTTAGCAATAAATCCGCATTGATTGAGCGCTATAAATCTACAGATGCGCGAGCGCCGCTCCGGTTGCATCGGACGGTGGCGCAGGGCTGTCTCAGGCAATTTTACTAAGAAATGTGTTCAATAATGATTATTAACATGTTAGGGATTTATTTGTTTGAGTTGCAAGTTGAAAAAGACCATTTGTCACACATTTGTCTGAAGATATTTTTTATAATTGGATACGCTAAATGCATTATACTTATAGTCAGTGCTATTTGCAACAAGTGCTTATTAATTTCACTTCTGGGTCATAATAAAACAAGAAAGGTCATAATAAAACAAGAAAAATAGAAATAGAACCGATAAGTTACTAAGCCTAAACAGACTGGAGCCATTCACCACGCTCAACTATTTTTAACAAATCGCAACATTATCTTATCTCGAACATTATCCCGGACTCAGCTGTGCCAGCCCTGATCGCTCAGCAACACGTGCGTTGCGCGTCCCCGACTCGTTTGATTTACGCACCCTCACGCCCGTACAAATTGACGTTCATACCACAAACAAATACGTTATAATCACACTGAAATACCAACACGCACAAAAGGAACAAATTAGAAGAAAAAGATAAGAATTAAGAATGAAAGGATTGAAGGAGGATGAAGTGGACATCAAAACTGCTGGGACAATCAAAGTTATAAATTAATATAAGTAACTAGCTGACCCGGCAAACGTTGTTTTGCCATATAAATTAAAAAAAATGTTAAGGGTGAACAACCCTTATCACTTAGGGGTATGAAAAATAGATAGTAGCCGATTCTCAGACCTACTGAATATGCATATAAAATTTGGTAAAAATCAGTAAAGCCGTTTCGGAGGAGTAAGGTAACTAACATTGTGACACGAGAGTTTTATATATAATAATATGATGATTAGTATTTATACATTAGTGTAAATTTTAATAAATTAATATATCAGACTAAAATTAGGTAACTAAGCAATTTTTCGTATTATCTTTAGTTCAGTAGCTGTACCTACCCAAACATATCTTTGTATTTGATAGCATAATGAAATTATGCAGAATGAATTGTTTGCATTGCAATAATTGCGAGAATATCTATGCTATTATTAATTCGTTACGAACTTAATCAAGACACATCAGAAATTCTCCGAATCACTCAAACCTCCTGCTTGATTACAAAAAGACATTCAACAAAGGAAGTAGCTAGAAATTAATGGCAGAGAATTGCAAATGGCGAAGGCGTTTCCCTTTGATCAGCTCGAGTGGTGTCGACATTTCGCGCGGGGCTCGTTAACAAGCCACAAGGACACGTCACGAAGCTGTGAAATTTGTGTTAGGGACTGAAAAACTTGCAGGAGATCCTTATATAGTTTCATTTGTCTGAGCTCCTAAGTCTAAACCTTATAAAAACATTACAAAGCTACTTGAAAACTTTAATATTTAGCCTAAAGACCAATTCGATTGCTTAATGGATATATCCCAATATGACAAATATATAAGTAAAGCACGACTTACTTAAATCCCGTTAGTGCGTAAAGTTTAGGTAGATTATGTTGCGATTTCCATAAATACCTCTGCGTTCTAGAGAATAAAGTATACTTACGTACAACTTTGCATGCGGCACGCGGTGAGATACTTTTTAACCGACTTCAAAAAAGAATAAGGTTCTCTGTTCGATGGTATTTTTTTAATTTTTATGTTTGTTACCCCAGAGCTCTGTCATTAATGAACCGATTTGGAAAATTCTTTATGCCTTGGGTTCAGTGTAGCTACGAAGTGGTCCCATATAAATTTCATCGATATTTGACCTTGGACTTCGGAGATACATTGAAGTCGGTTTTTTTGTTTGATAAAACGTATACTTGTTAAGCATTCTTTATTTATTTCTTAATAACAATTTGTTATAAGGAATTATTCAAAAAGGATATTGTAGTACCTGGAACGAACAATTAAACTACATCGAGCAAAGGAGTCACCTCAGAGTTGATGCATACATTTTGAGATACCTATTCATACATTTTTGATATACAACAACAATCAATGCAAACTGTTTGTATCAATTTCCCTTCCGTGATTTGTGTTCCCCGTTCGGATATCGGACGCTTTCTAGGAACATCGTGTGTCTGTTGTATCTAGTGTCTAATCTGTGTGTATCTAGGTGTCGCTGTCATTGCGCGGCGCTGTTGTGACTGCTGATTGACTGATGCTGCCAGTCTTCGGCTATTCTTGGAGGTGGGTTCGTTTTGTGCACTTTGGCGTTATACCACAAACAAATACGATACCGTTTCGCTGGTCTTCCTTGTTTCCTTGTTTGATTCTAGAAATGCATAGCTTGTAACAACAGAAACGAGTACCTTTACAAATTCTATTGTCCTGGTTACCTGAATCCGCATTTCTATTTTTATCATGCATATTTGCAAACAAAAAGAACTTTTTCTTTCGTTTTATTTGCCCTTTACTCACACATTACATTAATATGGCCACTGTGACCACACATGCTTAAGTTTTAACCTTATCAATGTTAAATGTGGAAGTTGCCACCAATAGCTATATAGCATCAATTGCTTGAAAATTAAAAAAATAAGTCAATACAATTGACTGCATCGAGTTTTATTACGCCTTAAATTTTACACCTCCCTTTTTCTTATATTTTGTTTTATTTAAATGCAATGCAATGTAATATCAGCCTGCACGATTGAAAGCGGTTATATACCGTCATGCTTGTACGTCAGGAAGACTAGTTCGTGACATTGCCCATGTGTTGTACCGTGAGAGCGGAGGGTGCTATCGGAGTAGGTATAAGTACTTACCTAGGTATATTTTAGATCGTAACTTTAATAAAGTATTTTATGCACACTCCATATGCCAGCAAGTATCGATATACTAGCCTATGTTCTGTTCTGGCAAGCATTAGAAATTGCGCAAGACAAAACAGCGAGGCGATGAAGGATCTTTGCATAGCTACCCGCAAAATGTTCATAGAATGTCTCATTCTTAGAATATAACACATATTTTGATGTAGTTTAATATAGCACGTTCTGATTTAAACATTGCTATTAGTTAAGTTGTAATGGCATCCATGTTACTGGATATGGAGAGTAAAATCTTTCTTCTGACGAATGTATCAAATTATTTAAGGTTCAACCATAGAGGTTGAACTTTTCAATCTAGGATCAATGTGAGTCATGCTCAGCTACTGTATAGCCTTGGCAAGAATGTTTAAATTCGTGTTTATAACGCAAGCGTGTTTTCATAAATACACTTCATAGGGTTCATACTTTTTTGAGCGAGTGTGGCTCAGCGGAAACTCGTGCGCCTTTCGATCCTACGCACCTGGGTTCGAATCCTGACTCGGCCATGCACCAATTACTTATAGTTAAGTGCAGATTTTGCACGCTCGCTCTATAACGGTGAAGGAAAACATCGTGATGAAACCCGCTTACGCGCTTTGGAGTGGTAGCCTCTGGCCGTGGTTGTAATACCACCCACCGAACAAAGTCATGCCGTCAAGGGACCTAGTCGTGTTTCGGGATGATGTTCGGTGAACCAAAGAGGAGACGGGTCTGAGCAGCCGCTCAACTGCCGTCTCTCTCTAGATCTATGTTCTCCATCTCAGGCCACATCATCGCTTCACATCAGGCGAGATAGTGGCCAAACACATTAACATATTAACTATTAAGCGTAAAAAAAACTTCTATGTAATTTCGGACATAAGCAGCGTTATACTTAGGGATTGTTCCACCACCCAGCCGCCCAAGCGTCGGATGCTCTCGCGCAGCTCACGGTCCGTCGGCGGCGCTAATGGTGATTTGTGTCCCAAGCCTCGTTAGCTGTTAACCGACGCCGTGCTGCCTCATTAGTGCTTCACGTAAATAACGTGTTTTAAGAAGCAGCTCAAAATAAAAATATACATATAGTTCCAAATAAGTTTACAAAGATTTGCAAAGATTTCACACCAGTCACGTGAAGTCACTTCACGCCTCTGTGACGTGCCATGATCGTGCAAGGAAACTGCCTTTTAGGTGGTATGCCAAAATTAATAAACTAATGTGATTCCTAACTGTTCATAAAACTGCTGATTGAACACGACAACAAACAAACAATACAAGTAGTAGTGCGCAAGCATTACTGTGTTCCGGTTTGAAGGGCATTGTAGCCAGCGAAATTACTGGCCATATGAGACTTAATATCTGATGTCTCGGGGTAATGAGCGCAATCCAGTGCTACGCAGTGCTTTTTATGGTAAGGTATTAAAAGTTCTGGGTGGCATTACTATTGTTATGGGCAGGCGTGGCGCTTACCATCAGGCGGCCGACTTGCTCGTCTCATCACTTAGTACCATAAGAAACGAACAGTGTAATTTCCTCATTGATTTCCCTCTTTTTCTCGTTTCTTATTTTTATGGGTAAAATTTAAATAACTTGATCAGTTTGCTGCAAACTTATTTTAAGCCCAGCATGAAATTTGATTCGGCGATATTTCTTTCCAGACTTTTATTTATTTGAAATAATTTAACTCAACGATAAATCGTGCTTATACAAAAGTAACAATGACTTTGAAGCTTTTAATTTATCGAAAGAGCACCTCAAAAAGGATTTGTAACTTCATAGTCAGAGGTACCAGGGTACAATCTACGATAAAGGTTGAAGTGTCTACTTCACTTCTAAAACTTGGCAAAAAACCAGTTTAAACCAGTTTTGTACTGTATAAACATTGACATTTCGAACCAAAATGCAACATGCCATGCACATTTCTCATAATTTTACGTAGACCCTTGTCGAAAAGTCTTCAAAATCCACAAACGGCGATAACAATAATTCTCAAGCACCCAAAAGCACAAAACAAACGAGATTGCAGGCGCCACTCAAAATATTCCTCTACGTAATTGATGCGACGTAAGTCCCGAGGCACGCCCGAAGTCAGGAGTTATATCTCGGGGCGGGAAGTGACGACCTGACTGACGCGTAAATCAAACTCCTGAGAAGGAATGTTGCCACACGCAATTTGTTTGGATTGGAGAAGAGTTAAGGAAATCTGGAACTTAACTTGAAAAGAGTAGGGGTAGTTTTGTTTGGAGACGTGCGAATCGTTTGGACTTTGGCTGAGAGTTTTGATGGTATAGTGATTCAGGAGTTACTACCTATATTTGAGTGTGATACATTCTATTAATCTGTTATCAATTAAGATAGTAATAGAGCTTTATTTAACGTTAATCTTTACGTTCATGTTGATCATGTTGTAAGGACGGTAAAACTACAAATAAGAAAGAGTCGAGAGTCGTATGTCTACACCATTTGCAGGGTTTCTAAATTTAAGCTTGTTTATGTTCATACATTTGTTTTTTAAACTGTACCGAATTGGGATTTATTTTATGGACAAAAATGTTGATGGACAATGTCAGTTGTCCCAAATTGGTTAGTCCTATTCGGTAGGTACAACCGCCACTCACCATTCATTTCTTGTTCGATATTAATTTGTTCTAATATACCAAATGTGCTTAACCAAACTTTAAAAATGAGATCTCAATTTGACGTGTATGTTTTATTTTTTTTTTATGATACCTACTGATTACTCTAAAACTACTAAACCGATTTTTGTGATTATTTTATCGTTTGAAAGAATATATCTTCCATATTTTATATTTGGTAAAGATTTAATGATGAAGCTAAAAATATCTATAGAAAGCTGGTTTCGTATCATGATGTATCATTTTTTATTTGACAGTACATGAGTAATTGACATTTGAGTTTTATTCAAATTTTATTAAAACATTATTGCTTTCAGAAGTCCTTGTTTCCAGGGCAGGACGCATTTTGTTGATTTACTAACAAATGTGCCACATTAGCGGCTGTGGCAGCTCACAAATAACTCAAAAGCTGACAATTATGCGTTACTCAACGCGAACGCGAAATAAAATATTGTTTCCGACTACATGCACCCGAGGCACTTTGGCAAGAAAAGATGGTGTCTCAATAATACGAAGGGAAAATGACGTCTTTATGCAAAATTTTACGTAATAAAAATGTCAGGTTTATATTATTTTGCAGTTCTGATAAGTGATTAAGCGGTGAACTGGAAATTCATCAAAAATTCATCATCACACAGTATTGGAATCGTAAGGGCCATTTGCATTAAACTGTTTACCGGTGTAGACCAAGATTATTTACAAGATATTGGAATTCCTCAGTCATAAGTATTTTCGGATGTGTCAAAGAAACGGTAGGTAGTTCTTTGTGGAGATTATTTAAAGGTAGTTATAGTAGTTCTTTAAAGGTAGGTAGATTTATGAAGTGTGAAATTTGCTCAAGAAAATCTTAACAAAGGTATAAATATTTTATGAAAGTATGGAGAGATAAATTTGTTTTACCAAAACTTGTTATATAGAGCATAATTTAACTATAGGGTATTAAAAGAAATAAGAGGCTAACAAAACAATATAAGGATTAGTTTAGTAGCTTTTTGGTGACCACGACTAGTTCCTATCCCTCACAGGTTTCCCCGTGACGTGAACGACACTGGGAAACTCTTCCGTGTTGCTAGTCAGTATTATCGGGTCATTAGTACAAAGATGGTTGGTAAATACAACAGTATAAAAGCAGCTAGTACTTAGCATAATAATAAAAAAAGTGTTTAAAGAAAGGTCATCTTGGCAACTGAGCGTCAGGTTTAGCTGGACCAAACACTGTAATGTTAGTTTTTTTTGTAGCTCCTACTGTAATTTTTGTAGGTAATTTAATATCTCGATGAAAATAAATTCAATGGGCGAATATACTTTTACTTTTTCTACTATGAAACGTGTCATATTATTTTAGAAATAATCATGGATAAATAAAATAAAGATTTAACAAAATGCCAGGCAATTATGTAGGGTACTTTAAATGTTCAAGTGCCAAAAGTTTCAACGCCCATTATTTCAAAAAGTCGAAATAGAACGAACTACGCCTCTGAGAGGATAAAATCATGCAATGGTAGGTATTTCAATAGTTGACACAATACATGTCATCATTTCAGTCTTCAGGCATTAAATAAATACATACCATAAATACAGTTCCCGATACACTCGTGTACATTTTAAAAGTCGATCATAAAGAAGAAAGCAACACCAAAAATAAAACAAAGATCATTTTCGCTTCTACGCAAGTATAGTTTTCATCGCCTAGCTTATTTATAATGCCCGTGTTGACAACAGGCGATGAAATTATTGCCGCCATTTTGGATGCGTTTAGTTTTCCCGCCATTACGGCAATTAGTTGAGTGAGATGTCCGCCGCGGGGTGGACGTTACGTTTTTATGGGATTGTTTGTTGTTTTTATGTGAGAATGTATTTTAGAACAAAAGTGGAAGTATGTTTAACAAACGCGTGTGCTCAGTTAAAAATTTATACAGGAAGGGAGCGAACGGAAAGTAGAGCAGTAAAGGTAAAAAACTCTTTCTCGTTTTATTAATGTGACTAGGTATTCCTTGAGGACAATTAAAATTGGTCATACCTAACTTTAGATTTTATAGACATAGCGATACTTTAGAAATTAAATTATTTGTAGGCGATGGTGTAGTAACGTTTTCTCGTAATTTATTACTTAGTTTTGTTTAGCGTTTTATTTCAGCGTTTTGTTTTGCTGTATTTTTTAATTTATGTTTTTTTGGCTTTGCATTATTCAACAATTTAGCTAGGCTATGAAAGAAATTAGTTGATTGAAATGTTCGTGGTTTTCATGGGATTGTTTGTTGTTTTTAATGTGAGGATGTTTATTTTAGAGACGTCTTACTGTATTGCGTACAAATATGGTGAAACTGGAAGTGGGATAAACATGTGTGCGCAGTGACTCATTTGAACTGTTTTTGATAGACAGTTCTGTAGAAGCAAGTGCAGATGTGCACTACTTTTTGATTTTCGCAAGATGATATTAGATATATATTGTATTGTAGATTTATAAATAACAATATTAATTTATTATTCACGAAGTAATAATTATTTTAGCCCGAAGTAAAAAATGAAACTGGAGTAGAGTTGGGTACATTAATAGGTTGCGTTTCGGGTACAGTTGTGATTGAAGTACGTTGACACTTGTGCTCATGTTTGCCTATGGACCTATATGCTACTTAGGGCATGGCGGTGGATCTTTTCCAAAAGCGGTGTTGATTTCGGTATGGTATTTCTCAATACCGGGATTCCGGCTGTTCGGTATTCATTCAGTAACAAATAAACAATTGTTTTGCAAAAAGTACTTACATTATTTCAATAAATTTAGCTTTACTTCACATTTAGAAATGAGATCAATCGTATCTACTTAAATCAAAATTCAAATAAAAGCAAGTTATTGAAAAATACAAGTATTTTTTTGCCATCCTGGGCTCTGCAGCGCGATGCGTTGTTGTTGTGGCAGTAGCAGCGAGGAGCGGTGCCGCGGTAGTTATTGCATGCTTTTTTCTTAGTTCAAGTAATACTACAACTACGTTCTAGTTACTGGTGGTAGGTTTCTCGTATGCGAGAGGCCGTCTGGGTGGGTACCACCGCTTTGCCAGTTATTCAGCCGCCAAGCAGTAATGCGCAAGCATTACTGTGTTCCGGCTTGAAGGGTATTGTAGCCAGCGAAATTACTGGTGGAAATTATGAGACTCAACAGCTAATTGTCTCAGGGTGATGAGCGCAGTACAGCGCCGCTCAGGATTTTGCAAAACAAAGTTCTGGGTGGTGGTGTTATTGTTATGGGCTGGCGTATTGCTTACCATCAGGCAAACGACCAGCTCGTCTCGTCATTCAGTTACATAAAAAAAACAAACGAAAAATCGGTTTTACATTCTCAAATACCGGTGTTCTAATGAGTGAAAAATGTCCCGAAATACCTGTGTATCGGTAATACCGAATACCGACATCTATGCCCTAATAATGTTTCTCAAGTTGTGTTACAATACAATTAAGTTACTTTAGTGTAAACTGCTGTAAAATGATAGGTATGAAGACATACACCTCGGAAGTCGCGGCTTCTATACCCGCAAGTAGTTTCTCATGTGTGTTTCGTGTCTGGGTGTTGTAATATCATGGTTCTCGTGGTTCCTGGTTCCCTACATACAGGGAGTCTAAAAAAATCTATGTATTTGTATGTGATCGCTGGGAAGAAAATGAAATATAGGTATAAACAAGACCGCCAATTGTAGGTTACTCTTTTGTAAATTTTTGTTTTTCTAACCATACGGGTTCATAAACCGTAGGTGGCGCCACGACCTAGACGCCTACAATAAGGAATAGCCCGTCATAGCAATGGACAGATAGGCGTGGAAAGAGGGAAGGGAGGCCTTTGCCCAGCAGTGGGACGACTGGTTCATTAATTCATTCATACGGGTTCATTGAAGTGTTTGCTATCTATCATATTTTCTATAGTTTTCGCAAATGTCATCAACATCAATTTCTTTGTCCATAGCGGTCGCAGCGAGTAGTTGTCCACGTAGCGGGTTCACACTATCGCAGTCGCTGGTCGAGCGACTGGGACGAGACCATGAGCAGCCCAGCCTGCACCATCCTATCAGAGACGTGAGTAATGTAAGTATACCAAATAATTCTATAAATATTCATCATCATCAGTCTATGACGTTCCCACTGCTGGGATACGGGCCTTCTCTCATAGAGAGAGAGTATGAGCCATAATCCGCCACGTTGACTCAGTGATATGGCGGAAGTCACATGTTCTGAATTTTTGTGATCAATTCTTGGACATGCCGGTTTCCTCACAATATTTTCCTTCACCGTTTTTAGAGTAGGTGTTCAATCCGCACATAACTTAAGCATGTCAGTGGTGCGGGGCCAGCGGGATTCGTACTCCGGTCCGTCAGATCGTAAGTTGCACGAGTTCTCGCTAAGCCACACTCCCTACAAATATTACGTGTAGGTACAAAACTTTGTAAGATTGGACGGATGTTTGTTACTGAAGCAGGTAAAAACTATGAAACGGATATTGATTCCTTAGTTCCTGGAAAAGTACAAACAATACTTTTATCCCTGAAAACCGCGGGTGAAACCGCAGCGCGTCGCTAGTAAGACGTGTCTGAAGATACTGCATCAGAACTGAGCTTATTTTTTTGACCATCATTTCTAAATGGAGACCAACAAAGTTGACAGTCGTAAATCCCAACTTCATCTTTTACTCGTACGTGAAAAGTCCCAGTTAGCTGCCGGTTGCTATGGGTTTTAATTTGTTTGATGTACCTAAGAGATTGAAGAGGCTAGAGAGCTATTGTCTCAGGGTGACGAGCGCAGTGCAATGTCGTGGAGGATTTTGCAAACAATGGTCTGGGTGGTGGTGCAACTGTCGTCAAGCGTGTTGCATGCCATCTGGTGAACGATCTGCTCGTCACTGAAGGACATAAAAACCCCCATATTCTAAGCCTCTTCTATTCCAACAGAATTCACTATTCACACGCAGCACGTACTCCCCGCTGCAGGCGCTCAGCGAGAGCACCTGCCGCGACCACGGCGCGCAGCCCGCGCCGCCGGCGCCGCCGCAGCCGCCACCACGCCCGAACAACTTTGTAAGTTCTTCTTAATAATTGGCGTCTCTTGTTGATGAAACGATCAACTCTTAGATAACTGGCAGTGGGCTGGAGAATTTGAGCTGTTCAGAGACTTTCAGTGTCTTTTTGTAAAGATCATTAACATCGAAGGAGCAACTTTTAGACTCCTCACATCTCTTAAGGCCTTCTCCAGCTCCCTAACTGGTGGTGGGCTGAAGAATTTGGGTTATGTATTATCCCTTAATGTCCAATAGGTTGTCAAATTGCTTCATCTTGTAAATAGAAGTTAGTTTTGCTAATTTGTTTAGTAATTTATTAGTAAGGCATTTATTAGTTTTGCCAAGTAAAAATAGAACTGGTTCTTTTGTATCTAGGTAAATCGTATTACTGTGTAATGTTAATGTCTAAGTACAATCGACAGAGACAGCTTTAGTTAGCTTTAGCTTGTTTGCCTCCTGATAAAGTTAGATCTATTGATTCAAATTGGTGCTTATCATATTCTATTAAAAAATATTTTATATTTGATTTATTTTTCTCTTTGTTCTTAAAGACACCAAACCAGAACGTGACCCTACATCCGGCAGTAGCGCGATGCACGGCAACCTTAGAGCTAGCTGCCCTCTGGCGGTCCTTCCACGATCTGGGAACAGAGATGATCGTCACCAAGGCGGGGAGGCGAATGTTCCCCGCACTGCAGGCTAGACTGGGTGGGCTACTGCCTAATGCGGATTATCTGCTGCTTGTGGACTTTGTACCGCTTGATGATAAGAGATATCGATATGCTTTTCACAGGTAAGTGAAGCGAGAGAGCTGATGAGATTCAAAAGGTGGTGTGGTCAATTCAGTCCACTTATAAGTTGGCGGTAATGTTGTACAGGAGGTGTTTTATGGATGAATGCTTGTTCCTGCAGTTATCTTATAGTTATCTTCATGGCAAGAAAAATCCTCCTTTAAATACAGTTACAATGACGGCCTATACCTTTGCCCAATATAAATAGTCACTTGATGTTAACTCGAACGTAAGTGATGAGTTTCAACTAGAAAACTTCAGTAACATATTAAATTACAAAGTATTTTTATTTTGGGAAACGTGATATGAACTGATTTCTCAGCAATTAGAAGTACTTATCTAATTCTAATTTCTGAGAGCTGCATTCCATATGGTTTAGAGAATAATCTAGGACTTATCTGATCGTCTCTCCCATCGTAGTTCAAGCTGGGTGGTGGCGGGCAAGGCGGATCCTGTGTCCCCTCCACGGATCCACGTGCACCCCGACTCGCCCGCGCCCGGCTCGCACTGGATGCGCCAGCTCGTCTCCTTCGACAAACTAAAGCTTACCAACAACCAGCTTGATGATAATGGACACGTGAGTAAAAAGACTAGTAACCTATTGCCCTGTAGTGTGTTAACACCCGACCTGCTTAAGGACCACCGACATGGCTTTCAATCTTAGCATAGAGTAGGACAGTCATCATGTAGCCTTTAGACAATACGTACAGGCCTTTTGGTTCACCACCATCACCATCATCGCTAGGAATCTCCACCTACTCCACATGGCGACCCTACATCTGTACATGGCAACCCTACCACAACTTCCATTACTACATGGCGACCCTACATGTGTACAGACCTCGCAAAATTCACTCTCGATGCGCAAGTTTGTCTCCTTCGACAAACTGAAGGTTACTAATAACAAGTATGATGATAACGGAAACGTTCAGTGTAGAAATTAGAGACTATTTCTCTTTATCTCCAGATGGTAGGAGCGAGGAAGTCAGATCGAATTGTTTATGTTTAACAAGAAAAAACGAAGATGTTGACTATCCTATTTTTCCTAATTATCATACCATTATCATTTTTGTGCTCGTCTTTAGCATCTGATGCTCTCTAGAAAATGTGTAAATCTCTATAATTAGCTTTTGTAAATATACCATTTCAACCCTATAAACTTCTTTGCATTTTCACATCGATCTTTCTGATCTGTGTTGTATTGCATCTACTGTTGTCTTAGCAATGCCCTTTATTCATTTGACTGAAGACTCTCCCCCTACTATTTGGTGGGTCACTATTTTGTGACCACTTTTTCCTAGGCAGGTGTCGGCTTTAAACACTATCAAATTCATTGTTGTTTATTTCTTCGATGCGCCTCTGACGCGCGCACTCCGAACTCTTAACGTAATCGCAATTGAAACGTATTTTTAATTGAATTCACTAAGGTAGCTTTACAAGTTTTGTGGTATCGAAATATATAGATAATAATTATAGAAAAGATAGCTACACTATCGCATTAGGTATATACCTGTATGATAGTAATATAATAATAATAACGCCCAACGATCACATACAAAGATCCTGGGTCCTAACTAGAATATCCTGTATCTAGGGAACTAGGAACTACGAGGACAACACAAACAAACCCCACAACACAAATACTTTTTTCTGTGCTCAAACATTTGTCCCTTCAGGGGAATCCAACCCGCCACCTCGGTGTACAATGACGATATAGCTAGTGTTTGGTTTTACGCTCCTTAGTGGTGTATGAGATTTGAGCTAACCTCCCCAACTATTACATCTCAGAAGTTGTCCTCTACAGGAAATGATAGTTGTAAGAAAAAATAAAATAAATGTCCAGATGATCCTGAACTCGATGCACCGCTACCAGCCGCGCCTGCACGTGGTGTACCTCCCGGGCGAGGGGCAGAGCGCCGCGCCCGGGACCGTGCCCTACCGCACCTTCGTGTTCCCCGAGACTGGGTTCACCGCCGTCACCGCCTACCAGAACCACAGGGTGAGCGCCTGAACTATACTCAAACTTCAGTTGGCCTCAATGAGCCTTTTGATCACAGTAAGAAATAGGATCGATTGGCAACAAATAATATTTCGAGTTGTTTAATCGTTTCTCCGTACAAAATGTAGTGTAAGTTTTTGGCGATATCTGTCATTTCTGGTACACATACATAAAATGGTCTCATAGTCATAAAAAGTATTTGAGCCCAACACGAAATAGGATCGAATAGCACAAAAAAATTGTTTGGTATATTAAATTTTTTTTTGCTCACTACATTTTTCCGAAATCTGTGTTCAAAATATACCAAAAAGATTAGATGATCTCCTAGGAACGTTTGCCTGTAACTGTAATGGTTAAGGTACATGATATAGAATAGACCGTCAAACAAACATGATAAAAAAAGATGAAAAAAAAAAAATTAACAATCATAAATTATATCAAACGAAGTAAGTAGGTAAAGAAAAAACAGAAAATAGTTTACAAAACTATACGAAGTTTTAAAAACTATACGAAGCTTGTTATCTCAGTCATTGATGCGGGACCAGCGGGAATCCAAATCTGCCCCCCTACCCATATGTCCCTCAAGCGCCAATCGTATATCGTGTTGAGTTCAGTTTAGGGTATAGATTCACTGCGACAATATTTTATGATGCCATTTATTGTCCCATTAGGTTTATCTCAACTTTTAGTTATCATATTTTGATATAAATGAATTAGATTACTTCGATTTCTTGCCTGAATCGATAATAATTAGCCGGTATCTCATTAGTCCCAGTGAAGCTATACCTTAATTTGAGCTCAACACGATATACGATTGGCGCTTGAGGGACATATGGGTACGGGGGCTGTGCCCCAATTCACTATGACAACTTGGCGATTCCTTGCTTCGAAATCACGTCGATTCCTTTATTAATAAACTACATCTCTATGACGCTTTCGTATATTCATATTTATATGATTCTCTATGACGCGTGATAGAGAATACAAATTTCGCAGATGTCGTTTATTAATCAAGGAATCGACGTGACCTCGAAGCAAGGAATCGCATAGTAAATTACGGCCCTGGTGTGCCCATGGAAATCTATGTCCATTGTGAGCCACATTCGCTTTAGAGTCATACTCACCCTTATTCACCCTATTTCTAATAGAAGTATTCTTTTCAGATTACTCAACTGAAAATAGCGAGCAATCCGTTTGCGAAAGGATTCAGAGACTGCGATCCTGATGACTGGTAAGTGTATTAACCAACGTTTTTAATAGCGAGTTGTACCTAACGCTTTTATGAATTAATATTACAAAATCTGGCTTTGAAAAGACCGAGCAAAATAGATGTTTTGCTTTATTTCCTGACAAGGACGTCTAATGATCAGCCAATGGATTCCAAGAATCGAAACTGTTTACCCACCCTTTAGAAATTACGCGCTCGTAAATCTTTCAGGAAGGCAGAGCATTAAATTTTAACGTCTGCCTAATCGCAACCACATTTCACCCAGCGCCTCCTTGTCACAACTTAGCAATGAATCAATTTACCACAAAGTTACAAGCAGAGGGGGTCGTAGTTAGGGAACAGTATATTAGCGGTTCCATAATATGGATCGTATTTCTACATCTTAGTCGCGTTATTGAGAATATTTTGAAATGACTCGTCGCTGATATCAAAATCTACGCTATCCTGAGGTTGACGTTAATTTTTTTTACTTTTAGATATAACTTTTACCTATATTTTGAATAGAAATTGATTATTTTCATATCTTGCTGGTTTAAAACAGGTGATTCACGGTAGAAAAGTTATGTACATTCGACCAGTCTTCTAAATTTTACCATCCCACGTCGTGTACCCCTGAATACAATTTCTGAGTACGTCCATATAAGCGACCATAGACATGAAGGTTTCAACAGCCGGTGACGATTTAGTTTAACGACGCGGCCATAGAGTAAAGAGTTACGCGACAGTTATGGCGGACACGGCTCGTTTCCCGTTCCCGCCAAAATAAGAAAAACATAATTACGCTCTGTTGCAATTTATGGGAGTTTACTTTAATTATGAGAGGATGGGCCGCTGGGTTTTTGATTACAGCAGTTTTTCTGATTTCCGAACCGTTAGCATGCGGTATTTCCTGGAATATATAAAGATATTAAAGATAAATAAGAAGCTTTACAAATTCTACGTTGACTATTCTGTTTCGCAAAAAATCGTATTTTAGGTTGTGTGTTTTCAGCACATCTGTTTTAAATAGATACTTACCTAACGTATGTATGCCTACCTAGGTAGGTGTTGGCCCCCATAAGAAGATTGATGTACATACTTACTCAGTAAGTTTAATAGGTACGTTTTATACCTTTCTCCGTACGTTCATCGATCTTTTCGTCTGTTTTTTATCCAATAGCGCGGCGTAGGTAGCCTCTTCAAGATTTGTAGCGTCTGCGTAAACACACAAAATAAACCTGTAGCACGTGTACGCGTGTTTTTATAACGCCTATTTATTAAAGAAGCTGTAAGTATATAAGAACGATTACAGGTAGGTACATGTATATACAAAAGTCAAAGTAGTATAATGACGTTTTTTCTTCAGTTTGTTCATAGACTTGTTTAAAGTTGATTTGGCGATTGGTAAAATAATGATGTCGTTGTTGGAATGCCCAATTTTAAATTAACAGTAGGTAAACAATATTCAGAAATTACACACTAAGCTTTATAAACTTGGAATTCCTACATGCTAAAAATATAAGAAACTATCTAAAGTTCCAGATAATGGTCAAAAACTTAACGCTTGGACATCAATGTATTTTACTGTCACTAAATACTTCTTTGCATTCATCTCTTATAAGTTGAAAGCTCTCCTCAACTGTACCATACTCAGTACGTACAGTCTTTTACCATTAAGTATTATGTGGTACAGTGTACTCGCTCATGTGCGCCGGCGCATAAAATACGATTTGTTTACACTAGCGGGTAACTGCCGCTGCGCACGCTGCATTGGCCGTTGCCGCCTCGATCGCTCGTTTATCTTGCGCAATTGTTGGTTTATTCTCAAACAGTGTATATACAGACTATCAGTGTTTGTATCTGGCGTTATGTGAGGGCAACTAGGGCGATTGAATGTTAGTAACGTTTTTGGTAAGGAAATTATGGATTATTTACGCAAGCGGCTTACTGTCGCTGCATTGGCTGATCGCATATAAATGATCAAGTCGTGTGCGGTGGTACGGTGAGCGACAAAAGTAGCTGAACATTTGTGAATCTTTGATGGACTACATCTTCAATATTTGTCTTATTTCTCTGAATGTTGCATTAATAAAGTCTGTTAATATCATGTGCGAATAGGGAAGTTGCATAACACTTGCATGTAAATTGTGTATTTTCGGTCTTATCAATTGAAAGATTATATAAGTTCTGCTACTTATGTCGCTGACTGTACGTTGATGCAGTAGTCTGTTTCATGATTTTGTATACCTCTTAGAAGGTATTACAATTTACATAAAAAGCGGAATTCGACTTATAGTTAGGCCTATTCTATATATAATAAATTGATTAAGTACGTACATACACCTTCATATTATATACACAGTTTTTTTTAATATACGTAGACCAACTTACCTACCACTTGCGCGCAACTAAAAGTTTAAATAGAAATGTTAAAAAAGTTCAAAAGAGAGCAAGAGGATTCATTCTTTTTTCAAATGTTTTCAGTAATAAAGGCATTCCGTTAAAAAAAAAAAATTTCGACGTGCGCGTGCTTACCGGGTTGACGATTTGGATTGGAATGATGTAGACGAACTTCAATCAAATGAAGAATGAAGAAAGATAAAAAGTTAAAACTTGTTGAATACCTAGAAAAAAGTTACTATCAGTGACCTAATTTCATGTTTTGCTACCACGAAAAGTGTAATTAACGATTTCATCGTATTTTTCCATCATCGATTTCCAGGACGTATATTTATTTTCAAAGCATCAAAATCAATAAATTACTGAGTTCTACCTAAAACCTAAAAAGTCGATCCCACATGCACAAACACACAGACATAACAAAAATCAAATTCATAATTTTTTTCTCGCTCTAACTTCCTGGTAAAGCCGATTAATAACGTTGGGGCAACGTGTGATTGCCATTTGTCGTGGGCTGTCAAAATAGAGAATTAACTGGCATTAACGCAAACACTGTAATAGGACCCGGCGGGCCCGCCTAGTGGGCGGCCGGCGGCAGGGTGATGATAGGTTGAAGTTATAATTTAAGGTGGCATTTTAATCTTTACGTAGAACCCTTTAAGTCCTAATAATAACAACGCTATTTAGGTATAAAATGTTGTTGAGTTCGGAAGTTTTTGCAAAATATTTGGCACCGCGCGCTAAGCAGTGTCGTAGGTAACCGAAGGCCCTGGGGCAAAAAATAAACTAGGGCCCCAACTAAACTATTTACAATCGTTTGTTCCCGTATTCGTCCGTATTCGTCGCGTTCCGAACTCTGGTTTATATATGTGGGAGAAATTTTTACTACCTAGTTCAATTTATAGTTTGTAAGTCAGAGTCCGAGGGGCCCCTTGGGCTTGGGGGCCCCGGGGCACTACCCCGTCTAGCCCTCCGGTTGCTACGCCACTGCGCGCGCTATACTCTTAAGAGCTATATCTACTCTTAAACGAGTGAACTGATTTGGTGCTGAAGGCTTTTTTTAAAGCAGGGTTTCTAGCGGTGGTTTTTAAACATGTTTTATCAAAATCAGTTTAGCCGTTTCTTACTTTTTATAGGTTTTTTGTGACGGGGTTTTTTAAAATATTACTTTACTGAAATTCGCTTGCTGTAATAATTTCTGGTGGTGTAACAATAAAGAGTTATCAAATGTAATATAATCTATGTTTTGCAGTGCCCCGGAACAGAGCCAGCAGCGCGCAGTGCCGCGACGGCGGGAGTCGGTGCCGGCCGAGCCGTGCCCGCAGCTCGCGCAGCCGTACGCGGGCGAGCCCAGCGCCTGCGGGCCGCTGTACGCAGCGCACGGGCACCCCATGCGGTCAGTGGCCATAGTTCTCTACCTCTCGTAGCGCTCGTTGTAGAATGGCGGAGTAGGCGTGGCAGAGGCGCCGCGATCATACGATTGCACAATCGTATTTATGTCAACGTAGACGCATAACCGCAAGAATTTCGCACCTCAGTCTCATAACTGTTTTAGTAAACCATTCGTATTGCCTTAAAATATTTTTAACCCTCGACGCTAAGAGGAGGGGTGTTATAAGTTTGACCGCTATGTGTGTCTGTCTGTGCCACCGTAGCTCTTCAACGGGTGAACCGATTTGGATGCGATTTTTTTACTTGAAAGCAGGTTTTCTAGTGGTGGTTCTGTCCGGTTTATATGTTTTATCAAAATTGATTCAGCTGTTTTTTACTTTTTATAGGTTTTTTGGGTCGGGGGTTTTTTCAATTTTAGTTGACTGAAATTCGTTATTAACATTTATGAATAGCGTTTGCAATTATTCAAACTAGTAATGAATATCATCGGGATATTTAGCTCGGTGAGTCTGCAATTTCCTGTTTTTTCCTAACTTACTCGTTCCATTCCTCTTTATAATTTTTCAAGCCCTCGATATGATTTTTATCGAACACGACTCTGATTTTCATTTTTTTTATTTTATTCCACATTAAATAACAAATTCTCACCTAGCACTTTAATATGATTTTCGTTTTTTAATGTAACTGAGTGATGAGACAAGCATGTCATTCGCCTGATCGTAAGCAACACGCTTGCCATATCAGTTTCACCACCAGCCAGAACTATGTTTTGCAAATGTACGGTATTGCACCGCGCTTGTCAACCTAGTAGCTTTAACTGTCTTAATGCCCAGATGTTGTTTAGTTCAAAGTTCTTGATTCAATTTTGGCATCACAGACTCTTCGTACGATTAAGTCTTCTATGCACAGACGCACTTATGAACCTCAATTATTACAATGACTACCACCGTACCTATAGGAAAAATAATCACAACACAGACGATACGGCAAATAAGGGGCATTTTGTTTAGAACTTTTGTTACTAAGTAGGTATATGTTTGTTTTTGACAATAGTTTCTTATGTGCCAGACTGCCAGTTGGTTACTTGGCAGAAACGTTCCATGCATCTTTGTTTTTCATGTAATTACTAACGGTATAGTATGTGCTCAGACCAAAACTGAACATTTAAATATAATAGATTTAATACATCTAAATTAAGTAAATTTAACTTTATGAACTAGCAACACTTTTTAATGTGGAGATGATTTTTCTGTTATGGCAAACTCTACTTCTTCTTTCAGACCACTGAAACTGTGCTATACATTTTATAAAATAGGAATAATAGCCTTTTTCACGTTAAATCCACGCATTTTGATTTCTACGGTAAGCTAACGTATAGTATAACTTACAAAATGTTCTTGAAATGCCAAGCTGTATCGCAAATACTTATTCCTGTAAATGTAAATAAACTTTTCGTCTTATCTACTTCTAATTTGTTAATTCCAGGTACCAGCCCCACTCGAGTCACAACGGTGCTTATAGCGCGTACTACGCACACAGGTAGCCGCGGACACACATCGTCGTCTCGGGAGGTCGTGTCGTTGTAAGTGGGTAGTTGTGTCATCCTGTGGTAGAGTCGCTGGCGTTCTTAAATTGATTTGACCTTCGAACAGTCATTTGCGTTTATCCTTCGAAGTGTTCGTCGGGGCTTTATGCGGCCAAATGTTCTTTCGTTCGATATGATTTTTTATACAAATACGGTCGTTATTTGTCCAATTCATTAACTGTAAAATAGATTGTCAATTATTTTTATTAACATAATGATCAAATAGCCTTTTTACTATTACTGTTCTTGATCATTACGTTTCCACTTTTGACCGAAATTGTCACATAAGTCACGTAATGGAATCATGCGTGACGTTGCGGAAATTAATGAAAATATTTAGTGTAATTCCGCTGAATATTGTGGAGATTGTTGTCAACTTATTAGTTGACAACAATCATAAACATATTCTATTGAATATGTTTTTTTTTTAATTTGTTTATCATTTATAAAAAGATTACATGACAAGTTAAGCATTGCATTCGTAAACTACTAAGGTTTTTATTTAATACCATAAATGCTCTACATCGATTCGATTATCTAATAACCTTATGTATGGGGGTAGAAAATAAATGTTAAATAAATTATTTAATTTTTATTCAAAATATATAGTAAAATTCCTTTATTCAACAACAAACTACACAATATTCAGCGAAATTACAATAGATATTTTCTTGCGTTTCAGGTTACATAAGTAATTATCCTCAATGTGGTTCTTTGATATACAGGCTTCACAGTTTTAGAGTGGTTTTGTAAATTATAATGTACAATACCCATTATCAAAATACAAAAATACTCATTCTTGGATAAAGTAAGGTATTTCTTAAAGGCATTGGAAATGTTCGGCCTTTGTTGTGGTGATACGAAAGACAACAACTGCCGTAAAAGTGAAATGTGTATGAAGAGATTGAATAGTGATGATGATGATGGCGATGATGATGATGATGATGAATGATAGGGACCGTACTTTGATCTTGTTAGTGAAGTTATGTTGTGATGTGACGCCATTCGAGTCGGCAGTTTTTTTGGAACATAAACATTTATTGCAATGCTACTATTTTGTTAAGAAACTTAGAGAGAGAGACAGTTGTTGAATTTATTAATCTTAAAATAATAATGTAGATTCTAAATACTAAACAATGCAAGCCTCTTTATGGGAAGAATCTGTTGATAAGATGTGACCGAAATAGATACCTATAGATATAGTGTCTATTTTCATTGGGTACCCATACCTATAGGTTTGAATGAAGCATATTATTATAGGTACAGTGGGTAGTCGTGATAAAGTCCACAATTTTTTAAAGGCAGTTTATTTTGGAAGAGTTTGTGTTTGACGGCCCATTTAGACAACAATTAAAAAATGTATTAAAAAATGAATTTAATTAAAAAATATTTAGAGTCAAAGTGATATTGTAGGGGGTGTGCGATTTCTATGCTGTCAATTTAATTCTAATATATCTTCGAAGTCCAAGGTCGAATGTCTATAAAAATTGTATGGGACCACCTTGAAGCTATACTGAATCCAACGCAATTTTTTCCAAATCAGTTTATAATGACGGAGTGCTGAGGAAGCAAACATTAAAAAAATACAATCTCCTTTTTTTAAGTCGGTTAAAATATTAATTACATCTTTTATGGGCTTTAACTCTTTAAAAGATTACCGCCACTAGCTGCGCCCCGTTTGTTTAACCCGCGGTTTCCTGGGATAAGCCTACCACTACCTACATACCAAATTTCATCAAAATCAGTTCAATAGTTTTTGCGTGATTGAGTAACAAACATCCATACATACATCCATCCATCCTCACAAACTTTCGCATTTATAATATTAGTAGGATAGAAATATAAAATTGTAGACTTTATCACGACTGCGCTGAAGTGGCACAAGGCAACATTACATTACACCATACTAAATGTGAGAAGTATGAATTTGAGGATAACATAACTAAGAAGCGAGTGCGCGTAGAGCGAGTGTGGCTCAGTGGGAGCATGTGCGACTTACGATCCGACGCAACCGTGTTCGAATCCCGCTGGCCCCGCACTGACTTTCTCAAGTTATGTGCGGATTTAACACTTACTCTAAAAACGGTGAAGGAAAACATCGTGAGGAAACCGGCATGTCTAAGAATTAATCACAAAAATTCGAGGACATGTGACATCCACCAACCCGCACTGGGCCAGCGTGGTGGATTATGGCCCATAATCTCTCTATGAGAGAAGGCCCGTGTCCCAGCAGTGGGAATGTGATGGGCTGATGATGATGATGATAACTAAGAACAGATTTTAATTTTAAAACTTAAGTTAATTATATAATTATGACAGTAAAAAAACGCAACTCGATAATTAGCTACTTTAAAATTAATTTCAGTATAAACGGTGACTAACCATATTTTGTAAAACATAGTAAGCTCCAATTAATACATAAACTACGAGTACATATGTACCAATATACCTACGCTACGTAATATAATGATACCGCTGGAAAGAAACGTGATTTATCTTTAAACTCTACATATATATTGTTACCAAAGATAATAACTATCTTGTAATTTTAGAAATATGATATTGTGTAAGCTGAAAATATAAGAAATATAGTTAACTTAGTCATTTCATCAAGTGCCTAAATATAACCAAAGGATTAGTTATAAGTGTTTACGTAAGATTAGCACTTAAATACATTTGGATATTTATTGAAATATATTAAAGTTTATAAGAACTTAGCACTGTTTTATTCCTTCGCATTGAAACTCAGGGCCTTATTATCAAAAATCTAACCCTATATAAATTCATTTATATGTATATAAATGCATATATATTTATACATTACTAGCGACCCGCTCCGGCTTCGCACGGTTATTATACATATAAACCTTCCTCTTCAATCACTTTATCTATTAAAAAAACCGCATTAAAATCCGTTGCGTTTTTTAAAGATTTAAGCATACATAGGGATATAGGGATATAGGGACAGAGAAAGCGACTTTGTTTTTTTACTATGTAGTGATAGCGACCCGCCCCGGCTTCGCACGGTTATTATACATATAAACCTTCCTCTTCAATCACTCTATTAAAAAAAAACCGCATCAAAATCCGTTGCGTAGTTTTAAAGATTTAAGCATACATAGGGATATAGGGACAGAAAAGCGACTTTGTTTTATACTAAGTATGTAGTGATAGTGATTGGTTTTGCGAACCAGTTGTTCGTGTTCACGTATTTATAATTAGGTACTTTTGGTAAAAATTAATCAACCCTGGTGTAGGTATATCATCTGATGCCTTTCGAAGTTGTTTACTAATTCCCGGAATCAGGCGTCGCACTGCCCGCCACCCGCCGCCGCGGCGCCTGCCCCTCGCCTAGTCGCGTGTCCGACCGGCGCGGCGCGGCGGACGGTAGCGGAGACGACCCTTACATACCTAACCTACACACTAGTAAACAGATGCTTACCTATCCTATGTTTACGTTATAATTTGTTGTATGTGTTTACATTTATGTTATTTTATAGTTGAACTCTTAATGGCAGTAGAAAGTACCAAGACAAACCTACTGTGGTTTTGTGGTACTACAGAAATATGTTTTGTATAATACGTTTTGTTTAATAAATTAAAAAAAAGGATAAGTAGGTACGAGTACTATTGGGTATAATTATTTAGTAATTTTATTTTTTTATTGGTAAATAGGCATACGATTGACGACATCTCGCCTGATGGAAAGCAAAGATGCGGCCTAAGATGGATGCCTATTCACTCTAGACTTAAAGAGACACAAGATATATGAGAAGTTACCACACGAAGAGTAAAGTTTATATTAAACGAGAGTCGTTGATATATTTTTATATATTTATATTCTCGTTACTACTTTTTAAATAATTTATCGTCAATACTATACAATATATACTTATTTCATTTAAATCAAAAAGAAGCAATACTGGTACTGCTGAGGCAGCTTCTCAATCTGAGGTGGTTTGAAGTGAGACTTCTCTGAGATGGTGTAGCTGGTGACGTGGTTGACGGTCGTGGTCCCGGGCTCGTCACCCTTCTCTATTAGCATCTTAGAAGTAATCGTCTCTTCTACTTCCTCTCCAACTAGCTCTGGTTCAGGCTCAAGCTCCTCTACAGGAATCAATAACATGGGCTCCACTGAACAGTAAGGGTTGTAGAAGTCTGAGGCAGGAGTGTAGGGATACATGAAAGGATCATAGAAGCTGGGCTTTGGGGTGACAGGGGCGCTGTAGTGATGCACAGGAGGGGTGCTGACTTGGGTCTCGTAAGGGTAGTTGTAGTAAGAGAAGGGCTCGGAGTAGTGAATGTGGTTCACAGAGGGTTGGGGCTTCGAAATGATGTCAGGCATGTACTCAAATGAGGGCATGTCGTATCTTTCACTTGGTCTCATCTTCTCCTCAGGATGCACACCGTAGACGTAATAAGCGGTGTCGTTTTCTTTCTTGGGTTCATCAATGACAGGAATGAACTCTACTCTCTCAGTGGTAACATTCTTCAAAGTGCAAGCGTCTTTTAACATATTAGTCATATCCTGGGCGTGCTCGTTAGCTGCCATGGCCAGGTCTGATAGAATTTCAGGATCAGGGTTGAATTCAATTCCGAATTTCTCAGCAATTTCTTGGGCGGTCATCATTTTCTCGATAGCCACGTTCTGGTATTCATTGTTCTGTTTTATGTGCTTCAATAGTCTCATGACCATCTGGGTGCTGTCCATGGGAGTTTCGGCTGATCTCCTTTTGCGGATTCCGTTTTCGTTGACCTCCTTTTCAGTGTTAGCCAACGCGTAAGAGAAGAGGTTCACCATTTCAGCTTCTATGGCTTCAGAGATCTGCTGTGCCAACTCTTTGATATCTTTTAGTTGTTCTTCGAGCGTTTTGTTGGAGTTGGTTACTGACGCCATCATCGATGCAGAAGGACTCGGGAACATGCCGTTGTCATTAGGTAACATGAACGTGTTCAACCAATTGAGGTCCATGGGTGTCGATGGTAAATTATTGGCCACTTCGTCGTCGATATCAGGTTTTTGGAGGACTTCTCTTGATACATCATTGTCTTTGGAGACATCTGTTTCAGCGTGTATGAAGGAACACTGTAAGAAATATAGGCTTCATTAGTTGGTGTATGTCGATAAAATAAATATATGAAATGATAAAGAAGTTTTTCATATCCCATAAAAACATTATATATATATATATATATATATATATATATATATATATATATATATATATATAATGTTATATTAACATATAAAAAATATTTACCTGAATAACTAAAGCTAAAATTATGTATATAGGTGCCATGTTGACGGAGATATGGCATGCACCTCTCGTGCTCACCTTTTATATGTTAAAGTTATATCAGGGGGTTGAGAAATATTTTAAGAAACATTGCTGCAACTGTCTTGTGTATCGATAGGACATGTTTTACTAGAGTATTGAGAAATTCGGATTTTGCGTTGTTGATTTAATCTAAAAAGGTTTTCAAATAGATTCATTCATAAGAGGAAGTATTTTATTCGTAAAGGTATTTCAGTTCGGGTAAAAATAAATGCTTACTATTACTGACGAAAGTGCAAATTGCTTACATAAATAAAATTGTTAGATATAACAATGAAAATTTTAATCAAAAATAGATGATTGTCGATTGCGTGTTCTATTATATAAGTTAATGTAATAATACTGATTGTAACAATTGTACCATTACGATTGAAAAGACAAATTATTTAGTAATTAAATCAATGAAAAATATTTAAGTAAGGCCTTGTCCATTCTCTTTATTTGTTTAGCAGGGGTCCTATGAAACAGGACAAAGTAACTACCTAACTACTTAAGTACTGTTTTGTAGGGTACCCATAACCCTGTATGGCATGTTTGTTCCATACAGCTCACTCAATCAGTCAAATAATGTAATCTAATAGTTTTACCAAAGAGAAACATTTAAACGATTGTGGGATTAACAATTTTTATTAAAATAATATTTTTATTTTAATAAAACTAATAACAACGTTTAAAACACTAAATAAATAAAGTAATAAATATAAATGTTGCCCTGTACATTGAATTGATCTTCGTATGGTTCGAACAATCGAAAAATACAATGCTTATTTTACTATCCATGTGATGATGCATTTACGGCATCGTTAGAAGTATCAATGCATGTTCTAATAATAAGGTAATGGTTGAATATTTATGAAAACTCTAGGAACTGTACTCGTATTGAGGTTGTGGTAGTATGTCAGAAGGCTTGGGGTAAGCTGAAGGGGGCGGGTACGGTGGCACGGGGTACGGGGAATATGGCACTGAAGACGGAGGGTACGCCATCGGAGGGTATGGTACTGGAAAAGATGGAGCGTACTGCTGTGGCATCGGAGACGGGTATGGCGCTGGTAGAGATGGAACATACTGTTGTGGTATTAGAGAGGGGTACGGCGCAGGCATAGAGGCGGGATACGGTGAGGGAGGGTAGACCGAAGGGTAAGACGATGGAGGATAGGGAATTTGTGGATATGGCGAAGGCAAAGGCGCTACTGAAAATTGGGGAGGGTAAGGTGCCGGTGGTAAAGGAGGCGCTACTGAAAAGCCTGATGGACATATAGGAGCCGAAAGCGGAACCGAGCTAGGATACTGGAGTTGAGCTGGATATGAAGAGGGATAAGGCATGGGTGACGGGAATGGCGTCGGCAGGGAAGGCTGGGGGTAAGATATAGGTGCAGGGAAGGGTGATGCCGGTGACACTGGAGGTTGTAGAGCCGGTTGGGGATACGCTGGTCTGGCATATTCCGGATAAGGCGATCTCAAGTAAGGAGCCGGTGGCGCAAATGGCTGGTAGCCACTATAGTCATAAACATATGATGGTAAGGCAGCTCTCGGTACAGGATTGGTCGTAGTTGGGTATCCGTAGTCAGTTGGTTGAGCTCCTGCTTCCAAATAGCTAGGTGGTGGTGTCACAAACACTATTTGTGGAGGTGGAGCCGCAGGGTAGGTGTAGGTGGCTTCTTGAGATGAAGAGGGGGGGTCTTCTGATGATGAGGCGGCCGCTACTTTCGAGAGAAGAGCTGAAATTATAACCATACGTTTTTGGAAATCCTAACGCTTGTTATGCGACTGACATCCTTCCTTCTCAAACTACGACTTTTTGCACCTGTTTTTCTGTACTATCACAAAACAAAAGTAGAATGTCAAAAAATTAATTTTTGTGTCCATTTGCACAACAAAACAAATCCGTTATTTATATTTTGTCAGATTTTAATTACAAAAGTTCATCTTCAAAATCACTTTACTTATGAAAATATTTATTCTGCGTATTTATATATTCTGGAATGAATATTCATTATTATAATATAATATCATATCATTCTATAAAGTTAAAATTATTAACCCAAGTAACAATACTAACAAGTCCACACACATTTCACAACCGTAAACAAGAATGTGCGGATATCAGCAGGAAACCATTGTTTTACTTACGTGATGAATACAGCGAACTAATCATTTGGTTCATGCGCTCGTGCAGCGTAGCCAACTGCAAAACAAAAGACGTTATGAAATCATCCTATAGTGCCTTGAACCACAGTGTTATGGATGATAAAAGTGTGCTTGAAGTATAAGGAGCCTTCCCAAGTGGTGGTTTTTGAACTCTAATTATGCCCTGAATTTTTTTTTATTACATCGTAAACTTTGACACTGTATTAAAAAATCTCAGCTCAGGTGATTTAAAAGAACATGTTACATTTATTCGTATCGGAGCCTTATCCCTTCATTTTATATCATGTTTGACGTGCTACGACATCTTTAGGGATTTGCAGCAGCTAAAGAGAATATTTTATAACATTGCATTTTATTTTAAAACACATGAAAAGTTTTGGGCTATACCTGAGGCAGGTTTACATGTTATCAGATAACTATTAAAAATTTACCTGCGCTTGCGCCTGTTGCGGCGTAGTACATGTTACGTAAGACAGCCCCAACGAAAGCGCACTTAACCGAACTATTAGTTTTAGCAACATTTTTCCTACTTCACTATTCTTCTATTCTTTGTTTTAATTCACAAATTCTAGAAGAATGTGAGAGCATGTATAGTACACGATACTACAATGCCTAAGTTCCTAAGACTTGTTTGACGGTCTAACACTTGTGTTTCAATAATGTTGTTGCTAGGATGCTGCAGCTTTTAAATAAATATAAATCTGATAAAAACAGATGTGATGCTGATAGTGATGTTATGTATAATTTTCATGAACTGATAGTGGTTATTAAGATAGGTGTTGTAGACCGCGCGTGCGGATAAAGTTGCGTGATAAATAATATTATGATAAAGTAAACGAGATGCGCATTGCATAACTTTAATTCATTATCAGATGAAATCTATAAAAATTACCTAAGTGTTACATAATGTTACATAGAGTTTCAGATAGTAGGTATAGGAAGCTGGTTTTTGTTACGCTTTTTATAAATAACACATATTCAACGCGCGATAGTTGGTACTTAGTACTCGCAATCTTCGGCCCAACGGACAAGCGATTTAGTTACTATTGTATATATTATTAACGGGATATTTGCTATGATCACGAATGAACAATTAATTCGTGATCATGGCGCTTGTAATGGTGCCGAAATATCATAAACTCAAAACAAATAATAAACATTGTAAATAATATATATATTATTATATATATTATTTATTTTTATTATTATTATATATATTTATATATATTATTTATAGGTAGTTTAAAAACTTATATTATGTTACTGTAACGATAGGTAGAAGAAATTCGTTATAACAATTTGAATGAAACAATTATGTTTGTCTACATTTTATTATTATTCAACCAATTTTGCAATAAAGTTACTTAGCTAGGCAATAAAAATGTAAACAAGTAGTGCAAGGTGTTCAGTTTATTTCCTAAGTTATGAAAAAGTGGTGCTTTAGGCCTAGGAAATAACATCATTGTTTACACTTCTGTAGTAAATAATAGACGTCATTCATAGAAACCTATTTATTTTTCAGTAAATGTAGAACCACTGCAAACTTTATGGCGAGTGCAAACTCTTTACGATGTGTATGTGACATGTATGGCGCAGAATTTAATGGTATAACGACGGTGAACACGAAAATATACTGCTAAAGCATTTGCATCACCACCTGCTATCAAGTGCCACCAGAAGTCAAGAAGTATCACATAAGTGCAGCGGGTAGCGAAGCCCTGCTATAAGTGAAAACGAGTGACTGTCTCTTGAGCTTTTTAATCATCTTTTTCTTCGGGAAAATTTTCCCCTAAAGGCGTATCACCATTTCCTACTGACATGACCCGATTGCCTTTCTTCAACCTAGCCAAAAGTATTTCTAAGCCTAACAGGACAAGTGACAAGAATGCTCCTAAACATGTTAATCCCATTAGGGGAGCTACATCTCCGAACTTCACCCGTTCAGCTAGTAACTGGGCCCTGCAAGGAGGTTGTAACGCCCGCAGTCTGGAGACCAGGCGTCTGCCGAGCCCTATCTCCTGAATCCAGGCACCAGCTGCTCGAAATGTGTTGGTGTACTGGCCGCGTGGTGTGGCTGTTATCCAGGTCATCACCTGAGAACAAATTTAAAAAAATGTTAGTGTTTGGAAAATTTAGTACCTGCAATAAGCCTTCTTTCAATTCATATCATTGCAATTATGATTGAGGGATGATATAGTATGTAATAAGTATTAAGGCATTCACCAGTGAACAGTCGAAAAAGCCCGAGGACACGACAGAAAATAAAGCAAGTAAGTATTTGTTTCTTGTCTGGATGTTGTGTGAACCCATACATACAGTCCTTGTAGCTCCTGATGGGTACTCTAAATAGGGAAATTTTTATTAGAGGCACAGAATAGTCTTACAAGTAAATGTGATCGTTATGTATTGGACGTTGGGTGTTATTTTTTTCTATATAGAATTAAACATCAGGAACCTCTGGAATAGTATCAACATGCTGCAGCTTGCAGATCTGGTCGTCTGTGAAGGTCTTGAAGTGCGGGTAGATCTGGTTGTACTCCGAGTGGAAGGCGGTGCTGCCCTCCTGGACGAGCTCGACCCCTCGCTCCAGCTCCTGGTAGAACTTGGAGGTCTTCTTCTTGCGTTTGAGGTATTCAAGGTCGTCCCAGTTGGTTTCCACCTAAGGGAGGGGAACAGTTTTACAAGGTTTTATTTAACTTGCAATGTTTGTTTGTTTGGGTCAAATCTTGCAAGTTGAATCAGAACCCCTTCCTCTTATCCTACGGAGTTGAAATTTCGCATACTTGTCAAAGTCCGATGACAATACAATATTATTATGGCCAGCTGATTTGATGATGGAGACGGAAGGTGGGCAATGGAACTCCTTGACGGATAATGGTAAACTACTAGTGTTTGGCCTTATCTGCTCGCGGTTCCGATTACGAATTTGTTAAAAGCTTGTCTTGAAAATATATTTATCAATAAAAATATTGTTATAACCTTTAGATGTAATTGTTTTTTTATGCTGTCTGACTGCTGGGCAAGGGCCCAATTTCTTCCAAGTGTTTCGCTCCTGCACCATCTCATAGGTACCAAATTTCTTGGTGTGCGTCTAAATCATCTCGCCATCTTTTTCTAGGTCGGCCTCGGTGGGCCCCAAAGACTCAAGTAAAATATGTAGGTACAGGAAAATTTATGAAGTGATATTGTATAAAAATTTAACCAAAGAATATAATGCCGGCAAAAAACGTCAGAACTTTTTTGCAAGATCTAGTCGCGTCTCGGCTTGGACGCGCCGGAGTTAATATTCTAGATTTCTTTTTATTTAACTGCTGATCCAGATGAACAATGCTTTCTCCTTATGACAAGCAAAACGCTTGCCCATAACAGTACCACCCAGATTTTTTTTAAATCCTGCGCGGCATTGCTCTGCGCTCGACAGTAGATCAGTCAAAAACTTTTCGTTTCTTTGTTACGTATGTGCAAGAGGAGCTGTACGGGCGTGTGTAGTTGATAACTGCTCCCCTCTGTCTCTCTTAGAGAAGGTCCGCTTTTAGCAGCGAAAGCATAATATAAGCTGATGATTAAAATAAAAAAAGAGTGGCGTACATCAAAGAACAAGTATCTCATATAGTCGTAGTCTTCGGAAGCTATTGCGTACTTGGAGTCCGCTAGACTCCGCAGCGAGTCAGGGCCTCCGCTGCCGGCGCTCATGAGAGCAGACACGATGGAGGACGTGTAGTATGCGTGCACCAGCATAGAGCTTACTGAGAGGACTATAAACGTCCAACGACCCGATATGCCTTTAGGCACTGCACTTGCATCTGAAAGTAGAGAATTTCCCATTGGAACTCATTTATATTTACACATGGTAGATTCATACTCACTCATAGGTATTAGACTGGTTCGGATATAATATACCTACCTTACTTTTATTACGCAAGGAAAATTCATAAATAAGTACTACTTGCGTTCCGCCAGGTGCTTTGTGCCGGGGTTACAGGAACGCTTTCGCTCTCTTCCACGGTGGGTAAATACACTAGCTTAACCTGTCTGTTAATATAAATCTTTTTCTTTATGTAAATTGGAGGTCACGAGATGGAAAAGGTTGTGCGCCTGAAGCTAAGCGCCCGTAAGTCAACGCCGAGTTGTGAATACTTTCGGCATTTTATGCTGAGCTGAGCCCATTCGGCACATAATTTTATTATTTGAGTTTTATTTTTTAATTTTCGTTTTTCGTTTTTGTGTGCCGAATAAATGGTTTTTATTTCTTTCTTTTTTTTCCTTCCATCAACAGTTTGTACTCTTTCCCGTGTTTTAAGACATTCGCTGCTTCTGTGCCTCGAGTAACTACCTTGCTGCAAACAAGTGGCGAGTACAGCGTAGTAGGCATCGTCCTTCTCCTCCTGGCTGCCAGCAGTGGCTCGCTGTGCGATGGCCAGGATGATGCCAATGCCTAAGCACGTCCACCACACGCCGACTGTGAACGGTTCCACGAACATGTTGCTGCTGCTCTCACGTTCCGCCAGGTAGGTAAAACCGACGCTGTGCCAGAGGAGAAGCTTTCATTTATTCGTTTTCTTATATAATTTGAGGTGATCTTATAACTGTATGTATGTATGTTAGTTCTAAGGTATATATTTATATGGGCCGTAAAATTATATTATAACTACTTACCTACATCTTTTGAGATTTTGTAAGTTTTTGTAATAAAATATTATCGTAGTGAAACTTTAATCAACTCCAATTAGAAGCATGTCGAAAAAAAAATCCACGTGTAATTCCAAATGCAAAGCCATATTATATAGGTATGTATATAAAATAGTATCTATTCTGACATTTGCAACCCCTAAATAAATCAAGTAAAGAGCAACAAGAACTGTAAGAAAATAATTGTTCACATTCAAGTGGAACTTGAGGCGGAACAGTCAAGGAGTTTATATATCGTATTTTTTTTTCTTCTCCCCACTTGTGGGATTTGGCCCGATAGCTAAAAACTTTATAAAACAAATGACGAAAGAAAAAATTAAACTCCTCGTAAGAACAGTGTCAAAGTTAATTTAAAAACCTCAGAGTAAAAACCTGAGGTAAAAAGCAATATCTTTCGGCATTGAAAAAACTAAACTTGCTAGGAGTTCATAAGGAAAACGAATTCATTACAAAGTTATACTAGCGCCGCTCTAGTGTCGAGTAGTTAGAACTAAAAAGCGGCAAAGGAGTTTTATAACTAAAAAGGTTCTATGAGTATGACTAGAGCCACCTAGTGTCGAGTTGCTATAACTAAACTGCAAGAAGTTTCGGAAAGAGGTTTTATTATGATATAAAACTACACTAGCGCTGGCCTAGTGGCCAGTAGCTAGAACTAAAACTCGAAGGAGTTTTTTTATTAAAGAGGTTTTATAAATGTTATTAGCGCCATCTAGTGTCAAGTGGCTGTGACTATACTGCAAGGAGTCTGGCCACGAAGGAGTTTACTTTAAAAACCACACTAGCGCTGCCCTGGTGGCTAGTAGATAAAACTAAAACTTAAAGGAGTTTTTTTAATAAAAGAGGTTCTATATTTGTTATTACCGCCATCTAGTGTCAAGTGGATAGTACTAATGCAAGGAGTCTTGCCAGGAAGGAGGTTACTTTAATAACTACACTAGCGCCTTCCTGGCTAAAACTAAAGCTCGAAAGTTAAAGAGGTTCTATTTGTGTTATTAGCGTCATCTATAGTTAAGTGGATGTTACTAAACTGTAAGAAGTCTGGCCAGGAAGGTTACTTTAAGTACCACTTGCGCCACCCTGGTTCCAAGTAGCTGGACCTAAAACTCTGAAAAGGACCTCTAAACCTATATTAAATCTTTGCTCTAAACCATTAATAATTGCTCAATGTTTTAAACAGACAGTTGGTTTACCTACAAGTTACCGGTACCATACTCGTTAGAAAAATAATAAACTTATTTTTTTAAAAGTTTAGTTTAAATACCTGCAGCCTACAAAGATAATTAATATGAATTTAATCACTTCATTTTAATACCTATGATACCTACTTAAATGGCCATATTGGCATGACATAGTCAAGTTTCCCGAGGCGAGCTAACAATATCCGGAGGATGGCACCGCTGAGCTCCGACTTTCCGTAGAGCAGCATCAGCGGCATGCTGCTGTTGTGGATCGTGGATCCCCATAACTCAACCGTTTCTAGGACTTCACTGGAAATATAGCAAAAAGTGTAATCAAAAAACAAAACAAATAAACTGATACTGTTCTAGAAAAAAAAAAACAAATAAGTACCAGTAAGTACCTACATAAATAGAATAGCTGAGCTTATATAGTGAATCTTTATACTAGGTACATAACTGTATTTTGTATTCAAACATGGTCAAAAAGTCCTTTCCAAATGAAAAATGTAGTAAAATCTTTCCGTGTTATAAACATGGGGTGGTGCATTGATATATATTTGTTTAGCTCAATGGGGTGGTGGTTAAACATAGCAACTGCATTTAAAATACAAATAAAGAAGCAAGCTCTCGCACTGAGGATCTCACGAAACCCATGCAGCAGTCTAGTTAAAATAATCATTTGTCGCAGGTAGATATAGCCATTTGTTCATGTGTATGGATGGAATGTATTCTATAACGTACACCTCATTTCTAACTGAGAATGCGGGATGTTTCTTGTGGAACTCACGTGGCGTTAAGAGCTTCAATGAGGAGCCCGGAGGCTGCGTATCCGCACCGGATGCCGGCGTCTAGCTCCGTCAGGGTCTCGTCTACTACGTACTCGGAGTACGATCCGTTGTACCACTCGTCGGAGTAATGACCCACCTGTAATAGTGGGATAAAACAAACTTCACATTTGAACTAGCATGATGTATATATGTGTGTGTGTGTGGCTTGTGTACGAACGAGCGGACCGGCATAGCTTGAGTGCTTCACTATTGAATTTGACGATGAGGCGTCCTTTTTTTATTCGTTCAAGACTGCATAGTTCTGTTTTGTTTTGTGCTGATTGACCATACCAGTTGCATCACCATCACCACACAGGAAATTGTTATGCAAAATCTTCCGCGGCATTGCACTCCGCTCGTCAATCTGAGCCAGTCACTCTTAATGCCTAGTAATTTTGCTGGCTACGAGTATGATGCCCTTCAAACCGGAACACAGTAATGCATGAGCACTACTGCTTAATAACTGGTAAAGCTATGATACCTACCCTGACGGTCTCTCGCATACGAGAGGCCTACCTAGTCCTGACAATCCTGACATCACGCAACATTTCACTGTGTAGTATTTATTGTCTTTGTTTTGTTCTTATTTTAGTATCTTCATTGTAATGATGTCTGTCATAAATTTATGCATTTTCTTTCTTTCATTTTTGTCGAGTTCTGTTATTTCTGTTTGAGATTTTTAACTTCGATTTGAAATTTGTAGTGTACCTAATGAAACACATTATAGGAGAATAGGAGAGTTCTAGAGTTCACAATTCTCAGATTTTATGTATAAGCTGCCTTATTTTGTACACAGCAGTACCTTAATATGTTTCAGTTTGAAAGGTACAGTCATCATCAGCATATTACTGGGTCGGTATTTATGGTTGAATGCTGATATCAGCGGCCTAATTACAATGAGTTATGAGACTCTCAACTGTTGTGAAATGGGTTCGTTTGCGCGATGCAGGATTTATATAGAAATCTGCGACTTTGTATGGGTGTTTATGCTACTTTGTGTCAGCGCCATCTGTGAGCATGTCGTTGATATATGTGGCAGGTGAGGTTGCTAATAATAGGTACCTACCGGCGCAGCAATCCTCATAGGGTATCCCCTAAAGTCCAGCCTCCTCAGGATCCGCGCTCGTTCATGAGTTACATACAACCCCGTGGCTTTGCTCCAGTACGCCCAGGGGGAGAGGGAGGCGCCATCGCGAGGGTGCACGTGGATGTCTTCAAGGTGGAAGGTATCGGTGGACGAATCTATAAAAGAAATTGAATTACTTATTCGTTTCTCGAAGAAGTTGGGATCACAGAAATCTAAATAATGTTTCTACTAACTAACTGCTAACCTTATTACTTAGATTTCTGTGGATACGATCATATGAGCAAACAAATTAAAAGGTAATTGATTCAAAGGCTTGTTGACAGCGTCTGTGGTGTAGTGGTTGAGCAGGTTGGCTCAAATCTCATACACCAGTGAGGTTGCGGGTTCGATTCCCGCGACGGGACAAATGTTTGTGCACATGCTGAAGGTGGAGCACATAGAGGAAGGCGATAGTTGAGTGACTGCTCAGTTCCGTCTACCTGATGGTTCACCGGAAATCTATCCGGAACACGACAAGATCGCTTGACGGTAAGACCCGGTGAGTGGTATTACGCCCGTAGCCCGTTCTGTTTAAAATAACACTACAACAGCTAACACTTTTTTAATATAGTTATATAGTATACCTTAACATGTATAGCAAAAGTTATTTGACTATCATTATAGTTATTGACTACCATTATGGTAGCTAAACATACCGGTACTTTGGTTCCCCGTGGCATATGTACGGAGGAGAGCCATGTCAGCGTCATATCGCACGCGGTCGAGTGCTCTGGGTGCCTCGTCGCCGACGAACAGCCACACGTAACGGCCGCAGAAATGATCTGATTTCATCTAGAGAAATCATCATTATCATCATCATCATCATCAGCCCATCACGTTCCCACTGCTGGGACACGGGTCTTCTCTCATAGAGAGAGAAAGGGCCATAATCCACCACGCTGGCCCTGTGCGGGTTGGTGAATAGAGAAATATTACAAAGTAACTATTTAATATATTATTATATATGAATAAATTACTGTGCATATGAGACCTAGATAATATTTGATGTCTTGGGGTAATGAGCGCAATGAAGTGCTACGAAGTGCTTGTTAGGGTTCCGTTCCGTACCCAAAGGGTACGGGACCCTATTACTAAGACTCCGCTGTGCGTCCGTCTATCTGTCTGTCCGTCAGTCACCAGGCTGTATCTCATGAACCGTGATAGTTAGACAGTTGAAATTTTCACAGATGATGTAATTCAGTTGCCGCTATAACAACAAATACTAAAAACAGAATAAAAAATATTTATGTGGGGCTCCCATACAACAGACATGACTTTTTTGCCGTTTTTATAGATGGTACGAAACCCTTCGTGCGCGAGTCCGACTCGTACTTGGCCTGTTTTTATGCTATTAAAAGTTCTGGGTGGCAGTGCAATCGTTATGGGTAGGCGTGGAGTGTCCATCAGGCGAACGTTCAGTTCCTTAAAAAGAAACCTATATAGGTACGCAAAATTTTTGTAAGATTGGATTATTAGACTGTCGTCATACCAACCTTCCCCAGTGTGGTATCATCGTGTTGCTTGAAGTAAAGGATCCCCTGCATCCCGTGTCGATCGATGTGCTCCAGGTCGGCGGGCTTGCACGCGAAAGAGGCGACGAAGCCATGCTTAGATATTTCGCGAACGAGTTTTAATTGTTCTGTTAATAATAGATAGGTTTAATTTCCTGTGAAATCTGTAGATTTCTTATTATAACCACAGAATACTAAGGGACAGAAGCATCACTCCGCAAAGAAATTTAAATCAATTCAGCTCGCGTAGCGCTACCCTGTTATAACATCTAATAATACAAGCGAATTGCAGTAAACTACAATTAAAAAATCCCCGATATCCGCACCCAAATCGGTTTAACAGCAACGGTGCCACAGACCGACACACAGACTTTTTGTGTCGTGGGTTAATAATAAAAAAAAAGAATAAAATAAAATCGTAAGGGTAATATGTCCGTACATGGAAGGACTCGCAAACTTATACGTTTTTAAACTAACATGGTCACTGACACTAGAATTTGATTTAGAAACGATCCCGTTTCTAAATTAAATTTACCGTGTATTTGTTTAGAGTTCTCGATATTAAACAAATACATGGTAAACATCCCGTTTCTAAATCAAATTCTCGCAAACTTGTACCTACTTGAACGAATAAAAAAGTGAGGCAAATTTAAAAGTAAAGATAAGATAAGATAAGATAAGATAATTATTTATTGCCAAAAGAAAATTTACAAATTTTTCTTACAAATAGGACAGAATACTTATTATCTAAAAAAAGTAGTAGAGTTATCAGCGAACCCCAAACTAAGCACGAGGCCTGTGTCTTGGGAGTCGAGTGCAATTTTAACAAATCAAATTTAAGCACCCAAGCTATGCCGATGCCAGTCCGCTCGTTCGTACACAAGCCTCACGCACACATTTACATCATGCTATACCGATCGGCCGTCACATCAGAAAACGAAAGTCGAGTTGAGCAACCGCTAACGCCGTCGTAGAAAAAACGTAGTTAATCTACATAGTATGTTTTAAACGTTAATTTGTTAACGTCTCTACTGTATACATTTAGTCCACGCGGACCAAGTCAATACATAGTACATAATACATACATACCAAGCCTGGGTAGGTATTATCACTTGGCCGATTATTTGCAAGCTGTGCGCATGGCTTGGAAAGTAAAAATTGATTTTTATTTATGTGATTGTAGTTCTTATTTCCGTTTTGCTTTTTCCGTTTATACCTACTTTGGTAAAGACAAACATCAGATTGTCTTTTCTTTTCCTTGTTTGCTACTCTTGTAAGTACAAGTACAAATCAGTGCTGAACACTTACCATTAACCGTCGTTATGATGAACCCAAAAATTATTATATTTATTTACATGATATTAATATTATGCATTATATTTTGTCTTACCGTTTTATCTATACAAGTGTCTTTTTTTTCTTACCGAACGGTGTCCAGCATGCTAAGATGAAGATGCTGCGAACAGCTCTATATCTGAAGAAAGCTACTAAAGCTGGGACCAGCATTGTTGTATACCTAACTGAACTACCCAAATGCTTGTTAAATGTGCAAGTCTACATAGTTATTTCAATGACATCGATTTTAGTACAGGTATGTATAAAATGAATTGATATTTAATACTTCAGTAGATGGAACGGATGGAAATACAAAGTTAAGGACATGTGACTTCCACCAACAGCGCTCCAGCTGTGGAAACGTAATGTGCTGATGATCACAACACCGGCCACATCGACTACACCCCTTAAAAAGACAACACCTCGAAAAGCGTAACTTAGATGCGCTTAGGCAACAACGGTGATCGCTTTACAAATATCCTGATTGCCCAATCCAATGTTTACTGAGCCTCTGGTGTAATTTCCGAACTTACAATTAATTAATTAATTTATTTTAACAATGTAAAAACACATTGACAGAACGAACGAACGAATTGATAGAATACATTGACCCCAGGTGACATTCGTACCGAAGAATTAGGTTACAATGCGAATGTATGTTGGTGAGTAATAATGGCCATTTTTTTTTTTTAAACGGGCGAATGCCTTTATTACTGAAAACAAACTACACTCTACTTACTAAAACTAAACTAACGCCAAACTAGTCAGTTTGGCGTTAGTTGACTATGGCCAAATTCACTTGGACAACAATAAGAAGTATGTAGGTATATTTTTTGTTTCTAAGCAATAACGCATGTTTGGCTATAGTTCTTTTTTTCCAGACGGGTCAAATCTCATGGAAACCCGGGAAAAGAGGGTCCGGGTAGTGCCAGACTTGGCCTAAGCCACCTACAGGCTAAAACTCCCGCCTTCTCTGCCTGTCCGAAGATCAGACGTACGTGCCGTTTTTGTCACTTCTTATTTTGTCAGGACGTACATCAGCTATGCATTTTTTTGTCTAAATTTCATTTAGTTTATATTACTATTTTTTTATGTTATAGTTTAACAAACTTAACTCGTGACATTTTCCTTGTACAGAAAATATTCAAACCTCGGCTGCGGCGAAATATTTTGCATACCTACCTAAAAAGTTTGTTAAAACGGCGTTAAACGCCTAAATAAATTAAAATATATTCCGATATTTAGGTCCCTAGCAAAAAGTTTTATACGTTATAATATTTCGTACCCAAAAAAGTTAATTAAGTTAGTGGGGGCAGGGTACTCACTTTCTTACGAATATTAGTTCAAAAGTATAGGTAGGTATATTTATTATGTTTCGTATATAGTAGTACCTTAGCTATTTTAACAATTGTTACTTAACATTAAACTTTAACATCAATAACCTACATTCTTTTCTAAGAAGGTGTTCACGTTTCTTATTGTCTGTATGCGAATGCGAATTGCGAAGATAGGTACTACGTTTTTGTCTACTTTACGGCTAGTACTGTCACTTCACTAAACTATGTTATGGCCTTTTTTCTCACAATGTCTAAGTTAAGTAGGTCTAAGATAAGAAGCTGGATAGCCTCAACGTTCACGTGATGATGAAGTCTACGTTCTTCATGACCTTGTTTTGGAATCAGGAAAGCTCAAAATTGATAACAAAATTAAACCTTAACAAAGAAAATGACAATAAACATTTATGTGTGCACCTGTACCTATTTGTGAATAAGGAATGAAGTTGATACAATTTAGGTGAACTTATGCAAGTTAAATTATTGGTTTGGTAAATACGTGACATTGTCGTAACAAGCAGGTACCGCGGCGCATCCGTGAATTAGTAAAACGCTGTTGTTCACAAAATGAATATATTTGGATACCTAATAAGTTTTTATCATAATAAATTAAAACCGTTATAAGTAATCTATACTAATTATTGCCCTTTATACATATAATAGCCAGCTACTTTCGATGGTCCACTTTGTCTGTTAGAGGCATTAGTTGGACCGGATGTAGAAGTAGCTAGTGGACTATAGAGCTTCACTAAAAGTAGGGTAAGATTATTGGTGGTAGCGGCGGAGTGCACGAGCATGGCGGCGGCAGATACGGCTTCGGCTCAAACGTGATGGGCACTGGAGGAGGCACCATGAACGCCGTCATCGGCAGACCAGGCGGCGGCGGGCAGCACGATGGACAAGGTGGTGCGGGCGGCACCAGGGAGATCACGACAGGCGCGGGTGCAGGCGGGAGGTAGGGTGATGGGGGTGGGAAGCACAGCGGCGCTGACGGCGGTGCAGGGAGGTATAGAGGCGCTGGAGCTGGCGCTGGGAGTAGGAAAGGTGAAGGAGGAGGCGCAGGCAGGAATAAGGGGGGCGCTGGCGCTGGCAGGCATATAGGAGCTGGTGCAGGCGCTGGTAGGCAAATAGGAGCCTGCGGTGGAGCCGGCAGGAACAGCGGGGGTGGTGGCGGCAGCAACAGTGGTGACGCACAGGGGCAAGGTGCGGGCGGCGCTGCCGGCAACAGCACGATTGTCGGCGGTGGGGCGGGCGGCAACAGTGGCTCAAGGCATGGTAATTTCGTTTCTATAAGACAGGGAAACATGCATTAGCTAGAATATACCAACATAAAATATATAGGTATTAGGCACTTAGCTATAAAATAATTTGATTTTCATTACATTAGCTATATTATATGTATTTGTGTAAAATCGTTTTTAAATTCTTACCTAGTTTCTCGACTAGAAGCGGCTTCAGTAAACTGCAAAAGAGACGCAAATTAGTAGGTACACTAACATGTATCAAAAATCCATGAAAAAAAGATTCAGGGAAACGTTATAACACTTATAACTTACGAGGCCAGCACTGCTTTTTTGCATTCTTTCATTTCCTTCAAGGCTTCCAACTAAAACAAAAGAAAATAATGCTTCACCATCTCTAGGTAAATTTAAGTGGTAGATAGGTTACATTATAATTGTGTTAGAAATTATACCAAACATAATCCTTTCTCGACGCAAGCCGCTGCGTAGGTTGATGTTAGCAGAAGGACAGCAATGGAGGACCAAAATAGCTTTTGACCCCCCATCTTCTTATTTGGGCCAAATCTCATTCACGTGTATGCGTCTAAATATACTGTAGCAGTATATAAAGCTTTCTGTTTATATTTTGAGTTTTATACGTGATTATGGTGAAATGATAAGCCTATCGACAAGTGGTGCAATTGATCGATTCGATAATATGTTAAGCAAAATTGAGAAAAGTGTATAGTTTTGATAAGATGGAACGTGTTGATAGGAAAAGTAAAGATAAAACTTTACTAATAAGTAGGTATCTAGTTTGATTGTGTAATAGTTTTAGGTTCTTCTAAGTGTCTATCTAAATTCAAAGACTAAATATTCATCCATTACATTATTATTAAGGCCAGTGCGTTCTTAGTAATATTTTTTTTATTAAAAAATATATTCTGGCACTTCTTATTCATCATCATCATCATCAGCCCATCACGTTCCCATTGCTGGGACACGGGATTTATCTCATAGAGAGAGAATGGGCCATAATCCACCACGCTGGCACAGTGTGGGTTGGTGGATGTCACATGTCCTTGACTTTTTGTGGAAAATTCTTGGACATGCCGGTTTCCTTACGATGTTTTCCTTCACCGTTTTTAGAGAGAGTGTTAAATCCGCACATAACTTACGAAAGTCAGAGGTGCGCGGCCAGCGGGATTCGAACTCGGGTGCGTCGGATCGTAAGTTGCACGTGCTCCCACTGAGCCACACTCGCTCTCTCTTCTTATTCAGTTAGCCCATAAATTGGAATATGAAAATATTTGTTAATATTATCTTCAATATATTTTATTAATAATAATAAAATATATAATATAATAATAATATGAAAAGCTAACCTAGCTAGCTCATAATAATACGAAACACACTACTAACTACACTAAGCACAGAAGCTCCTTATTCTAATACCTGTAATTAAAAGATAGTATCTTTTTTACTCTGGGAGAGACTAAGATGAATGAATCAATATAATACCTCTATATACCCACAAACAATGGTTTATTGCGTAACGTGCTTAATCAAATTGAGATCAGCAGATAAAGCGCCATTATCAGTTATTATTAGTTGAAATATAAAAGGCAAGGGAAGCAATTAATAAAGTTTAAACGAAGGATGTGGTAAACGGGATGGGTGGATTACACAAAATGTTCTCAAGATTAATGAAGTTTGCTTCTCTTGTATTACTGGTAAGAAAGTTCTGTTTTTATCTAGTTCCTTTTTGTAGTTTATAATTTGAATTAGTTCTTTTTTTTTACTCTTAATAGATCCATGTTTGGCCACTATCTCGCCTGATGTGAAGCGATGATGTGGCCTAAGATGGAGCACATAGATCTAGAGAGAGACGGCAGTTGAGCGGCTGCTCAGACCCGTCTCCCCGATCGTTTGACGGCATAGCATATGAGTTCTTTATTTTATTTTAAGTAGTTCATTTTAAATACGGGTCTCACGTGTTATCATCCAAACGGTAACAGTAAGCAGTTACCAATCCAACCTACCTACCATACCAACCTACCTACGTTACCAATCTGCGGGGTGATTCAGAATATCACGATCACTCGTTGTCGATCGATTCGGTTTCATATCTTACGATGCAAACTATTGCACACAAAACAAATTCCGTAAGTGAAACATGTACCTAATCGATACCGATATTATAACCGTAACCGTATTAAATTTTTGGGGTGGAATAACTCGATAAGGAACACACAAAACGAGATCGATAGTAGTCGAATCGATTCGGTATTCGTTATCGTGGGGTCCTAAATCGGGGGGGCTGCCCCGACAGCACAGTAACTAAGGCCAGGTTAAGGCGGTTGATCTAAATTATCTAAACGAAGGATGTGGTTCACTTCCTAGTCAAAGTATAATAAACAAAACTATATTTTAATTACCACAAATAGCTATCTTAGGAAAAAGAAACTAAAAAAAAATTACAAAAAAAATTATGTCGGAAAATTCCAAAAATATCCCAAATAATTTTAGTTACTGGTCAAATGTAAGCAAAGCAATATTGGCGTATTGAAGAAGTTAGAATCAACTTATTGTTATTATTTACACCAGTATTCGCGAATATACTTACAAGTATTAATGTATCCATGATTTTTGGAAACTCCAAATTGAAATAACTTTATCATTGTCAAGAATGGTTGTGAAGTAACTAAACATTCTAACTACACTTTCACATTGTCTTACCTCGTCTAGATTGCCCAGTTTTTTTCTAGTCATTAAAAAGAGTGGTGTATATTGATTCCCAGTAATTATTCTATTTCCAGATACCAGTGGCACATGGACTCAATCTTGGCCTCATATCAGGAGACTTCAAGCCGCTTTCCAGTCCTTTAGTCGTAAGGAAAATCTCGAAACATTCACCTGTCTTCATCAACATCAACACTGGACTGTCAAAATTGAAGACTCCTCTAGACCTACCAAAACTACCTCCTAAACCACCACCTCTCAAATTACTATCTAAAAAACCATCAAAGAAGGTACCTAGATCTATATTATCACCACTTTTACCAACAATACCGAAATTACCTTTGCTACCATTGTTACCGATACTACCACCAATTCTACCCCCAATTCTACCTCTGTTACCAATTCTCCCACCTTTACCACTTCTTCCCCCTTTACCAATTTTACCAAAGTTAAGAACCCCTTTGAAGCCCCTACGAGTTCCTATTCTAAAAAGATCTCCCCTGGATGCTTTGGGATCAGAACTGAAGATAGTGAAGGTGCCTCCAGTTAAAATAAAAAAGGATGGTATTCTAATCAAGCTCCTCGATCTGAAAAAGAAGGGTTCTTTAACTACAGCAGAGTATATTAAGTTTCGGAAGTTGCTGCTTAAGTAGAGGTGTTTGAAAGATGTTGTTAAAATATAATATATTGCTTTCGATGTCTGTTTAATTTCATTCTGTTAAAAATTAAAAGGCCTTACCACTTTAATAAATGTTTATTTTCTTCATTTTTTTACGATAGCCAAGTACAAATTCACTGAGTCTCATTATAATGTAGGTATGTCTTTAAATATCCTTTTTTCAAATTTATAAAAACCATACAAAATACCTACGTGTGATATATAGAGTCATATTGATAAACTCAATCATTCTAGGTATATACTGTACCTATCTATGTTTATTCCTCGCATTTACAATTCACCGAAATATAAACACAAGTATTCATTGAAGCATCTTTAATAATGTATAAAAATACAAAACATGACTTTAAATACGAACAATAAATAATTACACTACTTAGAAACTACATAAACCTAATCCTAGAGGGATCCCTGTAGGGATTCACGGAAAAATCAAACCCACCCCAACTGTGGGGATATCTTGGTGAAGATTTCCTTCCTATTCTAGATCACAACTTAATTATCATCATCATCATCATCTATGATAGCTTGTCCACTCTCCTCCTGTTGCTATCCGCCAGCGCGCCGAGCCCACGCACTACCATATCCTTGACCTTCCCGAAGAAGGCAATCAGCGGGTACGCGAATGGACGGTCTTCTGCTCGGCACGAGAAGCACGGCTCGGGGAGGCGTGGACGGAGAAGAGACTGTTTGAGAAGAAGACTGCTCTGGAAGATAAAATTATTCAATGTTAGATTTTGATTTAGAAATGGAATAGTTACCATGTACTTGTTATGTTTTCAGAGATATTGCGGCACTGTTGCAAGAACCATGATCACGAAGATATTTAATGATCATGATGGTTTAAAACCTTAATGCATATTATCGGCTAAGGTAGAGAAAAACGCCAGATATTTTTCATTTATATTATAAAAGGCGAAATTTTGACTTTGCCCTTGTAAAACACACATTGTCTATGCAAAATACGATTAATAAAAATACGTACTGATTTTATTCGTAAAATGAAGTACAAGCAGATAGCTGTAGTGTAAAAGTATTTTCACAATAAATAGGAACAACATCTTACTAGTAGTTACTGTGGGTTGCCCAGAGCAATTAAGTATTTACTGAATACACTAAATGTGAGAAATGTTTACTACTAGATACCCACAGTGCTGTCCCGCACGCTAGCACCCACGCGATGACCAACACATGAAGATTCATGAACAGATGAAGCCTTTCAGCAGATGTAGTCCACATCAGATGATGTGGTAGTCAATAAAAAAAGCAAACCTCTACAGCAGTGACAGCGGCTAGCAGCAGCAGTATCCACGCGAGCGCTCCTAACTTCATTCTCGTAGTAGAACTTTACTAGTAGATACAGCAGCAGACTGCCTGCATAGCACCCGCTGGCCAGCCACTGCATCGTGAGCTTCGAGCCTTTAGTACACACATCAGATAGATAAGATGCGACTGCGAAGATACAGTATTGTGTAATCGTAACCTTGCTGATGCAGTTGCTTGAAGCTGGTTTGAATGGGGCGAGTGGTTAGCTCCAGTACGTAGTTTTAGTTATTATTATTATTATGTCGCTCTTTCTCACGGGTTATACACCCGGTCTTTTGGAAGGCTTGCGCGGGGACATGAGTCCAACACGTAGAGGCCTTTTAGAGCATTTAATTTAGATATGTAATGGGCAACACTTATCGGGGACTGTCTCTAAGTGCATCTTTAAGAATATGCAATCAAAGACAGCCTCCGATAAGTGCGAGGTCTATTATTGGAGATATGAAAATGACTTACGATTGGGCTATTGAGGTGTATATAAGCTTTATTAACTATTTATTATTATTATTATTGTTAGGTAGATATTTTTAGGTTTTGCCGGTGTCGTCTGATATGCTATATTGTTATATTTTATTACATCAAATGCAGATAATGTAGGTATACTGTGGCATCATATTGATTCTGTCTCTTACTTTATCATTGACTGTATGCGATCTGATAATGTTATGCTCCGTAGATGCCTTGATTTGTCTGAGGACTTGTACTACAGTTTTGGTGAGTTTGTAAGTCTCTAGATCGTTTCATCGCATCGTATTGAATTCAGTCTGGACTTGAACTGGCAATTGTGGGTGATTGATACAAAAATCCTAAAGATAAGTTTACAATACCAATATTTTGATCACCAAGTTAAGGTACCTTCTTTTAGCTGGATCGATGTAAATAAACCTTCATGTCGCGGAATGCTGACGCAGCGTCACAGTGAATCGTATTCAGTACGTGACCAGGGGCGCCAGTGACGTGTTCAGTGACCAGTGTTCAGTGTGCGTCGAGACGGACAAAATGTGCGAAGGCGGATAATGTACGGGTACGTGGCGATTGCGATTCTAGCAGCGGTTCGTATCTATAGAAATGTTTAAAGTGATATCAAAGTGATCATGTGGAAAAACGGATGTAAAAGTGATGTGATTATGGGGTGTGACAGACGGGAGAGAGATATGACTGTGTGTCTTGGCGTAGATTCCTAGACAACAACCTACGAAAGAAATATGAAGACCAAATAAACGTATACATACTCAATGATAGTAAGGTAAAGAGTGCACGTATTGGCAGAAACTAATGAAATGATTGATAAACTTTGATGAAGACAAAGATAAATGCTGACTGATTAACAATAAATACCCAGGCCCATATTGATGATGCAAATTCTTACCATATTGGTAAAGCAATGATTGACTCGTTAAACAGCACAGCAACTTTCAAGGATTCAATAAATTCGTTTAATAAAAATTATGTAGTGACTATATTTTACGTGGTATAAACAGGCTTTGGTACCTACTATTGTAATGTAGTCTAAGCGTCGTTTAGTCGTGTTTAGACGATGCAACCTATGAATTAATCAAGTCACTTATTGGTATACCATTAGTATTACGATATGCAACTGTCACGAAACTTGCATCGTCTCAATGAGTCACTTCTTTAACGATAGCAAGTATATAGAAAAGTGAAAATGTCATTAAATATTAAAACTTTGAACTAGATGGCGTGAACCATCCGAAGTAGGTGATATCTATGCAGATGATTGAGATATAATACTCATGGTAGGTCTTTCGTATGCGGGAGGCCGTCTGGGTAGATACCTCAGCTTTGCCAGTAATTCTGCCGCCAAGCAGCAGTGCGCAAGCATTACTGTGTTTCGGTTTTAAGGGCATTTTAGCCATCGAAATTACTGGTCATATATGAGACTGATGATGTCTTGGGGTAATAAACGCAATGCAGTCCTAAGCAGTCCTTTTTATGGTATTATAATTCTGGGTGGTACTGCAATTATTATGGACAGGAATGGCGCTTACCATAAGGTGAATGACATGCTCACCACTCAGTTCTATAAAAAAAAACTCATACTGTCCTACTACTTCTTACTAATATTATAAATGAGAAAGTTTGTGAGGATGGATGCTTGTTTTGTCTAATCCCGCAAAATTACCGAACGGAATTTGATGAGATACTTGAGATTTCTGGAAAAAGTCATATGAAAAATTGTATTCCGGAAAACCGCAGTTAAAGCCTGTGTGTGTTGTGGGGAGCAACTGGTTAAAATATAATTACACAATTCGAGTAATAAGTAAGCTTAATTTAAAAGTATTTATTTTTAAATAAAACCTTTTAAAAATTTATCCTCTCACTTAGCTGAGCGAATCTGTCCTAAATGCCTCTAAATAAAGTATTGTACCATTTTGGAACATACTTTATTTAGAGGCTTTTAAGACTGTAAGAAGTTCCCATGAGTACTGACTGGTACATGAATTTACCAAGCGATAGGCCAGGGCTTCCCAAACTTGTTTTTACTGTGACGCCCTTGGGCATTAGCCATTTGCAACGCCCCAGTTGTAGTTCTAGCCTAGTAACAAGTTATGGTAGCAGAACCCTCAATGCTGCAGTGCTGGCCCGATATTCCTGAGAATCCATGTGGATCCATGAATGAAGTCAATCCATGTGGATTGCTTCTCGACGCCCTCGGGATAATGCCATGACGCCCCAGGACGTCGCGACGCACAGTTAGGGAAGCCCTGATAGGCTATGAATTTACCATGATGTAGGCTATTCTACTTATATTCAGTGTGCGTTTACGTAACAATGCGCGCGAGTATCGGGTGCGTATCATTTGTTTGAAATACATTTTACATATTTTTAACCGACTTCAAAAACGGAGGAGGTTCTCAATTTGATAGTTTTTTTAATTATTTATCGATAGTTGGACCTTGGACTTCGAAAATATATCAGAATTGAAATCGTTTTTTTTGTTATAAAATTATCATTTTAATACCTACCGTTAATTCAGTACAAATAGCTTTTGCCGCAACGGCAATTGGCACAGTTTTATTTGATATAGATTCGTTATAGTTATTGAATAATTTAAAATCTATGCGTAGTAATATTTAGTTTTCTTTGTCTATACTATCAGTTAACTATCATACAGTATACATAAAGTATTACAGTAGATATCTATTGTAATACTATAATAGGTTTCGATGTTTAGTTACTTATGATTTTAAAATGCTAATAAAACATTAATATGCGAAATGAATTATATTTTATCGGAGTATATCAAATGGATTTTTTTATTTATGAATAGCTTTCTCTTGAAATTATGTTTTTAATTTTGATTAAAGGTTTATTATATGGAATGTATTATACGTTTATATTTATTTTGTATACCTATATAATTATATGTATGATCATATATTTATAAAAGAAAAATCGATCATATATTACTTAACCGCGAGTCCTTTCGCGTAAATGTCTTTTGCACAAACTGCTTTCATACAGGTGTACCAGATCCAGATTTACGCTTATTTGCGCCACGTGAAATCGCGGATAATCCATGAGTTTTGATGGACAATTTCATAGAAAAACTCAAGTTAATGAGTTAACCTCAATTTCGCGTTGGCAAATGGTACCTGTGAATGTTGGCCTGATGAGTGTAGCAAAATTTCATTGTGCAATATTTAGTGGAAGAAATTCAAAGATTGCAGAAACTGTCATTGACATGCGAGTTAAAAATAATTGTTTTTAATTTCAGGTGGCGCATAATGAGGGAGCTGCTCTTCCTTTACGAGTGACTATAGACTGTGGATCCGATGAGGTACTTATTATAACATTTTATGTTTATAATAAATCAAAAGTGGGGAGGAAACGCGCGGCTTCTGTTTGAAGAGCTGGCCAGACACCTCATAGAAACAACAAGTGACCAAAGAGCTGACGCTTACCTCGGCCAACGAATTAGTTTGGCCATACAACGAGGTAATATTGCCAGCTTTTTGGGCACCTTGCCCGCAGACGGTGACCAAAAGTCTGTGTTTTATCTTTAAATTTATATATTTTCTAATTTTGCTTTAGATTAGTTTAGTCTTTATCACTGTATATATATGTACATAATTGTTCCTACGTTATATACTTTGTTCATGAATAAATAATGAAATTGCTATAATAGCTAATCAAAAGTTATATTAAATAAGTAAAAAATTACTTTGAAGACTTTGATTTTTTTATGTTTTAAGATAGTACAAAACCTTTGTTTTGTACTATCTTAAAACATAAAAAATAGAGCCTTTGCTCTATCGATGACTTTCTGTTAATTTGCTTATAAAAAATGTTCTTGGCTTTGCACATCCGTAATAGTATATTTGTAATTGGGTGTTATCGAGAGTAGGTGCCATTTTTACCGTTAACCAGATGGCATGGTTCTAGCTAGAACTTCTAGCTAAGCTTTGCGAATAGAAAAAAAGTGCTAGCATTTGTATTGCCTTTGTTATGCATCTGGGCGTTGCGTTGTCGGACCACGGTTCTAGATCACCTTAATTAGGGTTCAGGATTCATGTAGGTATGTGATCGTAGGGCTTTTAAAAACCTACAACATCGATTTTCAGATCAATCGCAAATAAGCAATATTTTAAAGTATATATTTTGAGAATTATTTTTTATCAATGACTTTTATGATGGAACTAGCTACATACTACGTACACAATTTCATCAAAATCTGTTCAATTGTTTTTGCGTGACTGAGTAACAAACATCCATTCATCCATCCATCCTCACAAATTTCGCATTTATAATATTTGTAGAATTATTACGATATAGGTACTCGTATTCTATAAAGGTATAGTCGCAAATAAAGACTTGAAAATGTTGCTTTAATTATATGAATAATCAATGTTATTTGATTACGGCAATGAGGCTCAAAAACCTAAGGGAATTTTCTAGTACTCACTTAAGTAACAAAGTAGGTGCTAATCAAATGCCATGTCATGTTTCAGGAACTTTATGGCAGATCCAGTCAGCGATCGAAGTCCTCAGACTTCCATTCTCGTTTCGACGTCGACTCATTCTGCAAGTTAATCCACGGCGCGGTCCCCAAAGCAGTGAGGAACGGCAAATTTGTTCATGTACAACCCGATTTGGACCAAACTGGGTTTAGTGACACGCAAGCGCCGATGTCTGCACCGCCGGCGCCGCCAGAAGGATTCATACCAAAGTTCATTCTGCCAAGATTTAAGGCAAAAAAATTGAAAGTTCCAAAAATCAATGTGCCAAACTTAAGGGCTCAGATGGATAGTCCGTTCTCCGCGCCGAGGGTCGGATCTACGATGTCCTTTGCATCATTAAGGGATTCTGCAGAAGAGGAGTCCAGTGCAGAGAGGATGGAGAAATTTAAAAAAGGAGTGCAGAAGATGCTGCACGTAGTGAAAGTGCTCGGGCAAATTGATCAATATTTGTCGGAGAGGACGCGGATTGTGATAGACAAGCTTTCAAAAACGTTTGCAGATTAAAAATGATTATGTATATTTTATAATTTGTTTTTCAGACTTAAACCCGATTCTGTCATACCCGGGGTTTTCGCATGGTGACACAGTTAATTCTATTGACTTTTCATTAATAAAATTAACTTTATTAAGAACGTTGGGTTATTAATTAATATAATAAACTGGAAGACTTTTTATGTCAGTCAGTGAGTGCACTGACTGACATATAATTGACAGAAATAGAAGTGGTACTTGCCGATATGGCCGGGGGGAGTGTTTGGTACCGTTGGATAGAGGGTGTTTTGAAACCGACCAGAAAAATCCGAAAGCACCAGAAAGTGGTTTCCATGATGGAACTGCTCAAGGGATCTCGGAAACTATAAATCGGATGGGGGTACCGCTTAAACTAAATAAACCCCAAACATTGGGCCATTTTTAAAAATTTGAAAAAAAAGATGGCCGCCATACAAAAAAACATGGCCGCCATACAAAATGAAAATGTAAATAACTTTTGAATGGTTAGAGATAGGTATAGGGTGCTCGACCAAATGTCATAGAGGGCGATGAGGGAAATTTGGAAAATTTGGAAAAATTTTAAAAAAGAAAAAAAATGGCGGCCATTTTGAAAGTTGCTCTGATCCGACTAAAATTTTGCATCGGGGGGTTTTCTGGGTCGAAGATTACGATTATGAAAAATAATTTTGGATTCCGCTATTTTTAAAGATGGCTGCCATACAAAAGTTTTTTTTCCGGAAAAATAAGCCAAACAAAGCTTTTGAACCGTAGTCGATAGGAAGCGTCTATAAATAAAAAGCAACACCCCCCACGCGAGCTGCTTTAGCAGCTCGCGCACGCCATAAAATCACTTGGATTCCGCCATTTTTCAAGATGGCCGCCATACAAAAGTCTTTTTTTCAGAACAACTGAACTTAAATAACTTTAAAACCGTAATCGATAGGGAGCTTTTATAAAAAAAAGCAACACACGTGGGGGCGAGCTGCTTCAGCAGCTCGCGCACGCCACACAATCACTTGAAATCCAGCTTTTTTTCAAGATGGCCGCCATACAAAAGTTTGTTTTCAGAACATAAAGGGTAAACAAAACTTTAGAACCGTAATCGATAGGAAGCTTTAAAAAAAAACAGCAGCCACCCCCCCACGCCGCACGCGGTGAAATACTAGTCCGATCCCTTATATATAAGCTCAAACACACTGATCACGCATTGACATAAATTCTAAGCATGAAGGAGAAGAGGTGCGATGTAGTGTTATATATATTCGTATAGAAAATCAAAATTGACCTGACAGAAAAATCGAAAATTTCCAAAAAAACAAAATGGCGGCCAACACCATGGTGGTATCTCAAAAAAAATGTATCAAAAGTGGCAATATGAGTGTCGTTTTCGAGTGAACCGTCTACGCTCATATCGATACTTAAACTTTTTTTTTCAAAAAAACCAAGATGTCTGCCGAATATTTCAACTCTAAAAACGGGCACCACGAGACCCTACTTTGAAAAATTGGTTTGTTCAAGCGATTTCGCGATTCTGATACGTTTTTGATACAGAAACGTTAGACATGTCCTAGCGTCTGCAAAAAAATATATCAAAAAATAAATACAACATGGCGGACGCCGCGGGGGCCATTTTGGAAAACGATTAAAATTTGCACATTTTCAAATCTATTTTGGAGGCAGAAGCTCACATCGGAGCGGCTCGACTTGTATGAGACGGTCAAGGAAGACGGCGAAAGGTATTGCCTTGTTCAAAAATTTTCCCCATTTTAAGGGTAATTTTGGAGATTTACCCCGAAAATATGAAAAATAGAAATAATGGTATTTTGAATAGAAATTTCACACTACCTAGGGCTAAGTAGTTGACGTTAGTGAAAATGACATTTGATCATTTTCATCTTATTTGGCCGGCTACTCTGCGAGATATCGATTTTTGAAAACAGGGGCCTAACATAAAGTATTTCAATGAAGGAGTACCGGTGGGATAACGTTTTATACGTATTCGTATAGAAAATGTACTTTTTCTCAGCAATAAAATCGAAAATGTTAAAAAAACAAAATGGCGGCCAACATGGCGGTCGTATCTCCGAAAATGTACATGTTACGTGACAGTATGGGGGTCATTTTCGAGTAAAACGGGGACGCAGATTACGATTTTTGAAAAAAAAATGACTAAAAATTCAAGATGGCTGCCGCAAATTACAACTCGAAATCTCGGACCGAAAAATTTCGGACCCTACTTCGGACGATCGGTTTGTTCAAACGATTTTGCCGTACCCGTCTTTTTGCGGTACAAAAATTTTGCCAGTATTCTGTATATAAAAAAAATAAAAAAAGTAAAAAAAACAAAACTTCGATCGCCCTGGGGGCGTTTCGGTAAAATATTGTGTTTTTTGCCGCACTTTCAAATGTCATAAACGCACAGCAACGGATTCGCACTATTTAAAAAGATAGAGCAATTTTTCGAACGTGCATGCGTAAATTTTACACATACTATCTTTCTAGGGTTAAGTAGGTAAGTACCTAGATATAAATGTTTTTTTACACAAACTTGATTTAGCGATAAGACCTCAAATTGTACAGTAGGTACCTATATTTAAGTAGGTATTGTTTTTTTTTAACTGCTTGGTACCTAAGTAGTTAGGTAGTCAGTCATATAAATAAATGTTTATAAAGGTCTTACAATGGAATTCAATAAGGTCTAAAAATATAATATTGTTTTTAATTTATTTGGCGGTGTAATGCGATCTGGATATTTAGGACGAGAATTGAATACTGAATACCCTCCTTCAACACGTCTCTCGTTTAACCTAACATCACATCCTGTGTTTAATGAATAGGTACAACTTATTTCCCTTGGTCACGGCATCATGCGGTCACACGCGTGAACGGCTGGACCAATTTCGCCAATTCTTTTTTTTGTTGTGTTTGTTATTGTCCGGAAAAGGTTCTTATTGTAGTGAATTTATAATAATGTATGGAGGTAGTAGGAAAACTTTGTGATTAAATGTCAGTCTGTACGTAGCCATCTTGTAGTTTTACTTCATGGTGACAGCGGTGTGTTAAAAAAATATTTTAATGGTTAAAAGTGAATATTTCGTGTAGAAAACAAGTGAAGGTAGCATCGCGATAAACAAACAAATAGACTATGGAGCACGCACGCCCTCCTGCCGAGTTAGCGCTGGATGGAGGTCCGGCGAACCGCGCGGACGCGTGGCGAAAGTGGCTAAAACAATTTCAAGTATTCCTCAAAGCATCAGGGGTTTATAAAGAACCGAGTGACGTGCAGGCTAGTCTACTGATTAACCTTATCGGCCCCGATGGGTATGATGTGTTTTCGACTTTCAAATTTGAAAAGCAAGACGATCGTGACGATATTGAAAAACTAATTACAAAGTTCAATGACCACTTCGGAACGAAAACAAACACCACGATGGTCAGGTTCAAATTCTTCACGAGGAACCAAGAGCATGGTGAAAGTATCGACGAGTATGTCACGGCTTTAAAGCTCTTAAGTCAGCAGTGTGAGTTCGAACAGCTAGAAGATGGCTTGATTCGTGATCGGATCGTATGCGGTGTTAGAGATAGCTCGGTTCGGGATAGATTACTTCGAACTGATCAGCTGACCTTAGAGAAAGCTGTCATGTTATGCCAGTCGAATGAAATCTCAAACGAGGAAGGGCGAGAAATTGAAGGTGTGAAGAGTGAGAAATTAAAAGGAATGTCAGTGGATGCAGTGTGGAATTCCCGCGGTTCATGGCGCGGTGCGCCGGTCGGTCGCGGCGCTGTGCAGCGCTGGCGAGGCGGCGGCGGCGGAGCCACCGTGGCTCGCGGCGCGCGCGGCGGCTATGCGCGCGGCGGCTATGCTAGCGGAGTGAGTGGCGCGTCGGCATCGGGAGTGTCGGTGCGGGATCATTCCTGTGCGGCATGTTTTAGCAATTATTGCGACAATGGTGTTCGCTGTCCAGCGCGTAATGCAAAGTGTTTCTTGTGTGGCGAAAAAGGACATTACAGAAAAGCGTGTCAGTTGCGTAAGTCTAACAAAGTGTTTACGGTGCAAGAGGAAATCGAGGATGACGACTTGTTCTATATTTCATCGGTGGATGCAGTGGATGAGATGCAATCCGAGGAGTCAAAGTGGTATGAGACTTTAATTCTTATTAAAAACTTAGAGAAGCATTTGTTTAAATTGGATACCGGGGCGGATTTAAATGTAATATCTAAAAATAATTATGTCAGGTTAGGTTTCTCCATTAATGACATAAGTCCCGTTAAGCCGAAAGCGATGTCATTTTGTGGCACTTATTTGCCAATTATCGGATCAGCTATAATGAAGTGGATGTATAAGAATAAAGTATTTTCTATAAACTTTGTGATTACCGACCATGATTGTGAAAGCATTCTAGGTAAATATACTGTTGATGAAATGGGGTTGGTGAAACGAGTATATTCGTTAGATATTTCTAAATATGATGAGTTATTTGAAGGGCTCGGTAGGTTGCCTGGGCATTATACGATTCCGATAGATAAAGATGCCACTCCCTGTATTTGTCCCGTTAGGAAAATCCCACTAAGTGTGAGAGGTAGTCTGCAGGTTGAGTTGGAACGCATGGAGAAGATAGGCGTCATAAGAAAAGTGACTCATCCTACCTCTTGGGTGAATGCAATTGTGGTCGCAGCGAAAAAAGATGGCAATATCCGCATATGCCTGGACCCGCGACCGTTAAACAAAGTTATTCGGCGTCAACATTTTCCATTGCCTACCTTAACGGACATTGCCACCAAACTAAAAGGTGCCAAATACTACAGTAAGTTAGATGCTCGGTCAGGATTCTGGATGGTGCAACTAGATGACGAAAGCGCAGACCTCTGTACATTCGGCACACCATTTGGTCGTTATCAATTTCTGCGCCTGCCGTATGGGATTAACTCTGCGTCAGAAGTATTTCATTCTCGCGTTAAACAATTGCTCGAGGGGCTAGAGGGAGTCGATTCATTTATAGATGACGTAATTCTGTGGGCAGCTGACGAGAGAGAGCATGATGAAAGACTTAAGAAACTACTGGAAAGGGCTAAGCAGGTAGGCATTAAATTTAATCGCGATAAGTGTGAGTTTAAAGTTTCCGAAGTAACGTACTTAGGTCATAAGTTCAGTGCAGAGGGTATGCAAATAGATGAAAATAAAGTAAAGGCTGTGACTGAAATGCAAAATCCCCAAAACAAGCAGGAATTAGAAAGGTTTCTAGGGATGGTTAACTATTTATGCAAATTCATTCCTAACTATTCAGAGAAAGTTACTCCGCTAAGAAACTTGTTAAAGAAAGATAGTGAATGGGTGTGGGGTGCCTGTGAGGATGAAACGGTAAAAAAGCTGAAGCGTGACCTGTGCAGCGCGCCCGTGCTAGCGCTGTTCTCGGCTCAGGAGCCGGCTGTGGTGTCCGTGGACGCGAGCTCGCGGGCGCTCGGCGCCGTGCTGCTGCAAGGCGGGCGGCCGGTGGAGTTCGCTTCGCTCACTCTTTCGGACACGCAGCAGCGATATGCGCAGATAGAGAAGGAAATGCTCGCTATCGTTTTTGCGCTTGAAAGATTTCATAATTACGTGTTCGGTAAGAACGATGTACTGGTGGAAACTGATCACAAGCCGTTGGAAGCCCTCTTTAAAAAACCTTGAATTCAGTACCCGCCCGGTTACAACGTATGATGCTTAGAATCCAGAGATACGATTTTACAGTTGCGTACAAACCTGGGAAATATATGTTCATAGCGGACACGCTTTCCCGGGCTCCCCTTCCAGATCTTATGCCAGATAAGGTATCCGATGAAGTACATAGTCAGTCGTGCTTTTTAATTAATAGTGTTGCATTTAGTGATGACAAACTAAACCTTGTCAGGGAACATACAAAAAACGATGTTGTGTGTCAGTTGTTGATTGACTGTATATTGAAAGGCTGGCCGTTAAATAAGTATCAGATAGATGAAAGGATACGGCATATATGGGACCATAGAAATTCAATACAATACTGCGAGGGTGTGCTATTTAAAGATGATTTGGTGTACATTCCGGTGACCTTACGTGAAGAAATGTTAGCGAGGGTGCACGAGGGCCACTTAGGCATCGACAGATGCAAAAGACGGGCCCGCGAGGTTATGTACTGGCCAGGCATGTCGCACGACGTCGAGCGCGCTGTGCGTCGCTGTCGCGTGTGCGCCAGCCATGCCGCCATGCCGCAGCGGGAGACGTTAATTCCTCACCAAATACCCAGCTTGCCCTGGGCAAAAATCGGCTCCGACATCTTTGAATACAATAAGAGGTATTTCCTGCTGATGGTGGATTATTTTTCGAACTATGTTGAGGTCTCTGCATTAACTTCCATTACATCGAAAAGCGTGATTAAAGCGATGAAAGATCAATTTGCCCGTTATGGCATACCAAATGAATTAATATCGGACAATGGCCCTGCATACGCTTCCAAAGAATTTCAGGATTTCGCTAAATCGTGGGGATTTTCACACATTACATCATCACCCAATTATCCACAGTCAAACGGTCGGTCAGAGCGAGCCGTCCGCACGATTAAAAATTTATTAATGAAATCTATTAATGATAATTCAGATTTTTACTTAAGTCTATTAAATTACAGGGCCACTCCGAGGGATGGAATCGCTAGCCCGGCGGAACTTTTGATGAGTCGTAAACTCAATACGCGATTACCGGTACACATTGATAAATTACGCCCTGCAAGAGACAATACAGTAGACTATAAAAATATGTTACGTAAGCAATTAAATGCAAAATGTCATTACGACAATAGCTCTCGGAATTTATCAGATTTACAAATGGGTGACGAAGTAATAGCGGTAGATGGCACTAGAAGACGTGAGGCGCGGGTGACGGGGCGCGCCCCTCAGCCGCGGTCTTACTTCGTCACGGACAGTCTAGGTAAGCGTTACAGACGCAATCGCAGACACCTTATCAAGCTCGATTCGTCTCCTTCATCGTCTCGTGAAGGAGTGATGAATGATGATGTTGCTTGTAATAATAGTGATGATAGTGTGTATGATGATCCCACTGAAATACTACGTGATACTAGTGACTCGAATAATGCTATCAGGGAACCTACAGCGGTACCTGTACTGCAAGCTCCGAGCACGAATCGATGTGAGCGCGCAGCAGCTCGCGCGGCAAAAAAAGTTTTGCATCAACTATACAAATAGTGCTATTATCATCATAGCGATATCGCGTCATACTCGTTACACTAATTGGTATTTCAATAAAAAAAAAATTGTTTATAATATTGTAATGTCTCTTGAAATCTATATTCTATATGATTAAGTGAAGTGAAATGTATATATAATGTATATACAGTATAATGTAAATAATAAATATTCAGAATAATGCTAAACATAAAATTAAATGGGAAAACTATATATATTTAAGTACTTATAAATATATATCATAACTTAATATTTATTTTACAATTAATATAAATTAGATAGTTTATACAATGTGTGATATATCTGTATAACTTGTACCTTCCACCGTTATAATTGATGTTAACTGGGTTTCTAATAATTTTGACAGCAAAACTATTGTGAAACTTATGTAATGTATATAGGTATATGTAATATAGGTACATTAATACATTATTTAAATGTTTACTACTAGTTCAGTTACAGAACTATGCACAAAAAGCTTAAAATGTTGTTATGATTATGCATGCAGTTTATTTATATTTCTAAACACTAATAGTAGCTTCCGATTCTATTTCTTACACTAAATGTTGTTATTTTATTTTCGTTAAGGGAAAAGATGTAGTGAATTTATAATAATGTATGGAGGTAGTAGGAAAACTTTGTGATTAAATGTCAGTCTGTACGTAGCCATCTTGTAGTTTTACTTCACTTATGAAGTAAGAGAAGAAATAATTAAGAAAGTAACGTGGAACGTTAGAATAGGTATTTAAGAAAACTTAGCAGCAGCGCCGACGGATTAGCGGTGAAGCTACTTATTTAGTAACAATCTAAATACAACCTAAAATGCTTGAAGCTACGGTTGTAATTGGTACAACAAAATAATATTACGGCGGGGGGTTCAAATTGAATTTTATTGCGTCATAGCAAGAGTCGCTATTTGTTTAAATTTCTTTGCGGAGTGATGCTTATGTCCCTTAGTATTCTGTGATTAAACTTTATTTAGAAACCTCAAGCATTAATTACTATTACTTAGACTAATAAGAGTTTAATAAAACATACGTAAGCGAACGAATGGAAATTGGAAATGAATCAAAATGATCGAAAGCGTAAAAAATATACAGCCGGAGATACTCAAACTTATAATAACCCTTATTGTCTAGGTCATAAGGGTCATGTTTTTTTTACGCTTCATAGATCTATGTTTGGCCACTATCTCGCCTGATGTGAAGCGATGATGTGGCCTAAGATGGAGCACATAGATCTAGAGAGAGACGGCAGTTGAGCGGCTGCTCAGACCCGTCTCCCCGATGGTTCACCGAACATCATCCCGAAACACGACTAGGTCGCTTGACAGCATGGTTTTGTTCGGTGGGTGGTAATACAACCACGGCCAGAGCCTACCACTCCAAAGCGCGTAAGCGGGTTTCATCACGATGTTTTCCTTCACTGTTTTAGAGCGAGCGTGCAAAATCTGCACTTAACTATAAGTCATAAGCGGCGTAACGACAAGAAGGGGGAAGTAGGTATATAAATGGCGGCGTTTGGGACTCGATCAAAGAAGATTCCGTTCAGTAGAACACAGTTAATAACACAGTAGTGTTATTATTTATTCTTATGCTACCACAATAAATGTGTCACATCAACAGGGTCATATGAACATGGCATATAGGTACACCTACTTAAAACTTACTTACTTGGGTATCTTAATATAATTAGATTAATACCTACCGATATGTAGACTGATAGATAGATAAACACTTTATTGTATCGCAAACATCAAATTACGAAACATCACAGAAAATTATTATTTTTTACAAGTATACACTTTACCAAAAAAAACTTCAATATATCTTCAAAGTCCTAGGTCAAATATTGGTGAAACTTATATGGGACCACTTCGTAGCTATACTGAACTCAACGCAAAAATAATTTTTCAAATCGGTTTATAAATGACGAAGTTCTGAGGTAAAAACATAAATAAAAAACGAAAATAACTAAAATTGAATTGAGAACCTCCTTCTTTTGTTAAAGTCGGTTAAAAAGAAAGTGTTCGATATGTGTCATGTGTGTGTAGCGATCTCTTCCAGGCAATTTAGGTACCTAATAGTCCTCCAGACCAGGTACCTATACCTACTTGTGTTTTAAGTATAACCATGGTATTATTAAGTATTCTGTAGTATGTTTGTTCGGTACCTAGGTTTAACTATAGGCCGACCGTTTAACTCGCGTATATATAGAGACGTAAGCTCTCTGCTCCGCGCACCCCTTTCACCCACCCGCTAACATCTCCCCTCGCTCCCTTCTTACCGCGCAGGCGATACGCGAGTTAAACGGTCGGCCTATACATTTTTGCATGTTATATTGCAGCAATCTGTAGGTATCTAGGTACTTCTAGATTTGGTCGTTATATAATTTTAACTAGAATAGATTCAGGGATAATTGTTTTTTTAAATTATTGATCATACCATAAGTTAAAATTTATACAAGCATCATATCAATATATTATTAATAGAAACCTTACAATGTAATGCACGCCACGCAACGCCTTATATGTCGGGCGACACCGCCGGCGCCGCCTGTATAGGTATGACCACAGAATACTTAATAGCTAGTTATTGATAAAAAAGGACAACTTATTTTTTTTTGGTTGTTGTCTTTCTGTGTCTTTGACTTTATGTTACTAATGACGTTAAAAGTACTGGTATGATCTTGATACAACTTGGTATAAGTAGTTAGACGAGGAACTCAGGATGATTTTTATTCCGAAAAACAACAGTAACAGCCTGACCTTTTACCCTGTGTATTCATGACGTCTTACTGTGGTCTTAGTAACAATACCACCTACATAATATTTGCATTTTAATTTGCAGGAAATGATAAAAGTCGTCAATAATAATATTAAACATATTAGAACAGTGATTATTGTTTGCACAAGTGGATAGTAGATATAAGCACAGTATTAATATGTAATACCACAAAACACTGTTTTGTGGTATTACCAATCATGACCAATGTTAAGAAAATGGGTTACGCGATAGAGACAATATGATAATAGTTGTACCTCGTTCTTTATAAGAGCCTGTTGTATAGCGCTATTCTTTTTTTTGGGTCGGAAAACTTCTTAATTATCCCTCTATAGTGTGAGACCTGAATGCCCGCACCGCTAGCGCGTCTATCCCGCTCGCTCTCAAGATCGCGACGCGAGGCCGCATACGTTACGGCGCGGCGCCGCCCGTGCCGGCCGTAGCGACGTCGCGAGGACTACATACCGCTAGTACCGCGCCACGTTAGTATGTAAGGGTAAAGTTGACAGTTTGTACTTTTGACTAACTATTTTTTAATTCATTCATTTCATATTATAGATCGAGCTCAGTATATATAAAAAAATATATAAAAATTAAAAAAGGGAATAAGTTAACAGTAACATAAAATTCCTTTATTTAAGCTTCTTAGATATAACAAAAGCAGATCGTAATTAAAACACTATTTAAAATTCTGTATGCCCTTTTTTTATAGGCTAGCCTATAAAAAAAGGGCATACAGAATTTTAAAAAGCTTTATACATGGTGATACCCAGACTATTATCCAAGGTACGCTCCACCCATGTGGTATTTTGTTCATATGAAAAATGAACATAAACCAAACTATTTTAAATAGATGAGAACCCAAAGAATCTGGATGTAAATTATATAACCTACTAAGTTATGATATTAAAAGATCTAAGTTTTCAATACCTGCATAATATTATGCACTACGCATAATATGTTAAATATGAGCACAAATGTACATCATAGAGACAGCTTGAAAATCTAGAAATCCATGGAATAAAACATGACAAGAATGTAGACTCATAACGCAAAGTTCTGGGTGGCGCTACAACTGTTATAGGTATACGTATTTCTTTTTTTCCATCAAGAGAACGACCTGTACATCAAACATACAATCAAGTGTATGCAAAAAAAGAAGGACAGTGAAAAGAGCTAGAAGGCCTTTACTTTTGCTTTTGGAAGCTATATTGAGATATCCTATGACAATAAAATGAAATTAATGAGGAGTCTTTTTTGTATAATATGATAGATCTACATTATTGGCAAACAATAGCCCAGAAACGTGAGGAGTGGAAGGAAGGTACCTCTACGTGTTGAACTCATGTCCCCGCGCAAGCCTTCCAAATGACGGAGAGTGCGACCCGCGAAAAAGAGCGACATAATAATGATAGATCTACGACCACCTTCTCGCCTGAGGTTAACGAGGGTGTGGCTTAATATGGACCACGTAAATTTAGAAGAAACATATTCACCTTGGCCTTGAAGATATCCAAATTGTAGTTATTAGGAAACAAAGAAGACCACAAAGAGTTCAATTCCGTGGCAGTACGCACTATAAACGTGGAACCAAATCGCTTTGTATTAATTGGAGAAATGTCTATTAAGTAATGGGAATATGAAATGTATCCTATAAAAGATTGACAGTCAGATTTACAGATTTACGTCAATGCTCAAGATTATGCAGCTTTGTGGCGACCTGTTGTTCATCACCAATAAGTCATTTTGCACGTCGATCTACAGCCTCCAATGCTTCTAGCAGGCACTTGGCATAACCGTCCTATTATAGATGGCAACAGAGAGAAGAACCTGAGCTTGATAGAGGTTCAACTGCTGTCCAGTGTGACGTACCGTCTGATTTTATTGAGGATTAAGGATGCCAAGCTTCATGCCTGCTAGTTTATATAGCCTGGATTCTAGTATGTGCCAAAGTTAAGCATAGGAGTAAGAGTGAGGCCTAAAAGCTCCAGATCTGACAATCGAGATGTGCCTATATTAGGCACATCTCGGATCGGAAAGTAGAAGAGAGAGAGAATTGGTTCTTTGTAGCAGTGGACAGCTTACGAGCAGCTTCCCTTTTTTTGGCGTTAAATTGCACAAGATTGGCTTTGCCACAGTTGGAAACAGTTACAAGCGCCTGATTCACACGCTCAACCATATTCTCTCTCATTGTCTGGTTTTCTACTTGACGAGCCCTTGAGCTGAATGTGTATTTTTCTACAACCGTGCTATCATCTGCATTTAAAGATATACCGGGGTGTGAGCAGGTCATTGATGTGCAGCAGAAATAGGGTTGCGAAGAGTACGGAGCCCTGAGGTACACCGGCATTTATGTCCAATTGATCGGACGAACTTCCCTCGATGACTACTCGAATCGATCGTTAGGCTATCATAAAGTCTAAAAGCAGGAAGCTTGTTGATAAGGCTGCCAGACCCTATCAAAAGCCTTTGAAATATCAAGAGACACTGTTGATGCTTCAACATGCCTTAACACAGACCATGAGTCAACATAGATGGAAAATATATCACTTTTCGGTTTGTAAACGATATCATCTTGATTCCTTGAGATATCAACGAATTTTCAAGTCAAGCAAGGATAGACAAATATACATAATTATTCGCATAATAAGACTTTATTAAGATGATAGAGTCATCCAAAAAATAATCTTCCAATATCATGGTGTATCCTTAATTATGGTGCAGGGACTTAAGACACTTACAAACGAGAACATAAATAATTTAAAAGTAGTACAGCGTGCTATGGAAAATTCCTCACGCTCGGTATCTCACTAAGAACCAAAATATGGAATCAAATGTTCGACAACTTATAGCGGAACTCAAATGACGATCGGCTTGTTGAGATCTTGGTAATATTACAATGGAGACAATGGCCGAAAGTGGTTACGTACGTCTAGAAGCCTGAAGATATCAATAGAAAATCCACTAGCGAGATGGAAAGATGATGTTGATGAATTTAAGGCATGTATGTAAGTTAGATTGGCTCGGGTAGAAATTAAGATTTAACTGATAGACTAAATAGTGGCTCATATCTAATAGTGGCTAGACAAGGGCTAATTCTCGAAAAGTACATGAAGTTAAATTTAATGTAAACAAGACGGTGTTTCTGTTTTTTGGCCAATACCAATAATACATAGGTAACACAAAGCGGTCCTCGTTTTGTACAAGCTGTACCCGTCCTCGCTTTGGTAATGATATTTCTAACACAACGTCCTCGAAAAGTACTTGAAGTTAGATTTAATGTAAAGAAGACGGTGTTTCTGTTTTTTGGCCAATATATACCAACAATAGATAGGTACCACTAAGGGGTCCTCGTTTTGTACAAGCTGTACTCGTCCTCGCTTTGGTAATGATATGTCTAACACAACGTCCTCTAAAAGTACTTGAAGTTAGACTTTGTGTAAAGAAGACGGTGTTTCTGTTCTGACTAATGCTGATAATGGATATTACAATGGGGTCCTCGTTTTGTACAAGCTGTACTCGGGAAAGTCGTCCTCGCTTTGGTAATGATATGTCTAACACAACGTCCTCGAAAAGTACTTGAAGTTAGACTTTGTGTAAGGAAAACGTCCTCGAAAGGGCATCACTTGGCAGGTCCGTAAGGTGCTCGGAAGGCTCACACACATGATCCTCGCTTTGTATACCGATCAATCAATCAATCAATCAATCAAATCATTTATTGCGAGAATATAGTACATAAAGGTGATAAAATTCTAAAAAAATAAGTCCTTACATTCTACCATGACAATGGTGTGCAATAACCTGTCTTACTAATTATTTCAATTACATTAAATGTCATATGCAAACAAATTATTATTATTAAATTAATGTCAAAAAGCTTTAAATGTCATACAAATTAATAAATTAAAAAATGAAAATGTCAAAATATTATTAGTCTAATAAATGTCAAATTAGTGATCAATTTTTTGAAATTAACTTAATTATATAAAATTAAACATTAACATTAATTTATAATTAGGTGTTTTTAAAAGTCATATATTCATTTAAGTCATAAAAGCTGTTTTTCGCAAGCCATTGAGTCAGTTTTCTTTTAAATTTAGTCAAAGGTAAGTCTTTAAATGAATTCGGTAATTTATTATATACTTTAATGGCATTTATATGTACATTTCTCTTATATAAATCTAGCCTGCACTGAGGTAGGTAGAGTTTAAATTTATTTCTGGGTATGGCTTTTCTACTGACTACTTGCGAGTGAAGACTAAAATATTGAGGATGCTGTTTGACAAAAACACAGAGCTCCCTAATATACATACAGACCAGTGGAAGGATCTTAAACTTCCGGAAAAGAGGTTTACAGCTGTCCATAAACCAGGCACCACAAATAGCTCTCATGCATTTTTTCTGCAACCGAAATGCTTTACCAATTTCAACCGAGTTGCCCCATAACAAAAGACCATACGAGAGTACCGAGGAAACGTATCCATGGTAAGCACTGAGTGCTGCTTCAGTGGATACTGTTTGCCGCAATCTTTTTATGGCATAGACGAAACTGTCGAGCCTGTCGCACACATACTCTACATGTGTTTTCCAGTCGCAGTGGCTGTCTACCATTATACCTAAAAACTTTGTAAATTTTACTTCCTCTATTTTTATGTTGTCATAGCTTATATTGAGTTCATTATGTTGTTTCCTGTAAGTTTGAAACTGGATCAATTTAGTCTTATTTACGTTAATTTTAAGATTATTTTTCTTAAGCCAATTAAATATTTTGTCAAGTGTAAGGGATATGTCATTTTCGTAGTATTGTCTGTCTTTACATTTAATTAAAACGGTTGTATCGTCCGCAAACAAGACAGTTTGGTGCTCAGTAACTTTTGGAAGATCGTTGATATAAATAAGAAATAAGAAAGGGCCTAAAACACTGCCTTGTGGGACTCCAAATGCATTATTTTGAAACTTAGATCTGCTTGTTACTTTATTGCCGTTTTCAATTTTAGTAATCTCAACACATTGTTTTCGATCCGACAAGTAACTTTTAACCCAGTCGTATGCGGTTCCTCTAATTCCATAATTTTCGAGTTTGAACAAAAGTAATTTATGGTCAACAAAATCGAAGGCCTTGCTCATATCAAGAAATATGGCAGTTACCGGCGTACCTTCGTTAATAGCCTCAGTAAGGTTTTTTATTAAATTGAAACATGCTAGTGTGGTGTTACTATTTTTACGAAATCCGAATTGTTCATCTATAAGTATCTCTTGACTTGTAACAAAGTCATAGAGCCTCTTCAACATGATCTTTTCGAATATCTTTGACAGTACCGGTATTAAAGTAACTGGACGGTAATTATTCATATAAGTTACTTCTCCTTTTTTAAACAAGGGCTTGACGATTGATTTTTTTAATACGTCTGGGAAAGTACCTTCTTCAAGCGACATGTTGACTATGTAGCTCAAAGGCTCAGAAATATATTTTGCACATAATTTAATTATGTGTGTCCTTAATTCGTCGACACCTACCGAAGATGTATTGTTTAAGCTAATAATTGTTTTATGAATTTCAACAGGATCTGTTGGCCTTAAAAAAATGGTACTAGAATTGCTATTTTCCATTTTTCATTTATTTCGTCAATTTTAAATTTAAATTCCTTTTCATTTGTCAATTTTGTGTAAAAATCATTAAAAGCTTCACTTATGTCCATCGGCTCTGTATATATTTGATTATTATTCAATATTTTATCTATACTTATAATTATGTGTGTCCCCTATGTTCTTGTTAATAACATCCCAAACAGCTTTGCATTTGTTTTTATTTTTATCTATGTGCATTTTATTTTGTAGTTGTAGTGATTTATGTATGCATTTTTTCAGAATTCTATTATAATTTTTGTACAGTTTATTTTTTTTTTTTATTTATACCTTTTTGTTTACATTTTAAGTATAGAATTCTTTTCTTTACAGAAGATTTTTTTATTCCTTTTGTTAGCCAGGAATTTTTCCTCTGCCTATTACTTTTTCTGACGACAATGAGCGGGAAGCATAAATTAAAAAATAATACTAAGAGACCGTGAAATTCTTGAAATGTTTCATTTAAGTTTGGTTTCTCATATGTATCGGAAAAACGAATTGAGGAAATGCAGTTACAGAATTTGGTTACATTTTCTTCACTATAATCCCTGACTTGTTCGGACCACTTAATTAACTCCCGCTTTTTACTAATCTTTAACGTAAAAGTTTGTCCTGTCTCTGATAGGCCTAAATAGTGAACCTCAGTTCTAAATTGTTTTACGTTACTTGCAAATTGATCAAGGCATGCTAATTTTCTAGTCGGTGACTTAATGTGTAATTCCATATTGAAATTTTTTAACAAATTTATTAGATTTTGACAGTTTTTAGTAGGTCTTAGTGTATCAAAATTCCAATCTCCACAAAGTATTATTTTTTTCGATCGTTTTGAGATTTGCAACCGAAGTTTCTCTAATTTTTCAATAAAAATATGGGGATTACTATCTGGCGTTCTATATATACATATAATTAAAATATTTTGTGATGTCAATTCTATACCTGCACCTTCGAAACTAAAGTTACACGTCAAGTCACTAAGACTATTAAGAATTTTACATTCCAAGGAATTTTTGGCTAGTATACAAGCACCGCCTCTTTTCGAGTTACGGGAGTATGATGCGACCATTTTATACCCCGGTATTTTCAGTAAATGTTCCATACCTTTTTTTATAAATGTTTCAGTCAGACATACGATATCTATTTCTTTATCATTTTGCGAAAAATCCGATAGTGCAATCTCGATTTCCTCAGATTTATTTATAGCACCCGCGATGTTTTGGTGCAGCAACGTTAGATTATGTTGATTATTGCTGACGAAAAAACTTATTGGTTTGTTGATTATTTACTGTTGATGTTATGTTCTTACAAAAATAGTACGGTATTGTGCCCTTTTTTAAAGGTATTAAATTGTTTTCAGTGCTCTCTTTCTCCTTTGAACACCTTTGAAATTGTTTAGGCTCGAAAATATGCGTGATGTTACTCTTTGTGTTTTTAATTGCCCCTTGAGTTCTAGTCTCTGGTTTACATGTTATATGCGAAGAAGGCCTTGCCAAATTTGAACACTCCTTCGTTTTTAACGGTTGTTTATTGAGTGTTAAAAAATCGATTTCCACTTGTAATTTGAAACTCAACATTTTAATAAACTTCCTTGGGTTAGTAGAAAACATGTTTTCACAATTCATTTCTATAAATCGACCATTAGAGTAATTTTTAAGAAGTAGTTTTATATTGTTATTTAACAGATGTTTATTTAAATAGGGATTATGTTGGACGTCAATAACAAAAACATTTTGTTGGCGTAAGAGGTCTGACATAATTATGCAGGGATTGCTATCATTTGAACCAAGAGTTATGATCACAATGTCTTCACTTTTTAACGATGATTTTAAACCTTCGCAAGATTTAAGTATTTCACAGCTTTTTGCCGATGGTTTTATCATACCAAATACATCGTAGGTCTTATCATTTTTCTTATTTCGATCTTCTCGCATTCGAGATGTTAATCCTCGAGCCTGTTCATCCCCCAATATGCATATCTTCTTTTTGATATCCGTGGCGCCATCTATCGATTGGTATTTCTCAAAAGTTGTAAAATTGAGATGTGGTTCTATTTGATGGAGTGACATGTGATGGAGTGTATTTTGGGTCCTCGCAACAGACGTGAAGATTCTCGTCAAAAAAAGTTGAGATAGCAATATAGAAACCAGCCAGTCAGGCTTAGAATTTGATTTGCTACTTACTCGTCTAGGAAACGATGACGTACGACGTTGTTAAATACCTTTTCTGAGACATCCTCGGATGGATAGGTTTAGGAGAGGTCCTCGCAAGGTACTCTGTACAAACCGGGGTGTGTGAGAGAGAGAGGGTGTGAGGGTGTGTGTGTGTGTGTGGCGCCATCATCCTTGTACACCAGATTTATAGGAACGCTAAAAAGTTCAACTTCTAGAAACTGGAAAGAACCTATTTACCTAGGTTTAAATACTAGGGTCACTTTCATGTATAAATACTCAAATATAATTACCCAACACCAGTGTGCTAGGAAGGGTAACCGAAAATACCGTTAACCCCTTTGAACGAATTTCCCTTTTCAAAACCCAAAATAATCAGTATTTTGTTGTTCAGTCCTTAGGTAGAATGACTGACAAACGTCAAAATTGGTGTATTGAAACCAAAGATAAAGTAGTAGTACTTTGTCTTTGATTGAAACGACGGCGGGCGGGACTATACTTACATAAATTAGTAGTAGGTCCCTAGTAGGAGTAGGACCTACTAGGTATTTATTTATTTATTTATTTTATTTAATAGTTTTGCACAAAAATGGTACAAGGAATGACTTAATGCTATTTAGCATTATCTACCAGTCTTCCAGGTCGTGAAAGAAATATAGTGGGTGTGCAGCTACGTTTTGAGCAAAAGTATGTTGAGATATACTAAATAAATGACATCAAAATAAATATAATAAATTGTATAACAATAGAAAAATATATACAACATCACATTATATTTATAATTATATAATATAACAATATAACAATATATAAATATATATATATATATATATATACATATATATAATCATAAAGTGATAGGATCACATGTAGGTTTAGGTATAGGTAAGAAAAAGCGGATTGAACTTTTCAAAACAGCAGTATTGAAGATAATGTTAGTCATTAGGGTAAACTTGCTTAATAAAATGTTCATGGACGAGACGCTTAAAAATGTCTTTACTATTACTTTTTTTGATATTACCTGGTAACGCATTCCACAGCCTTACTGCCACGACAGCAAATGAATTATCCATGAAACAAGTTGAGTGTTTAGGAGTGGCGAGAAGTAAATTATTTGAGGATCTTAGCTGTCGGTCATGAGTGTCCCCAAGAAGTTGAAATTTTTGTTTCAGGTATTCAGGAGAATTTGGATCTTTTAGTACCGTAAAAAGGAGGCAGAGAATTCTTATATTCTTACGCTCACGAATTGGGAGCCATTTTAGTTTGGCACGATATTCGGAGACGTGGTCGTATTTCCGAAAGTTGAAAATGAAGCGGATACAGGAGTTTAATAAGCGATCAAGCTTATTGAGAAGTTCTTCAGAAAGATCCAAGAAACAGATGTCCGCATAGAAAATTATTGGGAGAAGAAGTGTATTGACTAGAGAGATCTTAGTTTTAATAGGAAGAAAATGTTTTAACCTGATGATTGAATGATATGCGGCATAGAATTTGCGAGAAATCTCTTGAATATGCGCAGTCCAGCTAAGATTAGGGTCTATAATGACACCTAGATCTTTAACTGTAGGCGAAAAAGGAATTTGACAATTATTAAAAGATAGAGGAGGAAGATTGGAGACACAGACCTTTGCAAGCTGGCGTGTGCTGCCGACCATAATAGCTTGGCATTTGTTGGGATTGACCTTAATTCCATGGCTATCGGACCAGTTACAAAGACGCATGAGATCGTCATTCAGAATGTCGATAGCATTTGTCAAATTTTCAGTAGTAGTGGAACAATAAAGTTGAAGGTCGTCTGCATAAAAAAGATAATTGCATTGAATATTTGGGGATAGTAAACTAATAAATATAGAAAAGAGAAGTGGTGACAAGATACCGCCTTGTGGTACGCCCGCGTCCACGTCGCACCAATCAGAAAAGTCTTGACCGTTACGGATTTGCTGGCAGCGACCTTGAAGATAAGACCGAAACCAGGTCACCGTAGCCGGTGATAAATTCAGGCGAGATAATACTGCGAGAAGCAAATCATGGTCGACCGCATTGAAAGCGTTGCTAAAATCAATAAGAACTAAAATGGTCACCATGCTATTCTCCATAGCTAGGCGAATGTCTTCTGTTACTTTCAGAATGGCTGTAGTTGTGCTGTGGCCTACTCTGAAGCCTGATTGGAATGAATCTTGAAGGTTTTCCTTGGATAAGTACTGCGTCAATTGCTTGTGCACTACCGACTCAATAATTTTTGACATAAAAGGTAAGATAGAAATTGGTCGAAATTCATTTGGAAGTGTAGGATTTGAGACTTTGGGGAGCGGAATTATATGTGCCTTGCACCATTGCGGCGGAAAGCTAGATGAAAGGGAATGATTGATAACGTGTGTAATTGTAGGGAGAATTTCGTTCAGGATATACAGTAGCATAACTCTACCAATGCTGTCAGTTCCGACTGCCTTGGTTTTAAGGGATAGTATTGTCTTTTTTATCATGTCTTGACTTACATAAGAGAAATTAAATGTGTCGGTTAATTGAGTAGGAACTGATTGAATTTGGGCAAGAGTGAGATTTTTTATTTGAGGACAAAGTTTGACGCTAGAAGAAAAGTGTTTATTGAGGGTGTTAAGGTCTATTGAGATTTTATTATCTAAAGCTTTTGGTTTTCCCAAGCCTAAGCTTCGTAGGAACTTCCAGATGCCTGAAGGAGTAGCTAACTCGATTTGTTCAGAGATATGGCGTCGCTTAGCATTGCGAATCAGTTGATTACAGCGGTTTCTCATTTTTTTGTAAGCGTCCCAGTTGTCTGGTATTCGCTCACGTTTAAATTTGCGAAAAGCCCGATCTCTCCTGGCCATTGCTCTTCGAATCATGTCATTCATCCAGGGAGTGGGTGCACGTTTGATCTTCACTGACCGAATTGGGGCGTGCTGGTCAAATAAATTAATGATGTTAGAATTTAAAAAGTTAACTTTGTCCTCAACTCCATGTAAGTCTTCAGCTAGTGACCAATTTAACTCCTCGGCATCATTACGTAGTTTAGATTCATCGAGACGAGAGAAATTACGTTGCTTTAAAATTAGTGGTTTGGGCTTCGGAAATTTGACTTTAAGAGAGCAGTAGATTAGGTCGTGATGAGAAAAAGCCGGGGCAGGAAGCTGCCCATGACAAGCCACCAAATCTATATCAGAGATTATAATAAGGTCTAATAGTGTGGCTGAAGTGCATGTGTGGTGAGTCGGAAGAAGGTCCAGAATATTTAAGTTGACAGATTCAACAGCGATTCGGAGTCGAGCTGATCTTTGATCTTTACTCATCAAACATGTATTAAAGTCTCCCATTATAAGTAGATTCTCATAATCGGCTGTAAGATTTTCTAAGACCTGTTCGAATGTGGACACGTAGTTAATGCATGGGGGACAGTAAACCACTCCAATAAGCAGTTTAACTCCACAGTCAACCTCCACGAATATATATTCTGGTCCAGCATTATATGCCGACGGAGACTGCAGCACTGTCTTAAATCGAAGATGACTCTTGATGTAGATAGCAACACCCCCTCCTCCTTTCCCCGTACGATCATTGCGAATGAGACTAAAGTTAGGAATAGGGTAGAAGGCAGAGGGAAGAGAGGGTTTTAACCAACTTTCAGATATGAGATAGCGTGAAGAGAGTCTAGATTAAAAGATTCTAGGGCATCAGCGAAGTGGGAAGGTAGACTTTGTGCGTTTATATGACATGCATTAAAATTTTTAGAGAGAGGTCCAAATTGAGATTTAAGAATTTCGTTAAGAGTTAGTAATTTGTCATCAACACTGCAAAAAGAATCATCAGAATCTGCTGTTGTGAAAGAACAATCATCACTCGAATACATTAATATTAGAAGATAGATAAAATATATAATATAAAATAAATACTTATACTACTAGTAAAAATTGATGTGAATTTATAATTAATAATATATCATGGAATATGTACTTTTCAGTAGGTTTACATTTATTGCACGACCTGCTGGCTGTTACAGTTTACTTTAAAACATAAATAGAAAAAAGAAACTAAAAATATGATAGCAAAAATCAAAGACAAAAACGAAGACGAACTTAAACCAATGGATCTTATGAAATAACATATCGTGGAACCAATAAAACATCATTATCAACATGCACGTTACATAAATAAATTAATAGGTAGACAATTTCTTTTTTTTTTTGTTTTAATTACGTACCTATATACTTAATATCAATTTGGGCTCCCATATATACACTCAGTGTACTAGCAACACACTGACTACAAAGTAATACAAATCCCTTACAGGCACCACCGATACAATTTCCGAACGTAACTAATTACCTACATTATAAAAACTTTAATATATTATGTGCACTGGCAGAGTGCAAGAATTTGCAACGCCGAAAAGCAGTAAAGAAAGCCATTATTCATAATGTCAATCAACATGTCATCTGTCATGTCAGTCAACATGTCAACTGTCATGTCTATGACACATCATTTCATTCATATCACAAATAAAGGTCAATGAACGATTGAACGAATTATAAAACATGAAGATAAAATATTACACATAAGTAAAAAGGAATGTCTAATATCATAAAAAGAGGGTGCTTATAGCTAGTTTTTACAATAGGTACATACCCAATACATATAAAACGAAGATCAAAGTTCACAAGTGCTATGCAAGGATACATGATAACATTGATGACAAGTATGCGTTATTTCATTTGGAAGTTTTAGCCTTGCTGGCATTCCTGCGGCTCAGCGGTGGCTCGGAGGCCGCTGCCGATGCCGGCATCGGCCCGGTACGAGAACTTTCCTCTGCTATGATGCCAGAGTTTTTAACCGCCGCCGCAGCTGGAAATTTCGCCATGAGTTCTCCGAGCTCCTCTATAGTCGCAATGCGCTTGCGTTCACTATTCGGCAACTTGATAAAAACTGCCCCGTCTCTCGTCCAACAGCTATGAATGCCGAAATGCTTGCGAGCTTAGTTAAAAATTGCCTGTCGCGGTTTTGTTAGAAATTCGCTTAAAACCGTGGACGAAGACTTAAGCCGCTTTTTTTCCATCCAGATCATGTCGCGCGTAGCGATATCAGCAAAGCGAACAAGAATAGGGCGGCCTCGTGCAGTGCTTTTATTGCCTAAACGATGACAGGAATAGATAGCCGTCGCCTTGATGCTAGTGACATTCATTGTCGAATTTATGACTTCCATAATCAAGGCTCTACAGTCCTGGCTATCCTTCTCTTCGATACCACTAAACAGAAGTGCATTGCGCCTATTATAGGTCTCCAAATCATCCGTATGGAGCAGTAGTGCCTGGATTTGTGATCGAAGCAACTGCAAAATGGCCCACACAGTATCTTTGAAACTTTTGTAGTCTTGAGAAAGTTTATCTAAGCTAAGCTTACTGTCTGAGCTGCCCGCAGTCTTCATGGACTTCTCGAAATCTGCCATCCGTGATGCCAGGGACTCCTCAATGCGTTTTTGAGTATCCAAAAGCTCTTGCACTTTAGACATCTTGAGAATTTGGAAGTGTAGAGAATAAATTAGCCAGCAGGTGAGTGCACTATTTTATGAACACTATAACATTTATTATGATGCAATATTGCCTTAAAGTAGCAATAATTTTAATTATATTTGTTGTGAACTTTAATTTTAATAAATATTTTAGTAGAGAGCAATGTTGTTGATGTGTTGACACTTTTAGCGCCTACCCGCGAAAAAGCTAATATATAATTTATATATTTATTCAAACAAAAATATAGATATAGGTACAATTTTAATTTCATGAATCAATGAATGTATGTATATTGTATGAATGTGTCATATATTTTATTTGATTATTTTATTTACCTGACTGGTTCAATCCCAGATAAAACCTGGTTAACAACAAAATATTAATGATTGCATAAGAAGCATACCGTAAGGAAATGTAGTTACCGCAATTGCATTCGAGCTCTGCGTTGTAGCGCCGCCACTATAACTTCAGAAAGTCGTAGGTAGTTGGTCTGTAAAAGGTACGAAATCTGTACTATTATTCTGTGGCCACGCTAGAACGTATTCATTAGTCGGCCTCCTAAAAGAGACCTTCACCTTTTGATCTGTTTACAGGAGTCTATCATAAAAAGTAATTTCTAGATATTTCGACAACATATGCATATTCCTTACATCCCCATTCTTTCACTCTGGGGTACAGAATAGTACAGATGTCCTACCTTTTACAGACCAACCACGAACTTCTGAAGATATAGTGGCTGCAATGCAACGCAGAACACGTTACATTTTAATTCAAGCGAATGGGAGAATTTTTCATAGGTATGGTAAACACTCCAAAAATACTGTCAAAAAACTATTGCTTTCCAAACATTGAGGTCTTACACTATAGAGGGATAATTACGAAGTTTTCCGACCTAAAAAAGGATAGCGCTATACAACAGGCTCTTATAAAGAACGAGGTAGAACTATTATCATATTGTCTCTATCGCGTAACCCATTTTCTTAACATTGGCCATGACTTGTTAAGTCAAAATAGTGGCCCGGCAGGGTCGGCTTGTGGTTTTTTAATTTGTGTTGTGGTATTTTTTATTATTTTTAAGTGAATCTTTGTGAATGTGTACTAGAAACAATTTAGAATTAAATGTGAAAAAATATTCGGGTGTTCCATTCATGGTGAAGTGAAAATTGTACTGAAAGATTAAGTTTTCAAACGTTTGTGTTTTTCTTGTGTTTATTGATGTTTTTCGGTAACTATAATTTATGTGGATGTAACTATACATCGGGTTCGACAATTAGAACCTGCATTTGGCTTGATATATTCAGTTTTCGGTGTTATTTTGATAAAACAACATTGACCAGTTTCGTGTGTCAGTGTGGCCATCGTATAAACATTTCAGTTCCCATTACGTCGGGTAACAAATTGCATATTTGTGTAAAATGTTAAATGTATTAAAATTGTGCATTCTTAAACCATTTAATTAAGATATAGGTAATAAAAGTAGTTAATGATTATAGCTTTTATTTAATTTGAAATTAAAAAGTTAAAGTTTAGTAAGAAGAGAGTAGAATTGTTTTAATAGTAAAGGCATTCGCCTCTTATATAAGAACATATGTTGTAAATAAGTTCTTATTTTGTGTAATAAATTTATCTTACAGGTAGGTCCTTGCTGTCGATTACTATGGCCAATCATCCAATTCCATTGATGGATCACAATCCTACAATAAAAATGTAAGCAACGAATCTCGAGGATTTCTAATCCTAATTAACGCCACATAGTGAGAACGAGTTCATGAACGTAGACTTCATCATCATGTGAACGTCAAGGCTGTTCAGGACACAAAAGGACAAACCGTTTCGGGTTAGTGTAGTGAATTGACAGTTATGTATAGTTAGTGCTATCCAATACGGTGGTATGGTCAATGTAATAATTGACTTTCATAAGTACGTCTGTGATCTACTCCGACAGTATGACATTTAACTGAGACACTATGCTATTTAGAATACTTCAAGTGTTTTTTTTTAACATTGTGTTTATCTATCTACCTATATCCTAAGTATCAGTTGTGCTGCAGTCTTGTAAATTATGTCAAAATACTAGTTCTTCTATTGTAAATTTTACCTGTATGGAAATAATTAATGTATGTATATTGTATAAATGTGTCATATATTTTATTTGATTATTTTATTTACCTGACTGGTTTAATCCTAGATACAACCTGGTTAACAACGAAATATTAATGATTGCATAAGAAGCATACCGTAAGGAAATGTAGTTACCGCAATGTCATTCGAGCTCTGAGTTGTATCGCCGCCACTATAGCTTCAGAAAGTCGTAGGTAGTTGGTCTGTAAAAGGTAGGAAATCTATACTATTATTCTGTGGCCACGCTAGAATGTATTCATTACTCGGCCACCTAAAAGAGACCTTCACCTTTTGATCTGTTTACAGGAGTCTATCATAAAAAGTAATTTCTAGATTTTTCGACAACATATGCATATTCCCTATTTCCCTATTCTTCACTCTGGGGTACAGAATAGTACAGATGTCCTACCTTTTACAGACCAACCACGAACTTCTGAAGTTATAGTGGCTGCAATGCAACGCAGAACACGTTATATTTTCATTCAAGCGAATGGGAGAATTTTTCATAGGTATGGTAAACACTCCAAAATTACTGTCAAAAAACTATTGCTTTCCAAAAGTGTTACGCTGTCGAGGACTCTATAGTGTCATTCCTCAATGTTTCCAAAAGTGTTACACTGTCAAGGACTCTATAGTGTCATTCCTCAATGGTTCAGATTTATTGATGGCAGCTCTTCTGTTGTAGTTTATTTTGTTTGATATGTGCCCGCACTGGACACTTGGACACGCGTTCCCCGCTTTAAAGCCGGAGCGAGACTGATGCGAGTGATGCGACGACCTGCGCCAGGGGCGGTCTGAGTGAGAATCCTAGATAAAAATTGTATATGGTGAGAATGGTTCCGACGCGTGATAGTTTAGATAATGATTTTTTTACAGTGTAAATAACACAGATTTTTAAAATTTGAATCTTTAACGTGTGTGTAAAGTTTCAAGTTCTAATTTCAAGTGTTTATTGAATAATTTAGGTTTATTGTATGGTTTGGAGGCTACTTTACAATTTTTTTCTATTGAGAAAATTTTATGGAATCGTGTTTTTGCTTAGGAAACGTGTTAGCAATAATCCTCTAATTTAACATATATTTATTACAAAGCGAATGCTGCAGTATTGTTGATTTAATATGAGATCAAGCAAAGTGATTTGTCATTGTACAAACTCTTAATGAAATCAGTTGAATTAAATTTTGTTATTTATTTGCAGTGTGTTATATTTTATATTTACAAATATAAATATATATAGGTACATATTTAAAAATGATAAATCTTTCGTTTCTTTTTAAAACCAAAATCGAATCGGTCTACAATATTTAGTCGATGCAGGTCTTGGATTTTTCTTAACTTGTAAAGCTTTTTAGAGGCACATAAGATGTGATGAATATACTTCCATCATCAATAGTTGGATTACTGAAACTTTACTTGTATTCACTTGGCCACTAGTTTCATCGAACCCCTATTTTCCGTACATGATTAAATGATTACTTATATTACTATTATCTGAAATAGATGCTAACACTTCCCTTTGATATTTAAGAATCCTTTGCGCAGTATGATTTAAGAGACTTTGTACTTCAAATTCTGCGGAGGATTCAATAACACGCATTGCTTCATTACGTGGGTAACACCCTTTTTTGACTCCAAAATTTTCTGGTACGAAGGAAATGGTTCGCCAGCTATCTTTGTATTAATAAAACTTCTCATCAGTAGGTCTTGATGCTTAGTAAGCTTTGTCTCAACTATAAGCGACAACACCCCATCCACATTAAATTTTTTAGACTCGATTTAGATGAACTCGAAGATTCATGTAAATTGCTTATTAAACGTTAATATTGTCTTGATGCGTCAGCTTATCTTCTTTCAGTGAATAATTTTTTGGCCTCCCATGTGATTCTGTAAACATCAACATCGACTCGACAACTCGACGATAACTAACATAGGTATATACTCGTACAAAAATATAACACAATAACTAAGTATTTTATCTCGGCGGTAGACTACCCATATAGGCCAGAAGTACGGGGTAAAAAACATCTTTGCGTGTTCCGATGGAACCTGGAGCACGTAGGACTTGAAATCAGTGGTCCTGGTCTGCTCCAGCCGCGACAAACAACGTGAGTTTACAACCCTTCGTCTCCTAGTCCAGGCGAGAGAGGTACCTCTGTAATTATCCTGACGAAGGGTGAAGAAGTCCTTCGATACGTCCGGGAGAAAGGAGTTCGCGTGAGGAGCGTAAATTTTGACATCGGGGCTACAACTCGTAGCGTCGAAGTTGTAACAGTGGCGGTGCCGCTATGATTACGACTGACGAAGCCGACGTTTTTTCTCCACGAGGGTGAAGCCGTTTTCGTCGGTCTTGGTACGGGCCGGCTGCAGTAGTATTACGCAGCGCAGCTGGTGATTGCTGCTGCGTGGTAGCAGAGCCCCGCTTCACTGGCTTGCTTTAAAGCTTGATGTGTATATATGTATACTCTCCAAAATAAATAAAGAGACACGTGTTTCGCAATTTTTCAAAAACATCCGTCACGGTGTGCATAGAAGTGAGTAAAGAATTAATGAAAAAGAAACTTTGAGTTGAATAGAATATAATATAACTAGCTGAAGCCCGCGACTTCGTACGCGTAGTGACGTATTTATCCTGCTTCCGACCATTTTCCGTCCCACCATATTCCGTTCCAGTTCCCGTCCCGCTCCTATTAATATCTCGTTACCGTACCGTACCGCTTCTGTTCCGTTTCCTTTCCACTCTTATCCTGTTATCGTCCCGCTCCTATCTCGTTACTGTACTGGGCCCCAATACACTATGACAACTTGGTGATTCCTTGCTTCGAAGAAACGTATCCTTCATTAATAAACGACATCTGCGAAATTTGTATTCTCTATGACGCGTCATATATATGAATGCGTCATAGAGATATCGTTTATTAATAAAGGAATCGACGTGATTTCGAAGCAAGAAATTGCCAAGTTGACATAGTGAATTGGGGCCCTGCTCTGGTCCTGATTCCCCGTCCCACTCCTATCCCGTTACCGTCCCGCTCCTATCCTATTACCGTCCCACTCTTATTCCGTTACCGTCCCTCTCTGCTCCCGATCCTATTCCGATCCTAACCCTTTATCGTCCTCCTTAGCAAATCTCCTATCGTGTTATTGTTCCCCTCCTGTACCGTTACCTTCCCCTTCCTAACCCGTTATCGTGCCACTCTGGTCCTGATATAATTACCAAATTTTCTAGCCCTAATTTCAATTGTGGATCATGTGTTTATAGTTTCTTTGACCAAGTATCAAACGTACCGTACGTATATGTATATTCAGTAGGTCTGAGAATAGGTTTATAACTAATGTTTATACCCCTAAGTGTTAAAGGTGGCTCACCCCAAACAATTATTTTTAATTTTTTTGACATTTTTTTTTTGGACTTTGTAACCTAGTTCGATAGCTGATCAATGGGTTCCGTTTTGCCAAACTCCTCCGCATGGGAGCAGCAAAATAGCAAGTTTATATTGTACACTTCATTGCAATAAAAGATTAATACTGTTGACTAATATTTACTGAATTCGTTGTATATACATAATTTAAAAATAAAAGTTATACAATTAATTTAAAAAAAATGTATTTGTTGTGTTGTTATTTTCACATTACGTCATCGTTCACAGCGGTCCATGCCTCTTCCACTCATATACCACATACGAACACACTTTCAATAAATAAAATATATTTTCATACTCTAGAAATAATTCATATGGCAAAACAACGTTTGCCGGGTCAGCTAGTAAACATATATTTACTTTACAAACTTTACCACCCGTGTTACGTATGACGTCGTGGTGCATACCAAGTGCCCGCAGGAGCGAGTCCAAAGGCGCCGACGCAGCACGTCATGCCCTCTCTTTCTACCTTTTTACATTATATAGCTTTCCCCCACACCGTCACTTCTGGTTCTCACATCGAACCGTTGTCACCCATTAGGATAATTAGCATGTAGGCAATTAAAATGTATTTTTTATATTTAATTAAACATAGAACCAAAACCATTTTGGTTTACTTTGCATCCTCCTGCCTGTAGCCTACATAATTGGCGCAGTCCTGGTAGAAATAGGGTCGCTAGTTAGGCCTTCGAGTATTCTTCGAATCTACAGTGTTACGGACCAGGAGGTGTAACCAGACATCGATACTGCAGGGATACCAAAATGCACATGTGAGTACCTTAGATGAATACTATGGTTGCTCTCCCTTTAATTATAGGTTGATTTTTATATTTCAATGTGTTATACATAAGTATCCAAGATTTTCCAATCAAGGCAATCGAGGTTCCCTAAGGTATAAGAATTATATATCATAGGAATTATAAAAATAGAAATGTGTTAGATTTTAGAAGAGTTTTAGACTTTAGAAAAAATTAGGTTTTTGTCGTAGTGATCCTAGTTAGTTAGACAAATGCATAGAATGTTATATTCGCTGCTAGCAACTTGACCCTTTAAAACTGGGAAGTAACCGAATCCGGCGCACAACTGATAATTCACACGGAATTCCAGAGAACTGGGATGGCATTACGCAAACGTTTAATAATAATTTTAATTTAATTTCATCAACGAGACGAAACCTCGCTTTATAATGATTTGGCTCTTTTCATTTGAGGATTACACATTATAATATAATATAGTTTTTTATATATTTTAATTATTAATTTTACAAAAACAATATGTATAAAGGTATTAATTATATTCATATTCACTGCTCCCCCTTCGAAATTAGGTAATTGAATTTAAACTATATGCTAATTTTAATTGAAAAAGTTTCACTCTTCGTGCCTAGCCTCTTCGCTCACAGTAATCACAATTTAATACGCCAGGTACTTCACAGAAATTTGTGAAGCCTATTTCATCCTATCGTACCCTTCCAGAGTAGAAAAATAGAGACCTTTTTACACCAGACTCCATGGTACAGACACGTACAGATTCTGGCAGATATTTATCTTTAGTATTTTATTAATTAATTTATTACTAAGATATACAACGTGTAACATAAATGTGTAGTAATAATTAAACCACGCATATAGAAGCTTATTAATAATTCAAGTCCAAGTGCAAATCACCAGAAACTTTTTAAAATCACAAGATATGATAATTTAAACATTTCTGGTAATCAAGTTCATTTCAACCCTAACAATCATCTGATAAAGAGCAATGAACTTGTGACAAAGAATATTAGTGCGCCGCGTGTACAGATCTGACAAACAAATTTTATCTTCAGTTAGCAAAGCCAGCTGTCCTACCAACCTTACTTTACAACTAACTTTCAAGCAAACTGCTTTTTACGCGACTCCCCAAAAAAGGAATATAATGTTTTCGGGGTTAATGTATGTGCGTTTTTTTATTACAAAATGCCTCAACAGATTTGGATGTATGGGGTATCCTCGGAATCCTTAAATCATCCCAAGTGATAATGTTTTTGGCAGGGTATTTTTTTATTTTTATTAATGCTTACTTATTAATTACAGCATTAAACATCATCGCTCCAATTAACATTCAGGAATAAGGATCTAATCAGTGTAAACGCCAACCACCGTAGGAATAGGATGTAAAAAACATCATGCATGAATTTCAACAGTAGGAATGTAATAGGCTGATAATGATGATTAAGACATTTCCAACATTTGATTTCATTGCATAGTAAAAGAGTGTTCGTAAGTCAGTAATCAATAAAGCGTCTTTACTTAGTCAGTTTTCAGAAATAAACCTGTTTAATCTTTGACAAAACGCGGCAAACACTAAAGCTATCAAACATTCGCCGCCGCTTCATGATTCGCTAGCCTTGTTTCGTATTGCACCAATCATAAAGATGTAATCCTAATAAATAATAGCCGCTGCTCCTCATTGGTCGAGCGGCACAAACAAAGTTACCTTCTAACGCCGCCCCATAAAACTCCACCGATAAGGACCGTTTTCGTTTCGGAAATTCTTTTTAGGTTATTTCTGAATATGAATTCTAAGACGTCAAGTTGGATAAATTTGAAACTAATCAAGGCAAGGCTAAGTCGGGTACGTTCGCGGAGATTTTTTTGTATACCGGTTCCGGAACATGCAAAAAAACTATGGTAAAAACAACTTAAACCTATGTTTTTATTATGGTTTTAATGCATTCAAATCTGTCCAGGCAATAAGAAGTAATGGTGGAATAAATAAATACATACATACGTAAACCCTGAAATACTCCTTTTTGGGCAGTCGTGTAAAAATGTGGAAATACCCTTTTTTACGAGTGGGTTCCGGAACGGAACCGACCGAGTCCGAAGATCCGTTCAGTATGAAATTCCGGTATTTGAGACTCGAAATCAAGCCCTTGTAAAATGTTCGGCGTTTTCAAAGACAGAGCGCCTAGGCCACAAAACAGATAAATACAGAAGTTAATCTCATGTATGTACTTTTCATACATTTCATACCGGACGGCGCAGGAAGTTTTTGGGAGGAAAATTGATTGATTTAAAAATATAACTGTACACGATATCGACATAATTTTTTCGCAGTTACTATTATAACTGAATAAAGTTTTTTTGAAGACAAAACAAATGCGATTAGTTTACATTAACATCTTCCTCATTAGATTATTGAACACAAGGCTAACACAGCTTATATTACAATAAATATCTAATTTTAAATTGTAAAAATATGACAAGGCTACAAACTTATGTTCGCTTGTTCGGCGCAGGGCCGGGGGCTGGGGCGCTTACCTACCTACCTAACTATTTTGTGTTACGTGAAAACAAACCATCAAAATACAAGCAAATACCTACTTACCTCTCTGAAACAACTGGTAGCTTAAAAAACGACAATTCACCGTTTAATGTTGAATTTAAACAACCGTCCACCAAACAGTTATAATAACCTATTTTTCGTTGCTCCATTTTTGCACAAAAAAGTTCACAGACGCGTGTCTCAAGCGGATGGCACTCGCATCCCAACTGTGCCCAGATATCGTGTCTGTGAGCGGTGTCTATGTGTGCGTTGCTCGAGCGCACTTTGTATGTATGTAGATTTCTGTACTAATCTGTTTTGTGCCTAGGCACAAAGTAGCTCGGTCAATGACCCGTACTACCGCGACTAGGCCACAGCTTGTTAGGATTGTCCAAAATAATTCAAATAAATAATTTTTAAACTTTGTATGGAAAATATAATAGTGTTTTTTTGGTTGTATATTCTGCCCAATGATTCATGACTAGATACCCATACACACCTTTCAGTATTACTACACATTAATGTTATTCCCTGTATATTATATTAATATTCAATGAAATTTAATAAAATATATATGATCTTATAATCTCGGACCCCTTGATTACTGATAAACTAAAGTTATATATATATATATATATATAAGTTACGAGATTCTTTTACCCCATTGTCCCCTATAACTATTACAAAAATCTAACATCGAATTGATATCTATAAGTATTAATAATTTATCACGAAGCCCGTTAATATAACTATTATATAACCGTGCCATATTTCTTGGAATCTAGTGAACAAGGTAACATGACATCTTTACCTAAAGCTTTCATTAGGTATATCATTTCAACGGAATGTGACTGATTTTGACATACTAAAACAACCGGAATCAAATATCGACTTGGAGATTAAAACATTATTACATTAGTGACATGGAATGTGAAAGGTTTTATTCCTTCGATCGATTCTTGGAACTGCAACTTGTCAGATAATGTGTAATGTCTCATCCTTCCTAATTATATTAATTATTTTGAGATGTTTTTTGGAGTAATGGAATGACATTGCCTTTTCTATAGATATATACCTACCTATATTTTCAATATGTATAAAGTATATAATTTTATGACTTGTGACCAGTTTAAAAGTTCAGCCATGAAACTCATGTGCTCAAAAACGGAAGTAGAAAATGTACGTCTCCACCATCTACAACTACAAAGCCTTTGCTAATTATTTCTAGAAATATGCTCAAGCATATTATTTTAAGAAATGGATTGGCATTGACAGTATAGTTCATTCTTCCTAAGTACAGTGGCGGTCAAAAATCCAGTAGCAGTCTCACAAAGCAATAGCATCAAAGTAAATCGCACTAATGACCTTCTTCTACAAAGCGTTTGCAGGCACACACACACCCATATAATGTATTCTTTCATTATGAACCAATCTAAGAGCGAGATTATCAATCGTCTTCCTGTCGTAAACTTTTCAAGTTAATAACTTTTAATTTCGAAACATTGGTTAAGTGTCAGTCTGGCTTAGTGGTTTAGCACAGTGTTTAATTGTCATAAATCATGATACGCGACACGTCGGTTCGAATCCTCTCGTACTATAAAAAATAATTTATCTCGTTATATAAATCATTTTTACATTTTAGTTTTTAGAATTTTGTTTGAAATGTCATCGATGTGGTGTTGTTTCTTTATTTCAATGTTTTAACCAGTTTCTCAAAAGATGAAGGTAGATTTGAAACAAGCTGCAATAGAATAGTGAACTTGTCGGTTGGTGAACTTTGTTGCGAGCGGTAGATTTATTGTTACTGGTGTTGTTTCGTTTGATAGTTATTATTACAAATGCAAGCAAATAGAAATATCGATGAAAGGGCAAATATAGTGGCCTTTTATAGAAAAATGGACTTAATATATCTCAAATTTCCAATGAAACCGGCTTATGTGTAAGTTATAATAGATTATGTGATGATATTATTATAGTTGCGTTGTGGTGTAAATTGCTAGTTTAAAAGTGTTCTAATATAATAAAGATTACTCTGTTTTAGAGAAATACTGTGAGTCGTTGGGGTAAAACTGTTGAAATTAATTTAAATTTTCGCGCCTTTAAAAGATCAACTCACACTTGACCATATTTTTGGGTTCTCACATTAATACTCTGTGACAATTCATTGATTCCATTACGAGTGTATTTGTATAAATAAAGTATTATTATCATTAAAATATACGTTTAACTTTATTTAATTTAATAGGTCACGGGCCCAGTAAAGCCCAATAATAAGTACAGTGCTAAAATATAACAAGGAAAAGGAAAACAGTGTTAAGAAATTGTGAACTTAACCTCGCTCGGCAACGAAAAGAAACGTGGTGACTTTCTTTGGACTTTTGCAAAAGTTTATAGTCTTGAAACATGGCATCGAACAATTCATTGGCATTAATTGAAAAGTTAACCGGCCGTGAAAACTACACAACATGGCAGTTTGCAGTTAAAACATATCTGCAACATGAAGAGTTGTGGGACTGCATTGAAAAATCTAACTCAAGCGCAGCAATAGATGCAAAACGCGACGTAAAAGCGAAAACAAAGATAATTCTCTTAGTTGACCCGATAAATTATGTGCACATACAAGATGCAAGCACTGCAAAAGAAGTGTGGGACAGGCTGTCGTCGGCATTCGACGACTCCGGGCTGACACGCCGAGTTGGTTTACTGCGTGATCTCTGCAATACCTCGCTGAATGGATGTCAAAATGTAGAAGAATATGTGAGCAAAATAATGAACACTGCACATAAGCTCCGAAACATAGGTTTCACAGTTGACGATGAGTGGCTAGAAACGTTGCTTCTCTCCGGTCTGCCTGAATCCTATCAGCCTATGATTATTGCAATTGAAAGCTCCGGTATGAAGATAACTTCTGACTCAGTAAAAGCAAAATTATTACAAGATGTTAGACATCCTGAGAATGATTCAACTGCATTTGCAGCAAACAAAAAAATTTCAGAAAAATAATAAGAAGAATTTTAAAGGTCCCCGGTGCTACACCTGTAATAAGTATGGCCATAAAAGTCCAGAATGCAAATCGAAACCTAAGGACAAGCAACAAAAATCAAATAGCTCGTCCTATGCTGCTGTGTTTGTGGCAACATCCTCATGTAATGATGCTTGGTATGTGGACTCTGGTGCCTCCTCACATATGACTAAACACAAGAGCTTGCTTCAAAATGAGACAGCTGCTGCCATCCAGAACATAAGAGTTGCAGACAATAAAGTATTACCTGTGCAATGCTCGGGACAAGTGAGCTTAAATGTGTGTGATGATAAAGGTCAAGAAAATAAGGTACTGTTTACAAATGTTTTGTATGTTCCTGAACTTGCGACCAATTTACTGTCCGTGAGTCAGATTATTCGAAGTGGTGGCCAAGTAAAATTTGACAAAACAGGCTGTGTTATTATGAACAAACAGAATCAGATAGTAGCAACAGCAAGTGTTATCAACAACATGTACCGGCTGAATATGCCTGGACGCTATGCATGCATGTCCGATGTTGAAGAACAAGATGTCTACCTCTGGCACCAAAGAATGGGACACCTAAATTTTCAAAGTTTAATGAAAATGGCAGAAAACACCAATCATGTAATTTTCTCATCAAAATCAGAAAATCTGACATGTATAACCTGCAAGGAAGGTAAGCAGACACGGCTTCCTTTTAAAAGTGAAGGCTCAAAAGCTAATAGTGTTCTTGAATTGGTCTACTCAGATATATGCGGGCCTATGGAAACACAGACACTAGGTGGTGCCAAATATTTTATAACATTTCTTGATGACTTCTCAAAGAAGATTTATGTGTATTTCCTTCACAACAAGCCAGAAGCTCTTGAAAAATTTAAAGAATTTAAGCATGAAGTTGAGAATCAGCTGGATGCTCGTATAAAAGTTCTTCGAACTGATAATGGCTCAGAATATGTCAATAACAACTTCTCTGAATTCTTGAAAGGTGCTGGAATTATACACCAGACAACCACACCGTACACACCAGAACAGAACGGGACTGCAGAACGCATGAACAGGACCCTAATTGAAAGAGCAAAATGCATGCTCCTAAATGCCAATTTGCCAAAACTGTATTGGGCTGATGCAATACATACTGCAGCCTATATCATAAATCGTTCTCCGACAAAATCCCTATCATTCAAAACACCTGAAGAAATGTGGTCTGGTCAGAAACCAAATGTAAATCACATGCGCATATTTGGATGCGAAGCCATGGTCCACATGCCTAAAGAAAAACGCAAGAAATGGGATCCAAAGGCTCGCAAGATGATTTTTATTGGATACTGCAATAACACTAAGGGTTACAGATTCATAATACCTAACTCTAGAAAAGTGATAAAAAGCAGAGATGCAGTATTTCTTGAATCTACTGTAAAAAGAAACTATGCCCCTATAGAACTATCTGTAAAAATTCCTGAAACAAATATAGATAAAAAGAAAAAGGAAGATGAATTTGACAATGCAACAGATGAAAATTCAACTTTAGAAAGTTCATATGATACAGTAACTGAAAATAAATCTGAATCAGACAGTGAATACATACCTAATATCAGCATTAATTCTCCTGAAGTACGTAGAGTAACACCAAGGCCTAAAAGGAAAATCATCAAACAAAATATAAATTTAAAAGATTCAGAAGAAAACTCTTACCTTTGTCAACATGAAGAGATACTATCAAATATTCCTGTAACATACACAGAAGCTATAAATTCAATTGATAATGAAAAATGGCGAAAATCTATTGATGAAGAGCTAGATACTCATCGGAAAAATAAAACTTGGACATTGGTCGAAAAACCCCCAAATGCCAAAATGATTGGATGCAAATGGGTGTTCCGAATCAAGGATGAACCAACAGGTCCACGCTACAAATCGCGTCTGTGTGCCAAAGGTTATGCACAAACCGCAGGTATTGATTACAAGGAAACATTTGCCCCAACAGTCAGGTATGATTCAATCCGTTTATTACTATCAGTGGCTGTTCAATATAACCTTAAAATTATCCAACTAGATGTCAAAACAGCCTTCTTTTATGGTGAACTTGAAGAGACTATATTCATGACACCACCAGAAGGATTGCCCTGTGAAAACAAAATGGTATGTAAACTCAACAAGTCATTATATGGGTTAAAACAGGCTCCACGGTGTTGGAACAGTAAATTTGACTCCGTACTGAAAAAGTTTGGCTTTGTCAATAGTAAAGCTGATCAATGCGTTTATATTGGTCAAGTTAATAAGAGAAAGTGCTACCTCTGTCTGTATGTCGATGATGGATTATTATTCTCAACAGATGAATCAGCATTAACAGAAATAACTAAAGAATTGAAAATGGTGTTTGAAATTAAAATACTGAATAATGCAGGCAACTTTGTGGGAATGCAAATAGAACAATTTAATAACTGCATATTTATACATCAGACTAAATATATAGAACAAATGTTAAACAAATTCAATATGAATGATGCCAATCCCAACAGTGTTCCAGTCGATCCTCACATGAAGTTACAAAAAGGAGATGGCGAGCCCGAGAAGAACATACCATACAGAGAAGCAGTGGGCTCTCTTATGCATCTAGCCACAGTGAGTCGACCCGATATAATGTTCGCCGTCAGTCTGGTGAGTCGATTCCTTAATTGTTTTAACGAAACTCATTGGAATGCAGTTAAGAAAATTTTTAAACATCTGAAGGATACAAAAAAGTGTGGGCTGTGTTACTCGCACACATCACAACCCCCAGAAGTCACTGGTTACAGCGACGCCGACTATGCAAATGATCTTGACACACGTCGCTCCGTCACTGGCTATGTTTTTCTGAGAAATGGAGCAGCTGTAACTTGGTCCAGCCAAAAGCAACAAACTGTAGCCTTATCAACAACAGAGGCTGAGTTCATGGCAGCTTGCGCAGCTACTAAAGAAGCGATATGGATCAAACAATTGCTATGTGAAATTGGTGAATACAAACAAGACACAATGTGTCTTCACTTAGACAATCAAAGTGCTATTAGTGTTATTAAAAATGTTAATTTTCACAAACGATGCAAACACATAGAAATCAAATATCATTTCATTAAAGAAAAATATCATCAAAAGATTATTGTTTTAAAATTTGTTAGTAGACAATAATCAATATGCAGATATATTCACAAAAGCATTGTCAAAACTTAAATTTCAATGTTTACGATCAAAACTTGGAATGTGTTTGTATGGCTCTCTATCATAATATATTATGTCCTTATATTTTGTATGTATCTAACTATTTTTATTCCTAACTTAACTTGTATGTTATCATAATGTTATCTAGTATGTTAAGTATGTATGTACTCATTTTTTTTGTTGGAAGGCTCGAATTTAGAGGGAGTGTTGAAATTAATTTAAATTTTCGCGCCTTTAAAAGATCAACTCACACTTGACCATATTTTTGGGTTCTCACATTAATACTCTGTGACAATTCATTGATTCCATTACGAGTGTATTTGTATAAATAAAGTATTATTATCATTAAAATATACGTTTAACTTTATTTAATTTAATAAAAACGACACAACGAGGAAGGCATTCTGCAGAGTCGTGGAGTGGAAGCCCGCTGGTTATCAACCAGTCTCAGCGACGTTTTATGGTGCAACAATATGAAACGAATACAGAACAATAAGTGGAAACGTAATTGCGCACTGTCCACCGCGGACTCCATGCCGAAGGATTACATCACCGAATACCTGCTAAGAAATCATGTTTGACGCGAAGGCATATAAACAGGAATGATTGCGTTTTGCTCGAGAATATATGGATTTTAACTGGAAGACTACTACAATATTTACCGATGATAAAACTTTTAAGTCATAGTTAGTAATAGTTAGTAGGTAAATTTGAATAATTTTTTAAAGAAAAAATTGTAGTTTATGGTTATAAGGGGTTAAGCTTCAAACCTCTTTTCCTTGAGAAAATGAATATTTTAAGCTTATATAAACCTTTAATAACCAATAGGTAATAAGAGATGTATTGGTTTCTATTTCTTTTAAAAACTATAAGTAAATAAATGTTTATCATAAGTAGGTTATTAATTATTAAATTACAAAATGTTTTTTAACTTGGATTTTAATAAATGTTCCCTTATGAACGGCTATTTTAATTCATGTTTATAAAATATACCTACACCTAATACCTTACCTATCCTATGTAGTACGTGCAACCATTAGTATCGATTCTATGTACATAGAGACAGAATGTCCGAAGTCCAAATCTCATGGTATTTCTGCGAGAAGAAACCCAGCCGGGAGATTCATCATGACTCACACTTCGTGCACCAGCTGATCACAAAGCAAGAACATATTTTATCCTGCACGCTGAGTCACTGACTCCGTTACTCTAACTCAGGAAGCGAAAGAACAAACCGATGAAGATATCCTGCACCCAGAAAAGTCTACTGAACTCTATCTCATCACAGCCGAGTTCACCATTATCAGAACTACAGCATATTCCAAATTACAAAATCAAGCTCCAAGTACTTATACTCTACAATTCCCATTGAGAACGTAGTGCAGGTGCACTAGTTATCAGATTACAGTGTCGTCATTCGCCGTACTGTAATGAATCTTACTACAAAGCGAATCGAATCGTGGAATCCGAATACATCGCCGGACACATACCTATGCACAGATAGCGGAAGATAAGGCAATTGACCCCAGCCATGTAAGGGTTGATCCCACTGCAACGTATCAGCAACTCTGTCAGCCAAAGCCCGCCAATAGTTGCTGATCTTCGGGAGGGAGATGTTACGTATGACGTCGTGGTGCATACCAAGTGCCCGCAGGAGCGAGTCCAAAGGCGCCGACGCAGCACGTCATGCCCTCTTTTTCTACCTTTTTACATTATATAGCTTTCCCCCACACCGTCACTTCTGGTTCTCACATCGAACCGTTGTCACCCATTAGGATAATTAGCATGTAGGCAATTAAAATGTATTTTTTATATTTAATTAAACATGGAACCAAAACCATTTTGGTTTACTTTGCTTATGTATTCAAAACAATGGTAATAATACATGTGTCAATAGTTTTTTTGGCTAAGTATATGTAAGTATTTTGGCCAAAGGTCAATCGTCGTAGCTCCGGAAAAAATATTGTACGTCGCAGGGATATGAGGATACCAGGGATTTCACGAAATCCCCAGGGATACGACGTACAGTTTTAATAAATAGGCTCTCGCCAGAACTCTCGCTTTGTCATCCCTTCGCTCCACTCGCGCACTCGACCATCACTCCACTCGGGAGATCGCCGGCTCGCTACGCTCGCCACCTCTCCTCCTCGCTTCGCTCTGGCCTTGCGCACTGGTTTTGCTCAGGAACTCCTCGCGAGCTTCTGGCTCCACGTTTTTTATATACACTCTAGGGGTAAAAGCTAGTCGGACCGCGGAGAAGTGGTCCTTCCTATACATGATTATACCATCCATAGGAATTTCGCGAAATCCCAGATATCCTCATTTCCCGATTTGCGACACGGACGGTCAACGACAAAAGTTGCTGAATATTTGAAAATCTTCGACAGACTACACCTTGCATTTAAAATTCTATTAAAGTCTTGTACGAATAAAGAAATTGCGAAAAATTGCATTACGTTAGAATTCATTTCTTTTGCCTAGTCTATATACCAAGTTTTCTTTTCACCTTATAAACAAAGGTTTTCCACAAAAATATTTGTCATCCTGTTTCGACCTTTTAAGATGTTTAAATGATACGATGCGCTGGTTAAAACTAAGCTTCAGAGTCTTGAACATCGGCGCAAAGTTGCCAGTTTATCGGTCTTTTACCGGATACATTTCGGAGAGTGTGCGACGGAATTACAAGAACTTATTCCGCCATCTCCATTGTATCACCGGACGACCAAGCGTACGGCAAGCCGTCATCAATATATGGTTGACATCCCTCCTGCTCGCACCAAGCGCTTTGCTTCGACCTTCATAATGCGAACGGCCAAGGAGTGGAACTCTCTGCCGGCATCTGTGTTTCCGGATAGCTATAATTTGGGTGTCTTTAAGACAAGAGTGAACAGGTTTCTTCTAGGCGAGCGTGCTACATCTTCGACCACATCGTCACTTAACAACAGGTGAGATAGCGGTCAAACGCAAGATTATAAATTAAAAAAAAAAAAAAAAAACTGGTGAAACATGTGCGTATAGTATCTTCGATTAGTACTTGTACCAAATTTCACCGTCGTAGGTTTAGAAAAAATGTTAAATTCCACCTTGTTTAACGTTTTTAGAAGTTCATTAATATAGTGAGTTTCGTTTTAATTTATTACTTTTGTTTGGTCTGTATACGAAAGGAAAGGGTTATAAGTGGTCCTTCATAAGATGCAACAAACAGAAATGATAATAGTAGCATAAGATGCTGGGTTAAAAATAAAGTTATTCTGTAATTATTTCAGATTTTTTACGACTTCCAATTTAGATTTATGTAATATTGTTGCACAATATTTTATTGCAGTAAATCGTATGTAGTTTCGGAGTCCAAGTTAACAAAGCCAGGTCACATAATTAGTACAAACAAAAACCGTTAAGAAAAGCCGAGTTGTCGAAGGATCCGGGAGAATATTGGAGATTTAAACACAACAAAAAGCAAACGAAACAGCGCAAGTCTAAAGTCTGACTGAGGCGTTACAGACTATGATCATATGATGACATCAACAGCCGGCATTGACACTTTACAGCTGCCAGACACATGTTATAGATAATAAAGCATTCAATTTCGCAAAGCCAGTGTTGCAAGCTTAGTTACTTTTCTTTACAATCACATTAATGTTTGAATTAAAAAATAATTAATTTGGATGTGTATATATATAAAACGTAACTTCATTAAAAATCCTTAATAATTGATCTTCCATTTTACATCTGATATAAGCTGGTTCGTTGCACTCCGAATAAAAAAACAAGGTCCATACAAAAAGAGACCTTTCCTTTCATTGCTACAACAACATAAACAAAAATTCTCCATACAAAATTTACCAACTTTTTTTTACTTTACCTGTAAACTGTTATGGGGATGATTTCAAAACATGGTGGAATACGTGTTTAGAATTTTATTGGCTGAATATTTGTAACAAATTTCAATATCGTAGCATTAAAAAATATTTGATACTTTCTACCCTGTTTAACCTTGTTAGAGGGTGAATTTCAAAAAATGGCGAATTATGTTTCTATTTATTTCTTTTGCTTACTCTGTGTACCGAATTTAATTGCCATAACTTCATGAACAAAGATTCTCCATATAAACTCAACCACCCCGTTTGAACCGGTTTAGGGATGATTCCAGCAAAATGGTGAAAGAGGTGCTTAAACTTTATCTGTTTGAGTATATGAACCGAATTTCATCGTCGTAGCTTCAAAAAATGTAACTTCATTTCACTCTTATTAAACCTGGTTAGGGGTAGATAAAAAAAATGTGAATCACGTTTTAATTATCTCCTTTTTCTTAGTTTGTGTACCAAGTTTCATCATAGTCACAAACTTCCTAAATAAAAAAGATTTTCTATACAAACTTTACCACCCCGCTTGTTGGGGGATGATTTAAAAAAATGTGAAATACATATCTATAATTTTATTAGCTGACCACGTACACCACATTTCATCTTGTAGCTTAAAAATAATAATCTTCACTTTCCATCCTGTTTAACCCTGTTAAGGGATGATTTTCCAAAATTGTAAATCACGTTCTAATAATGTTAGATAGGTGTGTGTACCAAGTTTCATCGCTATAAACAAAGATTTTTTATGTAAAGTTTACCACCTCGTTTAACCCTGTTAGGGGTTGATTTTTGGAAAATGCTGAAAACTTATTTTTAAACTTGATCAAACTTAATTTATTTACTATGTTTCTTTACTGTAACTACAGTGTCGCATTAATAAAAAAAACCTACAAAGCATACAAACTTTGCGGCCCTATTTAATGACCTTGGGGGTTGATTTTTGAAAAGTTACTGAAAATACATTTTTATATTCTTATGTTTAGTCAATTTACTAAGTTTCATAACTTTACTAAAAACACCTACACCATGGAAATTTTGCGACCCCAATAAATGACCTTAGGGGTTGATTTTCAAAAAACTGTGATACATGTATTCTTTTATTTCTTTTGCATAGTATACTGCCAAAGTTTCGTGACCGTGCGACAAAAGAATTTTTTTCCCCATACATCCTTCCAAATGGGGTCACCATTTGACCCACTTAAAGGTCAAATTTCGAAAAATCCGTTCTTAAATGACACCTTCACTACTTGTAAAATACGTGGTCCAAATTTCAGGTTTCTATGTTAAGCGGTTTCGGCTGTGCGATGATTGTATAAAAAAACCTTGTTCTTTTATTATATAGATGTTATAAATGTGAAAGTTTGTGAGGATGGATGAATGGATGTTTGTTATTAAATAACGCAAAAACTACTGAACGGATTTTAATTTGTATGTAGGTACCTAATGTCCCGGATATCGTGTAGGTAACATACATGTAAAGTATGGACGAATTTATTAACTGCTATTTGGATGAAATCGATCTCCAGGATTTGCTAATTCAACTCTATTTTTTAGGAAGCCATTTTTTGCCTTAATGCCGAAAACAAGATACATAGTGGTACTCGATGAGGTAGAGTTTCCTACGGCGCGCTCTAGGGTACTCTATGATAAAAATACGCAAAACTGAATTTAAATTAAAAAAAACAAAGCTTTAGTTAATTATGTGCTCACCTTATCTATATTCATTTTATTTAAATTACATTGTTCTAGTACCTATATATAAATCTACGTAGCCAAGCCAAAATAACTATTTCAGTGTCATTTTTTACATTGTACTAACGTATAATTGGGTAAGTCGACCATTACTTTTATTTGAACTCTATCTGGCTATAAAAATACTGACTGATACCTGCAACTTCGTTTGCGAGGAGTGTGCAAATGTAAAATTTTTATTTGCGTATATCCAGTGACAAAAACATAACGATAATTTTATTACTTGAAATCATTTTGGCACCTTCCGAAAACTTTCGCCACAGCAGAGTGCTCGGTGTGCTGCGCGCCCGCCGCCCGGTTCTAACAGGACGTTTTCGTGTTTAATTTGGGGAGTATCTATAACTATAGGTACATATATATTTTATGGGCTTCTGCTAGTTTTAATTTGTTACTTAATGTATTATTATTATTCAGATATTAATTTAGAATAGAATATAATAGAATAACTCTTTATTGTAACACCAAAAATTATTTTTCAAAAAAAACTTAAACCGACTTCAAAACCACAAATAGGCACTCAAAAGTGAAAAATAAATTAATATAATTATCATAAGCGCTGCCCACTCATATACTTGAAGTCGGTGCCAGCCAAGTCTATTAGGTAGCAGATAAATACTATGTATATAGTAACTATTGTACTACTGTATTGTACTGTATTGTATTGTACTACTTGTAGGTAGTATCTATCTACTACCTTTTAGACTTGGCTGGCACCGACTTCAAGTATATGAGTGGGCAGCGCTTATGATAATTATATTAATTTATTTTTCACTTTTGAGTGCCTATTTGTGGTTTTGAAGTCGGTTTAAGTTTTTTTTGAAAAATAATTTATTTTAACCTTTTTAGTGCAAAACAAGTTTTAATTAAATTAATTTAAAAAGTTTTTACAGACAAGCATTTATGATCTAGCAGCCACATCGTGACGAAGTTTAAAACGGGCTATCATAATTAAATTTATGTACAAAAAAAATTCATGACTCTCCTATTCTCTGTTGAGGAGTTCCCTCGCCGGAAGTCATTCCTGGGTGTATCAGCCATGTCATGGTGGAATTTAGAACAGGCTATTATGGTTAAATCCATTTACAAAATTTTGTGTCTGTACTATTCACCGTTGAGGAGTTCCCTCGCCGGAAGTCAACCCTGGGTTAAGCATGTGAAGCAGTCGAATACAAACCTCCACCTTTAGAAAGTCGGTTACAACAAAAACAAGAACCGACTTGAAGATTAAACTTATATTTTTTTTTGTTTTCGCTATTTTTTTCAAAAAGTGCTGAATGAATTTCGATAAAATTTATATGGGACCACCTCTGAAGTATGACCTACCAAACAAAAAAAGAATCATCGAAATCCATTCATAATTGGCGGAGTAATCGCGTAACAAACACACAAAAAAAAAATAAAAAAAAAAAAAAAAACATACCGTCGAATTGTAAACCTCCTCCTTTTTGAAGTCGGTTAAAAATACAGAAATAATTAAAAACTAAAATAACAACTAACTTAATAATAATGTCACAATGGGCGGTCTTATCGCTCAAAGCGATCCCTTCCAGACAACCCACAAGTGAAGGAATGTATACAGAAATGGACGGTGTTACTTTAAAATAATTTTGTTATATAATATAATATACCTACATAAACCAAAGTCATTACATAAAATACATAACATAATTAATAAAATATACATAATAAATACTTTAACATAAAATATACAAATAAATTAAACATAGGTAAATATACAAAATTACAAATGAAAACATAAATACTAACAGTAGACGAAGCATAGGTAGCAGCTATTGTGCAAGATAAAACTGCTTAACACGATTTTTAAAGATTTCAAGAGAAGGAGCTCGTTTAATTGAAAGAGGTAAGGCGTTCCATAGTCGAACAGCTTTGACAGTGAAGGAAGAATCATAGAAGGAAGTACTATGAGTAGGCGTTGTCAACAGTAGGTTCTGTGATGATCGTAGTGACCGCGGATTTGAAGTGTGAAGGAAATCAAAACGTTCCTTAAGGTAGCGCGGGGAACTGGGATGGAATAGAATACTGTAAAGGAGAGACAATATATGAGCATTCCGACGAAGACGTATGGGAAGCCACTTGAGCTTTGTACGAAATTCAGAAACATGGTCATACTTGCGTAAGCCAAATATAAACCTAATGCAGAAGTTTTGGAGACGCTCAAGTTTATTTAGCTGGTCCTCCGTGAGGTCAAGATAGCAGGCGTCAGCGTAATCGAGGATAGGAAGTAAAAGAGACTGTGCAAGCGCAATTTTAGTGGTAGTCGGTAAAAAATTGCGTAAAGAGCCTGCCGAAGCAAACATCTTACGACTAGTAATAGCTAATTGCGGGTTCCAATTTAAGCACCGGTCAATTTAATTTAATTTTATAAATAAAGGTTTTTTTACTATATTTTATTCTTATACAAAATATTATGTAAAACCTAAATCACGGCATGGCTCAAACTACCGATGGTTAAGGCTGCAGAGTGCGGAACCCCTTTTGCATCTGACCCTTGATCCAACCGTCTAGCGAGAGCCTTTTATTATTATTATTATAATTATACTTATAGTAAAGTAGTACAATTACCGTACCTACATAGAAGAAATACAAAAAAATAATTACTAGGGGTTCGTAACAAATAAAAGTGACATACAAAATGCAGCTTTTGAAATAATAATTCCTAATTGGTTTGCCTGCTTGTCTGGTTTTCTGTGGTGTTATTCAGCCACCACGCAAGAATCGCTATGGGGAATTCGAATGAACAGGCATAACCTATAGTTAACCTAATAAAACTGTAAAGCGTATCACACATTACGCAGATACAGTAAGATATCTGTATCTGGAGCGCTGTCTGTAATATCGCTCTCTAATCTGTAAATCTCGCTCTCTATACTACTAAACTCAAAGAGCAACGCACACTAAGCAGATATCTGTGGGCACCGACATATATCGAAAGATGGTTAGATGTTATCTGCGTATATAAATATATATTTCTTTACTTTATACATGTTATTGCATTTTAGTATTTTTTTTAATATCCTCTTTGATCAAATCATGAATCGCCCTAGTCCTAGTCCATAGTCGCCCTTGGTTTTCGGAAATAGATAGTAAATTTATTATCTACAGGGCGATCACGTAAGTCTGTGTCGAACATCGCATGTTGCGGACTAACGTGCAATAGACATTTATTTCAATCGATAAAATGCGATCATGTAACTTTTTATGTCTCGATTTCAATGTGATTACCCGACAAATTTACAAAGCGAGATTGTGCTATGAATCGTTATGTATACGCTCAATCTATTCAATTTTACTTGTAATACGGCTCTTGTCTATGGTTTATGTGTCGATATGAACTTTGTTTGTCAAAACTTATTTTTATTTTAATTCAGCTTTCGTTGACGTTTGATTGCAACAAACGGGTTACGTGATCGCAAAACTATCGTCAAAACTGGTTTCTTATTGAAAGTGATTGTAATAAAACATGCGCATGGGCGACATGTATCTTTATACATGTCGCCCCAACGACACTAATAAAGAGAAGTACATTAATGTACGGAATCGCTGCAATAGGGTGTGTAGGGATGCATTACGCCGCCATATTCATGATTCAGTCAAAAACGAGGACCCAGCAAAAGTCTGGGAAATTTCTGAAATCTTTGGGTGTTGGTAAGTCACGTCATGATTCCGTTCATAAAGATCTTGACCTTGATTCACTTAACAGACATTTCTCTTCGTCGTCCGGCGTAGATCCTAGTGATAAACTTGCTACTCTAAATACTCTTTCAAATACTCCAACTCCCGATTATTCTCCTTTTTTCTTCACCGCAAGTGATGTTAAAAAGAGTATCCTCTCTATCCTCTCAAATGCAATGGGTGGCGACAACATCGGTCGTAAGATGATTCTGCCCGTTGTAGATGAAATTCTTCCTGTTATCTGCCATATCCTCAACTTTTCTATTACAAAGGGTGCCTTTCCTTCCATTTGGAAAGAGGCACATATTATTCCCTTGCCCAAAAAATCCAATCCCGTCTCTTTGTCCGATTATCGTCCCATCTCTATTCTCCCATTCCTGTCCAAAGTCCTTGAGCGTTTAGTCCATAATCAGTTAAGCTCCTTCCTTCCCAAAAATAATCTTTTAAATCCTTTGCAGTTCGGTTTCCGCCCTGGTCATAGTACTGTAACAACTCTTGTCAAAATAACAGATGACATACGTCTAGGCATGGAAACCGGTAAGCTAACCATCCTAACCCTCCTTGATTTCAGTAATGCATTCAACTCAGTTGATTTTGATATCCTTTTAGCAACGCTCAGCTCTATTAACATATCTCCTTCGGTGATTGACTGGTTTCACAGCTATCTATATGGTCGCCGGCAGCGGGTTCATATTGAGGATTCATTTTTCTCATGGTGTACCGCTGGGGCCGGTGTTCCTCAAGGCGGTGTCTTATCTCCTCTTCTTTTTGCTCTATTTATTAACACTATATCACAGTCTATTACTTCTTCCTATCACCTTTACGCAGACGATCTCCAAATCTACTCCCAGGCTCCACTTGATAAGTTGACTGCGGCCATAGAAGCTACTAACTCCGATTTGTGCAGGATAGCTGACTGGAGTAAGCGTTTTGGGCTAAAAATCAACCCCCAAAAGACGCAAGTAATTGTTATTGGAAGCTCCAGAATGGTTACTAGGATTGATTTTTCAGCCCTCCCTCAAATTAACTTTGGTGGTATCTCTGTGCCATACAGCACTCAAGTTCGAAATCTGGGTGTCATATTAGACAACTCTTCATGGGGTCCTCAGATTGCAGCTGTTAGTCGGAAAGTGTTTGCATCTGGTGCATCTCTTAAAAGATTACGCAACTTCCTTCCTACTGCAACCAAAGTTACGCTTGCACAGTCTCTTCTTCTACCTATCATTGATTATGCTGATGCCTGCTTTCTGGACCTTACGGAGGACCAGCTGAACAAACTTGAGCGTCTCCAAAATTACTGTATAAGGTTTATTTTCGGTCTTCGAAAATTTGACCACGTCTCTCAATTTCGATCAAAGCTCAAGTGGCTGCCCATTCGCCTTCGCCGGAACACTCACATCCTTTCACTTCTATACAATGTTTTGTTCAATCCCTTCACTCCCTTTTATTTGAAGGAACGATTTCAGTTCCTTCATTACTCCAATTCTCACTCCCTTAGGTCATCAGAAAATCTTCAGTTGAAAACGCCCGAACATGGTACTTCTTTCTATGACAAGTCATTTACAGTTCAAGCTGTGCGTCTCTGGAATGGGCTTCCGGTTTCTATTAGAAGAGCACAGACACTTGTAAGTTTTAAGAACCTAGTCAAAAGTTACTACCTTTCCCAGAGTGCTGCTGATAATTAAATTATTAGTAATTTCCTTTATTGTATGTAGTATATATGTGTCTATATCTATATATTAATATATATATTTATATATTATTTATTTATATATATATTTTATGTGTCACTTAGTCGTCCTTTTTTACTTTTTATTTACACCGCCGACCTCTCTCACTCCTTTAGTTCTTTCCATCCAAAGGTTGACTGGAAGAGATCGCTTTTAGCGATAAGTCCGCCCGTTGTACTATAGTTTTTAAGAAAATTTCGTGTACCTTATTTATTTCTTGTTTGGTGTACAATAAAGCATTAATTATTAATTATTATTATTATTATTATGATCGCCCTGCTGATAGATCCTTGAAGAGATTACATCATTTTTAAGTTCTATATGACTTTCCATCCAAATTCTTCGCCTTTTAATTCTTTTCATTTTAACGCAACATGTGCGTCAAATTCAAAATCAGAATAAGTATTCTTCGAGGAAATTTTCTACTTAATACAGAATAAATAAACGCGAACTCATTGTAACACACTGTATATGGGTGATTCCTGAGACGCCTAATTTTTTGTGTCACAGCGTTAATTTGTGTAAAACAATTCATATTTTAATTTGAAATCAATTGTTATAGGATGCATAGGATATCTGTCTATCGAGGCATGATGGTAAAAAAAATAATTAGTAATTTAATTTGAAAAAAATGCATTTGCAACCAGGAAACCGGGGGAATATGAACATTTTTCGCATGTCACACGAGCGGCGACTGGTCAAATTATTGCGCACACTTTCTTATTCTTAATAAAATTTAAATAAATTTACACCAATATAAAACAAGTTAAAAGTCTGTATTACATGACGTATTTTTTATTTTAATCCGACTCGTAGTTTTTGATATATAGGCGTCTGAAAATTGGTCACACGGCTAACACATTTCCGCCCGCAACTCGAAATGGTGCCATTATCATTAAAAAAAATTAAGACAAAACCGTGGTGACTGGTTCCTCAGATGCGCCAGTGCTGCATTTACTTACAGACAGAGTGGTAGTACTGCTCGTTCTCGCACTCAAAAATAACGAGCATGTTTTCATTTTTTTTAAGTTTGGTTCTCCGGTGAAGGTAATTTCTGTGTCCCGTTTTTCTATGGTAACGCATAATATTTCCAAAAATCTACTGCAAGGATATAAATGCTTAGTTCCTCGAGAATACAATATTGTATTGATGTGTGTGATATAATGTTTCGATTGAAAGTTATTTCGAATAATTATAAATTGTCGTCATTTCTATGGCATCATTTCCATGTATATTGCACCATGGAAATTATTTAACGGCCATGGAAATTACATTTTTTGTTTCTGTTGTAATTTCTAGGAAATATACGACTTAAAGTTGTGAAAATTTTATTGAGATTATTATATGTCAAAAAAACAGATAGAATGTATCAACACATAATTTAAACTAGTATTTTCTTCTTTAGCTTACAAGAGAGGTTTAATAGGTATAAAATAGTATACATTTACAACATCCGCCCTCAATTAAAACTCTCCGAAAAAAAAAACACATTATTAAAACCTATGCTAAATCTAAACCAGCTACACATCTCTTATGTGCGATACGCCCTAACGGTTTTGTTAGCATATCAGCAAAATTCAAATCTGATCTGACGAATTTAATATCTATAACACCGTCAGATACCTTCTCCCGTATAAAGTGATATCTTGTAACTATATGTTTCGTTCGCTCGTGATGGACAGGGTTGTGCACTAAACTTTGTGCACTCTGACTGTCGTTAAACAAAGTAACAGTATCGGACTTACCGGTTATTTCAGATACAAATCGTCTTAAATAACACGCTTCTTTAGCCGCAGCAGTTAGTGCCATATATTCCGCCTCAGTAGATGACAGAGCAGTCGTCTGCTGCTTTTTAGCCTGCCACATTACAGGACCTCCAGCCAGCGTAAAATAGTAGCCAGTATACGACTTTCGGTCCATGCTACAGTTAGCCCAATCTGCGTCCGTGTATCCCTTTAGGTACTCTCCAGTCTTTCTGTAAGTAAGAGCATAATCTATTGTACCTCTTAAATATTGCAACTCTCTCTTTACTGCAAGCCAATGTTCTTTATTGAACTTTGTGTTGAACTGACTGAGATAGCTCGTCACAAATGCTATGTCAGGGCGAGTATTTACTGCCAAAAACATTAGGGATCCAATTAAACTTTGAAATGGATACTCTTCTTCTCCATTTCCAGTACTCAGCTTCTTCAGGCTTGATGGAGTCTCAACTGTCTTGCACATATCCATACCAAATTTTTTCAACAAACTTGAAATAAATGTTTTTTGACTAACCTTTACTTCACCATCGTCGCTTCTATGGATATTTAATCCGAGATAATATTTTAATTCACCCAGATCTTTTATTGAAAAAATATTGGTCAGGTCATGTTTGACAATGTCAAATGTCCTTTCATTTTGGTAAAAAACAATTATGTCATCGACAAAAACTGCCAATAAGATTAACTCTTTACCAAAAAGTTTCCTATAAACGCATGGTTCCGAAGGAGTTTTTGCAAAACCTAATTTCAACAGTGTTTTATCCAACATCCTGTTCCATGCTCGTGATGCTTGTTTGAGCCCGTATAAGGATTTCTGCAGCAGACAAACTTGAGCATCTTGTCCTTTCTTTACGAAACCTTGAGGTTGTTCCATAAAAACTTCCTCTTCAAGATCTCCATTTAGAAAAGCTGTATCAACATCCAAGTGTCTCATTTTTAGGTCCATTTCTACAGCTAAAGCAAACAATGTACGGAGTGAAGAATGACGAACTACAGGGGCAAACGTTTCATTGTAGTCAACACCTTCTACTTGTCTGAAACCTTTAACCACTAGTCTTGCCTTATACTTCATAATATTTCCGTCAGCATCCATCTTTAACTTATAGATCCATTTCGAAGGTATGACCTTCTTATTTCCATTGGGTCGGTCAACAAGCTTCCAGGTTTTTAATTTTAATAAAGAATTGAGCTCATCAGTCATTGCCAAATGCCATCTATCAGCATCATTTGCATTCACTGCCTCGAGATAATTTTTCGGTTCAATAATCTCTTCAGCAAATACCTTAGAGGTAAAGAAATCCGGTTGTTTACGAATCCTAGTAGGATATCTACTTACTTGCTGATCCACAACTGGTTCTATCCGTTCAGGACTTGCAGGATCCTCTGATTCTGCTGAATTATAATCATTTTCATCATCACTACATACAGAATTATTTTCTTGACGAACTTCATTCTCATCCTGATGCTGCTGTTCATCAATCAAAATGACTGGTTCCGTTTTCACAGATTCAACAGCATTACCTTTTAATTGGGAAAAATGATTTTCAAAATAAGTTACATCTCTCGACTTCTGTACGCTTCTTGGATTTAAAGAATCCCTGAAATAATAACCATTTGGATCTTCTGAGTATCCAACAAAGATTACTTCTTTAGTCTTCAGATCAAGTTTCTTGCGTTGACAAGCGGGAACTTGTATAAGTGCTCTACACCCAAACACACGCAAATGGATCAAATCACCCTTATTGCCATTCCATTTTTCAAAAGGTGTTTTTCTCTCAAGAGCCCGATGTGGTGACCTATTTTTTAAGTACACAGCAGTCTTGAAGGCATCTTCCCAGTATGCTTTGGCAAGCTCTGAGCTAGCATGGACCGTGCTTTTTCCACGATGGAACGATTGGTCCTTTCTGCTACTCCATTTGATTGAGGGCTATACCCTACTGTAGTCTCATGCGTCACTCCTCTTGTAGCTAAGTAATCCGCAAGCTCTTTATTGAAATATTCCTTTCCGCAGTCAGTTCTCAATCTCTTGATTTTAGCGCCGGTTTGTCTTTCCACTAATGCTTGGAAAATACAAAACTTTTCCTTAACTTGTGCTTTAGAAGCAATAAAATAAGGATAGATCATCCGCGAAAATCATCTATAAAAGTAAGAACATACTTATTACCTTGGAATGATGTCTCAAACATTGGTCCACATAAATCTGAGTGAATCAATTCTAGCTTTGATTTCTTGTACGCAATCGTCTTGAAAGATTTTCTCGCCTGCTTGCCTTCAACACAGGCAACGCAACTCGATTTATCTATTTCAGTATAGTCTATACCTACGTGAGAATTCTTTAATTGGTTCATACCAATACGACATAAGTGACCTAACCGTTTGTGCCATAACAGGTACCTGCTCAACGAGTCAGAGTGTGAGTCAGAGTCAGAGTGCACCTCGTACGCTACATTTTGGAGGGCATTAGTTGTACAATCGAGAGTGTACAGTCCACCACTAGCCGAACCATGTAGAATCGCCTCACCTTCTAAAGAAAAATCATTATCCCTATAAAAACTACAACCATTCTAATCAAAAAGTACTACAAAACCTTTTTCTACGACTTTCTTGACAGAAATCAAATTATTAGTAAGTTTAGGTACATACGCTACATCTTTGATGCTATTTACCACATTACACACAGTGTTAATAGATATGTCACCAATACCACCACAGTCGATCTTCTCACCATTGGCAACAGTAACAGTGCTACCTTCTAATGGTTTGATGTCCTTGAACCAATCCCGTCTAGGAGTCATGTGTTTTGATGCCCCAGAATCAATAAACCACTTATTGATCTCCAAACACGAAGAACCAAGAGCACTAAAAGAAGTAGTCTCCCTGTCTGATGAACTAACGCCTTTCTTTACCTTATTGCGTAGAGGGCAGTCAGGCCGTTTGTATCCAGGCTTGTTACATTCATAGCATACAATTGGTTTCTTCTTCCTTGTTTTATGAACATCAATGTCAGATCGATTTTTCAGTTGAAAAGCTGCATCACTTTCTGTGGAGTCAATCTTTGACATTTCATTCAGTAGCTTCCTTTTAACTAGCTCGGTACTTACTCCTACATTGCTATTCTCCAATGCCATTATTAGAGGCTCATATTTCGAAGAGAGACCTCCTAATAAGATCGCAGCAATCGAAGTATCTTCAATTACCTTACCGATGTCAGCTAAATCTTGTGCAGTACCTAAAACAGCGTTAATGTACATTTCAATATTTTGAAATTCATTTAGCGAGAGCCTATATAACTTTCTCTCTAAAGCCAACCTTCTGCCCATGCCTTTATCTTCATAGGCATCTTGCAATGCCTTCCAGGCTTCTAGAGCAGACTTTGCACTCCTAATATGCGTTATTGCAGAGCCATCTACTGTTAAGCAAATTTTTGCTAGTGCTCTCTTATCATTTCGAGATTTTACCTGTTCAGAGGTGGCATCTCCTTCATCGTACCCATCAATTGTGCACCACAAATCTTCATGAATTAAGTAGTTCCTCATTTTGAACTTCCACGGAGGATACCCTTCTCTATTAGATAGGAGAAGTGAGGGTAATGTCGATGAAGACCATCTGATTGCTGCTGAATCACCACTGGACATCTCGGAAAATGATTTTTATTTTCGAAAAAAATTAATTTCACAATAATAACTTTTTACACACTATTTGTAATAAGATTAACTGTATTTCCTATAAGAGCTTCGTGCTGATAACGTGTTGTAATTTCTAGGAAATATACGACTTAAAGTTGTGAAAATTTTATTGGATTTAAACTAGTATTTTCTTCTTTAGCTTACAAGAGAGGTTTAATAGGTATAAAATAGTATACATTTACAACAGTCTCTCTCGTCAGTTAAAGCTTATTTTTTTGGCTTTACTATCTAAATACATACTACTTTAGAAGATTAACTGTACCCCAAGTCTACAAACCAGTGGTTTCTCAATCGCTTCTTAAATGTTTTATTTCATATACACAATCTGTCATTTTTGAAGGTTTTACAAACTGATTGGGATACCACTATTTAATAAATCCTGTTTGCATGCTAGAGAGAAAGAAGAGCTAATATAAAGAAAACGAAATGAAATAAAATATTTCCAGTTTAAAGAAAAACATAAAAATAGATAATATAAGAAGAAATCAGAAGGAATAATAGTGACATTCAAAGACATGACAGATACTCAGAAAAAAAGTTGTAAAAATGTTTGTTTAGTTCAAGAAGATTTGATCAAATTTAGTATAATGGAAGAAGAAGTTAATGATAATCTTACCTCAGAAACAGTTTAAAATACTGATCTGGGTAGGTCAACAAGAGAATCTAGGTACTGCATCAGAAATTGCACTAGAAATCGTAGTTCTCCTTGTTCAGATAAAACAGCAGATCTCTCTCCAAATGTATGTGAAGACTCATTTCATCTTACCCCAGAAGTGAACGGAATGAACATCACAACGCCAAGACCTCGCACTAGAGCCTACACTAGAAGCAACAGCACAGCTATTTCACAATTTTAATCAATACAATCTTCGTCAATATCTTTAATGGGTTTACTACTCGATTTCGATTTTAGCTATCCCGTATCATCTAAAATATCAAGTATATTGATCATGATCATCATCCTCATCAACAGTCTGTATGATTTTACTGCTGGACATAGGCCTCTCCCAAAACACGCCACTGAGCCCAATCTTTGGCTCTTCACATGTAGTTGCTGCCAGCTACCTTACGCAGATAGTCGCTCTATCTGGCAGGAGAGCGTCTTAAACTACGTTTGCCCAAACGTGGTCTCCACTCCAGAACACGTTCATGTTACATCACTTTTCATGCAGATACCAATATTTCGTGAGGAGTCAGCTAGGCTGGTCAATCTTTTGTTGCAGCTCCTGCAGTGACACCGCCATTAAGACGATATTATCTTTAACTCGCAAGTGTGAAATGTTCTTGCCATGAATGTTGATGCCTTTTCCTGCCCAGCCCAGTGTCTTAAACATATTTTCCGTTGCATTTGTAAACAGTTTCGGTGATATTACATCCCCTTGTCTTACTCTCCTTAGCAATAAGATATGCTTAGTACACCTACTGTCCTGTATTTGGACAGACATCGTGGTGGCGTTGTAAAGACATCTCAGCACTCGAATGTATCACCAATCTAACTGGCATCTCTGCAAGGAGTCCAGAACAGACCAGGTTTCTATGGAGTCAAATGCCTTTTTGTAGTCCACAAATACTAAACACAGTGGATTATACTCTGTGGACTTCTGTATTATCTGGCGCACTGTGTACAGTATATAATTTATTAAATTTTGCGCGAGACGGTTTATAAAGACCCTCGAGAACAATTTGTAGACGTGGGTCAGGAGTGAGATGGGTCTATTATAAAATTCTTGAGTTACGTTTTACTCTCTTTCTTGAAATATAGGACCACTACACTTCTGTTCGAGGCCTTCGGAGTTGTCCCACAGTTAATAACGGTGTTGAATAGCGTTTTCTTTTAGGACAGTAGTACCTCCCGCCTTTAAGAGCTCGGACATTATACCGTCTTCACCAGCGGCTTTTCCATTCTTCAGTTATCTCAGGGCCACTTCCATCTCGCCTAGGCTAACTTCTGGTAACTCATCCGCATAGTCACGGGTCAGCGTGGGTCTTGAGTCTTCAATTGTAGTAGTAGGTCCAAGAGAAGTGTATAGACGGCCATAGAAATCCTCGATCTCGGCAAGAATCTTCGGTTTTGCCATCAGTTGTTTCGAGCTTTGTCAGGTGACTCCTATGAAGTTTCTGGACAATCACTTTGGACCCTCGGTTCTGCTCGATCACCTCTTGTATAAGGCGTGTATTGGATCATCGAAGGTCCCGTCTATTTAGCTTTTTAATTATTGTGTTAAGTCACTTGTTCTGACAAAGAGGCTTGGGTGTTTTCCCATCTTTGTTTCATAAACCGTAGATTCTTATCTGAGCGTTTTAATTTCTTGCCTTGACTTGGCATACTACAAAATTTCTTGCCCTCTTCCTTGAAGATTTTCAATCAATTCTTAATAAATTAAATCTTGATTTTCACTATTCTTTTATGTATATTCGACATATGATTTTGACCTCAGACATATTATATTATTGATGTTACTAAGGTAGGTTGTGGATTTTATTCCAAATAATAGGTACATAAAATATGCTAAATGATGTTTACAATAAATAAAAAACAATATTTTCAAACATGTTTTACAAAATACAGTTTCAGATGCGTTAAGATAAGTGACTAGCTTAGTAACGTTTACTAAACACACAAAAAAATAAAGAAATTAGTGAAATATGGAATAGACAGTAGACGTTGTAATTTCCGTGGCAATAAATGTCATTTCCATGGAACGAAGTTTTTAGCATTTTTTTAATGACGAACTACAACTCCAAAATGAGTGCCTCATCGAAAAATTTATAAGTATTTGCGTCACAAATTTTAGTTTTAATGTATAATTATAAATAAAATTATGCCATGGAAATGACGGCTAAAACGGTGAAGGAAAACATCGTGATGAAACCCGCTTACGCACTTTGGAGTGGTAGGCTCTGGCCGTGGTTGTAATACCACCCACCGAACATAGCCATGCCGTCAAGCGACCTAGTCGTGTTTCGGGATGATGTTCGGTGAACCATCGGGGAGACGGGTCTGAGCAGCCGCTCAACTGCCGTCTCTCTCTAGATCTATGTGCTCCACCTTAGGCCACATCATCGCTTCACATCAGGCGAGATAGTGGCCAAACATAGATCTATTAAGGGTAAAAAAAAAAAAATGACCTCAGAACGCTTTTTTGAAGTATCACCCATATACGATCCGCACCAAACAAGTATAGTCAGTTTAAAGGATTCCGCGTGAATGTATAATTTCGTATATTATCGTACCTGCGAAGTGTGTGATACTATCAGATAAGTTTTTATACGCAGATAAAATCTTACCGTATCTGCGAAGTGCGTGACAGGCTTTAAGAGCTACTGTACATTTAAAATATTTTTGAGAAAAAATATTTTATGAGTATTTGGGAGCAACAGAACCCAAAAATACAGTTTTTAAAAATTGTGTCTGTCTGTCTGTCCGGGATAAACTCAGAGACTGAGGCACGAATTGAAATGCAGTTTATATAATATTTTCTATGGAGTCCAGCGCTATATTGACAGCCTCTGTGGTGCAGGCGTTGGGCAGGTTGGCCCAAATCTCATACACCACTGAGGTTGCGGGTTCGATTCCCGCGACGGGACAAATGTTTGTGAACAGAAAAAAAAGCGCAAACATTCATCCATTGGACATTGTACAACGGTCCTCATAGTTCCTGGTTCCCTAGATACAGGGAATCCTAGTTAGGGGCCAGGATCAGGATGTTGGGATGTATGTGATCGTTAGGCGTTATTTATTTATTTATATATATATTATTTATATATTGCATCCCTTCCGTTGTACAGGTTTCTATCTCTATGGTACCTAGTTGATATTATCTACGTGTAAAAAATTGTCTAGGTCTAGGCCCAGGCACATAGTCCTGTTTGTTATAGGAAAACAAAAAAAAAGGACTGTAATTACCTGCCGCTGACGAAAAGTGAGGTTAACTTTGCAGTGTGCTTATAGCCGCATGTGACGCGGAACGTGCGCGGAATTACGCAGTTGAGTTGAGAAAGATTACTTTGAGAAAGATTATGATGATTATGATGTTGATGAGCAAGAAAGGAGAGCGAAATGGAAGGAAACAACACCGTGATCAAATTAGAGGGATCCAGTAACTGGAATATATGGAAGTTCCAGACAACTGTGATGTTGCGAGGACAAGGTTGGCTGGAGCTGGTTGAAGGAAAATGCATAAAACCTAAGGATGTTGGTCCTGAACGAGTCCAATGACGCCAAAGCTCAGACATTGCTGGTCACGAGAATAAAAGAAAATATCATGTTGCACATCATTTCCTGTGCGACGTCTGCTGAGATGTGGAGAAAACTTCATAGTGTGTACGAACAGAAAACTGAGACAAGTATACATATCGTACAGCAGCGACATTTTCAATACAAATATGAAAAAGGTACAGAAATGTCTGTGTTCTTATCCAAAGTTCAAGAACTTCAGAATCAGTTAAAACAGATGGGCGAAGCGATATCTAATAAGTTTGTCATAACAAAGGTGTTAATGTCGTTGCCAGATGAGTATAAACATTTTATTTCGGCATGGGAGTCAGCAACAGACAATAAGCAGACTCTTGACAACTTAGTAGCCAGACTACTTATGGAAGAAGAAAGGGTGAAGGAAAAGAGTGAGGAGACCCAGCAAGACTCACAATCCTCTGCATTTCTTGCTAAAAATAAAAGAAACAAAGTGCTTCAAATGTAATAAATTTGGACACTTTCAAAGCGAGTGTAAAAGTAACAAAAATAACAGTGAAGGACATACTAATGGCAATAACAACAAGTGTTTTTACTGTGGAAAATTTGGATATTATAAAGCACAATATCGCTTCAGAAAGAACAAGGACAGCAAGGAAACTAAAAAGAATAGTAATGCTTTTGTAGTGTCAAACTCGGTGCATGAACTATATCTGAGTTCGAAGTTATTGATTGATACAGGAGCCAGCGAACACGACCTTTGACCGCTCATTGTTTACATCGTTTTCAAGTGTTTCACAAAGGTCTGTGATAGTCGGAAATGGCGAAACGATAAGTGTACTAGGCTGTGGAAAAATGACAGTACAAGTGCAAAACGGCAGTGAATGGTTGATACAACTATGGACAATGTTCTGTTCGTTCCTGAATTGAAAACAAACCTTTTCTCTGTGAATTGTGCTGCTGATAAATTATACTACGTAAGCACCCTAATAAACCTCAACCTCATACCTACTGAACTCCATCGAACGAAACTTGACTCTGGCAGATGCACAAGACGTGCAAAGCCAAACCCCACAAAGGGGAGAAGAAAAAAAAAGGCCATGTCATGACAACAAATGACAGTTCATGTGTGTTCACTAAAAATAACAAAGTTTGTGCCATTGAGGAATGACACTACCTCAATGGTTTGTGCAATTGCTAAACGAATCGGAAGCTCATACTACATGGATTTCGTTATAATGTTGCAAATACAGAAAATAATGAACTGAATGAGTGGCATGAAAAATTTGCTCATCAGAACTTTGCTTATGTGCAGAAAGTACTGTTGAAAAATAATATAAAAGTGACACAAACAGACAGAAGGAAAAATTCATCGCTTATCATTCAATTACAGCGAAACTGTAAGCACCAAGACATGTAAGTTAATTCACGCTGATACATATGGCCCGATGGAGGAAACGTCTGTTGGTGGATCAAAGTATTTTGTTGTATTAAAGGATGACTTCTCAAACTACAGATGTGTTTATTTTGTTAAAAGTAAAGATGAAGTAAAGAACTGCATTGAAGATTTTATAAACAAGGCTGAAAATGTAACTGGAAACAGAGTGAAATTGTTAAGAAGTGATAATGGACTTGTATTTGTAAACAAAGAAGTAAAAGAAATATTCTCAAAGCGTGGTATAACACATCAAACCACAGTGCCATACAACCCTGAACAAAATGGGAAAGCTGAGAGGGAAAATAGAACATTGGTCAAAACAGCAAGCAGCAGCAATGTTACCAGCAAAGAATTTGCCTAAGAAATGGGCAGAGGCGGTAAATACAGCAGCGTTTGTTCTAAATAGAACTGCAAAGAGTAAAGATAATGTAAGAACACCGTATGAGGTATGGACTAATAAAAGTTTTGATATTCATCAATTGAAAATCTTTGGTACACCAGTATATGCACACATTCCAAAGGAAAAGAGAAGAAAATGGGATAGCAAAGGAGAAAAGGGATTGATAGTTGGTTACGGAGAAAATGTATTATTTAATTACTTGAAACTGGTAAATGCACAAATTGTATGCCAAGCCAAAAAATACCTTATTTTTTATTTATTTATATATTATACCTTTGGGTGAGCATTACAGTTTCCAAATTCGCCCACCCAAGGTTCTAAAATACATTTTATACAGAAATTATCGCCTAAAATTAATGTTTTTCAACGAATTTTGTCACTCACTGTACAAGTGTTAATTTGGGAATGCAGGCTACTTCCGTTCTAGTTTCGATGTTAGCGGAGCTCTTTGATAGATAGTTTTGAATTTACAAATTATATTATACTGATTATACTTACCTAATAATAAAAGTATTTATTCATCTTCCACAATTTGCTGGTTTCTAATTAGGTAATCACTTAAGTTTAAAACATGATGGGAATATGTACTGTATTGAAAGTATCTAAGTCGGATCGGTGGTGCCTGCAGTAGTTATTAAAACTGTGTCACAGACACCAACGCCCCCCGCAAGGATACAGGTCTAAGGTACATCAACAACGGTTATTTATAAGGCTAGATGTATTTGGAAGAATGTTTCTTGTTTGCGCACGCATTGCATGTGTATGTGATTGTGTGTGTGAGGGATGGTGTGATAGTGTGTATATGTGTGTGATGGTGTGTGTGTGTGTGTGTGATGGTTTGTGTATGTGTAAGTGTGTGAGAGAGGGTGTGAAGGTGTATGTGTAAGTATGTGAGAGAGGGTGTGAAGGTGTATGTGTTTGAGTGGGTGTGAGTGTATATGTGGCCGGAACAACAGTAATGAGAATGCCTAAGATGGTGATTTAATAAGTTTTTCTGTTTCTGTATAGGTCTGTTTTAATAGATAAGTTGTAATTTTATTTTTAACTTCGTATAATGCTAATGGATAAATGTGGAGGAGTTTATTGAACTTGTTGTACAGTGGGCAACTAACACTTTCAAATTGCCTTTGAGCTAGAAACGTACGGTGGGGGTTGGCTTTACAGACACGGCCTCGCCTTCGTTTGGATTGGTCTAGGTTGGGATCATACGTGAGTGACTTGTGCTTGCGTAAAATAACGTTAAGAATAAAGAGCTGCCTCACGGTTAGGACTTGCACATCTTGGTATAGAAGCGTCGTATGATACCTTATCGGTTTTTTAGTCATAACCTTGAGGATTGCTCTCTGTGCTCGTTCCAGTTGAATTAGGTTAGTGGCGCATGCGCTTCCCCAGATCGTGGAGCAGTAGGAGAGGATGGACTGAGCTAAGGAGTAATAGACCATTTTAAGAGTCTCGAAGTCTGCAGCAGCTCTGAGTTTTTTAAAAACATAGATCAGTTTCCTAGATCTGGAGATTAGTGAATTGATTTGCATTTTCCAGGTTAGTCTGTCATCTATAAGGACACCTAAATATCGTATGGTATCAGTTTTGGTGAGTTCAGGACACGTACATGCAGTGGGGGTCGAGGTTTTGCAATTATGAGCAACTATGGAGAAAGAGTTAGCAGTTGGAAAACCGGATGAGTTTAGGGCAAAGTTTATGTATTTTGTTTTTTCTACATTTAAAGTGAGAAGGTTCGAAGCTAACCAATTGACTACTGCACCTAGGGCCTCTTCGGCGTGATACTTCGCATCTGTCCACGTTTTACCATTTATTATGAGGGCTGTATCGTCCGCGTAAGTAAAGATTTCACAGTGAGGGAGCTGGAGGTTACACAGGTCATTAACATACAGCAGGAAGAGCACAGGGCCCAAGATGCTTCCCTGTGGGACCCCGTAGCTTAAATTCTCATCCCTACTGATGAAATCCCCTATTTTTGTGCTCTGCTTTCGATCAGTGAGATAGTCATGAAATATATTTAAAGCTATGCCTCGTATTCCCAGTCTTTCCATCTTTGCGAGTAGTGCGGGAATGGAGACAGTGTCGAAAGCTTTGGAAAGATCAAGGAATATTCCAATGGTTTTAAGTTTCTGGTCCAATTGATTAACAATTGTATTTGTTAGGTCCATTACTGCATCGTCGGTTGAGACACCTTTACAAAAACCATATTGTCTGTGGGAAAGTATATTATGTTTTTCAAGAAAGCTAGTAAGTCTGTAATTAAGAAGTTTTTCTAAAATTTTAGATAAGGATGTTAAAACTGAAATAGGTCTGTAGTTTCCGACAATGTCTCCATTCCCACCCTTAAAGATTGGGTGAACCAGTGCCTTTTTAAAGGGTTTTGGGAAGGTTCCGGTTGTAAGACACAAGTTAAAGACATAAGTTAAGGGTGGTACGAGAACCTCCCGAGCATCTCTCAATATTCTAGTAGGTATACCATCCCATCCGACGGCGCAGTTTTGTCTAAGGTTCATAATAATTCGTTCTACCTCAGAGCAGCTTGTTTCAAACATGGCCATGGTGTCTAGACTAGAGCTTGAGTTTATTCTATTTATGTTAGAAGTAAAACCAGTATTAGTATTAGATATTTTATGTGCTAAATTCTTCCCCACATTTACAAAATACTTATTTATTTCCTCAATAGATGACTTAGGATCTCCTGCATAACTTAGAAGACTTCTTGCTGTAGTTTGCTTTTGTTTCATATGTGTGACCCTTTTTATAGTATCCCACATAGCTTTTGGACTACCCCTGGCCTTCTGGAATTCAGTTTTTTCGTGTTCTCGTTTTAAACGTTTTAAAAGATTATTACAGAAATTTCGGTATCGGTAGTATGTGATTTTATTTATCAAATTTTTCGGATTCCTTTTAAATTTTTTGTACAGTTTATCGCGGTGTAATGTAAAAGGCTATAGAGTATACTTTTCACAGAAGAACACTGTAGAAACTAAGAGGGACATAGTTTTCTTAGACCAGGAGGAAGAGAAAGAACCAACAGTTGCGCCTGAATTGGAGATAACACAGAACGAGGAAAATAATATAACTCAAGAGTTTCACGAGCCTAAAAATGTTCTAGATAGTTTTGATGAAACTATGACATCGGAGAACCAAAGCAGGATTGACTCTAGTAGCATATATAAACTGTGTAGTGATGAGGAGAACAGTTCATCGGGCTCTAATGACATGTCAGGGATATATGATCAAGAAAGAAGTCCGCGTGTGAGGAAACAAACATCTTTTTATAAGTGTAACAATGTCTAGGTACAGTGAAGAGAGTGAGCCTGTCACTTACAAAGAAGCCATGAAGAGAAAGGATGCAAGTAAGTGGAGTGAAGCTATAAAAGGAGAGCTCCAGACATTAAAAGAAAACAATACCTGGGAGTGTTGTGATGTATCAAGGAATGAGAAAGTCATAAGCAGTAAATGGGTCTTTAAATAAAGAAAATCAATAATGTGACACAGTATAAAGCCAGGTTAGTTGCAAGGGGTTTTGAACAAGATGATTTGTTAGGTTTAAATGACATATATGCCCCAGTAGCAAAATTATCAACTTTTAGATTGTTTGTAGTAATAGCTTCAAATTCCAATTTACCTATATATCAAATGGATGTTACAGGAGCATTTTATACGGAGAGATAAATGCAAAAGTAAATATTATTTTTTTTTTACGCCTTATAGATCTATGTTTGGCCATTATCTCGCCTGATGTGAAGCGATGATGTGGCCTAAGGTGGAGCACATAGATCTAGAGAGAGACGGCAGTTGGGCGGCTGCTCAGACCCGTCTCCCCGATGGTTCACCGAACATCATCCCGAAACACGACTAGGTCGCTTGACGGCATGGCTTTGTTCGGTGGGTGGTATTACGACCACGGCCAGAGCCTACCACTCCAAAGCGCGTAAGCGGGTTTCATCACGATGTTTTCCTTCACCGTTTTAGAGCTCGCGTGCAAAATCTGCACTTAACTATAAGTCATTGGTGCAGGCCCGAGTCGGGATTCGAACCCAGGTGCGTCGGATCGAAAGGCGCACGAGGTCCCGCTGAGCCACACTCGCTCTAAATGTATAAGTCTGTCAGAAGGGGCCTGACTCTACCAGTTTATTTTATTTTATTTTATTCATTTACTAGCTGATGCCCGCGACTTTGTACGCGTAGTGAAGTATTCATCCTGCTTCCGACCATTTTCCGTCCCACCATTCCCGTTCCAGTTCCCGTCCCGCTCGTATTCATATCTTGTTACCGTACCGCTTCTGTTTCGTGTCCTTTCCACTCTTATCCTGTTATCGTCCTGCTCCTATCCCGTTACCGTACTGGGCCCCAATTCACTAAGATAACTTGGTGATTCCTTGCTTCGAGGAAACGTCGTATCCTTCATTAATAAACGACATCTGCGAAATTTGTATTATCTATGACGCGTCATATACTTATATGAATATATGAATTCGTCATAGAGATGTCGTTTATTAATGAAGGAATCGACGTGATTTCGAAGAAAGAAATTACCGAGTTGGCATTGTGAATTGGGGCCCTGCTCTGGTCCGCTCCCATCCTATAACAGTCCCACTCTTATTCCGTTACCGTCCCTCTCTGCTCCCGATCCTATTCCAAAACTAACCTTTATCGTCCTCCCTAGCAAACCTCCTATCGTGTTATTGTTCCCCTCCTGTACCATTACCATCCCCTTCCTAACCCGTAATCGTGCCACTCTGGTCTAATTTAAATTGTGGATCATGTGTTTATAGTTTCTTTGACCAAGTATCAAACGTACCGTACGTATATATATATTCAGTAGTTCTGAGAATAGGTTTATAACTAATTTTTATACCCCTAAGTGATATGGGTGGCTCATCCCAAAAAAAAAAACTTTCTTTTCAGGTGAAAATATTTGACAAAAACTTAACTTAACTTAACTGGACTTTTTAACTTAGGTCGATAGCTGATCAATGGGTTCCGTTTTGCCAAACTCCTCCGCTTGGGAGCAGCAAAATAGCAAGTTTATATTGTACACTTCATTGCAATAAAATTAATACTGTTGACTAATATTTACAGAATGCATTGTATATATAATTAAAAAATAAAAGTTATACAATAAATTAAAGAAATGTATTTGTTGTGTTGTTATTTTCACATTACGTCATCGTTCACAGCGGTCCATGCCTCTTCCACTCAAATACCACATACGCACACACTTTCAATAAATAATATATATATTCATACTCTAGAAATAATTCATATGGCAAAACAACGTTTGCCGGATCAGCTAGTAAACATATATTATTTTTACAAACTTTTAGTACCTGTTTAAACCTGTCAGGGGATGGTATTCAAAACAATGGTAATAATACATGTGTCAATAGTTTTTTTGTCTAAGTATATGTCAGTATTTTGGCCAAAAGTCAATTGTCGTAGCTCCAGTAAAAATATTTCTTAGTTTGTGTACCAAGTTTGATCATAACCACAAACTTCATAAATAAAAATTATTTTCTATTCACACTTTACCACCCCGCTTGTTGGGGGATGATTTAAAAAAATGTTGAAAAAAAAATATTGGCTAAGCACATATACCACATTTCATCGCTGTAGCTTAAAAATAATAATCTTCACTTTCCACCCTGTTTAACCCTGTTAAGGTATGATTTAAAAAAAATATAAATCACGTTTTAATTATCTTGTTTTACCAAGTTTTATCATAGCCACGAAACTTCAAAATCAAAGATTTTCTATACAAATTTTACCTCCCCGCTTAGGCTTGTTAGGGGACGATTTTCAAAAAATGGTGAAATGCACATCTATAATTTCATTAGCTTACCACGTACACCACATTTCATCGTTGTAGCTTAAAAATAATAATATTCACTTTCCACCCTGCTTAACCCTGTTAAGGGATGATTTTCAATGGTAAATCACATTCTAATAATGTTTTGTCAGGTATGTACCAAGTTTCATCGCAATATACAAAGATTGTTTATGTAAACTTTACCACCTCGTTTAACCCAGTAAGGGGTTGATTTTTGAAAAATTCTGAAAACTTATTTTTAAACTAAATCAAAATTAATTTATTTACCCTGTTTCCTTACTGTAGCTATAGTGTCGCATTAATAAAAAATCCTACTCCACACAAACTTTGCGGCCCTATTTAATTACCTTAGGGGTTGATTTTTGAAAAGTTACTGAAATTATATTTTTATATTCTTATGTTTAGTCAATTGATTAAGTTTCATAACTTGAAAACTTTGCGACCCCAATAAATGACCTTAGGGGTTGAATTTCGAAAAATGCCAAAACAAGTTCCTTGTATTCACATGCTTAATGCTCACACAAAATTTGATAACTATTGGTCAAGAAACAATCACCGCAGCATACATTATAGTTTCCGCATTCCAATCTAAATAACCACCCTAACCCCCCTTTAACGGTTGATTTTCAAAAAACTGTGATACATGTGTTTTTTTATATTATTTGCTTAGTGTACTGCCAAAGTTTCGTGATCGTGCAACAAAAGAATTTTTTTTCTCCATACATCCTTTATAACCTCATTTGACCCACTTTAAGGTCAAATTTCGAAAAATCCGTTCTTAAATGACGCCTTCACTACTTGTAGAATACGTGGTCCAAATTTCAGGTTTCTATGTTAAGCGGTTTTGGCTGTGCGATGATTGTAGTAAAAAACCCTGTTCGTTTATTATATAGATGTATTTACCAAATTTACAATAATTCACTGTACAATTAAATGACAATATATGATTTACACATACCATGATTTGATATTCGATTGTCGGTGGGCCCCAAACTAGGCTAGGCCTGTATCTTGGTGACCCTGTTAGATTTGACAATACAGAAATTGCGCTTGCTTGCGTTTAGCAGTAACATGATATCAAACACATTTTATATTTACGTAAACGTTAATGGTTAATTGTTACATTGAACTACGATTTTATTAAAATGTAAAATATTTGAATGGGTGACATTATAATAATTTGTCTCTGCTAGTTGTGTAAAGTTTAATTTGTTGCAAATTGATATTAAGATATATTTTTTATTGTGAGGTGTGTGAAAATAATAATATGTAGTGCGAGAATAAGGGTGTGAATGTATGAGTGTTTGTGCGTGTGTGAGGGTGCGTGTGTGTGTACGTGTGCTAGGGACTGAATGATACTAGAAGTAGACGCGATAGGGTTGGTACACGATCACCAATGGTAAAAGATGGGTTTTATATGAGCAACTAGCTGCGCCCCGCGATTTCCGCCGGAATTTCTCGGGCTAAAATAAAAAAAAAAAGAAAGTATCCCTAAGTCCTTTTCTAGGACCCAGAGTAGCAACAAATCAGATATCGTCAAAATACATTCAGTAGCTATGCGTGACTGAGCAGCAAGCGTTCATCCATCCATCTTCATCTGTAGGAGTGGGAATGTCGGAATGTGGGAGTTCCATATAATATTGGTAGCGTATTAGTAAGATAGTAAGATTTTATGGAGTCTTGTCTTAAGTAGGGCTTCTGTTTCTTCGTACGAGAGAGAGCTTAGCCACGATTTTACTTTTGCTCTGACTCTCCTGTGAGAACATTCCTTGAGGTCGCAGGCCTTACAGACTGCATTGTAGGTGAAGGCGTGCAGGAATTGAGGCAGTCGGCAAGCGAAAACCGTTTTAACTCTTGGGAGGGGCACTCTTTTCGGGCGAGGTCTTTTCTTGGGTATTGACGGCACCTGCGTGTTAGTGTGAGTTTTTTCAACCACCCGCTGAACAAACAATTGTCTCACCGTCAGTACCTTTGCTTGCTCATAAAGTTTATCCGTAGGAAAGCGGCGCGGTTTACAAAGCATGACTTTGAGCACTGCTCTTTGCGCTCGCTCCATCTCTATCATGAATGACTTCCCGTATTTTTCCTGATGACCTGTTAATTTTTGGAACCAATAAGAAACACATTATTCAACTTAAAAGTGTATTAAATAATGTATTCAAAATGAAAGACCTCGGGTTAGTAACAGATTTTTTAGGGATCAAATCAATACGTAAAGCAAAATTTAGAAACAGGAATTACTGAACTGAGTCAAAGAAATTATTTAGAAAATATTTTCTCAAGGTTTGGCCCCTATGGACCAAAATTTTAATACTAAAATATGATACTACTAAATGATGATAATAGCAAAGATGAGAATATTGAGAAGTTATGTAGACAAATAATAGGATGTCTCATGTACGCTGTTTCTGGCACTAGACTTGATTTATGTTTTGCTGTTTCTATGTTAAGTAGATACCAAAAATGTGCAAATAATGAGTTGTTGGCTGCATTAAAAAGAGTATTACGATATGTAAAGTATACCCTAGATTATAAGTTAATTTATAAGTGTAAAGGGGAGGGGTTATTGTGATGCTGATTGGGGAGGTGATATTAGGGACAGAAGTGCTCCACACCACAGGCTACTTATTTAAGTTTTCTAACTGTTTAATTTCATGGTACTCAAAAAAACAAGTATCTGTAAGTCTTCAACAGAATCTCAGTATATAGCTATCAGTATGGCGGCTAGTGAAGCTTGTTGGCTGATAAATTTGTTAAATGGTTAATTGGTTTTGAGAATGTATGTCTAGTAAATATATTTGTGACAATCAGTCAGCCATATCAGTTGCTAACACGAACACAGTTAAACGTTTAAAACATATAGACATTCGTTGTCACTTCACTAAGGAATTAATTAAAAATAATAAGATATGTTTGAAATATGTTAAAACTAATGAGCAACCAGCATATATGTTAACAAAGGCTTTAAACAGCGAGCTAGTTAAAGGATGTATAAAGAAATGTAGCCTGAGTAATGTAGATTTGTAGAGAAATCATATATAAGTAATATTCTTGAGTTTGGATGTAGAGTTGTAGAGTACATAATAATTTTTTTTTGTTAATGGTAGTAGTATACTAAATTTAACTATGGTATAGCGATGGAAGAGTAATTCTAATTAGAATTTAATTTAGGCTAAGTATATTTTAAATTTATTTGTATGTAGAGTTGGAACCTATCACATTGAGAGGGGGTATTGAACTATGACAATGTGATGTGTTCTGTGGCCAACATTAGATTTAACCCTTCGCATGTCGAACACCCGGAACACCGCGACCCTCTGAATGTCCACCATCCTTATATACTGCATTTTTTATTACGTTTTAGCTTAGAAAAACGATAGAGTTTCATTTCTCCTATAATTATATCACGCATGTGATATATCGTGGGAAAGCTAAAACTTGACGCTAAATATTGACGTATAAATAAGAAATAATTAATTTTCCAAAATATAAAAAAAAAGAGTTTGTTGTAATTTGAGTTTCTTTTTTCAACATGAAAACTATTCACATAATACACAAATATTGATTCACACATTTAACATTTCGAATGCAAATAGTTTATACAAACATTAAACGAAATGTCCCACAAAATGATATATAACACATTACTATTCACTGTACTGTTACTTTAGAACAAAAAAAAATAAAATTGCACCAAATCGTCACAACCGCCATAATGGCGGACTCGCGTAAAACTATTCGACTACGCTCGGAATTAATTTTATTTTTAATTATTTTGAGGTTGGATGCCATAGAATCAAGTATTGTTATGTTGCCTAATATATGACTGAACCAATGACGTCTTTAGATAGGCAACCAATCAATAAATATAAAATTTTTAAACGAATTAAAATGGCGTGCGCCGTTAGATACACACGTGTGTCTCTAACGACGTCATGGACATTCGCAGGATTAAGACAATATTGCATCCCTTCTGTACAGGTTTCTATCTCTATGGTACAATACGCGCCACGAAAGATGAGACTTGACAAGCGTCAGTAGTGGGGAGCCTGCGCAGGTACAGTCGTGTACTTAATCATCATCATCATCATCAGCCTATTGCAGTCCACTGCTGGACATAGGCCTCTCCAATTGCACGCCACTGAGCACGATCCCCGGCTACTCTCATCCAGCTGCTGCCAGACACCTTGCGAAGATCGTCGCTCCACCTTGCCTGAGGGCGTCTTACACTACGTTTGCCAATTCGCGGTCTCCACTCTAGAACACATCTACCGCAGCGGTTATCGGTTCTGCGGCTATAATGTCCGGCCCACTGCCACTTCAGCTGACTAATTCTGTGGGCTATGTCAATGACTTTGGTTCTCTGTCGGATAAATTCGTTCCGGATATGATCCTTCAGAGAGACTCCAAGCATAGCCCTTTCCATAGCCCGCTGAGCGACTTTAAATTGGTGAACCAGTCGTACCGTGAGTGTCCACGTCTCGGCTCCGTAAGTCATGACAGTTAGGACGCACTGATTGAAGACTTTTGTCTTAAGGCTTTGTGGGATAGGCGACGAAAATACTCGACGCAATTTCCCAAATGCTGCCCAGCCCAGCTGTATTCTTCTGTTGGCCTCTCTTTCGAAGTTGTTTTTACCCAACTGCATTGTTTGCCCAAGGTAAACGTATTCTTTAACAACATCGAGAGTATGGCCATTAACGGCGATCGGTTCCGGAGTAACATGTTCGTTGAACATTATCTTAGTTTTATCTAAGTTCATCCGGAGACCAATGCGTTGAGAAGAATCAGCTAGGCTGTCCAGCATCTGTTGCAGCTCTTGCAACGACTCAGCTATTATGACGGTATCATCTGCAAATCGTAAGTGTGAGATGTGCTCGCCGTTTACGTTAATGCCCCGTCCTTTCCAATTCAGCGTCTTAAACATATCCTCCAGTACGTTGGTAAACAATTTGGGGGAAATAACATCCCCTTGTCTTACCCCTCGACGTAGGTGGATATGTTTAGTCTGGCTATTCTGTACTTGGCTGCCCTGTTGATCTCCGATCCCTTCCCGCCTCAGACCTCATACCGCTAAAGAGACCTATAAATCGTCTACTCCGCAAGTCAAACCACGTGGTTTGTCAAGTCTCATCTTTTGTGGCGCGTATTGTGCCTAGTTGATATTATCCATGTGTAAAAATTTGTCTGTGATCCCTAAAAATAACTACGGGCTAAGTCTCAATTAAAAACTACATTTCGCATATAAAATCATCTTTAATTTCTTATAATAACATCATATACCGCTTGGCTCAGCTCAAACTGTCTTTTTTGCTTACCTTGAGAACTAAAGGATAAGTTGACATGCCGTTTGCGCAGGCAACAGCTAGTTCTATATAAAACAAAACGTACAGTTATGTCATGAGATATAATATAATGTGTGATTGACACTGTGTGACTGACTGATCGAATCATGTGCATTTTTTAAAATATAGTTTTGAGTTTGTTTGTATCTAATCAATGCCAATGCATAGTCGATGCTATTCGCAATCCTTAGTGAAAATAAGTCTTTTTTTGCATTTTATAATAAGGGTTGTGTCATCTGCAAACACATTTATGTATTCCGGTTTGAAGGGCATTGTAGCCAGCTGGGCATATATGAGACTTAATATCTGATGTCTCGGGGTGATGAGCGCAATGCAGTGTTACGCATTGCTTTTTTTGGTATTAAAGTGCTGGGTGGCACTGCAATTGTTATGAGCAGGCGTGGCGCCTACCATCAGGCGAACGTCTTGCTCGTCTCATCACTCAGTTCCATAAAAAAAAAATGATTTATTTGTCCGGTAAATCGTTGATACATAGCAAAAATTGAATTGGCCCTAATATGCTTCCTTGAGGAACACCATAGCGGTTATACCTTAAGTCAGAAGTATGGTATACTTTTTATTTTCCATAATCTCTAAAATAAGTACGAAAATTAAAAAATAATCTTTACGTGCATAATACATGAGGCTAGAACCGGCAAAACCGACTGTGGCGAAAGTTTTCAGGAAGTCCCAAAATGTTTTTAAAATAATTATCGTCATGATTTTGTCGCAAATTATTACTGGATACGCAAAGATTTATTTTTATTTATGTAAAGATAAAGATTTATTATTATTTATTGTTACCGATTTTTATACAAACCGTAACCATTCACTGAAACCTATTTGCTTAATTGCCAATTATCTTGCCTCAAGGGTTTACTAACTACTACTAATCAGCCCGTATCCACCCACTGCTGGGTATAGGCCTCCTCTCGTTCACGCCTCTCTTTCCGGTCCTGTGCCAGCCTCATCCATTGTAATCCGACGTGCTTCACGGTGCTCAAGGGTTTGTTGGAAGTAAATTATTCTTAGGGTTAAGCTCGCCTTAGTACCTGTATTTTATAATCCACCATGTAAATATTATACTGACAGTACACAATAAAAATTATAAGAGTAACAGTGTTTACATTTTCCTAATTAATACCTAGGTAATATAAAACATGACGCCAACACCGCAAGAGCCATCTCTGCGCGCTGACGAGGCGGAAGCTGGACTTGATGGCGAGAGTATCGTCATCTCAGGCATGTCCGGCCTTTACCCGATGTCAAACAGCGTGACGGAATTTTCAAAGATACTTTACGGCAAGGCGAGTAACCAAATTTTATCTTAGAAAGTCGTAAATCATATATTTTGGAAGGGATTATGAAACTGCAATTGTTAAGGGCAAGCGTGGCGGTTAACATCAGGCGAACGATTTCCTCGTCGCGTTGTTCAGTTACATAAAAATGTTTGTTTGCTGAGCCATTGTCGATTAGGTACAATATCCAATAGGACCAAAATAATAGTTTGTCTTTTATCCACAGATTAATCCCGTGGTGTTGCAAAGCAATCTCAAAAATGTTAACCATCCAGAACTCTCGGGGTTTATAGGCAAAGTGCCAAATTTAGATCGTTTCGATTCTCAATTCTTCAAGGTACACCATCGCCAAGCTAAGTGCATGGATCCGATGGCTAGAAAAATTTTGGAGCAGGCGTACCAAGCCATATATGATGCTGGTATGAACCCAAAAGATCTTTATGGGAAGAAAGTCGGAGTATTTATTGCGTCTTCATTGTCTGAATCGGAACAAGGATTTTATGACACGTCGTCGCACGTGTCTTATATAATTTCAGGGTACATTTTTAAATAAAGTACATCAAAAACCCAAGAGAAGTGTCCATAGCTGGTATAATATATCGGTTGATTTACAGGAGCAGTAAAACGATGTACGCAAACCGGATATCTTACTGGTTAAATGCGAATGGCCCGTCGCTAACGCTAGACGACGATTGCTGCGGTTCTATCCTTGCCCTGGAAGAAGCGTGCTCAGCGATCAAAAATGGATTATGCGAATCAGCCATAGTTGGAGGCACCAACTTGTGCCTATTTCCGGAATCTCAGGTGCATTACAACAGGTATCCAATTAAATTGATTAAATAAAAAAAATGGATTAAATTAGCCTTATGCGCTTTATAATTATTATTAGCTTGTTATAAGTATTATCGACATTTTTATAAAATAGGAGTTAACAGGGTGACAGAAAACGCGCGCAGAGCCTAATCCACTTGTCTAACATGAAACTTGGGTGTGTATATTCTTTTTGTAATATAAGGGTGTAATAGAAATGTTTTTTTCGGAAATTTACCCCTAACAGAATTGAACTAGGCGGTAAAGATTGTATGGGGAATCGTAGTTTATGAAGTTTTGGCGATGAAACATGGTATACAAACCAAGCAAAATAAAAATGGGTACTACCTGTTTTTTAAATCAACCCCTAACGAACTTTAACAGGGTAGAATGTAGGTAATATATTTTATTGAAACTACGTCAATGAAATTTGGTACATATGAAACTATAACCAAGGAAAACTAAATATTACTATAACCACGTGTTTCACCATTTTACATTACGAAGTCCAAAAAGGATTCCTTTTAGGATCGTTCTGTCCCTTCATCTGTAAGCCTATCTGTCGATCCTAATCTTACTAAAACTAATAACTTCTACAGTTATGTATGCACAACAAAATACTTGCCTCAAAAATATTATTATCTACATATGTATTTTAAAATATAGTTAGTATGTACATTCTTATTAAGTTTTTGTATTTTTATTATTATGAACAGCCATTTGTGTCCCACTGCAGGGCAAAGGCCTCTCTTCCTTCCTTCCAATCTTCGCGGTTCAGGGCTCTAACAGGCCAATCATTCCAGTAGGAATCAAGTTCGCCCAGCCATCTTTTTCTGGGCCTACCGTTCCTTCTGGACCTCTTTTACGATTTTGGGGGACCCAGTCGGTGGTACTTTTTGCCCAAAATTCGTCTGACATACGGCAAACGTGTCCGGCATAGTTCCACTTTAGGGAGGCAGTTTTCTGTCCAACGTCGGCGATTTGGGTTTTAGAGCGCAATATCGTATTTCTTATGCGGTCTGAAAGTCTGACTCCTAAGATACTGCACTCCATAGCCCGCTGGCAAACTCCGAGTTCGAGGGACTTCTGATAGTTCGTCAAAGACCAAGTCTGGGCTCCGTAGGTGAGGATAAGAAGAATATCCATATCCAAGGGTTTTCTTTTTAGTGCTAGTGGAAATGTGCCCTTCATAAGGTATTTCATGCTCCAATAGCTCCTCCAGGCGTTTTCGGTGCGTTTAGCGACTTTTTGGTCTTGTCTCACCTGGAAGGAGACTTTATGGACATATTCAATCTCCATGCCCTCGATGTCTAGTCTACGTCTTATACTGTTCGTCATGACTTGATCCTCGACATGTTCATCCGAAGCCCCACTTCGAGGCTTGCGTTATTCAATTGTTGGATCATGAGGCCCAGCTTGTGAGCTGTGGAGGAGCAAAGGACGATGTCGTCGGCAAAGCGGAAGTTAGTTAACCTTCGCCTACGCCCTTACCCTCCCACTCCTGAATCAGGCCTTTAAATACTTCCTCTAAAGTTGCTGTAAATAGTTTTGGAGACAGCGGGTCTCCTTGCTTGACTCTTCTTTGCACGTGGAAAGACTGGCCAGTTTTGTGTAGTTTGATGACTGCGGTACTGTGATGATAAATATGTTGCAGTAGATTGATGTAAGTGCTATGGATACCTTGATTGTTTAATGCTTGGAAAATGGCGCTGTGAAGAAGGCTTTGGATAAGTCTATAAAAGCCATATAGACCGGAAGCTGGAATTTGTGGTGTTTTTCGATGATTTGGTTTAGGGAATGGAGATGGTTGGTAGTAGAAAGGCCTCGCCGGAACCCTGCCTGTTCAGCAGGTTGATGTTGATCCAGTTATAGTTTTTGTATAGTAGAGAAAATTCAATCTTTTGTAATCAAGTCTTCAAATAATTACACCACACCAGTAAGTTGCATGCGTGTGAAGCCAGGGTGGGTAGCCAATAAAATAATAAGAATAAATGCTCTTGAAGTGATTTCCATGAAATCGTGGAGTGAAGTGACATAAGCCTACGTCAAAACGGATTTAGGTATGCGTACCTACTCGTTAGTGCGTCACATATTTAGTGATTCTAGAGTGAAGATCGCGAATCGACAAACGTAGTGTAGGATCTTGGATGTTCTACGATTAGATAGAGCGGCGTTAAAGTATTAGGGTAAGCTGCCAGCGACTGGAGAAGAAGACGGAAAAATTGGGCTCAGTGGGCGTGCTTTGGGAGAGACAATGTCTAGCAGTGGATTGATGTATTATGATAGTACTTGTATAGACAATATATTTTTAAACTATAAGCCTAAACAAATGTTAATTATGAGCGGAGTCAGGTCAGATCACAAAGGCCTGGCAATTAAACTCGAAATCGAGAAGCGTCAAACAAAGCCTATAATCGAATATAGACAATTGACAAAATGCAGATTAGAAATCTTAATAAAAGTATAAATTCGAAACTTAGTCATACCAAATTTACTAGTAATAACCCAAATATCATTTATAAAGAATTCTTCTCAGTACTTAGCAAAGAATTTAATCAAATTTGTCCCAAAAAAAAGGTGAAAATAAAGGCGAAATTACAATTCAGTGACTGGGCAACTAGAGGTATACGCAAGAGTAGAGATAACATGTTTGAGTTGTATTACAAGAAATCTTTGACATCAAATAAAGATTTTCATGAGTATGTTAGAAACTATTCCAAAATATTTAAAAAGGTCTGTATTCGTGCAAAATCTTTGTATATTAGTAGTAAAATTAAAAAATCAGATAATAAAATAAAAGCCGTCTGGAAAACCATTAACACGGAGACTGGCCAAACTAAGTCGAGGGATTCGGAATATAAGTTAATAGTTGAGAATAAACAAATCTCCAATGCAAAATGTGTTGCTAATGCTTTTGAAAATTTCTTCTCTAATATACCCCTGGACGTCACAAAAACACTTAACTCTAGTCCAGATGTAGCAGAAGCTCTTCTAAAAGATCACTTTCCACTAGATTTACCGGATTTTCAGTTCAGATATACTTCCACTACTGAAATTATTAAAACATTCAAAAGTCTCAATGCCAAAACCACTGAAGATTTGTGGGGCATATCAGTAAAGATGCTAAAATCATTAATAGAAGTTATTGCACCATATCTCGTGGCTATATTTAATATGTGTATTGACACAGGCTCATTTCCCGATTTAATGAAAAATAGTAAAATTACACCGATCTTCAAATCAGGTAGTAAAACTGATCCGTCGAATTACAGACCAGTCTCTGTGCTTCCGGCTCTGAGTAAGATATTTGAAAGACTTATTCTTAAACAACTTTTATCTCACTTCAACGAACACAAAATACTGAACGAGAGTCAGTTCGGTTTCACGAAATGCAGGTCAACATCAGATGCCGGGGTCGAACTAGTAACACATGTGCTTGAAGCTTGGGAGAGTTCACAGGATGCCATTGGTATATTTTGTGATCTCTCCAAAGCTTTCGATTGTGTAGAGCACCGTACACTAATTCGTAAACTCTACCACTATGGGGTTCGTGGAACTGCTCTGAATCTTGTTGAGTCCTACTTAACCGATAGACAGCAAAAAGTTGGGGTAAATGGCGTAACATCTTCCGGATCCTTAGTCAGAATGGGGGTACCGCAGGGATCAATATTGGGGCCGTTTTTATTCTTGGCATATATAAATGATTTACCCTTTGTAGTTAAAGACCTTGCAGATATTGTTCTATTCGCTGATGATACATCGATAATTTTTAAAGTAGATAGAAAGGACAGTGAATTGGCGCATGTAAACTACGTATTGGATGTTGTTTCGAAATGGTTCTCTGCGAATAATTTGTTACTAAACGCGAAAAAGACGAAATGTTTAAAGTTCTCTTTGCCTAATGTTAGACATGTAGAGTAGTCTCAATAGTAATAAACTCGATAAAGACAAAGCGACGGTATTCCTAGGTATAGGCATAGACTCTAAGTTGCAGTGGGGTCCTCATATTGATGCTCTATCTGGAAAACTTAGTTCTGCTGCATATGCGGTTCGTAAAATTAGGCAATTAACGGATATAGCTACAGCTCGGTTAGTTTACTTTGCATACTTCCACAGCATAATGTCATATGGCATTTTGCTGTGGGGTTCTGCTGCGGATATAGATACTATTTTTATATTACAAAAGCGTGCGGTTCGCGCGATTTACGAGTCGGGTCCACGTGACTCGTTAAGGGATTTTTTTAAGCAAGTTAATATATTAACTTTACCTTCTTTATATATTTATGAAAATATAATGCATGTTCGCAAAAACTTCCAAAAATTCAAAGTAAATAGTGACCATCATAACATTAACACTAGAAATAAGGATAGGATTGTTGTACCTAGGTATAGACTGACTAAAACGAATAAGTCCTTTATGGGCAACTGCGTACGTTTTTATAATAAAATTCCAATGTGTATAACGGAGCTCACAGAAAGTAAATTCAAATTACGCGTTAAGAATGTTCTAATGAGAAAAGCATACTACACTGTTCGTAATTACATAGAAGACAAAGATGCTTGGAACATTCCACTTCTGCAAAGTAACCAACTGGTACATAAGAAACATAACATTGTAAAATCCCAAAAAATTGTAACAAAATCTCTAAAAAAAATGCCCCTCAGTTTCTTGCCGTATCTTCTGAGTAGTGGTTCTTAGTAGTTCTCCGATACGGTGGTAGAGTCATTGTGATAATTTGACGTTCATAAGTGCGTCTGTGATGCCAAAATGATTAAAGAGATTTTGATTTGATTTTGATTTGAGTAAGCGGGTTAATTAATAACAAAGGAAAAATATATTCTTACAATTTATATTATTCTTATTTGTTGTTATTTTTTTATATATATTATGCATATAAAAATAGTTTTGATAGGCATGTAGATACCTACATATTTTAGTAACTTGTTTGTTTGTAGACCAGTCTGTTGGGTACGGAATCCTCGAAAGCACAACTTCAAATTATAAACATTTACGTATACTCTTTATCCGTTTCAGATGTATAAAAATATCACCTGGAGCTGAAACGAAGTCATTTGACCAAAATGCTGACGGTTGTACGAAGTCAGAAGCAATTGTTGTTATTTTTCTTCAGAAAGCTAAAGATGCTTTGAGGTAAGTACTTAGTTAGCTAATGATGATTTCATAGTTTTTCGTTTATTTACTTACTAGCTGTTGCCCGCGAGTCCGTACGCCTAGTGAAGTAATCTAACCTGTTCCCGACAATTTACTATCCCACCCTAATCTCACCCCTGCAGCTTAGCATTGACTGGAGACATTTTTCCCCGAGAAGAGGATAAAAATCTTTTGCCCTTTGATAATTTTGTCTAACCTCCGAGCACGGCCTAGCTTGTGGATACTATATCCACGGTGGAGAAAGCCCTTCTCTGCGTGATTGTTGCCATACTAAGAAAAATAACATTAACATTGATAAAAATAACAATAACATGTTCAATCAGTTTTGAATTGTCATTAATCAATTGATTTTTCATGTATAGTTTTAAAATAACGTTATTAAGCGTCTAATTTAAAATGACGTTAGATGATGTGAGTTTCGTTAAATGAAATTATCATTTTACTTTAGTAGTGCTATAACATCCAAAATTAAAATATTTCCATTATTCCTTGCGCGTTTTTGTAATAAACTAGTATATTACATTGGAAAGTGCTTAAAATAAATAATATAAAATTAATTGAGAACAACCGGTAATTATATATCTGAGGACGTCTGGACGACGACACAACTGACAGATGTCGACCGTGCCGTCCCTCATAATATATTTCCGATATTTATTCGTCTTGATAACTTCGTCAGCAATTGCAAAGACAAAACCCTCGGTTTCCCTAAAGAGGTCACCGAAACGTAGCCAGTTCACCAACGCGAAGAGGTCGACATCGGGCCCTGTTAAGGCCCGATAAAACCTCTCGTGCACCTCCTCCTTGCCCTCTTCCTTGCCCTTCCATACCTCCTTGCGGTCATCGGTGCTCAGCACCGTTGGTTTGCGCCGATCAAGCACAGACTCATCCAACAGTTTGCACCGGTGGATAGTCCGCACCTGATCCGACAGTCGTTGGGCGGATACGGCGACCGTTGGCTCAAGGGCCTGAAACAGAGACAGCATCCGATCACGGTACGCCATCAGGCTGGTTCCTCCCTCAGTAGCCCCAAAGTAGGCGCGCATGCAATTCTCGTTCATTATTATTATTATGTCGCTCTTTCTCACGGGTTATACACCCGGTTCTTTGGAAGACTTGCGCGGGGACATCAGTCCAACAAGTAGAGGCATCTTAGAGCATTTAATTTAGATATGTAATGGGCAACACATATCAGGGACTGTCTCTAAGTGCATAACTAAGAAGATGTAATCAAAGACAGCCCCCGATAAGTGCGAGGACTATTATTGAAGATATGAAAATTACTTATGATTGGGCTATTGAGGTGAATTTTTTATGGATGAGAGCTTGGCACCTGCCAGTTCCAACTCATAAGAAAATATTTTGGCAGGTGGTGACTCGCCACCCACTAAACGGGCCCCCTTTAAGGGCCACCGTTCATTGGCGACGAGAGGGCCAACGTTGGTGTCGGTGGCTAAAGGGTGTCGAGAGGTGTGCTGCAGTTTTACTTAAACGCTACGCCCTTAAACACGTCCACCCTTGGAGCTTAGTTCTTAGCTTTTGCATCTCCACCCCCGGACGGCCAGTTAAGGCAAGCCGGGGGTCAGGGGTCTCATTTAGCCCCAGGGAGAATCTGGGGGTAAGGCTCAGTGTCGCCACGCACTGATGACTCGCCACAAAGCCGCCCCTGGCCTTTATTATTATTATTATTATATTTTTTTATTTTTTTTACGCTTAATAGATCTATGTTTGGCCACTGTCTCGCCTGATGTGAAGCGATATTATTATATATTAGTAAGTATAGATAAGCTTATGACACTACAAAAAAGCTTAAAAACCATACTACTTATAGTGAACAGAAAACATTAAAAGTAGGTATTGTAACAAACGCAAAATGTTTTAGGGTGTACGCTGAAGTAGTTCACGTCAAAAACGAGTTTTCTTCAACAATTTGTGGTGAAACTGGACAAGTTTTCGGATTCCTTCGTAATCCTGATGTTTCAGCGTCGTTAATGAAACAATTTTATAAAGAAGCAGATGTTTCACCGGAAGCTGTCGAATACATTGAAGCTTGTGGATCAGGTGAGGAATATGTTCAGTAATTTGTGGTTTGTATACCCAGATAGCAATATAAACTTGTTTCAGACCCGCAACATGTTTGAAGTATCAAATGTGAAATGTCGCACCAAGTTTGCAATGGAAAGTGTACAAACTTGCTGCAAGTTTAAGCGAAACTTTCTAGTAACCATGCAACAAACTTGCATGATACTTGTCACGACAAAGACGCCACATTTTTATCACAACAAAGAAGTTACAAAGCAAAAAAATACTAACGCGCTAAACTATCTTATAGATAGGCTTCTATGCATTATAATTATACTAGCTACCCCCCGCGGCTTCACCCGCGTGGAGATTGATGTGTCGCAAGCATGGACCAAATATACAAGGACTGTCAATCCCATACAAAAAATCGTACCCCCCGAAAAAGCTTAAAATCCAGGCAATATCCAGATGGTGCTGATCTTTAGCCTGAAAATAGTCGAATCGGCAATTAACGCCGATAAATTTCAATTATTTCTTCAGTAATATAGACCAAAAGTTGCCTAGTTATTTTTAATAACAAATATTGTTTGAATAATCTGCTTTTACGATATTGCTTCAAATGAGACAATGACCAGCGTTGATTATGCGAGACGATAGATGGTGTTGTGGTACCAATCAACAAAAAGGAAGGTAACATTCCAAGTTACGCTTGTTAGTTTACCTAGATGGCGCAAATATGAAGAATATGAAGAATGTGGTGCGGCTCGCCGCGCTGCCCGCGCCGGCCGTAGCGACGTCGCGAGGACTACATACCGCTAGTAGCGCGCCACGTTAGTAGCGGTATTATGTTAGGGTAAAGTTGACAGTTTTGTACCTTTGACTGACTATTTTTTAATTCATTCATTTCATATTATAGATCGAGCTCAGTGTAAACAGCAATTTTGTCTTTTTATAAAGAAATATTTAATAGTATTATACAATTTTTAAAACGACTGAACAGATTTTGATGAAATTTGTTAAGTATATACTTTGGCCCTAGAATAGGAAATAATGATACTTGTGTGTGTGTGTGTGTGGCGCCATCATCCATGTACACCAGATTTATAGGAACGTTAAAAAGTTCAACTTCTAGAAACTGGAAAGAACCTATTTACCTAGGTTTAAATACTAGGGTCACTTTCATGTATTAATACTCAAATATAATTATCCAACACCAGTGTGCTAGGAAGGGTAACCGAAAATACCGTTTGCCCTTTTGAACGACTTCCCCTTTTCAAAACCCAAAATACTGATTAATTAGTCCTTAGGTAGGATGACTGACAAACGTCAAAATTGGTGTATTGAAACTACGACGGCGGGCGGGACTATAACTATACTTACATAAATTAGGAGTAGGTACTAGGTACCTACTAGGTTGTTGTATATTTATTCGAACAAAAATATGAGTATAGGTACCTATCTTCTAAACTAGGTAGGTAATTATTAGGTTCATAAAACTAAGTACGTATATTTACATAGTTTAGATAAAGTTCGTAATGCGTAATGACCAAGTATGCTTTGAAGATAGGTAAGTACTTACTTTATTACGCTAACCATGTGTCGGATCTTTTTTTTACTTTATTATTCTTTTTTTTTTGTTGCGCTTATCTCCCATTATTGCGTCAGTTCTGTAGCGCCGTTTGTGGTGCGTAAATGTTGAGCGCAACAATTTTTTTCTGTCGGGAAAATTTTATGGAATTGTGTTTTTGCAAAGGAAACGTGTTAGCAATAATCCTCTAATTTAACATATATTTTTTACAAAGCGAATGTATTTTAGTGAAAAATTGGTACATTTGGCGTCCCGATCAAAAGTGAATCAAGACCCCTAAAAATTGGGACGTCCCGCGCAAATTAGGACACCTGGCAACACTAAATGGGACAGTTCAGACTTATGCTGCCAAACCCTTTTTTGGGTGATGAGACGAGAAGGTCGTTCGTCTGATGATAAGCGCCACGCCTGCCTATAACAATTGCAGTACCGGCCGCCCAAAACTTTTAACACCATAAAAAGCAATGCGTAGCACTGCATTGCGCACATCACCCCGAGGCATCTTATATTAGAAAGAAAACCCTTGGGCAGATAGAAATGAGATGGGCAGATAGAAAACACTTTATCGCACTTAAGTAGAAAGAAAAAAGAATTACAATTGGTGCCTAGTAGTACCTACCTAATACAAAATTTCCTATAAGTACAATTGGCGGCCCTATCGCTAAGCAGTGATCTCTTCCAGATAACCATAGGGTAAGGAAAACAACATTTAGTAAAAAATATTAAGTCTCATATTCCCAGTAATTTCGCTGGCTACAATGTCCTTCAAACCGGAAACCAGTAATGCTTGCGCACTACTGCTCAAAACTACTGCTTTGCTGTAAAAACTAACCTATCATAAGTAAAAAAAAACTTTTCACGATTTTGACACTGATTAATTAATAGTAGGTAATATAGACACACGTATGAAAACCAAGGTAAAGGCTACTTGATTATGCATAGTAGCTTAAATATGTCAAAATCGTTCCGTTAAAGTCACAAAAATATTAAATATAATTTAGCAACCAACTATCTAGGTTCCCTAGGTACGCACGTACAGCAATAAAGTTACCGTCTTAAACACAAGTACCTATACATTTTTACAAAAAATCCGACTTTACTGTATCTTCAAATAAGTCCAAGGTCAAATTTAATATCGATGAAATTTATATAGGACCATCTCGTAGCTGTACTGAACTGAACGCATTTTTGAAATTGGTCAACAGTTCGCGTAGAAATCGGTGAACATACATAAAAAAATATATACACTGTGAAACACAGCACCCCCTCTTTTTGAAGTTGGTGAAAAACAAAACTGGCCAGCTCAGTTAATAGCACGCCGCGCCACCGTGTGCCGCACATTACGCTAGTGTGAGTGCCTGTCGATGGCCTGTCGCACACAACCAACCCGTCCCGCGACCGCGCACTCGGCCCGGCGCGCGGCGCGGCGGCTGGTCCCTTGCTTGCGCGATATTGGTGGCCGTTCAGATTTTGTATTAATTTCTTATTGTGATTCCGAAAATGATGAATGAAAACTTAATATTTCCTTATGTTGAGATGTTATTCTAATTGTATTGTAACTTGACAATATAATCTGTGTTCCTAATATAACAATATTATAAATATCGTTGTTTTTAATACGAAACAAATAAGAAGATAACATGTCAAAACGTCGTAAAAAGTTTTTAGGAATGAAATATAATCAGGAACATAGATACATATTATGCGAATCCGAATAACAGCATGATATACTGAAAATATTCTCAAATTACAAATGATTTTGAAATACGGGTACGCGTTTTTTATTACTATGGAAGATAGCGCCATCTAGCCGTTTATGTCCGTACCACTACGAATGAGAGCACCCTCGTTATCATTCAAAACCGCCATTGCAAAATGCATATTTTGCAATATGATCGATTTGTGACACTTAGGGACATCTAGCGCCTTAGTAGGAACTAAATATCGGGGTACGGTGTTTTGTATGGCGATTGTTAGTCCTCTTGTATATTTGGTCCATGGTCGCAAGTAAGAAAAGTAGTCGGCTGCGCTGTTATGATTATTTCCGAATCGCAAATACAGAAATCCGAGTTCGCAAATACAGAATCATGATAGACTCGCTTCAATTGTTAAGCACGTGTTCGACGATTTGTTCTCGTATTTTCCGTGCCAAACATGGGTTGCCGTATAAAATATACGAAATTGTCCTAAACAGGTATGCCCCATCACCGATTATGGAAACGACGACGGTGTATTGCACTATTAATCTCTAGGTTTTTCGAACCGTGGAATAAAATTTTCTATATAAAGTTTAGAACTCTATTGCATACCCCCTAGTGGTAATTTTGTAAAAATAAAAAATACATAATTCATTTTTTACTTTATAGTTTATTTAAACGTCTGTCTGTTGTGTGAGTTTGTCGTTTGTCCCAAGAAAAAACTACAAGTAAACGGAAAAGTACAATTTAGTGACTGGGCAACTAAAGATATACGGAAAAGTAGAGACATTATGTTTGATTAATATTACCAAAAATCTTTGACATCGAGTAAAGATTTCCATGACTATGTTAGACGTTATTCAAAAATATTTAAGACTGTTTGCATTCGCGATAAATCATTGTTTTTAAGTCATAAAATACGAAAATCAAATAATAAAATTAAAGCCGTTTGGAAGACCATAAACACGGAGACTGGTCGTATCAAGGCGAGGGATTCTGAATGTAAGTTAATAGTTTATAATCAACAAGTCTCTAGTCCAAAATGTGTAGCCAACGCCTTTGAAAAGTTATTTTCTAACATACCGTTAGATGTCACTAAATCGCTTAATTCTAGTCCCAATGTAGCAGAGGCTCTCCTGAAAGATATCTTCCCATTAGACTTACCAGATTTTCAATTCAGATATACTTCCACTTTTGAAATTATCAAAACATTCAGATGCCTTAATGTAAAAGCTACGGAAGATTTATGGGGCCTCTCCGTAAAAATGTTAGAGTCAATAATAGAAATCATCGCACCACATCTCATAGCTTATATTTAATTTGTGCATTGATACAGGTTCATTTCCCGACTTGATGAAAAAAAGTAAAGTTACTCCCATCTTCAAGTCAGGTAACAAAACTGACCCCTCGAATTTTAGACCAGTTTCTGTGCATCCGGCTCTAAGTAAAATATTTGAAAAACTATTGTCTCATTTTAACGAACACAGAATATTGAACGAGAATCAGTTAGGTTTCACGAAAAGCAGATCAACAACAAGATGCCAGGGTACATTTAGTTACCGATGTGCTCTTGAAGCTTGGGAGAGTTCACAGGATACCATTGGAGTTTTTTGTGACCTCTCCAAGGCTTTTGACTGCGTAGAGCACAGTACTCTGATTCGTAAACTCCACCACTACGGAATTCGTGGAACTGCTCTGGATCTTGTAGAGTCCTACCTAACTGACAGGCTGCAAAAAGTTGGAATAAATGGCGTCTCTTCATCTGGATTTTTAGTCAAAATGGGTGTACCACAGGGTTCAATCAACGTACCTCCAAGGCATTGTCGTGTTAGAAACCTGCTCCATGTTTCATTAGCACGCACCATTTACCGTCAAAATTCTTATATTATTCGATCATCTATAGCTTTTAACAGCATCATGAATTCTGAACTCTCCAGTATAGATCTGTTTACTAGTAGTATAGCGTCAGCAAATGCAATAATGTTCGAAAAGTATACCACCGCCTACGAGTTGTAGTGGCTATGCATGTTAATGACTAGAAATTTACTATTAAGATACTATTTTGTATGTTATCTTTTTTAACCGACTTCAAAAAGGAGGAGGTTTACAATTCGACGGTATGTTTTTTTTTTTTTTTGTGTGTTTGTTACGCGATTACTCCGCCAATTATTCATTGATTTCGATGATTCTTTTTTTGATTGGTAGGTAATACTTCAAAGGTGGTCCCATATAATTTTATCGAAATTCATTCAGTAGTTTTTGAAAAAAATAGCAAAAACAAAAAAATATAAGTTTAATCTTCAAGTCGGTTCTTGTTTTTTTCGTAACCAACTTTCTAAAGGTGGAGGTTTGTATTCGACTGCTTCACCTGCTTCACCCAGGGTTGACTTCCGGTGAGGGAACTCCTCAACGGTGAATAGTACAGACACAACATTTCGTAAATGGATTTAACCATAATAGCCTGTTCTAAATTCCATCATGACATGGCAGATACACCCAGGATTGACTTCCGGCGAGGGAACTCCTCAACAGAGAATAGGACAGACATGAAATTTTTTGTACATGCATTTAATTGTGATAGCCCGTTTTAAACTTCGTCATGATGTGGCTTCTAGATCATAAAAGCTTGTCTTTAAAAACTTTTCGAATTAATTTAATTAAAACTTGTTTTTTCACTAAAAAGGTTACCGACTTCAAAACCACAAATGGCACTCAAAAGTAAAAAATAAATTAATATAATTATCATAAGCGCTACCCACTCATATATTTGAAGTCGGTGCCAGCCAAGTCTAAAAGGTAATAGATAAATACTACCTACAAGTAGTACTTACTATATACATACATAGTATTTATCTACTACCTATTAGACTTGGCTGGCACCGACTTCAAATATATGAGTGGGTAGCGCTTATGATAATTATATTAATTTATTTTTTACTTTTGAGTGCCATTTGTGGTTTTGAAGTCGGTTTAGTGTTTTTTGAAAAATAATTTATTAACTTACTTTATTACTATCTGTGGAGACTTGTAATTGGCTCTTTGTTAGCTACTTGTACTCATGTTTTTGTAATTGATAGCTGTAAGTCCCCCAAATAAAATAAAATAAAAATAAAATAAATTAAATGACTTACCTTTTATGGTGAAAGACCTTGCAGACATTGTACTTTTTGCGGATGATACATCGATAATCTTTAAGGTAGATAGGAAGGATAGTGAACTAGTACACGTAAATAATGTATTAGATATTGTGTCAAATTGGTTCGCTGCCAACAACTTGTTATTAAACGCGAAAAAGACGAAATGTTTTAAGTTCTCTTTGCCCAATGTTAGACATGTAGAGCCAAACGTAATGCTTAATGGTGATAAACTCAACACAGACAAGGCGACGGTATTCCTAGGTATAGGCATAGACTCTAAGTTGCAGTGGGGAAGAATAATATTGTCAAAAACAAACATAAAATATTGTAACAAAAGTTCTAAAAAATATGCTCCTCAGTTTCTTGCCGTATCTTCTGAGTAATGTAGTGGTTCGTTTTCCGATACGGTGGTAGAGTCATTGTAATAATTGACGTTCATAATGTGCGTCTGTGACGACAAAATTGAAATAAAGAACTTTTGAATTGAATTTGAATTGAACTGAATTTGAAACCGAGTTTTTAGGGAATCGAACCAAGACATCAAATTTTCCATAAAAACTTTAGAACTTATTTGCACCCCATACAGAAGCAGTTCAGAAAAAAAAAACTGTTTATTTTGAACTTTATTTGTACCGAGATTTGAGTGAATGAAAACATCATACACACAAACTTTTGCATTTATAACATTATTAGGATTAGGATTTAAACCGAGTTAGGTCTCTCGTATGCGGCAGGCCGTCTGGGTAGGTACCACAGCTTTGCCAGTTATTCTGCCGCCAAGCTGTAGTGCGCAAGCGTTACTGTGTTCCAGTTTGAAGGGCTTTGTAGCCAGTAAATCACTGGGCATATGAGTCTTAATATCTGATGTCTCAAGCGTTGTGCTAGCCATCAGGCGAAACATTTTTTTGTGTATATTATATATTACATTATGTATTATAATATTGTTTACATTATATAAAATATTACATAATACATTCTAGATTATATCATTCTATATTAGGATTAGGATCTAAACCGAGTTTTGAGTGAATTAAACCAATCAATAAAATTTCCAAACAATGTTTAGAACTCTATTGCACACCCCCTAGGGGTAGTATTGAAAAAATAAAAAATACATGGTGTATATACTTTAGTTTTAAATTTATTTATACCAAGTTTTGAATGAATGAAACAATAATTACAAGAAAACCATACAAACTTTAGAATGCCTTTACACTTCTTTTAGGGGTAGTTTCGAAAAAATAAAAAACACGTGGTTTAAAATGTATGTTAAAGTTAATTTGCACTGAGTTGTGAGTTAATCGAACCATGGAACAACATTTTTACTGAAAAATAGAACTCCCATGCACACCGCCTAGAGGTAGATTTGAAAAAAAAAAACGTGTTTGATTATTTATGGTAAAGTTCATTTGTACCGAGTTTTGAGTGAACTGAGTCAAGGAATAAAAAAAAATCCATACAAACTTTACTACCCTGTTTTACCCCTTGGGACTGATTTTTAAAATGTACATAGCTTTTGTGTGAATTCAGTACTTAAACTATCTACATTTCAAATTCCATCAAAATCGGTTCAGTCGTTACGGTGATACGTGGTAACAAACATCACACACACAAACTTTCGCATATATATTATTAATAGGATTAGGATATGTGTGTAGTTCTCACGAAATCACGAAATTCGGTCATGAGAAATAATTAACAAATTTTTAAATTATTTTGCATTTATTTTTTATGGGTTTCGTAGTACTTATGATAATACATTTTAATTATATAGTGGTCCCAAGAATAAACGTGTTTTAAAATAATTATAAGGATATTTAAAAAAAATAAGAGTAAGGATTGACTTTAAAAGTAATTCATGAACCTCTGATAATAAAACAATGTTCATTTTTAATGAATATCTTTTAAATTAGTTTTAAAATATTATTTCTAACATTAGTAGGAACTATTGTTTAGAAATCATAAATTATTGCAGTCTGCAGATGCCATCATATTGCATCTAGGCAGTACTAAACGAAAAACTTACAAATATATTTGCTTACTTTAAAATTAACTCAACTTAATATCTGAAAAATCTTAAAGTAAAGAAATATTTATTATGTTTTTTAGTTCATCATCATCAGTTTTTTAATTGTTCAGTAATAACTTCCAACGAATGAACCTTTTTTTTTTCACAAATTCAGAAATTTTGACGTTCTTTAAGAGTGCTGGGACCAGCTTCAGGAGACGTCTGACAATCTATGCTTGTCTTTGTCAACTCATAAAGCATTATTGTATTGTATTGTATCTCTAACGAAATTTCTCTCGTTTTCTATTTCATCCTTCGATCAATTTCATCTTTCAATCTTTCCTGAAACTTGGCTATATCTCTTGCTTTGCTTATCTTTTTTTTTCTTGGCATTATTTGGACCTACAAAAAGTTGGCAGCGGTAAATTCGAGGGTTAGCTAAAGCAAACCATTAACTAACAATTGCACATAATTAATTTTTAGAAAAAAACAAAAACCGACTTCAATGTATCTTCGAAGTCCAAAGTCACATATCGATGAAATTTATATGGGACCACTTCGTAGCTATACTGAACCCAACGCAAAAATAATTTTCCAAATCGGTTCACAAATGACGGAGTTCTGAGGTAACAAACATAAAAAATAAAAAAAATACAACCAAACAGAGAACCTCCTCCTTTTTTGAAGTCGGTTAAAAAGGCAAGCGGACCTAGTCTTAAATCATTCCCTCATAAATCATCATTCGGTTATGCGGTTCATACGGTTAGGGAATGACGAAATAAAGCATAATCGAAAAATCTCGTGCCATAACCGTATTTAAAAAAAGATTTTTCGTATGAGTTAACTAGTCCCGAAAACCTACTTCAATGTGTAATTAATAATTGTTAAAGTACTTGCCCCATTGAGGAATGACACTATAGAGTCCTTGACAGCGTAACACTTTTGGAAAGCAATAGTTTTTTGACAGTAGTTTTGGAGTGTTTACCATACCTATGAAAAATTCTCCCATTCGCTTGAATGAAAATGTAACGTGTTCTGCGTTGCATTGCAGCCACTATAACTTCAGAAGTTCGTGGTTGGTCTGTAGGACATCTGTACTATTCTGTACCCCCGAGTGATAGAATAGGGATGTAAGGAATATGCATATGCTGTCGAAATATCTAGAAATTACTTTTTATGATAGACTCCTGTAAACAGATCAAAAGGTGAAGGTCTCTTTTAGGAGGCCGACTAATGAATACGTTCTAGCGTGGCCACAGAATAATAGTACAGATTTCGTACCTTTTACAGACCAACTACCTACGACTTTCTGAAGTTATAGTGGCGGCGCTACAACGCAGAGCTCGAATGCAATTGCGGTTACTACATTTCCTTACGGTATGCTTCTTATGCAATCATTAATATTTTGTTGTTAACCAGGTTTTATTTAGGATTAAACCAGTTAGGTAAATAAAATAATCAAATAAAATATATGACACATTTATACAATATACATACATTCATTATTTCCATACAGGTAAAATTTACAATAGAAGAACTAGTATTTTGACATAATTTACAAGACTGCAGCACAACTGATACTTAGGATATAGGTAGATAGATAAACACAATGTTAAAAAAAACACTTGAAGTATTCTAAATAGCATAGTGTCTCAGTTAAATGTCATACTGTCGGAGTAGATCACAGACGTACTTATGAAAGTCAATTATTACATTGACTATACCACCGTATTGGATAACACTAACTATACATAACTGTCAATTCACTACACTAACCCGAAACGATTTGTCCTTTTGTGTCCTGAACAGCCTTGACGTTCACATGATGAAGTTTACGTTCATGAACTCGTTCTCACTATGTGGCGTTAATTAGGATTGGAAATCCGAGATTCGTTGCTTACATTTTTATGGTAGGATTGTGATCCATCAATGGAATTGGATGATTGGCCATAGTGATCGACAGCAAGGACCTGTAAGATAAATTTATTACACAAAATAAGAACTTATTTACAACATATGTTCTTACATAAGAGGCGAATGCCTTTACTATTAAAACAATTCTACTCTCTTCTTACTAAACTTTAACTTTTTAATTTCAAATTAAATAAAAACTATAATCATTAACTACTTTTATTACCTATATCTTAATTAAATGGTTTAAGAATGCACAATTTTAATACATTTAACATTTTACACAAATATGCAATTTGTTACCCGACGTAATGGGAACTGAAATGTTTATACGATGACCACACTGACACACGAAACTGCTCAATGTTGTTTTAACAAAATAACACCGAAAACTGAATATATCATGCCAAATGCAGGTTCTAATAGTCGAACCCGATGTATAGTTACATCCACATAAATTATAGTTACCGAAAAACATCAATAAACATAAGAAAAACACATACCTTTGAAAACTTAATCTTTCAGAACAATTTTCACTTCACCATGAATGGAACACCCGAACATTTTTAACCGACTTCAAAAAAGGAGGAGGTTCTCTGGGCGATTGTATTTTTTTTATTTTTTATGTTTGTTACCTCAGAACTCCGCCATTTATGAACCGATTTGAAAATTCTTTTTGCGTCGGGTTCAGTATAGCTACGAAGTGGTCCCATATAAATTTTATCGATATGTGACTTTGGACTCCGAAGATACATTGAAGTCGGTTTTTGTTTTTTTCTAAAAATTAATTATTTCACATTCAATTCTAAATTGTTTCTAATACGCATTCACAAAGATTCACTTAAAAATAATAAGAAATACCACAACACAAATTAAAAAACCACAAGCCGACCCTGCCTGACCACTATTTTGACTTAACACGTCATGACCAATGTTAAGAAAATGGGTTACGCGATAGAGACAATATGATAATAGTTGTACCTCGTTTTTTATAAGAGCCTGTTGTATAGCGCTATCCTTTTTTTTGGGTCGGAAAACTTCTTAATTATCCCTCTATAGTGTGAGACCTCAATGCCCGCACCGCTAGCGCGTCTATCCCGCTCGCTCTCAATATCGCGACGCGAGGCCGCATACGTTACGGCGCGGCGCCGCCCGTGCCGGCCGTAGCGACGTCGCGAGGACTACATACCGCTAGTACCGCGCCACGTTAGTATGTAAGGGTAAAGTTGACAGTTTGTACTTTTGACTAACTATTTTTAATTCATTCATTTCATATTATAGATCGAGCTCAGTATTAACGGCAATTTTGTCTTTTTAAAACGAAATATTTAATAGTATCATACAATTTATATAACGTTATTTACATATAGGTATATAACGACTGAACAGATTTTGATGAAATTTGGTAAGTATATACTTTGGTCTTAGAATAGGAAATAATGATACTTGTGTGTGTGTGTGTGTGTGTGTGTGTGTGTGCGTTTGTTTGAAGTACCTTCCGAGGACTTGAACCTGAATACACAAGGCACATCCGAGGACCTTTTCAAAGCGAGGACTTTTTTGTGGGACCTCGGATGGGCCTGACAACATAATCGTATTTTACGTGCGATTTTGAACCTAACTCTGCATTTAATAAGGCGATCTAAAAAGGTCCTCGTTTTAGTCATGAAGAGTCAAGTTCACCATGAATGGATCACCCGAATATTTTTTCACATTCAATTCTAAATTGTTTCTAGTACACATTCACAAAGATTCACTTAAAAATTATAAGAAATACCACAATACAAATTAAAAACCACAAGCCGACCCTGCCGGGCCACTATTTTGACTTAACACGTCATGACCAATGTTAAGAAAATGGGTTACGCGATAGAGACAATATGATAATAGTTGTACCTCGTTCTTGATAAGAGCCTGTTGTATAGCGCTATCCTTTTTTAGGTCGGAAAACTTCTTAATTATCCCTCTATAGTGTGAGACCTGAATGACTTACGCTTTGTTTTTATAGGCTGTGATGTAATGACGCTCAAAAATGTAATCTTAAAAATTTATGAATTGAACCGTTTTGCAACAGACACACTGATATAGACACGATGAATTCGCCATATTGATAAATCAACAGTACCACCAACTATGACAAACTAGTAGAACAGTTCATGTTTGATTAAAAATGCGTTCATAAATGGACTGTCAGTAAAGTTGTGAGGGAATGATTTATTTTCGTGAGACACATATGTAAATTCCCTTTTTTTATCCGTATTTACTTTATTACCCAAAATAATATTTTTTCATAAGTACATTATATTTTTAATCAATTAGTCAACCTTGTATAACTTTTACTAATTATTTTTTGTTGGAATAAAAAATTAAAAGTAATTTAATTTGGAGGTTGGGACACAGTGAGGGAATGATTCTAGGGACATAAAAGTATTCTTATATTAATTATACATATTTTTCGTAAATTATAACTTACACTCTTAGCCTCAGTAATGTAGATCGCAAGGAAATAATAGTAACTGTTATATGTTTGTTAGATTTTTATTAAAACTGGAAGGACAAGAATTTCGGAATTTGGTGAGAATTACCATGGACCAAATATACAAGGACTGTCAATCCCATACAAAGAATCACACCCCCTGAAAAAGCTCAAAATGCAGGCAATATCCAGATGGCGCTGACATTTAGCCTGAAGATAGTGGAATTGGCAATTAACGCCGATAAATTTCAATTATTTCTTCAGTTATATAGACCAAAAGTTGCCTAGTTATTTTTAATAATAAATATTGTTTGAATAATCTGCTTTTACGATACTGCTTCAAATGAGATAATGACCAGCGTTGATTATGCAAGACGATAGTTGGCGTTGTGGTACCAATCGATAAAAAGGAAGGTTACATTCCAAGTTACGCTTGTTAGCATGCCTAGATGGCGCAAATATAAAGAATAAGTTGTTATAATGCATGTTTGAACTAGGTACGTGAATTGAGTACGTGTGATGAATGATGAAAAGTAAATATTTTTATTATTAGGTACTCCTGATATAACTGCGAAAGTAACTTTGTCTGTTATTGTTACCTTAAACATAATATTATGTAGAAATGAACCACAGATTAAACATTATTATATGTAGAACAGTGTTGTCGTACGAAGTGGGCATTTTTGCCAAAAAGTCGTACGTTTGTAAAACTGATTATTTTTCGGAGTTTTTAATACAACGTTTTAACACAATAAGATTAAAATCGTTCGAATGACAGCTCAATTATTTTAGTATATATTAAAAACAAAATTACAAGGGATAAAGAAAACTACTTTCTACTCCTACTAATATTATAAACGCGAAAGTTTGTAAGAATATATGAATGTATGTATGTTTGTTACTCTTTTACGCAAGGTGGGTTCCCAACGAGTCACACCCAATCGAGTCACAGTGTTACTGGATAGGATTTTTTTCCCCATCCAGTCACACTGTTACTAGTTGCAACTTATTTCTACAAATGTGTTCCTAACTAGTCACACCGAGTGTAACAGTGTGACTCGATGGGAATAAAAAATTTTACTCTCCCATCCTGTCACACCTTACTTTTATCGAAATGAAAATTGAGAACCTACTTTATTGCACAAATCCATAAATACCAATAAAATAATAATGCATAAAATAAGTAGGTAATTATTAAGGGTTGTAAGAAAACTAAATATCAGCAGAAATCAACTATAATTAAATTTTAAAAATATTTATATATAGCTAAACTCTTTTTGCAAGTAAGAAACTAACTTTAAAAATATCACAATTGGTGAATAATATGAAATGAACGCATGAGCACAATATTTGCTATAACTTCTCTTGTCAGCAGTCTTTAGGATTACTAAAGATATTTTAGGATTAACAATAATTGTTAATTAACATAAAAATTTAAATATTTACGAAAACCTTTTTAGGTATGTCTCTTAAATCTATTACAGCTAATCGTTACATGACGATACAATATTCTTTTCTAAATATTTTTAACTAATATTAACATTTAGGAACTAACTTATCATTAAATAAAAAAAACTTAAATAAGTATTGAAGTGCACAATATTTGCATTATCTTCTCTTTTTATTAGCCTTAAGGATATATCACAGTCAATCATCTTATCATATTCACAGCAATTGTTATATGTTTCTTTTTTACTTTTTTAGCTTTACTATGTCATTGATTAAATTTTCAAAAACATGCGTATGTAACTAAACTTACTTTAACTTTAAAAATATCACAATCGACAATATTGAATAAACATCGAAGCGCACAATATCTGCATTAACTTCTCTTCATAATCAGCCTGTGTATCTATCACAGTTAATCATCATATTTATAATTATTATTATTATTATGTTTAACTCTAATTTCGTAAGATTTCTAAAATATGGCCCACTGTTGCTTGACCTTGAACCAACTCAAACTGCGCTTCTTTAATTAATTCGTCTTTTAGAATAGTCTTCTGAGCTCGTTTTTTCTGACATGAGGGTACATTGTGTTGCCGTTGAATATTTCGAAAGGTGTACAGAACGCAGTCTTCTTTTAAAATTTGCAAAAAACGCATAATATTGGGATTCTGTTTTCCCACAGTCTTGTTTAGTTTGCTATGCCATGACTCAAGAGAATTTGTAGTGCGATGTGGCTCTCCGAAAACACACCAAATTGGGATAAATTCATCGCGCAGCCATTGCTTTTCCATATATTTTATAAACTTTTTTGTTTCATTATCTTCGGTTCCATATCTAGCATTGATGTACACCCAGCCATTTATTATTTCGGTTTGGGGTAGCAAAGGTAGAACTGCACTGAGTTTGACCATACGTATCTGTTTTATGTCATTGGATTTGGTCATTTTCAATTCACGTCCTTTTTTGAAAATCGCCTGGCTATAATGAAAATAACATCCTTTTAATATAACCGCCGGAAACACTGTGGAAATGGCTTTAATAGCCGCTTTTTCGAAATCAACTTTAAATTTAACTGGGTTCCAACCAGGGAGTTGAGATTTTATTATGTTAAATAATATGAAGTAGCTCTCTGCGTTTCTATTGCTCATTAGAGCGTATATTAAAGGTACAATGCCATTTAGATGCATTGTACTACCTACATCCCCGTGTATGGTATATAACTGATCAAATGGCAATGGGCAACTTTTAAAGGTGCCATCGCCGTAGAATTGTGTTACTTCACATACAATTTTCCTCGCCAGAATTATTCTTGTTCCATCGTTTCCCGAGTAGTCGGCTAGTAAGAATTTTTGATATTGATGTGGTATTTCCACCTTTTTGTGCTGCATTTTTGAAATTTCAGCCTGCATATTTCTTTGTCTATAAAGTGTGCTTTTGACACTTGAAAAGTTAGGGATTTTAGATATAATGTCTAAGCCTGAATCTTTGAGTTTCCCTAACATCAAATTATAACTCTGTGGAATGCTAGGGAATTCCGGCGTCGTCGACGTAGTTCTCAGTCCGTGAAGATTTTCTTCTATTTCATTTTTTGCAAAATCAGGTGTGCATTTATGCGGAGTCTCTTCTAGGATTTGTTCGTTTTCGTTCTAAAAGTAAATGAATAAAATATAAATATACACATTTATTCATTAACTTAGTTTACACATGTCTTAGTGGTAACTTGAGCCGTGCGTATGGCGTACGTAGTTCACGCGAGTGTATATACATCAAAACTAAATAAACGTAATGTTGAAAATAAAATACCAAACATGAAAGACATATCAGTCAATAAATATAATATTCATGTCACTTTGAATAAATCAAGTAAAAGTTTAAGATAATTTTAGAATTAATTTATAGGTAATAATCAAAATAATTATTAGTAATAAGAAAAGTCAAAAGTATAACATTTTGTAGGTATAAACAATGCAATGTCATACAATCATCATCAAACTAAAGATCGTAAAGAACGTTTGCTGAAGTACACTAAGGTAATAAATGAAGTGATAAGTATATTTTAGGTAACTAATGTAATTTAAACTATAAATACATATAAAAAATAAAATAAAGCTATAAACACTACTAAATAAAAATGTCAGTGTTAAAACATAGAGAAACTCGGTAAGTAGATTACTTACTTTGGTTCTTAAAAGTCCCTCACATTCTTTTCGTTTCGTGCACGCCCACACTATCAAGCCATTACAGTGTCTTCTTCTTACGTAATATTGGTGTCCTCCACGAAGAAGTATAGTTCCACCGTTTCGCTTAACGTACACAAATTTGTTGTTATTATTTACTGAACTGCTTGGCCCCTCCGCGTCCGCCATTTTAACAAGCGCGTTGTGCACTGGCGCTAGACGCACACTGACCAACTGCTGCGATGCTGTTGCCAGCACTAAAAAATATCAACTAATAATTTGGTATAAAAGAAAATAGAATCAATAAGTATATATCCATATTTTATTAGTATCAAAATAATATTATATAATAAATAGATTAGACCGTAACGATATAAATTTCGGTACGTTATTTACTAACTAGAACGGAACAATATTTATTTTGATCCGCTCTTGTTAGTGTTCCCTGGTAGCGTTATAAAAATTCATAACGTTACGAAGGAACAAAAAGAACAAAACGAAATTTATTTCGGTTTTCAGTCCTTGCTTGTGATCTTTTGGAACGTGAAACCTCATTTAAAATAAAATATCACAGGTTAGGTCAGTTTGTTATACTTCATTTAAGAATAAAACACAGATAAACACAAATATTTTTACCTTACACAAATGATAAAATTCAAGAATTTCACAAAAAATATAGGGGTAGTTGAGATATATATCATACTTATTGATTTGACAGATCGATTTCTAGGCGTTAACGCCATCTAGTAGCAGAGTAGAATCGTGCCAGTGTTACTCGATGGGATTTTGACTTTCCCATCGAGTCACACTGTTACTCATTGCAACAAAGTTTTTTAGATGAGTTCCCAACGAGTCACACCTAGTGTAACAGTGTGACTGGATGGGAAAAAAAATCCCATCCAGTAACACTGTGACTCGATTGGGTGTGACTCGTTGGGAACCCACCTTTCACGCAAAAACTACAGGAACTGATTTTGATGAAATTTGGTATGTAGGTACTTTAGGACTTGGAATAGCACATAGGCTACTTTTATCCCGGGAAACCGTGGGTGGAACCGCGGGGCGCAGCTAGTAACAAGATAAGTTATGCCACTGTGTGTAACTCAGCGTAAGCCGTTTGCAACTTCAGTTTGAGGCGCGCCGCGCGGCGAAAATAAGTTCTAATCTCGGTTTGGCTGCGCACCCGCCACGCGCGCGCGCCTTCTCATCACGCTTAGCGTGAGTCCATTCATAGAAAAATAGGCAAAGTTACTATTTAGTAATCTGTGTCGAAGGCACATCAAAGCATTTCTATTTAAAGATGTTTATTATTTGCATTACTTTTTTTGCGAATCGATAGTGAATGAACAGTTTCTCTGCAAGGCTTAGATCTCAATATTTTATCAGTCTAATAAATATAAAACCGTCCGACGAAGACGTCTCTTTAGACAACTAGACAGGGCAATCGTGTGGGGTATGAGGGGCGAGGGGCGAGTAGCGCGAGCCCGAACTTTAGAGTATATATAACTAGGTATAGAGCGCGCGTATCGTACTTGTCGCCCAATGCGCAGCGTAGGCAAGTAAACTAGTGATGGGTAATAATTGTACGCCGTGACACGGACACATGGTACCTATTGTATTGTTGTGTATGTATGTTATGTCTTGTGTACACCTATAAGTGTAATTTTAATAAGTGAACATTATTTATTTTAATGTATGAATGTATAAGATGCATGTGTAGTACCTATGTGAAATATGTATGGGATATGAAATAAGAAAGTCAAAGTGATGCGTTTACCAAAGAACAGCATTTAATTTTTATTTATATAGATTACTAGTATTTTAAATCGCAAGCACAGATAACTGTGTCCGTGTCCGATGTACCGGTGTAAACTATTGCTCGCCATACTCATAACTCATAACTCATAACAAACATCATTATCGAATAGGCCGAACGCGTCACATCACTATTTGTGTCGACAATCTTAGCGGGGCTGCGGGGCAGTGCGGGTGGTACGTGCAGCCCCGCGTCTCACGTCTTTTTCACCCCCGCGAAACGAAACGAACTTTGAACTTAAAAGTATTAAAAATTGGCTTACCGGTGAAATGTGATGTTAGAATTCTGTTTAATGTGTTTCCGAGTATTGTTTTTACAACACCCGTGCCTACTGTTCCCACTTGAGAACACGCGCTCTATACCTAGTAATGTATACTCTATGGCCCGAACTGTCTAGGCTAGGGTTACTTTTTTCGGGACACGGCTTTCAGGGCTAACGTGTGTTTGTATATTTTTTATTTTTTATAGTAAATAAATATTTATTTATAGGTGTTATAGATCATGTTAGTTGATATTGACACTAGCTGTTTTCTGCGACTTCAATTGCTTGGACGACAAGAGTCTATAGTCGTCTATTTTAAAAAAGCACATAAAGAAGATGTCACATACATAAGTTCAGACTTATAGTACCTACCTAAAAGTAGGTACTAAATAATTTACAACAATGAGTATACATATAATTTGAAAAATTTATTTGAAAATGTACCTACACAAGAAGTAGGTAATATAATATTATTTAAGGTAGTTAGAAAGGAATTTTTTTTCCGAAATCAATTCCGGGGATTTCAGGACATTTTTCCCCACTGATGGGGATTTCGGGAATAAGCCAACAGCAAACCCATAACCCATAGTCGCCTTTTTTCCTAGACCATTTTAGCAAGACCCCCCCCAGTATACGAAAGCGTGTACTACGTCAGTAATCGGTCAAAGTCAAGTTGTGTCTTGTAGCCACCTAACCGTTTCTGATGGAATGGGACTAGTCTTGCCAGGTCTAGTGTCAGGTCTAGTGTAGTGTCAAATTTCGGAAATGAAGGTTAAAATAATCGGGATTTTGGTTTTTAAATCAGGACAACTACAATGGCTACAAAAGAAAACTGGATTTTATAAATCAGCGTGTATATTTTTAACGGATAGTCAGTTTAAATGGTAGAACAAATAAAATTCTCTAAAATATAACAAAATTCAAACGTTACCATTTCGACTGTTCATAATCATTAAGTTCGTGTCTTTTTTTATCGAAATTATAGAATAAAGTACAGACTACAGAGGTAAGTGAAAAATCAGGACATTTGGCGTCCCGATCAAAAGTCAAGAAAAACGACTGTTAACAAAGTTAATAAACAGTGGATACAATCCTTATCGTTACGCGCAATTTCTTTCAGGCAACATTTGAATGGATAGGAATTTTAAAAGAAATATTGCAGTCAGTGCGGTGTACATTATAAATCCAATTAATAGCTTGTAATATAGTTTATTAATTAATTGGCTATATTAAAAGCTATTAATTAATAGCTTGTAATATAGCCGCAGCACGCGGCAGGTATGAAAACTAAGGCAAAGGTTCCTTGATTATGCATATAGTAGCTTAAATATGGCAAAATCGTTTCGTAATAGTCAATACAATATAATTTCGCAACCAAATACTTAGGTTACCTACTTACGCAGGTATTAATTTATAATGACTCCTGGGGTTGGATCTCAGTCAAGAGATAAGCGCTGCCGTTAGTTATCAGGATTCACACAGTGGGTCTTGTGCAATAAGTAGACTTCCGACTTGTTTCAAAGCTCTTTATTTAGTTTAATCATCATCGACGTTCTTAAGGTACGTCACAATGAATCTACCACCGTATCGGAAGAAGAACCACTACTCAGAAGACGCGGCAAGAAACTGAGGGGCATTCTTTTAGAGCTTTCATTAATGTCTATTCGATACACCAATTAGAATTTAACAATAACTAATAAAATAACTAATTCAATTATCAAAACAATAATTCTTAGGTTTAGAAGTATGGTACCATAATTCATCTATACGTCCGACCGCTCCGCTTTCCAACAAGGGACTGAGCCGTAGACAAGTGAGCCGTGCTCTAAGCTGTAACGCCTTTTATAGCCGTCAGCCTGTCAGTTTCAATCTCGTTATGATTATTTTAGTCTATGGTCAGCTATTTTTATTTTCATAACGATAAGGCGGTTATAGCATGATTATAGCCTTAACAGTTGATACATTGGCTTTTAATTATATTAATTATATTAAACAATTATAAAAATATCTAACACGGCCATACTGACATGTACTTTGCTCTCGAAGTACCAATTTTAATTCTATTGTCATTCTTCTATCTATCGTTCTTTTGTCGTTCGATTGTCTTGTCGTTCTATTGTCATTTCTTTTTCAATTTTTTTTTTCGTTTTTTTTACTTGAATAAATTTTTCTATTATAAATCCTTTAAAATCAATGCCAAAAACAGTATTAAACTAATGTAACTATAAGTTTACCTTATAATTGACTAGCCTTAATTACCTTTATATTGCAATATTTATACATACATTTTTAACTATTAATACAGTAAATGGACAATGGTGTGAGGATAGAGGAAGGGACTTACGACTTTACGAGGTCACTGGTTTCTGAACTGCTCTTCTCCTCACAAGGTCTTCTTTGAGGATCGGTGTCACGATCGCGTGTTCACCCCGGGGCGAGAACTAGGGTGACTTCGTGTGAGTTGCGAACACGACCGTGCGCGACACTGGCTTTTTCGGAAGTGCGGAGTGAGGATACTTAGGATGCGGGGGTTGTGGGAGGAAATTTGAAAGTGTGCGTTTTGTGCGTTTGTGTGCGTAGAATGAGTTTGGATACAGTTATAATATACCATAGAGTAATATTCATTTTTTGGCGAAGACAACTCCGCCGGCCTAGAGGTTTTCTCTAAGTTGAGTAAGCGTGATAAGAAATAAATTGTCGAATAGTTAAAAAATATATTTTATTTTATAAAACTTAAAATATTGTTACTGGCTTGGAAGTGGCGCCAACCGAACTACGGGCCTTACATAAGTTCCTGTAGTCGTGCGCACTTTACAAGCTCTTATTACGGAGTCTCGACCGGGAAATAACTCTTCCACCACCCCAATCGGCCAGGAAAGTGGGTGCGCGTTTTGATCTTTGATGATGACCACAGACCCTAACTTGATGGGTTTGGAAGGCGTGTTCCATTTTTCGCGTTGTTGTAAAGAAGTTAAGTATTCTTGGCTCCAACGGCGCCAAAAGTTATGTGTTAACTTACTCACAAGTTGAAACCGAGTTAAGCGATTATCGGCTATAGTAGTTAAATCCTCAGAAGGTAAAAAATTGAGTGGCGTTACATTTAAGAAATGGTTTGGCGTTAAAGCGGTTATATCCGACGGATCTGATGAATTCGGATGTATACACAGAGGACGACTATTTAATAGTCCTTCAATCTGCACGAGTACAGTTGAAAATTCCTCATAAGTTGGCGTATGTAGGCCAACCACCTTCGCTAAGTGAGTTTTAACACAGCGAACATTTATTTCGCTGAGTCCATTAAAATGTGGACCATAAGGAGGGCTGTGCTTGAACTGAATGCGATGAGATAAGAGTTCTTGATTAATATAGTTGTGAAAAGTAGTGGACTGTATAAGATTGTAAATTTGGTCTAGTTTTCTTCTCGCGCCAGCAAAGTTTGTACCTCCATCGCTATAGATCATTGATACAGGTCCGCGGCGACTCACAAAGCGTTTAAATGCAGCTAAGAATAGGTCTGAGCTTAAGTCGGATACTAATTCTAAGTGCACAGCCTTCGTGGTTAGACAAACAAATAAGCAAATATATGCCTTTTGGCTCTTGACACCACGATGACGTATATGCGTTATGTGAAATGGACCAGCATAATCCACGGCTGTGTTAACAAAAGCTTTCGCTTCCGAGACCCTAAATGAAGGCAGATCACCCATTTGCGGCGTAGTGAACTTAGGGTTTAGTCGAAAACAAATGTTACACGCGTGAACGCGCTGTCGGACTAAATTTCGAGCTGATAGTATCCAAAACTTTTGTCTAAGTAATGGAAGCAACAAAGAGGGTCCAGTGTGCAAATTCGATTTATGAAAGTGATCAACGATCAACTCCGTGATGCGTTCTTTGGCGGGAAGTAACATAGGGTGCTTCTGACCAAAGTTTAGTTGAGAGTGTTTCAGCCTCCCTCCTACCCTTAAGATTTGGTTCCTCTGGTCAATGAAGGGATTGAGCTTAAAAATGCGTTTACTACACGTTTTATTATTTTTGATCGCATCAAAATCAGCGGTGAAGTGTTTATGTTGAACATAGCGTATTACATAATTTTCGGCGAATTCTATATCTGCGACGGTAATTTCCGTATTTTTAGGTAATAGTTTTATAAATCGTAAAACATACACCGTTATTCATAATAATTTTAACCAATCGTAGACGCGTTCTGCTATCTCGCCGATCGAATATGACCGAACTGGAGCTTCAGGTGGTAGCGTAATATTTACTGTCAGAGCAACCGGTTTTTAGATTCTAGGAAATCATTTCCGTTCACTTGAAATAGTGTTATGGGCCACTCTGAGATGGGTGCGCGGAGCCACTGCGGTCCGTGAAACCAGAAGTCACAGTTTAGTAACGAGCTCGGTGGGCTAGGTCGCGTGATTTTGTCTGCGGCGTTTTCTTGGCTTCTTACATGATACCAATGATGAGCGGGCAATTTCGAGTTTATTTCTGATATGCGATTTGCGACGAACGTATGAAATTTGTAAGACGGCGAGTGAATCCATGTGAGAGTGACTGTGGAATCTGAGAATGCGTAAATGTTGTCAATTTTACAACGTTTCGACAATGTTTCGACTACCGAGTTAACAAGATTCGCTAAAAGTAGGGCAGCACAGAGTTCTAAGCGTGCGAGGGATATCTTTTTAAGCGTAGCTACCCTAGACTTTGCGGTAAGTAAATTCGCAACTCCGTTAGCGTGCGCATCTGAGCCAACTCGTATATATACGCAGGCTCCATAACATGCCTCGCTGGCGTCGGCAAAAGCGATAACTGTTACGTGGGCGCTAGAATAAATACCTACATGCCGCGGAATTTTAATTCGCTCTAGACAAGGTAGTTCATCGCGAAACTTTATCCACTTGTCATGGATTGAACTCGGTACAGGATCGTTCCAATCAAGGTTAGACGTCCAGCACTATTGAACGAGAAGTTTCATGTAGGTACTCACAGGATTTAGCAAACCTAGAGGGTCATGTAAGCGAGCTGTAACCGACAGAATAGTGCGTTTTGAGCATGCCGGTATATCTGAGTTAATTTTAAATTGAAAGTTATCTTCAGTCGGTTTCCATTGCAAACCTACGATCTTTGTTTTTGCTGCCGAGGGTGAATCATCATCGAACTTAATGATATCCGGATTTTTATGCGATAACGGTATCTTACTCATGAGTTCACAGCTATTTGAGATCCATTTAGTAATATTAAATCCGCCGGCCTTGAACATCTCCACCATTTCGTGGTAAATCTGTTCAGCCTTTTCTAACCCGTCTACGGAAGTTATAAAATCGTCCATATACATATTATTTTGAACTTCATAAGTTGCGAGAGGGTACGAGCTTTGGTTATCAGTGGCGAGTTGACGAACTGATCGTAACGATAAAAAAGGCGAGGAGGTTAAACCAAAGCTTAATCTATTAAACTCAAATATGCGTATGTTTGAATTCGGATCAAACCTGTACAAGATGCGTTAAAAGGAGCGGTGTTTTGGTATCAATTCAATTTGAAAGTACATCTTTTCGATGTCAGCGGTAAGCGCAGTTGAGAACATTCGCAAGTTAATTAACAGATCAAAAATATTACTTTGAAGATTCGGGCCTTTGTAAAGTAAATCATATAAAGATTTTTTGCTTTCTGTGGGACAGCTAGCGTCTATTACCACGCGAGTTTTTGTACTTGATTTGTCAGGACGATACACAGGTCTGTGAGGTAGATAACAACATTCATGACTGGGTTTTAAATCCTTAACTTCTGTTAAATAATCTCGATCGATATATTCCTGTATAGTGGCGTTATAGTTATCGCGAAATTCCGATGAAGCGTCAAGTTTCTTTTCTAAAATGAGTAAGCGGCGTTTTGCAATAGCGTACGAGTTACCTAGTTCGGAAGGATCAAACTTGAATGGCAGTTGTACCACAAACCTGCCGGTATCATTCCGTGTGTAGGTAGAAGCGAAAAGATTTTCACAGGCCTCATCGTCTGGGCTCATATGAATCTTATTTGGGACACTTTCCAGTTCCCAGAAGCGTTCGGTTAATTGCGTTAGCGTTTTAGAATCTTCCGTTGTACAGAAGAAATTCTTATCAGTGACCTTTGACCGTGAAAGGTTACACAAAGTTAAGTTATTAGCATAGTTTGCTTTTCCCATTATAAGATATCCCAAAATACTTTCTATCGCGACAACTGATGAACATGGCGAGGCAACTTTATGTCCGCCAATAATTTCGGGGAATATCTCACAACCGAGTAAATAATCAATGTCTCCGGGCTCATAATAGCAACTGTCAGCTAGCGGTAAACTTTCGAAGTGTTTTAATTGCAAGGTTTCTGTGCGAGCGTTAGGTAATTTATCTGATATCGTGTTAATGACCCTTGCGTTGATAGTGTATTCGCAACTTTTATCAAATCGAGAATGAATCTTAAAAGAGGTAAAACCTAATGTCATACTTTTGGAATTTCCTATTCCCTGGACAGGCGAAGAAGAGGGGTGAATATTGAGATTTAAGCGATCACAACATTGTTTCGTGATAAAATTACTCATTGAGCCTGAATCGATCAAAACTCGAATATTAGAACGTGTGTTATTATGTTTATTATACAAATTTACAATCGCGGTCGGAATCAAATCAGTTGAGTTGTTATTTATATCATTAGACGGCTCCGCTGTATGCAGCGATAAAGCGCTATTTGTATTGTTCGCATCGTTGCATTCCTTATCAGTGGAGGCAGCGCGCGGCGCGTGCGCAGCGCACTTCATACCGCTTGACGCGCTTACGCCATCTGAGTGCGTGAGCGGTGTCGCCCGGCGAGTCGGGGGTTCGATTCTGGATCGTTCTTTAAATTTGTCTATGTGAAGCAACGTGTGGTGGTTCCGTTGGCATACAAAGCATTTATTCTGCGATTTGCAAACCGATATATCATGGAAACCTAAACAATTTTTACAAAAGCGATTTTTGTTAACAATTTCAACACGGCGTGTGGGATCTAACTGTATAAAATGTTGACATTTAAATAGCGGATGTATTGATGCTCCGTTGCATACAACACAGTGCGAGTTATAAGTTTTATTGTTGTTATTGTTAACGAGAAGAGTGCGAGTTGGTTTTATTTCTTTTTGTACACATATTATCCGATTCCGAATTACAGCATATTATGGTGAAAATATTCTCAAATTACAAATAAATTTTTACAAATATTACTATGGAAGATAGCGCCATCTAGCCGTTTTTATCCGTATCACTACGAATGATAGTAGCCTCGTTATCATTCAAAACCGCCATTGCAAAATGTATATTTTGCAATATGATCGATTTGGTACACTTAGGGACATCTAGCTTCTCAGCAGGAACTAAATATCGGGGTATGGTGTTTTGTATGGCGATTTTTGTTAACAATATCAACACGGCGTGTGGGATCTAACTGTATAAAATGTTGACATTTAAATAGCGGATGTATTGATGCTCCGTTGCATACAACACAGTGCGAGTTATAAGTTTTATTGTTGTTATTGTTAACGAGAAGAGTGCGAGTTGGTTTTATTTCTTTTTGTACACATATTATCCGATTCCGAATTACAGCATATTATGGTGAAAATATTCTCAAATTACAAATAAATTTTTACAAATATTACTATGGAAGATAGCGCCATCTAGCCGTTTTTATCCGTATCACTACGAATGATAGTAGCCTCGTTATCATTCAAAACCGCCATTGCAAAATGTATATTTTGCAATATGATCGATTTGGTACACTTAGGGACATCTAGCTTTTCAGCAGGAACTAAATATCGGGGTATGGTGTTTTGTATGGCGATTGTTAGTCCTCTTATATATTTAGTCCATGGAATTACCCATGTGTTAACCTAAACATTAAACCTTACAGCTAATCCAGAAGCAGACAAGGCGGAACTACAATCCATTGATAAAGTGTTTTGCGATAACCGAACTGAACCACTCCTCGTTGGAAGTGTCATCTCCAATGTTGGCCTCACTGATTCTGCGTCGGGTGTTACTGCCCTTACTAAGGTAAAAACTTACATAGCCTTATTTATAAAAATTCGCTTACAAACCTCTAATTAACCTGTAACATTAATGAGTGTATGAGCATTATGTATTAAGGAACAGATAATAAGATCAAACGAACTTCTTGAAGTTAAGTTTGATCATTATAATATGAGTCGTGTACGATTTATATACAACCTCTGAGGAAGAGGTACTTCAGTGGACTGTATGAGGTGCGTATGAGAGTCGGATGAAGGACATGAATTCAATCTTTGCTCGCAATTAGGATGATATTATGGAAACTTCACCAACAAGTTAAGGAGTTACGATCGAGGCGCTTTTTAATTATCCGATCGAGGAATCCGTAGACCATATCGAGTTGAACCGTCGCTTAAATCTTCTTGCGACAGCCTCGATAAAAGCTCTCGTTTTTGTAATAGATAAATCCGTTGCGTCCGTACCTTGCCGTAATGAAAACAATTCCAAATACATATATACAGAACGGCGGACGACGCTCTCCAAATGCACTCCTCATTTTCTGGATAGCATCCTGCCATGAGGTAGTGCTAGCTTTTATGCCCTGCTACCATAAAGCTGCAACGTCTGTCAGCAACATGGAAAACCCTTTGACGGCGATATCGTCTGATATCTGTAGGCAGTTTTTGTACACTTCTGTCGCGTCAATAAACGCGTAGACATCGGCGGAAGTTCCATTATTATATCGAGTTGTGCATTTTGAGAAGTGTGCAACTAAGGAGCCGTCAGGTTTCGCTTTACCTTCACATCGAAAAATCCAAGTAACTGTCAATATCAACCTCATAAGAAAATTTTATTTTTAACCGACTTCAAAAAGGAGGAGGTTTACAATTCAACGGTATGTTTTTTTTTTAATTCTTTTTTGTATGTTTGTTACACGATTACTCCGCCAATTATGCATTGATTTCGATAATTCATTTTTTTGCTTGGTAGGTCATACTTCAGAGGTGGTCTCATATAAATTTTATCGAAATTCATTCAGCACTTTTTGAAAAAAATAGCAACAACAAAAAATATAAGTTTAACCTTTAAGTCGGTTCTTGTTTTTTTTAGACTTGGCTGGCACCGACTTCAAATATATGAGTGGGTATATAGCGCTTATGATAATTATATTAATTTATTTTATACTTTTGAGTGCCTATTTGTGGTTTTGAAGTCGGTTTAGTTTTTTTTTTTAAATAATTTATTGGATGTATGGATTGGAGATGAGACTTTAGCAGTTCTACTTCTTTTTGACCACCTTCCATTATGCAGAAAACGTCATCCATATAACGTTTCCACAACTTTACCGCTGACGACTGCAGATGTAATGTTCGTTCAAAATGTATATAGAAAAAAGATTGTACAACCACCAAAGTTTTCTGGTTACCGCAGGTGCACAAAAACAACGTGCCACTTCGTCCCATAGTAAGCCAAATTGACTCCCCCACCTACGATCTAGCAAAACGCGAAGGTGGCCGGATATAACTCCACTGAGCCCAATCTTTAGGTCTCCCTTTCCAGTCGCTGACAGCTTACCCTAATTCCCTAATATCGTCGGTCCTTCTAATCGGAGAGCGTCTTACACTAAGTTTGTCTCGCGGTCTACATTCTAGAAATTTTACATTGGTCTACATTCTATTGTGTTGTGCTAAATGTGTAACCACAGAAATCTAACTAAAAGATTTCTGTGTGTGAACGCACTAACGGGTAGGTATGCATAAATCCTTTGTGACGTTAATAGGTTTACGATTATACCAAAGAATACTAACTATTACATTATACGAAGGAGTTAAAAAATTATGAGGATAGATAATAATTCTACCTTTATAGTTATTTATATATTGATTACTAACTATTTTCCTCAACTTTGTTTCCGTAGTGAAATAAACCATCTTGGTCTGGACCATTTTCCAACCCATCCTAATCCCGCTCCCGCTCCCGTTTCTCCGCTATCTCGATTGTCTACTGTAATAGACAAAATATATGTCTTTGTAGGTGTTACTGGGGTACCATCACGGTTTGATAGCGAGCAACCTACATTGCAAAACCCCGAGGCAGGATATAGCAGCGATACGAGACGGACGAATGAACATAGTGACGGAGCATCACCCCTTCCGCGGAACATATGCTGCAGTCAACTGCCTGTCGGTCACCGGAGTCAACTCACATGTGTTACTGCGTGGCTTTTACAAGGAAAAGGTACATATACAGGTTTTATTCCGTAAGTAATATAGGTAGTTATTATTTGGGCTAGTTGGTTAGTACAATACAATAATGCTTTATTAAATACCAAACACACAGGAAATACAATAGTTCACAAAGTTAATAGACATTGGGTACAATGGACAGGACAGGAATTTTAATAAAAATATTGCGGTCAGAGTGGTGTACACTATAAAACTCCAATTATATGTAAATACGATATACGACAAAGTTAGTTGTTTAGAGCGAGTGTGGCTCGGCGGGAACTCATGCGCCTTTCTATCAGACGCACCTGGGTTCGAATCCCGACTCGGCCCTGCACCAATGACTTATAGTTAAGTGCAGATTTTGCACGCTCGCTCTAAAACGGTGAAGGAAAACATCGTGATGAAACCCGCTTACGCGCTTTGGAGTGGTAGGCTCTGGCCGTGGTTGTAATACCACCCAACGAACAAAGCCATGCCGTCAAGCGACCTAGTCGTGTTTCGGGATGATGTTCGGTGAACCATAGGGGAGACGGGTCTGAGCAGCCGCTCAACTGCCCCAATCTATGTGCTCCATCTTAGGCCACATCATCGCTTCACATCAGGCGAGATAGTGGCCAAACATAGACCTAACAAGGGTAAAAAAAAAACGATTAAAAATTAAACAAATATAACTATCTATATATATTAATCTATTCATCTATTAATTAATATAATATAAAACTGGACTACCACTCACTATTTGACAGACATAGAAGTGCTACTTACCGTTATGGTGGGGGGTAGTGTTTGGTACCGTTGGATAGAGGATATTTTGAAACCAACCAGAAAAATCCGAAATCACCAGAAAGTGGTTTTCGCGATGGAACTGCTCAGGGAATCTCGGAAACTATAAATCGGATGGGAGTACCGCTTGAACTAAATATGCGGCTAAACCCAGATTTAAAAGGGTTAAAGAGAGCATTTCGGTCGAGGAAGTAGGAGAGTTGCTGATAGATTAGACGCTCCAATATCTTTGACAAGAAATGAAGAATTGAAATGGGTCCATATTCTGAGAAGGAAGATGGATTGGGTTTTTTAAGAAGAGGGGTTATTTGGGCATCCTTCCATGAAGATGGAAAGGTGCCGCTGTATATAGGGAAGTTGAGGATATATCGAATTACTGGAACGACTTCGTCTAGTATAGGAAGAATCATCTTTCGACTAATATTTTCACTACCAACTGCATTGGATGTATTGGAGGCAATTGCCTTCTTAACGTAACAATCGGTAAATTGATTAAAAATAAAAGGGGAATGGTAGGGAGGTGGAATTGAAGAAAGGTAGTTCAGAGTAGCAGATTTTGCAGTACCATCAAAATTAGTAGAAGAGGAAAAGTGTTGATTAAATGATCATATTTAAATTTTTAGGGATATTATCTAACCGAGATCTACCAACCCTCATTGATCTAAGAAACTTCCACAACATCGCGGAATCTTCATTTTCAACGGGTTTATGAAAATGTAGGCGTTGTGCATTCCTACAAACTCTGTTGTAGCGATTATGACACTAAGTATTTGAGGTTATTATACTCAGAGGGACTAACTTTTGCCTTGACAACTAACTTCCTATGCATTACCATTCGTATCTCACTAGTAAGCCAAGGAGCTGGGAGATGTTTCAATTTGACTGGTCGAACAGGAGCATGGACGTCATATAACTAATAATATACTATGGCAATATTACTTTTCAGGACATTTCTCGCTATAGTACGTCGATTCCAAGACTAGTGATGGTGTCAGCGAGACAAGAGGAACACATACCATATATATTTGAGGAATTGAAATCGCACCCTATTGATCCTGAACAATTAGCTCTGCTACAAAATATACACTCAGCTCCTGTTTCTGGACATTTGGGACGAGGATATATAATTTTCGGTGAGTTTTAGAATTATTTTATTTGTTTTATAGTTTGATTATTACTGCAAATGTCGTATTTTAAACGCCACGTGTCTGTAACATTTGTGTGTTTTTAAACCCATTGTGTATATACTGTTCCTCAGAGTAATATTACTCTGAGTCCTGTTCTATCACGGCACGGCTTGACCGGCGCGGCGCCGCGCCGGCGCACTATGGGACCAAACAATGATACAATGATTTATTAGTCTGCGAATCTAGGTATATACATATGTAGTTGTTATAAACGGATAGTTTCTCTAGTTCCGCCATATTGGCATCCAAAGGACCGGGTGTATAACCCGTGAGAAAGAGCGACATAATAATAAAAGGATTTATAATTGCGATGTCAAACGGTGCGTTCCATCTCAAAAATCTATAACTCTTTTGTTTCTTGACATTTTGAATTGAAATTTTGTATACGTATTCCTGAATACTTATGATATTAGATAATTAAAACACTGTCACTTAAAAAACATATTTATTAAGTAAAAAAAATACAAAAAAAAAATTTAAAATGTTCGTACGTTAATTAAATTAAAAACACATTACCATAAAAAATACAGAATTAGAAGATTTTTTTTAAATTATTAATAGGTTAATACCAACCGCGCCAAATAACAAGCCGCGCCGCGCCGTGCTGCGGCGCCTCTGGCGACGTAGTAATACCCATACCATCGTGACAATTTGGTTCTTAAAATAGCAATCCTATTTATTTATTTATTTATTTAATTCTTTATTGCACTATTACAAGTAATGTACAAAAGGAGAACTTAATGCTAAAGCATTTTTACCAGTTATCCAGTGATGGTAGAAGAACCCTACAAAGCGTGCATCAAAAATCAAAAAGAACAACAAAAAACTAACAGTAAAACAAAATAAATATCATAATACATATTATCGTAAAATAAAAGCATAAATTATTAAAATATATAACAGTAAAAAACACTACATATATTATCCAAAACTAAAATACATAGAAATGAATACTTATATAAATAAATACTTATTATTGATAGAAGGATACTCTATACTTACATAGATACGACATAACATTAAATAAACAATAGAACATGAAGATCAATGTAACGGCTTACTTTTAATCTTAATGTTGAATTCACATCAAAATAAATGTGTCTGTCAGGCACCACACTTTGCTGTCCAGCGCAACGCTATATTGATGATTTCCCCTGTGAGGCACCACAAAGTAGGTAGGCTGCACCACTCGTGCCTACCATCTTGCGAGCCCCGAGGCGCCACTCAGGACCTGGCCCTGGGCGCCACTGGGTGCCCTGCACACCTTGTTTCCTAGTTTCAAATACGCCATTAATTAAAAACACTAGACTAGTTAACTAGTAAACTAGTTTCATAATATCAATAACGCCTCGCGGCCAAAGTCGGCTGTAGGAAAAGGGTTGTTCCTTTGACCAACCTTTTTCAGCCAATACAGCCTGGCATTGGCTCGCGGGGAGGCTGTGAGGCAGCTGTTCATTCACTTCGTACTTTTTTAGACCAAAATTGTGGAGAGGTGCTGTTGAAGGTGGACGTCAAAAATGCTTTCAATTCTGTTGATCGGGGCGCCCTTTTGACACAAGTCAAGGATAAAAATCCTGATCTTTATATAGGATATATAAAGATCAGGATTTTTATCCTTATTATATATTATCCCTAATATATTTATCCCTATATATTTCCTTTGGCAATGCTATGGCAAACCTACAAAATTAATTTACAAAAATGACGCCCTCTTTTTTATCCTCTGTCGGGTGTCTGCAGGGTGATCCTCTTGGTCCGGCTATTTTTAGCCTTGCCATCCATCCAATAATTCGACGTCTCCAGTCTAAACTAAATGTTTAGTACTTGGATGAAGGAACACTGTGAGGCGATTTAGACACTGTTTTCAATGATTTACGTATACTTATAGACGAGTTTCGTCTAATTGGCTTGAAACTAAATTTTTCAAAGTGCGTACTGTTCGTTTGCGATTCTTATTTGGATAAAGATTTGGTTGTCGAAAAATTTAACCTAATATCACTTATTGGTGGGACTCATTTGGCTCAACGTATCAGTATTGCAATCCAACGGGGCAATACTGCCAGCATCTTGGGTACGCTGCTAACTGATAGTGGGTTGGCATTTGAGCTATCTATAGGCCTTTAATGGTCTATGGGTTGTCCAATTGCTTCTCCTTGCAAATAGTTAGTTTAGTTTTAGTGAGTAGAGTGTAGAGTTGTTTTCATCAATAAATATGTAATGATATGTATATCAATATATTATTAGTAGTAAGTAAAATGTAAGATGTTGTAGAATTATAATTATGGGAACAGATACGAACAAGGACAATAAAACGATATCTCTGGCTGAACAAACCGCTCACTCCGACAAGACAAACCGCCCGATATGGTTCGTGTACAGCGGGATGGGTTCGCAGTGGGCTGGCATGGGCGCGCAGCTCATGCAGATACCTATTTTTGCTGCCGCTATTGAACGGTACGGAAAAATCATTTACTTTAGGCCCATCATGTCTTTTGATTAAAACATATAATATTTATGACCATCCATTTACTACAAGTGCTAATCGTGCGAGATACAGTTTTTAACTATAGTTTGTACAAGACAAAGGCCCATTGAAATTAGCTTTAGTAAAATCTACTTCAAATCAGAGAAATGTTAAATATTACCATTAGAAATTGTTAAATAAGCACTTAAGGTTTTCATGGCAAATAAACTATTATTTATTTATTCTATTATGCATACCAATCCATTGATTTCAGGTGCCACAAAGTACTAGAACCTAAGGGGATTGACATAATGCATATTATCACATCACCGGACAAAACTATATTTGATAATGTCCTAAACTCTTTTGTGGGAATCGCCGCGATACAAATAGGTCTCACGGACATTCTAACAGCATTGCAATTGAAACCCGATAATATTATTGGTGAGAAATGATGGTGGTATTTCAGTGTCATGTGGATTGTTTTAATTTAACGGCGGCACGGACGATTTCATTTACTATATATTTTATTGGCAGGTCACAGTGTTGGTGAGCTTGGATGTGCTTACGCCGACGGTTGTCTGACCGCTGAGGAAACGATTTTATCAGCCTACTGTCGCGGAAAAGCGTCGAATGAGACTCCATTAATTCGTGGCGCTATGGCGGCAGTTGGTTTAGGGCACAAACAGGTAAAAATAATACTTATAGGTACGACTAGCTGTTGTCCGCGACTTCGTTCACGTGGATTATAGTTTAACGCTGATGTAGTCTTTTGTTGTACAGAGAAATGTCCCTACTTCGTTCGCGTCGCCTACTTATATTTTTTAAAATTGGTAAATGGGCACTTGTTTTATGACATCTCGCCTTATGGAAAGCGAAGATGGAGCATGATTGCCCATGAGATCTCTATTCACTCTAGACTTTGTAGCTATTTGGAAACAAAAAGCTGGTAGAGCGTTCTACTCTTTAAGGACTCCGCATGATGAAAGAATCTGCAAAACGCTTCGTACCGATCGGTGGGACATTAAGTACGTACGGGTAAACGACTCTCCTCGCCTGGAAGTCCTTAAGTGGGAAGGAGAAGAAGGGATCGGTGCTGTCGATAGAAGAGCGACAGACACCCAAGTTTCCATCCGTGTTTCAGACTTGTCAGTTTCTTCTCCACCAGCACATTGTTAATTATAAAATTAATTGGGCAACGTTCTAACGATTCCAGAGCTGCCAGTTGGTATTCGGCTGACCCACCCCATTGATGGCTACAGTACTCCATACATGATCGTATTTGTAGTTTTAACGCTCAAGCAGGTTCCTTTGTAGCGACACTTCCTTTAACCGAGTTACGTTATACAATTTCGGAGTGGTCCAATTTTAAAGAAGCATAATTTAACCTGCAATTGTTAACGTAATAAAGTGCGCTGGAATCCCAGTTGCACTCGATGCGCCAATATTTACGGGATTCGCGCGGTCTAATGGATCGCCACCGATAGCAATGACAACATTTTGTAGCATAGTAAGACAACAATTTATCTCCCTCTCGTCTGATACGTCCACGTCCTGTTCAAAGCTCCTCAGAGCATATAGGCGGAATATCTTCGGCAAGATGGTGTAGACACTTCTCCCACAGTTGCACGAACCTCGAATGCCCATAAAACACCAACACCCAGCAAACAAATGGCTGCATTTGCTAGAATTTCATCCCAAATTTGGTCGTCATTCAGGAGGCGTCTTAATCTGCAGGCTGCATGGAACGTACGGCGTTCAACACTATCTACTGATCTGAGGAACGCAAATGAGGTAGCGCCGCTGACAGAAATCGTGTATCAGCTGTAAATAGTAGCATTATTTGTTACTGGTATTGACAGGACAGTGTATGTTTATTGTCCTGCCTAAAGCATGCTTCTTAAAGACACTTGGTGCCCCTACCATATCGCGTTGTCATCTGTTAGATAGATCAATTTGTTTGTCATTGAACAAAGGCACTTCGTCGTACATTAAACTTTCTGCAGAATTATCCTCTTGACAAAACCTTAAAAACGCCAGAAGCACATTTCTGACACACATACCACAGACCACAGTCTGGAGAGGGTTTTAAAAGGCTTTTGGACGGTTTGAGCCGGTTTGAGCCGGACGGTTGAAGCCAAAATTCGCCACACCGCTTCAGAGGTACCTACTGATATCAGTTGGTATATACCAACCATAAATCAGGTAATGTCGACCAAAGCGAATCGGAAAAGAAAAATATTTTAACATTATTCACTGGTCTGGTACATTCCATAAAATTACTGTTTGCAAGTTTTAATTTTACCGCCATCTACTTTCTATTGCATAAAAAAAATTTCAAGTGTTGAAAAAAAACGCTGAAATCAATGACAGTTTCAAACAGAGGAAGACGAGTGACGCGCTAATATTGCTGAAAGCTTGGGCTCGCTGCGGCACAGAATACATAACAGTTTCTTAGACCGATTTTGAATCGACGGCGGCGGCGGCGCACGAATTATTCCGAAACTCTTCGACTACACAAGTAGGCAGTGTGTATAACAATGATGGGTAGAGGCGCCAGTCAATGCGTGCGAGCGAGATGCAACTAAATTTTTTCGAATAATATCGCGTATCGTGTCTCTTACTTCTATTTCCATTGGCTAACTCGCTCTCACAAATATGGAGGAGCAAGAATATTAATATTTTATTATTTATCAAAATATCATGGATATTTCATTTCTACGAGTGGAACGTTATCCCATGTGACTTATTTTACTTTCCTAAGTGATTAATAACACTTTCTAAACAAGCACGCAGGCATCTTTAATGAGTTTTTGTTGAAAGTACGTCCACGTAAGGCACAGACGTTCACGACTGTGGTCTAAGCGCGACTAAAGTAGGGACAAGATAATAGGTCACTTTTGACAGATGTCAGTTTTATATTCATAGTGAGGTGACCTGCTTAAAAACATCGATTAAATGAATGAATCGAATGAATCGATACAGACTTGAAACATATGTGAATTTTAAAAATGATCATGCGAATCCCTGTCCCATTATTATTTTTTCTTTCATAAATTAAAGGAGCAAAATAAGACAAGTACCTACGTAATTTAACAAAAAAATTGCTTTTATTCACTTGAACTATCGGAACTGCTATCTTCATCACTGCTGTCAGCACTCAGAGATATTATTAATTCATTTTCAATAATATTGTCTATTCTCACATCTCGTTCAAAATCTTGTAAAATTATTTTCTTTGTCTTCTCCACGACTTTTCGCCAGTCTTCTGTAGTGACTTCTGCACATGCAGTTTGTAGCAGAGTCATCATTTTAGCAGTACTGAAGGGTGGTTCAGTATTGTTCCGCGCTGCATGACCCTTTATTTGTGCCCAAATAAGCTCGATGGCGTTATACTGGCAATGGTAGGGAGGCAATCGAATAACTTCGTGTCCATGCTCTAGGGCTAGTTCATCGATTACATAGCGGAGCTTGGACGGCTTAGTTGCTTTTACCAGATTTAACAACTCAACTTTTAATAAAGTTGGACTTGCCTCCACACCATTTCTTACCAGCCACGAGACAATTTCTTGCTTTTTATTTGCTTGAGTTGGTGGTTTATCAACTTGTACAGAATGATACGGAGCATTGTCCATTATAATTTTCGATGGGTTTTCTAAGCTGACTAGCAGCTTCTCAAACCACTCTTTAAAAACATCAAAGTTCATTTCCTCATGGTAATCTGTTGTAGTTTTAGAGGCGAATGCGAGGAGGCAGTCTGGAATAAAATCTTGAGAAGCTGATCCCGCGTGACATATAATAAGTCGGGCTCCTTTTCCCGATGGAACTTTTGAGGTGGAGGCCGCTGTATCATCGGTCCATGTCCGCGCAACCGTATGGTTCGCATTCAACCATGTTTCGTCAATAAACACGACATTGTCCCAATCCGTAATTTTATTTACCTGACGTAAGAATGTTATTCTGTTCAAAATAATATCGTAGCGTTCTAGCAGGATTTTCCGCTTGTCGGATTTTTTAAATCGATTTGCCTCCAAAAAATAAGCTTGCGCCTTTTAACGAACTCAATAGTATTTCCCGTGTAGGATATTCTTTTCTCGAGTAATATCCATAAATGTGGTTGCGAATTGCAGCAGCATCAAAATTATCAACGTCAACAATTTTCTTGTCCCTCTTTCGTTTTTTCGGTGTACGTAAAGTATTATCTTCTGAGCCTGATGGTCCGTATTTCTCTTTCAGAATTTGAGTTACTGTCTTCTTCCCTATTCCCAATGCTTCGGCAACGCGTTCTCTCGGTGGTTTCAATGGTAAAAGAGGCCCATCGTTAACTGATTCACGTCCAAAATAATTGTACAATTTCAGCACTAGTTCGCGAGATTGACTGTTTAGAGTTTTCCCCCGTTTCGACATAGTAAGACTGTAATGTTTTTCTTGTTTAATAATCGTTAAGCAATCGGAGTCCAATTTATAGCCAGGTAAACGTAGTCAGTAAGATCAGGTTAAATGAAAAAGCCGGATCAGAAGAAAATAACAGAGAGCACACCAAAAACGCACAGTCACTTCGCACAACAACAAAAGACTGCGTCATCATCATGTAATGGCGACATGACATGCGTCATCGACAGGCACTGGTGTTGCCAGCAACATCCACCTAAATTGCACCCAACATCAATGACCTTTCTATTTAGTTATTTTTTTGTATTTTTATAGTTAGTTAAAAGAATAATAAATATGTATAATTAGGTTTTATTATAATCACAACGTGGTTATAAATTTATGGTGATTTTTCTTCACAAGTAATCATTGCACTCGATTCAACTTACAATCCTATCAGCTTTCGATTTTTAGAGTAACATCCCTAGTGTTTAAAAAGAAAAAGGGTTGACTGACGCAACATTGTAACGACGTTCAGTTCTTTAGATCAGAAATTGTTTATTATGTTTAGAATGGTTTATTAGTGAAAGCAAATCGTAAAATTACTCGTATCGGTCATTATTACAATAAATATGTAAACGTAATTGAAAAAAGTTAAGCAATTGTGCAGTTCTTATTTTATGCCCGCCGTTACAAGGTTACGTTGTTGAATTTTGATGAAATGTCAAAAGTGACCTATTATCTTGTCCCTACTTTAAGTGCATGTGTGTCGCGAGACACACTTGAGAAGGTCCATCTTTGAAACTGTGTCACTCGTCTTCCTCTGTTTGAAACTGTCATTGGCTGAAATTATATTTCTACCATGATATTTTTTCATGTAATTATAATTTTAACGCCATCTACTTTCTATTGCATAAACAAATTTTCAAGTGTTGAAATAATTATAGTTTCTTTCGTGTAAAGATTCCAAGTTATTTTGTAAGATTTCCTAAAAACGCTGAAATTATTTTTCTATCATGATATTTTTTTATGTAATTATAATTTTACACCTATGTTTTTCATTCATTTTCGTAGTCTACACAGCGTTTGAAAGTCAGACTAATTTTATCTATTTTCTGTCGTCATTGTTTATTGATTTTATTGATATAGAAACTTACAGCTAGGTACAATAATATAAGATATATGTTATACTTATACTAAAAACAAAACAGTATAGTGTACCCTTAAAGATCTCTGTACCCCGCACTAGGTCTCTGTTGAGCCTGTACAGCGGGGTTACAGTAGGTCACTCCGGCTACTCCTATTTCTATTTTATTGCGTACATGAGTAGGTAGGTATGTTTAGAAATATCAAAATCTAACAACAAAACTAATACGCTACTTTGGTTGTTAGTAATTTAAAAGAAAAATATTTACAGGATATAAATGGTGAATTATACTATATTGCTTAAAGAAGCTAAATTTTGAAAAATGCTCGAACCCGTATTTATTAATTTGTAATTATAAGTATTCAGTCTGAGTTTTAAGATTCTAGGACAATCAAATAACTTTTTTCCATACTATGAAGTTAGTATGGAAAAAAGTTATTTAATTGTCCCCGCATTAATCCCCCCCATAAGTAGATTTTTCAAACACCATCAAAATCCCATTAGTGGTTTTTAAGTTATAGAAGTCCAAACAAACAAACAAACAAAAATTTCAAAAACTGTTTTAATATGTTTAGTTACTCATTTTAAGTCACCCTGCTTGATTTTTTTCGAATATCTTCCAAGTACAGATTTTTTGGGTTCTACGATTTTATTATATGTATAGATTATTAATTGTCAAAGTTAAATATAATCGTATACCTATCCCAAATACAAACTACTATATTTTATCTATGACCTATCCATCCATCCAATCATAGTGTGTCTAGGTCTAGTCTATGGTCGATTGCCGTTGAAAAAGTTTGGAGTAATTGCTTTTCAAAATAAAAAGTTTTTAAGTGGATTGAAACCCAAGCCCACGTGAAGACAGCTGAAAGCTTCATACCTATTCTACTTATATTGTAAGATTACTATCCGATAATCCTATCTTATCCTAATATTATAAATACAAAAGTTTATAAGGATGGATAGACTTTGGTTATTCAGTCAGGCAAAAACTACGGAACATTTTTTCATAGAATTTGATATACCTACCTACCTAAAACGAATTCTACGCGGATGGAGTCACGGGTATTGGCTATTCAGCTAGTTATAAACCGATCTCTAAGTGTTTTAATTTTATTCCAGGTTTCAAAACTGTGTCCGCCGTCGATTGAGGTCGCGTGTCACAACAGCTCGACCTCGAGCACTATTTCGGGTCCCGAAAAGGATATACATGAGTTTGTAGCTACCTTGACTGCCAAAGGAATATTCGCAAAGGAAGTGCCCAGTGCCAACATTGCCTATCATTCGCGTTATATAGCTGATGCTGGTTTGTGTTCATTATGTTTTTTTGACCCAAGTTTAATATTTGAATATATTTAACCTTACTATAACAAGTAATTGACCATGACTTAAATATTTTAGGTCCCAATCTATTGCGCAGTCTAACAGAGATCATAAAGAACCCGAAGACCCGCAGCGAGCGATGGTTCTCGACGTCAATACCAGAGGAAAGATGGAACGAACCCATTGCCAAATATTGCTCGCCGGAGTATTTCACCAACAATCTTTTGGTATTATATATATTTTTACCGACTTTTTTATGTATGTTCACCGATTTCTTCGCCAACTGTTGATCGATTTCAAAAGTTATTTTTGTGGTCAGATCAGTATAGCTACGAAGTGGTCGCTAATTAATTTTATATATATTTAACGTCTTGTATGTACATCTTGAACGTCGAAATGTCTTAAAAATATGTATCATATTGTCTTACAAATACACAAATATTTTTAATATACAAACATGGTAGTGGCGGTATTCTTAAATTTTTAAATAATGGTCTACAGCTGTCAGTATACCATGCATTACAAATGGCCCTTATACATTTTTTTGAGCCACAAAGGCTTACAGTATGTTGACAGAGCTGCCCCACAATATTAGCCCATAGCCGAGTACAGACGAAACGTATCCGTGATAGGCAGTAAGCGCTGCTTCGCGCGTGACAGTTTGCCTTACTCCCGTATCGCGTAAACAAACCTATCAATTTTATTCCATACCTTTTCAATATGGAATTTCCAGTTCAGGTGCTTGTCCACAGTTATGCCCAAAAACACAGTCGAATCTTCTTGCTCTATAAACTGATATTGGATATTTGATTTCATCTGTTGTGCTCGATTTGTCAAAATTTGAATCATTTTAGTCTTGTCCATATTTATTGTTAAATTATTGTTTGTCAGCCATGTGATTATGTCATTTAATGATTTATTAATATGATTTTCAAATTTAACTTATTTTTTGATCCAATAACCAATGTTGTGTCGTTGTTATAGTCGAAATTTCGACATAACCTACGGACCTACTGTTATTTAAACTCATTGTTGGTCTAAATACCTCTCGGTCGTCAGTGGGACACAAAAATATTGTGTTACTACTAGGTAGTTACTGTTAGATATATTGTATTTTAAATTATTATTTATACTTTTCTGCGTCATATCAATAAAATAATAATAATTAAAAATATAAGCATCTTGCTCTGGGTCTGGGTCTGAGTGTATTTTAATTGATGAAACTTTTATCACATTCCAAGTGGCTTTACATTTGTTTTTGCTTTTATTTATATAGTTAATGTTTTGTATCTGTTGGGCTATAAACATGCATTTTTTGATAATCCTACAATCAGACTGATATTTATCTTTATTGTATGCTTTATCATTTGATCTAGAGTGTCTATATTTTAGATATATTCGCTTGGACGCACTAGATTTCCTTATGCCTTTGGATACCCATCGCAATCTATTAATCTTAGTGCTCATTATTACTATTATTCTTGGGAAACACAAGTTATTGAAGAGCATGATTGTGTCATGAAACTCATTAAACGTGTTGTTAAGATTATGCTGTGCATATATTTCGGAAAAAGTTAGTGCAGTTATACAATTAACAAACTTTGACACATTTTCTCACCGAAATCTCTTTTAAATTCAAACCAAAAGGGTATAAATTTTCGTTTATTTATATCGATGGATAATGTTTGGCCTGTTTCATGGTCTGATAAGGCAAGGTAATGAGCTTCCGCCTCCACTTTAGGCAAGTTACTCGCTATTATATCAATACAACAGGTGAGATAGCGGTCAAACGCAAGACTATAAATAATAATAAAAAAAAATACATGACTGCTGTCTCGTCGGAACCTTATTATGTATTTCTATATTAAAGTTCTTTAAGATACTTTTTAAATCATCGCCCTTTTTGCTACTTTTCAATACGTCTATGTTCCAGTCCCCTGTCAGTATTATTTATTTCTTTTTTTTTAATATTAATATGTGAAGGTATTCCTAGGTATAGGCATAGACTCTAAGTTGCAGTGGGGTCCTCATATCGATGCTCTATCAGGAAAACTTAGTTCTGCTGCATACGCGGTTAGTAAAATTAGGCAATTAACGGATATAGCTACGACTCGGTTAGTTTACTTTGCATACTTCCACAGCTTAATGTCATATGGCATTTTGCTGTGGGGGTCTGCCGCGGATATAGAAGCAATTTTTATTTTACAAAAGCGGGCGGTTCGCGCTATTTATGAGTTAGGTCCTCGCGAATCATTAAGAGAAGTCTTTAAACAAATTAATGTATTAACTTTACCTTCTCTGTATATTTATGAAAATATAATGTATGTTCGTAAAAATCTGCACAAATTCAAGGTGAATAGTGACCACCACAACATAAACACTAGAAATAAGGATAGAATTGCAGTACCTAGGTTTAGACTGAGTAAAACGAATAAGTCCTTCATGGGCAATTGTGTACGTTTTTACAATAAAATTCCAAAATGTATAACGGAGCTCACGGAAAGTAGATTCAAATTTAGGGTGAAAAATATTCTAATGAAAAAAGCATACTATAAAGTTAGTAATTACATAGAAGAAAAAGATGCATGGAACATTCCGCTTCTGCCAAGTAGCCAACTGGCACATAAGAAAAATAATATTGTCAAAAACAAACATAAAATATTGTAACAAAAGTTCTAAAAAGATATGCCCCTTAGTTTCTTGCCGTATCTTCTGAGTAGTGGTTCTTTTTCCGATACGGTGGTAGAGTCATTATAATAATTGACGTTCATAAGTGCGTCTGTGAAGACAAAATTAAATAAAGAACTTTTGATTGATTGATTGATTGAAGAAGTGCATTCATGTTAGTCAAAAAAGTTGGTAAATTATTTCTATTTGGGATTCTATATAGACAAATTATTAATATATCAAAATCAATTAAAACTATTCCACAGCATTCAAATCTGTATATTTCGGCTATTTATAATTTAAGTAATGTTTTACAAATATGCATGTCCCTCCTCTTTTTTATGTTGGCCTTGAGAAATGTGTTGCTAACTTATAATTACTTCGATGGATACTTGTTTCCATCCCAAGCTTAATAAATGATTCGCTTAAACATAAAATGACAATTTCTAAATTTTCTTGTTTTAATTAAGATAATGCTGATAAAACTGTAGGGAATCAATTTTATGGATTATAATTATGTGAAATTAATAAATAATTAAATTAAATTATTAGCTAAACCAGCAATGTTCTGATGCAGTACATTTTGCATATTTTCGTCGAAAAAACGTACTTCGATTCGCTTTATTAACGTCTACCGCGTTGAAGTAGAATGAGATCGTTCCTTTTTTGGGACTAGGGGTCTTGCAAGACCTATCGCAGGTCACGGTTTTCTTAGTGCACTTAACTTCTTTAACTGCTTGCTTTTGGAAAAGAACAGGAATGGTCCCTTTTTTGGTGATGGTGGCTTTTGCGTGCATTTTTTTCTGATTTAATTTATATTTAAATCTTAAATGTTATTTTTTTTTACTGATATTCGTTTTAGATCAGTAGTAAATTCTAGTTGTAACAAAAATAATACTCATTGTTTTATTCCCAAAACTGACATTTACCGGCCGTCATTGGTAAAACTTAGCAAGTCCCAAACGCTTATGGTAAAAACCCAAAAATTGGTCTCTTTTTATAAAATCCTTACATATACCAACCCATTCAAAACTCGGTATAAATAAACAAAAAAATAAAGTTCTAAACTTTGTACGGAAAAAAATATTGCTTGGTTCAATTCACTCAAAACTCGCTTTAAATCCTAATCCTAATATAGCATAATATAATGTACAATGTATTTTAATATAATATAATATATAATATAAAATATACAAAAACAAAATCTCCGCTCGCCTGATGGCTACCACAACACTTGACCACAACAATTATTGCAGTGCCACCCAGAACCTGAACACTATAAAAAGCACTGCGTAGCGTAGAGACATCAGATATTAAGTCTCATGTGCCCAGTGATTTTACTGGCTACAATGTGCTTCAAACTGGAACATAGTAACGCTTGCGCACTATTGCTTGGTGACAGAATAATTGGCAAAGCTGTAGTACCTACCCAGACGGCCTGCCGCATATGAGAGACCTAACTCGGTTTAAATCCTTATCCTAATAATATTATAAATGCGAAAGTTGTGTGTATGTTTTCATTCTCTCAAATCTCGGTACAAATATACTACAAAATTAATAGTAAAAACTTTTTTCTAAACTATCTCTGTAAGGGGTGCAAATGAGTTCTACATTTTTTATGGAAAATTATATATCTTGGTTCGATTCTCTAAAAACTCGGTTTAAATAAACTATAAAGTAAATAATAAATTATGTATTTTTTATATTTACAAAATTACCACTAGGGGGTGTGCAATAGAGTTCTAAACTTTATATTGAAAATTGTATTCTATGGTTCGAAAAAAATAAAGAGTTTAGACGTGAATGACGTAGGTCATAGTGCAATACACTGTCGTCGTTTCCATAATAATCGGTGATAGGGCGTGCCTGTTTAGGCAATTTCGTATATTTTATACGGCAACCCATGTTTGACATTTTGGCGGGAAATACGAGAACAAATCGTCCAACACGTGCTTAACAATTGAAGCGAGTTCACAAATACAGAATCATGATAGATTCGGAAATAATCATAACATTGCAGCCGAGCAGCCCAACTACTTTTCTTACTTGCGATACATCAATCTCCACGCGGGCGAAGCCGCGGGGCGCAGCTAATAAAATATACTTACTAGTCCAGTCATTTTGGTAGTTTTACCTGTAAAGTTTTCCGGGAGTTCTGAAATTTGGTAATTTTATAGATTTTGATGTGCTATTTCCAAATTTCAACTTTGCCACCTCGTATTTTTGCCGCTCGCGGATTATTGGAATAATTAATTTTTAGAAAAAAACAAAAACCGACTTCAATGTATCTTCGAAGTCCAAAGTCACATATCGATGAACTTTATATGGGACCACTTCATAGCTATACTGAACCCAACGCAAAAAGAATTTTCCAAATCGGTTCACAAATGACGGAGTTCTGAGGTAACAAACATGAAAAATAAAAAAAAATAAAAAATACAACCGAATAGAGATCCTCCTCCTTTTTTGAAATCGGTTAAAAATGGCTCCCAAAAGCAGTTTTTTGACAATACCTTCTTTCCGACTTACTTTACTATAAAAACAAATATACAAAATGAAACAATTACCTACAATTTTTGTATCAACTTTTTTTTCGTGAAGTCAATTTAGTCAGTTATAGCGTACGAGCGCCGCAAAGTGTACTCCAACACGCGTTTTGGTCATTACCACATAATACTAAGGGACAGAAGCATCACTCCGCAACGAAATTTAAACAAATAGCGACTCTTGCTACGACGCAATAAAGTTCAATTCAGCTCGCGTAGCGCTGCATACCTACCAGTCATATTAACCTACACAGCGCCTCTCTTTCTATCGCATAGCTGTTATCTCTTCTGACGCGGCACGTGTAACGTTAGGGTTTATACTTGTGTTGTGATGAATTATTTATCAATCTGAATATGTATTTAGTTCAAGTTATGTATCTCTCTACTGTCTATTACTATTATTCTCTTTTTGTGAATAATAACTTTTTAAACAGTATACCTACCTAATATTAGCACAGAAGACTTAATAATACAAGTAGTATTACGTATTAGCTACAACTATTCTATAGGTGTGCATATTTTAATTTTCAAACTAAGTAGATAACTAGGCATACACTATGTACACTGTTAACACGCGACGCGAAACGGCCATGGGTACCTTCTCCGGGAACCATCACCCGAAAATCATGTTAGTTCATAATTAGCGCAAGCTAAATCGAATTTAACGGGCTTTAGTATAAGCACAGAATACTAAGGGACAGAAGCATGACTCATCATTTGGTAAGTGCCTATCAGTAGGTGTCGGTTCAATCCGAAAAAGTTTGGAGTAGGAAATAAAAAGTGGGTACCTACTTAATTCTTTGTTAATATATATATATATATATATGATAGATAGAACACTCTTTATTGCACTTAAAAGAATTTAAAAATAGATATCTAACTTTCTTAAAATGGTGTAGGTACATTTACATGCCTTTCGATGTCCTTCGGAAGTGAAAAAAAGAGAGTTTCCCGTCCTTTTTGGTATTTAGGCAGCCAAATACGATGCAGTATTTGCTAACAATATATCCATATTTCATCTCCTGTTACAATATCATACACAGCATTTGAACGTCAGTGATCGTACTTTAACAACATTTTTTTACACCAATCAACTCAAGCCCCTTTTTGTTCAGGGGTGAGTTCATGAGGAATCCAACGGCAACAAAGTTTTCTAACTCTTAAAAATGATAATGCAATTATTTTTTGGCTCATAGCAATCCCCAAATATCCTTGAATCTCCTCATAGCTGATACGCCGGTTTTCTCTAATTAGTCGCCTGACAGTACCTAGCCACATTTTCCTCAGTGATCGCAGTTGAGCGCCAACCTTCACGAATGTCATCATGGAGAAAAACACTGCCACAATCAAAATCTGCGTACCTAGCAACGTTTTACGGTGCTCAAATGAGCTGCTTCTCTCCCAAAAGCATTTTAAAGACGAGAAGTGTAATCTTGCGGAGAGAGTGAACTTTTAAAATCATGAAAAATCATCGCACCAAAATCTTTTCGCGTTAGTAAATTTATTGCCATGGACGATGAACTTCAACTTGTGATAAAATTAATTGACACACGACTTCCCGTCAAAAACTTATACTTATTATAATAAAATAAATACGCCCAACGATCACTTACATAGATTCTGGCCCCTAACTAGGATTCCCTGTATCTAGGGAACCAGGAACTATGAGGATCATGGTCCCACGACACCCAGACACGAAACAAATGCTTGCGCTTTTTTTTCTATGCACAGACATTTGTTCCGTCGCGGGAATCGAACCCGCAACCTCAGTGGTGTATGCGATTTGAGCCAACCTGCCCAACCACTACACCACAGAGGCTGTCATTATTTTAATGACCGCCGCTGCCCTTAATGACGTCATTGTCGGGCACTTGCTACCGTTCACGTGCCGGCTGTTTTAGAGCCGAATGGTATTTTACGTGACGATGGCAAGAAGTCCGACGGCATGACGTTAATTTTTTGGAGTCGTGGAAGACCGTTGGTGTAGGACGCCACTTGTGCCGATACACTAGCGCCGTCCCACCTCAACGGTACTTCAAGGGTGGCAGGAGCGGCGGCAGAAGCAGCAGAGAGCCTCAAGCGGAGGAAATATACATCATTCGGCTAGTGATACATATTTTGGGGTTGAAACTATGGCGCCTTAGCGGGCGAACGCGCGGCTTCTGTTTAAAGAGCTGGCCAGACGCCTCATAGAAACAACACGTGACCAAAGAGCTGGGGCTTACCTCGGCCAACGAATTAGTCTGGCCATTCAACGAGGTAACGTTGCCATCTTTTTGGGCACCTTGCTCGCGGACGGTGGCCTAAATTCTGTTTTTTATATTTAATTTCATTTTTTAATTTTGTTGTAGGTTAGTTTAGTTTTTATCATTATATATATTTGTACATAATTGTTAATTGGTTTCGTAAATAAATATATGCATTTTTTACTCATTATTATATTTAAATGAATAATTTCTTGATAATATCAGTGAACCCGGATCCTCAGCCAGGGACCCCGGCAATCTGCACGGGAAGCGCAACGAGCAGCACATCTCTGGCCGACAGGCTAGCACATTTTAAACGCCCGATCAAATTAGTAAAGCGAATCCCAAAGGGAGCCCGCGTGAGCGTTGCTCGTAGCTTGGCGGAGTGTATTGCAAAGGTAGTTGCAGAGAACTCTCTAAATTCTTGGGAAAACCTACTCACATTTTCATACTCCACCTTCCATATAGAATCTGACTCAAAAAACCGAACACTTAGCTCAATCATTAAACACAATACGTCACGCCATTTCATTCCATTCTGCGACAAGTCAGTTTACAATGAGATTCCCCATCAAAATCAAATAAAACTCATCGAGAACAACGTTTCAAATTTTCTTTAGCGACTCCTTGGCCATGGACTCTGCCGAGACACATGCAGCGTTATGCGATAAACACCCGGCACAGTCGTCTAACACCCAGCTCCCGAGACCTCCCTCTTCATTGAATGTATCGCCTATGCACATTGAAGAGAAAGCCACCCATAAAGTCTTTTCCCAATGGGTCTGCCGGCGGCCTGGACGGTATAACCCCTCAACATTTAAAAGATCTCACTGATCCTTTCGTCGGTGAGGCGGAAAAATCTCTTCTCCGGGAGTTGGCCGCGCTCGCCAATTTCATGCTAGCTGGTCAGGTCCCGGAGGAAATAGCCCCAATCTTGTACGGTGCCAATCTTGTGGCGCTGACGAAGAAAGATGGAGGGGTCCGTCCGATTGCCGTTGGCAGTACGTTGAGACGTCTCGTCTCCAAATTATGCTGCCGAGCAATCCAGGACCGACTATCTAAAAAATGTCAGCCTCGTCAGCTCGGTTTTGGCGTGAGAGCTGGCTGTGAGGCGGCTGTGCATGCCGCGCGTACGTTTCTGGGTTCGACGGATTACGAAGTTATCGTCAAATTAGACGTCAAAAATGCTTTTAACAGTATAGATAGGGGCGTACTTCTGACCGAAATTCAAAGAGAAATACCAGAAATTTACACTTATATGTGGCAATGTTACAGCGCCCCTTCAAAAATACTTTTTGGTGAAAAAGAGATAGCTTCATGCGTTGAATTTCAGCAGGGACCGCCCGCTCGGCCCTGTCATCTTCAGTTTAGCAATCAATACGATAATTTCATAGCTAAATTCTAAATTTAATGTGTGGTATTGGTATCTCAATGACGGCTCATTGGGCGGGAGTGCGTCCGCGGTATTGGAGGACATTAAATCCAAACCCAAAGAAAAAAAAATGGCGGCCATTTTGAAAGTTGCTCCGATCCGACTGAAATTTTGCATCGGGGGGTTTTCTGGGTCGTAGATTACGATTATGAAAAAAAATTTTGGATTCCGCCATTTTTCAAGATGGCTGCCATACAAAAGTTTTTTTTCCGGAAAAATAAGCCAAACAAAACTTTTGGACCGTAGTCGATAGGAAGCGTCTATTAAAAAAAGCAACACCCCCCCACGCGAGCTGCTTTAGCAGCTCGCGCACGCCACAAAATCACTTGGATTCCGCCATTTTTCAAGATGGCCGCCATACAAAAGTCATTTTTTCAGAACAACTGAACTTAAATAACTTTAGAACTATAATCGATAGGGAGCTTTTATAAAAAAAAGCAAAACCCTCCCACGCGAGCTGCTTTAGCAGCTCGCGCACGCCACACAATCACTTAAAAATCCAGCTTTTTTTCAAGATGGCCGCCATACAAAAGTTTGTTTTCAGAACAAAAAGGGTAAACAAAACTTTAGAACCGTAATCGATAGGAAGCTTTTAAAAAAAAAACCGCAGCCACCCCCCCACGCGAGCTGCTTTAGCAGCTCGCGCACGCGGCGAAATACTAGTTACTATCTATAATTGGTTTCAACCTTTTGAGGAACAGCTTTTCAAATAACTTTGACATGATGGGTAACAAGGAGATTGGCCTGTATGATGTTGTTTCATGAGGCGGTTTCTCAGGTTTTGCTATCATGATTACTTCAGCAACTTTCCATAAATTTGGTATATGCTTTAATCTTAATGCGCCATCAATAATGGTCGTTAGTTTTACTACGGCCTTTCTAGGGAGGTTGTGAAGTATTTTCCCGGATATTAAATCATACCCCGGAGCTTTTGGCTGGCTAATATTATGGTTAATTTCTTTCATGACTTCTCTCGGTGTGACTAATTTTATATTTTCTTCTTACTCATAAAAAGAAGTTGGGTCTTCTAAGGTAAGAATTTCATCTGTATCACTATGATTTGGCCTTGTACAAAAGTTAAAATTGCGATTGCCAAAAAGTTTTGCAGATATATTAGAGTCTTACATTTCGAATAGAGTATTTAGAATAAAACAAGATGACGCCTATTCAGAATTGAAAGAGATAAAAGCTGGAGTACCACAAGGAAGTGTCCTGAGTCCGGTCCTATACCTACTATACACCTGTGATATTCCCGAACTAGATAATAACACCATCGCGACCTTTGCTGATGATACTGCTATAATGGCTGTAGGAAAAATACCCATAAAGAGGCAGCAGTAAAGGTACAAAAGGCTGTCAATCAAGTGTATGACTGGACCAAAAAGTGGCGAATTAAACTTAATGAGTCCAAGTCCATTCACATAGACTTTAGCACCAAAAAGCTTCAATATTCTCCAATTTATATTAATAACAAAAATAATCTATACGAAAATACAGCCAAGTACCTCGGTATGACGCTTGACGTAAAGCTCCGCTGGAAAGCACATGTCAAGAAAAAAAGAGAAGAACTAGATTCACGATATAAAAGAATGTATTGGCTTCTTGGAAGACACTTCACGCTGTCAACAAGCAACAAATTATTATTGTATAAACAAGTCCTGATGCCAGTATGGACTTATGGCATACAGCTGTGGGGCTGCACCAAACAGAGCAATATATTAATAATACAACGTTTTCAAAATAAGGTACTAAGGGAAATAGTGAACGCACCCTGGTACATAAAAAATGACGATCTTCATCGGGACCTAAAAGTAGAGTTCGTCTATAAAGTTATAAAACAATATGCCGAAGCTCACGAACATAGACTTCACCATCATGTAAACGTCGAGGCAATCCAGCTCCTCGACCACACGGATATAGTGAGAAGACTCAAAAGAACTAAACCGTTTGAGTTAGTGTAGTGCTAGTGCTAGTGAATTAGTGTAATGTAGCAATTGTTACCCAGAAAGAATACATGAACAAAGTGTATTCGCCTTAATAGAGACAATAAGGAAATACCGGAAGTGATCACCGACTTGTCCGAGGCTCTCTGAATATTGACTTCAAGCTTGAGCGACTCCGTTTGATGAAGTCTACGCTCCGACCTAACATGCTCCAAACCGTGATTGGATCTGAAACGTTCTAGACAAATCTGGAAAACCGATTCGTTGCCGTGGAAACCACAAATGACGTCGACCAAGCCCTCGAACATGTGGTAGAAATCTTCAGGGAGGAAGGTACGAGATTTTGTAGAATGCAGCGTACAAGCAAGAAGTCGAAACTTTCGCAAGAAACTATACAGCTAATGACAACACGACGCGAAACTCCACCTGGCACTTCGTCAGAACATCGGGCGCTCAACAAAAGAATAAGTAAACTGCTACGACGTGGCCTCCGGTGCTCCAATTCGCGCTCTTTAGAACGAGCGATTGAGCAGAACCGGGGGTCTAAAGTGTTCGTCCAGTCTCTTGGGAGAAGCCACCTGACGAAGTTGACCTCAAGCACTGGAAATGTTGTCGTGTCAAAGCCGGAGGTTCTTGCGGAAGTAGAAAACTTTTACAGCCAGCTTTACACCTCGCATGCATCTCGACCTGATCCAGAAAATGAGGATTCCAGAGCCACGCTGACCCGCCACTTCACTGAAGACCTGCCAGAAGTCAGCCTAGGTGAAATTGTGATTGCTCTTAAACAGCTTGAAAATGGAAAAGCCCCGGGCGAGGACAGAGTTACCAAGGAGCTTCTTAAAGCAGGAGGTACTACGGTGCTGAAGCAGCTCCAAGAGATTTTCAACTCTGTCCTTTTTTCCGGGAGAACTCCAGAAGCATGGCGGAGGAGTGTGGTCGTTCTGTTTTTCAAAAAGGGTGTCAAAAAGACCTTATTTCAAGGGTTATCACAAATCGCCTCGCGCGAAGACTCGATGAATTTCAGCCACCGGAACAGGCTGGGTTTCGAGGAGGATATAGCACTATAGACCACATCCACACATTGCGGCAGATTTTACAGAAGTCCGAAGAGTATAATCGGCCCCTGTGCTTAGCATTTGTGGACTATGAGAAAGCTTTTGACTCCGTCGAAATCTGGTCAGTTCTGGACTCTCTGCAACGATGTCAAGTTGACTGGCGATACATCCAAGTGTTGAGACGTTTACCTTGGGCAAACAATGCAGTTGGATAAAAACAACTTCGAAAGAGAGGCCAACAGAAGAATACAGCTGGGCTGGGCAGCATTTGGGAAATTGCGTCGAGTATTTTCGTCGCCTATCCCACAAAGCCTTAAGACAAAAGTCTTCAATCAGTGCGTCCTACCTGTCATGACTTACGGTGCCGAGACGTGGACACTCACGGTACGACTGGTTCACCAATTTAAAGTCGCTCAGCGGGCTATGGAAAGGGCTATGCTTGGAGTCTCTCTGAAGGATCATATCCGGAACGAGGTTATCCGACAGAGAACCAAAGTCATTGACATAGCCCACAGAATAAGTCAGCTGAAGTGGCAGTGGGCTGGACATATTAGCCACAGAACCGATAACCGCTGGGGTAGACGTGTTCTAGAGTGGACACCGCGAATTGGCAAACGTAGTGTAGGACGCCCTCAGGCAAGGTGGAGCGACGATCTTCGCAAGGTGGCTGGCAGCAGCTGGATGAGAGTAGCCGGGGATCGTGCTCAGTGGCGTGCAATTGGAGAGGCCTATGTCCAGCATTGGACAGCAATGGGATGATGATGATGACTATTTTTCGAACCATATGACTGTACTATAAAATAAAATGTATTATTTTCGAGAGTTATGCTAAAACTTATATTAATGCATTGTCTTACGAATTGTCAACTGACTGACTTGTTGACTCTTATCAAACCCGCTTTAATTTATAAATCTATCCATCTTACGAAAGCAAGTGCTGGAAAGATTAACCAGCGGCGTTTACAAAATTGGTCGGTTGGTTGTATTAAATTTCTCTCTATATGATAAGACAAACCCACGTACGCTCTCTCGGTCTGATCACTCACTCGTGCTGTAGTACCTCTCTCCAACGTACAAACGACAGACGAGCGCGACACCGCTAAACAAATTCTGGACGCTAGGTCACCCGAACCGTACTGACGGAATAGAAATATTTTTTTTTTACACTTAATACATCTAAGTTTGGCCACTATCTCGCCTGATGTGAAGCGATGATGTGGCCTAAGATGGAGCACATAGATATAGAGAGAGACGGCAGTTGAGCGGCTGCTCAGACCCGTCTCCCCGATGGTTCACCGAACATCATCCCGAAACACGACTAGTCCTCTTGACGGCATGGCTTTGTTCGGTGGGTGGTATTACAACCACGGCCAAAGCCTACCACTCCAAAGCGCGTAAGCGGGTTTCATCACGATGTTTTCCTTCACCGTTTTAGAGAAAGCGTGCAAAATCTGCACTTAAATATTAGCAGGCATATCGCACTCCGCACTGTAGGTACGAAGCTACAAGTACATAGCTACAAGTACATACACCAGCAACGGGTCGTGCGGAGTTCAGTGGGTTGTCGCGCGCCACCCGTGACGCACATGCATTATGCGCCCGCCGCCGCCCGCGCCGCTTTACGACTAGTATTACGTGGTATTACTGTCTAACACAAATATGAAAACAAACAAATACTGCATCGTATTTGGCTGCCTAAATACCAACAAGGACCGGAATCTCTCTTTTTTTGCACTTCCGAAGGACATCGAAAGGCAAGTAAATGTACCTACACCATTTAAAGAAAGTTATATTATAACAATTTTTAAATTCTTTTAAGTGCAATAATTAAATATATACAAAGAATCACCTACCTACTCAAAACTTTTATTCTGACATAAATGATGAATTTTATTAGTAGGTATTAGGTTTTGGTATATAGTCTGTGCTTTTTATTATCATTGTCAATGTCTCTCGTATCGTATTTGCCTGAGTAGGTAATGACAAGATCTGTTTAAACAAGTGACGATAGGGTTTACTAGGTCAGGTATAGCTTTGTTATGTGTTTATTATATAAATATTTTTACTTGAGACCTAACACTATTAATAGAAACGGAGACTAAATCAATCTAGTTTCTTTCTTTCCATCCAGCTAGCCATCCTCACAAACTTTCGCATTTTATTGTTCACAGAATGAGAATAATATTACCTAATACATTGTAAAGAGATACATTACTTGAACTATTCAAATTGATATTTCATGACGACACAAGTATCAACCCTAACGTTACACGTGCCGCGTGCGCGCTGTAGGCAGTGGCGTAGCTACCGGAGGGCTAGACGGGGCAGTGCCCCCAAGCTCAGGGGGCCACTCGGGCTCTGACTGACTGAGTACGAACTGGAGTAGAACGAACGATTTTAAATAGTTTAGTTAGGGCCCTTGTTTATTTTTTGCCCCAGGGCCTTTGGTTACCTACTACGCCACTGTCTGTATGTTAATATGACTGGTAGGTATGCAGCGCTACGCGAGCTGAATTGAATTTTATTGCGTCATTGCAAGAGTCGCTATTTGTTTAAATTTCTTTGCGCAGAGATGCTTCTGTTCCTTTAGTATTCTGTGCTATAAGTCATTGGTGCTGGGCCGAGTCGGGATTCGAACCCAGGTGCGTCGGATCGAAAGGCGCACGAGTTCCCGCTGAGCCACACTCGCTCTAAAAGCACTTGCTTAGCTCATCAACTACGTAAGCATAACTACTAACTCACTAAGCATGTAGATAGATACACCCAGTAGGTATAGAAGCTTATGATGATAATGATATTTAGATGATAAATACAGTACTTACCATATTTACAATAGTGATAACTTCTTAAGGGCAAGATAAATAATAAAATGACTCTCCTCAACCATTGTATAATTCTCAACCATTGCAATGTTATTCCAGAGTTCAGTATATTTTGAGGAAACTTGCGAACATATTCCAAGCAACGCAGTTCTTATCGAAATCGCCCCTCACGGTCTGCTGCAGGCCATTCTCAAGCGCTCACTGCCCGAAAGCTGTCTGAACGTATCACTCACGAAACGAGGGCATGAAAACAATACGCTAGTGTTGCTTGAGGCTGTTGGCAAGTGAGTAAAACCATTCATATTCGCTAAATGTGAATATATATATATTATATTTCAAACTCTGTACTTTTTACTTCAAATGTTATTTTTGGCTTCAGATTGTACGTTGAAGGGTTTTGTCCTCAAGTGCAAGCTATATATCCAAAAATAGAATTTCCAGTGTCTACGGGGACTCCTCATCTCTCACAATTTGTCAAATGGAATCATGCTGATTCTTGGTAAATACATTCATCCTTCTGAAAGGCAATATGGTGAATAAGTAGTTCGCATATTAATATGTTTTTATTTTTAGGAGAACTACAACAATAACTATGAGTACCTCTGTTGTAAAAACCGCTTCTGCTAGTAAACGTGTGGTAACAAAGTATGACGATGAACATTTATATTTAAACGGAAATATTATCCAAGGTAATCATAATAATACATATATTTATATATATATTTTAATTTATTAAATAAAAAGTATTATACAAACATATTTTTATAGTACCATAAAAACCAAAGAAGGTTTGTCTTGATACGCACATTCACTTTCTACTGCCCTTAAGAGTTCACCTATAAAGTAAGATTTTAAGTGTTTACTTAAAGTTAACGTTACATGCGTTTGCATGTAACGTTAACAAGGGTTACAGTAAGCATCTGGTTACTTGTGTAAGGTATGTATGGGTCGTCTCCGCTACCGTCCGCGATTATTATGAACATTAATAAAGTAATGGCCGCATGGGCAGTCGTTCAAAAATAGAATAAAACTTTAAATGAAGTTATAGATAGAGAAATTAAACTTACAGGCAAAGTTCTGTATCCATATGCTGCTGCACTGGTGGCAGTTTGGGATACCTTTGCAAATGCACAAGGTTTTTATGAAAAGACAACATCAGTGCAATTTTTGGATGTGCATTTGTACTCTCAGCCGATTGTACATGACCACAAGAAAATCAATCTCAACATCTCCGTGCAAAGAGGCAATGGGGAGTTTCAAGTAAGGATTTCATTTATATACATGGTGTGGCAAAATTTTGGGATCTTCGGGGTAGAAAGTACCATTTCCTTTGCAGTAAGGAAGTTTTGTTCTGAGGAAATATGCATTTTTGAAAAAAGGTACAGGTAACTGCTTACCTGTACCTTTTTTACATACATGTCATTTGTCAAAAAATAAAAACAACGTGATCATAATCGACCCTATTTCTCACCAGAAATGTTTCCCCAAAAGTTACACATCAAATCAAATCTCTTTGAGAAAATTAAGAAAAAACGTTATGTGGCAGCTGAGCGCACAAAGCGATTTCTGTAAGATCATCAAAATTGCGCCCACACATAGCCAGTGTGTCCCTACATCAAAACCTTTTTTTATTAAAAAAAATTAGTTACAAATTTTAAATATAGTTATTTATTCATTCATTCATTTTAAGTCGCCCTGCTTGATTTATTTTCGCATATCTTCCATGTACAGATTTTTTGGGTTCTACGATTTTATTATATGTAGTATTTACTATAGATAGATTACTTTGGAGGACACGCCCATGCTGTTTTTTCTGAGAAAATACATTTTTCTGCCTGACTATACCGTCAAATTGATTTTAATGTCCTTTCCTATTTTTATTTTTTTCGCTATGTAAGTATCTAGTATTCTACTATCAATAATAAGTATTTATTTATATAAATATTTCTATTCATTTTTATATATTGCATTACATAATTATGTAGTGTATTTTAAATGTTATTTATTAAAATAATTTATGCGTTTGTTTTTACGATAATATATGTAATACCGCGATATTTATATTGTTTCCTTTTAGTTTTTTAACTTTTTGATACACGCTTCGTAACTTTCTTTTACCGTCACTGGATAACCGGTAGAAACTGCTTTAGGATTAAGTTCTCCTTTTGTACATTACTTTTAATAGAGCAATAAAGAATTAAATAAGAATATATAAATAAATATACCTATTTTCGAAAATCTAAATACGCTGATTTTATTTTCTCAAAAATGCAAACTTCAGTGCAAAGGAAAAGGTACTAACCAAAGGTACTACACTGAAGGTTCCAACCCTGTATATAAAAAACCGGTATAATAAATTACGAAATTATATTTTTTTTTATATTTCACTATATTGCTCTCATTTCTAGGTATTAAACGGAAAGTCAAAAGTTGTATCCGGCTTTATCATGATAGTGCAAAAGCCAAACCTGGGTCACGAAATAAAAATAAGCGAAAACTTTGTCATTAGTTCGGAGGAAATATATCAACATTTCAGTTCCAAAGGCTACGTGTACAGGTTAGTATCGAACTATTAATTGTATAAATACACAATTTATCATTACTGGCATCAACCTTTGGCGTCCTCTGCTTTCTGAAAGGGCTGACTTCTTCCTGGAATATCTTTTAGAAAGGAAGCCGTTGTTAAACATGTCGGTTTCCTTACAATGGTTTTCTTTCTCTATGTAGGTACTCAAATATGCTTATCTATGTTCCATCAATAAGCGTAAAACATTTTGTTTTATTTCAGGGATATGTTCCAAAGTATTCATTCTGCTAATGAATCGATGAGCTTAGCTCAGATTCTTTGGAAAAATAATTGGGTGACGTTGATCGATGGCCTTCTGCAGCTGAATGCTCTGAGACGTATTGACGAAAGACTATTGGAGCCTACTTACATCAGAAAACTCACTATCGATGTCAGTAACCATCTAGATAGTATCCAGCAAAGTACCAACGGTGAAACGGTCATAATAGCAAAAGTAGACGAAGTGCTCGATTGTTCAAGGTAGACTACTTACTTATGTGTTTTTGTTATCTACATAATATTATTTTTTTCTTAGTATGGTTTCATAGTCAATATGTTCCCATTTTTATAACAATCTAGCCAATTGATTAGGCTAATAAGTAATATACATTTAACTTAAACTCATAGATAAACTAATATTAATAATGTATGAATCTACATAATAATAATATCTCGTCGACATCACCATCCCACGTGACGAGAACCTTGTGAAGGCTGAGAAGTACCTTAGCTGACCAAGTACCTTAACTTGGCCCACGAGATAACTCGAGATCATTGTTTTGTTATTTGTTTTGGCGAACGGCCTTATAGTGAAGAGCCTCGACTAACATCTCAAGAGGCTCTTATTAGATAGTTGGATCAAGGCTCAGATGTAGAAGGCACACACTGCACCTATTGTCAGGAGGTCCCTCCCTCAGCAGCCCTAACCACCGGGGCCTTGAGTCAGTGCCGGTGCACTCTAGGTTTAGGTTATTTACATTTATTATTATTATTTTTTATTTATTTATTTTTGTTATTTTTCATAAATAAATATTTTAATATACATATGTATATATATTTTAATATGTATGTTAGTTCTAAGGTATATATTTATATGGGCCGTAGAATAAGTAAATAACATCTGTAACTCATTTTAATGTTGCCTGAAATAAAGATTAAATAAATAATAATAATAATAATTTAGCTATTATTACTACGTATAGAGAAGACACCGCACATCAGTACCGTGTTCCATTTTAGTGCAGCCGTCCGGCTGCACGCCATTCAATTGCTTGCTAGCTCTTGAGCGACAGTCTTGTTTGTTTTTGAACGAAAATAGTTCAAACGCATTAACTATGCCCTCGTTTGTGTTAAGATATTGCATTTATAACTCCAGTAATACGTTGAAGTGTAAAGGAATAACTTTCCATCGTTGAGTAACTAGTCAAACATTTTAAATTTTTAATTCAAACAAAATTTTAAACGTACTGTTAGGATGACACTCCGTGGGTCCTTTTAAATAAAATCACTTTTTTTATACTGCTGGTGTTCATTCCTGAGACAAAGTAGGTACCAAAAATTTGAGCCGGCGACCTCCCGAGTGGAGTGATGGTCGAATGCGCGAGTGGAGCAGTTTAGTGTTACAGTTTTAATAAATAGGCTCTCGCCAGAACTATCGCTTCGTCATCCCTTCGCTCCACTCGCGCATTCGACCATCACTCCACTCGGGAGGTCGCCGGCTCGCTACGCTCGCCACCTCTCCCCCTCGCTTCGTTCTGGCCTTGCGCACTCGTTTTGCTCAGGAACTCCTCGCGAGCTTCTGGCTCCGCGCTTTTTATATACACTCTAGGGGTAAAAGCTAGTCGGAGCGCGGAGAAGTGTTCCTTCCCAAACATGAGTACCCCATTATTTCGTGGTATCTTTAGGAATTTCGCGAAATCTCAGATATCCTCATTTCCCTGCGACACGTACGGTCAACTACAAAAGTTGCAGAATATTTTTATTCTTCGGTTGACTACACCTTTAGTATTTCTTATTTTTTCTGAATGTTGCATTTAAAAGTCTATTAAAGTCCTGTACAAATAAGGAAATTGTAAAAAATTGCATTACGTTAGGATTCATTTCTTTTTCCTAGTCTATACACCAAGTTTCGCTTTTACCTCATAAACAAAGATTTTTTATACAAACTTTACCACCCCGCTTAGGCTAGTTAGGGGTGATTTTCAAAAAAATGGTTAAAAACATATCTTAAATTTAATTGGCTAAGCACGTGTACCACATTTTATCGCTGTAGTTAAAAAATAATAATCTTCACTTTCCACCCTGTTTAACCCTTTTAAGGGATGATTTTCCAAAATTGTAAATCACGTTCTAATAATGTTTGATTTTTTATGTAAACTTTACCACCTCGTTTGACCCTGTTAGGGGTTGATTTTTAAAAAATGCTGAAATATTATTTTTAAACTTGATCAAACTTAACTTATTTACCCTGTTTCTCTACTGTAGCTACAGTGTCGCATTAATAAAATATCCTACACCATACAAACTTTGCAGCCCTATTTAATAACCTTATGGGTTGATTTTTGAAAAGTTACTGAAACTATATTTTTATATTCTTATGTTTAGTTAATTTACTAAGTTTCATAACTTTACTAAAAAAACCTACACCATGGAAACTTTGCGACCCCAATAAATGACCTTAGGGGTCGAATTTCAAAAAATAAATAAAACAAGTTCCTAGTATTCACATGCTTAATGCTCACACAAAATTTGATAACGGCTGGTCAAGAAATAATCACTGTAGCATACATTATAGTTTCCGCATTCCAATCTAAAAAACCACACTAAACCCCCCTTAAAGGTTGATTTTCAAAAAACTGTGATACACGTGTTCTTTTATATCTATTGCATAGTATACTGCCAAAGTTTCGTGACCGTGCGACAAAATATATTTTTTTCCCCATACATCCTTTATGACCCCATTTGACCCACTTAAAGGTCAAATTTCGAAAAATCCGTTCTTAAATGACGCCTTCACTACTTGTAGAATACGTGGTCCAAATTTCAGGTTTCTATCTTAAGCGGTTTTGGCTGTGCGATGATTGTAGATTATAGTGTAGGTATTTGTAACGGTATCTTAGCTTCCCCGCTGTCCGAGGAGGCTGAGATGCTGGTCAATTTATACAAAAGGGTGGCTTGAGTGTTGTGAAATGTATGTAGACACTTCCTTATGGAAGCTATGACGATACATGTCACAACACGCACGCCTACCTACAGCGTCCGTGTTACAATCGTGGGTTGTTATATATGTGGGTAGGAACAATGTATCCAATGGTTCCTAACCGCTCGATGCTTGGTTTTTGTGCACAACTACCCATTTTGGTAATAATTCTAAGTTATTTTTTCTATACGGGGGTGACATGGTCACTATGTGACAAAACCCCTTCCTAATTAATAAAGATTAAAAAAAAATGTTAGAAACACAGGTATAAATTTTGTTATTGTCAGGATGTTCATTAATATTGAAACAGCCTTCTATTCAATTTATACTTCAAAATATGTTCTTGAATTATATTTAATACAATCCACAATATTTCACATTAACTCACAACACTGCTTATGCTAATCTAGCTTAGGTTTTTAGTCGTCCTTCTTTTTCCGTTGAACAGACCGACCCGGCCGTATCTTTTTTTTCTACCTTCTGATCTTTTTAATTTTAATTTTCTTTGAATCGACCACAGTCTGCATTGTACGGAAAAGAACGAACAAAAACAACGGTACCGCGACAACATTTCAAGCCTATTAAATACTTTTAACTTTAAATATGTAGTATATGTATATAAATTAGCAAGTAAATTCAATATTTATTTTGTAATACTTTATGTATGTATTTTAACACTCTAACAGCTCGTCCATCCTGATACACGTTCACGTCCTCGTGGACACAGAAAATTAACAATCAATTAAACGACGATAACAACGAAAATTTTTAACAATTGTAAATTTCGTACAATACTAATTTAAATTTATAACACTAACAATTCATATACTCTATAATAATTGATACGTCTTCAAAACAATAAGTTAATGTATAACAAAATATATTTTTAATTAAAAACAAATTAATTTAATGTACTTGAATTCTTAATTAAGTGGCGCACTTTGCGCTGTGCACACTTTGTGCTTGAACTAATTAATGAGCGCACGTTGCGCTGTGCACACTTTGTGCATGAGCTAGGTATTTGATGAGCGCACATTGCGCATAGCACACGTTGTGCGTGAGCTACTCGATGAGCGCACGTTGCGCATAGCACACTTTGTGCTTAAAGCAGGTACTTGATGAGCGCACGTTGCGCATAGCACACTTTGTGCTTAAAGCAGGTACTTGATGAGCGCACGTTGCGCATAGCACACTTTGTGCTTAAAGCAGGTACTTGATGAGCGCACGTTGCGCATAGCACACTTTGTGCTTAAAGCAGGTACTTGACGAGCGCACGTTGCGCATAGCACACTTTGTGCTTAAAGCAGGTACTTGACGAGCGCACGTTGCGCATAGCACACTTTGTGCTTAAAGCAGGTACTTGATGAGCGCACGTTGCGCATAGCACACTTTGTGCTTAAAGCAGGTACTTGACGAGCGCACGTTGCGCATAGCACACTTTGTGCTCAAGCTTGACAAATTTGATAGAGCACTACGCGCATGGCACGCCTCGTGTCAGTGATATTATAGACGCACGTTACAAGACACTTAAAAATAACAAAAATTTGCATACCTTGCCATATTGCCACCTACATTAGGTATGTATAATTGACCATAATAATCAGATTATATCGACATGATGATTGAGTTGACTTGATGATGATCAAGCTCTAGATCAACACCTATTTATCTCTTCAAAAATATTATTCATTTCTATTGCGTTTTATACACAGTTTACATTTTCACTAATATTAAAAACACATATATTAGAAACTATTGATCTTAATAGTTTCAGTTTTACAATGAACATATTCATAGTTCACAAGTACTTAACGTCACAAAATGGCCATCGATCGGTTTATTTATTAGGTAGGCATAGGCAATGAGGTACTCAAAAACAACTAAATACATTTTAAAACTAGTACTCATTATCGCTACTGCTGTCACTACCAAAATCTTTTGCATTAAAACACATCCATGGAAATATTTAATCGACAGCATAGACTCCTGTATAAGAGCTTTTTCCTTTCTTGGTTATCGGTATATCAATAACTTCGTATCTATCGTTACCTAATACTTTAGTTATATTATACGGACCTCACAATTTTGGCAATAACTTTCTACTCTTACCTACCGTGTGTGATGTTCTCCCTACTCTTACTAATTCTCCTATACTATATTTTCTTGCTTCTTTTCTCTTTTTGTCAAAATTGTATTTTTGATTTTCTTGAGATTTACTTCTGACCTAACTTCAATAATATTCTTATCAACTGAATTAGTATATTGACCTTCATCCCCGTGACTATCTACACTACTTGATTGAGATTCACATTTAACAAGATCTCTAAATGTATCATTTTGTGGAATACTTGCCTCGACAGTCGGTTGATTTGTATCACATATTGAACTGCATCTATACATTTAGAGTCGACTTTATTTAACATGTCAGGTTGAATATCTGTGACAATTTGACCTTCATTATCATTAGTAAGCTTCAGCCCAAACAAACTTTTGACGGTGATTTTCCTGTGCTCTTGTTAGTAAGTGTATTATTCAACCCCATTGCACCTGTAGTAACATATCATCCCACAACCTCTCATCTTTGCCGTGATTTTGCGCCACAAGGGAATCTAATATCGTGCGATTGTACCTCCACTTGACTATTTGCTCGTGGAGAGTGGTATGCCAGATTCCTAGTTCCTGTATAAATGACTTAAACTTGGTACTCGTAAAAGAGGTACCACGATCTCTAATTAATCGAACAGGTAACCCAAACGTACCAAAGTAATCTCTCAAAATCGCAATAGTCGTATTAGACTTTGTGTTTAACTACAATGAATTTTGTGTATGCATCAATTATTACCCGTATGTGTGCGTTTTTACGTTTGTTCGTCACAAAAGGTCCTACGTGATGGATATGAATCGTATGAAAGGGAGTCGATATCTTAGGAATGGGATGTAGATAGCCTTCCTTCCTGCCTGACGGAATTTGTGCTCACATTCTAAACACGAAGTAACGTTTTTTATTTTTTTTAAGAACCTTCGCTTTCGTGAAAACCAGTAATGTTCTTTGATTCGATCGTATGTCTTCTCAAAATCAAAATGCCTTATTTGATCGTGATTTTTCTGCAGTACTTGCCACCTACATCCCTTTGGTACGACCCACCTTAATCCATTATCAGTAGGCCTAGTCCTATATAAACGATGTCGTTTTATTACGAAATTTTTCCCTATGTCGATTCATGAGACATCATGAACTGATTTTGTCAAAATATCTTTAATGCGCATTACCTCAGAATCATTCGATTTAATAGTCGCCAACCAGTTATTATTGACACTTAATGTCATAATGTCACAGGTTTCAACGGCATCAATGCGATTACGTCACTGGTTGAGTTTCTGCTCAATGCGTCTACGTGGATCATCTTGTCGCCAGACCTATACAAAACATCACAATTATATTCTTGGATTAAACTCCACCGTCTAGATACGCGAGGAATCATGCCTCTTTTAATAAAAGTTGCTCTAAGGGAATTAAAATCGGTGACTATAGTGAAGTTTAATCCCAGAAAATATGGCTTGAATTTCATCAATGATGCTATAACTGCTAGAGTCTCCAATTCGTTGACTCCTCTGGCGATGTTTGACGACTATAGTAGGCAATAGGCTTAAAATTTGCATCGTCTTGTCGTTGCATCAAAACACCCCCTACACTATGACTTGCTCGCGTCTGTATGAATCCGGGTTTCAGCTGCTGGATTATATAAAGCTGAAACTGGTCTTGATGATTAATATCATTAAAGGCTTGTTCTTGTTTATTACCCCACTCCCACACGACATTTTTCTTTAATAATTTTGTAAGAAGTCTAGAAATATGGGCGAGACCTTTTATAAAACGTCTAAAAAAACTACCTAGACCTATTATAATTGGTGAGGCATATAGATAAATCGATTCCTTAACTATGCCATGATGTAACAGGTCATCGACCATTGTCCTAACTTCTGCTTTCTCCGTATGGCTAAGGCGATATGGGAGATACACGACAGCGTTAGTATCTTTTAATTCAATGTCCATTGTAGTAATATTTGTGCAACCTAATTCAGACAAACTCTTTGCAAAACAATCCTGGTACTGATTTATCAAATTTAACAATTGGCCCTTTTCAGATTCACTTAAGTTATCTTCCATATGTAAGTCTTCTAACGAAATATGACTAATATCATTTCTTATCTATTATGTTATCATATATATTATGTTGTTATTTTTCATTTGAGGATAATACTTTAGTTACTGCTACAAATTTGGTTAAATATGTAATAGTTATATAAGGCTTCTGATACTAATAAACTTTATAAAACTTTATTATCTGGTTTACATTTAAGCTTTTAGTTTAACTTACATAACTCCTCGAAATATTAGCTCATTTTTAATAAACTGCACAATATTATTTTGACAATTTATAATTACAATGTAGCCTATACCATTTCTTATTACAATTTAATCTTTGGCTATTTTCTATATATAACTCCCCGGATAACTCAGTACTCGTAAAAACTTTGATCGCACTTCCGTGTATGATTACCGTCTCAAACGTCTTTAAAAGTATATGCTGGTTATATAAAGTTATTGTTGATTTAATAGTTAAATGCTTGTCGTCCTTGTGAATTTCGACATGGGGTTGTTCTGTCACTGTTTGACCTATTAAGATTTCATAACTTAGGTAGTGATCAGGAACTACGATTAACTCGACATTCGCTCTTACATCATCAATAATTAAATTAACAACAAATGCATCTATAGCGTGTATAAGAGAATTTCCAAATCCACGTAAGCAAGGTAAATTTGTAAGTCTCCATTTATCTGAATCAGATATCTTCCTAGCGATTGATTCCTGGATCAATGGACATTGACTGCCAAAATCGGCGTAACCATTTAAATCTGATTGGTCAATACTTATCTTCTTTTTAAATTTGTTATCTGCCATTTCATCAACCGGAACTAGTCATAAAGATTTAACCTCTAGTCTATCCTTACAAACTTCGTTTGTACGATTTAGTTCGTCATGTCCAACTCGCTTACACTTCTGGCATTTAATTAACGGTTTTTTTAAGGTTAGTCACGACGTGGTCAACTTTGTGGCAGTTAAAGCATTGAATGGGTCTATTATTAAGTTCTGATTTTGGTGGTTTTCAAATTAACTTTGTATTTGGTCGTGTTAATTTCCTATCGTTTTTATTCAAACCTCTCATGCTTTACACTTCCTTCCTAAGAGTTTATCAGCGTCCTCAAAACCCACTGCCTCCGCACCATAACGAATAGACCTATCTTCTATGCCATAAACTACGCAATCTATAGCATTCTTCCCAGTTATCCCGCAACGATTGAAGACTATTAACTTCTCATAATAATAATCTTCTAAATCATCACCAAACTTAGCTTTAATGCATCACATTTCTGAAAGTAAACGTTCATAATTTTCATAATCTGCTATGTACGCATAACTAATAATTGCCTCTCGTACCATCGCTTCGCGGTTCCCATAAGCTTTGGCAACGCGTAATGAGCAGTTCGCTTACTATCCCAACCGTAAATCTCTGCGCACTCATTAACTTTATTCAACCATGTTAAGGTAGTTCGATTTTAAAACTTAGGATCAAATTCAGTAACAACGTTTATAGATGAGAACTTTTCTTTGTTGTGGGGATTTACGGTTGCAACAGCTTGTAGACCTTTACTTAAACTATCAATTAAGTTTCTGTTAACAATGACTTCATTATGTACATCATTAATATCAACATGACGCGAGGCATGTTCGGCTGAAATAATATTTCGAACAGGACAGAGGTGACAAAGTATTAAGCGATCGCCTACTTCGTAGAGCTTCATGAGTACTACGTGAACGACTTCTACTACGAGAATAGTCTGCTCGTGAACGCTGCGCACTTCTTAGCCGTGATTCATTACGCCAGCGTCTTCTATCTCGTACATTGGAGTCTGACCTTGAAGCCGACCGCAACCGTCGCTCACGAGAACGTCTTGGTGTCACCGTCCTGCGGGGCCTTCTGCTGCGTGACCGGGTACGCCTGTCCCGAGCGCGCGGCTCGCGCCTCGTGGCGGACCGCGACCACACGCGGTGTGATTGCGCCTCCCTCGGCATTGTTTATACAATGGCAACCTGAGATATACAAAATATTTTAATATTGTAACCTCAATTCTACCTTGCAGTAGATGCGTGCTGCAAACCGGGAAACAAGCACACACGTGCGTAATTTATCGAACCTTTTGTCAAGTAGGTAGATAAGAAACATTTTGAACTCCACAGTTAAATGATACTAAAGAAAAAAAATTAACAAGGCTTCTCCACGTCAATGTCGGCATAACCCGACTAAAATGTATGTATACATTTTGTAGCTTAGCTTGACAGGCACGGTTTTTCCTCTGTAACGTGGCGCTCAAGAGGTAAAACCAAAGACGAATTATATAATTCGTTATCTTTGGGTAAAACATCGAAAAAAAGGTTAACACTTTTTACGTAACATAGATGGGTTTGAAACTATGTAGGTAATGAACTCAGACTCACCTTGCTGTTGCGTTAATACATATTTATATCAAACCTTTACCGACACAGCACTTGCGGGCTTGTGCACATACCACTTCTGAAGATGAAACAGCCTTCTATTCAATTTATACTTCAAAATATGTTCTTGAATTATATTTAATACAATCCACAATATTTCACATTAACTCACAACACTGCTTATGCTAATCTAGCTTAGGTTTTTAGTCGTCCTTCTTTTTCCGTTGAACAGACCGACCCGGCCGTATCTTTTTTTTCTACCTTCTGATCTTTTTAATTTTAATTTTCTTTGAATCGACCACAGTCTGCATTGTACGGAAAAGAACGAACAAAAACAACGGTACCGCGACAACATTTCAAGCCTATTAAATACTTTTAACTTTAAATATGTAGTATATGTATATAAATTAGCAAGTAAATTCAATATTTATTTTGTAATACTTTATGTATGTATTTTAACACTCTAACAATATGTATGCAAATAAACATGACAGTTGGAGTGTTTACCATACCTACCTATGAAAAATTCTGCTATTCGCTTGAATTTAATGTGTTCTGCGTTGGATTGCAGCCACTAGAGCTTTAGAAGGTCTGTAAAAGGTATGACATCTGTACTCTGATTCTACATACATCTGTATTCTGTATAACTAATCTAAACTAGTGTATATGTGTTCTATATAACTTAACTAGTGCTAAATCTTCTGAGCGTATCTAGCGTTTATTCTGTTTCACATCTAGAAGATCCGCGGAGAATCGGATCTTCTAGATGTGAAACAGAATCTAGAAGATCCGCGGAGGATCGGATCTTCTAGATGTGAAACAGAATAAACGCTAGATACGCTCAGGAGATTTAGCACTAGTTTAGTTTCCTGGCTTAATATTCCTTTGCTGTTAATAAATAAATAAATAAAAATTAAGGGTTATTTGTGCTGGATCGTGTTTTAAAGCAAAAGCACTTGGTATTTTGAAAAGGCATTTTTATTCCTTTTATTGAAATAATTAAAACCATTCCTCTTATTGTAATAATTAAAACGTAAGACGCCTGTAAATTGACGTCATTGTGACGTTGATTTGCTACTTGGGCATCGTCAATCGTAAACCGTAACCGGGTGAAACATTTATTTTGCATTGTAGGTCGTTTGTTGTGATAAAATTGTGGCATTTTTGTCGTGACAAACATCATGCAAGTTTGTTGCGTGGTAATTAAAAAGTTTGCCTTAAGCTTGCAGCAAGTTTGCACACTTGCCATGGCAAACTTGATGCAAGTTTTCACGTTTGCTACATTAAACTTACTGCAAGTCTGAAACAAGTTTTAATTGCTATCTGGGTCCTATTTCCGAGTTGATTTCTATAATTAGAGAAAAAGATAAGCAAATGGCTAAATAATTTAAAAAAAACATTGTTGACCGTCCCTATTTGGCGGTGTTGCCTAAACGTGACGAAACAAAGCATCAGCTCCACATCTACAAGAGGGACCGGTACAAGTTTGTCTGTGCGCAATCCGTACAATCCATTGCAAACATATTAATGAACATCCTGACAATATTCTGTGCTGACAGATCATATGAAACTGTAACCTGTGCTGCTAAGATAAACTGACCACTTTGGATGCCTCAAACAATATGTTTACTTTGACTGCATACATATAAATGAAATAACGATCATCAGATGATTCTTGCTATTTTAGACGCTTCAATTTATCTGACGCTGACTGCACATCCTGACACGGAACATGTGTGCACCATTATAATTAAGATAATTTAACAATTCTCATAACATTCACTCTTAAAAACTAAAAAACACGTTGGCGTCTGCCCGCAACGTTCGAACCTGCAAACCTAGAGTTTGCGGGGCGCTGCCAGCGCCGCTCTCCTCCCGCGCGATCCCCGCCGTTGTTCTACGGAACTACATTCGTTGCGCAACTGTATGCATTATAAAACTATGCTTTAGTTTTAAACATTTCTTCTGTAAATATTTTTTGTTATTGTGTGACAATAAAGCGTTCTCTATCTATCTCGGCGGGATGGAAAATGGTCGGCATGAAGCTTGAAGATTAACTTCACTACTCGTAGGTACAAAATCTCGGGCAACACCTAGTTTATCATATTATTATAGTAAAAGTTAATTAAACCACAAAGTTTCACATATACCTAACTGATTGTGTTTTCAGATGTGGAGGTGTTATGCTACACAATATAAAATTTCGCAACTTGTCATTACCAACCCAAGGGATATTTAAATTAGTTACTCCAACTATGTCTGGAAATACTGTCAACGTAAGTTATTAATTAATACCTCAAAACCTAAAAAGAAATGCAGGAGCATCATTTCTCAGAAAAACTTAGTTAATAAGATTGACTTTTTGTGTTTTTAAAAAGGACTCTTGGGAAAATGGCACGGCAGAAACACCTGTAGTTCTGCAAATTGGAAGCGTTGCTGATATCGACACCTTACATTGGGAAAAAGCTCAAACTGTACCTGGAAGTGGTGTCAAAGTTATGGTAATTTTGTTATTAATATTGGCAATTGATAATAGGTGTCAAAGTCAAAGCCCTTAGTTAAATAGGCACAATAAAGCACTTAACACGTTGATTGCGACCATTTATGTTTTTTGCATATTGTGCGAATCTGATCGCAAGTGTGGGTGTTTACTAGCACTGGCGTTGAGTCATAACTAAACTCAAACAGATGTGCGGGCGCACACAATTGTTGTGACAAAATTATCAATACAATAGAGCGGGTTCGCACACCAGCATAGTAATTCTAATTCATTCGACTCGTTCGTCGGAAAGTTCCACCACGGAAATGTTTATAAGAAAGCTTTGTAATGGTAGAAAACGGATATCATGGTAGATAATTTGATAACGAAAAATCTCAAGTAATTCTGCATTTTAATTTCAAAACGTTTCGCTTATATTTCAATAACACATTTTTCAAGTCACAGATATATACTATTTGTACCTACTCCAAACAAAACTTTGTTTGAAGTATTTTTAAAACAAAAGTGCAAAGTAGCCTCGTAAATGCCAACATCGGGTTTCGGAACTTTCCGACGGGTTTCCGAGAAACGTTATTCTCAAATCCAAATTCGGAAATGTTTGACACTCCAATTCGGATATTATGCGCAAATCTTTTCGAGAGCAATTTGCTGTCGGAAACGCTTACGAAATTCGTAAATTCCATATTTATCTAAAAAAAATAATTAACTACGGTAATTAATTGTGAAGTCAGTGTTGAATCAATAGGGGTTTACTCTCTGTTTTGTGGTTTTGCCCCAAAATTACTTATTCTTTTACCAACTTTTAGGTTATTATTATAACAACACATTGTTTCCATTTTTGTTGAGTAGAGGGAACACATTATAGTGCTATAAACAGAGAGAAAGAATAAGCGTTATTACTTTACAGAACCGCTAGCTGATGCGGCGAATCAAAACCAATCACAAATTCGCGGTAATTTGCTGATCAGCTGATAATCATTTGACATTTGATAAACTGGTGCATGTGTTATACAAACCGACATTAAACTACCAAAATAGTCTCTTTTGCACTCTAGTACAATGTATAATATATTCATGGAAGAAAAAAGTAGCAGTAGTTACTTCGTTTATGGGACACTTTTTTGTGATGACGTCACGTAGCTCCGCTTTTCGGCCGGATCGGCCATTTTTAGTCACAGTGACTGAACCGATTTACGGTTTAACTTTCGTAGTATTCTTCTCTAGTATTCTATTTACATAATTTGTGAATATTTAATGTTTATGTGTATTGTGGTTAAGAATGAAGTGTGTAACATTTCATCAGTGGAATTGCATGTACCAGAAGGTGGCTGGATTTTATTCCATTTTGTATTATTTTGTGTGATTATTCCACCCGTTCTTTTTTAGGGTTCCGTACCTCAAAAGGAATAAAAACGGAACCCTTATAGAATCACTTTGTTGTCCGTCTGTCTGTCACGACCCAAAAATCTCGGGGACGGGTGGAGGTATCGAGTTGACATGAAAACCATATTCTCAGGTACACAGTCCCTTGAAGCTGTGAAAAATCAATCTTCTAACGCCCGAAATTAATAATGTATCTCCTATCTAAGATTTGAATTAATCTTCGATTGATGCATATCGTTCGATCGATCTCCAATCCGCACGCCAATAACTAAACTCGGCAATCCCCATTTCTTTTCTACGATAGATTGCCAGCGATCCTTTCCCTCATAACCGTTCCGTTATATGCAAAATGTTAGCATGCACAATAGGTTAACTCTGTGTATTTTATAAACAAACTATTCCGAAAACTACTTAAAATATTGTAAAAAATAATGTCTATAGTAAAATTATTAATGTTAAGCCTTTAAACCTGCAGATTTCGTAATATTACAGTCGCAGTGTTGAACAACAAAATATTTTAGTTAAGAAGGAACGTAACAAACTGACATGATGTTGGCGTCTTGACGTTGACATTATGTCATTGCGCATTCTTGCATAAAGTGAACTGTGAATGTTATCATCAAACAATATCAACAAACAAATAATCAATTCTTACATTTATTGGCATAACCTTCGTTAATAGCGAGTGGACTGCAGGTTTAGATAACCTAAACCTGAAGATGAACTCGGCATCATCAAGACTCTGCATGTTTTTTGTAGGTTTCTCGCATGCGAGAGGCCGTCTGGGTGGGTACCACCGCTTTGCCAGTTATTCAGCCGCCAAGCGGTAGTGCGCAAGCATTACTGTGTTCTGGCTAGAAGGGCATTGTAGCCAGCGAAATTACTGGGCATTATGAGACTCAACAGCTAATTGTCTCAGAGTGACGAGCGCAGTACAGCGCCGCGCAGGATTTTGCAAAACAAAGTTCTGGGTGGTACTGTTATTGTTATGGGCTGGCGTATTCCTTACCATTCAGTTACATAAAAATAAAATGTAGTTCACCCTCCTCATTGTACGTGAAGAAGCACGTCGTCTAATTTCGCCATCGGCGTCACTATCAGTATCCCAATCAGATAACTGAGCTAGGACCTCCAAATCACTGTCGTCACTATCACTGGAATATGTCAATAATGCCATTTTCTTTGATAAAAACAAAGTTTAGTTTTACTAATCCCCGGAATTTGTTGGATTGCAATCTTCGATTGTTTACACCGATCGAACCAAGTGTCAAAATTGACAGATAGGTTATTGGCAAGCTCTAACTGTGATTTTCAAACAGAGGCCAATCTCTAATCTGCAATCCGTCCTCTCAAAGATAGATTGCTTGTGGAGATAGCAAATTCAATCCACGGATTGGTTATTAGCATGCTTTACTCAAAAAATGGATTAAAATATCAATCGTAGATAGCAAAAATTGGATCAGGATCGATTATGAATTTCGGGCGTAAGTTAACGTAAAAAAAAGATAAGGCCGTTTATGCCGCACAAAACGTATATTTTGACACTTAATGGAATCTAAATTTATAGAGTACTATCCATTGACCTAGAACTATGAAATTTGGCAAGTAATATCGGCATATACGATACAGGTACAGGAAAAAATATAGTCTTTATTTAAAGTACATAATCAATCATCGGGGTTAAATATGTACCTACAAATTTGTACGTAGCCCTCGGTGGGAGAGTCCGACTCGCACTTGCCCGGTTTTCTTTTAATGGTAGAAGTCCTCTACAGCTTTTTATAGTCAATGGTTTGGTGAGATGTTGACATTTACTAGGATCTTTTGCACTTTTGTTTTAAAATTACTTCAAACAAAGTTTTGTTTGGAGTAGGTACAAACAGTATATATCTGTGACTTGCAATATGTGTTATTGAAATTTAAGCAAAACGTTTTGAAATTAAAATGCAGAATTACTTGAGATTTCTCGTTATCAAATTTTCTACCATGAAATCCGTTTTCTACCATTACAAAGCTTTCTTTGTAAACATTTCCGTGGCGGGACCTTCCGACGACCAAGTCGAATGAATTAGAATAACTCTGCAGGTGTGTTTTCGCTTGCCGCTTAAACGTACGTGTTATTTACGTACGTCATACGTAGTCGTACGTATAATTTACGTAATTTCCTCAGTTCAAAATTATGTAATTCAGTATTAAAAAAAAAATAATAAGTTTGCTTATAGGAATCATTCATACATGTATATACAATTTTTATCACAAAAATGTGCTGTGGTGCACTGCATCATTCAATGATATGTACCCCTTCAATGATCTTCCCCTTTTAATAATATTGGTTTCAACGAAAAACCGCATTGTATGGCTTTTTTTTTAAATATTTTGGTTTATTTTATCAAAGGATCGTATTTTGTTTCCATTAAAACAATAAGCAGGAGTGACAATATCGATATTTGTTCATTAGGTACAATAGCTGCGTAGGCTGGATTTTAAGAAAATAGTTTGTTTATTATTTATGGTTGAGGACGCCACGCGCCTCGGTCGGCGCGTGGCGTGCAATAAAAGCACGGCTTTTCTTAATCCTCAAAGCAAACAAACAATGGCTTACATTTAAAGTCTTTTAATTAAAGTATTTTTTGTTTTTTAATTACTCAGGCTAAGGAAGTCACATAATAGGTACCTAGTAGGTTGTTTTTCTTATGTTACCGAGTAACGAGAACAGCACGCCGTTTGCCGCAATGAACGAAAAGAAACACGAAAATCTCTCTAGCGCTCAAATATGCCCCAAACCAAGTCATGCCGCGGTGGGCGGGGCTTACCAATCGTGCCACGAACGAATTTAGTTTGCCTGTCATACGCAATGGTATACGCAAAATAAAAGTAATCATTTCATGATTTTTTACCGAATTTGCATATTAGGTACGTAAAATGCCTAGTTGTGCATAAATAGGTCAGGTCTGCATAGACGTTGGAATTACTTTTCACGTGTAAGTAAATCGCAATTTATTACATTTTCAGTAAAAGTTGATCATGTCATGATTTTTTACTAGAGATGGTGTTATGCCAACTAAAGTACAGTTAAGTAATGATTACTATTCCAAACAATATAAGTTTTCTGCGTAACGTTCATGATACATTTTATAATAATTTATATCTTGCAAGACACTTCCCATTTTCTATAGAGTTAGGATTAAACCGAGTAGGTTAAAATTATTGGTTAGTTTAAAATTACTGAACAGATTTTAATGAAATTGTGTAGATACCTATGTCTGAAGTCTCAGAATACTTAGGAAAATGACTTAGAATACTTTTATCCTGGAAAATCGCGCGATAAACCGTGGGAGCAACAGTATAAAATAATTTCCATTAGATTTCGTACAGTGGATACTTCTCACTATCTCAATATCTCACTTTTATACTATTATTGCTAGTTTCTTTATGTAATTATACTTTGTACCATATTTTTGTTGTTATCATAATACCAATTAATTACTTGCGTTGCTCCTTTTAACTTAAAACATCCTGGCGACGAGCGTCACGAGAGTCGCGCGCAGCGTCGCCATGGAGATGTCATAAACAAATATGTAGCCGTCATATACGTTGGCCGGCATTTTAAATTCAAACGGTCAGAAGATAGGGTCGACTTTTGTCTGTGCGCCCGAATCACAATATGACGGGTCTCTGATGTGTGAGTTTGTATGCAATCTTGTGCCAAGATGCGCCCTAAGTTTCCTTGAAAACAGCTTCCATGTTTATTTCCGTTCACTGGTGTGCCGATGCGTCGGCCCATAAAAGTTATTACCTATAGTAAAGCTCAAAAATTTAGTTTTTCATTATCCTACATTATCTGTGCATTAACTTCATTTAGTGTTGACAGTTTTGTTTACTTCACTTCCATCGTACCCGGGCCAGTAAAAATATTAAAAAAGTAAGCTTAAACTAACGGAACGTAAACTTCGCGAACACAGCAACTGCATGCGCCCGCACTCGCGTAACGTTATCAAAAACACAAGGCGGGTGTGTTCATGCAAAGCCGGAACCTAAACTTCGCGAACACAGCAACTGCGTGAGCCCGCACTCGCGTAACGTTATCAAAAACACAAGGCGGGTGTGTTCACGCAAAGCCGGAAGTAAACTTCGCGAACACAGCAACTGTGTGCGCCGGCACTTGCGTAGCGATATCAAAAACAAGACGTGTGTTTTCAGCGATCAATAACGTCATAAACACATGATACAAATGAAATAAAAATACGTTAAAAAATATAACATAAGTTAACGTGAATATGAAAAAAAAGGTATATTTTCCAATTTTTTGATCAAATTGTATATACCTAATCATAATCATCATTTATTGGCCAGAATATAGTGCATAGGCATATAGCCAATGGTTATAATTAGAATAAGATCAGTATACATTAGGTACCATAGCAATGGTGTGCAAACATATTCAAATTTATGAGTAAGAATAAGAACAAATAAAAATGACATTATCAAATCAGACATTTTAATGTCATATCACAATTAATTAATTAATGACAAGTTTCATAATTAGGTATTACAGAGATATCAAGTAAATATAAAAAATATTATTAGGTTATCAAAGATTTGAGTCAAGTATAATATTTTACTAACATGTAAGTTAATTATGTGGATATTCAATTACTCAATGTACTGTCTTGCAGGTTGAATATGCAGGAATCAACATATCTGACGCAAAGAGAGCAGCTGGAGTAATACGACTTGAAGATAATGTAAAATACTTTGGAATGGATTTCAGTGGGCTAACTGAGCGGTAAGCTTTAATACTATTTGGAAGTTATCATCTCAATTAATATATTTATAATTCGGTCACTCTCCGTAGAGTGATGAGGACGCCGAGCTCCGCATCAAATAGTCTTGGTCCATCGCCTCCGGATAATTGCAGTTTAAAATCTGTGCACAAACAGTTTTTGTCCTGTGAAGTGAGAATCAGTTTTGAACTTTTAATTAGAATCAACAGTAACGGACCAGTCTCGCTATTCGTGTATGTCATCGCACGTTCCAAGCACCGTATGCTTGGAACGTGCGTCAAGCCTTTGTACTCGCATGAGCGTTACGTACTGTGCCTGAAGAACATTGACTCGAAAGTGGCTATGTGTGCTTGGGCTACTGGACTAAAAGCACAGAATACAAAAGGAACAGAAGCAGCACTCCGCAAAGAAATTTAAACAAATAGCGACTCTTGCTGTGACGCAATAAAATTCAATTCAGCTCGCGTAGCGCTGCACACCTACCGGTCATATTAACCTACAGACAGTGGCGTAGCTAGGTAACCAAAGGCCCTGGGGCAAAAAATAAACAAGAGCCCTAACTAAACTATTCAAAATCGTTTGATCTACTCCAGTTCGTACTCCAGATTCATCATCAGAAACTTGCGGAGAACTCCCCGCAAATTTCTAACAAAAATGTTCGAGATTTGTTTGGAATACCCCTGTATTTTCTTCAAATAAGTTGCCATTATTAAAGTCTCGTTTCTGGAACTTGTTTTGGTTTTATTCCGAATGTGGGTGAAACTTTCACTAGTTCAATTTATAGTTTGTAATTCAGAGCCCGTGTGGCCCCCTGAGCTTGGGGGCACTGCCCCGTCTAACCCTCCGGTAGCTACGCCACTGCCTACAGCGCGCAGGCGGCACGTGTAACGTTAGGGTTGATACTTGTGTTGTGATGAAATAATATTATAAATGCGAAAGTTTGTGAGGATGGCTAGCTGGATGGAAATAAAGAAACTTTAGTTTGATTTAGTCTCCGTTTTTATTAATAGTAGTTGGCGAATAAAAAAGTACCTGTTAGGTCTCAAGTAAAAATATTTAGATAATAAACACATAACAAAGCTATACCTGACCTAGTAAACCCTATCGTCACTTGTTTAAACAGATCTTGTCATTACCTACTCAGGCAAATACGATGCGAGAGACATTGATAATGATAATGAATAGCACAGACTATATATAATAATACCTAATACCTACTAATAAAATTCATCATTTATATCAAAATAAAATTTTTTTAGGTAGGCAATTCTTTGTTATATATAAATATGTGTATATATGATAGATAGAACACAGAATTTAAAAATAGATATAACTTTCTTAAAATGGTGTAGGTACATTTACTTGCCTTTCGATGTCCTTCGGAAGTGCAAAAAAAGAGAGATTCCGGTCCTTGTTGGTATTTAGGCAGCCAAATACGATGCAGTATTTGTTTGTTTTCATATTTGTGTTAGACAGTAATACCACGTAATACTAGTCGTAAAGCGGCGCGGGCGGCGGCGGGCGCATAATGCATGTGCGTCACGGGCGGCGCGCGACAACCCACTGAACTCCGCACGACCCGTTGCTGGTGTATGTACTTGTAGCTATGTACTTGTAGCTTCGTACCTACAGTGCGGAGTGCGATATGCCTGCTAATATTTAAGTGCAGATTTTGCACGCTTTCTCTAAAACGGTGAAGGAAAACATCGTGATGAAACCCGCTTACGCGCTTTGGAGTGGTAGGCTTTGGCCGTGGTTGTAATACCACCCACCGAACAAAGCCATGCCGTCAAGAGGACTAGTCGTGTTTCGGGATGATGTTCGGTGAACCATCGGGGAGACGGGTCTGAGCAGCCGCTCAACTGCCGTCTCTCTCTATATCTATGTGCTCCATCTTAGGCCACATCATCGCTTCACATCAGGCGAGATAGTGGCCAAACTTAGATGTATTAAGTGTAAAAAAAAAATATTTCTATTCCGTCAGTACGGTTCGGGTGACCTAGCGTCCAGAATTTGTTTAGCGGTGTCGCGCTCGTCTGTCGTTTGTACGTTGGAGAGAGGTACTACAGCACGAGTGAGTGATCAGACCGAGAGAGCGTACGTGGGTTTGTCTTATCATATAGAGAGAAATTTAATACAACCAACCGACCAATTTTGTAAACGCCGCTGGTTAATCTTTCCAGCACTTGCTTTCGTAAGATGGATAGATTTATAAATTAAAGCGGGTTTGATAAGAGTCAACAAGTCAGTCAGTTGACAATTCGTAAGACAATGCATTAATATAAGTTTTAGCATAACTCTCGAAAATAATACATTTTATTTTATAGTACAGTCATATGGTTCGAAAAATAGTCATCATCATCATCCCATTGCTGTCCAATGCTGGACATAGGCCTCTCCAATTGCACGCCACTGAGCACGATCCCCGGCTACTCTCATCCAGCTGCTGCCAGCCACCTTGCGAAGATCGTCGCTCCACCTTGCCTGAGGGCGTCCTACACTACGTTTGCCAATTCGCGGTGTCCACTCTAGAACACGTCTACCCCAGCGGTTATCGGTTCTGTGGCTAATATGTCCAGCCCACTGCCACTTCAGCTGACTTATTCTGTGGGCTATGTCAATGACTTTGGTTCTCTGTCGGATAACCTCGTTCCGGATATGATCCTTCAGAGAGACTCCAAGCATAGCCCTTTCCATAGCCCGCTGAGCGACTTTAAATTGGTGAACCAGTCGTACCGTGAGTGTCCACGTCTCGGCACCGTAAGTCATGACAGGTAGGACGCACTGATTGAAGACTTTTGTCTTAAGGCTTTGTGGGATAGGCGACGAAAATACTCGACGCAATTTCCCAAATGCTGCCCAGCCCAGCTGTATTCATTTCATATCTGCAATGTTCAGTTTAATTTCTCGGATCCAAGCTCTACCGAAAATAGCGTCCACATCTTGCCTGATAATGTAAAGTTTGCCATGGAAAACTTGATCTCGGTAGTTACATTTCACGTAGGTGACTCCAACTGGCATGATGAGTTCACCTGTGTAAGTTTTCATACGTATTCCAGTTTTGAATATTCGATTTTCCAATTTCAAGTTTCTGTAGTCTCTTAGTGAAATGGATGTTAATGCAGCTCCTGTGTCCAGTTCCATTTGCATTTTCTTGTTTTCAATACTAACATTAATCATAAATTTGTCCGTAGAACTGGTGTTAATAATGTTAATGTCGCATATACTATCGGTATCGTCTGAATCAGGTTCATCAACTTGGTTGTTACGATTATGTCTTAGAGCTTGTAGACAGACGCGGGCTAGATGTCCCGTTTTCTGGCACTTCGAGCAATTGACGTTAATGTGCCTACATTTGTTAGCTCTGTGGTCATTTTCACCACAGCGGAAACACTTCCGCGTAAATCCTTTATTGATGTTATTCGAAATGACTGCCTCTGTTTCAAGTTTGAATAATTCTTGTTCTTGACTGAATGTATGGGTACATCAATGTTAGTGTGAGGTTTACGAATTATGAACTCATTATCAGCTTTAGCTATTTCATTTGTCGTAGCGATGTGTACTATTTCCTTGAATGTAGAAGTTTGGTCGTCTTGTAATATTTTAGTACGAGTTTCGCTGTCTCGAACTCCTCTAATGAATTGTAAAGCCAAGAAATTGTCAGTTATGGGTTTCTTGCAGGATTGGCATGCAAAATCGCAGTCGTGGGCAAGTTTCTTTAGTTCAGTACTAAATGTCAAAACACTTTCGTTCTCACCCTGAGTTCGTGTAATGAATTTATGCCGGCGTGCCCACACACTCGGTTTTGGATCTATAAATTGTTCAAGTAATTCAACTAAGGCTTTAAATTCCATATTTGTAGGATCTTCTGGTGCGCATAAGTTACATGCTCTCTCGTGTAATTCTGGGCTTATGGAACTCAGAAGTATGTGTGTCATCATATTAGAATCTTGACAGTTTAATATATGTAAATATGTAACTAACCGCTTTATGAAGTTTTTAAAACTTTCTTTCTGTTGGAATGGTTGGAAATTTGTTTTAGGGACCTGTGTAGCGCTTGCTTGCGTACAGTCCTGAGACCTATGTGTAGCTGACGTTGAAGCGCTAGGTGACCTCCGGCTGTGTAACATCAGTTTCAGTTGTGTAACGTCTTCTTTGAATTCGAAGTGTAAATCGATTTCCTCTTGTGTACTAGGGTTTATTCGATCTATTTGTTCCTGTATTATGTCGAACTTCTCCTCATATTTTTGAATAGTCGTAAGTCTTGTAGTGTACTCGTATTCGGAAAGGTTTTTTACATTTTTCAGGAAGTTGTAAATTTTTGTAAATTGTCCCTTGATTGCGCTTCTCACTCGTTTTAAACTAATTTATTCTCGCGCCAATTATTAAATAATACATTTGATGAAAATAATTTGTTTGTTTATTTTCTAAATATGTCAATGAATCAAAACGTCACAATTCTCTACATCTACCAAGTAGGTATATATCAGTATTTACTTAACATTTCTAACGAATCTTGATGAGGCTCGTCTTCTCGTTCGATCTTCTTTTAATAATTTCAAAACATGATAAAGAAAATAATTTGCGATAGACATTTAAATTTGGCGGCTTGTCAATGTCTACGGCATAGATTAAACATTAATGTCAAGTGGATATCAGCAGGTGGGTGTTTACGAAGCTCTTGTTTTTTTATATTTCTACCAATATCTGGCACTTATAATTGTTGATTATATTTTAATTCGTGATAAACGTTGTTATAATAAATTTTGATAAATTGAAAACATTTTTATATCATCTAGAACATAATACAATTTTCTGCGAGTATTGCACACAAAACGAACTCCGTAAATGCAACACGTTGTCGTATCGATTTCGATATCGTAACCGAAACCGTGTCGAATCCTCGGGGCGGATGTTCTGAATAGCTCGAAAAGAAACCTACGACACGAGATCGTTATCCAATCGAATCGATTCGGTATGTTGTCGTAGGGTTCTGAATCGGCCAGCTGAACTGATTCGAAACGCATAGCGCTCGATGGCTCGCAGGGCATACTTGCTTCCTTCGTAAAGGAAGGCACATCAAGCCTTTCCTTTAAATTTGTTAAAATCGGCAATGAATTTAGTAAACAGTGATGAAATAGTGTCCAATTTAGTCTGAATACCTAAGTGATAGTTATGCACTTATGCAGTGACAAAATTGTGTCAACATTTAGTTGTGAATACATACAATGATTTATTTAGAGTATATAGTTAGCAGTGATAAATCGAGTCAACGATAGGCCGTATTCCTAGCTACTGCCAACCTAGGAGACCAGTAAAAAGGTACGTAGTTAGGTACCTAATCATTTCATAACTTTTCTTAATTGTTGATTCTGTAAAAACTTTCATGATATCTTACTTAACTTATTAAATGCATAAGATCCTAAGTGGACTTTTAACTTTTAATTTGTGGCATAGTGTGATAGAAGGGTATGTTTGTGCCTAGCAGCTGGAGACGCAATAATAGTTAACACTGATTCAAGTTAGGGTTGTTGCAAATTTCTGCGATACAAATAATTTTACTTTTGTATGGGGATTGCGAATATGCTATATCCAACCTTTGTACACGTCAAGTTAATCGTATGCTCGGTCAGAATAGCCCAACTTCGGGTCTATATACATATTATGATAAACGTTGTATAGTAAGTACTAATCGTAGGTAAGTTGGAAGTTTACAAAAAAATCAAGAACGACTTGAAGATTAAACTTATATTTTTTGTTTTTGCTATTTTTTCAAAAAGTGCTGAATGAATTTCAATAAAATGTTTAGGGGACCACCTCTGAAGTATGACCTACCAATCAAAAAAAGAATCATCGACATTAATTCATAATTGGCGGAGTAACGCCTAACAAAAACAAAAAAAAATAAAATATAAAATACATTTCGTCGCATTGTAAACCTCCTCCTTTTTGAAATCGGTTAAAAATTCGCTTTCAACATTGAAAACATTCAAGAGAATGAAAACGAAGACGCGACGAATCCACCCACAACTGAACGATTGGGCCGGTGGATTTGGGAGAACGAGACCACAAAATATAGACTAGTACTACTAGTCAATATTTTGTGACGAGACGCTGCATGAGTGACAAAGGTATAATACAAGTGAAACTCGAGACAAGGACACCTAATCTCTCAGAACGGGGGGGAGCGTCCGACACCGACGACGCAAGAAGAATCGAGCAACTTGTAGATGCAATGGAAAAGCTTGCAAGAGTCAGACCGCCTCCCTGGCAAACATGAGCTAACGCTAATGCGTGAAACTATAAAAACACTAGCTGAGCCCCGCGGCTTCGCCCGCGTGGGGATTGATGTGTCGCAAGTAAGAAAAGTGGTCGGCTGCTCGGCTGCGCTGTTATGATTATTTCCGAATCTATCATGATTCTGTATTTGCGAACTCGCTTCAATTGTTAAGCACGTGTTCGACGATTTGTTCTCGTATTTCCCGTGTCAAACATGGGTTGCCGTATAAAATATACGAAATTGCCTAAACAGACATTCCTCATCACCGATTATTATGGAAACGACGTCGGTGTATTGCACTATTACTTACGTCATTCACATCTAAACCACAAAATATAGACTAGCACACATAGACATCGCTCACGGACACGATATCTTGAACCAGTTGAGACCAGTGCGAGCGCGAGTGCCATCCGCTTGAGACACGCGACTGTGAACTTTTTTGTGCAAAAATGGAGCCACAAAGCAAAAGTTACTATAACTGCTCAGTGGACGGTTGTTTCAATTCAACATTAAACGGTGAATTGTCATTTTTTAGGCTACCAGTTGTTTCAGAGCGGTAAGTAGGTATTTGCTTGTATTTCGATGGTTCGTTTTCACGTAACACAGAACAGTTAGGTAGGTAGGTAAGCGCCCCGGCCCCCGGCCCCGCGCCGATCAATTATTATTTATTATTGTTATTACTATATTATATACTAGCGGCCCGCCCCGGCTTCGCACGGGCATTTTTAACAAAAATTTAAAAATCAAAAATTATAATACACACACATCCCCCCTCCCGTAAGGCCGTACCCCAGTGACGCCTACACTGCATAAGGTGCTGCCTAGTTAGCCGAGCAGGGTGAGCGGCTACCACGCAGCTTTTTTCTAATACTTACATTTTTAAACTCCTGATATCTTTCGAATGTAATGTCCGAAATGAATAATTCAAAAAGTTATATAAAGGTATTGAAGCAGTCTTGAATATAAAGTAATTTAGTTTGATAAGGATTAATACCAAGATACAAATAGAGAGCCTTTTCTAGCGGCGGCAATTCAATTAAATTTTTAAAATAAAAGAACACTTATTGTGCCATAACTATAATAGTTAGACATATGCTGTCGCGACACTTCTTGTAATTAATGGTGAGTTCTGCAAAGTAGTAGTACATTATTTTATTCTATCTGCAATAGTTTTCGCAGCGCACGCGATGTAAAGAATATTTTAGGTATTTTTTTTACATCTTGGGTTACACTATTGCAGTTTTAGTAAGGATCCTTTTTTGAAAATATAATATAACCTATGTCACCCGGGGATAGTGTAGCTTTCCAACAATGAAAGAATTTTTCAATTCGGTTCAGTTGTTTTGGAGCCTATTCAATGCAAACATACAAACAATCAAATCTTTCCTCTTTATAATATTAAGTTTAGATATATTAATATTATTGTTTTATATTTCCGTTCTTCCTTCTCAACAATAAATCAAACAACTACACTCGAGAGCAATGAATCCGGGTCACTTAAAGAATCCTAAAAATCTCGGAAACTAAAAATGCTAGGTTAATGCAATAAATTGTATTTAATAGACAATGTAATACTCCTTAAATGAAGGTATTAAAACTTCTTAGTTATTGTAAAGTTATATCATAAAAAAATCAAATTTGAAAAAGGGCCACTTTCGAAGATGGAACTACGAAATTACAGCATTTGGTTTTGCTTTTGTTTGTAATCTGTCATTTATGTGGGTACATAAACCATGTTGATAGTGCTCTATATTCATTATTCAAGCTGAAATTATGTCGCTTACGCCTGAAGAATGCACCAGAATACTTACAATGCTGGAAACCGGCCGGAGTCAGCGCGATACAGCCAGGACTGTCGGTGTGTCGCTGTCAACAGTACAAAGAGTTCTCCGACGTTACGAAGAAACTGGTTCTAACCTACGCAGACCAGGAACGGGCAGAACCAGGTGTACCACAGCACGAGAAGACCGATACTTGGTGAACACCATGCTTCGAAATCGCTTTCTCACAGGAACTGAACTCACCAATCAGTTTCGACGCCTCGGAGGAAGTAACCCAAGTGCATGGACAGTAAGACGTCGGCTTGCTGAATCTAACTTAAAACCCCTTAGACCTGCAAACGGCCCTAAACTGGAGCGTGGGCATCGTATTTCGAGACTAAGATATGCCCAGAGCCACGTAAATTGGAGTATTGAAGATTGGTCAAAAGTTATGTTCTCCGACGAATCAAAATTTATGCTCTACAAGCACGATGGAAGACACAGAGTGTATCGAAGACCAGGGGAAAGATTCAAGCAAGCATGCATCGAAGAAAAAGTAGCCTACGGTGGTGGGTCTGTACTTGTGTGGGCCGGAATTTCTTCTGAAAGTCGCACAGAGCTGGTGATCATAGAAAACGGCTCTTTAACTAGCGTAAGATATGTGGAAGAAATCCTCAATGATCACGTTGGTCCATTTATGGTCAATTTAGGTGAGGATGCTATATTTATGCATGACAATGCCCGACCTCATACAGGTAGGATTGTGAATGACTACCTTCAAGAGATGAACATTACTCGTATGGAGTGGCCAGCGCGCAGCCCGGATATCAACCCGATCGAGCATGCTTGGGACGAGCTAGGCAGATGCGTAAAACAACGAAACCCTCCCCCAATCACGCTTCGTGAGCTCAAAATTGCTCTCACAGAGGAATGGGAGAATATTCCCCAAAATCGTATAAGGAACTTGGTGTACAGCATGCCAAACCGCGTAAACGCAGTAATGGAAGCACGAGGAGGCAATACGAAGTATAAAAATTCAAGAAAATCGTAATAAAGTTCAAAAATTTCATGTTTCCTATTTTTGTTTTAAGGAGAGATCAGCAGTTTTTTTCTTTATGTAATTTTGTGTTAATAAAATGTATGGTGACTCATATTTTTTTTACTTTCATTTAAGGAGTATTACATTGTCTATTAAATACAATTTATTGCATTAACCTATCATTTTTAGTTTCCGAGATTTTTAACATTCTTTAAGTGACCCGGATTCATTGCTCTCGAGTGTAGATACGAGTGCCACTACTACGATAGTTTTTTTGTGCATAAGCCAAAGTTGACAACCCTAGCGCAAATGCCGAGCGTAGGTATGAAAAGTGAAGTACATACATGAGATTGTCTATATTTTGTGTCTTAACTCTCTATTTTTTTCGAACCATGGAATAAAATTTTCCATATAAAGTTTAGAACTCTAATGCACACCCCATATTGGTAATTTTGTAAAAATAAAAAATACAATAATTCGTTATTTAATTTTTATATTATAGTTTACTTAAACTGAGTTTTTAGTGAATCGAACCAAAAAATAAAATTTTCCATAAAACTTTAGAACTCATTTGCACCCCTTTCAGTGGGAGTTTAGAAAAGAAATGTTTTTTACTATTTATTTTGTAGTTTATTTGTACCGGGATTTGAGTGAATGAAAAATCGGAGGGATTTGAGTGAATCATACACACAAACTTTCGCATCTATACTACTTATAATAAAACTGTAACGAAGCGGTTACTGTACCTACATTGAAGATATTTTTGAAAATCAATTTTTTTAGGAGTATATGGTAGCAACAGAACCCAAAAATACAATTTTTAAAATTTTTGTCTGTCTGTCTGTCTGTCTGTCTGTCTGTCCGGGATAAACTCAGAAACTAGGGCACGAATTTGAATGCAGTTTTTTGAAATATATTCTGTGGAGTCCGGCGCTACACATAGGCTTTGTTTCATCAAAATCGGTCTAGTAATATTGAAGTTATGACGGAATTTAGGAAAAAATATAGGTGTCCACTATAAGTTGAACCACGGAACATACCGGACCCTTTGTGCACATGGCTCAGCTTATACTGGTTTATTACTTACCTTCAGAGTTTGTAGAACTAAGGTATTGGTTCACATGATGGTATTCTAAAAAATGTTTTGTGGAGTCCTAGGCTACATAAAAAACTTTGTTTTATAAATATCGATTTACGAAAACTGGAATTATTACGCAATTTAACAACGTTGAGTACCTACCGATCAGTAATTTTAGTATGAAAGTTTTCGTGAGTTTGATTCATTATAATTATAAATATTTAATAAAACGGCTACGACTCACGTAGTTTGTCAAATTAGTCGACCTAGGTTTCGAGCATGTCCGATGCTCTTCATCAGGGGCGAGCTTACACTGCGAGATCGCGGCGACTATTGGCGGTGCCGGTAGCGGTGGCTGGTGGAGTGGTATAACGTTGAGTACCGTTGCAAGGCAAATTAGCTGTTTAAATCGAGCCACCCATAGATAGCACGTCTTATCAAGGGGCGTTTTTCTGACTCGCGGTGACGGGTTTTATGGACATGGCGCTGGACCTGCACTGGAGCTTTTTTTTGATCAGTTTGCAAAACGCTTTTTTGCTGATGCGATTATGTCGCCTTGGAAAGTAGTAGAGGAATTTTACCTAGCGGTTCCCAATTTTTTTTAGCTATGGAACACTAAATTATATACCTAATTTTGGTGGAACCCCAACTCATATTTGTAACCGACTTTAAAAAAGGAGGAGGTTCTGTTTTTTTTCTATGTTTGTTACGCGATTACTACGCCAATTATAATTTGATTTTGATGATTCTTTTTTTGTTTGGTAAGTCATACTTCAGAGGTGGTCCCATATAAATTTTATCGAAATTGATTCAGCACTTTTGCGCGGGTCAGTATATCGATAAAAATGCTGGCCAGCGTCGGCAATTCTCGGAACCCTAGGGTTCCGTGGAACAACTATTAGTAGTAAGCTGGTATAGACGAACAAAAAGCATAGCAACACCGTACTGGGCCCGGAACGGCCGCGGCGGCTAGCGTGGCACCGCGGCGCACCGTCACCGTCAGTTTTGCGTACGAATCGTAAAGGGTCCATGGCGTTTCCCCCCGATGGCAATCCCACCCGTGTTATTTCCACCCGGCCTCCGTGGTCCCGTAATATGTTTTTTTAAACTGAACGATGACATTTGATACGTATACTCGGTCAAAGAAACTATAACACATTTTTCACCAATTTTTAAACATCCCTAAAAGAACTTGCTAAAATGTATATATCTAAATATAAAAATAATCCACTCCCTCAGACACAGACACACACACACACATCACACCTCGAAAACCAAAAACCTATGAAGCTGTTTGGTATGTAAGTTCTATAAGGGGACCATTACGAGAGCGGACAAAAGGAATGAGAGTTTATGTTTTTAAAGATAGGGCTATCAACTTTGGTAATTAGGATTGGGAGCGGAACGGAATGATAACGGGATAAGATGGGCATGGAAATGGGATAAGCGCGAGAGTTACAGGATAGGAGCGTAATGGTAACGATATAGGAGCGGGACTGGAGCAGGAGCGGAGCGGTACGGTAACGGGATAGTAGGGAGCGGTAACGGTATAGAAGAAGGACAAGATCAGTCCAGAACGCGGCGGTTACGGAATACAACCAGGACGATAACAGGATACGAGTGGGAAGGTAACAGAATAGAAGTGGTACGGTAATGAGAAAGGAGCAGGATGGGAGCTGGAACGGGAGTATTTTGGGACAGAAAATGGTCGGAAGCATGATGAATTACTACTACACTACGCGTACGAAGTCGCGGGCAACAGCTAGTTTATAATATTATTAGGATTAGGATTTAAACCGAGGTCTCTCGTATGCGGCAGGCCGTCTGGGTAGGTACCACAGCTTTGCCAGTTATTCTGCCGCCAAACAGTAGTGCGCAAGCATTACTGTGTTCTGGTTTGAAAGGCATTGTGGCCAGCAAAATTACTGGGCATATAAGACTTAATATATGATTTCCCATCTTAATATATGATCTCTTTTTTCATCAAAAATGCATATATTACAATATGCATATATTTCAATGCATATATTACATTATGTATTATATTATATTACATATTTGAACCGAGTTTTGAGTGAATCGAACTAAAATAAAATACATACAAACTTTACAACTCCTTTGGGGTGCAAAGGAGTTGTAAAGTTTGTTCCTAAAGGTAGTCTTGAAAATATAAAAATTTTGTGTTTTATAATTTATTTTAAAGTTTATTTGTACCGAGTCTTGAGTGAATCGAACGAAAATAAAAAAATACATTCAAACTTTAACTCCTTTGCAACTTTAGACTCCTAGGGGTAGTCTTGAAAAATAAAAAAATATGTGTTTTATTACTTATTTTAAAGTTTATTTGTATCAAGTTTTGATTGAATCGAACTAAAATAAAGATATATCATATAAACTTTACCACAGCCTTGCCAATTATTCTGTCGGCAAGCAATAGTGCGCAAGCGTTATTATGTTCCAGTTGAAGGGCATTGTAGCCAGTCAAGTTACTGGGCAAATGAGACTTAATAATAGTGGACGGAGGTAAGAAGAAAGAGAAAGGACAGGCAATTTACTGTGATTTGTGGAACGGCTAGTCTATCTGTTACGTCTCTCACAGCGGTCGAGGTCCGCAAAGACCTGAATTTGTGGAATATGCAATCATTGCAGCCTGCGAAATTACTGGGCATTATGAGACTCAACATTTAATTGTCTCAGGGTGACGAGCGGAGTGCAGCGCCGCGCAGAGTTTTTAAAACAAAGTTCTGGGTGGTGCTGCTACTGTTATGGGCTGGCGTATTGCTTACCACCAGGCAAACTGCCAGATCGTCTCATCATTCAGTTACATAAAAAAAAGATATTCTAGAGTTTAAAGCACAAGTACATTTATGCACAAGTGGGGAAGCATTTGCACAAGTGGTGAAGCATCTGTGTACAGCAGGGCAATCACGTAAGTCTGTTGCGAACATCGCATGTTGTGGACTAACGTAAGTACAACAGAAATTTATTTCAATCGATAAATGCGATCATGTAACTTTGATGTCTTTGACGATTACCCGACAAATTTACAAAGCGAGATTGTGCTATGAATCGTTATGTATACGCCCAATCCATTCAATTTTACTGTGTAATACGCCTCTTGTCTATGGTTTATATATCGATATAAACTTTGTTAGTCAAAACGTATTTTTATTTCAATTGATCTTTCGTTGACGTTTGATTGCAACAAACGGGTTACGTGATCGCAAAACCGTCATAGAATCTGGATTCTTATTGAAATTGATTGAAATAAAAGATTCATGATCGCCCTGCTGAATACTGTTCAGTGTAGTTCAGTGTGTGAGTACTAAACAGCATGGTTTTAGAGCCAAAAGATTAGTCAACATGTAAGGTTTGGAAACTATCGTGAGTTAAAATATTTATTATTAATATAAACGACTGCACTCACGTTATGATTGTGCTGGGTTATTCTAATTGAAACGGAAAGTCAGTAGCAAAATTTTGCCATTATTTGACCTATACTTAGTACCAGGCAATCATAAACTTGTAGAAGTGTACAATCATCGAACAAAGCGCTCATCATTTGACGATTTTGTTTTACCAGGCGATCATAAACTTATAGGAGTATACAATCATCAAACGCCCTTCTATTTTCAGGAGTATACTTACTATACATTATACTTAGTACCAGGCGATCATAAATTTCTAGATGTAAACATGATAGACACACGTGAAATATTGGGGTATTACCAGGCCTATAGCACTCCGCACTGTAGGTACGAAGCTACAAGTACATAGCTACAAGTAGATACACCTGCAACGGGTCGTGCGGAGTTCAGTGGGTTGTCGCGCGCCGCCCGTGACACACGTACATTATGCACCCGCCGCCGCCCGCGCCGCTTTACGACTAGTATTACGTGGTATTACTGTCTAACACAAATATGAAAACAAGCAAATACGGCATCGTACTTGGCTGCCTAAATACCAACATGGACCGGAATCTCTCTTTTTTTGCACTTCCAAAGGTTAGTTCTGGGTGATGCTGTTATTGTTATGGGCTGGCGTATTTTATTGCTTACCACCAGGCAAACGACCAGCTCGTGTCGTCAGTCAGGTACATAAAAAAAGTGTTTATTATCTAAGTATTTTTACTTAAGACCTAACAGGAACTTTTTTATTTGCCCAACTACTATTAATAGAAACGGAGACTAAATCAAACTAAAGTATTGAAACATTATAGACTGAGGGCTGAGGCCAGATTTTAAGTGGTCTTATTTGACCATAGTAGGTCCTTAGAATAACCTACCTATTCGGTTCCCTATGATATGATAACTAACCACATTGCTATAGTTGCTATGCATAGCACCACATAAAACTAAGATAAAATATGCACACTTGTAGAATAGTAAAGTTGTAGTTAATACCTAATACTTCTTGTATTATTAGGTATTATTAAAAACTTTTATTGCGAACATTGCTCATAGTGTTAGTAATTATTCTTAAAAGCTTATATTCTTTATTGTACACTAAAATTTTTACATCGATGATTTATAAAATATATGTACAAAGGCGAGCCTAACCCTAAAAAGAGTTTTCTTCCAGCAAACCCTTGAGGAAAGAGAACTGTCACATGAGCAAATAGGTTTCAGTGTACGGTTACGGTTTGACAAGAAAATATCAGCAACTATAATCATAAATATCTTAAATAAATATCAATAACTAAATATATAAATATAATAAATACACAAATAAATATAACTATACCATACAAAACTATAAGGAGTAATACATACATAAATAAGCTATGTTAGTCCTTAAAATAAATTTTGGGTCGATAGATGTAAGTGTACCCAGTGCTCAACAAATGGATTATCCATTTTTCCTGATTTAACTACAACTATAATTACATACTAGGTAGAATGAGAATAATAGTACCTCATAGATAGTAGAGATATACATTACTTCAACTATTCAAATTGATATTTCATCACTACACAAGTATCAACCCTAACGTTACACGTGCCGCGTGCGCGCTGTAGGCAGTGGTGTAGCTACCGGAGGGCTAGACGGGGCAGTGCCCCCAAGCTCAGGGGGCCACACGGACTCTGACTTAGAAACTATAAATGGAACTAGTGAAAGTTTCTCCCACATTCGGAATAAAACCAAAACAAGTTCCAGGAACGCGACTTTAATAATGGCAACTTATTTGAAAAAAATACAGGGGTATTCCAAACAAGTCTCGAACATTTTTGTTTGAAATTTGCGGGGAGTTCTCCGCAAGTTTCTGATGACGAATCTGGAGTACGAACTGGAGTGGAACAAACGATTTTAAATAGTTTAGTTAGGGCTCTTGTTTATTTTTTGCCCCAGGGCCTTTGGTTACCTAGTTACGCCACTGTCTGTAGGTTAATATGACTGGTAGGTATGCAGCGCTACGCGAGCTGAATTGAATTTTATTGCGTCACAGCAAGAGTCGCTATTTGTTTAAATTTCTTTGCGGAGTGCTGCTTCTGTTCCTTTTGTATTCTGTGGTATTACCAGGCAATCATAAACTTATAGGAGTATACAATCGTCAAACGCCAACTCTTTTTTTTATTTGAATTCCCAACGAATCACACCTAGTGTAACAGTGTGACTCGATGGGGAAAAAAATCCCATCCAGTAACACTGTGACTCGATTGGGTGTGACTCGTTGGGAACCCACCACATCGAGGGCCTATATCCACAATATAGAGTTTGTGTATTTTTTCCATGATTACAGTGGGGAACGAGTCATGGGCCTGGTGAGAAATGGCTCAGCGAGCACTGTGGTGTCGGCACTACCTGAGCTGCTGTGGCCGGTGCCAGGCCACTGGAGTCTAGAGGAAGCCGCTACTGTGCCTCTAGCTTACGTGCAAGCTTTCTATTGCCTCGTAAGTATCTGTTGGCATACAAACAAGGCTAACATAGCTCGAAATTTTTAATTTAAAAAATATTGTATCATGCAATCCTATTTTCACATTTTGCAGTGTATCAAAGGCGGGCTTCAAAGCGGATTTAAGGTTTTAGTTCACGGTGCTGCCGGAGCTCTAGGACAAGCTGCAATATCAATTGCACTGGCGCATGGCTGCCAAGTGTTTGCAACTGTTGCAGACGGCGCGAAGAAAACATTTTTGCTCAGGCTCTTTCCAGAATTACACGGTTAGTTATTAACTGCCTTGCGTGAGAATACGACAAACTAGATTTCATTAAGCTAGACATATTTTTTATAAAAAAGTTTACTTTGCTTAATGCCTTATGTTATTACAGAGGACGCCATCGGTAATTCCCGTGATTCTAGTTTTGGAGATATGGTATTGCATGCCACAAACGGAAGAGGTTGCAACATCATTTTAAGCTGCGTACGAGAAGATCTAAAGAACGTATGTTTGTGGTTAATTTGCCAACTTTTATTAATCTATAGATTTATTCAAGTCTCATTTATGATCATGACTCATTTTAGAGTGTTCTCAAAATAAATAATCAATGTGAAATGTAAACGCGTGACTTTCTCACGGGCTTTAGTTATATAGTCAAGTAAGGGCAATATCTCAGTGCAGTATTCATTGATTAATATAACAATAGATTACTTAGTAGACACCGAACCAACGCATATACGCTGTACATCAGCCTGTCAAACATAACACCAAAAAATGGGTACCTATTTTTATTAATAATATTAGGTAATTCAAATGACGTAATAAATCCACACTAATATTACAAACTAGCTGCATCCTGCGATTTCACTCGCGGTTTTCCGGGATAAAAAGTATCATATGTCCTTTTCCAGAATCGAGAGTACCTACATATAAAATGTCATCAAAACCCGTTCAGTAGTTTTTGCGCGGTTGAGTAGCAAACATCCATCCATCCATCATTTAGATATACCTAAGATTTGTGTGATTAGTGTGATACCAGGAAAATGAGAACTTAATACAACAGTGGCAGTCGTGGCAGGCAAAGACGAAATTTTCACCACAATCAATATTTTTTTTAATTGATAAACTCGTTATCTTCGAATATTTTTAGTGCCTATAGGTATAGGATGAAATTTTCAAGTGGGCGTGGAGGGCCAAAACTGAAACTATAAGGAATAGCAAAAAATGCTCAAAGAAGTCTTGCGACCGATTATGATAACAAAGAAAACTGTATAAGTAATTTGATTTTTGGAAACACTATTTCCTAGCCGGGAATCGAACTCGTTGATTTTGGAAAAAAACCTCACCCATATATTATTACATCAGCCGCCAGTGGATAGTGTACGTAGCTTATAGAATCATATTCTGGGAAGTAATGTCAAATGGCCGAAGATTGGGCTCAGTGGCGTGTATTTGGAGAGGCCTATGTCCAGCAGTGGACTTATACAGGCTGTTGACGATGATGAAGATCATGATGAGTATACTTGATACTTTAGATGATACGGGAGAGCTGCAGTTTGAAGATATTCTCGAAGATTGTATTGATTAAAACTCTAAAATAGCTGTGCTGTTGCTTCTAGTGTAGGCTCTAGTCCGAGGTCTTGGTGTTGTAATGTTCATTTCGTTCACTTCTGTGGTAAGATGAAATGAGTCTTCACATGCATTTGGAGAGGGTTCTGTTGTTCTATCTGAACAAGGAGAACTACGCTTTCTAATGCAATTTCTGATGCAGGACCTAGATTCTCTTGTTGACCTACCCAGATCAGTATTTGAAGCTGTTTCTGAGGTAAGAGGATCATTAAAATCTTCTTCCGTTTTAATACAGGTTGATAAAATCTTCTTGAACATTTTACAACATGTTTTTCTGAATATCTGTCATATCTTTGACTCTCACTATTATTCCTTCTGTTTTCTTCTGATATTATCTCTATTTATCTTTGTTTTTAAACTAGAAATCTTTTGTTTCATTTTATTTTCTTTATTTTAGCTTTTCTTTCTCTCTAGCATGTAAACAGGACCTATTAATTGGTATCCCAATCGTTTTGTAAAACCTTTATAAATGACAGATTGTATAGGTATATCAAATTATACATTTATGAATTGATTGAGATACCACTGGTTTGTATACTTGGGATACAGTTATTATTCAAAAGTAGTATTTAGATTCAGTTCAATATAATACTTAGATAGAGTTCAATTCACAAAAACCAAAAAAAATAAGCTTTAATTGACGAGAGATACAAAAAATGTAATTGCTATGGCCGTTAAATAATTTCCATGGTGCAATATACATGGAAATGATGCCATGGAAATGATAACAATTTATAATTATTCGAAATAACTTTCAATCGAAACACGAAATCACACAAATCAATACAGTATTGTATTCTCAAGGAATTTAGCATTTATATCTTTGCAGAAGACTTTTGGAAATCTTATGCGTTAACATAGAAAAACGAGACATAGAAATTATCTCAACCGGTGAACCAAACTTAAAAAAAAAACCTTGCTCGTTATTTTTGAGTGCGAAAACGAGCAATACTACCACTATATCTGTAAGTAACTACAACACTGGCGCATCTGAGAAACCAGTCACCATGGTTTTGTCTCTATTTTTTTTTTATGATAATGGCACCATTTCGGGTTGCGGGCGGAAATGTGTTAGCCGCATGACCAATTTTCAGACGCCTATATATCAAAAAGTACGAGTCGGATTAAAATAAAAAAAAACGTCATTTAATACAGACGTTTAATTTATTTTTATATTGGTGTAAATTTTTATTTTTTTTAAAGAATAAGAAAGTGTGCGCATAAGTTTGCCCAGTCACCGCTCGTGTGACACGCGATAAACGTTCATATTTCCTCGGTTTCCTGGTTTCAAATGCTATTTTTTCTAATTCATTTTCAAATTTTTAAAAATGGCCCAGGTTTTTGAGCATATTTAGTTCAAGCGGTACCCCCATCCGATTTATAGTTTCTGAGATCTCCTGAGCAGTTTCATCTCGGAGACACCTTTCCATGGATTTCGGATTTTTCTGGTTGGTTTCAAAACATCTTCTGTCCAACGGTACCAAACACTCCCCTCCACCATGACGGCATCTGGGAGAACAATTCTGTCAATATGTCAGTCAGTCAGTGATGGTCTTCCAGCTTTATATTATATTAATTAACTAGTGATTTGAGGCGTGCGCGAGCTGCTAAAGCAGCTCGCGTGTGGGAGTGGTTGCTGTTTATTTTTTAAAAGCTTCCTATCGATTATGATTCTAAAGTTTTGTTTACCCATTTTGTTCTGAATACAAACTTTTGTATGGCGGCCATCTTGAAAAAAAGCTGGAATCCAAGTGATTTTGTGGCGTGCGCGAGCTGCTAAAGCAGCTCGCGTGGGGGGGTGAGACTTTTTTTTTTTATAGAAGCTCTCTATCGATTACGGTTTTAAAGTTATTCTTTTTGTTCGGAAAAAAAACTTTTGTATGGCGGCCATCTTGAAAAATGGCGGATTTGGCACTCTACGCCTACTTGAAACATTCACCCTGTAGGTATATCTACCTAGTTGCAATCTAATGTATACCTGTCTACTAAATAAAAGCAAAAAGTTTTAAAGTTACACTAACCCAACTTAATTTCAGATTTCCTTGAAATGCGCTGCATTTTCGGGTATCACTATTGACACGGTACAGATCCAAAACCGTGATATATATAAATATGGAATGTTTCACATGACTAGACAGAGGTCGTATATGGCAACAGATTTTTATTCCATATTTGACTCAGGAAACAAATCTGAACTGACTGTGAGTATGACACAAGTACCTATGTACATTTTAGATTGTCTTTGTACCGCGTACGAAAGACATTTTAAATGTTTCTTGGCGATTCCAACAGCAACTCCAGAAGTTGGTGAGTGAGGGCATCGCACTCGGTCACGTGCGTCCCTTGTCGCGCGTGACATTCTCCCCGCACGACGCGCCGCGCGCCTTCCGGCTGCTGGCCGCGAGCCGCCACCGCGGCCGCGTGCTGCTACGGCTGCGGGACTCGTTCCAACACGTACAACCCCGGTAATACTCTTACGCGCACTCATTTATATGCTGTAAGATCTCTTCTACATTTGTGTTCGACACAACTATATGATATGGGGATATGAACTTCGGTAGTTGTAATAATTTTGGTTATATTATTAACTAGCTGATACCCGCGACTTTGTTCACGTAGAATTAGAGTTACAACAATTACCTAAACCCTTTGTGCGACTTCATAATGCAAGACAGTCAAACTAGGGCACAAAGAGCTTAGATAATTCCAAATGGTTGAAGAAATCAATCAAAAAACAATTATGAACAGCGTTAAAAATAAACAGAAAACTTTATTTAACTTCATGGAATTGATTTACAAAAACTGGTCACACTCGTGTTAATGTTTTCTTTCAAACCTCTTTCCAAATAAGTCGCGTATGCTATGTTTTTATTTAAGTGCAAAACCGCAAACACGCAACACGGCTGTCACATACTTCAATATTACCCCTGTTATATCCCTTAATTTATCCCTAACTTAAAATCATTTCTTACCCCCTGCCTGTAAGATATTAGCCCGGCATTTGTCGACTAAAACACTAACTTTGATACTGTTTTTGAACTCCCATTTTATACTCTTACTGCGTCCCTTTTGTTTAAACTTTATACCTTTGTTTAAACTTATATTTCCTTTACTTTAAACTCAATTGAACTTCCATATAATATTAAAATCGCCATTTAAGCCCTTTACTTTCCCTTTTTCAAAAATGTTATCACATAAGCTGCTTTTCAATAATTTTATGTTGGTAAAGTTAAAATATTTTAGGTACCTACCCCTTCAGGGGGGCAACCCATATCTCAGATAATGCACATCGGGTTGATATCAAGCGCTGATTCAATCGTATGAAACCCAAATCGGTACTCTTGAATACGATTTAGAGCATCGCCAGCGCTCCATATCGTTGCGGCTGATATGAGAACTAACTCAGCTAAAAAAATGAAATAATGCCTTGAAAAAGCAAATTGTTCATTCTTCGATCGTGCTGTAATCGTAAATTGGCACCCATATCCTATTTTAGAGGCAATGTTGACGACTGTCAGAAGAGTTTTTAGGTTATATAGCGCGATGTCTAAAAAGTAAGATAAAGCCAACCTTTTAAGAATCAGAAAAAGAAGAATTATTATAATCCTAATTGTTTGACGTTTTGACACCATGGAAGTGAATCAACAGTCAGCCAAAACAAATACTAAAGCCGTAATGCATTAACTTCTTTCATAAGCAGACCAAAGAAGATTAAAATTGGCTACCACATAGTGTAACAATGTATGGATTTGATTTGTTTCGTTTTTGGCTATAAACGCTTGCCTTGCCGTCGGGCAATGTATCTGTACCTACAGTACCTACTACGAAACTTGTGACTACAGAAAATATCTAAGTGGTAGAAGTTAATGTATACTAAGTAGTTATTATTGTTTTTGTTTAAGTGACACCATGGCTCTACTAGCTTTTATATACCTCTGCAACTGAGGTGACTTTACTATACACCAAGGTGTAAGGTGGAAAAAAAGAGGAGGAAGTCCAATCGTCGTAACCAGTGCGGTACAGCCGCACTGACAACAACGAATCTCCTTCGTGCTGAGATTCCGATGATCTACAGGTCTACATGTCTCGAGTTCACTAGTGTGTAAAAACAGAGAATGTCGTACCTGAAGCAGCAGACCAAGCTCACCTTGAGGGTTGTACAGTTGGAATTTTGACATACTGTCAGTTTCAAGTCATTTGTGGTGAGAGTTCTAACTGAGTGACTTGCAACCTTTGTGAGTGAGGAGTTTTGGCTGAGGAGTGTCAAGTTACGACGGAAGTTCCGAAGATTCTACAGAAGGTTGGCCTATGACACCACGCAATGATGTGTTAATTAAATGCTTATACTTATATTTTATATTATATGTATGTTAGTCTGTAAGTTATTTATTAATATGGGACTATGTACTTTTGTTACTTGTTGCCTGAAATAAATGATTTAATAATAATTGTTCACATTCGACCAAGGTGGAGTCAATACTCAATACTTTATTGCAAACAAACTAATTATTAACTAACAACTTATTTATTGAGTTTATCAGACGTCATTTAAAATAGTGAATATATCACAGATTTTTAAGTTTACTTGTAAATATGTCTTTCCTTTTCTTGAAGTGCTTGATATACTACCAAAATAAATATTTAAAATTTATAATAAAACAATACAATGTTTGTTAGTTTTTTTTATTGAGATCAAAATATTATCAATCTTATACATTTGGTAACTATAATAATCATAATAATTTATTTATTCAATTAGATTTTTGGTACAGAAAAATTTAATTTTAGAGCACTCGGTAAGTACTTAGTGTTTACAAATAGGTGTAATAATTAAGCTATTTTAGATGCACTAGGGCCCACACTACGATTCCCTGTGTCGTGGGACACTATTCTCTTCCGTTTGTTACTCGTTTGAAACTTCATTTGAAACTTGCGCATTTGACTTATTTGAGTCACAGTCCAGCAAGAATAACATACTACACAACCATCTTCAATCTGTTATAAGAAAATAAATATGATTGATTAAATAGCAAAAAAACACTTTATTGCACTTAAAAAGGAATTTTATAATGAACATTCTTGTCTCATTCATGTCTTAGTACAATAGGCGGTCTTATGTAGTTATTATGAATAATAGTGTGCTAGAGATTGCAAACGTACCATTTGCGGAGCGATCCACTGCCTTCTTCAGTTCACTTCACTTCAGCTTCCATCTCCACAAGATCGAGGTTATGACTCCTCCTTTGTGTCACATCGGTATGATTGCAGTCTCCACCAGGGGTAGCTCGTTCGTGTCCATGCGGATTGTTATCTATCGCGGGTTCAGTATCCATAATCAAACAGGAACAGGTCAACGATTGCACTGGTTTCGGTGTCCGTAGGCGGGCCAGGATAAACGTGATGAGTGGTATTGGTATCAGAGTCCGTAGGCGAGCCAGAATTGCCGTGAAAAGAGATTTCAGAATCTTTTTTTAAAGGCGAAAAACGTTGCAATGCTCACAAGGAAACAGTGAATTAAAGAATAAAATATATACTGACATTACTGACATTGACATTTGCTTGTTTTGATTATGATTGCTGTATTGCCATAAATAAATATCCATTAATCGTTAACTGGTTTTAAATCGAGTTAAGTCAAGATTACCTACATACTTCTATTTCCTAGATGCATAAATAAGAAATTGTGAGAAACGATAAAGGCATGCGCAGATGCAGGCTAGAATTTGTTGGAGAATAAAATGTACGGGACCTTTTACGCTTACTTTATGTAACTCATCTGCGTTGTATTGCCCCTATGATTCCAAGATTATTTTCTCAGTCGTCTGCGCAACTCTTTATCCCTTATAATTTATTTAACTAAAAATCTATTATTACAAGCCAGTTTCTAGTGACGTGCATGCCAGCCTGTCTCTCGTTTATATAACGTATGTCTATTTATGCAATTTGCCCTTATCCCTCGCCCTGGAAAGATTATGTGCATAAAGTGCGGTGAAAAATCACCGTTAAATATTAACTTAAACTATTTAATTAAACACTTAGTTTAAAATGAGCTTGGGGTGATCGATGACGAAGCTTAACATACCAGGCAAGTAGTTGGCAACACTGACCGACAGACAGTAGGAAAGAATGGAAAGATCAGTTAAAATACTTTTTAAATATATTATTTGTATGTGTAAGTTGATACAAAAGTATAGCACGAACATTCTTTAAAATAAATAACATGATTATTGGTTGAATTGATTTTTTCCGGGCATCGTGTTCACGCAAGCCGAAAGTGGACACAGTCCCACTGCAGGCAAATAGATTTCTTATAAACGCAGCAGGTAAATCTTCTGCCTTTCCAGTCTGCTAGGACATATGCTTCTTCCTGATGGTCCTGGTTGAGGAGGTGGTTGAGGACGGGGAGGCATATCCTCACTTAGCACTCTTCTGATTGTCAATCGACACTCTCAAGGTAGCCTGTCATTATAAATTCGCTCTTTTAAACTTGGAAGGAAATTTTTTTGCCAATAAAGTCTGAAACAGCTTCACCACATTCTCGGGTAACAAATGAGCTCAGTGGCTGAACATCATCATCGGTGAAGTCGTCTTCGTTGTCATTATTTTCACCTACATGTAATTCTCTTACTAGCACGTTTTTTAACGCACAGTTAGGGTCTTCTACAGTCGTCGAAATCACTCTCAAAAAACTCTCAAAACTCGCTTTCTTGCTGTAACACCTCGAGCCAGGCTTCAACCATTCCATTAAATCGTCATTTTGAAGATTTGGGAGCCAGGTATCCGGATACGGCATCTAAAATAACATAAAAGTTAGTTGAAGGAACATACATAGATAGACAGATAAACACTTTATTATTCACCTTAAAAATAGAGATAAAGTACAAGTCAAATGTTTACAATGGTGTAACAATGGGCATACTTAGATAAAAAACGATTTGGAGTATAAATATAAGTAATAAACTGAGGTAATGTCTGAGACACTATGGCAGTAAACACTTTTTGCTGAGGTTATGACAGACACTATGAAAGTGCAGATGATCTTTGTGAGGTGTCGTAGAACAGAATCAGAGGTTATTGCTGTACTTATTGAAGGGCACCAGAAGCTTGTTGCACCGAAACTGTAGACTGCGCGGCCATTCGCGCCTCAGTACCCGCTGCAGCGACTGATTTTAGGAAGGTAATGAGCGTAACAGAGCGATATTACGAAATGGCAACGCCGAATTTGTTTGACGGGGTCCGATAAACGCGCATATTCGTCGTCTAAGAAACGCGTCCTCGTTCTATAACAACGCAATGGCGCTAGACGAAGCAGAGTTCCAAAAAAATTACCGCTTGCCAAAGTGTTATATAAATTACATTAAAGTTTTGTTAACAAATCATAGCAAATCTTCATAAAAAAGCCGGCAACCATTTTTTTTTCTAGTTTTACTCGTTAGGGCAGGCTAAAGTCTCTAGGACCATACCGCCATGTCCTACGTAGTTTTTATTTGATAGTTTAATATTCCATTTATTATATAATATTCCATTCTCAACAAAAGTATAATAAATGGAATATTAAACTATCAAATAAAACTACGTAAGACATGGCGGTATGGTCCTAGAGACTTTAGCCTGCCCAAACGGGCGAACTTAAAAAAAAAAAACGAAATGAAGTCTAGATGCGCTGTCAAACTCAAAATTGACAGTCTTTTGTTAATTTAAACCACAGACTGCTAAAAAACACTACATTTTTACATAATCTGTATGACGTCATCTCGATCTTAACGCGATTTCGAGAGAGGTGTACGATCGTGCCATAAATGCGCAGTGGGTACGGACAATATCGCGTTGGTATCGTAGATCAGACTCGGATCACGATCAACTCGAATTCCCTTGTCTGACATATGGGTTGGCATGTAGAAAGGCGTAAATGAATACGTTCAATACATAACGAATGAGTTTTCTCATCAGCACAGGAAAACTCTACCGCATACCCCTTTAACGGAACGAAAATGGTCTCTGCAGGCTTACCACCATCTCTTAAACCAGTATTATTTTATGCTTACTTCCGTTTTCCGTACCACGAACCCCTAAAAAAAAGTTTTCTTTGATGTTGTATTGTTGAGAAGTTTTGGTGACGTCATCGTAAATCATTCATTCAGGTAAATATTTAATAGAACGGCTAGGACTCGACGTAGTTTGTCGAATTAGTCGACCTAGGTTTCGAGCATGTCCGATGCTCTTCATCAGGGGCGAGTTTACGCTGCGAGATCGCGGCGACCACTGGCGGTGTCGAGGCGAGATGCGCTCCGCACGACGCGAGGGGGGAGGTGGCGTCGTCGGCGCCTGCGGGGAGCGCCACGCGCCTCTCACGCGATGTCGTGTTGCCGACGACGACCGCACTAATGTCGGCACGAGTTCTTCGTCATCACTGACAGCGTCGTCGCCGAAAGTTCCGTCACACACTGTGCTGACTGTGTCACACTCTAGACTACCTACCACTTTCTGTGTCGAGGTAGCATTAAGAAGTGGTTTCCACGCTGCAGACAACAACCATCCACGGTCCCGGTTGAAGTTGGGAAATCGAGAGATTTCTATAGCCTCACGCACTTTTCGAGGTACGAAGAACTTCTCTCTAGACAGTACGGAGGCTTTGTCAAACCTGATGTAATGTTTGACGTTATCTAAATAAGCCTTCAAAATTAGCCTACCAACTTAAAAAAGTAGTTACATACAAATTTAAATTAAGAACCATTGAATGAGTGACATTGTTAGATAGATAGATAGAAAATTCTTTATTGCACAAACAAATTTGTAAGTACATAGGCGAACTTAATGCTAGTGAGCATTATCTATTGTTGTTTTCACTTACTCGTTTTTTCATAGAAAATGTATGGGAATTTTTTTTTAATTATTGCCAAAACTTATGATTTGATTTGGTATGTTACTTTGGGAAAAGTGTTTCTGGTTGGAAATAGAGTCGATTAAGACCAACTTGTTTTTTTTTGACAAATGTAATTTTTTGGGTTAAACGTACTTTTTTCAAAAATCTAAAAATGGCAATATATTTTTCTTCAAAATAAAACAGTTCCTAAGAACAAAACCTTCTAACTACAAAAGAAAAGGTAGCTACCCTTAAGGGGCCAAAAATTTGCCCCACCCTGTATAGTACCATGGACCAAATATATTGGTCCATGATAGTACGTATTTTATGTAGCTATTTAAACTATTCAGTTATTAACTCGATTCTTTATAATTATTAACTTGATATTCGGTTTAAGTCCTCACCGATTACTTGGTACCTGTCCCTAAACAAATGATTGAGACAGCTGTCATTATTGGTCTTTTTAAACGGCCGGCGGGACTATAAGACGACGCCGATGCTCCGGGTCCGGCTCCGGGTCGATGGACGGAGGGATGTTTGTTACTCAATCACGCAAAAACTACTTTAAGGATCTTGATGAAATTTGATATAAGGTACCTGAGGTCCTGGAAAAGGACATAGGCTACTTTACATCTCGAAAAACCGCGAGTGATACCGCGGGGAGCAGCTAGTTGCATCAAGATCCTTCCAGTAGTTTCAGTGTGATAATTATCAAAGTACAAACATACAGACAAAAAAAAGTGTTTTGGCCTTTATATCGATAACAAAGCTGAATATTAAAAAAAATACTGAATAGATTTCACCTAGTTACTGTTTTACTATAAGTAATAGTTATAGATAAAGAAAAGTAACCAAATATGGAATTCCTTTTTGTTTTTAGGCATATATGGAACAAATATTAAAAATAAAAAAAAATAATCGTAATCATAAGCAATCATACATTTGCGATTTACGTAGTAATGGTTTTGTATTATATTTATTAATTATAATGGAATAGGTACCTTAAATATGGAACACTAGAAAAACTATCAAAAAGCAACAGTTAATAATAATTGATCCCTTCTGACAACTTAGCCACGGTTCTCGACCCCAGTAGCACGAATCACTTGCGACAAAGTATTCGTAACGTTAACATAAACATTTTGTATGAGATGTGATCAGCGCCCCTACAGGACGTAAAAGGAACTATATTCGGCAGCACGAAATGTTTTGGTTACTCTCGTATCGCCATCGTATCGTTACGTTAACGTTACTTGACACGTTTTGTATGTAAATCGGTAGCACGAAATTTGTTTTGACATAAGCTCGAAGGCTGGCTATCGTCACGTTATCGAGAACTTACGAGAGTTTATTCACTTACAATTTGGTAGTGGGATAGGTTTCGTTAGGCATTGAATTGTAATAATATTGTTTATTTCTAGTGTTTTAACGTTTGTTATGTGTAAATATATAAGTTAACAACTTATTTTTAAGAAGTTTTGCGATAAGAAGTTTGTTTGTAAACAGATTAAATACCTAGACTACATGATACCATCATCATGTCGCAGTCCAATGCTGGACATATAGGCCTCAACAGTGCTTGTTCGATTTTCGCTGAAAGCAGTGGTGTCGCTCGCGACCGCGCGTCGGTGCCAACAGTGTAAAGTGCTTACAAATGACAACAAAGCCGTCGAGACGGCCGGACCGCGATGACCCAGTTATCATTGCGCAAGGTTACGTGTGACGGCGAATAATATTGTTAAGGCGAAGTAGTACTTAGCTTTAATTATGTGTTCACCTAGTAAAGGTAAAATCACCTTGACAACGGAGACAGAACATCTTTTGTACAAACACTATAGCGATGAACGAGCAGAGCGTGAAAAACTCAAAAGTCTCGTAAATGACTTAAAGAGTCAAATAGAGATACTCCAAGAGCAGTTAAAATGCTACGCAGAAAATAGCTCGGTAATACCTACACCCACCACCATGGAGACCTCTGCTCCGCGAGTTGAGTACAGTACAGATGAGGAAAATCTTGCTCAAGAAACAGAGTGGATACGGACAAAGACTAGGAAAAAAAGAAAGTTGAACACCTCACCCACTCCAGTCAACACGAGCAATGAAGAGATAGCAAAAGAAAAAAGTGTAAAAACTCCACTGCCGCCACCTATAATAGTGGATGGCATCAAAGACTACCAAAGTTTCTTTGACTTTTTGTTACAAAACCATCCAGAAGAAACATTCAAAATTAAAATGATGAGTGGTGATACTGTTAAGATTAATGCCACTAATGATGAATCTTACAGAGTTTTAACAAAGGCCCTCACTCATAACAACTGCCTCTGGCACTCTTATGAAAATAAGCTAGAGAGGCCGATAAGAGTTATGGCAAAAAAACTACACTCTACGTGTAAACCAGAAAGAGTTGTTGAAGACCTTACAAAGAAAGGGTTCAAGATAATAGAAGCGGTCAACAAATTGAGCTGGAAAACTAAGGAGCCACTAAATATGTTTATGCTCACATTTTCCAACGATGAGGATATAAACAAAGTATTCAAAATCAAAACCATCATGGGATGTACTGTAGAAATGCAGCCACTAAAGACCACCAAACTGGTCCCTCAGTGCAAGAGATGCCAGGGTTACGGTCATACGCAAAAATATTGCCAAAAAGAACCAAGGTGCGTAAAATGCACTGGTAAACATTTTACAAAAGACTGCCAAAAACCCAGGGAAGAGAAACCGAAATGCATCCACTGCGGAGCTCCTCATCCAGCTAACTACAGGGGATGTGCTGTGGCGAAAGAAATCCAACTACTTCGGAACAGACATATAAGCAAAACTCCAGTGGTAAGTCAAAACAAAATATCAAAAGAAAAGCATGATGGTCCTAGCCAAAATAAGCCATGCCTAACTAAGACTGGCTCTGCTAATAAAAACATCTCATACGCTCAAGCTACAGCAAGAGATACAACAAAAGTGCCTCAGGCTCAGGAGTCACTTACCATTGTAAACACAGACAAAAAGCTAGATGACATCCTTAAGCTCATGTTGCCATTCGACGAAAGACTAAAAAAAATTGAAAATAGCACCAAAACAGCTAAAACTAAGCAGCTAAAATGAATACTATTTTAAAAATCATGGCTTGGAACTCAAATGGGTTACAAAAACACCAACATGAATTACAAGTAATCCTAGACATAGAAAATGTTGATGTGTGCTTAATATCTGAAACGCACTTCACAAAACAATCGTATATACATTTCAAAGGATACAAAGTGTACCATGCCTTACATCCAGACAACACTGCAAGAGGTGGTAGTGCCGTCATTGTAAAAGAAAACCTTAGTCACTATGAATATACTAAATACGAAGAGAAAGAAATACAAGCAGTGGCGATAAGTCTTAAAACTAAAAGCTATCCTCTTACAATATCAGCAATATACTGCCCACCTCGGTTTATGATAAAAAAAGATCAGTATATGAGTTTCCTAAAGCGCCTTGGTAATAAGTTTGTATTAGGAGGCGACTTTAATGCCAAAAATACGTATTGGGGCTCTAGACTCACCACAAACAAAGGCAAAGAATTATTAAGTGCCATAAGAGAGATGAAATGTGATGCTACATCTACTGGAACGCCTACTTACTGGCCAACAGATCCCAATAAAATCCCGGATCTCTTAGACTTCTTTGTAATTAAGAACTTATCTTCAAGCTACATAAAAACTTATCATAGTTATGATATGAACTCAGATCACTCTGCAATATATCTCAAAATAAGTGAAAAAGTCTTAGATAATGATAAACCTCCAACTCTTGTTAATAGGTTTACAGATTGGGAGAGCTTTAAAATAGATTTAGATAGTGATATAGATCTCAAAGTACCACTTAAAACACCGGAAAACCTAAACATAGCTCTTGAGATATTCATAGAAAATATTCAACAAGCAACCTGGAAAAATACACCTGAAATTAATAAAAAAACCAAGGGTAATATATACCCCATACGTATTAAACAACTTATAGCTGAAAAAAGAAAACAACGAAAAATCTGGCATCAATCTAGGTGTCCTGCAGACAAAAAAGAGCTTAATAATATCACCAAAACATTGAAACGCCAAATCCAGGATTTTAATGATAACTCCACGAATGAGTATCTTCAGAAGCTGACCAGTGATAGAAGTACAGATTACTCCCTTTGGAAGGCAACTAAGAATCTAAAAAGACCAATTATCCAAATACCACCTATTAAAGATAACAACGGAAAATGGGCAGTGAATAACGAGCAGAAAGCTAAAAGGTTTGCAGAACACTTAGCAAACATCTTTCAGCCAAATCAAAGTAGCACAAATGAAACCTTTTCTTTGGATGATATCAACCTCCATGATGAGCAGGAAGATGATAATATAAAACTAGCAACACCTAGAGAAATTGCACGTAAAATTAAATACAGTATAAACCCACGAAAAGCTCCTGGGTATGACCTAGTATCAGGAGAAATACTCCAAAATCTCCCAAGAAAAGGGATAGTAAAACTAACAACTCTTATTAATGCTGCACTAAGATTAAAATATGTACCAGACTTATGGAAAGTTGCTGAGGTAATAATGATAGCAAAGCCAGGAAAACCGCCTCATGAAACAACTTCGTACAGGCCAATCTCCTTGCTACCCATAATGTCAAAACTATTTGAAAAGATATTGCTTAAAAGACTAAAACCAATTATTGACAGCACAAACCTCATTCCAGAGCACCAATTCGGTTTTCGGGAGAAGCACTCAACCATAGATCAAGTGCACCGAATAACAAGTATTATAGAAACAACTTTAGAAAATAAGCAAGTATGCTCTACTATATTCCTAGATGTAGCACAAGCTTTTGATAAGGTGTGGCATGAAGGCCTAGTTCACAAGCAATGAATGCACCTACCGAAAAAATTTGCTAATATTCTGGAATCTTATATTTCAAACCGATTATTTAGAGTAAAACAAGAAGATGCCTACTCAAAATTGAAAGTAATAAAAGCTGGAGTACCACAAGGAAGTGTATTAGGTCCGGTCCTGTACCTACTATACACCTGTGATATTCCTGAATTAGAAGATAACACCATCGCAACCTTTGCTGACGACACTGCTATAATGGCTGTAGCAAACACCCATAGAGAAGCAGCAGAAAAGGTTCAAAAGGCTGTTAACAAAGTTTATGACTGGACGAAAAAATGGAAAATTAAACTAAATGAATCCAAATCAATCCACATAGACTTCAGCAACAAGATACAACAATATTGCCCAGTCTACATTAACAGCAAACAAATCCCGTATGAAAATACAGCGAAGTACCTAGGAATGACACTTGATGCAAAGCTCCGCTGGAAAGCGCACGTCAAGAAGAAAAAAGAAGAATTAGATTTACGCTTTAAAAGAATGTATTGGCTGCTTGGAAGGCACTCCACGCTGTCAACATACAACAAATTGATACTATACAAACAAGTCCTAATGCCAGTTTGGACTTATGGTATACAGCTGTGGGGCTGCACCAAACAGAGCAATATATTAATCATACAACGCTTCCAGAATAAAGTATTAAGGGAAATTGTGAACGCACCCTGGTACATTAGAAACGACGATCTCCATCGGGATCTTAAAGTAGAGTTCGTCGATAAAGTTATTAAAAAATATGCCGAAGGCCACGAACATAGGCTTCATCATCATGTGAACGTCGAGGCAATCCAGCTCCTCGACCACACGGATATAGTGAGAAGACTTAAAAGAACAAAACCGTTTGAGTTAGTGTAATGTCTAGTGATAGTGAATTAGTGTAATGTAGTACGAGTGCTACCCATACAGAACACAAGAACAAAGTGTCTTCCCCTTAATATAGAGACAATAGGAATAGTGTTAATGGACACATTCTTAGTATTAGTTTATCTATCAGTTTAAGTTAAATGTAAATTGCTTATTAGCCTAATTAATTGGCTAGATTGTAATAAAAATGGGGATCATAATGACTATGAAACCATATGAAGGAAAAAAAAATATATAGGCCTCCCCAACTAACTGCCCGTCATTGAGCACGATCCCCGGCTACTTTCATCCAGCTGCTGACGGCCCCCTTGCGGATACCGCCGCTCCACCTAGCGTGCGGGCGTTCTACACTACGCTTGCCAATAATAACGAACAAGTGTCGGAGTGGAGACGACTTAATCTACTCCAATTCAACCCTACTAAGACACAAGTCTGCGCATTTACCACCAAAAAAACCCCTTTTTCCATAGCTCCCCAGTTCCAAGGCGTTCCCCTTACCATCTCGGAGAGTCTCGGGATCCTTGGCGTCGATATTTCTAGTGAGGTCCAGTTTAGGGGTCATTTGGAGAGTAAAGCTGGTCTCGCTTCTAAGAAATTGGGCGTACTTAACAGAGCGAAGCGATACTTCACATCGGGCCAACGCCTAACGCTTTACAAAGCGCAGGTTCGGCCCCATGTGGAGTACTGCTCCCATCTTTGGAACGGTGCACCAAAGTACCAGCTTCAGCCACTTGACTCCTTACAAAGGCGAGCCATTAGACTTGTTGGCGATCCCGAGCTCACAAAAGATTTGGAACCACTGAGTCAACGTCGAGACATCGGTTCACTCAGTGTGTTTTATAAAATATATAATGGGGAATTTTCTGAGGAACTATTTGATCTCATTCCTCCATCACGGTTTTATTACCGCACTGCCCGACATCGTGCGAAAGCCCATCCACATACCATAGATCTATGGAAATCGCATACTGTTCGATTCTGCACCTGCAAAATATGGAATGGGCTACCGCCCGAGGTTTTTCCGCAGAGCTATAACATGGGGTTCTTTAAAAGAAGGGTGAAAAGGGTCCTTAAAGGTAGGCAACGCACCAGTAATGCCCCGAGTGTTACAGGTGTCCATAGGCGACGGTAACCGCTTACCATCCAGGCGGGCCGTCTGCTTGTTTGCCTATTAGTAACATAAAAAAGAAATGGATAGTATCCACTCAAGAACGCGTATGCCCCAACGATTATTGGTTCTACGGCTAATATGGCTGATCTACTGCCACTTCAGTTGGATAATCCCAAGCAAAGCCTTTTCTATAGCCCGTTGAGTGACTTTAAGTTTGTGAATCAGGCGCACTGTGAGTGTCTACGTTTTTACTTGTAAACAACTGGAACAGCTGTGCTGACCATGACTTTCTCTGGATTGTTCTTCGTGTTTAATTGTATATACCTATCTATAACATGTATATTGATAATAATACATTATGGTACTAGTGTGTAATGTTGGTGATTACCGCTGAGGCGCCATTGAGACCCGAGCCGTCAGGTGAGGGTCTTAAGAGAGCCGAGGACGGTAATCATCAATACACACGTGTATCATACGACGTTTTCAACACACTTGTGAATAAAATAACAATAAAAACTTATTTTCAACAATGAAAACGAGTTGTGAAAAATGATTCGCTATGGCGGGAAAAATTAATCAGTTTTCCTATGCGCGCGCATTGCGATCAGCCACAGACTAAAGGGATGAGGTTTTTTTTTATTTTCCGCGCATAGGGTTTGCGCCTATTCTGCCACGTACAAAATGGGGAATATAAAGTTTTCTTTTATTACAGAGAAAACAAAATTTATATTTGAATGAAAGTTTTATTTATTAAACACGTACGGGTTAAAATTATCTATTTAAATAAGAAGTTGCATGAAATTAGCAAGCAATAGGAACATTAATTTATTTGTTCTATTAAACACGATCTTTTTTTGAATAAAAACTTTTTTAAGAACTAAGCACCTCAACCCATTGAGGATAGTGTGAGACCTCAATGCCTCAACCAATAAAATTAAAAAAAAACTATAACTCACTAGTGAGTTATAGCAATGAAAAAGTCACAGTTTGATTATGGGTGTCATTCTGTGCCTAATTGCGGTGACCATTAGAGCCACTTTATGAGCAAGTGTGTTGAAAAATATAATACCTTTAATTACATTAGTTGTAAATATAAAAACCATTGGATTTAAAAAATATATATTTAGTTAAAACTATGCTCATCCACTGCTGTTTGATCGTTGGTCGTATTAATTTATGAATAATTCCACAACTCTAATTCGCAATTTCTCATCACGCTGCCTCAGTCTTTTTCTTTTGTCACTTTTAAGAAACAACTACGCTACAACATCATTCTTCCTGCTTTTGTTTGGCTTTCATTGTTCTTCAGAAGAAGAAGATGACGGGGATGGTCAGAGATCTAAGTACTCCAGTATGTTGAGCACTTGTCCCTGGTGTGGTAGATACCCTGGTCTCCTCCACCATAGAAATTTGGCTACTTGTTCTGTGGTTGTTTTAATCTGAAGAATAATAAAGAGAAAATAAATAAAAATGAACTACTCAATATTACTGGGAAAATAAGACTAATATCTCAGTATGTTGGCGAGCTCACCACTGCCCTGCATAACTTTAAATCACTAAGTGGTACTGCAATTGTAATGAGCATGCATGGCGCCTAGCACCAAGTAAAGACTTCCATGTTATTTCGGCTTACTGTCCCAGGTCCCGTCGCTGTTTATAGCTATATGATATGGTTATCATTTCTCTTGGATGAAGTTACGGCCACGAGGACCCCCGGAAGGCTTAGATAAATCTCCATCTCTAGAAAATAAGTTATACAATGCAGTTCGGACAAATTCATGATTCCTTAAATCAATCAGGTACTTACTTTTCCATGAATTCCAACATTGTTGCGTATTGGAGCTGGGTCGTTCTCATTTCTATTCTTTACAGAAAACATTAAAGAAAATAATTTAAAATTAAACGAATATTGAAGTTCACTGACAAATAAACGTCAAAGAGATGGATGAAACTTGCCCATAACAATAAACACAGATAAAAATCAACTTTTAGAACGAAGTACACTTCTATGTTCATTCGATTTCATAAGTTTCTATTCAAACGCGCCCGTCCCTATTTACGTGGAATGACGTCACTAACGTTACGGTCTCGAAATCTCGATAGGCGAGAAAAGGTGGTTCGTGCTGCCAACTATCGTCATCCTGCGTAATCGTACGGTAAACTCGATACGTTTACCAAACGAATCGTTGAAATTTTCGCAGCTCCCTGCGCATAGCAGCGGGCCTGCGTTTGGGCGCTAAACTGTGCGAGCCTCATCGCTGCCAGTGCGGACGAAGCGTCGATCAATTTGGACGGCACGGGTTGTCGTGCTTGAAGAGTGCAGGCCGCCTATACCGACATTGGGCCATTAATGACCTACTACAGCGGGCGCTCTCCACAGCCTCCGTGCCCTCGACACGAGAACCGACCGGGATGCTCAGAGACGACGGCAAGAGACCAGATGGTGCCACTCTGGTACCCTGGTGCCTAGGACGAGCCCTGCTCTGGGACGCCACCTGCGTGGACACTTTGGCGCCGTCACACGTCGGTAGCACCGCTCGCAATGTCGGGGCGGCGGCCGAACAGGCCCAAACCTTAAAACAGCGAAAGTATTCACAGCTCAGCGCACACTATGAATTTGTAGCGCTGGCTGTGGAAACTTTACACCAAACAATTTTGTAAAGATATTCCGACGAGACTGGTCCTCGCTTCGGGGGATCTCAGAGCTGGCGCGTACTTTGCCCAGAAATTAAGCCTTTTGATACAAAGGGGTACGTCGCCAGTATTCTGGGAACCTTACCGCATGGTGGCGATCTAGACGGCGTGTTTGCCTTATAGTTTTGTTTATAATTGATGGAATAAACATGTGACAATAATGAATAAATCAAAAAGCAATCCTAACTTACCTATATGAGAATCTTTAGGAACTTTGGTCAAATATAAAATTAACTTATATTATCTGCAAAAATCACAAATCAAGGGTCGAACTCTACACCAGCTCAGTAAGTATTTGCTCAGAGACCGGACATTAGGCATTCGATCCAGGTTGCCCCTTCAGTATTATTAGAATAAAGCATTTGGCAGACAATACACTCCACATCATCTGAATCTAGAGCTCCAGATCCTATCAAAGCATCGGGCTTGTCTGTGTTAAGCAGTACCATCTCGTATAGTCCATATTTGGACCCCATGACCTGTCCATATTTGGCATTTCTAACTAATTTAAACTTATAATCATACTTTCACACTTAATAATCTAAGACTATAAAATGCCTCTAAAACTTTGAAACAAACATGTACCTATACAATATATATAAGCAATACAACACAATAAATACATATTATTTGCAATTAGATTAAGAAAAATACTTAATATTTGGTACCTATGAAAGTTTTTCCACGGCGACAAAATAAAACGCTCTCATCGCGGACAAAAGACTCGCTCGACTGACACGTTGAAACCTGTAGGTACGCGTGTATAGTTATTGAAAGAATAGACGATCACAACTCTTTGCATTTAGGAGTCTTTGTTTGCGAGAAATGCTGGTATTCCAAATTAGGGATACTATTCCATATTCGGTAACTTTCCTCTACTTAATAACTAATAATACTACTTCATTTTACTTTGTTGTACTTTAATATTGCCTGAAATAAAGATTTTAATAATAATAATAACAATATTTTACAGGATTGTCTGCTCGCCAGATCGTAGTCATTTGATAATCTGGGATGGATGCTCGTTTGGCTTGGATCTTGCTGACAGATTAATAGCTAGTGGTGTAAGAAACTTGGGTATTATTTGTTTGAACCCAAAACCACACTATCATATTAAATTACGGTAAATTTCATATTAATTATGATTAACTTACTGCTATACTTCTTGTAAATCTTAACGTCTTAATGTCTTCGCCTATAATTATAATGGCATTAAGCCCAGATCCAATTTGAATGAATTTATATTTCATAGTAACGATGTACATTATGTTGGCGTTCAATAAATAATTAAATAAATAAATTTACCTTAAAAACCTTTAATTATCTTGTTTACATACAGATTGTGGCAAAAAAAAGGCGTTTACGTTAAAGTATGGTCTGGAAAATTTGACAACAGCAATGCTGTTTCTTCGACCTTGGAGGACACAAACGAATGTGCACCCGTTGAAGGAATATACGTGACAGCTATCTCAGGTGAAATACAAGACAATGCAATGTGCAGTATCATTGAACACGTTGATTCCACTTCGAGAAAAATATGTCCACTACTGAAGTAAGTTTATAAACCTCTAATATAGGTAAAGAAATACAACCTCACTGTGTCTAATTTGATGTTCAAATATTCATTGCTATTTCAGATACTTTGCTGTAATAACTGTCGACAGCGACATAGGACAACAAATATGTCTCGCTCGATCCAAAGGCGGCTACCCAGCGACGAAATTAAGTTTACCTGCTTTTGAAAGAGTAAGTAGTTAGTATAAATATAGTATAGTATAAGTAGTAAGTATAAATATTACTAATACGTGCTAATACTAACCATGGTACCTACTCAGAAAAAGTTTTAACTACCTACCTTACGAGTACAACAATTGCAGTCCATAGTTTGTTTTTTATTATTATTATTATGGTCCAGAACGGAATCTTAGTAGCCGTAACACAGAGAATTCTAGTACGGCTACTAACGAAACACCTAAGATGATGAGTGTAACTCGAAAAACTGTATAGATTATAATCTACCAAAAAATATTGCGACGGTTCAATCTTTCGACAGTTTACGATCTCGCTTAGGATACATCTAAGTTTAACCGCATGTGGCCTGCTGCACCTAGTTGTAGCTGGCTAAAACTAGGTGTAGCCTCACTTCGGCTATTATCCGTAACATATACACAAACTTGAAATTTCCTTAGGTTAAGACTGTTCTATTTACTGTTATTAAAATTGAGTTTAATCTAAGTAGGTACTCCGGATTTATGAGAGCAAAAAATTATATACCTTTTAGATTGATGTTGTATCTATATTATGTGTCATTAAATAAATTGTAAGTTGTAAACTGTGTCGGTTTAGTAAGTAACGTGAATGTTGAATAATAAACATTATTATTTACTCGTGGTAAGTCTCTCGTATGCGGCAGGCCGTGTGGGTAGGTACCACAGCTTTGCCAGTTATTCTGTCACCACGCAGTATTGCGCAAACATTACTGTGTTCTGGTTTGAAAGACATTGTAGCCAGCGAAATTACATATGACACTCGAATATCTGATGTCTCAGGGTCATGAGCGCAATACAGTGCTGCGCAGTGCTTTTATGGTTTTCAGCTCTGGGTGGCACTGCTATTGTTATGAGCAGGCGTGGCGTTTACCATCAGGCGAACGACTTGCTCATTTCATCATTCAGTACCATAAAAAAACAGGTAACGTCAACCTTTACAAATGTAAAAAAAGAAGTGTATCGGTGTGTAGTGCACTCCATAAAAATATCGTTTGCGTGTTCTAATTTTACCTCTAGCGCCATCTAGTTTCAATTGCATAAATTAATTTTCAAGAGTTAAAATAATTATCGCTCTTTTCATGTAAGGCTTGCAAGTTTTTTTCTGAGACTTACTAAAAACGCTTAAATTATATTTTAAATTATACAATATGTATCATAATATGTGTATAAGCCCGAAGGGTGCAAATTCTGCACGTCACGGCGAACAATGTTAGTTCTACGAGTTTTTAAATTTCGCAGTTTTTCATTCATGAAAGTTTCTCGTAAAGATTTTTCCACGAAATGTAAAAACCACAACGTGATAACCATGTAACAGCTGTTTTGTGACAAGGTCAATGACCTTTGCTCTCATATTATGAGAACAGTTAATTACAGAAGCGCCACCAATACATAATGTGCCTATTGTTGAGGTGGTATGCATCAAAGAGTTCCACTGCCCACCTTCCGTTTCCATCATCAGATCAGCTGGCTGTCACCATAATAATGCATTGTCATCAGACTTTGACAAGTATGCAAAATTTCAAGTCCGTAGGATAAGAGGAAGTGGTCCTGATTCAAGTTGTAAGATTTGACCCAAACATTGTAAGATAAATAAAAGCTTCTAATAATTAACTATTTACGCAATTAATTACGTCCGCCATAAAAATTGTTACTTCTGTTTGTAGTTAGTCATTATTTAGTATGAATGACGTAGGCCTACCATGACGTATGATCGCTATCCGGACGCTGACAGACGCGTGATTGACAAAATGCCATCACACCATTGAGGTCTCATGACACTACATCACACATTCATTTAAAAGTCAACAAAATCACAATGTCCAGGAGTGCGTTTAGGACAGCCAACTTGGATAAAACTAGATAAATATCAAATAGCCCGTTTAGAGTGTCCAAGATGTGAAAATTACTGGCTAAAATTTAAACTAAACGAAGGACATAATTTTTATCCCGAAAATACGAACAGTTCCCCAGGAAACAGCTACAAACCGAATTCTACGTGGACGAAGTACTTACGGGTTGTTTACTCATGATTTAATGAACAAATTAACATTTTAAATACATGCAAACACAATTTCCTTGAAGTAATACATTTTTTTTATTGACAACTCAGACAAGACAGCTTTAAAATATCAACCTTGTTTTTAATATGGACGCATATTGTAACATCAAAAAAGTTTGCATATCAACTCCGGAGGTTGCATGCTTTAACAGAAGTCGGGGGTACAAGCTAGTGCGAAATAAAGAATAAGAGTATACTGAGTAAACAGAGTATACTAATAAATTTATCAAGCCTAGAGAAATATTACATCAAGTGCTGTATTAAAAATAGTTTACAAGGCAAAAAGCACGGTCAAAGCTGAAGTATGAATTTTGTAGTACGGTGAACAGTCAGATGATGAATGGTAGCAAAAACCGTACTTTTTGGTCTGGTTACAACCACCTACCTGTCAATTGAATTTAAAATAAAGCTATGACGCCGTTTCATGAGCTCCGTATAAATAATTTTGTCCAGCTAAAATGTATACGACTGGCTTGCCTAAACGCACCCTAGATATTCAACATTCAAATTCATGCAACGTGATTAGACCTCTTTATCTTTGACATTAGACGGTAAGTTATCCGTCAATTATAGCAGTGACTGTGGCAAAACTGACAGCAAAATCTATCGTCGTCAACATTTATTTGTGAAAACAATACAATGATTTATTTACAATGATACATGTATGTTTACATGGTGATTATGCAACGATAAAACCAAGTCAACGATAGGCCGTATTCCTAGCTACTGCCAACAGAGGAGAACGTTAAAAACTTTTCTCTTCCTTTTCGATTGTTGATTCTGTAAAAACTTTCATGATATCTTACTTAACTTATTAAATGCGTAAGATCCTAAGTGGACTTTTAACATTTAATTTGTGGCATAGTGCGATAGAAGCGTATGCTTTGTGCCTAGCAGCTAGCTAGGAGACGCAATAATAGTTAACACTGATTCAAGTTAGGGTTGTTGCAAATTTCTGCGATAAAAATAATTTTACTTTTGTATGGGGATTTCGAGTATGATATATCCAACCTTTGTACACGTCAAGTTAATCGTATGCTCGGTCAGAATAGCCCAACTTCGGGTCTATATACATATTATGATAAACGTTGTAGTTCTATCATGATATATTTTAATTTAAATAAAGTGTTACTTATTTTTCATAGTCTATACAGCGTTTCAAATTTATACAAATTTTACCTTTTGTCTGTCTTTTTGTTGTGGAAAGTTGTATACTATTTCATTGGTTATTATCAGTAGGTATTATTACTGTAAAATTTTAATATCCTACAGGGTAGCCGAAGATAGCCGGGAGCACAATGAATTATTTCACTTAGGGTACAAAGTGGTGGTCAACAGCTATGTATATTTAAATAGGAGATTTAGGTTTCGAAGATTTCTTTTAATCAGGTTTCATGTATGTACTTGGCGCCGGACACATACCGGAGCCGGACCGGCACTGTCGCCGCACCACAAACTCATGTAATTGATCAAAAACAGTACCGGCATCAAACCCGCTGGCCGATTCAGAACCTCACGACAACTCATTTGTCGATCGATTCGGTTTGATATCGTACGATTCAAAATATTTTAAATTCACAATAGTCGAATCGACGTTCAAATTGTCGTAGTCGATAACCAATCGTAACCGTACGATAAACGCGTATTTATCGACCGAGAACGTTATTCACAATGCAGATATCGAAGCAAAGTTTTCGAACGTCCGATTAATTTCCACGACAACTTATCGAGTGCAACATATCACTCGAAAGCATTAGATTTGACCGTCAATACCGAGTATATTCCGTGTGTTGTTAAATAAACTACATTTTCTACTACAAATAAAATAAAACTCACAGTAAGATTCAACATAAACTAATTCTATATAATAAAGTACCTACCAAGTCTAGTATTTATTTATAGGTTAAGTTCGCTTTGATTGTTTTAGAACTATTTACCTACTACTATACGATTACTTAATAAGATGCATAAATCTACCGAAATAAAATCACTGTACCTATATAATTATTATAAAGTACTCTGTGATACTATGTAATTGTAATTTTGGTATTTACTTAACATTTCTAATGAATCTTGATGAGGCTCGTCTTCTCGCTCAATCTTCTTTTAATAATTTCAAAACATGATAAAGAAAACAATTTGCGATAGACATTTAAATTTGGCGGTTTGTCAATGTCTAAAGCATAGATTAAACATTAATGTCAAGTGGATATCAGCAGGTGGGTGTTTACGAAGCTCTTGTTTTTTTTATATTTCTACCAATATCTGGCGCTTATAATTGTTGATTATATTTTAATTCGTGATAAACGTTGTTATAATAAATTTTGATAACTTGAAAACATTTTTATATCGTCTAGATAATAATACAATTTTCTGCGAGTATTGCACACAAAACGAACTCCGTAAATGCAACACGTTGTCGTATCGATTTCGATATCGTAACCGAAACCGTGTCGAATCCTCGGGGCGGATGTTCTGAATAGCTCGAAAAGAAACCTACGACACGAGATCGTTATCCAATCGAATCGATTCGGTATGTTGTCGTGGGGTTCTGAATCGGCCAGCCGGACCGGGACGGACAACGCGCGTCGCACCGTCCGTTTGTGCGTACTCGTATTACGAATCGTAAAGGGTCCGTGGCGGTGGGCCATCGGGGGGACCCGATGGCGATCCCACAAATCATGTGCCACAATGTCATTTCCACTCGGTTTCTGTAGCCCCGTAATATGTTTCAAACTACAACGCTAACATTTGGTACTTTTAATACTTGGTCAAAGCAACTATAAACACATAATTCAAAATTGAAGTTAGGGCCAAAAAATATATTTGGTAACGGAACAGAAGCGGTACGGTACGGTAACGAGATAGGAGCGGGACGGGAATTGGAACGGGGATATAGTGGGACGGAAAATGGTCAGAAGCGAATGAATACTTCACGTAGTACAAAGTCGCATCAGCTAGTAATATATAAGTTTAATTGTATTTTCCAAGTTTACATTTTCACGTTTCTGTATGTATATATTTTATGCACAGATAATCTAATCTCTATGATTTTATGCCTACTAGCCACGCCGCGTCGCCCCCGCGTAACGTGTTTAGTGAAATAGACATTTTAGCTAATTGTTAATAAATTTTTGGTCATTTATGTATTTATTTTTTCATTTAACTCAATAGATTTATTCTAAAGCATGGACTTCTTCTTCTTAGCGAGTCGATCCTTCGGCTTTATATTTTATTGGACCAGTAATCCGCCACAAGCACAGCATTGTCCGTGGCATTTTACAGGTCCTCGCGTGTACAGATGGCGGGACACGCAAGGCAAGACAAAAGGTGTGCCATAGACACCGCACTCGCATTCATTATCCGAGCTATAGCCCCACCTGCACATGTTTTCCTTACTGCATTCGACTTGGGTCCGGAGTCTGTTTAAAGACTTCTATGTCGGCCAAAGCAGGTTGTGTCCAGGAGAGAGTTTTTCGGAAAGCGAAATTTGTGATGCCGTAGGGTATCTCTCCTGACAAAGACTTAGTCGCGCCTTGGAGACATCTTCATCTATAGGTAACGAAAGGACCTCTTTAATAAAGCTACGCCGACTTTTAAGCCTTAGAGGCACGGCAATGTGGTGGAGGATAGGGTGCCGTGGGTTTACTTCTTTTTTGGCTCGTTCTATTGAGCTTGTCACCTCTCTGCGGACGCGGAAGCATGGACTGAAAAATATAATTTCCATGGAGTATACTAGCACGGATTTAAAAAGACAAGTTTTCTGTTGTTTATGATATATTTATAGGAGCTTTTTCACCAATCTATCAGTAACTTTCATTAGCTTTTAGCGATCCCTAAATTAAACTACGTTTTGCATTTGGAAAATATGAATCGCGTATAATTGACTAAAGTCAACACGAACGTAGTCGCGGGTACAGCTAGTTTCATAATGAAACAAAATACGCACCGAGCGAGTTTTATAGTGCTACGTGATACTAGGTACCCAAAATAAGAAGAAACGTAAATACGAAAGCTACGAATATATATTATTCGTAGGCGCAGAGCTATACAACAAATTACATCAATTGTAATGACACTTAACCACAAGCGTAGGTGCAGGGCAATCATTACAATCAACGATGCACGAGCGGAGCGAACGCGAAAATTTTACACTTTATGTGAATCCGAAACAGCTAAATAGTGAACTCTGTTGGTAGTTACTTTCATTTTGCTAAAAGTTACGGGATATGAAAAAGTACAGGTAGGTAAATGAAATAAACGCGAGCGGAGCGAGCAAAATTACACTTATATACGTGTGAATTTCGTTAAATTTGACAAAATAAGCCCGGGTCCGGGGCCACGCTCCCCACACCCCCAACGCTACGCTACTATTATTGTTTTACATTTCTTTACTTGGAATACATAATCGTACCCTGTTTTATTTCATCCAGGTATTTCCTAAACTTGATCCAGGAATGGAATTTTCTTGGAACTGCTCTGCTGTGGACGTCACAGAAGTGGCCCTTCAGTCCATGAAACCTGTGTTAACTGCTGAACCACAAGCAATAGAAAAACCATCTCTTATCAAACTTATTCCATGTCTAGCTGGTAATTAAAGTTATCTTCTCAAAACATCGCTTTCTCAATACTCATCATCATAATTCATCATAATTGCTCGATTTTTAGGGAATTCAAATTATGAGGACTGTAAAGTATTGTTTGTATTATATCCTAATTGGTTATTTTTTTAGTGTTGCCTCCTTTATTATTTTAGACACCGAGGATGAAGATTCTACGCTGCAAGACATAGGAGCCGGCGAGTCTATATTTATTATGAAGTCTTTTTTGAGTGATGTTTTTCATGTTTCATTGGACGATGACGACATATTAATGCTTACAAAAAAGAAGTAAGTGTTGCGTTTATTTTATATGATCCATATGTCCATCATATCTATGATGGAAGTATGAAGTGTTCCAAATGTATTAATTTAATTCTGCCTGCGTGCCGGCCGCAGGCTGCTGCGGCAGAGCGCGGTGGCGGCGCCGGCGGCGGTGCGTGTAAACACACAAATAACGAACCAGTTAGTTTGCGTTTGAGCGGGAACCAGTTGACTAAGGAGTTGTCCTATAGTCATAAGCAGAACCGATTTAATGTAAATCAAAGGTGGTGTTCCAACTCATTTGAAAAGTGGTTTCCGCAGCGTGGCTTGTAGCTGTATAGGCTTGTAGCATGTAGCTTAGTAGGTTCACCACAGCTTCACTACGCGTCCGAAGTCGCAGGTAACAACTAGTTTATAGTATTAGTGTAGACGAGTAGATGTAAAAAAATACGCGGGACACTCAGAGCTTTTGCTAAAAAAAATGTTCATTAGGTAAATATTTGTTTATTAAATCTTTTCAAAGTAAGTACTCTCCACCAGCCTCTATACAAAGTTTCATGCGTCTGAACCAGTTTTTGAAACACTTTTTCCAGTCTTCCTGAGAGACTTCGTTTACAGCTTGCTAGAACGCTGAAAGCGACGAAAATTATATCCCTTTGAGCTGATTTTTTAAGTTTGGGAATAAAAAGAAGTCACACGATGCTAGGTCCGGGCTGTAGTGCAGGAGCGTTGTCGTGGTGGAGCAGTAGCTTGCGGAGCCCTGTGTTTGGTCGAATGTTGATCACAACAGAGAAAACTTCTGCCAAGCATTTGGTTCAGCATTGATTCTTCTTTGTCCGTAAAGGAATTGACACCAAGTAGCCAGAAAAATTGAAAAAGCTCGAGATCAGTCTTCCCCCCGCTTCTAGATCGCTTCACTGTAGTAGATTCGTTTTGAAACACCCAAACCGTCGACTGGCGCTTCGTTTCTGGATCGTATTGATAAATCCAGGACTCATCACCTGTAATGATGTCGTAAACACGCCGAGACGAGCCTGGGGCCCTATTCTCGACGTGTAGATATAATATCACATTCGATAAATATCGCAGAAACTGTCAAAATATCTATTGATTTGAAAATTCCGTATTCTCGAGAAGTCACATTAGATAAATATCGATTGAAAACCGCCAGATATGTATCGAGTGGTCCCGAGCCCTCGATATGAGTTTATCGAATGCGACACAAACGCAAACGTCATTATAATGTCATACTCTTCAAACTTCTTGTACGTTTTTGATTGCGCGATCATTGAAATTAATGTAATAAAAAATCCAGTGAATCCTATGCTATTAAAAATATACTTAACAAAAGAATACAGCAGGTTTAAATTACTAAGAAAAATATCTGACGACGAGTTTATTTACGCTTTTGTGGCTGATGTAATTAAGGAATCAGAACATGCAGCAGCCACTCAACGACGGCGGGCCCAATAGAAAGGAGAATAAATCCAGGGGAAATGAGGAATACGGATTTAAAAAATCCGCCCGTCCAAACATTTAACGATAGACCTAATTAATATGCTGACACCTCAGCTAAGAAAAAATATTGATATAAAGACATAAATTATGTATATATATATTTATTTTATTTATATATGTATTAATTTTATGTTATCTATTTATAGTATGTATTTAATTTATTTATATTTGTTTTATTTTTTCATAGTATATCATATTTACATACCTATATAATTGGAGTTTTATAATGTACACCACACTGACCGCAATTTTTTTTTAAATTCCTGTCCATCCAAAGGTTGCCTGTAAGAAATTGATAAGGCCGCCCATTGTACCCACTGATTGTTAACTTTGTTAACTATTGGTTTTTCTATGTGTTTGGTATTCAATTAAGCATTATTGTATTGTATTGTATATTTTATAAGCCCTCGATACAATAAAACACGTCTAAGAACCACCGCTAGAAAACCTGCTTTCAATTAAATAAAACCGCATCCAAATCGGTCCACCCGGTTAAGAGCTACGGTGCCATAGACAGACACACATAGTGGTCAAACTTATAACACCCCTCCTTTTTGCGTCGAAGGTTAAAAACTAAGTACTTTATACCTACCTATATTCAATGATGATACATCCCTAGGATTTCCTCTTCTATTTGTAGGTATCCTTATCTAGACCAGACCCCCGACACTCCATACAAATTCGCCGAGCTAACTGTCTAGTACTACTAATGGCCCAACGGCCTGTCCTCACACGTTTTGTGTGTGTGCGTAATTATTGTAGGGATGAGCTAATACAAATCGAGCGCGAAAAGGACAACGCTATACGTAAGCAACCTAAGTGTTTCTCTTTCACACCCACTATCGCGTGGATGGGAGACGCGAAAAACCAAAAAATCTCCGATTCTTATTTGTGTAAGTGGTTTCTTCTGCATCCATACACAGAACAAGAACGAACCATTTTAGAAGAAATAGGCAGACCTCCGTCAGTCAGGTCAGGTCCTGGTCAGCTCCACCGTCTTCAGCCGTTCTCCGTCTTATTCTCAATATGTTTCGTCCATTTGTCAAAGTCAAATAGTCAGCCGGCCTGCTCTACCTTTGAAAAGCAGGTCGTCGTCGTCATCCGAAAAGGTCATAACAACCTCAAATAACATCAAATGATTGCACATATAAAAACAACATTTGAATCTCACTCATTAGCCATTCGCAGCGAGCGGTGACTACCGAGTGACGCAAGCACGGCATTACCTATTTTTTTACCGGTTTATTGCGGGTGACGACAAATTAGCGGGGAATGGGATCGTCGCTTCTTTACGTAGTAATATTTCGTTTCCTTTGCCTAGACTGTCTCTCCTAAACATTGCGATAATAATATGTAAGTACCTATTAGCTCAATGCTGACAAAGGAAAAATTGGAACAAATCAAAACATTTCATGAAGAACGGGCGGTCATGTCAATGTCATTGATGTTCGTTCCATTTCACAAAAATAAGCGCTTGTTAATATTACGATTTATTTATTTTCATTTATGTATATACTTTTTATAATATACAGTATTATAATTACAATACAGTAGATTTATAAGACAACAGTTAAAAACACATAAATAACCAAAATTATAAGCACAAATGTTTCTATATTGGAAAAAGTTAAGAGGTTTAAGTTATCGATTCTACAATTACACAGTCGATAAAAACGGAACGTGTCTGAAGACAGACAAAAACTATATTATCTGTGTGAAGCATTTGAATGAACATCCTCACGGCCATTATCTACTACCATAATATCTATTGTTCTCGAGAATACGTATTTTGGCGCGCGATCGATTTGTTTCATAGACATAGGAAATAATATAATATTAAAATATCACTCATATATCACATTTCTGAGAATAGGCCTGCTTCAAATTTGTTTATCATATCACGGCACCATTCCACTTCTTTCTTCATCCCTCAAAGTTAGTTGACCGTGCTTGAATTCGTTATACCCACGATAAACTGTTGCCTTAGAAGGGCTTTTTTTTATTCTTTATTTATTAGGGACTTTTGCCACATCGTTAGAAGGGCCTTTATCCATGAGTGCCATTTGAAGTCAATCGTACGATTCGTCCGGTTTCCGGCGACACTTGAAATCGTAAAAATCATAGCAATCGAGAATAAATATCGGCTTCGTCACAGCCGTAATCATCGCGGCACCACCACAGTTACAATTTCGACGTTACGAGTTGTAGCCCCGGCCGTCAAGATTTACCTCTCTCACAAGGAGACGAAAGGTGAAGAAGTCCTTCGATACGTCCGGGAGAGAATAAGGATGTACTGGAGTTCGCGTGAGGAGCAGACTAGGACCACTGATTTCAAGCTGTACGCGCTCAAGGTTCCAGCGGAACACGCGAAGATGTTTCTTACCCCGGACTTACTACAAGAGTAGTCTACCGCCGTTATAGGGAAAGCAGACAGAAACAATAATTTCTTATGTGTTGTGTAGTAGCGTAATAAAATACACTCGAGAGCAATGACCGGGTCACTTAAAGAATGTTAAAAATCTCGGAAACTAAAAATGATAGGTTAATGCAATAAATTGTATTTAATAGACAATGTAATACTCCTTAAATGAAAGTAAAAAAAATATGAGTCACCATACATTTTATTAACACAAAATTACATAAAGAAAAAAACTGCTGATCTCTCCTTAAAACAAAAATAGGAAACATGAAATTGTTGAACTTTATTACGATTTTCTTGAATTTTAATACTTCGTATTGCCTCCTCGTGCTTCCATTACTGCGTTTACGCGGTTTGGCATGCTGTACACCAAGTTCCTTATACGATTTTGGGGAATATTCTCCCATTCCTCTGTGAGAGCAATTTTGAGCTCACGAAGCGTGATTGGGGGAGGGTTTCGTTGTTTTACGCATCTGCCTAGCTCGTCCCAAGCATGCTCGATCGGGTTGATATCCGGGCTGCGCGCTGGCCACTCCATACGAGTAATGTTCATCTCTTGAAGGTAGTCATTCACAATCCTACCTGTATGAGGTCGGGCATTGTCATGCATAAATATAGCATCCTCACCTAAATTGACCATAAATGGACCAACGTGATCATTGAGGATTTCTTCCACATATCTTACGCTAGTTAAAGAGCCGTTTTCTATGATCACCAGCTCTGTGCGACTTTCAGAAGAAATTCCGGCCCACACAAGTACAGACCCACCACCGTAGGCTACTTTTTCTTCGATGCATGCTTGCTTGAATCTTTCCCCTGGTCTTCGATACACTCTGTGTCTTCCATCGTGCTTGTAGAGCATAAATTTTGATTCGTCGGAGAACATAACTTTTGACCAATCTTCAATACTCCAATTTACGTGGCTCTGGGCATATCTTAGTCTCGAAATACGATGCCCACGCTCCAGTTTAGGGCCGTTTGCAGGTCTAAGGGGTTTTAAGTTAGATTCAGCAAGCCGACGTCTTACTGTCCATGCACTTGGGTTACTTCCTCCGAGGCGTCGAAACTGATTGAAAAAAAAAAAAAATCAAAAAATCAAAATCTCTTTAATCATTTTGGCATCACAGACGCACTTATGAACGTCAAATTATCACAATGACTCTACCACCGTATCGGAAAAAGAACCACTACTCAGAAGATACGGCAAGAAACTGAGGGGCATTTTTTTTTAGAGATTTTGTTACAATTTTTTGGGCTTTTACAATGTTATGTTTCTTATGTACCAGTTGGTTACTTTGCAGAAGTGGAATGTTCCAAGCATCTTTGTCTTCTATGTAATTACGAACAGTGTAGTATGCTTTTCTCATTAGAACATTCTTAACGCGTAATTTGAATTTACTTTCTGTGAGCTCCGTTATACACTTTGGAATTTTATTATAAAAACGTACGCAGTTGCCCATAAAGGACTTATTCGTTTTAGTTAGTCTATACCTAGGTACAACAATCCTATCCTTATTTCTAGTGTTAATGTTATGATGGTCACTATTTACTTTGAATTTTTGGAAGTTTTTGCGAACATGCATTATATTTTCATAAATATATAAAGAAGGTAAAGTTAATATATTAACTTGCTTAAAAAAATCCCTTAACGAGTCACGTGGACCCAACTCGTAAATCGCGCGAACCGCACGCTTTTGTAATATAAAAATAGTATCTATATCCGCAGCAGAACCCCACAGCAAAATGCCATATGACATTATGCTGTGGAAGTATGCAAAGTAAACTAACCGAGCCGTAGCTATATCCGTTAATTGCCTAATTTTACGAACCGCATATGCAGCAGAACTAAGTTTTCCAGATAGAGCATCAATATGAGGACCCCACTGCAACTTAGAGTCTATGCCTATACCTAGGAATACCGTCGCTTTGTCTGTATCGAGTTTATTACTATTGAGCATTACGTTTGGCTCTACATGTCTAACATTAGGCAAAGAGAACTTTAAACATTTCGTCTTTTTCGCGTTTAGTAACAAATTATTCGCAGAGAACCATTTCGAAACAACATCCAATACGTAGTTCACATGCGCCAATTCACTGTCCTTTCTATCTACTTTAAAAATTATCGATGTATCATCAGCGAATAGAACAATATCTGCAAGGTCTTTAACTACAAAGGGTAAATCATTTATATATGCCAAGAATAAAAACGGCCCCAATATTGACCCCTGCGGTACCCCCATTCTGACTAAGGATCCGGAAGATGTTACGCCATTTACCCCAACTTTTTGCTGTCTATCGGTTAAGTAGGACTCAACAAGATTCAGAGCAGTTCCACGAACCCCATAGTGGTAGAGTTTACGAATTAGTGTACGGTGCTCTACACAATCGAAAGCTTTGGAGAGATCACAAAATACACCAATGGCATCCTGTGAACTCTCCCAAGCTTCAAGCACATGTGTTACTAGTTCGACCCCGGCATCTGATGTTGACCTGCATTTCGTGAAACCGAACTGACTCTCGTTCAGTATTTTGTGTTCGTTGAAGTGGGATAAAAGTTGTTTAAGAATAAGTCTTTCAAATATCTTACTTAGAGCCGGAAGCACAGAGACTGGTCTGTAATTCGAGGGATCAGTTTTACTACCTGATTTGAAGATCGGTGTAATTTTACTATTTTTCATTAAATCGGGAAATGAGCCTGTGTCAATACACATATTAAATATAGCCACGAGATATGGTGCAATAACTTCTATTAATGATTCTAGCATCTTTACTGATATGCCCCACAAATCTTCAGTGGTTTTGGCATTGAGACTTTTGAATGTTTTAATAATTTCAATAGTGGAAGTATATCTGAACTGAAAATCCGGTAAATCTACTGGAAAGTGATTTTTTAGAAGAGCTTCTGCTACATCTGGACTAGAGTTAAGTGTTTTTGTGACGTCCAGGGGTATATTAGAGAAGAAATTTTCAAAAGCATTAGCAACACATTTTGCATTGGAGATTTGTTTATTCTCAACTATTAACTTATATTCCGAATCCCTCGACTTAGTTTGGCCAGTCTCCGTGTTAATGGTTTTCCAGACGGCTTTTATTTTATTATCTGATTTTTTAATTTTACTACTAATATACAAAGATTTTGCACGAATACAGACCTTTTTAAATATTTTGGAATAGTTTCTAACATTGTGTTTCTAACATTGGTGAGTTCAGTTCCTGTGAGAAAGCGATTTCGAAGCATGGTGTTCACCAAGTATCGGTCTTCTCGTGCTGTGGTACACCTGGTTCTGCCCGTTCCTGGTCTGCGTAGGTTAGAACCAGTTTCTTCGTAACGTCGGAGAACTCTTTGTACTGTTGACAGCGACACACCGACAGTCCTGGCTGTATCGCGCTGACTCCGGCCGGTTTCCAGCATTGTAAGTATTCTGGTGCATTCTTCAGGCGTAAGCGACATAATTTCAGCTTGAATAATGAATATAGAGCACTATCAACATGGTTTATGTACCCACATAAATGACAGATTACAAACAAAAGCAAAACCAAATGCTGTAATTTCGTAGTTCCATCTTCGAAAGTGGCCCTTTTTCAAATTTGATTTTTTTATGATATAACTTTACAATAACTAAGAAGTTTTAGTACCTTCATTTAAGGAGTATTACATTGTCTATTAAATACAATTTATTGCATGAACCTAGCATTTTTAGTTTCCGAGATTTTTAGGATTCTTTAAGTGACCCGGATTCATTGCTCTCGAGTGTACTTAGTTATCTTCTATATAATAAAAGAACATGGTTTTTTTCTACAATCATCGAACAGCCAAAACCGCTTAACATAGAAACCAGAAATTTGGACCACGTATTCTACAAGTAATGACGGCGTCATTTAAGAACGGATTTTTCGAAATTTGACCCTTAAGTGGGTCAAATGGGGTCATAAAAGATGTATAGAGAAAAAAAATTCTTTTGTCGCACGGTCACGAAACTTTGGCAGTATACTATGAAAATTATTTTTCAAAAAAAACTAAACCGACTTCAAAACCACAAATGGCACTCAAAAGTATAAAATAAATTAATATAATTATCATAAGCACACCCACTCATATATTTGAAGTCGGTGCCAGCCAAGTCTAATAGGTAGCAAATAAATACTATGTATATAGTAAGTACTACTTGTAGATAGTATCTATCTACTACCTTTTAGACTTGGCTGGCACCGACTTCAAATATATGAGTGGGTAGCGCTTATGATAATTATATTAATTTATTTTTTACTTTTGAGTGCCATTTGTGGTTTTGAAGTCGGTTTAGTTTTTTTGAAAAATAATTTATTTTACCCTTTTTAGTGAAAAACAAGTTTTAATTAAATTAATTCAAAAAGTTTTTAAAGACAAGCTTTTATGATCTAGAAGCCATATCATGACGAAGTTTAAAACGGGCTATCACAATTAAATGCATGTACAAAAAAATTTCATGTCTGTCCTATATTTCTGTTGAGGAGTTCCCTCGCCGGAAGTCAATCCTGGGTGTATCTGCCATGTCATGATGGAATTTAGAACAGGCTATTATGGTTAAATCCATTTACGAAATGTTGTGTCTGTACTATTCACCGTTGAGGAGTTCCCTCACCGGAAGTCAACCCTGGGTGAAGCAGGTGAAGCAGTCGAATACAAACCTCCACCTTTAGAAAGTTGGTTACGAAAAAAACAAGAATCGACTTGAAGACTAAACTTATATTTTTTGTTTTTGCTATTTTTTTCAAAAACTACTGAATGAATTTCGATAAAATTTATATGGGACTACCTTTGAAGTATTACCTACCAATCAAAAAAAGAATCATCGAAATCAATGCATAATTGGCGGAGTAATCGCGTAACAAACACACAAAAAAAAAAAACATACCGTCGAATTGTAAACCTCCTCCTTTTTGAAGTCGGTTAAAAAAGAATTAAAAGAGCACGTGTATCATAGTTTTTTGAAAATCAACCCTTGGGGGGTTTAGTGTGTTTTTTTAGATTGGAATGTGGAAACTATAATGTATGCTTCGGTGATTCTTTCTTGACCAGTAGTTATCAAATTTTGTGTGTGCATTAAACATGTAAATAATAGGAACTTGTTTTCGGCATTTTTTCGAAATTCGACCCCTAAGGTCATTTATTAGGGTCGCAAAGTTTCCATGGTGTAGGTTTTTTTAGTAAAGTTATGAAACTTAGTAAATTGATTAAACATAAGAATATAAAAAGATATTTTCAGTAACATTTCAAAAATCAAGGTAAGAATCAAGGTAGGCTAAGGTCATTAAATAGGGCCGCAAAGTTTGTATGGAGTAGGATTTTTTATTAATGCGACACTGTAGCAACAGTAAAGAAACAGGGTACATAAATTAAGTTTGATCAAGTTTAAAAATAAGTTGCCGCATTTTTCAAAAATCAACCCCTAACAGGGTTAAACGAAGTGGTAAAGTTTACATTAAAAAATCTTTGTTTATAGCGATCAAACTAGGTACACACACCTAACAAACATTATTAGAACGTGAAAGGGTTAAACAGGGTGGAAAGTGAAGATAATTATTTTTAAGCTACAACAATGAAATGTGGTATACGTGCTTAATCAATGAAATTATAGATATGTATTTCACATTTTTTTAAATCATCCTCCGACAAGCCTAAGCGGGGTGGTAAAGTTTGTATATAAAAACTTTTTTATTTATGAAGTTTGTGGTTTTGATGAAACTTGGTACATAAACTAAGAAAAAAAGATAAATAAAACGTGAATATTTTTTTTGAAAATCTACCCCTAACCAGGTTAAATAAGGGTGAAATGTAATTATATTTTTTGAAACTACGACGATGAAGTTCGGTTCATTTACTCGGACAGATAAACTTTAAGCACATATTTCACCATTTTGCTGGAATCATCTCTAAACCGGTTCAAACGGGGTGGTTAAGTTTATATGGAGAATCTTTGTTCATGAAGTTATGGCAATTAAATTTGGTACACAGAGTAAGCAAAAGAAATAATATTAAACGTAATTCGCCATTTTTTTGAATTCACCTCTAACAAGGTTAACAGGGTGGAAAGTATCAAATATTTTTAATGTTACAATGTTAAAATTTGTTACAAACACTCAGCCAATAAAATTATAAACACGTATTCCACCATGTCTTGAAATCATCCCCTAATAGGGTTATACAGGGTTGTAAAGTTTGTGTGGAGAATTTTTGTTTATGAAGTTGTAGCAATGAAATTTGGTATACAGACCAAACAAAAGTAATAAAATAAAACGAAACTCACTTTATTAATTAACTTCTAAAAACGTTAAACAAAGTGGAATAAACCATTTTTTCTAAACCTGGGACGGTGAAATTTGACACATATACTAATCTAACTTACTATACGCACATGTTTCACCACTTTTTAAACATCTTAAAAGGTCTAAACCGGTTGGCAAATATTTGTGTGGACATCCTTTGTTTATAAGGCAAAAGCAAAACTTGGAGTATAGACTAGGCAAAAGAAATGAATCCTAACGTAATGCAATTTTTTACAATTTCCTTATTTGTACAGGACTTTAATTGACTTTAAAATGCAATATTCAGAAAAATAAGAAATACTAAAGGTGTAGTCAATCGAAGATTTACAAATATTCAGCAACTTTTGTAGTTGACCGTACGTGTCGCAGGGAAATGAGGATATCTGAGATTTTGCGAAATTCCTAGAAATACCACGAAATCATGGTATAATCATGTATGGGAAGGACCACTTCTCCGCGGTCCGACTAGCTTTTACCCCTAGAGTGTATATAAAAAGCGCGGAGCCAAAAGCTCGCGAGGAGTTCCTGAGCAAAAAGAGTGCGCAAGGCCAGAACGAAGCGAGGGGAAGAGGTGGCGAGCGTAGCCGGCGACCTCCCGAGTGGAGTGATGGTTGAATGCGCGAGTGGAGCGAAGGGATGACAAAGCGAGAGTTCTGGCTAGAGCCTATTTATTAAAACTGTACGTCGTATCCCTAGGGATTTCGTGAAATCCATGGTATCCTCATTTCCCTGCGACATACAATATTTTTTCTGGAGCTACGACGATTGACCTCTGGCCAAAATACTTACATATAGTAATAGTCAAAAAAACTATTGATACTTGTACTATTACCATTGTTTTGAATACCATCCCCTGACAGGTTTAAACGGGTAGTAAAATTTGTAACGAAAATGTATGTTTATAATGTAAGTATTATGTCTATTTAAAACCAGATAAGAGCTGAAAGAGATCGGAATAGAAACGAAACGAATTCGGGATAGGATTGGGATAGAAGCAGGACAAAATCGGCATAGAAGCGAGAGGTGCCGGAAACAGCCGGGAGCAAATTGAATTATTTCACAAAGCGTACAAAGTCGTGGGCTATGTAAATGTAAATAGGAGATTTAGGTTTCGAAGATTTCTTTTACTCAGGCTAAATGTAGTACGATTGTACATGGCGCCGGACACATACCGGAGTCGGACCGCGGTTTTGATCATTAGCGGTGCGGCGGCCGCGCGAAGTCATGTAAATGATCAAAAACTGGAACCGGTTAGGATCAGAATAGGATCGGGAGCAGAGCGGGACGATAACGGAATAAGAAAAGGACTGTAACAGGATAGAAGTGGGAAGGGAACGGAACAGAAGCGGTACGATACGGTAGCAAGATAGGAGCGGGACGGGAACTGGGGGCCTACTCCGAGTTGCTTTTGTTTATGCCTGTTGCATAGCGCTGTCCCTTTCATCCGACAGGACGTAGATCGTAATAACTTTTTCAGAGTATAGGCCCAGGAACGGCAATATGGTAGGACAGAAAATGGACGGAAGCAGGATGAATACTTCACTACGCGTACGAAGTCGCGGGCATCAGCCAGTTGTATAATATTTTTAACCGACTTCAAAAAGGAGGAGGTTTACAATTCGACGGTATGTTTTTTTTTTTGTGTGTTTGTTACGCGATTATGCCAATCCGCCAATTATGCATTGATTTTGATGATTCTTTTTTTGATTGGTAGGTAATACTTCAAAGGTGGTCTCATATAAATTTTATCGAAATTCATTCAGTACTTTTTGAAAAAAATAGCAAATACAAAAAATATAAGTTTAATCTTCAAGTCGATTCTTGTTTTTTTCGTAACCAACTTTCTAAAGGTGGAGGTTTGTATTCGACTGCTTCACCTGCTTCACCCAGGGTTGACTTCCGGTGAGGGAACTCCTCAACGGTGAATAGTACAGACACAACATTTCGTAAATGGATTTAACCATAATAGCCTGTTCTAAATTCCATCATGACATGGCAGATACACCCAGGATTGACTTCCGGCGAGGGAACTCTTCAACAGAGATATAGGACAGACATGATTTTTTTTTGTAAATTCATTTAATTGTGATAGCCCGTTTTAAACTTCGTCATGATGTGGCTGCTAGATCATAAAAGCTTGTCTTTAAAAACTTTTTAAGTTAATTTAATTAAAACTCGTTTTGCACTAAAAAGGGTAAAATAAATTATTTTTCAAAAAAAAAAAACCGACTTCAAAACCACAAATAGGCACTCAAAAGTGAAAAATAAATTAATATAATTATCATAAGCGCTACCCACTCATATATATGAAGTCGGTGCCAGCCAAGTCTAAGAGGTAATAGATAGATACTACCTACAAGTAGTACTTACTATATACATAGTATTTATCTGCTACCTATTAGACTTGGCTGGCACCGACTTCAAATATATGAGTGGGTAGCGCTTATGATAATTATATTAATTTATTTTTCACTTTTGAGTGCCTATTTGTGGTTTTGAAGTCGGTTTAGTTTTTTTTGAAAAATAATTTATTGTATATATGTAAGTCTGTAAGGTATATATTCTATGGGCCTCTGTTAATTTTATTTTATTGTACTTTAATACTGCCTGAAATAAATAAATAAATGACACAAAAATGAAAATAGCGCAAAAATGTTCCCAGTGCAGATCCATTTTTCAATGAGACATGATACCTAATTTAAATTAGCTCGCAAACAATTTGGAGGTAAATTTTGAAATTAAAACGTATGTACCTATTTTTACTTATAAATAATAATATTTTCAAAATAGATTATAACTGGCCAGTTTCTCATAAATAAAAACTTTCTTTCGCAATATTTTCTGGGTGGCCTGGTAATATACAATATATGTGGATGTATATAAATGTACCATATTATTATATTAGGTACCTACCTACAATAACAAGATTTTTGTTGAAAAATATATTTTTCAAGACAAGTTTTTAATAAATTCGTAATCAGGACCGTGAAAAGATTAAAATGAGCCCAAAAACTAGTAGTTTACGATTATCCGTCAAGGAGTACCATTGTCCACCTTCCGTCTCCATCATCAAATCAGCTGGCTGTCACCTTAATACTATATTGTCACCGGACTTTGACAAGTATGGAAAATTTCAACTCCATAGGAAAAGAGGAAGTGGTTCAGATTGAACTTGCAAGATTTGACCTAAATAAACAAATGATACGAGTGGACCTTGCAATTTAAACAAAAGCTTGTAAATATCGAGTAACATTTCCTTTTGCCGATTTATATGTTTAACGCGCTTAAGTCAAACAGTGACTAACTAATCTCATGTTACAAGTACAAGAAACATCTAAGTATAATAATATATTAAAATAATTATATACCTACTATCTAATTTACAAATTGTCGTCGGAGAAAAAAGGTTGAAAAACCTTCGATTTGCCGACGACATTGTTCTTCTCTCATCCTCTGCAGTAAAACTAGGTTCCATGTTCACACAACTAAATCAGGAAATCAGACAAGCCTCGAGGTCGGACTGATGATGAATAATGTCGAAGACCTAGCTGATGACGAATGGCATCAAATGTAGATTAGAAGTTGATGGCGAGGAGATTGATTACGTCCATGAGTACCTTTATCTAGGCCAATTAGTTTCCTTCCAGACAAGACAAGATTTAGAAGTTGCAAGACGCACCAAAAACGCCTGGAAGAGCTATTGGTCTATGAAAGATCTCATGAAAGGTAACCTTCCTTAACACTTAAAAGTTAACTAATGTATGTATGTATTCTCCCCATCCTACGGCCCTACGGTGCTCAGACATGGTCTTTGACAAAACATCAGAAGTCCGCACTCGGGGTTTGCCAGCGAGCTATGGAGCGTAGCATCTTCATATCTTTTCTTATTAGGTCCGACAATTTGAAACCTAAATTGTCGGACCTAATAAGAAACAGTGAGTTGCGCTCCAAAACCCGAATCGCCGACGTGGGACAAAAACCTGCTAGCTTGAAACGGAACTAGGCTGGACACGTCTCCAGCATGACGAACGAGCTGCGGGCTAAACTTACCACAGAGTTATGCCCTCACAACGTCAGACGATAATGCGGCAGGCCCAGACGGAGATGGCGGGATTAGCTAGACTCCTACTGGAAGGATTAAACCTACACATTTAGTTTGATTAAACACACACACAAGAAACATTAAACCGTGAGGAGTATAATGATGGTGGGGAGGTCTTTGCCCTGCACTGGGACGACCACGGCTAAAAATAAATAAATAATTTACAAATTTCAGGATTTTAGAAATGGAGCTAAGCTTACTAGAAGAAGAAAGTATCTTTGAAGAAAAATCGGGCCTTGAAACATTCTTTTCGTATGTGTGTGATGATGAGATCGAAGGAACGGCAGATTTTATGCCATTAACCACTAATGCTAGCTCAAAGGTAAATGATTCAGTATATTATTATTTATGTATAGTTGCAAGTCATTTGTGCAAGTCATGCCGTCAAGCAACCTAGTCGTGTTTTGGAATTGATTTCGGTGAACCATCAGGGAGACGGGTCTGAGCAGCCGCTCAACTGCCGGCTCTCTCTAGATCTATGTGCTCCATCTTAGGCCACATCATCGCTTAACATCAGGCGAGATAGTGGCCAAACATACATGTAATGAGCGTAAAAAAAAATTGCATAGGTATGTTATGTCTGAATATAAAGAGTGAGTTTTTGAACAGGAATTCCTTGGGCTGCTGGCCCTTACCGTTAGATATAGAATAATTTGTTATTAGAATTACATCTAAAGGTTTTCATATCCATTTTAAGTCAAAGTCAAAATCTCTTTATTCGTTTTTGGAATCACAGGCGCACTTATGAACGTCAAATTATCACAATGACTCTACCACTGTATCGAAAAAGAACCACTACTCAGAAGATACGGCAAGAAACTGGCATTTTTTTAAGAGATTTTGTTACATTTTTTTGGGTTTCTACAATGTTATGTTATACAAGGTATATTAAAACTGCATTTATGGATTTTTTTAATAATCGATTATTCTACCTACAATCGATAGAATAAATTAAATAAATTAATCGATATTGTAATTTTCATTCAGATCTGCCTAAAGTCAATAAAATTGAAATGAAAAAATATCACGTACATAAAATCTGCGGTGTAAATAAATTATCGCGTAATTTTTTTTAAATGATGATAGAAGAGATAACCTAATACTATTTAACATCTACCAATTCTGGATACCCGTGAAATTTATTGTTTTATTTTATAACAAATTTAGACTGAAAAACCGGTTATTAAAATCAGCCAATATTGCAATTTTAACAGGTTTGAAAAACTATATTGGTTATAAGAGATGTACGTAAATTAAATTCATTTTAAATTAGATATTAAGTGTATGTCGTGTGAATGAACTATTGTATTTCTTTTTTTTCTTAATGAAATTTCTTAATAGGACACCTCAATAACATTACGATCTAGCCTAATAAGACTAAGAATAAGAATAAGTAATTTGAGTTTAACTTAAGCTGCTAAATTGAGTACAACTAAGAATGTGTCCATTAGCATTTTTCTTACTGTCTCTATTAAAGCGAAGATGGGATGGATGTTCTATATGGGTCATCACAAATCGCCTCGCGCAAAGACTCAAATTCGCGCAAAAACTCGGCGAATTTAAACCACCGGAACAGGCTGGCTTTCAAGGAGGACACAGCACCATAGACAACATCCACACATTGCGGCAGATTATACAGAAGTCCGAAGAATATAATCGGCCCCTGTGCTTAGCATTTGTGGACTATGAAAAGGCTTTTAACTCCGTCAAAAACGGCGTGCACATCTCACACCTACGATTTGTAGATTATATCGTCATAATAGCTGAGTCGTTGCAAGAATTGCAACAGATGCTGGAGGGCCTAGCTGATTCTTCTCAACGCATTGGTCTCCGGATGAACTTAAATAAAACTAAGATAATGTTCAACGAACATGTTACTCCGGAACCGATCGCCGTTAATGGCCATAGGTACTCTCGAAGTTGTTAAAGAATACCTTGGGCAAATAATGCAGTTGGGTAAAAACAACTTCATAAAAGAGGCCAACAGAAGAATACAGCTAGCTTGAACAGCACTTAGGAAATTGCGTCGAGTATTTTTTTCGTAGCCTATTCTACAAAGCCTTAAGACAAAAGTCTTCATTTACTGCGTCCTACCTGTCATGACTTACGGAGCCGAGACTATGAAAAGGAATATGCTCGGAGTCTCTCTGAAGAATCATATCCGTAATGAGGTCATCCGACAGACAACCAAAGTCATTGACATAGCCCACAGAATTAGTCAGCTGAAGTGGCAGTGGGCCGGCCATATTAGCCGCAGAATCGATAACAGCTGGGGTAGACGTGTTCTAGAGTGGAGACATGGAATTGGCAAACATAGTGTAGGACGCCCTCAGGCTAGGTAGAGCCATGATCTCAGGTAAGGTGGCTGGCAACAGCTGAATGAGAGTAGCTTGGGATCGGGCTCATTCGCGTGCAATTGGAGAGGCCTATTTCCAGCAGTGGACTGCAATAGTCTGATGATGATGATCTGGCATAACACATGTACCATAATATGCACATGGTATGGTTACGGGATGTGACGAGCGGGAGGGGAGTACGGTATATACATCACTCTGTCTCTACACACATTCGCCGCTCTCGGAATAAAACTTAAAAGTAATTAATTTTATTGTTATTCAGAAAGGTCAAAATATACTTTTATTATAATAAATAAGTAACTACTTAACCGTTAGGCGTACATGTTGGCTGTCATAGTAAAAAATATTAGTTATGACATTTTCTAAAATAAAATACTTTTTTAATTGTTTGGCCGGCACATTGAATTTTTGGTCCAGAAATATATGAAATCTGTATGATGTCCTTTTAAATTTAGAGTGGTAGCACTATCTCTTTTTTTCTGATATGATATATCTTATTATCTGATATTTATTCAGTTTCTTCTGTAGCCTCTTAGCTGGAGTCTTTCGTAGTAAATGTACACATATTTAAAACTTAAAGGTTATCGCTATAGGTGAGCATAAAAAGAGAAACGGTAGTAGTACCAAAGTATTTTGTAAAACTGTGGTAGTACCACATTTTACAATCTAGTAGTACCGCACTATAACTACTTACTTATTATTGTTATAATTAAATTTTAGATTATACATGCGAATTATAATTAATATTTATTGCTTTTATTTTTTATTAATATTCTTTTATTTTGAAATGTATAGATGAAATATGCCGTCGACTTTAACAAAACAAGCTTATTCATAATCCCGGGGCTGGAGGGGAATCACATGCGTTTCCGCGAGCTGTGCCTGCGTCTCAAGTTGCCCGCCTACGTGCTGCAGCCCGGGATTGACCATGTCGACGAAACGCCAAAAGAACTCGCGGCCAGATACTATGAGGTACATCATACCACTTATACATAGATGTAATACTTAAATTATATAATGCTATTAGGGCGGAAAGAACGAACTTCATCTGGATGAAAGTAGGTTCATTTTATAACAAAAAAAAACCTGACTTTAATTGTGAAGTATCCTCGGAGTCCAAGGTCGAATATCGATGAAATGTATATGGGGCCACCTTGTAGGTATATTGAACTCAACACATAAATATTTTTTCAAATCGGTTTATAAAATACAATCGTATAGAGAAAACCTCCTCCTGTTTTTTTAGTCGGTTAAACAGAAAGCATGATAAATAGCATGTTATTAGATTTTAACGAACTTCCAGAGGAGGTTCTCAATTCGACGTGAATGTATTTTTAACCGAGTTAAAAAAAGAGAGGAGGTTTTCTCTATTCGATTGTATTTTTCGTTGATTGTAAGCAACACATGTGTTGCAGGTCCATAAGCGACAATGACAGCTTACCATCCGGGCGGGCCTTCCGCTTGTTTGCCGCTCTATTTATAGAAAAGTAGACTAATTTAAATGTCTCACATTGTTTTCTAAAAAGTAAACAATATTTATTATTTTTTACTTTTTAGATAAAGATATTTATACGCACAGCTGGCAAATTAGTTTTGAAAGGGGATCATTGATTTTAAGCTATAATACCGCCTATTGTGAAACATACCTATGTATAGATTATAAACTTAACACAAACTTAACTATAACTTTGTGTAAGTATGTAAACAGTGTGTATGAGGCTGGAAAAGAAGTAATAATAATAATATTATTCGTGCATTTGCAGGTCCTTATGAAAAAAACCAAACTGACTATTCGTACATTTACAGATCCTCCAGAAAAAATTCAAACTGACGACAAACTTCAACCTGTTGGGTTATGAGTGTGGTATTTTCGAAGCTCTGGAATTAGCATCTATTCTGGAAGATCATGGTGAGGACATCATGCACTTATATCTATATGACCTTACTAATAATATGGACCAAATATTGCTTCATGCTAAAAATAATAATAAAGTGAACAAATTACCTCTTTTTACACCGTCTGCGCTCAAATTTAAGAAATCTGCAATTATTGTTGACAAAGTGACGATAGTCACCGCAAGCCTCTCAACCCCGTGGCTTGCCTAAAATGTTGACCGGTGACACTCTGATTGCCCACTTGTCGGTGCCGCGGCAACTCTTACGTAGCCGTTATCAACCCGACCACTTTCAACAACGTGCAATACACACCAATTGTTCAAATTTTAATATATATATATAAACTATTTATATATATATATATATACATATATATATATATATATATATAATATATATATATATATATATATATATATAAATAGTTTATATATATATATATATCGTAGGAAAATAGCTATAAATAATTATTATACTTTGTTAAACAATATGTCGTAGGTTTATCAGGCACGGTGTACTTGGTTGGCGACGGTCCGGAAGAGATGAAGGCATTGCTGGATAAAGAGCTCAGCTTGTTTGATTCTGATGAGGCACTGCAGGAGGGTGTGGTGCGGCATATGTTCACGCTGATGACGCGCGACTCGTCTGCCTCGCTGGATCGCGCGCTGCGGGGCTGTTCCTCGTGGCGCGAGCGCGTCGACGCGTGTGTTCGCATACTCCTCGGCTGCGGTTCGCACACAGCGCAGTATGCGCGGGGGGTGATAGAGACAGCGTACGCTCGTATCGGCGCGGTTCGTTGGTACAGCGCGGACCTGCGCGCGCTACGCTCGCGGATCGTGCTGCTGCGCGCGCGACGCGACGTCCCTCGCGCCGACAGCGGACAGAAGTGCTCGCTGCAGCGCTACTCACAGACCCCAATCATAGTGGAGGACCTCGCCGCGACCATGGCACACACCACTACCGACCTGCGCACACCTGCCGCCATCAACAGATATCTTGACAAAGAAATACTTGCAACATACAATCATAATTTATGTGAAACCTACTTGGACCAAGAGTCAATGTTTAATTGATTATTTTTTTATTATTATTATATTATTGGAATATGGTATATGGTTTATAAAATGAATTTGTTAATGTTTGTTAAGTTTGATTAAAAAATGGTATTTGCATATTATCCGTATATAACTGACCTGCGACCTATACAAGCTCTAATAAATGTTCTCCCAGAAGACATCATGGTTTTAAACATTTCCCAAAACATTAAAAATTTTGCAGATAGCGTAGGCATAACCTACGTAAGTCGTTAAGTTCTCACAGTCGTTCCTCGAAGGCATCTAGACTAGACAGTGCAATCGTGCTGTACGGTGTGGGACGGGAGCGGGTACAGATGTAGATGAATAGTAGAAGACGAGCGAGGCCCGGCAGGTTTACTATACAATTATAAGGACAAGTTAGGGACTGATATTTTCTTATTTTAATTTTATTTATAGGAAACATAAAACTGCCCCTACCCATATGTCCCTCGAGCGCTAATCGTATAACGTGTTGGGCTGAGGTTAAGGTGTAGATTCATTGCGACAATGTTTTATAATGCCATATATTGTCCCATGGTACAAGTGTACGTTTTATCAAACAAAAAAACCGATTTCAATGTATCTTCGAAGTCCAAAGTCAAATATCGATGAAATTTATATAGAACCACTTCGTAGCTATACTGAACCCAACGCAAAAAGATTTTTTCAAATCGGTTCATGAATGACGGAGTTCTGAGGTAACAAACATTTAAAAAAAGACGTGTGGCACTCGGAGACTGTCTTCGAGTAAGCTATTGCATAGCTTCTATCGCGGGCCTTGAGCGTGGAGACCGAATCCAGAAATTCCGTAACGAAAATAACCAAACACCCCCCACTCCGACCGGCACAGCGGTGATACTTTTTAGTTTTGCTATCTATCGATGAATAACAGAACTTTTAATGACTTTTTGAAATATCACGCTTGTCTCTTTAGTTCAGCAACTCGCCTCTAGGTGGCATTGGTTGTATCGGCGTTACTGCGCATGCGTAATCTCCCTCTTCGCCCCGCAATCTGGTGACTCATGCCTGCTTAGAGTTTCGGCGTTAGGGCACCTCCTCTTTGTATTTACTTCATGGTACGACTCTACGAAGCTCGCACGAATCGAGACGAGCTGCTCCGAAATCGGACGAATACGTAATCAGCTGCTTGTGAGAAAGTATATAGGTGTATAGGTATTTATCATCTATGTATCTATGACGTTCAATGTTTCTTTAGTATTTCATGGTAATTTAAATAAAATAAATAAATAATTATAATTGCATAAGTTGATAAAAAGTGATATGCAATAGCTTTACCGCGGCAGTCTCCGAGTGCCACACGTCTTTTTTTTTCTTAATATTTATTTGGAATAGTTGTTTTAAGTTGCCAATTGCCATCAATCACCTCCATTAAAAATATAAATATTATCAGACTATGGCAAAAGTCCCCGCCAAGACATCGAAAACTTATAAAATCGACAATTTAGGGGCTATATGCGCGGCCTACAAAATAGTACAGAATTTATTTAAATAGGTTTGTTTTATACTTAAACTTATTCAAATATAGCAAAATAGCTGTTGCAATCAAATATTTCATTACATATTTGAATATACTTTGGCGCTGTGACAGAAGAGTAAAGTGCGAGACGAAGCGGGGGGCGGCACGCGCCCTAAGATTTAGGCTGGCCGCATATGTACGGAATCCGTATTCGATTTCCAAATTCGTTTTCCGCTTTCGGAATTCCGTGCGCCTACCGCAGACATTAAAGTTTTTTCATTAGGAATATTATACTGCCAGTACGTTTAGTGGTGGCTTTGTGAACGCACGACGATGGAGAACGACGATTTGATTGCGATTGCATTTCTGTTATCATTATCAAAGAAGAAAAAGAAACGCCGATAATGGGTTCATCCGTTACACACTCGAAGAATCAACGAGAGCCCATTTTATCTAAATAATTTTATTAATTTTTTCAATTTTATCAATATTAATGCTTCTGCTTCACACATTGTCTGATGCATTCGTGATGATGAGACATGAAAAACACACAACACAACCAATACGCACAGCGCGTGGCGCGGTTCTGAATCGAAATTTCCGAACGTGTGCGACGGTACATAGCAAATGTATGGAAGTGCTGCGTTCCGCATGACGTCATTTGGTTTTTTCCGAACGGTGTTTCCGAATGCACGGGCTGGCACTCGAAACGTACGCGCGGAATATATTCCGTACGGAAAAAAAACGTATGTGTGCGGCAGTCAATGTATTTTCTATTGATTTGATGCATTCGGGTCTACGAACGCGGATAACGAATTTGGAAATCGAATACGGATTCCGTACATATGCGGCCAGCCTTAGTATGGTATTAGATTTACCGAAAAAAGTTGTACTTCCAAAACAGAATGCATCCTTTTCTACTTATCACAAAAGTTACTTGAAATAAAAGAGACCACTATAGTTGCTCAATACCCAAGAAATACCCAATTGTCTCCACTTTGTCTATATTTACTTACTTGTCAAATGATTATACATATATTGTACATTAGCGATGTCCTATTTTCATACCGATAAAACGTTTCGACCTCCGGTCTTATAAGAAAATGTTCAAATTTTTTTTTGTAAGACCGGAGGTGAAAAGTTCTCGTGTAAAGTTTTGAAGGAAGGGACTTGTTACGATGAACGGATTGTATGCTTGAAAGTAGTGTATGCTTTATGCACACATTAGACTATCTCGTTTTTCGTTCACGCAAGATAAAGCATACTTTAGCTATTTCACACCAGCCAATCTACATTCCGGTCCACGATCAATGTTTGCTTAGTCGATCGGGTGTTTAGTTCGTCTTTTCCTTTTGATTTCCTGTGCCTTTGTATCATGCACGCGTCGGGCGAGATATATAACCCCTGGTGATACACCCAGTATCACCAGGCCTAGCGCACTCCGCACTGTAGGTGCGAAGCTACAAGTAGGTACATAGCCGGACACCGACGGCGGGTCGGGCGTAGTTACACGTGCTGCGTCTGAAGAGATAAAACCTATGCGATAGAAAGAGAGGCGCTCTGTAGGTTAATATGACTGGTAGGTATGCAGCGCTAAGCAAGCTGAATTGAATTTTATTGCGTCATAGCAAGAGTCGCTATTTGCTTAAATTTCTTTGCGGAGTGATGCTTTTGTCCCTTAGTATTCTGTGGTATCACATAGAGGTGCATCAGGCAAGACCCTAGATAAAAATTGTATATACGGAAATAGATAGGTCTTTCCGGTTTCCGGCATTATTGTTTACCAGCACCGATAGTAGGTAAGTAGGGTAAACTATTTTATTATGTACCTATGTGTGTGTACCTACCCACACAGTTATATAGCCATCCATTCAGTATTACACATTTACCTACATAACATATATATGTTATGTTATGTTACATAACATATATATGTTATGTAGGTATATGTGTAATACTGAATGGATGGCTATATACCTACGGTACCTAGGTATATACCTACGGTGTGTATTGTGTTCTATCAGACTGAAACATTTAGACACAAAAATGCACATTTAAGAGCTAATTTTGGAACCAAAATACCTAGTATATACACGTTATATATTATACTTACCTACATTTTTACCCACCCACTCTCTTAAAGAGCTATTCTTATACATATTTATATATATTCCATATATATAGGTATAGGTGCCCATGGTGTGTGCTTTATCAGACTAACAGAATAACAATCAAATAAAAATACAATTTTACTTCAGCTTAATCTTAATTTATTGTTCCGACTCATAATCCTTTTTCTTATACAAAGTTTATAATTTAGTTACGTACATGTAACATGACAAGACTGATAAATACAATTTTGTTAAGTGGCGAATGCCTTTACTTAAGATTAATAATAATAATAATAATAATTAATGCTTTATTGTACACCAAACAAGAAATAAACAAGGTACACGAAATTTTCTTAAAAACTATAGTACAACGGGCGGACTTATCGCTAAAAGCGATCTCTTCCAGTCACAATAGTAAGATTACTTCACAATAGTAGCACAATGCTTGCTAAAACTAACTAAAATAGTTAGAAAGGATAACCTATGACTATTAGCCACTGAACGCCTATAGATAAAGATAGCACAAATGCTCCAGCCTACTTACTACCTTTTTAGCGGTGCGCTCAATGCGTTTGGTGGGCTGACTTTACCGGAAAAGGAATTAAGTATGGCAATATTAAACATTCTCGCCCCTTTATATAAAGCAAAAGGATAGTAAATTAAGCTGTACTGTACTACTCTAATAGCCATTAAAATATTTAGTCAATACAATATATTTCATTTAAGTAGTTAGAACTTTACATTTCAATTTAGATTCTAGGTGGTACAGAGTAAGTATAGCGGTGATTTGGTAAGTATTTCAGTTATCTAGGTAAGTAACAAGATAGGTATGTAAGTTTTAACAATAGGTAGGTAATAAGCTATAACATTTGTTTCAAACTTGGAATTTAGAAATAGGAATATAAAGTTATCGATATGAGAACTGATGCATATTTGTCAATTATAACAATGATATGAGAGCTAAAATTGTAGGAACATTAAATTAATTTAGGTAATCTAGGCAATATTGTTAAGTACCATTAGAATTATCTTATTATAGGTATAGGAACAGTGACAAACTTAAGATAGTACTCTTAAACTAAGTACGTACATATCTTATTTAGGAAATAGTACATAACACAACCTAGTACATGTTTTTATATTAAATATATAAAAACATAAATAGTATCTAATTCGTGTAGGCAATAGAAGTAGTATAAACTTAAGATTTTAAATAATTAGGAAGAAGAAAAATTATATTGCTCGGGCAGGGATCGAACCTGCGTCTTCGGAATACCGTCCCGACGCCTTAACCACTGGGCCACCGAGCCTACTGCTCGAGCAACCAAATTTCTTCTATCCTTCTTATATCGTCTTACGGGGACGATAGAACGGGGACGGGGAGTATAAACTTACTATCTATACTTATAATAAAACTGTAACGAAGCGGTTACTGTACATTGAAGATATTTTTGAAAATCAATTTTTTTAGGAGTATATATGGTAGCAACAGAACCCAAAAATACAATTTTTAAAATTTTTGTCTGTCTGTCTGTCTGTCTGTCTGTCTGTCCGGGATAAACTCAGAAACTAGGGCACGAATTTGAATGCAGTTTTTTGAAATATATTCTGTGGAGACCGGCGCTACACATAGGCTTTGTTTCATCAAAATCGATCCAGTAATATTGAAGTTATGACGAAATTTAGGAAAAAATATAGGTGTCCACTATAAGTTGAACCACGGAACATACCGGACCCTTTGTGCACATGGCTCAGCTTATACTGGTTTATTACTTACCTTCAGAGTTTGTAGAACTAAGGTATTGGTTCACACGATGGTATTCTAAAAAATGTTTTGTGGAGTCCTAGGCTACATAACAAACTTTGTTTTATAAATATTGGTTTACGAAAACTGGAATTATTACGCAATTTAACAACGTTGAGTACCTACCGATTAGCAATTTTAGTATGAAAGTTTTCGTGAGTTTGATTCATTATAATTATAATTATAAATATTTAATAAAACGGCTAGGACTCACGTAGTTTGTCAAATTAGTCGACCTAGGTTTCGAGCATGTCCGATGCTCTTCATCAGGGGCGAGTTTACACTGCGATATCGCGGCGACTATTGGCGGTGCCGGTGGCGGTGGCTGGTGGAGTGGTATAACGTTGAGTACCGTTGCAAGGCAAATTAGCTGTTTAAATCGAGCCACCCATAGATAGCACGTCTTATCAAGGGGCGTTTTTCTGACTCGCGGTGACGGGTTTTATGGACATGGCGCTGGACCTGCACTGGAGCTTTTTTTTTTAATCAGTTTGCAAAACGCTTTTTTGCTGATGCGATTATGTCGCCTTGGAAAGTAGTAGAGGAATTTTATCTAGCGGTTCCCAATTTTTTTTAGCTATGGAACACTAAATTATGTACCTAATTTTGGCGGAACCCCAACTCATATTTGTAACCGACTTTAAAAAAGGAGGAGGTTCTGTTTTTTTTCTATGTTTGTTACGCGATTACTCCGCCAATTATAATTTGATTTTGATGATTCTTTTTTTGTTTGGTAGGTCATACTTCAGAGGTGGTCCCATATAAATTTTATCGAAATTGATTCAGCACTTTTGCGCGGGTCAGTATATCGATAAAAATGCCGGCCAGCGTCGGCAATTCTCGGAACCCTAGGGTTCCGTGGAACAACTATTAGTAACTGCTGGTATAGACGAACAAAAAGCATAGCAACACCGTACCGGGCCCGGAACGGCCGCGGCGGCTAGCTTGGCACCACGGCGCACCGTCACTGTCAGTTTTGCGTACGAATCGTAAAGGGTCCATGGCATTTCCCCCCGATGGCAATCCCACCCGTGTTATTTCCACCCGGCCTCCGTGGTCCCGTAATATGTTTTTTAAACTGAACGATGACATTTGATACGTATACTCGGTCAAAGAAACTATAACACATTTTTCACCAATTTTAAAACATCCCTAAAAGAACTTGCTAAAATGTATATATCTAAATATAAAAATAATCCACTCCCTCAGACACAGACACACACACACACATCACACCTCGAAAACCAAAAACCTATGAAGCTGTTTGGTATGTAAGTTCTATAAGGGGATCATTACGAGAGCGGACAAAAGGAATGAGAGTTTATGTTTTTAAAGATAGGGCTATCAATTTTGGTAATTAGGATTGGGAGCGGAACGGGATGATAACGGGATAAGATGGGCATGGAAATGGGATAAGCGCGAGAGTTACAGAATAGGAGCGTAATGGTAACGATATAGGAGCGGGACTGGAGCAGGAGCGGAGCGGTACGGTAACGGGATAGTAGGGAGCGGTAACGGTATAGGAGAAGGACAGGATCAGTCCAGAACGCGGCGGTTACGGAATACAACCAGGACGATAACAGGATACGAGTGGGAAGGTAACAGAATAGAAGTGGTACGGTAATGAAAAAGGAGCAGGATGGGAGCTGGAACGGGAGTATTTTGGGACAGAAAATGGTCGGAAGCATGATGAATTACTACTACACTACGCGTACGAAGTCGCGGGCAACAGCTAGTTAGGTATAAGGTATGTTACATCTTATAATATTTAGTGCTCTACTGAATAATCAGTAATATATACAAGGAATATACATATTAGGACTTAATAGGATTTAAAGATATAGATAAGTGGGTACATACATTTTGTAGCTGTTTTACAAACTAGTAGGTATGCTATACTACATATATGTATAACAAAGTAACTTTTTCTAAAAGATTAACTTAATTATTTAAAAGGTATGTACCCTTAATGCATGATACATATAATTATCTTAATGCTAAGGTACATATTTATATTATAACTAAGGTTAACACATACATTGTAGTGTTACATATCATCTTCATTCATTTTTCATGACTCATCAAACCTATTTCTTATTTATTTCTAATGGACCTTCTTTTATTGCCTTGAGGAAAAAGAAACCAGAATTCAAAATTTGATTAATTGGAGAGAACGGAAAAAAACAGGAAAACCAGGACTTGAACTTGAGCTTGGAGAGAGAAAGGTGCTCTCACGATTTGTTAAAGGTGGAAAACCATATTATTTTTGTGGCTCCGCTGTTGTGAGGTATCACAAGTTGGTGGCCCGAACAAAGGCCCACTCACCGCCGTTGAACGTTCCCTGGATTGGGAGAAGGACAAACCCAGGACAAACTTCCAGTTTCTTGGGAGAAGGACAAACCCAGGACAAAGTTCTACGTTCCCATTTACCCTCTTCGACAGGCAGAAGAAGCCTATCGACAAGGACAAAGTACTACGTTCTCATTTACCCTCTTCGACAGGCAGAAGAAGCCTATCGACAAAGTATACGTTCTCATTTCCCTCTATCGACAATTTTCATTACCCGGAAGATCTTTTCCTCAGCAGCACTGTTTTATATACTGTATTAAAAAGTATCACCAAATTAACATAATTTCATTACAGCTTCCAGTCCCTCTCTCTCTCCCAGAAAGGTACTGTACGTGCGGAGGTTCATAGGTAGAGCTAGCCGGGGGACCTCCGTAACGTTACAACATTTAATCAAGATTCATATGTTAGCTTCGTACTAAATAAGTATCTCTTAAGTTATGATTTTACAGATTTTATCCATGCCTCATATGTATATGCCGCCCATATGGCTTGCCAATGGAACAGTAAACTTATGTTCTATGTAAGTTAGGTAACAATAATCAAATATTTTACTATTAATCCAGTCATTTGGTAGTTTTAACTGAAAAGTTTTGTGGGAGTTTTGGAAATTGTTTTTTTATAGATTTTGATGTGCTCTTTCCGAATTTTAACTTTGCCACCTTGTATTTTTCCCGCTTGCGCCGCCATATTGGAAGAGCACATCAAAATCTATAAAACTACCAATTTTCAAAACTCCCGGAAAACTTTCCAGGTAATCACTATTTTTCGAACCAAATGACTGTACTATATAACAAGTTTCATTTTTGAACATTTTATACAGCACATTATCTGTGTACAAAAAAGTAGTTATACCTTAAAAATATTAACCAATACAAAATAGGCTTTTTTTATACAAGTAGCATTAATAAGAATAAGATTAAATAATATTAGTTAGTAAAATGAAAGTGTGCAAATGTCATACATAAAAGAAATTAGAAAAATAATCTTCGATATAATAAAGAAAAAATTATAAAAAAATGCCTTGACTCTGCTTTTAAATAAATTATACTAGTAAATTAATTTCTTAATGACTTGTGGCAATTTATTTAATATTTCAACCGATTGGCGTGTGGAACTATGCTTTGTGAAATGCGAACCATCGTCGCGAAACATCGAAGCAAACAATCATCGACTCTATTTCCTTTGCCTCAACTATATTAATTCTTCTTTCTTTTACTTTGCATTTAAGGCCTTTTAGAAATTAATATCAATTCAGCAAGCACATCCAAACAATAATCGACTCTATTTCCTCTAGGTATCTCTACTTCATTAATCCTTCTTACATACGAGGCACAATCCTTAAAGTGGGTTTTCAATCAACCGAACATGACGAACAACAATCCTTACTAATATTATGAACGCGAAAGTTTATATGTATGAATGTATGGATGTTTGTTACTCTTTCACGCATAAACTACCGAACCGATTTTGATGAAATTGGTATGTAGGTGCTTTAGGACTTGGAATAACACAAAGGCTACTTTTTATCACGGGAAACCGCGGGTGGAACCGCGGGGCGCAGCGAGTAGGTACTGTATAATTAAATTTATTGCTATCTATTCTAAGCATTATAATACTAGCTGCGCCCCTCGCTTATAATATTAGTAAGGAAGTAAGGATATAATCCAAACTCTTATACTAATGTTTGGTATCTATGTTCGTGGTTTTAAAAACCCTCCTTAAACGCATGCGTACATCTACTAGGTAGTTGTACTTCATCGTTCAGTTCGTTATAAACTGTATGAATGTTTTTTCTGAATCTCGTCTTACAGTAGTGCGCATTTTTATATACTTTTACTAATTTCTATACTCAACTAACTTAACTTAAAAATTTCCAACCAAATAATATGCAAATATTCTAGAATTTTCATGAATTCTGTACTATGTAGATGTTAAAATATTGTGTAGTCTGTGGTTTTCTCAGGTACTCTGTGGTTATAGTTATCGAAGAATGTAATAAGGGGTTATTCCCAAAGTACTCCATTCTTTTGTTCCAAGAAGATAAGAATCCCATACATTAATCCTCAAATTACTCCATAGAAATATAAGTATATTTTTTTTATTTTTTTTAAAGTTGCATTTTACTCCACGTTTAGCTGGTTTTATTCTCAAAATACTCCATTGATTTTTCAGCATCAAATACCTAACTACTCCATCTAGATATTATAAAATTAACATTTCATTTTCAGTTTCATTCTACTCCATGAGATGTTGAAAAGGTACAGTCAGTCACAGTATTTATAAGCACTGTACCAAAACAATGCAGACGAAAGTTTTTTTTAATTGTGTTAGATGTTTACGTCTGTAGTAATTGGAGTAAACCTCGTCACACCACATATTTTTATTGCATTATATATTACCTATTTATTAAAACGAGTGTGAAAGAGATAGTTCCAAAGTCAAGCTGGAAAGCAGTGTCGCTATCACTAGTGCCGCCAGTATCGGTTCACACGCATAGCGCGATCAATGTGTTTAGAGAGAGAGGAGAGTAGAGTATTGTTTATCTATGTTTAAGTAAGGTGCAATACACTTGCCGTTTTTGTAATAAGCGGATTATGGTCATTATATACATCAAGGTTAATTGGTCAGTTGAATTCACGGGCCAAACAGAGTGCTATAAAAAAAGAAGAATGTATGTATAAGGAGCATTCTGACGACATTGGGGCCACTGGACCAAGTATCGAAGTCCCGGGGGGCAGAAGAATTTTAAAACGAAGTCAAATCTGTTTCATGGACGGAATCTTTTGGAGTTGTCCCATGCCGTTTCATCAGATCTATTCGATACATGTGGACGTGGGTAGCAATGAGAGTCAAACTCTAACATGTCAAGTTGAGTTTATTCTTCTACCCAATAAAGAGCAACATACATACGAAGTTAAATAAATAAATAAATGCTCTGAGCAAAACATTTCCCAATGCCATAACCACAGGATGCAAATTTCCACTTCAAACAGGCAATATCATAGAACACACTCCTGCTGTAAACAGAAGCCGACACTCTATAAACAGGGACCTGAAACTGGCTTTGATTTTATTTTGATTGGTACATTTCTAGAATATTATTTTAAAATTAGGGCTAGAAAGAGACTTATTGTTTTTATTATTCAAGTTTGATGTATTTTATTATTTTAGGTAAGTTCTTTTCTGTTTTTATTACTATCGTGTTAATTTAACTTTTAATCCAGATACACAATTATTTTTCAAAATATTGTGGTTGATTTATTCAAAATTATATTTAATCTAATATATATTATAATTTATATTAATAAATATAAACAATTACAAACCAGTTACTGTATTTTATTCCAACTTTTCCTCGTGGTTAAATATTTTTTTATAAACAGTTTTGCACCTGACTGTACGTCAACTATCTTTTGGAGTAGGATGCAGCATAAAACAGTTTTTTTTAAATTAATAATCATTAAACAGAAACGGTTGGAGTTGTTTGAGAACGAATATACGGTTTATGAACTCATTATACTACAACTTATTACCTAAACAACTCTTTTGAAACTAGTAGTGTGGAGTACTTTGAGAACATTTTTATATTCTCATGGAGAAGAATGAAACTTAAATTATAAAATATATTTTTGATATTTTTTACGTGGAGTAGTTTGAGAAAATTTCTTGGAGTACTTTGGGAATAACCCGTAATAAGAAACATGTAATAGATTTATTACAATTTTGTTGAGAAACTAATTAATAAAAAGACGCTAATTCATAAGCGTTACCGTGTTTATTAGCTTTAACTGGCTGCGGCATAAGGAAAATTTAACATGAGTATCAACGGTAATCAAGTAAATGGATACCTATTCGTGTATGTAATCTTTTTTCATTTGCTTGTTTAATACATTCACCAGGGATGAAAGGAGCTTGATGAACAGCAACTGAAATAATTAAAATTTACTACCATTAACATTTAAGCGTAGTTGAAGTGAGTACATTAAAGCATATAATACATTATATATATCCGGGCCGGTCTTGGCCTCGGCGATCAAAGTTCGTTTCATATTTGGTAGGTATATTTATTGGTATTACGAGCCAGGATGTTTAGCTGTTAAGTGGCTCGCGCACCCTATTTTTGTTGGAAAGGTCCTGGCGCAGTGAGAAACATTATCTAAACAGTGTAAATAATATATTATACACTACGTATAACTGTTAGAAGAATGAAATGAAAAACATTAACCCTAAGACAAATAAGTGTTTAATAAGAAAGTACTCACTCTGTGCTGCCTTTAATGTAATTGAAGCTGCTACATGAGGTTCCTCCACAGTCATGTTTGTTACATTTTCAACTGAAATCAAGGATGAATTGATAATTTGTTCTTCGTGAATAACTCTCTGTTGCGGGGACAGCAGAGAGTTTATGTTGTAGGTATTTTTACCCACTAAAACCCCACGGTGTTCCTCCTGCGCCTTTTGCCGGGTCTACGAGTATGCTTTCTTATTCATCATCGTATTCCTCAGTATCTTTATTATTCCTCATCATCAGGGACTATGAGGACCATGGTCCCACAACACACATGAAACAAATACATGTACTTGTTTTCACGTCGCGGGAATCAAACCCATAACTTCGGTGGTTGTACTTAGATTTGAGCTTAATTAAGTCAACTTTTATTGGTTGACTTATTTCGCACACTATTTGTAATAGATTTTTCTAGCACATGAAGATTCAGACTTGACACCCACGTGATTATTACAAAACTATACGCCGACCGCCTGGCCGAAGATGGCAGTTGTCTCAGTCGCTTGTCGAAAGCAGCACTACAACTATGTGTAAACAGCGACTGTGTTGTGCGGTGTTTATATCTGAGCGCTACCGTGCTTAGGAGAGCACGTTTCTTGTGTGAGGAAAACAGTCGTTAGGCCATGTCGGAGGCCTTCAGGCAGTCTAATAATTCCGACACCAGGGTTGGCCACACACCCATACAAACACCCACACATTTCATAAAATTGCATAAATATCTAGCGCTTTTTCGTGTTGTTAAAACCAGCAGACGTGGAGTGTAACTTTGACGACCTAAGGCCTCACTCTGAGCTCTAATATAAATAAATGTGGATATAAAACAATTTAGTGTCTTAGTTGAGTTTATACCTGGAAGACAAAGTGATGGCGCTGCTAGAGCACACAACTTTTTTGAATAGATATAAACTTGATCAAAATGTCTTCGGAAAACTTTTCGGTTCTTGAAATTATAATCTTCATCCAACACTTTAATATGATCACCAACTTTGGTCACCCTTCCTTTAAACATTTCATGATTATTTTTTGGATTTGGAAAGTGATAAAGTGGAGTAGGTACCTAGGATAGAAAATGAAAAAAGTAAAATCAAAACTAAGATATGATTGACCCACAGCAATTTCAGATCATGCAAATTGAATAGAAATTCACTACAACCAGCAGAACATCCTTTCCTGGCACACAGCACGCTTTTTGAGACAGTATATTATTATTGTATCACGAGTCGGGTCCTGTGGGCATAACACAGTCACTCAATGGGAATGAAGAATGAAGGTATATCTAGAGACGTAGCATCAGTCGTTGAAAAGTCCGGGGCATATATAATAAGTAAATCAATGGGCAATCCAAGTATCCAGGGGCGCAGCAACAGTCATTGAAAAGTCCGGGGCATACACAGTACCTAAGTAAATCTATTGGCAATCAAAGTATCCAGGGGCGCAGCAACAGTTGTTTAATGTAGGGTCTAATCACAATAAATCGATGGGCACATAGCAAAAACGAAAAAACGAGTCTTTGGTAGGTTACTATCGGTTTGTTTGAAGCTTAAAATTTTGAACTTGACATGACATATATGACGTTACTTACGCATTTTCGTAACGGTTTGATAGATGGCGCTATAATAAATAACAGTGCTCGTACTTCTAAGATACCAGAGCATGGGCAAGACGCATCCACACCGACTACGACTGTGCACCGCGCAAGTTCGAGCGGTTCTGGATGGGACGGTGTGGACCCGGTATTGACTTTTTAAAATACTAACTGCTGGAACGGAATAAATTTATAACGCACACTCTTTCACAATACGTTGAATTTATTTATTTACTGTATACGCTAGTGGCGACATCTAACATCTAACCAATAAGAACGCTAAATATGCTTTTAAGATTGCATGACATACAATACAATGAAGAATAATTTCATTATTATTTATGATTATTTTAATTATTAATTACAGCGAGCACTACTATCAGTATTAACTAGGTATAGGTTGCGAAGCTCATCTTATAAGTCTCCGCTTTACAGGTATTTTCTGCAAACAAAAGAATATACTTATAAAAAAGAATATACAAAAGAATACACTAAATAAATGTTCAAATAATTTCTTACAATTGATTGAATTTTATTTCTTATGTCAAGCAACCCAGCTTAACATACTGAAATTGAGCTGAATTACATTTTCCAATACTTAAGTCCAAAGATATTTAATGTTAAAAGTTAGTAGAGGGGGAGCCCCGCTCCCTTTCTAGCAATAAGTAATTTGTTCTTTTTTAGACCTGAAATTTTTTACCAGTGGGCCATTTTTTTTTAATAAGACTACAATATGTAATTACCTGTCGCGTATATACTGGCTGACTTGAGAAAATTGTTGGTACTGCATAAGAATGCAGAAGCCTTTTTTGGGAACCTTCTCGATAACACGATTCGTCGAAATGCAAACTGCATATTCGAGAGTATTGAGTCGGTTCCCAATTTGACCTCTGCATGTTTTTTATCCATTCGTTTCGCAATTGTGCTAACACCGGGAACCTAAAACAAGAACAAGAACCTAAGTATTCTAAATATATTTAACATAATTAATTAGCTACAAGTATACATTTTATAAAAAAAACGACTTCAATGTATCTTCGAAGTCCAAGGTCATATACATATCGATGAAATTTATATGGAACCACTTCATCGCTATACTAATCCACACTAAACACAACGCAAAAAGAAATTTCCAAATCAGTTTATATATGACGGAGTTCCGAGGTAACAAACATATTATAAAAAAAACAATCAAATAGATAACCTCCAACTTTTTTAAGTCGGTTAAAAATGAAAAATGTAGACTGCGAAATTAACTAGAACATAATTTATTCAAGTGGCACACTTATTATGTTCTATTATTATATCTATATTCATACTATGGTTGTGAATCTTACCACATCACTAGACGAGTACATGAAATGCCAAACACGTCGATCGGTATGCAAAAATCCGTGTTTATTTAGATATGGGAATTCTTCTGCTCGTCATGTGAAGCTAAAATAGCACATAGTGTAACTTACATACTTTTCAAACGTACGAGAAGGCTAGCACATACAAATATTCGCATTAGGAGGTGAAATACACAAATCAGACTTACCGATGAAATGTTATAGCCCTTGGTTTATGCTTTAAATCACTGACGTGGCTCTTGCAGCCTACCACAACACACGCCATGGTTCATTTACTTGTTGTTTATTGTTTGATATAATGTTTTTCCCGCAAAATTCCTTGGAAAACACCAAAACCACTGCACACAATAAAATACCAGCTGGTATCGACCAAACATCACCAAACGTCACACCCGTTGGCTGGTGGCCCGCAGGGCTTAAAGATGGTGCCATGCGCATAATGCTTTCTCTTTTTAACACATGCAAACGGCCTTTTGAGAAAAAAGAAATGTGTATATGTTTAATTGTTCATCTTTTTGCGTGAATTCTATTTTTTTAATACTTTTTCTTTGGATAAAACACTTAAATTTTGATATTCTAATGACAGTTTCTCGACAGCGTCAAGAAACTGTTGTGAGTTTAAACGGGCTTCATTTATTGAAACCATTGAGGAATGACACTATAGAGTCCTTGACAGCGTAACACTTTTGGAAAGCAATAGTTTTTTGACAGTATTTTTGGAGTGTTCACCATACCTATGAAAAATTCTCCCATTCGCTTGAATGAAAATGTAACGTGTTCTGCGTTGCATTGCAGCCACTATAACTTCAAAAGTTCGTAGTTGGTCTGTAAAAGGTAGGACATCTGTACTATTCTGTACCCCAGAGTGAAAGATAAGTACCACGATGATTTACGAATTACAGCATTAATAGGGAATATGCATGTGATGTCGATAGTGGCGGCGGCGCTACAACGCAGAACACGAACGAGATGCGATAGGTACCTACATTTTTTACGGCACGCTTCATAGTGAATGTATAAATACAATACTTAAAGCCTCATAGACAGTCTTCCGAGAAATTCCTTTGCAACAAAATCTATGAAATTCGTGCAATCATTTTAATATTTTGTTGGTAACTAGTTTTTTGTCTAGGATTAAACCAGTCAGATAATAAAAATAATTTAAGTAAATACATAGATGATACATTAATACAATAAACTTCATTATTTCCATTCAGATAGAATTTATAATTAAAGAACTATAATTATTTGACATAATTTACATGACCACAGCACAACTGAAACTTAGGATATAGGTAAATAAACACAATGTTGAAATAAAAATAAAATAAATAAACAAAAAGGCCCCTAACTAGGATTCCCCGTATCTAGGGAAAAACTATGAAGACCATGGTCTCACAATACCCAGACACAAAACAAATGTTTGCGCTTTATTTCTGTCACAAAAATTTGTCCCGTAGCGGGAATCAAACCCGCAACCTCAATGCTCATAAAAAACCATATTATAAAAACCTTAAAAGTACATGAAAAAAACAACTCGAAGTATTCTAAATAGCATAGTGTCTCAAAGTTCAAAAGTTCTTTATTCAGTTTTCGCATCACAGACGCACTTATGAACGTCAGTTATTACACTGACTCTAACTATCGGAAAAAGAACCACCGCCATTCGGAAGATACGCCAAAAAAGTTAGGGGCATGTTTTTTAGAACTTTTGTAACAAATTACAATATTTTATGTTTTGTTTTTGACAATATGCTCAGTTAAATATCATACTGTCGAAGCAGATCACAGACGCACTTAAGAACGCCAATTATTACAATGACAATGCCATCGCATCGGAAAAAGAATCACTACCCAGAAGATACGGCAAGAAACTGAGGGAAAATACTTAGTAGCTTCTCCAAGTACATCAATTTTAACTACTGTCATTGGGAGAGGCCTATGTCCAGCAGTGGATTCGTATAGGCTGATGATGATGATGATGATGATGATGTGCAACTGCAAAATCACAGAGATAATTCAAATTAAATAAAAACAACTAAATAATAAATCTTACATGCACTGTCGGTACTGCATCACGAACTAGTCTTGTTCGTTTTTCTTTAATTTTTAGTTCATGGTCCTTAAAATGTATTGAACATATCTTCGAATTTTTTGTTGGCTCCCAATCTCTTCTTCCAGTAGCCGCTATCCAAATATTTTTATAAGCTTGGGGAAAGCTGTAGTTTCCAAAATAAAAGCCTTAGTCATTAACTACTTTTATCATATCTTAATTAAATGGTTTATGTGTGCACAATTTTACTACATTTAAAATTTTACACAAAGATGCAATTTTTTACCCGACGTAATGGGAACTCGAATGTTTATATGATGGCCACACTGACCACAAAACTGCTCAATATTATTTTAACGAAATAATACCAAAAACTGAATATATCAAGCCAAAATCAGGGTTCAAATAGTCGAACCCGATGTGTAGTTACATCCACATAAATTATAGTTACTGAAAAACATCAATAAACACAAGAAAAACACCTACCTGTGGAAACTTAAACCGTTAATACAATTTTCGCTTCGGTTCTTGCAACCAAGAATGGAACACCCGACCATACTTTAAAATTAAATTCAAAATTGTTTCTAGTACACAAGCACAAAGATTCATAAGAAAATAATAAGAAATAACACAACAAACATTAAAAAACCACAAGCCGACCCTGCCTGGACACTATTTTGACTTAACACGGCATGACCAATGTCAAGAAAATGGGTTACGCGATAGAGACAATATGATAATAGTTGTACCTCGTTCTTTATAAGAGCCTGTTGTATAGCGCTATCCTTTTTTAGGTCGGAAAACTTCGTAATTATCCCTCTATAGTGTAAGACCTCAATGATTGAAACTGATGTTATAGTTTCTGTTACCGCCATATTTGCAACTTCAATATGATAGGCTTTCCCTTTCTTACATGGTAATTAGGTGATTTGCTTTCCTTGTCCCTCACCTATATATCCCGCCACGCATCTCTTGTAACCGGCGGTCAGTAGCAAAAATATCTTATCCGTGACCAATCTTAATGCTGGAAATTAGACAAATCTTCCAAAGTGCGTAAAGTGAGTGCTACAGCGATCTTTGCCAAGGCGCATACCGCATCCCGCAGCGGAAATATAAAAGGCCGCTTCAGTTTCGTTATAATTTTGTAAAGTATTTTAGTTAATAAAATATTGAATTTAAGTAAAGATGCTAATATTTTATTCTTTGTATGAAGAGTTTGAACAGCGTTGTCGTATCGTATCGCACCGTTCTCATCCATTGTGCCGAATATTTGTCTTAAAATGCTACCTCCGCGGGCTATCCAAGCAGACCGAGCCGATTTCGCGGTTATCAAGTGAGATATGGCAGAGTAATCTTTTATCAAATCATTGAATCGAGATGTAAGCGGTTCAAGGATGCTATGGCACTCTACATCGTCAATAGCATGTATTTGTTCACATAAAAATCTAGTTGTGCTTAAAACATTTTTGATAATGTCCAAATGTGATTTATGTATGATATATCGACGGGAACGAGTATATGCAGGTAATCGTTATAAAACCGAACATGGCCTATTGGGTCAAAGTACATGCCCTGGCTCTCGGTTACTGGCTCGATAAGCGCATCTTGAGCGTTACTAGGGCTCAGTACTGCGAGTCTGGAATAAGAATAGCATAATGACAGCATAATATTTTTTTTGTAACGTATTTCTTTGGGGGAGCCTGATCCTTACAGAACGCGTCCCCAGGTGGCGGATATGGGCATGCCCGTTAGGTAACTGGCAACAGATACCTCAGGGCAGGAGGGAAATAAAATACCTCCCGCGGACCAACAGGCCGGAGAAGGAATCTTCGTCATCAGGCCCCCCTCTACAGGCTACTCCGACTTATTTGGAGCACAGGCTGTCGTGGGTGCTGTACGCTAGGCTGTGGAACGTACAGATATGCTGTGGCGGAAGAATCCTAAAAGGTCAACGGCATAGCATAAAAAACTCTCAATGAGAGTAACAGCTAGACCAATATCGAGCTTATGGGCGCTAAGCTCAGAGGTCGAATTGGTACGGTTGTCATCAGAACAGGAAGTCAACCTAGGCTGGCGGCGGAGGAACGTTTATCATAAACGTCAACGGCGGCAGTCCCAAGCCGAGCTAGAAGGTTTACAGTACACTCGCCAACACGCACTGGACCAGGGTGGCGGGTTTCTGTCCAAACCCCCCAAAAACAATTACAAAAATGATGGAAAATATATTACCAAGGCCCCAAGTGCCCGGCTTCAGGGGTGCTAAGAATCTCCGGGTGGGATCGATCATCTCACAGACGACCATGGCAAAGAATATAAAGGACTCCGAAATGCTTAACGTATTTACTTACAATGTTCGCACGCTACTAAAAGACGAACGCTTAATTGCACTTGAAAATGCATTTAAAGACGTCATCTGGGACATCTTAGGCCTTGCAGAAGTAAGGCGGCAAGGCGAACATACAGAAGAAAGAGACGACGCTGTTTTCTACCACTACGTTGAAACTAGCAGACAACACGGTGTAGGGTTCATGGTAGCAAAGAAGTGGAAGGATAACAATATCGAATCTTTAGGTTATTCCGAACGCATCGCAGTACTCAAATTTCACTTAACACCCAATAAAACGCTGACTCTCATTTCAAATTTATGCGCCAACATCAGCATACTCAGACGAAGATGTAGAAGATTTCTACGATCTACTTAACAAAGCGTGCGACGAAAACAGCGGAACTTGGAACTTAATTCTCGGCAATTTTAATGCCAAAGTAGACAGGAGCTAGACAACGAAACTATTATCGGTAAATACGAGCTGGGGGTCCGAAACGAAAGAAGTACTCGTCTACTCCAGTTCACTTTTGGGCAGTACCTACAAATTGCTAACAGTTTTTTTTATAAAAAACCGCAGCGACGTTGGACTTGGGTGTCACCCAATGACAACACGAACAATGAAATTGATTTCATTTTACCCTCAGACAAACACCGTTAAAGTTTTTTTATAAATAAGGCTGTGTAAGTTTTTACCTTAGTAAGGGCAGTAACACCCGATGCAGAATCAGTGTAGCCAACATTGGAGATGACACTTCCAACCAGGAGTGGATCAGTTCGGTTATCGCAAAACACTTTCTCAATGGATTGTAGTTCCGCCTTGTCTGCTTCTGGATTAGCTGTAAGGTTTAATGTTTAGTTTAACAAATGGACATATAATTATAACGCTTAGAAGCCGAGAATGTGCGCGATATATAAACAATTTTAGTTGAGCTGGATACAGCTCACTGCGTTGGCCGAGCGGTTAGTGCTCAAGTAGTGTGCAAGGAATGAAGCTCCCGCGATATAATAAAATATATAATTAAGTATGGCGGTTTTTGCAGTCAAACGGTGTCACAAAGCATCAGAAAAAGTTACAATTTACGAGTACTCCCAGATAGCACGTAAGCTTGCTGCAAGTTTGTTTCACCTCTGATATTGATTTGATAAACTGAAACGCAATGAAAATATGTAGTGTAGTCCCGCTGAATATTATGTAGGTTGTTGTTAGAATAATATAATATGTATGGGGGTTGATTGCGAATGTAAAATGAATTAAAATTAATATAATATAAAATTAAAAGACCACTGACATAATAATTGACAGAATTAGAAGTGCTACTTGCCGTTATGGTGGGGGGGAGTGTTTGGTACCGTTGGATAGAGGATGTTTTGAAACCAACCAGAAAAATACGAAATCCATGGAAAAGTGTCTCCGTGAAGGAACTGCTCAGGGTATCTCGGAAACTATAAATCGGATGGGGGTACCGCTTGAACTAAATATGCCCCAAACCTTGGGCCATTTTTGAAAATTTAAAAAAAACATGGCCGCCATACAAAATAAAAATGTAAATAACTTTTGAATGGTTAGAGATAGGTATAGGGTGCTCGACCAAATGTCATAGAGGGCGATAGGGGAAATTTGGAAAAGTTGGAAAAATAAAAAAGAAAGAAAAAAAATTTGTAAACCGCCATTGTTTTTTAATTTTTTCTTTTTAATTTTTCCAACTTTTTCAAATTTCCCCCATCGCCCTCTACGACATTTGGTCGAGCACTTTATATCTATCTCTTACCGTTGAAAAGTTATCCTGAATCTAACTGTTTCGTCTCATACTTAGAATTCTGATCGAATTTTCAGCTGACTAATTCGCAACGGTGAAAGTATTTTCCAGTGTACGCCGAATACTTCGAGATGCTCCTTGCAAATATATTAAGTCCAGACAATATAGATACCCAGACAGCACAGCTTGCTGCAAGTTTGTTTTACCTTTGATATTTAAGTATTTGATACATCAAGTTTGTCGCGGCAAGGGAAAGTAAGCTTGCTGCAAGATTGTTTTTCCTTTGCTGTGTCGAACACATGTAGTTCCAAAATTGAAACTAGATGGCGTTGGCGTGGAGTTAGCACGCTGTGACAAGATTCTACGAGTAAATCCCAGGTGTGAAATTTAAAAAACACTTGGTACGTTCAGGAGATTAAACACTTGTTTAGTTTCCTGGCTCAATCCCTTTGCATCAGAGGTTTTTTGCGTCAGATCGTATTTTAAATTAAAATCACTTGGAATTTTTAAAGGGCAGTTCCTATTGCTGTTATTGAAATAATTTAAATTACCTACGTTGGAAAACGCTTGTGAATTGGCGTCATTATGACATAGATTTGCTATCTTTGCGCTGGGCGTCGTCAATCGTAAAACGGTATTTTTTGCATTGCAGCTTCTTTGTTGTGACAAAACTGTGGCGTCTTTGTCTTGACACGTATCATGCAAGTTTGTTGCATGGTCACTAAAAGTTTCACTTAAACTTGCAGCAAGTTTCCACACTTGCCATGGCAAACTTGATGCGAAACTTCACGTTTGATACTTCAAACCTGTTGCAAGTCTGAAACAAGTTTATATTGCTATCTGGGTATACAAACCACAAATTACTTAACATATTCCTCACCTGATCCACAAGCTTCAATGTATTCGACAGCTTGCGGTGAAACATCTGCTTCTTTATAAAATTTTTTCATGAACGACGCTGAAACATCAGGATTACGAAGGAATCCGAAAGCTTGGCCAGTTTCACCACGAATTGTTGAAGAAAACTCGTTTTTGACGTGAACTACTTCAGCGTACACTCTAAAACATTGTACGTTAGTTACAATACCTACTTTTCATGTTTTCTGTTATAGGTTCACGTTATGTAGAATGGTTGTTAAGTTTTGTAGTGTAATAAGCAAATAATTATCTATACTGATAATAAAACTGTAACGATATGCGAACAGGTAATGTACATTGAAAATATTTTTGAAAATCTATTTTTAAGAGTATTTGGGAATAATAGAACCCAAAAATATAGTAGCACAAATGCAGTTTTTTTTTTAATAAGTAAATGTTCTATGGACTCCGGTGCTACACATAGATTTGTTTTATTAAAAACGGTTTAGGAATGTTAAAGTTATGACACAATTTAGGAAAAAATAGATAAGTATGTCCACTCATCATGTCATTAGCTAAGTACGTACCTCAAAGCATCTTTAGCTTTCTGAAGAAAAATAATACCAATTGCTTCTGATTTCGTACAACCGTCAGCATTTTGGTCAAATGACTTCGTTTCAGCTCCAGGTGATATGTGCATACATCTGAAACGGATTAAGAGTAGGTTTAAGAAAATGTTTATAATTTGAAAAAGTGCTTGAAAGGATTTCGTACACAATAATAATAACTGAACATTTGCACGCTGATAAAGCAATAAAACATGTCAAGCGACTAAAACATTTAAGACCTATGTATAATATAATTTAATATATGTATCATGTTTTAGAATTTGGAATTTGGAACAATAGACTGGTCTACAAGCAAACAAGCTACTAATATATGTAGGTAGGATATGAAACAATGGGGATATATATATTTCCTTTGTTATTAACTAGCTCGCAAAACATCATAATCATTATCAACCTACATCAGTCCACTGCACTGCTGGACATTGTCTCTGAGCACAAAGCACGCCACTGAGTCTAATTTTTTGGTCGTTTCATCTAACCGGAGAACATCTACACTACGTTTGCCGATTCGCAATCTCCACTCTAGACCACTCAATGCGTAACACACTAACGAGTAGGTATGCATACCTAAATTCGTTGCGACGTTAGCTTATGCCACTTTATGACGTTGGCTTATGCCCCGGCTTCGCACGGATGCAATTTACTGAATTGATGTGGTGTAAGTTTTTGAAGACTTGATTACATAACATTGAATTTTCTGTACTATTCAAAAACTTTATTAGAATGCACATACTAGAATATGTTGCGTGGTTAACTTGCGGGGAACTCGCCTGTATTCTGAGGCGTTGTCCTAACAGAGCGCGACTACGCGATTTTCGCGTGAGTAAGCGATGCGATCATCGTATGGTCGCACGAGAACAAAAACTAGGTGTCCGAATAGAATGCGAGTACGCGATCATCTTGCGAATTAACGACGCGAGCGACTGCGATGCTAGGTACGCATTTTGCGTGGCATCGGCGTTAACCATGGACGTCGATAATGCTCAGTTTTTACTTTCGGGAAACATGTGGATGACCTATTTTACGGGCATCGATAATAATGAAAAAAAAATACGTGGGAAGCAAAGTGCTTTGTTGAAAATGAGAGGAATACGTGGTGAATTTCACAATCAATATTTTGACTTACGAGGAGATGAGTCTGTATTTTATGATTATATGTCTATGTCACAAGAATCATTTGACTACATATGCAACATAATCAAAGACGATTGCAGCCATAGGGTGGTTTCGCAGTCGCGCTATCGAACAGCGTGTTTCAACAGCACGCGCTTGACGCAAGGCGGACCTATGAGAAACGCGGCGCACTTCAACAGCGTGACTATAAAACGCTACTAGTGAATTTACAAGCGCGCGCGTCTGGACGGCGGCGCCGCAGTAGAACTAGGACGTGCCTTGCTATTCACAATAAAGAACTGATGATAAAGTCGCTTTGGAACTTTAAAGTATTTAAATGTAACTATATTTTTATATTTTGACTTTAATTGATAAAATTTTAAAGATTTGTTCCGTACTCGTTGTGTTCCGAACTCGACGTACTCCAGATTTGTCGTACTCCAGATTCGACGTAAAACGTATAGTCGGTCAAGAAAGTGGTGTTATTGGTATAAAAATCTCTACTTAATTAGAATACCGTATCCAAAGGGTGTTCAACGGGACCCAATTAACGTGGCTCCGCTGTCTGTGTGTCTGTCCCAGGAATGTATTTTTTGAACGGTAACAGATAGATATTTTCTTTTGTTTTATGTTATGTAACGAGAACTTGTCTAAACTTGTGTTCGAACGCGGTAACGGTTTATTTAGCAACCGCGCGAACTGACCCTCGCCTACGCACCCCGCCAATGACGAGCGAGACAACATCGACAGTGAGGCTCACGTCGTTCCACCGGTCGCAGGGTGCACGTGCAATATTGTGTTTTATAAGTAATTACTGTATTCCCTACCTTTGTGTTTTACCAATATAGTGTTTATGTTTACCTTCTAGGACCCTGAGAAAACCAAAACTTACAGTGGCGCCCAACTCGCGGGCACGAACAAAGGTGAAAAACGTGAAATACAGTGATTCAAAGTGATACATTCCTATCGTGAACACAAACGTGAAACCTTTCCTCCGATAGTGAATTATATATCCAAATTTAAATAACACGTGTGCGAGCTCCTTTGCGCAAGCCAACCACGTCCAAAAAGTAACGTGCGACGCGAGCGCGCGAACGGCAAGAGCGGGACGGGACGAGACGCGACGCATCGTGCTCTTACACCGACCTGCGGAGGACGACTCCTTTTGTTTTCGCGACGTCCTTTCTACGCGCGGAAAAGGAGATAGGAAACCGACCGAGACGGCGAGTTAACCTGTGTACGCGACGGAATGGACGGAATGGATGGAACGGATGCCTGCTTACTACCGGCCGAGGATTTTACCGTGCACGGATAACTACAACCATATTTTTCATCAACCACGTCGATCGAGCGAGAAACAGCGGATCATGCCGCCGAAACGACTTCCCGAGAAAAATGGATCGGAATCTGATACCGAGTTGAATACGACGGCAGTACCGTCTAGGACCGTCACCATGTCAGACGACATGCTGCAGACCCTTATCTCTAGCATCACGAGGAGTCAAGTGGAGGCGAACCGAGCGCTCATAGAAAGCATGATACAGACCGGCGTGACCGGCAACAGACCCCATACACTGTGCACCTCATCACTGAATCCCGACGCGCAAAACCATGCAACCGCGCAAAACTGGGTCGGCGAGGCCGCCATCTGGTGGCAAGGCGTGAAGTCATCGGTTACGTCGTGTCGCGGGATGTACGGAGTGCCACGTCCCGCGTATAAAATCTTTCGTGACATTTTCGCTACGGAACAAAATAGTGAACGCGCCGATGTGTTTATTTGTAGAGAGCGGGCTTTAGTATCCAAAATACCGTATAAAATGTCGGAAGAAATGAAGCGCGATATTGTGTATGGAATGCTAGATCGTAGGATAAGAAAATAAAGAAAACGAGTGTCTCGCGACGCGGTGGACGACCTGGAACAGCTGATTTATAAAGTCAGGTTAGTTGAGGAGTCATTGGCGGACGTGAGTTCTTCCAACAACAACAATATTTTTTCCTTCAATAACCCTTTCTCTGCCGTGCGGCACCGTTCGAACACAAGTGTTAATCCTACGAATGCCTTAGGCGACACCCCGAATTTAATGAAACCTACAGTTACATCGATGAATGATTCTCACGATGCGCTTAACGCGAATGACTCGCGCTCGTCGAACGCGAAACGTAGCGATAGTGACAGGCAAAAACGTATCCGGCCTAAATGCAGTTATTGCAAACTTTTTGGTCACACAGTGGACAAGTGTAGGAATGTTAAGAAAAAGGACGACAGCAGCGTTCCGAATAGTGATAGCACTCAGTTATGTTGCTATGGTTGTGGTCAACTGGGAGTAATCCGTTCACGATGCGAAAATTGTAATAACGCGCGTAGCAATAAATCAGATTTTTGCAGTGCCTAGCTGACAGTGACGACGCACGCCCTCTAGTGGAAATTCAGGTAGTGAATCGTAAGGGTGTGGCCATTGTGGACACGGGGGCCACTCATTCCATCGCGGGTACCATGTTACATAAAATACTGATTAACTCTGGCGTAGATTTCAGAGAAGTATCACGAACGATAGGACTTGCCAATGTATCACAGCAACTGTGTACCACACTCGAGTGTGACACAGAGGTCACCTTAGGAGGTCACGCGATACCTACCACTTTCATATTCAGTATTACCGTACGCGCAAACACGGACTCTGTTAGGTAGAGACTTTATAATGAGAGCAAATATCCTGCTGGGCTTACCGCAGAGCAGGTGGCGTTTCAGCGATAAGCCACGGCATTGGCATCCGTTCGTCACCAGCTTTCACTTACCTACCGGCAGCAACACAGAGCTGCTGGACATCGATGCTTCAAACGTTACGCGAAGGGACAACAAGGGTACGAAGCTGACGGCAAACCAGCGGGTCCAGTTGAACACGTTTACGGTCAAGAGGGCCAACCGCTTCGCGAAGGGGCGCCTTACAGAATACGCCGCGCTCCTATTGAAAACCCGCGACCACCAAGAACCCATTACTGAAGTCGATGTCCTGTTGAGGAGCCCCAAGGATGTTCGTGAGAACCAGCCCAAGGATCCCGAGCTACGGAAGATTGCAGAAGACTTCGAGTCAATCGACGATCCGTTTAGGGGGAGGGGATAGTTTAAAAGGGGATACGCAATTCCCGACGGCGAATTAAACACGGGCATGATGAGGTCAAAGAAGAGACTGCATGCCTAGAGCACGAGCGTGGGAAAGTTTTAGCTTTAGACACCACGTTCGTAAGAAAAATACGCGCGCCAGTCAACGTGGTCACGGATATGCACGCGATCGTAGATAGTAACAATTTAGTGACGAGCCTCACTCCTTACCCGCAGTGGACCGTATCGAGGGAAGTACACGAGAAGGCCCAAGCAAATCAGAAACGTTACGCCGATGAAGGTCGTCGCCCAGCTCTCATCTATTCCACTGGGGATCTCGTCATCTTGAAGACGCAGGGCAGTAACGACGCGACCCGCGGACAGACGCCCAAATTTATACCTCGTAGAGACGGACCCTACCTCGTTAGGGAAGCCGCAAGTACAACCACGTACAACCACTTTGGAGCGGGTACAACCACTTTGGAGCGGGTACAACCACTTTGGAGCGGGTACAACCACTTTGGAGCGGGTATCTAAAAACGAGATGAGAGGTCGCTATCACGTTTCCCATTTGACCCCATTCGTAGAGACGTACCACTTATGCCAGTCAACGAGAAGCGTAAGCGTGGTAGACCTAAGCGCTTTCTTGACTAACCTAGTCGCGAGGGCGCTTTGCCTAGGTTAGAGGGGGAGGATGTAACGAGAACTTGTCTAAACTTGTGTTTGCACGCGGAAACGGTTTATTTAGCAACCGTGCGGACTGACCCCCGCCTACGCACCCCGCCAATGACGAGCGAGACAACATCGACAGTGAGGCACGCGTCGTTCCACCGGTCGGGGGTGCTCGTGCAATATTAATAATAAGTAATTACTGTGTTCCCTACCTTTGTGTTTTGCCAATTTAGTGTTTAACCTTTGATATCGTGCATTCGAACTTATTTCCCTACCTTCTAAGACCCTGAGAAAACTAAACTTACAGTTATATAATTGGAGTCGTAAATACAGACCGAATGAGAATGTCCGGATTCGTCGTAATCGACGAATCCGGAGTACGACGAATCTGGATTACGACACATCTGGAGTACGTCGAATTCGGAACACGACAAATACGGAACAAACGATTTTAAATAGTTTAGTTGGGGCCCTAGTTTATTTTTTGCCCCAGGGCCTTTGGTTACATAGATACGCCACTGGGTCGAATATCCACTAAATTTGTATCCGGACCTCTGTGGGCCGAGCCGTACTTGTGCGATGTCCCTACTTGTAGCTTTAGTACCTAAAGTACGGAATACGGTAGGCCTGATAATCTTATAACAAGCTAATAATAAGGCTCTGTAATTATAAATTATCAAATAACCTGTGAAATAACGTCGTCGTCTAAATTGCAAGTATTAAGTTTTAGTTATAATTATGTGTTTGTAAATTGTACAATGTAGCTGTTTGCTTTTCCTAATAAATGTATCAAGGCTTAATTTAGTATGAATTTTTAGTTGATTACCTGTTGAAATGCACTTGAGTTTCTGGAAATATGCACAAGTTGGTGCCTCCAACTATGGCTGATTCGCATATTCCGTTTTTGATCGCTGAGCACGCTTCTTCCAGGGCAAGTGTGGAAGCGCAGCAAGCGTCGTCCAGCGTTAGCGACGGGCCATTCGCATTTAACCAGTAAGATATCCGGTTTGCGTACATCGTTTTACTGCTCCTGTAAATCAGCCGATACATTATAGCAGCTTTAGATACCTACACTTTTCTTGGGTTTCTGATCCCAGATAACACGTAAGCTTGCTGCAAGTTTGTTTCACCTTTGATATTGATTTGATGAGTCAAGTTTGTTGCGGCAATGGAATGTAAGCTTACTGCAAGTTTGTTTTTCTTATGTACTAATTTGATACGTCAAGTATCTCGCGGCAATAGAATGTAAGTTTGTTGTGTAAGGTTTCAAAATAAAGTCTGTTCTTTTAGAATATTTTTCAAGATTAGTTTCATTATTTTAGGATTTTTTAGCATTAGCAACACTGAATTTATAAATTGGTTGGAAAAAGTCGCTATGTTGACTTTGCCACGTTTCCGTTGGAAGTATTTTTCAGACAAGTCACTCGGAGGTTGGGGCATTCTGTCGACTGTGATCGAACTGTACGGTTGTGCTGAAGAGTGTGTTTTTAATGTGAAATAATAAGTGTTTTTAAAAGTGAAAATAGTGAAGTTTTATTGAAAGGAAGTTCCCATCGCTTATAATTCAGAAGTGACAACAACCACTTTCACGTAAGTACACGCCCTTAATAATTTATGTAAATTCAAAATTAGGAAGTAATACGTACGTATACATTTATTAAACTACACAAAAAAAAGATTTTGTTAGCATGCACCGGTCGGGACTTCTCCGAGACTATCCGGGTGTGGTAACTTAATCAGACAAATTGTGTCGGTGTTAAGATTCATTCGATCAAGGCTATTGATCGATATTTGAAACTCCCGACATGATTTATTGCAACAGAAAAATTCCTTTTATTAAATGATCATTAAATTAAGTCAGAATTTGAAAAGATTTTGTTAGCGTGCACCGGTCGGGATTTCTCCGAGACTATCCGGGTGCGCTTACTTAATCTGATTATAAATTGTCGGTGGTAAGATTGTTTGATCAGGGTTATACCTTGATTGATACTTTGAAACTACCTGACTTGATTTTACTGTAACTAAAAGTTGTTTTTCATTGAATGATCATTTAAATAAAATACGAAAGTGATGCGTACTAGCCAGGACCACCAGATACTTTGATCATACGAGTTACTGTCTGTATTCAAGTTCGTTTGATTGGGGCTACTCTCCAATAACGATGTTTGAAACTGCGGACATGGTATAGCGTTTTAAATCATTTAAATCTAAAAATTGTGCTGACACGAGCCGGTCGGGACTACCCCGAGACTATCCGGTCGTGTAGGTATGATTAGTTGAGTGCTGTCGGTGGTCGAATTTGTTGAATTGGGGCTACTCTCCGATACCAACGTCTGAATCGGCCGGTATGGTGCACAACATTTGGAATTCAATGATATTAAAATAAGCCTTCCCTAATGCGTATGATTTATTGCAAACTATAATTATATTGTGCGGATAGGTGTCTCAATAGTAAAAAGAGCAAGGACAGAACAACAGTTATAAAATTAAATTTCTGATAGGTACTTTCATTTATTCTTACTATATTAACATTAGAAATATTTCTCGAGTCACAGGAGAATGGAAGATGGTGAACGTGATGAAGAAGAACGGCTAGCGACTCCTCGTCGTGAACCAAGTGCTGTGAGGCACAGTCGCTCACGCAGGCGCAGTCGCTCGCACAGGCGCAGTCACTCGCGGAGCCGTAGCCGTTTCAGAGGACGCAGTAGCAGTCAAGATCGATACCTGCGCGGACGGGAAGAAGAGTTGGAGCGCGAACGAGAGCGCCTCTACCAGATGGAGAAGGCGCTTCAAAAGGAGCGCGACGGCAGCATCCGGAGGTTGCGTAGTGAGCAACGTGAACAGCGTGCAGATTCCGAACACCACCAGAGCAGCAACAAGAAGTCATCGCGGGAACGAGAGGGACAAGATCTTCGAAACCGTGGCGCCAGTTCCGGGCGTCATGCAAGGTCATGTAGTCCATCCTTTTCTACTAAAGACATTTTTACATTACTACAATCGCTTAAAAGTAATCCAACGCCACAACCGGTTGAACCGAGAGCACAAACGAGCAATAAACTTGATTTTAAAAATATTTTGCCGGAATTTGACCCTTCTTTGAAAAACCAACGCATTGATGTTTGGCTTAGAAAAGTAAACGAATGTGCCTCTGTTTACGGTTGGGATGAAAAGACGACCATACATTTTTCAATGCAAAAACTGCAAGGACTGGCCAAAACCTGGTACCAGAGTTTAAATACTATCCTTTTTTCATGGACAGAGTGGCAGGAAAAGCTTATCAAGGCTTTTCCCTATGAGCAAAATTATGGACAGTCCTTGGAGATCATGTTGAGACGAAAGAGTAGGTATAACGAACCCATCGAAAATTACTTTTATGAAAAGCTTGCGTTACTTAATCAATGTGACATTACTGGTAAACGAGCTGTTGACTGTATCATCCATGGTTTAACTGATAGAACTACCAAGTCTAGTGCTCTGGCGTTAAGATGTGCTGAACCCGACCTACTTCTTCAATATTTGCTAAGTAACAAAGAATGCGCGTATCAACCGTCGTTCAGACACAAAAATACAGAGCACTTCGTTTCATCCGACTTGCCACACGGTAGGACCGACAAACCAACAAACGTCAATCCTGCGTTGTTTTGCTATAATTGTAAAGAAAAAGGCCACCCTTATCTTAAATGTAATAAGCCGTTAGTGAAGTGCGATTACTGCCATAAAATTGGACACCAAACTGAACACTGCCGATTAAGACAAGGAAGCCAGTCTACGAAAACTTCCACGGTACCGAAGACAATGTGTATTACGAGTTCTAATCCAAGTGAAAAATTTATTAAAAATGTAACGATTAATGGCGTGCCGATGGAAGCATTCGTAGACTTTGGCAGTGAAGTCACCCTGATAGGTAGATCTAGCGTCGCTAAATTAAATGCCTCTCATGACGGTGTACCATCAACAATGAAAGGTTTCGGTAATGGTTTAGTTCTATCCTTAGGGTCAGTGTCGCTAAATTTAATAATTGACGGGGTAGCTGCAGTAGTATCATGCAAAGTCGTAGAGGATCATTTACTTGACAGAACGATGCTCATCGGTCAAACATATACTGAGCAACCTCATATTGTAGTGTTTAAAGATGCTACCAAGTTGCAGTTCTTAGATGTCGGATCAGAGATTCCCGCGCATTGCTTTAACGATGATGGACAGTCGATACGAGTTAGGATGGTAGGTCGTAGTAGGCTGTACGGTGCAGCAAGTGTTAGGGCTGCAACAGAATCTACTCTTAATGGGAATGTCTTATTAGATACGAAGATTGTAGGTAAACCCAATGAACAGTATGTCGTACTCGGAGGTATTTATCAAGTTAGGAATGGCCATTTAAACGTTACAGTTACACCTTGCTCCATTCCCTGCCTGCTTCAAGAGAATTCCGTGTTTGCTCGGGGCGAGAGGGTTGAAGTAGTCAATAGAGTAGTAACACAGGTGGATTCAATTTCTGTAGCGGAACATTCTCAACTCAAACAGATCGATGAATGCCAAATAAAAATCGGTGAGTCTGTATCAGAGTCTGATAAAGCTAGGCTTTTTGAATTGCTTAATCGTTATAAACATTGCTTTGCCTCTGAGTTGACAGAATTAGGGTGCACCAATGTAACAGAAATGAACATTGAACTGCACAATGATCACCCGGTTGTATATAGACCGTACCGGCTTTCACATCATGAACGCGACAAAGTGAGAGGTATGATTGGCGAAATGTTAGAGGCTGGGATTGTCAGGGAGTCTATATCGAACTATGCCAGCCCCATTATTCTAATACGAAAGAAAGACGGTAAGTTGCGAATGTGTGTAGATTACAGAATGCTTAATTCAGTCACGGTAAAAGAACGCTACCCAATGCCGATAATAGAAGACGAGATATCCCGTTTGTCAGGTCAGTCGTGCTTTATTACCCTAGATTTGATGTCAGGCTATTACCAAGTTCCGGTGTCCGAACAGCATAAACATTTAACTGCGTTTGTCACGCCAGACGGTCAATATGAGTTTAACCGTATGCCGTTCGGCTTGGCAAACGCACCAGCTGTGTTCCAACGGATGATGAATCGCGTATTAGGGCCAGCGCGATTCGATAAAGCCACAGTGTACATTGATGACGTACTGGTTTACGGCAAAGATCCCGATGAAGCTCTGACCAGACTTGAAGAAATACTAAGTCTGCTTGATGATGCTCAGCTCAAATTGAATTTGTCTAAGTGTAGCTTCTTACAAAACCAAATAGATTACTTAGGTTACGAAATCAGTTCTACAGGTATGCGACCAGGCCAGGCAAAAATCCGATCTGTATCCGAATTTCCACAACCAGGAAACGTTCACGTTGTTCGTCAATTTTTAGGGTTGGTTAGCTATTTTAGGAAATTCATCAAAGGTTTCGCTGACCTGGCTGCCCCACTCACAAAATTATTAAAGAAAGATGTAAAATGGGAATGGTCAAATGACCAAAAACAAGCTTTCGAAGCACTTAAGGCTAAACTGGTAGACAGACCAGTTCTTGCCATTTACGATCACACTGCAGTAACGGAGCTCCATACAGACGCTAGTAGGTTAGGTATAGGTGGTATACTAATGCAACGTTCTAATAGTGCAGAGTCGTTACATCCCGTAGCGTACTATAGTCGGCAAACAACTCCGGAAGAGAAAAACTTTCACTCTTACGAGCTTGAGACGCTGGCGGTGGTATGTGCCCTGAAAAAGTTCAGAGTGTTCTTGCTCGGAAAGGAGTTTACGATAGTCACCGACTGTAGTGCTCTTCGTTCTACATTCCAAAAACGGGATCTTATTCCTCGTATAGCGCGTTGGTGGCTAGCGTTACAAGAGTTTAATTGTACAGTAGAGTACAGAGCCGGTACAAAAATGGCTCATGCAGATGCGCTATCAAGAAATCCTATAGTTGACACTGCTATGGGAGAGACCGTACAACACCCTTCCATTTTAGCTATAAGTGACGAAGATTGGCTTCTTACGCTGCAATTAGGTGACACAGAGCTAGGTAGGATTCGCGACATTGTAACTAGTGATCTAAATTCCAATGGGCTTGAGTATATTCAGGAAAATTATGTCGTAAAAGACAATAAATTATTCAAATGTATAGACGGAGACAAAGATAACGTTAGGTGGGTGGTCCCTAAGGGTGCAAGGTGGCAAGTGTGCAGGATGAACCACGATGATATAGGGCATGTTGGTTATGAGAAAACGCTGGAACGTATAAAGAGATTGTACTGGTTTCCGAAAATGTCGCGTTTTGTAAAAAAATATGTGGGGTCATGCATTGAGTGTGCATATGCGAAAAGGACCTCAACTGCGCGTGAAGGATTGCTTCACCCTATTGCTAAAGTCGAGGCACCGTTTCATACCGTGCACATTGACCACCTCGGACCATTTGTGAAATCTAAAAGAGGCCACACGCATATTTTAGTAACTGTCGACTCGTTTACAAAATTTGTGTTTATTAAATCTGTTCGGAACACCAAAACGATAAATGTCATTAAGGTTTTGGAGGACGTTTTTGATACATTTAGGACCCCTGACCGTATAATAAGTGATCGCGGTTCTTGTTTTACTTCGCACGCGTTCAAAAGGTTCTGCCTAGACAGAGGTATAAAACATGTTTTGAACGCTGTGGCGAGCCCTAGGTCTAACGGGCAGGTAGAAAGGTACAATAGGACTATTCTGGATGCTCTAACGGCACTGAATCTAAAAGACAACGAAAAGGACTGGGACAATAAATTAGGACGGATACAATGGGGGCTTAATAATAGTATGCAAAAGACGATAGGTAGGGCACCGGCTGAAGTAATGTTCGGAACTATGATGGATAGTGAACGAAACCCAGCTTTAAATGAAATAACTGATATAATCCGTAAACCATGCGATATGTCATCGGCGCGGCAGGAAGTGAAGAATAGAATTGATAGAGAACAGGAAAAACAAAAACAATACTATGACAAAGGGCGAAGACCAGCACGTGTTTACAGTAAGGGAGATTTGGTAAAAATCGCTAAAATGGTTTTTCGAAATGATGGCAAGAGTACTAAGCTCCTACCGACGTATGAAGGACCATTTAAAGTTGTAAAGGTTTTGGGGAACGATCGCTATAAAGTGGCGCCTATTCCTGGATTTGAAGGGATGAAAAATAAGCGCAAGACCACGATAGCGTCAGACCGAATGCAACCCTGGATACACATAGCGTCATTAGAACTAGATAATGATGACAATGACTTAAAAACTATGAATGACAGTTATGGTGGAATTCACGACTAATAATTTAAGTTGGATCCTAGTTTATTTATTTTTTATGGATATTTTAAATGATTTTGCTACATAAAAACTTTATTGATTGTTTCAGGTCAAGGGCGAGAATGGATGGGTTCGCCGCTTGACCACACTCCGCGATGTTATGGTTTTCGATGGATACATAAGAGATAGCGAGATGGATGGATTCGCTATTTTCTTATAAAATGGTTACCTCGAGAAAGGATGGGTTCGAGGCGATGGTTGTTTTATAAAATGGTTATCTCGAGAAAGGATGGGTTCGAGACGATGGTTGTTAATTTTTACTGGATGGTTAATATTCTTGATAGTTCTTATTCTTGATGGATAATACTGTTGATGGTTAATATTATTACTGATGGTTAAAATTTATTTTGTATAAACTTCGATAGATAAAATTTTGAGGGATATTATGTTAAAATAATTGTGAATTAGTTTTTTTTTTTCTTTTTCTATATATTTGTTTTTTTTTATGTATAAATATTATTGATGATAGTTAAAGTTTATGATATAAACATTTTGATAGATATTATGTTAAATACTAATTTAGTTTTGTTATAATGATCATTTTTCAACATGTAAATATCAAATAGTTTGTAAACAATAATAGATGTTTATATATAATGTCGTACCGATACAGAATGACTCAACTTGCCGAGTGTAAGGTTTCCAACAGAATCGTGTATGGGGTCATACACGTCATCAGGATGGTCGAGTGTAAGGTTTCAAAATAAAGTCTGTTCTTTTAGAATATTTTTCAAGATTAGTTTCATTATTTTAGGATTTTTTAGCATTAGCAACACTGAATTTATAAATTGGTTGGAAAAAGTCGCTATGTTGACTTTGCCACGTTCCGTTGGAAGTATTTTTCAGACAAGTCACTCGGAGGTTGGGGCATTCTGTCGACTGTGATCGAACTGTACGGTTGTGCTGAAGAGTGTGTTTTTAATGTGAAATAATAAGTGTTTTTAAAAGTGAAAATAGTGAAGTTTTATTGAAAGGAAGTTCCCATCGCTTATAGTTGCAAGTTTGTTTTTCTTTTGTATTGTTTGAAACGTCAAGTTTGTCGAGACAATGGTAATAAGTTTGCTGCAAGTTTGATTTTTTTATATTGTTTGATACGTCCAGTTTGCCACGGCAATAGAGTACAAGCTTGCTGCAAGTTTGTTTTTCCTTTGATGTGTCTAACAAATGTATTTCCAAAAGTAGATGGCGTTGGCGTCGAGTTACCGGTGGCAAGATTCTCCGCGGATCTTCTAGATGTGAAACAGAATAAACGCTTGATACGTTCAGGAGATTCAACACTAGTTTAGTTTCCTGGCTCAATATCCCTTTGTATTAAGGGTTATTTGTGCTGGATCGTGTTTTAAAGCAAAAATTCTTGGTATTTTTAAAAGGCATTTATTTGTTATTCCTGTTACTGAAATAATTAAAATCACCTACGTCGAAAAACATCTGTAAATAGACGTCATTATGACGTAGATTTGCTACTTGACCATCGTCAATCGTAACCCGAGTGAAAAAAATTTTTTGCGTTGCAGGTTCTTTGTTGTGACAAAATTGTGGCATCTTTGTCGTGACAAACATCATACAAGTTTGTTGCGTTGTAACTAGAAAGTTTGCCTTAAACTTGCATCAAGTTTGCATACTTGCCATGGCAAACTTGGTGCGAGTTTCACGTTTGCTACTTCAAACTTGCTTCAAGTCTGAAACAAGTTTATATTGCTATCTGGGATGTACTTTAATTAAAAACGTACCCTGTCATTTTATAAGTTTGTACTCTATTATCCGATACTTCATAAAACACGAGTTCCAATTCAGCCAATGAAGACCCAATAAAGACTCCGACTTTCTTCCCATAAAGATCTTTTGGGTTTATACCGGCATCATATATAGCTTGGTATGAATGCTCGAGAACTTTTCTAGCCATCGGATCCATGCTGTTAGCCAGGATATGGTGTACCTTGAAGAATTGAGAATCAAAACGATCTAAATTTGGCACTTTGCCTAAGTACCCCGAGAGTTCTGGATGGTTAAAATTTTTGCGATTGCTTTGCAGCACCACGGGATTAATCTGTGGATAAAAGACGAACTATTATTCTGATCGTATTGGATATTGTAATAGACAGTAGAAAGCAAACTTTTTATGTAACTAAGCAACACGACGGGCAAATTGTTTACCTGATGTTAAGCGCCACGGTTGCCCATAAGAATTGCAGTGCCACCCAGAGCGTTACATACCATGAAATGTACTTCAAAGCGTTATGCTTTATGCTGCGTTATGTACTGCGCTCATCACTCCGAGGCGGCTTCCCGCATACAAGAAAACTATCACCTATTAGATGCTGTCAAATTTTATAATCCCTTCCAAAATATGTTAGCCCAGATAAGGTTTAAGAGTACCTAATATAAAGTTTGGATACTCGCCTTGTCGTAAAGTATCTTTGAAAATTCCGTCACGCTGTTTGACATCGGGTAAATGCCGGACATGCCTGAGATGACGATACTCTCGCCATCAAGCCCGGCTCCTACCTCTCCAGCGCGCAGAGTTGGCTCTTGCGGTGTTGGCGTCATTTTTTATAGTACCTAGGTATTAATTAAGAAAATGTAAACACTCTTATTCTTATATTCTTTCATGTAAAATGTCAATACATTTACGCAGTGCTCGCCTATTTACGGATTATAAAAGTGCATGTACAAAGGCGAGCTTTACCCTAAGAAGCATTATTACTTCCAGCAAACCTTTGAAGCAAGAGAATTGGGAATTAACCTAAAAGGTTTCAGTGTACGGTTACAGTTTGAATAAAAGATCGGTAACATTAAACTAAACTAATTCTTTAACTTTATAAATAAATCTTTCCGTATCCAGTAAAAATTTGCGACAATTCATGACGATAATTATCTTGAAACCATTTTGGGACTTTCTGAAAACTTCGCCAAAGCCAGTTTTGTCGGTTCTAGCCGCACGTACTATGCACATCTAGAGATTTTTATGAATTTTCGTGCTTATTTTAGGAATTATGGAAAATGAAAAGCCATACAAGTATTGTATAGTACACATTGTATACGATTTAAAGAAAATTCCGTGTTTCAGTAAGAATTGAAATGGTTGATTTGCAAAAAAATACACACTGTATTATTGTACTAGCTGTTGCTCGCGACTTTATTCACGTGGATTAAAGTTTAACGCTGATGTAGTCTTTTTTTTTGTAGAGATATATGTCCCTACTACATTCGCGTCGACTACTTATATTTTTTTTAAATTGGTAAATGGGCACTTGTTTGATGACATCTCGCCTGATGGAAAGCGAAGATGGAGCATGGTTGCCCATGAGATGAGATGCCTATTCACTCTAGACTTTGAAGCTATTTGGAAAAAAAAGCTGGTAGAGCGTTCTACTCTAAAACGCCGGAAGCACATTTCTGACACTTTGGGTTTTAAAAGGCTTTTGGACGGTTTGAGCCGGTTTGAGCCCGACAGTTAAAGCCAAAATTCGCCACACCGCTTCAGAGGTACCTACTGATATACCAATCATAAATCAGGTAACGTCGACCTAAGCGAATTGGAAAAGAAAAATATTTTAACATTATTCACTGGTCTGGTGCATTCCATAAATTAATTTTATGGTTGCGAGTTTTAATTTTACCGCCATGTACTTTCTATTGCATAAACTAATTTTCAAGTGTTGAAAAAAAAACGCTGAAATTATATTGCTACCATGATATTTTTTCATGTAATTATAATTTTAACGCCATCTACTTTCTATTGCATAAACTAATTTTCAAGTGTTGAAATAATTATAGTTTCTTTCGCGTAAAGATTCCAAGTTATTTTGTAAGATTTCCTGAAAACGCTGAAATTATATTTCTACCATGATATATTTTTATGTAATTATAATTTTACACCTATGTATTTCATTCATTTTCGTAGTCTACACAGCGTTTGAAAGTCAGACTAATTTTATCTATTTTCTGTCGTCATTGCTTAAAGAAGCTAAATTTTGAAAAATGCTCGAACCCGTATTTATTAATTTGTAATTACAAGTATTCAGTCTGCAAGATTCTAGGACAATCAAATAACTTTTTTCCATACTAACTTCACCCCACCTTAGGTAGAATTTTCATAAGGTTTATAGTCTGTCTTAGAATCATGCCTTAACTTAACATATTCCTGGAAGTTTTATCAAAATCCGTTTAGTAGTTTTTAAGTTTAACGCTTTCAAACAAACAAACAGGCAAACAGACCAACAGACAAACAAAAATTTTAATAATTAATTTTTAGAAAAAAACAAAAACCGCCTTCAATGTATCTTCGAAGTTCAAAGTCACATATCGATGAAATTTATATGGGACCACTTTGTAGCTATACTGAACCCAACGCAAAAAGAATTTTCCAAATCGGTTCACAAATGACGGAGTTCTGAGGTAACAAACATAAAAAATAAAAAAAATACAACCGAACAGAGAACCTCCTCCTTTTTTGAAGTCGGTTAAAAACTGTATTAATATGAAAGAAATACTGTTTTAATATAAAAATAAACGAAATCCTAGGTTAATAGTAAATACACCTTTAAGTAAGGATATTTTATATGATACCTAAATTTAGAAATAAGTATAAATAAGATTTAAGTGTAAATTTTTATTTTTTTCTTTTTTATTCAACATTATATTGTACATCCAAAATGGATAAACTGTTGAAACATTTGAAAATATTTAAGACCTATTTTTATGTACACATATATACAATAAAACATTCTGATTCTGATTCTATGTTTAGTTACTAATTTTAAGTCGCCCTGGTTGATTTTTTTTCGAATATCTTCCATGTACAGATTTTTTAGTTCTACGATTTTATTATATGTATAGACTAATAATAGGTGATTGATAAGATTACTTACAAAACTAGTTAACGTTGACGTTCTCCGTTCTTGTTGCCTACGGCCTGCTCTTGACGCTTGCGCTAAATTTTTTAAGGTACCGCCCCCGGCCCGATATTATGTTAAAACTTAAAATAAAAATGTAATGTTAAATCTAAAACTTAACTACACTAAACCAATCTAAAAATCTAAACCCAAAATTATGTTTATATAAGTATTTAACCCATGCTTAAAGTTTTAATAAGTATTGTGCTTATAAAACGTTTTAATATACCACTAACTTGTACTCCTAGTATTTAATCCACAGTAGAATATACAATTATTTGTTAAGTTTATTTAAATAAAGGAACTTTAAATTAAATTGAAATTGAAAATTGATTGATAAGGATCAAATCATGTGGCAAAACGCTTTAGGGAAGCGCAGCCGCCGAAAAATCACTTAAATATATTATAATTTCAATTGTTGATATATGTATGTTAGATTAGATAACTCTTTATTGTTTCACCACCAAATAATATAACAATAAAAAGAAAAATAACAAACTTAATAACTAAAGTGTTACAATGGGTGATTTTATCGCTCAAATCAATCTCAACCTTTGGATTTGATTTGGAGATGACTTAAAAAGCTGTAAGAGACGGGGGTGTCAACATAAATGACATAATTATGGAATGCATGAACAAAGCGTACAAACTATAGTGACATTACATATATTACATTACATATATAATACAAAATTCATAGGTCAAATTATAAATAAATACATAAACGGGCAGCAGTTAACTACAAAGAGAGATAAAATTTATTTAGATGCTATTTGAATGCTTACCAGACCTTAGACAGGCGATCCAGTCGGAAAGTGATACCAAAAAAATTATTCTACGGAAAAGAAAGCAACCTGACGATGACTTATCCGACAAATTTGAGAGCAAAATTATGTCGGTATTAACTGCTATGGCTCAAACGCAAACCGAAAAATTGGATAAAATATCTCAAGATGTTTCACTCTTAACAGACCAGGTGTCGCAAATTAAATCTACTACGGGGCTTCTTGTTACAGAACAGAATAGATTTAGAGAAGAATTAGCAAATATAGAAATCTCTAAGACTTATTTGGAGAGAAAGGTCGAGGATCTTACAAAAGACTTGGGAAGCTTTAAAGCTACTACCTCTTTAATTATCCAGCCTTCTACTAACCTTCCATACGAAAACGTCATTACGGAGATTCATGAACGTTCCCTAAGAGAGAAAAATATAATCATTACCGGCATAGATGAGATAAATTCAAAAAATTCAACAGAAAGAATTGAACATGATAAACAAGTAATTAATAAAATCATTAAGCTAGCTAATCCTCAAGCCGTTGAGCCTACCAAATGGTTTCGGTTAGGAAAGTATAACAGCAGTAAATCTCGACCCATAAAGGTTTGCTTTGCTTCAGCCGATACGGCCAAAATAATACTGCGTAACAAGACCATAATCTATAAAGAGTTTAAAAACATCAAATGTTATTCGGACCAAACCCCATATCAGAAAGATGAAATGCTGAAATTGAGAGCTGAATTAAAATGTAGAACAGAAAAAGGAGAAGACAATCTTACAATCAAATATATTAAAGGAATTCCCAAAATCATCGAAAGCCTTCCAAAAAACGATCAAGTATAGACACAAATGAAAAAGATAGTACAACCTCCGACTTCATTACATACCAATTATCAAGTAACCATGCTAATATTATCAACAATTCTAAATCTCTAAAATGTTTATACGCCAACGTACGCAGTATAGTAAGCCCAGGTAAACTCGATGAATTGAGATGCATAATCCGCTCTATTCCAAGTACACTACACGTAGTTATACTAACTGAGACATGGATAAAAAGCGATTCTGAAGCTGAACGTTTAACTTTACTCCACTATACCCACTACTATAATTATCGAAATAATGGAAGAGGAGGTGGAGTATCTATTTACGTACATGACAGCCTAAAGCACAATTTTATTGAAGATCTATATGATAACGACAATCACTATTTATGGATTCACTTAAACAAATTCTCGATTGACATCGGGGCTATCTACAAACCGGAAAGGACTAATAGCAATGAATTCCTCGAAATCTACTCACAGCAGCTATTGAAACGGAAACGGGCAATTGTCTTTGGGGACCTTAATTATAACTTACTAAAGAAAAACCAACCCACTATTAACTACAAAACAATGCTACATGAAAACGGATTCAACATTTTGAATAAAATAAACCCCTCTTACTGTACCCGAGAAACACCCAGTACTCAAACAATTCTTGACCATGTCTGCTCTAACCTGAAGAATAACAAATTTCATCTCGCCGTAGTCAATTCGCTGATGTCTGACCATAAACATATTTACCTGGAAATACACAAATACCAACCTGTTAAGAATAAAAGGATTACATACAAAGCAATAGATTATGATAAGCTATATATAACAGTAGAGCGAAGTTTATTACAAGATTATGACTTTAAGTATGAACAACTCGAGACAAAATTAATAGAAGCTATAAAACAGAGCAAGATCACCAAAACAAAATTTCAAAACCCTGTAAAGTCTGATTGGATTAACAAAGACATCATTGTTGCTATAGACAAAAGGAACAAACTATGGAGTGAACATTTGAAGACAACACACAATCAAAATATAGAAGAGGAAGAAGACATAAAGAAACAATAATTTTTAATGGCAAGAAAAGAAGTCCAAGAAAAAATACAACTTGCTAAATCTAAAATCTTTCAAAGGTTGCGACAAAAATCCTCGAAAAATGTGGCAATTAATAAAATCTTTGAGCAATAATAAAACAAAAAATTGCACTGCTCCATCTAAACTTGAAACTCAGTTGGGCAGTTTTACTGAAGTGGCTGATATATGTAACTGCTTTAATTCTTTCTTTGCCAACATAGGCTCTCTTTTAGCTAACCAAATTCCCCAGACGTACCACGATACTAAAACATACAATAATTTATACAATAAAAAAACTAAACTTAACTCTGTTGAACTATCGGAATTTGTTCCGGCTTCAACGCATGAGGATAAGATAATCGATAACCCTTAACTTGAATACGACTAGTGGTCTCGATGACATTTCATGTAAAGCTATAAAAAGCGTTAAGAATTTGATACTAGAAAAATTAACAAGTTCTATTAATGAATGTCTTAAATGTGGCTATTTTCCTGACACACTCAAAATAGCTAAAGTGAGTCCTATATATAAAACTGGCAAAAAAACGGACCCAGGTAACTATCGCCCTATTTCTGTACTTCCTATATTTTCCAAAATTTTTGAAAAAATCATTTATAACCGTCTTGATAAATTCTTAACTTCTATAAACTTCCTTTATTGTAAGCAGTATGGGTTCAGATCTCAATCAAATACATTATCAGCTTGTATAGACCTCGTAACTAATTTAAAATGTAACATAGATGAGAAACAAATAGCTATCGGAGTATTCATAGATCTCAAAAAAGCCTTCGATACAATAAGCCACAAATTGCTACTTCAAAAACTTCTCGCTATCGGTATTAAAGAGACTGCTTACAATATGATACAGTCATACCTTTCTAACAGACATCAAATAGTGAAAATTGGCGAGATAAAAAGTACATCCGAACTAATAACTTATGGTGTCCCTCAAGGATCGATCCTCGGGCCCTTGCTTTTTCTTATATATATTAATAATATTAAAGACCTAGGTCTAGTTGGTGATGTAACATTGTATGCTGATGATACCTGTCTTTTTTATTTTGGCAAAGACATTCAAATACTATCCAAACAAGCCCAAGATGACTTAAATATCTTATATACCTGGTTCCAATATAATTTATTGACCGTTAACATAGCTAAGACAAACTACATGATTTTTTGTGCAAAAAATAAAAATGTCCCAAATTGTCAACCACTACGCATTAATAACGAACCACTATCTGAAGTGAAATGTAAAAAATATCTCGGCCTTACATTGGATAGCCACTTGACTTGGAAACCTCAAATAGACACAATACGAAATAAATTATCATCCCTAATGGGCATTCTTCGAGGCACTGTCCGTTGTTATCCTTTACCTGTCCGATATATTATATATAACTCTCTTATTAAATCTCATCTGACCTATCTAATTGAAGTGTGGGGATCGGCCACCAAAACCAATATGAAACAATTGCAAGTTGCCCAAAATAAATGTATAAAATTACTTTTCCACCTTAATTATCTAACACCAACAGTTACCGTATATAATAAAACAAAGTTAATGACGCTTACGCAAATATATAAATTTCATACTTGTATATTGATAAGAAAGATATTGGCAAAGGATACGCACTCTCAAATAATTTTTACTAAAAAAGCACAAATACAAACGCGAAAAATGAGAAATGCTAACAATATCTGCATACTTAAGCCACAAACCAGCTATGGAACTAGAAATATTAGATTTGAAGGTGCCAAAATATATAACAAGTTACCAAATGACATAAAGGAAATACAGTCATTTCCATTATTTAAAACAAAACTAAAATATCACATTATGAAAAATAATTCTTAACAAATATCAACTATTTAACCAACCACAAAATATATATATATATATATATACATATAAACAAATTACTACACACCTTAAATACACTAGATACCTAAATAAATATAAATAATTAAAACAATACAAATTAAATCTTATGAAGTAATCCTAATCTAACATCAAATATACATAATTGCTATCAAGACCTATTATGATAGCAAGTAAGTTTCGATACTTAATATGGCAGTCGCAAAACAATGGCCATCCATTGAACTAGTTCCTAACATTTTTTTTTTAAATCTACCTTCCCAAAATAAAAATAATGTTTATCATGTTTGTTATTGATTATGTAATCTAAGTATTATTTTATTTTGTAATGCGATATGTTATTGTAATACTTGCCTTAGTTCTATACTTGCTACCTACTGTCAATCTATGTGTAAGTGTATTTGTTATCCACTTGGTCTCGGATGCTGTCGTTCCGCCCTCGTATGATAATTTTACTTTTAAGTTTATTTAGTGTTTCTCAATATAAGTGAATTGTATTCTGTTTTTGAGAAATAAATGTCTTAAACCACATGCTTTCAAAGACGGTGCACGTCTAATTGAGACCGGTAAGGAGTTCCACAGGCGAACAGCTTCGACGGTAAAAGAGCCGTCATAAAAGGAACTCCTATGCGAAGCATTTTAAGGGTTAGTTTATCTGACGACCTCAATGAATAAGAATTAGAGGAGTGGAGGAATTCAAAACGTTCCTTAAGATAGCGCGGAGTGGAAGGATTACACATAATATTGTAAACGAGAGAGAGTATGTGAGTATTCCGGAGAAGTAGTATAGGAAGCCCTTGATTGAGCCACTTGAGCGTAGAACGAAACTGGAATACGTTATCATATTTGCGTAAGCCAAATATAAATCTCATGCAGAAATTTTGAAGTTGCTCTAGTTTATTTAGCTGGTCCTCGGTGAGATCTAGATAGCAGGCGTCGGCATAGTCAAAAATGTGAATCATGAAGGATTGAGCTTTAACAATTTTAGTGGTAGTAGGTACAAAGTTGCGTAGTCTTGCAGACGCAAATAGCTAACGACTAGTGGCTTGCAACTGTGGACCCAACACATACAGCGGTCCATTAATATACCCAAATATTTTACAGACTCATTGCTATGACCTTGCACGAGCCACAGCCTCGGGTAACACGTTCTGAAGTACCTACACTACTAATAAGTTCGTGTACTTAAGTGGGTATTTACGCTTCGCGTACGAATGCAACAGTTGTAAATGTATATACATATATAAGGTAAGTACTTGTAAATAAAAACAATACATAACCTAATATATCTTAATATCAATTTGCAACAAACTAAAGTTTATACAACTAGCACAGACAAGTGTATAATGTTACCCATTCAAATATTTTATTTATACTAATAATGTACGATTATAAGTAACTGTAACGAGGTGGTTACTATACCTTAAAGATATTTTTAAAAACATTTTTTTAGGAGTATATGGTAGCAACAGAACCCAAAAATACAGTTTTTAAAATTTCTGTCTGCTGCTCGGAAGAGAAAATGTGAAAAAAATGAAGTCCTAACTTCAAAACCATACAAAATTTCATTTGATGAAAAAGTGAATGAAAAGAATAAGAAGGAGAAAAAGAAAGGAATGGCAAATAAGTTTAGAACAGCGATCGAGAAACACAGAACAGAGATGGAGAAACAGGCCAAAAGGAAAGTGGAAATAGAGCAAAGAAAAAGGAAACGCTAACTCAAATATCTAACATAAAAATTACTTGCGTAGTATGCTTAGAATACCACGACGAAGATTGGATACAAAGCTCCAGCTGCCGCAGGGGGGGGGGGGGGGGTCCATGAAGCTTGTGCAAACATCCCTGAATGTTCAGAAGCATATATACCATCACATAGATCACAGCGATCACTCTCCTGTGGCGAAAGTTTTCGCAAGGCGCCAAAATGATTTCAAGTAATAAAATTATAGTTACGATTTTGTCACTGGATACGCAAAAATAAATTACATATTGCCCTTTGCAATAACTCCTCGCAAACGAAATTGCGGGCATCAGTTAGTATTTTTATAGCTAAATAGAGTTTAAATAAAAGTAATGGCCGACTTACCCACTTATACGTTAGTACAATGTAAAAAATTGCACTGAAATAGTTAATGTTGCTTGGCTACCTTGATTTATACAAATGCAATTGAACAATGCAATTTGAATAAAATTAATATAGATTAGGTGAGCACATAATTTGCTAAAGCTTTGAAATGCAAAATTATATAATTAGTTAAATTCAGTTTTGCATGTACTTATCATAGAGTACTAGAGCGCGTCGTAGGAAACTCTACATCATCGAGTACCACGATGGATCCTGTTTTAGGTATTGAAGCAAAAAAATGGCTTCCTAAAAAGTGGAGTTGCTTAAGCGTTTTTTGTAATAGGTAAAAATAGGTCTCAATTTTATGGCGGAAACTACGTCTATCGAGCACCAGCATGAGACCTAGCACATTCGTTGAAGGTCATCATGATGAGGTGCATAAAAAACTGGGTTGGCTGATCCTGATGAGGCGTTGGGAATGAAAAGTAGAATAATAATTTATTGAATTGAAGCATGCTAAAGTACGATAACTAGCGACAAGAATGGAAGCACGAGCGGAGCGGGCGCAAAATTTTTAGATTATAAATAATTAATTTAAAAATAAACAAAAACCGACTTTAATGTATCTTCGAAGTCCAAGGTCACATATCGATGAAATTTATATGGGACCACTTCGTAGCTATACTGAACCCAACGCAAAATCCAAAAAAATCCAAATCGTTTCATAAATGACGGAGTTCTAAGGTAACAAACACAAAAAAAAACAATCGAACAGAGAACCTCCTCCTTTTTTGAAGTCGGTGTAGTGCCCTGTGTTTCCTTCGTGTGAAGGGAGAATTTGCCAAACCCAAGTGCCGCGTGGATAACCTCAAACCGGCGGCTGCGCATCGCTACAGACTACAAGGATCTACGTGAGTAAAGGAAGTAAAGTTACTCCTATCTTCAAGTCAGGTAACAAAACTAACCCCTCGAATTATAGACCAATTTCTGTACTCCCGGCTCTAAGTAAGATATTTGAAAAAATCATACTACGGCAACTATTGTATCACTTTAACGAACACAGAATATTGAACGAGAATCTGTTCGGTTTCACGAAAAGCAGATCAACAACAGATGCCGTGGTACATTTAGTTACCCATGTGCTTGAAGCTTGGGAGAGTTTACAGGATGCCATTGGAGTATTTTGTGACCTCTCCAAGGCTTTTGACTGCGTAGAACTGCGAGTACTCTGATTCGTAAACTCCACCACTACAGATTTCGTGGAACTGCTCTGGATCTTGTAGAGTCCTACCTAACTGACAGGCAGCAAAAAGTTGGTATAAATGGGGTCACTTCATATGGATCTTTAGTCAAAATGGGTGTACCACAGGGTTCAATTTTAGGGCCGTTCTTGTTCTTAGTGTACGTAAATGACTTACCTTTTATGGTGAAAGACTTTGCAGACATTATACTTTTTGCTGATGATACATCGATAATCTTTAAAGGAAGGAAGGATAGTGAAATAGTACACGTAAATAATGTATTAGATGTTGTTTCAAATTGGTTCGCTGCCAACAACTTGTTACTAAACGCGAAAAAGACGAAATGTTAAAAGTTCTCTTTGCCTAATGTTAGACATGTAGAGCCAAACGTAATGCATAATAGTGATAAACTCGACATAGACAAAGCGACGGTATTCCTAGGTATAGGCATAGACTCTAAGTTGCATTGGGGTCCTCGATTAGTAAAAATAGGCAATTAACGGATATAGCTACGGCTCGGTTAGTTTACTTTGCATACTTCCACAGCTTAATGTCATAATGGCATTTTGTTGTAGGGTTCTGCCGCGGATATAGAAGCTATTTTTATTTTACAAAAACGGGCGGTACGCGCTCTTTATGAGTTGGGTCCTCGCGAATTATCTTTAGACATATTAATATATTAACTTTACCTTCTCTGTATATTTATAGAAATATGCCATTATATGTTCGTAAAAATTTGCACAAATTCAAGGTGAATAGTGACCATCACAACATAAACACTAAAAATAAGGATAGAACTGCAGTACCTAGGTTTAGACTGAGTAAAACGAATTAAAAGTCCTTCATGGGCAATTGTGTAAGTTTTTACAATAAAATTCCAAAATATATAACGGAGCTCACAGAAAGTACATTCAAATTGCGTGTGAGAAATGTTTTAATGAAAAAGCATACTATACAGTTAGTAATAATATAGAAGACACAGATGCATGGAACATTCCGCTTCTGCAAAGTAGCCAACTGGCACATAAGAAAAATAGTTGTCAAAAACAAATATAAAATATTGTAAGAAAAGTTCTTAAAGACCTTTTTTGACTGCACTGTGCACGGCAGCAGTCTCCATACACATGAAATAATTGTTTGTCTTGGTCTTCTTAATTTGTCTTATTTTGTTCTCCTATGTGTATGTACTATTGATTGTTGTGTGCAAATGCAAATGTGTGTGTGTGTGTGTCTTGTCAAAAATAAATTATTTCTTTCTTTCTTTCTTAAAAAATGTCCCTCAGTTTCTTGCCGTATCTTCTGAGTAGTGGTTATTTTTGCGATACGGTGGTAGAGTCATTGTAATAATTGACGTTCATAAGTGCGTCTGTGACGACAAAATTGTTATAAAGAACTTTTGAGCTTTGATCTGAAGCGATGATGTGAGAGCACATAGATCTAGAGAGAGACGACAGTTGAGTGGCTGCTCAGACCCGTCTTCCTGATGGTTCACCGAACATCATCGTGAAACACGACTAGGACGCTTGACGGCATGGCTTCATGGCATGGTTGACGGCGCGGCGTGCCCTCTTATCACAGTTTTACAATCCATATGTAATACTGTGCTCATAGCTACTATCCACTTCCGTAAACAATATTCAGTTCTATACCATTAATATTACTATTGACCCCGACCTTTATCATTTCCTGCAAATTAAAATGCAAATATTATGTAGGTGGTATTGTTAATTAGACGTCATGAATACACAGGGTAAAAGGTCAGTCTGTTTCTATTGTTTTCGGGATGAAAAAAATTCTAAGTTGTCTTCACTTTCAAAAAAACTTCGTCTATGCCAAATTGCATCAACATCATTAGGGAACATAAAGTCAAAAATAGAGACAAACAAAAATAAAAATACATACTATTAATAATGCCTTTAAATCCATAATATATATTTATACTTTACCATAAAATTATCTTAGATATCATTTTCTGCCAGTCATCCAGGACGTGCAAGAAAAAAATAGTAGCAGTGCATTAATATTGCATATCGTAATCAGATTAATATTATTATTATAAATGCGAAAGTTTGTTTTTTAGTGTGTAAGTGTGTAACTGTGTTTGTTCCCTCTTCACGCTGTAATTACTCAACGGAATCAGTCAGAGTGAAGATAGCTTATAATCCGGATTAACACATAGGCTCTTTTATCCTGGGAAACTGTAATATAACCGCGAGGTAACCTTTATCATTAAGGTTGTAGCCGGGTATAATATTTCGTGGTAAGGAATAGATAAATGTGAACTCCTAAATGTACCGACTTGAACCAGTCCTAGCGCACTCCGCACTGTAGGTACGAAGGTACGCAGGCCGCGTCAAAAGAGGTAAGAGCTATGTGATAGAAAGAGAGGCGCTCTGTAGGTTAATATGACTGGTAGGTATGCAGCGCTACGCGAGCTGAATTGATTTTTATTGCGTCATAGCAAGAGTCGCTATATCGCACCTTCGGTGCTACAAAGTCACAACAGCTCAGTTTTGAATTTTACAGGAGAGGACTTTGAAGATTTTTATCGCATTTATTGCCTTATTACTGGATGTCTAATTGTAGTAGGTTTAAAATCTTTATAAAATTGACTTTATTGTGTTTTCTATAGTTTCATGTCAAAAGTTTAATTCAAATTACTAAAATTATTCTAATAAAACGCAAAACAAAAAAAGTGTCCTGAATTGTGACTTTGTTGCACCAGGAATTATTTAGTTAAATGACTTATGCTTTATTATTTAGGCATTTCAGTCAGGCTTTTTGCACTCGTCTACATCATTTGTGTCGCTTTAGCTCCAACGCACGTCATAATCTCGCAGGCGCGGGGGCACAACTGTCTAATCAAACTTTGTTGGCCCAAAACGAATGGAAAAATGCACCAATAACCACAAAGGCACTCGCGCCATTTAGTAGATTTTTGCGATACTTTCGCGGGTGTTTTTGTTGCCCCGATATAGGCATGGCTCTAAGACAATTTGGCATACTTAACTCAATTTTGCAGTTTTGGCTAATTGTGACTTTGTTGCACCGAAGGTGCGATATGTTTAAATTTCTTTGCGAAGTCCCTTAGTATTCTGTGCTTGAACCTAGCGTCACAGATTAATAAATAGTTACCTAGAGTACCCGGTTGTAACAACCGAACTTTTGGGTATATTAACGACTTTAGCAGAGTACCTACCTAGTCTTGCCATAAATACTGAAACATAGAAAATATTTTTTTTATTGCAAATAACATTTATTACTTTTACAGTGTGTTAATTTAATACATGTTAAATTTAAAGCAATTTACAATATGAAAAGCTTATTCGAAGTTGTCTCCATTGGCTGCAATACAGTCCTTTAAACGTTGAGGCCAGTTATCAATAGAGCACGCACTCTTTCCATGGGAAAATTCTTCACTGCCAATCGTACGGATTGTTTTAGGGACTCCAAATTATCATGGCGTTTAGAGCAAGCCGTACTCTCTAAAACTGACCATTAATCATAATCCAGCGGATTAAGATCGGGACTAGACGACGGCCAGTCTTCAGCTCTGATGAAGTCCGAAACGTTCGTTTCCAACCAAGACTGCGTAGACCGAGCTTTATGACCCGGCGCCGAGTCTTGCTGGAAGAACCATTCTTGGTTATTGAACATGGTGTTGTTAAGGGGCTTCACTACCTTCTCAAGAATGGTATCTTAATAAAATTGTGCCGATGTTTTAAAACCTTTTTCCCAAAAGTATGGCTCAGTCACTCTTTCATAGCTAATACCCCACCAAACCATCACTGAAGTCGGATAGTGCCCACGCTGCACTCTGTCGACTAATTGGGAAGCTTCCTTAGAGCTTTGAGCATAAATGCGGCCATTTTGTTTGTTAAAATGTTGCTCAATTGTAAAAAAAATCTCATCCGTAAACAAAAATTTTCTGTGACCTCCCTTTGCGTACCTTTAGTAGTTGTTTCGATTTTACCACCCTATTATTTTTAAATTATAATTTAAGAAATGACCAGTATAGTCTGTCGTCTCTTATAGGCTGCGAGTCCTAAGTCATTTTTTAAAATACGCGACATGGTACTAGGTGCTATCTTCATCTCCCGAGATAAAATCTTTTGCTTTCGGACAGGATTTCTTCGAATTCTTTCCCTTACTGCTTTGACCACCTTTTCGGTACGAACACTACGTGGACGGCCAGATCTTTTTCTGTCACAAACAGAGGAGGTCTCATTGTACCTATTAATAGCCCGGTACACAAATATTTTACTAATACCAAGCCTATAGAGTTTTAAAAATTGCATTTGGCTCCATACCTACGTTGTGTAATGCAATCACAGCGATTCGGTTCTCTTTATCACCCCACTCCATTTCAATATCGCAAAATATTGTACAATGTATTGGCGCCAAAATGAGAACTCAATGAACAATCATATAAAAATGACAGATTCCAAATTCAAATGTAATATTTTGTTTATTTTTAATTGTAACAGTGTTTATGGCCAGACTAAGTACAGCGTAACACTTTTGGAAAGCAATAGTTTTTTGACAGTATTTTTGGAGTGTTTACCTATGAAATGCATACCTATGAAAAATTATCCCATTCGCTTGAATGAAAATTTAATGCGTTCTGCGTTGTAATGCAGCCAGTATAACTTCAGAAGTTCGTAGTTGATCTGTAAAAGGTAGGACATCTGTACTATTCTGTACCCCAGAGTGAAAGATAAGTACCACGATAATTTACGAATTACAGCAATAGGGAAGTTGCATATGTTGTCGAAAAATCTAGAAATTACTTTTTATGATAGATTACTCCTGTAAACAGAACAAAAGGTGAAGGTCTCTTTTAGGTGGCCGACTAACAAATACGTTCTAACGTGGCCACAGAATAATAGTACATATTTCGTACCTTTTACAGACCTACTACTTACGACTTTCTGAAATTATAGTGGCAGCGCTACAACGCAGAGCACGAATGAAATTGCGGTAACTACATTGTAAGTACATGATACATTTATACAAAAGACATACACACATATACAATAGAAGAACTAGTATTTTGACAAAATTTAAAAATTTAAATTGGATTTTAGCAAATATTCGATGAGCGCAGTAATTCTGCAGCGAGATCTCGTATCGATCTCGCATTACTTTACACGATTGGGTGCAGTCGACTTTGTTTATTTCATTCCCATTATCTGAGCAACCTATAAGGAAAATTCATTATTTTTTTTAAATGAGCTACGTCAACAATGTCAATTTTATCATTTGATCGGAGACCAAAGAGAAAATTAAGTAATGGGGAACCAAATCACAACTTCAGGGCTGCTTGAACGCTTAGCGACGTTTTGTAGAATAAATCGCTAAAAACGCGACTGAAATGAACTACAATAAAAAAATCAAATCTCGATTCAAGCGTGGTTTTAGAATAAAAGATTTAATGGTCAATTTTTCCCGAGATTTCTTTCGACATTCTTTGAAAAGCTCGTCGAAGATATTGTCAAAGAGAGAAATAGAGCTCCATCGAATAGAAAAAAAAATCAGACAAAAAGGAGTAATCCAAGGAGCCGCCAGACATGCGGACAACAAACAACTAACGCTGAAGCTAACAGACAGTATAATTGCAGCTCAGGCATTTGTGTTCTTTGTGGCTAAGTACGAGACCAGTGCCGTAAACTTATAATAACTTAATGGAATCCCGACGTTCAAGAAAATTTACTTGCACACATTGACGAAGTTATAGAGAAATACAAAGGTAAATTGACACCAGAAGCTTTAAAAGAAATGACATAATATATTTACATAATGTGTTTACAGAAACTGTTCGCCTGTATCCGTTGGTAGAGCCTCTGCAAATAGTCGCTAAAGCAGATTATAAAATACCCGGAACAAATGTAACTGTAAAAAAATAATGATGGTGTTAGTGTCTGCGTTTGGAATCCAACACGATAGATTAATAAATTATTAAAAAGATAGAAGAAATAATAAAATATGAGCTCCCAAATGTACTCGGTTATAACAACCGAGTTTGGGTGTACTAGCGACTTTAGCAGAGTTATCTCGCCAACGGTACAATTGATAGAAGATGATGTATCAAACCGAATTCTTTCATTTTAAAAGACCACAATCCACAACTCCACAATACTGTACACAATTGGGTGCAGTCAACTTTTGCCATCCTCACTACCTGGGCTACCCATAAAAAGCATAATTATGGTTTTTTTTATAATTTTAAAACTGGGATTATTAATATTATTATTATATATTTATTTATTTATTTAATGGCATACAAAAACCATAATGCAATCATGAACAGACTTTGTATTGTCAAAATATCTCATGTACTCGTACTTGCGATAATAACTGTAAAAGTTGAGTTTATGAAGAATTAGGGCAGACAGACAGACTGACGAACAAAAAGGTCTAATAAGGTTTCTTGTAGAAATAGGGAACAGTAAAAACTGATTCTGACAGTTTACGTTTCAAGCGATAAGACCGCCCATTGTACTACCATAGTTAAGGACTGTGTTATTGTCTATTTCTTTAATTTGGTATACAATAAAGTTTTTCTATTGTATTCTATTCTACGTTTGTCGATGATGATGAAGAATGGTCAGAAAGAGACAAAAAATACATATTGAACTGATTAAAAAAAGAATTTATTAAAAAGCATTTCCTCTGGGTACCAACTAAGACAAATATATATAATATTGTACATGCTTAGCAATGTATCTTCGTTTAACACGACATGAAAGCGTCCGCATTCGTGAGATAAGAGTCACACAAGTTTTTCCTTTCATAGGCTTGTAATATCTCTTCGTCCAGATATTCATTGATAATGGCAGATACGCGCAGGTCAGCCACGGCGTGCGCCATAGACATAGTGAGGTCTCTAACTATAAGCGTTTGTTGCGAGTAGCGCTGCAGTGAACACCCATTTCCGGCGTCATTACTGCCTCTCACGCGCAGCAGTACAATGCGAGAGCGAAGGGCGCGATGTATAGCGCTATTATAGTGACGCGCCGTGACGATACGCGAGTACGCTGTCTCCACTAGAGCACGCGCGTACTGAGCTGAGTGCGACACTTGTCCGAGGATCGTACGCACGCATACATCGACGCGCGTGCGCCACGAGGCGCAGCCACGCAGCGCGCTCTGCGCCGGCGCCGCCGAGCCGCGCGCCATCAGCGAGAACATGTGCCGCGCCACGCCCTCCCGCAGTGCCTCCTCGGAACCAAACGCGCGAAGTTCCACATCCAACATCGCTTTTGTTTCTTCAGGACCGTCGCCAATACAAAATACCGTCCCCGATTGCCCTATGAAAATGTAATTTGCATTATAAACGAAGTACGTAATACAATTTAATTCAAACTACTTAAGCAATGAATACTTGACAGCCTCTGTGGTGCAGTGGTTGGCAGGTTGGCTCAAATCTCATACACCACTGAGGTTGCGGGTTAGATTCCCGCGACGGGACAAATGTTTGTGCACAGAAAAATAAAAAAGCACAAGCATTTGTTTCGTGTCTGCTGTTGTGGGACCATGGTCCTCATAGTTCCTGGTTCCCTAGATACAGGGAATTCTAGTTAGGGGTCAGGATCTATGTATGTGATCGTTGGGCGTTATTTATTTATTTGATGGGAAAAAAATACCTATTCGTATAACTGAAAAATTATGCAAGGTTCTGTTAGAATCCTTTACAAACATTGTTGGGTACTCTGAATAAATTAAGTTCTCTGGCAGTCTAAAAAGTTAACAATACACCATCACCGAGAAAAGTTAATAGATAAAGTCTGAATATATACCATGATCTTCCAAAATCGCTGCTAATTCTAGGGAAACAGTTACTCCAGTTTCGTAACCCAAGATGTGAAATGTTTTTTTAGCACCTGTCTTCTTTAGTAGAACCTGTCATTGAAAAAAAGCAAATATATTCCGTAAGCTTCTCAAAAATAGCAACTCTCACCCTCGGTTATTACATACCTTGGAATATCGGAGTGCCAGTTCCCTCGGAGTCTCGTCCGGATGGTCGAGTCCAGGCTGCAGCACGAAGGCGGGCAGCTTGAGCCGCTCGCACAGCGTGCGGAACCGCGCGTGGTGCCCCTCCAGCCCCGGCACGATGCATAAGCACGTCTCGTTCACGTTGAACTCGTCGTCTCTCTGCGACAATAATAACACGTTTTTAAGCAAGAACGCATACTTAGCCGAGTCTTAAATTGTTTTTGGGTTTGATGAAGGTCTGTCTAACCGCACTGTGAGCTGTAGGCGGACCTCACACTAACTGATCACATCAATGAACCTAATATACATACATAGGTAATACATACCATGGTGAAGTTGTTGGTGAGCGTTGGTAAGAATACTATTTCAGTTGTGGCTAGGAGCTCGTCGGGATCCACGTATGAGTAGAACGCTTCCAGTCCTTTCGCTTCTTTGAGCTCAGTTTCTGTTGTGCTAGTTTCCATTTGTTTTAACCTAGAAATAAAAATCAGTGAGTACTTTTTGGTAGACGTCCCTATTTAATGTCAATTTATACCAATCTCAATTTCTCATCTGACTTACTTTTTCATAGTTAATGAAGGTATATTGTCTTCTTCAAGTGATATGTTGTGTAAATTTCTCAGGAAAGCACAGACAGTTCCTGATTTTTCTGATGCCATACCTAATTCTTTAAGCGAAGCGTTGCCTGAGGTATCATCAGAAATATTCAAATCTGGAAGTAATGTAGGTTGTCAGAGAGTGGTATAAGTCCTTATAAGTGTAAGTATTATTAAACTCAAAATAAATTACCTGTCATAGCCGCAATCTGTTGAATCAATGGAAGGCGCGCAGAGCGTTTAATTTGGGCGACGAGAACCTGGTCAGTACTCAGTACCGCTCGTTCCGCTGCTTCCGCTGCGCCGCGGTACCAAGTGAATCCATCCGCATCGCGGAACTACGTAAATATAATGGTTGATGAATGTGTGATCAACAAACCGTGCATCATAATTTTATTAACTGTGAAGAGAAGTGTACCTAATATAAGAAAAACGACTTACTTTCTCCAGCAAAGATAAATCCAGAATGGTTCCTGGTAATCGTTTTTTATCCAGTATAGAAACTGAATTGAAACTTCCGCTACTGTTGTCGTCACTTAACATCAAAAAGTGCCTGAAACAATTCCATTCATTACTAGGTTTAATAAAATAAATTGGTTTCGGGAAGTACATAATATTATCTTATATGAAATTATAAAACCATCTAGCTCAATTGAATTCATGACTTACTTCAAAGACGGGCAGAGCTGCCTACTGGCCAAATACAAATATGCAAGGGTAGTTCGCTTAATGTTCTCTACGGCGACGTAAACACCTTCTACAGGTCCCAATCTTGTGGCTTTCTGCAGCAAAACAGTTAGATCATTCAGCTGCCCACAAGACAATGTCACTTCAACATTTAACTTCTTCCATACACTGAAAATAAATAGGTACTGTTTTAGTTAGTATAATTAAAATCAGACAACAGGTTTAAGCACCTCTTCTAATGCAAGTGACTTGTATTCTTCTATTTTAAATGATCTTTTTGGACATTTGGACGTACCTCAGTATGACACAATACTTTATATTAATAATAACTTTTGGTGCTTACCGTAACTTGTAGTCAAGATACGATGGTAGAGTCTGGAAGTATAGATGAAGCTTTTTGACTCCGCAATCTACTAATTTGTCGGCCAGCTGTAGTCCTAGAGGCTGCTCATCACAAAATACGATGTGACAGTTAGCTGCTGCACAGGTAAATCTACAAATAAAATCAACGTACTGTTTCAAGTGCGCCCAATGTCAAAAAAACCACCGCCACTGGTCCGCATCTTGGTTTTATTTTGTTATTTTCCGTACGTGTAAGTAGGACGGGTAGGTATCGTATGAGCCACGTCTGCATGTGCATGATTCGTGTCCACCTGGTCTATTGTTCGGTGCCGTCAACCGTGCTTGGATACAGCGGTGGGTTTTGCAGCACTATACAGTCACAGTCAGTCACATGGTTTGTACTTTAGTGTTTCTTTTTTTTTTTTTTATTGACGATGGTAGCAGGGCTTTGTCGCTGTGCGACCACATCGCCCAATCGGTACATAATATATATTAAAAACTAATAAAAAAACTAACGTTGTCTAGTAGCAAAGAATAAATCTACAAGTTTATATAGGTTCAGAGCTTTGTCAGACAGCGGCGATGACAATATGCTGTTGCACTGACCAACACAAGAAATGTTTATCTGACCAAATATGTTCGTTCTATAGCTAGCGTTCCGGACACATTCCATCAACACATGTTGTACATCTTCTATTGTCCCGCAAACTTCACAATTGGGCGATGCTACTTTTTTCATTAAGAACGCAAACTTGTTTGTTGGAATGTGTCCGGAGCGCAGTCTGAGAGCTGTTACTAAAACATTTCGATTCAAGATTAATTGATCGATCCAAGGGTAAGAGGTAATTTGCGGTTGAACTTTAGTGTTAAAACTTAATATGAGCTAAGTAGGTACATAGCTGGAGTAGTACCTAGGCTGCGCGTGCGGCGGCGAGTCCTGCAGCCGCAGCAGCACGCGGCCGCGGTGGCGGCTCGCGGCCAGCAGCCGGAAGGCGCGCGGCGCGTCGTGCGGCGAGAACGTCACGCGCGACAGCGGGCGCACGTGGCCGCGAGCTATGCCATCACTTATCATAAGGCTTATTTTCTGAAAAAAGATAATAATGAGAATAATTCATAGTGACATAATAAAGATTAGATTAGATAACTCTTTATTGTTTCACCACCAGAAAACATAATAACAAAAAGTACAATAACAAACTTAAAAACTATAGTGTTACAATGGGCGGTCTTATCACTCAAAGCGATCTCTTCCAGACAACCTTTGTATGGAGAGGACTTAAAGAAATTGTAAGAGACGGGGGTGTCAACATAAATGACATAATAAACAAATGTATGTACAAAGAGTACAAACTATAATAACATATACTATTATCTATATTAAATATACAATAATATATACCAATTATAAACATACTGTATACTAACATAGTACATAATAATATAATATGAATTATGAAAATATAATGTATGTTCGTAAAAATCTGCACAAATTCAAGGTGAATAGTGACCACCACAACATAAACACATGTAGGTACATAGCATTGTTGACTCCATAGGCTCTTGTACTGGAACTTAACTAGATATTTTGTGCAAGCCGTTTTCTGTATGTAGGTACCTACATACAGAAGGTAGGTTACCTACTTAAGTATGTGAAGAGCTATGTCGGTCACTCTGGTTCTTTGCCGAGTCACTTCGTGTCGAATTTGACCCTTTAAGTGACTCCGAGCATAGCTCCTTCCATAGCTTGCTGAGCGACTTTGAACTTGTGGACTAGTCTTACTGTCAGTGTCCAAATTTCGGCTCCGTAGGTCTTAACTGGTAGAATGCACTGGTCAAAGGCATTAGAAGGCATTAGATGCGGTAGAAGATGTAGCACGCTCGCCTAGAAGAAACCTGTTCAATCTTGACTTGTCGAATTTTCCCAAACGCTGCCCAGCCCAGCTGAATCCTCCTGTCGATTTCCCTCTCAAAGTTGTTTCTACCCAGACTTAGGGTTTGTCCTAAGTAGACATACTCCTGCACAACTTCGAGAGGTATACCGTCGATGACTATTTGTTCCGGTACTGGCGTTAATTATAACTTTTGTAATAATATAAACCAATAAATAATAAACCCTAATATAAAAAAATTAAAACAAAAAAAATAAAAATAAAAAAATATATAAATAAATTATATATAAATAATTAACCCTACTTCATAAACCCTGTCTTGACAACTATAATATGCCTATGCATAAGTAACTTACTTTCAGGTCCTCACTTTTAGTGTTAGTAATGATACTGGTCATATCTACTGTTGTATAAGATCTGTCTTTCTGTAGGTTCGACATTCCAAACAAATACTTCTCACGATTAGGAATTTGCGCTACGTCAAACAGAATCCCAGATAGCCCGCAACATTTCAAAGAAATCTAAAAAAGAATAATTCACTGTTTTTTTAAGGATAGGTACATAGGTATTATTATATTATGTGTACAATAATTTCTGCTACGTACATTTTTCAAATCCCCTTTAAGACAGCAAATGACAAAATGACATCCTTTTCCTTTTGTGGCATTTATAATCAAGTCCCCGAAACTTTCATCCCGTGAATTACCGATATCCTTCTCTGAAAAAAGAGAATCTATACTTATAATAAAACTGTAACGAAGCGGTTACTGTACATTGAAGATATTTTTGAAAATCAATTTTTTTAGGAGTATATGGTAGCAACAGAACCCAAAAATACAATTTTTAAAATTTTTGTCTGTCTGTCTGTCTGTCTGTCTGTCTGTTCGGGATAAACTCAGAAACTAGGGCACGAATTTGAATGCAGTTTTTGAAATATATTCTGTGGAGTCCGGCGCTACACATAGGCTTTGTTTCATCAAAATCGGTCCAGTAATATTGAAGTTATGACGGAATTTAGGAAAAAATATGCGTGTCCACTATAAGTTGAACCACGGAACATACCGGACCCTTTGTGTACATGGCTCAGCCTATACTGGTTTATTACTTACCTTCAGAGTTTGTAGAACTAAGGTATTGGTTCACACGATGGTATTCTAAAAAATGTTTTGTGGAGTCCTAGGCTACATAACAAACTTTGTTTTATAAATATTGGTTTACGAAAACTGGAATTATTACGCAATTTAACAACGTTGAGTACCTACCGATTAGCAATTTTAGTATGAAAGTTTTCGTGAGTTTGATTCATTATAATTATAAATATTTAATAAAACGGCTAGGACTCACGTAGTTTGTCAAATTAGTCGACCTAGGTTTCGAGCATGTCCGATGCTCTTCATCAGGGGCGAGTTTACACTGCGAGATCGCGGCGACTATTGGCGGTGCCGGTGGCGGTGGCTGGTGGAGTGGTATAACGTTGAGTACCGTTGCAAGGCAAATTAGCTGCTTAAATCGAGCCACCCATAGATAGCACGTCTTATCAAGGGGCGTTTTTCTGACTCGCGGTGACGGGTTTTATGGACATGGCGCTGGACCTGCACTGGAGCTTTTTTTTTGATCAGTTTGCAAAACGCTTTTTTGCTGATGCGATTATGTCGCCTTGGAAAGTAGTAGAGGAATTTTATCTAGCGGTTCCCAATTTTTTTTAGCTATGGAACACTAAATTATGTACCTAATTTTGGCGGAACCCCAACTCATATTTGTAACCGACTTTAAAAAAGGAGGAGGTTCTGTTTTTTTTCTATGTTTGTTACGCGATTACTCCGCCAATTATAATTTGATTTTGATGATTCTTTTTTTGTTTGGTAGGTCATACTTCAGAGGTGGTCCCATATAAATTTTATCGAAATTGATTCAGCACTTTTGCGCGGGTCAGTATATCGATAAAAATGCTGGCCAGCGTCGGCAATTCTCGGAACCCTAGGGTTCCGTGGAACAACTATTAGTAACTGCTGGTATAGACGAACAAAAAGCATAGCAATACCGTACCGGGCCCGGAACGGCCGCGGCGGCTAGCGTGGCACCGCGGCGCACCGTCACCGTCAGTTTTGCGTACGAATCGTAAAGGGTCCATGGCATTTCCCCCCGATGGCAATCCCACCCGTGTTATTTCCACCCGGCCTCCGTGGTCCCGTAATATGTTTTTTAAACTGAACGATGACATTTGATACGTATACTCGGTCAAAGAAACTATAACACATTTTTCACCAATTTTTAAACATCTCTAAAAGAACTTGCTAAAATGTATATATCAAAATATAATAAATTATTTTTCAAAAACAACTAAACCGACTTCAAAACCACAAATGGCACTCAAAAGTAAAAAATAAATTAATATAATTATCATAAGCGCTACCCACTAATATAGTTGAAGTCGGTGCCAGCCAAGTCTAATAGGTAGCAGATAAATATGTATATAGTAAGTACTACTTGTAGGTAGTATCTATCTACTACCTTTTAGACTTGGCTGGCACCGACTTCAAATATATGAGTGGGTAGCGCTTATGATAATTATATTAATTTATTTTTTACTTTTGAGTGCCATTTGTGGTTTTGAAGTCGGTTTAGTTTTTTTTGAAAAATAATTTATTTTACCCTTTTTAGTGAAAAACAAGTTTTAATTAAATTAATTCAAAAAGTTTTTAAAGACAAGCTTTTATGATTTAGAAGCCACATCATGACGAAGTTTAAAACGGGCTATCACAATTAAATGCATGTACAAAAAAATTTCATGTCTGTCCTATATCTCTGTTGAAGAGTTCCCTCGCCGGAAGTCAATCCTGGGTGTATCTGCCATGTCATGATGGAATTTAGAACAGGCTATTATGGTTAAATCCATTTACGAAATGTTGTGTCTGTACTATTCACCGTTGAGGAGTTCCCTCACCGGAAGTCAACCCTGGGTGAAGCAGGTGAAGCAGTCGAATACAAACCTCCACCTTTAGAAAGTTGGTTACGAAAAAAACAAGAATAGAAGTGGTACGGTAATGAAAAAGGAGCAGGATGGGAGCTGGAACGGGAGTATTTTGGGACAGAAAATGGTCGGAAGCATGATGAATTACTACTACACTACGCGTACGAAGTCGCGGGCAACAGCTAGTACATTTATAAAAAATTGATTTGACAAGCAAATCAAATTTTTAGTTTTTTATTTAGACTAGCTTGTTGTCCGTGACTTGGTACTCATAGTAAATTAATTCATCCTGTTTCCGTCCATTTTCTGTCCCTCCATGTTTCCGTTCCAGCTCCAGCCCTGCTCCTATCGTTACTGTTCCCCTCATATCCTGTTACCGTCCCGCTTCTCTCCCATTGCCGTCCCACTCCGGTCCCGATCCTGGCCTTCTCCTATCCCGTTATTGTATTGCTCTGGTCCTGCTCCAGTCCCGCTTCTATCTCGATCCTATGCCAATACCGTCTAGCTCCTATTCTGTTACTCTCCCTCATTTATCATCCCGCACTGGTCCTGATTCTATTCCCATTCCATCCCCCTCCTATATTCCGTAACAACTCCTTTCCTATCCTGTTATCGTTCCGCTTCGGAACGGAACCTGTCCTTATTATTGAATTTTAATGCACTAACTTCAAAAACATAAACTATCATTCTTTTCGCCCGACCTCGTAACGGCCCCCTCTTCTTTCGTAAAGACCCTTCCCTCGTCTCCTTATCTCCTCGGCCTATTCGTAAAATCGTTTGCCAGCATATTTTTCACACCTCACCTGCGAACTTACTTACCAAACTGCTTCAAAGGTTTTTGGATTTAGAGATGTAAATATTAATAATGACTCAGTCAGGGAGTGGATTAATTTATGATATTCTTTGAGGGGGTGTTAGAAACCATGGTGAAACATGTGTTTATAGTTTTTTTTGACCAAGTCGCCATAGATGATGTCTAATCGAAGCCTGTTTTTCTGACGTAAACTACTAATTTCAATGTTCTTTGAGTAACACTGTAATGCAAATTACTAGTTGATATCGCGTAATAATAACTAAAGCTTCTGTAAACCGATTTCAATGAAACAAAGTTTGTTATGTCGCCTACCACAGAATATTGTTAGAAAACCGCATAGCAAGAAATCAGTTTAAGCTGAGCCTTGTGCTCTGCTTAAACTGGTTTCTTGCCTTGTGCTTGTGCTTAGGGTCTGGTTTGTTTTGGGGTTCAACTTAGTAGACACGTTTATTATAAGTATAGATAAATGCCTAATAATTAGAACCACATACCGTTTAACTCTGGGAACAGCTTTAGTAAGAACCGTTTTTTGCTTTGGTCGCCAACGGTTGCAAACACCCTGTAGCCACTAGCGAGAGCAATGCTAATCATAGCTTGACCTAACGCCCCTGTGCCTCCGTGTACGAGGACATTCACCTCTGAACCCGAGCAATTTGCAACCCTGATAGTCTGAAACGTAAAATCATTTTGGTTTTTGTATAGAACACAACAGCATGATGAGAAATCTAGCTTTACTCACTGTTTTTATAACTAAGCAATAATATGCGCAGACATAGGCAAATGGCACGGTTGCTGCATCTTCCAGTGTCCAATACGGCGGCACAGGCCACATCAGCTCCGGCTGTGCCATCACGTGACTGCTGGCAGCGCCGTTTGGGACTAAGCCCATAACTCTCTCGCCACTGTTATAAATTTAGTTATTAGAAAAGTTACCATTGATAAAATTTTACTACAATGCAATATATAAAAATATACTACCATCGTGTCAATCCACTAAATTCCATTGCATAATCGTTTTCATTTACATATTCCTGGAGTGCACTGACTCCGAGAGCTCGTTTTACGTCTTCAACATTAACTCCCACATAATGAACCTAAGCCGAAAATAATTTTTAGCATTAACCCTATAGTCAGCACACAACTACACTAATACCATGATTATGAGACGTACCGTGACCAAGGTTCCAACACTGAGTGGTTCAGGAACTTGAACCCACCGCAAAGAGTCGATATTACCGATCTGTTTACTCTGCAGTTTTATTTTATTATGTGTTGCTGATTTACCACTCAAAGAAGGCAGATAGTATTCACCACCCCATACTCCCTGGGAAAGAAATGATAATGATAATACTGCTACTTAATTAAGAGAATCATTGAGGAGTTCTATATTTAGTACACTTACTTTATCGATGATATTAAAAGCCAAATCAACACTAGGACGCTCTTTATGACCTGCATCTTTTTCTGACACATTATTGACCATGACAAGGTGGATGCGGTTCCGAGTAGAATCTCTTCTCCATTGCCTGACTAGGCTATGAAGCCCATCAACAGGAGGATATGTTGACAGTACCATGAGACTATCTTGAGAAGCTAGTTTGTTCCGAGTGTCTACCAGAAGAGGCAAATCGCTCTCTGAATTAACAGTAAAAGCTGAAGTCGTAGAGCCAGTTGCATAATCTGGTCTCCAAACAACCAACTCCATTTTTGTGTTTGAGTTTTTAAGCACCGATACAACATTGTATAATTTGGATGGATGTTTGCGTGGTGCTTCTTCAATAACTTCTTTGTTAATAATAAAGGTATTAGTCTGTAGCATTCCGTATAAAGCTTGAATAATCTGAAATTGAATGATAAATAGGTATTTTAATTATATTGAAAAAATTAAATACCTATTTAATATTATATTATTTATATAAAATTGTTAAATTGAACGCACTAACATCATCTTGTTTTGAAAGATTTTCGACGAGCACGAGATCAACTTTTTCATTTTTATACGATGCTTCGCTTTTCATTATTTGTCGATATTGAATTCGTATTCCTGGGACACCGCTTTCCTTGTTAATTTTTTCAATGTCTTCAAATAAGGGACTGTCATCATTAAGTGCTTTCAGTCCCAAAACGTTTATTATATCTTTGTTTGTATTTTCCGCCACTATTTGAAGAAAAACTTGTAAAGATGTTGTTACCTGTGAAATAAAAAAGGTATCGTCATTGGTTGTTTACAGCTTTATTTAAATTTGTTCATAGTAATAAATACTTACGTCGAGTTCCGAATTAAACCTTGGAATAAACTTTAAAGTTTGCAAAGTAATTATATTATCATCATTTTCGAAAGGCAAATAACGGAATTGCATATTTTCTATTAAAACACCTCCACACCTAGAAATTCACATAGTATTTTATAAAGATTGAACTTTATTAATAAAAACTTTAAGTAACGTTTAAATAACGTACTTCTTAGAACTATATGTATATATAAAATCCAATGATAAAATTTTATTTACCTAGTACGGTCTTGCACATAAGATACTTCAGCCTTCAATCGTGTAGTGCTGTTGTCATGAGCATTCTTGTTTATAATGTTAGGATGCTCTGTAACATCGATGACAATTTTTCTGATCTGGTCAGGCAGCGAAATTCCTCTATACGCATGGTTCAAAATGTTTAACTGAATCAGACCATCAATAAAAGTCACCCAATTCCCATTCCACAATATGTTAGCGTCAGTCAAAGTTTTATTTGCACTATGGATACTACGAAATGCGCCACTGGAATGAATATAATAATAATTTTGTTAAAATTTCATTCATTAAAAAAAGTCATTTTTAAAAGGAACTTCTTGATTTTGCGAATTTATTGCAGCGATTAATGCATACTATAGTTGGGTACTTGGTACTTGTAGTGACGTATATTTACGTAGATCCGTAGACCGTTGTTTCAAAATAAAAAGAAATACCTCATTTATCAATTCTATTCTTCATTTAGTATTTACAATGTCATGAAAATGTAAAGCCCCCGGCAGGTGAGGTTACCTGTAAGCATATTCTCTCTCGTATAAGAGTCGATACACATCGGAAGCATTAAGCTCATAAACCTCATTAGATTCAGATTCTTCAGGAACATATTTCATCCTTGCATTAACCGCTTTGTATGTGGTAATAAATCCCGTAGCAACTTTGGAGTACTCGTTCATAACCTACGAGTAAAACATAAAAAAAGTAATTGGGTGAACGCCATTTCTACACTTAGCTATACCTACAAAATAGTTACATTTCGTTAGCAAAGCCCAAGAAACGCAAAATTTAAGGACTTACAGTACGCGACATTGGCCAAGCTCGCGAACCCGTATCTATAATATCTCTGTTTGACTGTTTCTAAGAAAAGCCTTATGTGTCCTAGCAGTCCCCAACTGTAGCCAACTGGCACATAAGAAAAATAATATTGTCAAAAACAAACAATATATTGTAACAAAAGTTCTAAAAAATATGCCCCTCAGTTTCTTGCAGAGAGTCATTGTAATAATTGACGTTCATAAGTGCGTCTGTGACAACAAAATTGAAATAAAGAACTTTTGAATTGAATTGAATTGTATCCCCACTGCTAGACTGGACTATGGATGACAAAAGACTGGGTGATAAAAGCTGCTCGACACTAGACGATACCCATTAACGGATGAAGTCACTTCATCCGTTTGGACTTGTTAGTTTTTCTGAGATGACAAATTTAATATACCTTGTCCTATTTCAGGACCTAAATTATTCGTACCTATCTATTTACCAAACATCAAAATCTATCCAGTCATTTTGATGTTAAGTGGTAAGAACGAACACACACTCACACAAACACACATTTTCGCATTTATAATTTGTAGTAGAAAATAGATTGCTATGATCTGGTCATACACTTTGATGATAGGTAAACTTTTTTCTTCTTCTTCCGTTTGTGCTTTTTCTAGGTTCACGGTTCAAGGGTATACTAGAACCTAGACAAGTATACATTTTATCAAATAAAAAACTGACTTCAATTATCTTTGAAGTCCAAGGTCAAATATGGACGAAATTTATATGGCACCACTTCGTAGCTATACTGAACCCAACGCAAAAAAATTATCATAAACGGTTTATAAATAACGAAGTGCTGAGGTAACAAACATAAAAATACAATGGAATTGAGAACCTCCTCCTTTTTTGAAGTCGGTTCTCATTTTCTGGATAGGTATTGTCACGGACAGGACCAAATAATTTCATGTATTTTTCCACTCTACTAACATAGGTTTAAGAAAAATTTTTACTAACACGACTATGGATTTATCCGAAATAAATATTATATGAAAGGTTCAAGGTATGATAGGATTTCCGTACTTCAAATCGGCCAGTTCCCCTGTGCAGCGAGACGGAGAGGCGCACGGTGCGCTGGTCCAGCAGCAGTGGCTGCGCGTGCAGATGCACGTCGCGGAGCTGCACGGGCAGCGCCCGGCGAGTCGCGCCCAGCGACATGGCCAGCGTGTCCCACGCCGCCACCAGCGCGAACGAGAACGGCACTAACGTCTTACCTGACGAACAAGACAATAACGATACCTAATAACAAGTGAATTTCAGTAAATTTCAGCCGGCCGCGGCCACCGGCGCTCGAGCGCATTCATAACTCGATGTACCTAAGACCGGTTGAGCCGCGTGAACTATATGATATTATAAGAAACCTTAAAAGCAAATATAGTCACGGCATCGATGAGCTCCCACCTATTTTGATTAAAAACTGTGCAAAAGAACTGACCTTACCATACTACCTGTTGATTAACCAATCATTCCAGGAAGGCATGTTCCCTGACTTGTTAAAAATATCCATAATTAAACCCGTTTATAAAAAAGCATCAAAACTAGACCCAAACAATTATAGACCTATAGCACTTTTGCCTACATCGTCTAAGATATTTGAAAAGGTAATGCAAAAGCGCCTCAATTCATTCTGTGAGAAACATAAAATATTTGATGACTCACAAAACGGGTTCCGGAAAAATCGTTCAACGATACTAGCTGTCTATAAATATATACATAAGATACTCGACATAATTGATGATAAAAAATACGCAATTGGTGTCTTATTGGATATGACTAAAGCTTACGATAAAGTACAATATAAAATACTATTGGACAAACTATATGTTGGCGACTGGCTGGTGCAACCTCTTTTTGTTTAGCTATTTTTTACTGACAATGTTTTATGGGCGTTTGTTTTTGGTTTTGATTTGGGTCTTGTCAATATAGGTGATTTTAGTTCGACTATTATAAAATTAACGAGTAACTATCTAAAGTGTTTTCATTTCATTATACAGTCCACCAATCGTCCCTAATATTTGGTCCTTACGAAGCCTAAATTTATACCATTTCATCCTAGTTTTCATATTATTGTTTTTTTCACAAACGTCATTTTCACTATGGTAGTTACTCGTAGTCAAACTAAATCGCAATATGAGAATCCGACGACACAAGGCCCAGGCGAAGCACATCGCGAGGATAATTCTCCGCCCCCTCTCCGCGAGCACGCCGAGCCGCAGCCGAGCGGATCGCATCAAGCGGCACACATCGCTGAAGGTTCTAAACTGGCGGCGGGAGCTACTACAAACATTGCACAGCAAGAAACGACTGTACTCCCGGCTAGGTCCGGTCTTCAACATCAGCCGCACGGAAACAGAGGTCAGTCAACATACACAAGACGCTCTTCAAGCTCTTCTATTCTAGCTAAAAAACTGGCCATAGAGGCCGAAATTCAGCAACGTCGCGTAGAGCGTGAATGCAAGCTAGCAGAGCGAGAGCGCGAACGTGAACAGCGCGAGCGCGAACGTGAACAGCGCGAGCGGGAGCGAGAGCACGAACTTGCGCTTCAACAGCAAAAAGCTGACGAGTTGGAGCTGTGCGCAAAGCTTGCTTCCCTGGAAGCACATTCTGACAGGTCTGGTAGCGTCTCTTCCCGTAGTTCGCACAAAGAACGTGTAACAACGTGGGTGGGCAACCAAAACGCACCAAACATGGCACTTGACCCACAACCACGCGTATTACGCGTTCAAGCACCCGTAGGTAACACTACTTGTGGAGCGAAAGGCGATCCGATTATTCAGCTTGCGAAGGCTATTTCATCTTTACCCGACCGCCCGAGAAAGCCGGAGCTGATTCCTTTCACAGGCAATATAGATGAATGGTTAGCTTTCAAGTGTACGTATGAGCGAACTAAAACCTTTTTCACGCCCGCAGATAATTTAGCTCGCTTAACATCCGCCGTTCGTGGTGCCGCCCGGGCAGCCGTTTCTTCAATTTTATGGCAGGCAGAAGATCCCGAGGAGGTGATGACTGCTTTGGAGAAAAACTACGCGCGTCCAGAGCAGCTGGTCGCACATGAGATTGCCGGTCTACGCAGTATTAAAATAGGTAACGCAGAACATTTAAACATTCTGGCTAACAAGCTGAGGAACTGCGTTGCCATTATAAAATTGTTTCAGCAGCACGAGTACCTATCGTCACTCGAGCTTCTTCGTACGGTCCTTTTAAAACTTAATGAACACACGCGAGACCGTTTTACGGATTACGCAGCCACTCACAAACCTTTTGAGCCAACGATTACTAAACTAGAGTTGCTTTCTAGGTTCTTAGTTATCGAAGCTGAACGACAACTCAATTACAACTTTTTGGTTGACGTAACGCCGAGCTCGTCGCAAAGTAAGCCACCTTTTTATAAGCCAAACGTAACGAAAGATTTGAATGTTCATGCTACTACCTCGAATGACAAAACGACACAGTGTGCATACTGTAAACAAGGGCCCCACTCTGTTAAAACATGTAAAGCGTTTTCATCGCTTTCGGTTGACGATAGATGGCGCTGGATAAAAGAAACCAAAACGTGCTATAGATGCCTGAAGTCTAGCCCACATACATGGAACACATGCCAGGCTAAGCGATGCGGTGTTAGTAGCTGCGACAGGCGCCACCACGCCCTCCTTCACGGTGACAAATCGGTATCTAATAGTAACCTCTCCGCTAATGATATTGTTTCTCTGCAGAGCTCACCAAAGAATGACACTATCGTGCCTCCTCAAGCTGACGGCGGCAACGTGGTGGCTAATACGATCGGGGTACCTGCAGCTGGTAGGCGGGGACTGCTCAAGATTCTACCTGTCACTTTAGAAGGTCTACGCGGCACGTTTGATACGTTTGATACGTTTGCGCTTCTTGATGAGGGCAGCACAGCTACACTTATCGACGGTGACGTAGCGGCGCGTATCGGAGCTGACACCACAAACCGTCAGAAACTACGTATCACAGGGGTAGGCGGTATGTACCTCGACACTGAGGTATGCTTTGTCAATTTTTACATTCGAGGGCGCGACATGCCTGAACGCCACTTAGTCCAAGGCGCACGCAGTATTACCCCTCTTTGTCTAACTCCGCAAAGCACCGACATGCTTGATTTATCAAAATACAACCATTTGTTGGATCTGTCGGCTATGTTGAAATATCAAGACGCTACGCCAACTGTGCTCATTGGAGCGGCCGATTGGCATTTGTCTTTAAGCCGTGAGATGAGAGTAGGTAAGAAAAACGAACCTGTTGCCTCAAGAACGCTTTTGGGCTGGGCTCTACACGGCGCTATGTCCCCGTCGATTAAACCAGTAGAATTTGTCAACAATGTTTGTGAGGTAGATTACGCGTCAAGGACAATTAACTCTCTTGAGGCATTAATCAAAAAACAATATGAAATAGATTCTTTAGGCATCCAGAAGCTTGCCACCCGACAAAACAATGACGATGCACGTGCGGTAAGTTTGGTAGAGTCTTCCGCTCAGCGACTGGCTACAGGACGTTTTGAGGTAGGCTTGCCTTGGAAGGAAAGGGTAACAAACGACGTTCCAGATAGTTACCCTCACGCTTTATCACGACTCAAGTCTCTCGAAAAACAGATGGCCAAAGATAGCACACTTGCGTTAGCTTACAAAAAATATATTGAAAGCATAGTTCAAAAAGGTTATGCAGAAGAATGCGCGCCCTCTACCTTCCACGACAACTTTCTCAGGGACAAGTCCTCGGCTGGCGTTTCTTTGAGATGGTACTTACCACATTTTGGTGTGTACCATCCACAGAAGCGTAAGTTGAGGGTGGTGTACGACGCAGTAGCTGTCACTAGAGGTGTAAGTTTGAACGAAATGCTACTGCAAGGTCCGGATCTATTGCAGTCTCTTTTAAACATTTTGTTTCGTTTTAGAGAAGGACCGATCGCGTTTAATGCCAATATAAGGGAGATGTTTCTTCAAATCAAAATGAAAGAAAACGATCGTGATGCGCTACGGTTTTTATGGCGCAACGGGAACTCTCAGGATACCGTCAAAGAATATAGGATGACGTCTTTAATTTTTGGCGCTGCATCTAGCCCTTTTATAGCAATGTTAATTAAAAACAAAAATGCTAAGGAATTTGAGCACAAATATCCAGCTGCTACTCACGCGATTATTCACGACCACTACATGGACGATTATATTGGGAGTGAGTTTAACCTCCCCGACGCGAAACGTTTAGCCTCCGATATAGTAACGGTTCACAACTCGTGTGGTTTTGAAATGCGTTCGTGGGTATCGAACGTGCCCGAGGCACTTGCTTTAGTACCCAAAGAGCTTTGTAGCGACTCGAATTCTGATGTCAACTTGCCTTTAAATAATGACGTAGGTGCTTTAGGCGTAAAGTGGAATCCTCTGAACGATACTTTAGGGTTTCGCATGTGTGGCAATCGCAGTGGCGTATGCACGATAACTAAACGAAGTTTACTCTCCAGTGTTATGAGCGTCTACGATCCTTTAGGACTGATCATGCCAATAGTTATCCAAGGTAGAATTTTGATACAAAAATTATGGAGGGAAGGGACTGACTGGGATTCGCCGATCCCACCCAAGTATGAAGTCGACTGCAAGTCGTGGTTTGATCAGATTGATTCTGTAGCTAATCTCCGTATTCCGCGGTGGTACGTAGGCAAATCAGAGCAGTGCAGCACTCAACTTCACGTTATAGCCGATGGAGGGGAACAGGCTTATGCCTCCGTTGCATATTGGCGTTATGCGTTCGTTGACGGTTCAGTTAGTTTAGCGTTGATAGGCAGCAAAGCGCGTGTTGCACCTTTAAAGCCACTTTCTATTCCGCGTCTTGAACTGCAGGCTGCTCTGATCGCGACGCGTTTTGCACAAACTATTTTGAATGCTCATCGGACACAACCTTCCGCTGTTTTCTACTGGACTGACTCCACCACGGTCTTAAAGTGGATTCGCAGCGACGCGCGGTGTTTTAAGCCGTTTGTAGCCCACAGGTTAGGCGAAATTTTAGAATTTACGAATCCATCCAATTGGAAATGGCTTCCTAGCGAACTCAACATCGCAGACGATGCTACTAAGCCAAAGCATTTTGAATTTACATCATCGCATAGATGGTTCGCTGGCCCATCTTTTCTCATCGATTCACCCTCAGAATGGCCACATGAACCAGAACACATCATTGACGAAGTTTTACGGACTTCTGAGTTAAAACCGGAGTACGTAGGGCTTCTTGTAGACAATCCATTGTTAGTTCCGCCGATTCCAGACGCAGCTCGTTTTAGCAGCTGGCTACGGTTACTAAGATCTACGGCCCGCGTTTTCCAAGCCGTACGAAAGTTTTGGTCAAAATCCAGTTCACCGCGCTTACTATCGAAATCTGTTCATGATGCTACGCCCCCCTCGCATCTTTCAGCTGATGACATTCTTCAAGCAGAGAAGATGCTTTTCTCAAGGATTCAGATAGACAGCTTTTCCGAAGAACTGAAGATTTTGAAAGCCTCGCAACCTGTACCCAAGACCAGTCGCATAGCCGCACTCGCCCCGGTTCTTGACAAAGATGGTCTGATTAGATTATACTCACGAATAAAATCCGCTCCTGGGGTGAGTGAGAGTGTTAAGTCACCGATCATTCTTGACGGTCGTCATCGTATTGTACACTTAATCATTTTGCATAAACACGCTGAAGCCGGACATGGGAACCATGAGCTTGTGCTCAATGAAATAAGGCAGACATTTTGGATTCTACGGGCTAGGGCTACCATCCGAAGCATAGCCAAAGGGTGTCTACAATGCAGAAGACAGAATGGTCGTTTAGTAACACCAGCAACAGGCGACTTGCCACGAGAGCGGCTAGACCACCACACACGGCCGTTTACGCATGTTGGTTTAGATTATTTCGGCCCCATAGAAGTTGCAAATGGCCGACGACGCGAAAAGAGGTGGGTGGCTCTTTACACATGCCTTGTTACAAGAGCTCTACATCTGGAGGTAGTCGCTTCATTATCATCTAGCTCTGCAATAATGAGCCTTAGGCGCCTAATTTCCCGGCGAGGGACTCCAGCTACAATCTTCTGCGACAACGCAACCTGCTTTGTTGGAGCCAAGCGTGAGCTTGCATCACTCTACGATGAGGAAGTAGAAAACTTCGCGACCAGCCGCAAGATCTCCTGGCGTTTCATTCCACCTGCCTCGCCATTTATGGGTGGAGCGTGGGAAAGGCTGGTACGCTCGGTGAAGACAGCTCTACGAGTCACATTAAAGAACAGAGCACCTCGAGAAGAAGTTCTTACCACGTTGCTTATCGAAGCGGAATCGATCGTCAACAGCAGGCCATTGACTTATGTACCAAACTCACCAGACGCCCCCGAGGCTATAACGCCTTTTCATTTCATCCTCGGCTCTTCATCAGTGACATCATGGCCCTGCAAACTCCCGGATGCAGACTCATTACGAGCGACTGATTGGCGGCTCGCTCTTAGGCTGGCTGAACATTTCTGGGTAAGATGGCTGGCTGAGTACCTGCCTACTCTGATTCCACGAGGCCGAAACAGAAGTGAGTCTGGATTATGCGAGGGTGACGTGGTCCTTATAGCGGACAATACACTACCAAGGGGTCTTTGGCTTCTTGGTAGGATAAACAAAACCTTTCCAGGACCTGACGGACTGGTTCGTGTCGCAGACGTTGCTACCAAAGGAGGTATCTTGCGCCGACCAGTCCGTAAGCTTCTGCCGCTTGTTGCACATACCCAGTCAGTTGCCACCAGAGTTTAGTGCTCCACTAGGGGTCCGGAATGTTGGCGACTGGCTGGTGCAACCTCTTTTTGTTTAGCTATTTTTTACTGACAATGTTTTATGGGCGTTTGTTTTTGGTTTTGATTTGGGTCTTGTCAATATAGGTGATTTTAGTTCGACTATTATAAAATTAACGAGTAACTATCTAAAGTGTTTTCATTTCATTATACAGTCCACCAATCGTCCCTAATACTATATGATAAAGGAATACGCGGGATTTCACACCAATGGTTCAGCTCATATTTACACCAACGTAAACAATTTGTAGAAATTGAACATTTCGACTCCGAAACCGGTAAAATTAATTTAATAAGATCTAAGATAATACAAACAAACAATTCAATACCACAGGGCAGCGTACTCGGATGTATCCTATTTTTATTATATATTAACGATCTCCCAAAAATAATTAATAATTTCTGCGTTTTATTTGCCGATGACATTTCTATCTTGACATCTTGTAATAATAATAATAATTTAAATCATAATCTTACTGACATCTTTGAAACTATAATTAATTGGATGAACGTTCACAACCTAGACATTAATTTTTCAAAAACGAAATTAATGCAATTTAGACCTTACCAAAAACCATCCCTTGACATTAATTTCACATACAATAATATTAAATTAGAATGTGTCGACGCGTTTACTTTGCTAGGTATAGAAATAGAAACAAATATTAACTGGAAAACCCATGTCCAAAAAATCAAAACAAAACTTTCAAGCTTCGCTTATGCATTAAAAGAACTTAGGAGGGCAACTGACCTTAAAACTGCCCTGTCTGCATACTATGCATACGCACACTCATGGCTTAAGTACGGAATTCTACTTTGGGGTAATAGTGTTGACGTGCAAGATGCATTTATTGCCCAAAAAAAATGTATCCGGATACTTGCTAACATCAAAAAACAGGAAAGTTGTAAACCACATTTTGTTAAAAATAAAATCTTGACCCTAACATCAATCTATATACTAGAAGTAGGTAAATTTGTGAGACAATATCCGCAGTTCTTCTTAAAGCATGCAGAACAAACACGGCGATTTGCAACTAGGTTTAAGCATAAATTAGTATTACCCATATCAAGACTGAACATACATAGTTCCGGTCCGAATGTAATGTCAGTAAAAATTTATAATAATCTACCTGACGAAATAAAAGAAGAGGAAAATTATATAAAATTTAATAAAAAATTAAAACAATTCCTGATAGAAAAATGTTATTATAATTTAAATGACTTTTTTAATGAAAATAAGAATTGACAAAGACGTAGAATAAATCGGTCCGCTCCCATTATAATGAATTATAATGTATAATTTGCTATACCCTAGTAGGGTCATATGTAATCTCACCACTACAATAAGAACTTTTGTGTACATATGTTTGCAATAAAGTATTGAGTATTGAGTATTGAGTATTAAACTAAAATTTAAAAAACCCTATATCTATAAAAGTAAAAAACGGCTGAGGCGATTTTGATAAACCATGTCTAAGAACCACCGCTAGAAAACCTGCTTTCAAATAAAAAAAAAACAGCATCCAAATAGGTTCACCCGTTTAAGAGCTACGGTGCCACAGACAGACACACATAGTGGGTGATAGTGATCAAACTTATAACACCCGTCTTTTTGCGTCTGGGGGGGTCTAACCATGTTAGCTATAAAACAACTTGAACCAAATCTTACTTCTAATAGTGTGACCTTTAAATTGTTTATACTCTTGATCGTGTATTGATATCACGAAACTGCAAGTGGCCGCGTTTGTCCTGTAAGCAGTCTGGAACACCGGCACCATCCTTGAACAATATACGTGTGGTGATGATTAAATACCCCTTAGATACCTATATGCAACAGCCAATTTTATAAATGTCTAACCATTTCTCTTGATGAACCCACTCTACCAAATGCGATAGAAAAGGTGTGCCAGTTGACACTGGGAATTCCACTTTTGGATACAGGACCCGTACTCTGGGATTGTATCCTTTCATATACAAACTGAAAAGGAAGACACATTTGTATAATGCTTCTGAAAATCTTAAGCCATTTCATAATGGACTAAACTATAGACGTTTCCACTGACTTGCCGACGGCTTCTAAGACCAGGAGGGCATTATCTGGATGTCCACGGCGGGTGAGCGGGATATTGTCGACGGAGTCCGGCAGCGCGCGCTTGAGGATGGCCTGCAGCAGCCCGTGCGGCGCCACCTCCACTAGCACTGCGTTGCTCGGGATCAGAGCACTTGCTTCCTCGAACAACACTGGACTCTATAACAAACAAGAATCATACGACCAGTATTCTTTCTTCCATTTTCAAATTTGAGTTTGCTAAACCGACGCTTACCAATAAATTGTTGGTGTGATATTCCGCTGAAGAATGCTTAGCTGTTGGTTTTTGCCATCTATCTTGAGGCACGGATGTAGATATCCATCGCTCACTTCTGGCTTTTGGTGTTTTAATAACCTCTTTTAGATACTTCAGTAGTGCTGGTCCTAAAGCAGGTATAAAGTGTTTTGTATTATTAACTGTTACTCAGCTGCTGGCTCATTAGCCATAATATGCCATAATACATCCTAAATAATTAATTTTTAGAAAAAAAACAAAAACCGCCTTCAATGTGTCTTCGAAGTCCAAGGTCAAATATCGATGAAATTTATATGGGACCACTTCGTAGCTATACGTGGCTATACTGAACCTAACGCAGAATTTTCTAAATCGGTTCATAAATGACGCAGTTCTGAGGTAACAAATATAAAAAAAAAATACAATCGAACAGAGAACCTTCTGCTTTTTTTAAGTCGGTTAACATAATAAGTCATCGTCGCGGTAAAATGGTGAGTGAGAATTTTGGATGATCCCAATTTTTTTTATGCAAATTACAAATAATAATTAATATACCAACCTGCTTCAGCAATGTACCGCGAGTGATACGCAATATTAGAACACGGAACTTCCTTTGCGAAAATACCTTTCGCGACCAGATCAGCGACAAAACTGCGCATCTCCTCAGCAGGGCCCGAGAGAGTGCAAGACTCAGCGCTGTTGTGGCAAGCGACCTGTATTTCTGGTGGGCATATCTTCGACATCTAGAAAATTGCCGAAATATTTAAGATGCTGGTACCTACACAAAGTTACATTTAGATTTATAATAAAGATTAAAAATAATAATAATTTAATGTATTTAATTAATAGTTCTTGTTATGCTATGTGAATTGATAATTCACAACACAAAATATTCACAATATATTCACAATTCATAATTCATATTTGTGATTGATTTGATTTTGGGTCTGAGAAACCTAAAATTAATGCATTTTATTTTATTTATTTGTACTGCGTTTTTTTTTACACCAATATTAAATAATGTTTCTGTATTCAAATTGTCACCTGTAAAAATCCCATGCCAACTGCAGCCATGGATCCACGAATTAATGGAGTTTCTAAGGACACCAGGCCGCGGCTGTAGGCGGACAGTATCATCTCCTCAGCTGTCAGGCAGCCGTCGGCGTACGCGCAGCCGAGCTCGCCCACACTGTGACCTGGAAACATATATTATATTAGTGATTTCCCGGGATAAAGAGCAGCCTATGTGTTAAATCAGAGTACCTATAAGCTACCTCCATTCCGAATTTCACTCAAATTCGTTGAGCCATTAAAGCGTAAAGACGTAACCAACACACTTACATACAAACTTTCGCATTTATAATATCAGTGTGAATTTACTATAATTGCTTTGGAGCAGCTTCTGAACATAGTGCCTACTTCTGAACTTCAGTAATTCAAGTATTACTTGTTACTTGCAGTGTACGATTTAGTCAAAGTTTACCTCAATTTCTAACTGTGGCCAATTCACGTCACGCGATTGCGAATCAAATAACTAACCTATGATTTTATCAGGAACCAGCCCCAATTCTTGCAGAACGTCGGTAAGCCCTATTTGCACAGCAGCGATTCCCACAAACGAGTGAAGAATGTTGTCGAAAATAGTTTTCTCGGGAGATGTAATAATGTGAATAATATTAAGTCCTTTCGGTTGTAAAGCTCGATGACAGCTGAAATCAACCACATAAAGAAGTAAAAATGTGTGCTTGGTAATGCGCAAATCCACCCAATCCAAACCATCCAGCTTTACCGTTCGATAGCGGCTGCGAAGATGGGTATTTGCATGAGCTGCGCGCCCATGCCGGCCCACTGCGAGCCCATCCCGCTGTACACGAACCACAGCGGGCGCTGCGCGTCGTCGAAGTACTCCGCCTTCTCTAATAAACTCACTGTCTGCTGATCTGCGTTAGTATCTGGTAAGTACATATGACAGTGAGTATTAGCATAACAATCGTTTTAGTAAGTATTGCTGAAAATATCAAAATACTAACCAAGGATTATAAAACCCCTGCCCAAATGTCCAGGAATTCTGGCTTCATGTATGTTGTGAAGCAATGCTAATTCCTCTGGGTCGATGGAATGAGATTTCAAATTGTCAAGTACCCTGTTCACAGATGATTCCTGCCTTCCAGATACGGTCACGATACGTGGAATATTTGTTTTATAGCGATGGACATCCTGAAATATTTAAAGAAAATTTACCTTGTCTCTATTATTAAAAGCAACTCTCATAGTAGTAAGTATGTGTATGTATGTACCTTAGGCTTATAATGTCCGTGCAGCAGTACATGTGCGTTGACTCCTGTGACGGACATGCTGTTGACAGCGGTGTAGGTGCGCTGGAAGCGCTGGTTGTCCGTCAGCACGCGCATGCGCCCCTCTTGCAGCGCCGCCACGTCGCGCCGCGGAGTCTCGCAGTGCAGGTTTCCTGCCAGCTCACCTCTATGATATCCTAGTAACACCTGCAAGGATACAAAATATTTTATTCTTAATAGTGGGCTTGAAGCTACTTCTTACGATACTTAAATAAGTAGTATACTTGCCTTCGTTATAGCAGATATTCCTGAAGCTGCTTCTCCGTATCCAATGTTGGACATGACGCTACCAATAAGTAATGGCATTTTTCTATCTTCACAGAACACTTTATCTATAGCTTCGAGTTCAGATTTGTCGGCTTCTGGTACAGCTGTCATTAAATATACATTGAATTAACCGTGTACAACAAAAAAAGTGTTATGTACAAAGTTGGATTTTGTTGCTTACCTGAACCAAATGCTTCGACATACTCCACTACGCTAGGTGAGACGCCAGTCTTGTCGTAAAAACTCTTCAAAAAATGTACTGAGTCCTTTGGGTCTCGGTAAAAACCGTATTTAGGTCCAACTTCTCCATCCAAAATGGATACAAATTCGCTTTTTACGTTTACGACTTCTGCATAAATTCTTAAAAAGATATTTCAAATTTCAAATTTCACGTGATTTTTTGTAATCCGCACATTTTATGGTCTTCTGTTTAGTAGTATAAAAGCAGTGCAATATGAAAAACCAACAAAAACTAAATAGTATAGTGAACAATAGTATTTCATACAGACACAAATTAAGTTATTTAGAATTAGTAAGTATTAATTATAGGTACGTATACTAAACTTAACGTACCTTTAATTAATATAAACCCCTATTGAACTTAATAATGTTCCTACCTTAAGGCATCTTTAGCTTTTTGAAGGAATAGAACATTCACAGCTTCAGATTTCGCACAACCTGCTGCATCTTCATCAAATGATTTTGTTTTGCCATCCATGCTGATAGTCATCATTCTGCAAACAAATATTTATTTGTTATTTTTTACAATTTGAACCGAATAGTAAATATATTCTATTAGTTACCTAATAATGCTATGCAGGAAGAGTAAATCGGGTAAATGAAATGAAAATAAATTAAATAAATTTATTTGTTTGAAACATGGATACAGATAAAGATGTTGAGATTTGTTAGGTAAAGTTTCCATCATGTTCTACCTTTTGGTGTACAAATATTCATGATAATGAATTTAATACCTACATGTCGTAATTTAATTTAATTTAACACATGTGATTATTCAAACGAAAAAACTATTCAAACGAATTGCCGGTGAGCCGCGTTACATACTGAGGCGAAATCATGTGTTTGTGTGATTTCATACCTTCCATAGTGCACCGAGGATTGTGGATGCAGACACAGGTTGGCTCCACCGACAATGGCTGCCTCGCACTCCCCGCGGGAGATGGCCTGGTAGGCCTGCTCCAGCGCCGCGGTGGAGCTGCAGCATGCCTCGTCGATTGACATCGAAGGTCCCTTGGCGTTGAGCCAGTAGGAAACACGGTTGGCGAACATGGTCTTACTGCATCTATTAACACGTTCATCCAATGTGACATACATACAGTCATATTTCGATATATATTTATTATCAATCAAATTTTAGATATAAAAACTATACATATAATAGGTACATATAATTTAATATTTAATTTATCTTACCCAGCAATACCTAAGCCGTTTCGAGTGTTGGCAACATAGAAGCAGACTTTCTCCGTTTCAGAAAAACAAGTCCCAATGTAAACACCAACTTTTTTTCCGGAAAGAGCTCCTGGGTTCAATCCTACATAGTCATACAGAACACATTATTTGACGAATAATGTAATAAATTATGAATATAATATTTTAATAATAAAATTTTAATAATTACGTTTTAATAAAAACAGAGTGAAACAACACTTGTTTAAGAAGAAATTAAGGGGAATGTAAACAATACTGAAACCTTACCAGCATCATAAATGGCTTCATAAGACTGCTCTAGCAACTTTCGTGACATGGAGTCCATACTGTTTCCAAGGTGATAATGCACCTTGAAGAACTGTGCGTCGAAGCGGTCCAAGTCGGGCACATTGCCCGTGTACTGCGCTACTTCAGGATGATTGTACGTCCATCGCAGGTCGTCTGCAGAGACCGGATTCAGCTGAAAGTTGAACGTGCGATAGTAACTTCCTCCGGGTTATCTCGTTAAGTTTCTTTCATCTGGCAATATGAAACTGTGCATACACCGGACGACGTCGATAACTAGGTACCTTATTGTACAGGATGTTCTCGAGATCCTTGACGTATCGTGACTTCGGGTAGAGGCCGGCCATGCCGGAGATGACGACTTTGTCGCCGTCGCAGCCGGCGCCGGTCGGGGGCGCCACGTCGCCCATCTGCACCGCGTCGTGCTCTTGCGGGGTTGGAGTCATCTCTCAATTTTATCTTAGAAAGGTGCACACATAATTTTATAACAAACTAAAACTAATGATAATATTATCATACGAGTTATTCACGCTAAAGAACTTACCTATTCAAATTAAGTAATATAAAGAAGCCGTATGGGTAGGTAGGTAGGTACTAGGATATACATAGTGGAAATTTGAGATGGGACATGAAAAGTAGCTGAACCTGAACGATTGGAGATACAGGAAAACGGTCTTAGGAACTTATCCATATTTTTTTGAGTTATGTGTAACTACATACACAGATTGTGAAAAATAAAATACAGTCTGCATGAAAATGGTCGAAAAGAGGAAAATGGTGCGTTAGAAAATTGCGGGAAAGGAGGAAAATGGTGCGTTTCTTTTTATGATGCCAATCTATCCGGCTCCTCATAAAGATCAAAAGACTCAGACCGACTGAGGATTAAGCGTACTAGAAAAGTCAGAAATCGGTATAAACTTCCCAATGCAATCCAAATCCGTTGAAGTATCAATACGTTATTAATTTTAATTTAAAACATACCTGTTTCAGGAAACTAAGGCAAGAACTAGAATCCGTCTAAAAGGTAACCTAACCTTTATTTATATTAGCAAAAGTGTAATTTAATGTACATATTTACAAACACAGCATTGTTAAAATTAATTAAAGTTCTTAGGTCACCATTCGTATAATGCATTTATTATTGTCCAAGTTGTCATATCTTACAGAGTGCTCTTCAAACCTATCATGGGCATGGGTATGAGGATCGACAAAATGGGATTCTTAAGGGGTTTCTTTATTCTCTTTTATTTTAAGATCTCTTAAGGGGTGCAGCTAACTAATTAAGTTAAATTAGGATGAAAATATCCTTAACCGAGCTGTAGGCTATGTCAGCATCAAGAACGGTTCAGCCGTTCAGTCGTGAAAAGATAACAAACAAACAAACAGAACAAAGCTACTTTCACATATATAATGAGTGTTAGTGTGAATGTGGAATACATACTATATATCTAAATAATTTCATAAATAAATAAATAGCTGAAGTGGTAATTAAGTACATAGGCATTATTTAAGTTCATCATCATCATCAGCCCATCAAGTTCCCACTGCTAGGACATGGTCCTTCCCTCATAGAGGAGTACGGGCCATAATCCACCACGCTGGCCCAGTGCGGGTTGATGGGTGTCACATGTCCTTGAATAGAATAGAATATATTTTTTTATTGGCCTTATAACATTGTTTGTCACACTGGGCAAGTCAAATTTACATTTTTCGTGACTCTTTTTAAAGCGAGTGTAAAGTCCGCACATAACTTGATAAAGTCAGTGGTGCAAGGCCAGCGGGATTCGAACTCGGGTGCGTCGTGTCGAAAGTCGCACAAGCTCCCACTGAGCCACACTCGCTATTTCTAAGTTAATTTTGAGCAATTAATTTGTTTAATTTTCCTCCCCAGGGTTCGTTCCACGCCACGCTTTGGTCTATGGTATTCACATGGTACCTACGTGGACGCGGCACTCAAAAAATCCGCAATAATATATTTACGCGCTGAGAAGAAATCATTTATATAATTTTATAAACTACAAATTGCTGGCAATTTTTGAAAACAAATGATTGTTGTTTTACAAATCTGTGTATCAGTAAATGCGCACGCTTTATAGTTATTTATGTTACTTAGATATTCATTATGGAGCTGTACTTTCATTTGAATGTAAATTATATGTAGGTACTCATCAACCTACCAATTACATAGGCAGGTATAAGAATGAAAAACACATTATAGTATTTATAGTTACACATATGTGCGTAATCAATACCTACCTTTACGATTTAGTTTACGCATTTAGAAAGTGCCTACTTACTTTTTAATTTGTTTAATGAAGTAATTTAAAGTTTGCGTGACGTTGCGAAAAATAATTTCAAAAGAAATTTAATGCAACGGAATTACACTAGATATTTTTATTGCGTGCCAGATAATAAATATCTACTATTTTTGCATTACATAATCACTGAAATCTTTTTAAGCCAAGCCTGCCCAAAGCCTCTCCTTGCAAAAGGCATTGATATATACATTCAATGGCAAAAGGAGTAAGGACCCTCCCCTCTTGTGGGCTGGTACGGAAAAGCAGCAATCCTACAAAGCGGGAGAGTCTATTAGCTGTTTCTCGCGGGAAATGAGGTCTTTGGCTGCAATAAAGTCAAGTAATTTGGGGACATTACTTGACAATAACAAAATCCGGGCAGCCATATCATTCCAAATTGGTACTCCGTGTGTTTTCCCTCACATGTAGTAGAAGCGCCGGCCGCATGGCTCGCCACAACGCTCTACATGACATCATCCGTCAGGCCTTTGGAAGTGCAAAAATGGCTGCCATCCTGAAGCCAAACAATGGGAAAAAGTCTGAAGATGGGATGGCCCCTGGTTTGGGATACTACTCTACTTAACATTGGCGCCGTCCACCCACCCGATCTCTTAAAGACGTCACTACCAGTGGGTGGCGAGTAGGTGGCGCCGCTACAGCGGCAGAATCCCCCAAACAGCGCATTGATTCAGGTCTCGATAGGTGTTACCTGTTTCGTTTGGGGTAGAGACGTTGGCCAAGTGGGGACCGGGACAGAAAAAAATTTACAAGAATTTGGCGGGCGGCTAGTGGAGTCGATACATTGCCCAAAGAATCAGCATCGCTGTTCAGGAAGCAACGCCGCCAGCATTTTGGGCACGTTGCCGGACGATAAGTAGGTATCGATTAAATTATATAGGTAATTTTCATATACAGCCAATACCCGTATGTTCATATTTATTTAGCTTAGTTATTCATTTATTAATGTTTTCATGTAATGTACCAGACAGATGTTAAAGATGTCTTATAGACTAGATACATGTGCCCTGTGAGGGCGCTACACAAGTGTCGAGTGGCGTTAGTTTTTTCCTAGTCACTTGATTATTTAATGAATATATTTGTCAATTTCAATTAATTATTAGTCATAGATTGCATTTGGTTTTTAATGTTTTGAATTTATTACATAGGTAATATATTAATGAATATACTTATAATGTTGTCTGTTGTGTCAGTAATTTTCTTTCCTTCTTTCAGAGCCTCTGGACGGCAATTTACGAACCTACTTCTTTCTAATCTCACGATGTGACCAGATTACTTAGGTAGGTACCTACCTATATTATTATACTCCCATCTATGCAGATACAGACTGCAGTGCAGAGCACCGGGAGACGAAAATAAATTTCAAAACCATTAACAAACTTTTTATGTATTCAAAATATTTTACCACAGCCGAGGCTTGAGCTTGGGACCTGCGGCGAAATATTTTGAATATCGTGCAAACAAAAATTCTATCAATTGACAATAAGTATTTTGAATAGCGCCATCTAACGTACTATATGTAAACATATACAGTAAAACGTTTAGTAGGCCTAATTAAAGTATTGCTACTCGACACTAGGTGGCAGACAAATACGACGCTCTACACGATCAACCCAAAAATGAAGTACGTATCAGGCGTATCAAGCACTGATCAAGCTTCATAAAATTCATAGACAAACACAGATCGACTGAGATGTCAATGTCACTGTCAGTAAAAAAGTCATGTCAACGTATGCTATCTTTTTCAATAATTCCCAATTCCATTATTTCCAGCAGCTGCGGTTGCAGATTGCTGTATTAAATTAAATTAATATATATGATTTATTTTGCTGTGAGCACTGTGTGCAGTAGCTAACTCTATTAGCAATTGAACTATATATATAGTTTTCATACGAAATGGAAAACCTTTCAATCGGTAAGTTGTGTTAAAAATTATAACCTATTTGAACACACGTATGCAGTTAATTACTGTCGTCGCTAAACATATTGAATAATTTTAGCCGAGATTTACACATCTGACAAGCGTGGAAACGATGAAAGTGGTGATGGAACAGAGCAGAAGCCCTTTAAGACTATTCTGCAGGCAATGCGACACGCTGGAAAAGAACCCTTTCCTACTATTTATGTAGACGCTAAGGAGGAAGGAAAAGTGTACGATGTAGCTGCTAAGTCTCAACTCAAGAAGATTCAGAAAATATGGTTGAGGGAGTCGCACAAAGCAGCGGACAAGGCGAAGGCGGAAGAAGAGTCTAACCAGAAACGAGAACAGAACTTGGATGAAGCCAAAAAGATCATAATCAAAGAGGACCCTACTCTGCCGAAAGCTAAAATCGTCAAAATCTGTGAAAGTAAGTCTTCAATCATAAAATCGTCTTGCTGATGCTGGTTACATAGAATTAAAATACCCATACATATACACATAGTATTAAAAGTTCTAGGTGGCACTGCAATTCTTATGGGCAGGCGTGGTGCTTAACATCAGGCAAACGACTTGATCGGCTTATCACTTGATCACATAAAAAAATGAATTAAATACATAGTTATGGCTTGGAGTGATTTTTCCAGATTTCTGTTGTAGAGGCATAATGGATATCAATGAGTGCACACAGCTATTTATATTATACATTTATTTTAATAATCTACTTCTGATAGTGGGAGTACAAAATGAGTTTGTTCTAAAGAAAGTGGATGATGCAATAATTATTGGCTATTGCTTCACCGTGTTAAATCTTTGCATGTGTGATGTGGAGAAAGATAATATATTAATACCAAAATATAAGTACGTACATACCAGGAGTACCAAGTTATAAATTGCAATGGCAACATGATACCAAAAACTTTTTATATGATAAATTATTATCAACAATTACAATGTAAAAGTAATTAACATTTTGGTGTTTTTCAATCATGAACAACAAATATCAAGCTTTTTATCTTACAATTAACAGCTGAACAACATCGTGGTGAGCGAATCTGTGTCCGAGGCTGGGTTCACCGATTGCGTAGACAAGGTCGTGCTCTAACCTTCCTGACTCTTCGAGACGGCACAGGCTATCTGCAATGTGTCTTACATGGAGTCCTCTGCCAGACTTATGATGCACTTGTCTTGTCAACTGAGTCTTCCGTCGCACTTTATGGAAAACTTGAAGTTGTGCCTGAAGGAAAGACGGTATGTTAAACAAACCTATTGCAATACAAATCTTGCACAAAAGTAGTTAAATATGGCATGGATAGTTAATTCAGATGCAATATTAAGTATCTATTGCATAAAGTGTAGGACTGGATGAGAAGAGCCGAAGACCGGGCTCAATGGCGTTCATTGGGAGAGGCCTATGTCCAGCAGTGGACGACTACAGGCTTATGATGATGATGATGATGATGATTGCATAAAGTGAAGAAGTCCTTACTGCACCACATTATAAAATATTTTCACTAGCATTTGAAGGTTTATTTTTGTATAGTAGTATAGACCGTCAGAAGAGGACTTTTGTATTACCATAAGTTAGATTTGCTTATGTAGTCTCAGCGATTGCCGAGATTCTTGGTGATTTTTGACCGAGAATCTCGGCAACCTAGACCGAAATCTCAAGTTTACTCATAACTATTCTTAGTAGTCTTTATTCTTCTAATGTGATTTAACATACTCTAAACACCGTGATGCCTTAATTAAATAAAAAATTGTTAAGTTTTGGAAATTATTGGAAGCCAAAATATTCCTTATAAAATATAAGAAGGACATCTTAATTTTCTGAAACCTGGTCAGAGTTATTCCGACACAATCATAACATGCGTGTAGCCGTTTTATATTAAAAATAAAAAAAAACTTTATTTAAATTAGACATCTCGGGTGAACAAATGCCTGAGTGTGCCTATGTGCCTAATTCTGCTTAACAGCTGGAAATCACCAGATAGAATTTGTATGAACCGTCATCGTGGCTTGGATCTCAAGTGGTTAAATAAATAATGTGATGTGATACCAGGCTCCAGGTGGCCACGAGCTGACAGCTGACTACTGGCAGCTGATCGGGCTGGCCCCGCCCGGCGGTGCTGACGCCATTCTCAATGAAGAGGCCCTGGTAGATGTGCAGTTGGACAACAGGTGAGCGGTGACAGGCCTAGCGCACTCCGCACTGTAGGTACGAAGCTAGCCGGACACCGACGGCGGGTCGCGCGTCGTTACACGTGCCGCGTCAGAAGAGATAAGAGCTATGCGATAGAAAAAGAGGCGCTCTGTAGGTTAATATGACTAGTAGGTATGTAGCGCTACGCGAGCTGAATTGAATTTTATTGCGTCATAGCAAGATTCGCTATTTGTTTAAATTTCTTTGCGAAGTGATGCTTCTGTCCCTTAGTATTCTGTGGCGGTGATTCTATTTACAGTCAGTATTTATAATAAGTATATATATGTATTCAATTCATATTCATATATGTATTCAAGAAGTGTAAGTGTGGCTCAGTGGGAGCATGTGCGACTTTCGATCTGACGCACCAGAGTTCAAATCGCGTTGGCCCTGCACCACTGACTTAAGTTATGTGCGGATTTAACTCACTCTATTATCTAGTTTCGTCATGATGTTTTCGATGAAAGAATATATCATAAGAAAACTGGCAGGTCAAAGAATTAATCACAAAAATGTGATATCTACCAACCCGCACTGGGCCAGCGTGGTGGATTCAGGTCCATACTCTCTATGAGAGAAGGCCCGTGTCCCAACAGTGGGAACGTGATGGGCTGATTATGATGATGTTTTCAATTTCATATTCAAACCTAATGCCACAAACGTGTCACATAAATATTTTAATATAAATTATATGTATGTTAGTTCTAAGGTATATATTTATATGGGCCGTAGAATAAGTAAATAACATCTGTAACTTATTTTAATGTTGACTGAAATAAAGATTAAATAAATAATGGTCTGGCCGACAAGCAAGCATTTTAAGCTAGATTTAAAGCTGGGCAAACTTGTAGCTGCGACGTCACAGAACTAACAGTGCACACCTTGTCCCGATATGTTGACTTATTAATAAAACTGTTTAAAAATAAAACCGTTTAAAAATAAAACCGTTTAAATAAAACCGTTTAAAAATAAAACCGTTTAAAAATAAAACCGTTTAAAATAAAACCGTTTAAAAATAAAACCGTTCAATAATGATCTTTTTTCGCCGAAGGCACATTATGATCCGCGGCGAGAACACGTCGAAGGTGCTGCGCGCGCGCGCCGCCGTGACGCGCGCCTTCCGCGAGCACTTCGCGGCGCGCCGCTACACCGAGGTGACGCCGCCCACCCTCGTGCAGACGCAGTGCGAGGGAGGCTCCACGCTCTTCAAGTTCAGTTACTTCGGGTGAGTCGCGTCTGCCGCAGCAGGGGCCCCGGTCGGTGGAACTTCCGTCATAAACTAAATAAATCAACAGCAAACATAACAGCTAATTGTCTCAGGGTGACGAGCGCAGTGCAGCGCCGCGCAGGATTTTGCAAAACAAAGTTCTGGGTGGTGCTGTTATTGTTATGGGCTGGCGTATTGCTTACCATCAGGCAAACGACCAGCTCGTCTCGTCATTCAGTTTCATAAAAAAAAAATACAGTTCATTGTATAACAAAAAAAACCGACTTAAACTCTGATGTATCTTCGAAGTTCAAGGTCGAATATCGATGAAATGTATATGGGACCACACTGAAGCTATAGTGAACCCAACGCAAAAAGAATTTTCCAAATTTGTTTTTAAATGACGGAGTTCCTTTTATTGAAGTCTGTTAAAAATAAATTACCAAAGGAGGTTCTCAATTCGGTTGTATTTTTTTCAGAACTTCGTAATTTATAAACTGATATGAAAAAATTGCTGTTTTCGGTGTTGCGTTAGGTTCAGTATATGGTCCCATATAAATTTCATCAATATTCATAATTAATTTATTTGTTGCATTCTTGCACATTAATGTTTCATATAATATAGGTAGGTCTTACATAACATGGTAGGTTGGTACATGAGCCTTGTAAGGGCGTTTGCAATTCAGTGCAAGAAGTACATTTAGTCATATTCATTTATTTAAGTCAGTATACAAAACTCAAACAAAAAAATGACTCAATTCCGTGACACTTGTCAGTGTCACGGAATTGAGTCATTTTTTTCATTCGTTTGCATGTGCCTAAGATTTAGTATAGTATTAGATTTACCGAAAAAAGTTGTACTTCCAAAACAGAATGCATCCTTTTCTACTTATCACAAAAGTTACTTGAAATAAAAGAGACCACTATAGTTGCCCAATACCCAAAAAATACCCAATTGTCTCCACTTTGTCTATATTTACTTACTTGTCAAATGATTATACATATATTGTACATTAGCGATGTCCTATTTTCATACCGATAAAACGTTTCGACCTCCGGTCTTAAGAAAATGTTCAAAATTTTTTTGTAAGACCGGAGGTGAAAAGTTCTCGTGTAGTTTTGAAGGAAGGGACTTGTTACGATGAACTGATTGTATGCTTGGAAGTAGTGTATGCTTTATTAACACTTTAGACTATCTCGTTTTTCGTTCGCGCTAGATAAAGCATACTTTAGCTATTTCACACCAGCCGACCTACATTCCGGTCCACGATCAAAAGTTTGTTTAGTTGATCGGGTGTTTAGTTTGTGGTTTCCTTTTGATTTCTCGTCCGACGCGTGCATGATACAAACGCATTGTATCATGCATGCGTCGGGCGAGAAATATAATATGATACACCCAGTAGGTATCACATAGAGGTGCATCAGGCAAGTCGCGTCCACACCGACTACAACTGTGCACCGCGCAAGTTCGAGCGGTTCTGGATGGGCCGGTGTGGACCCGGCTATTGACTTTTAGACTGCTGGAACGGAATAAATTAATAACGCACACTCTTTCACAATACGTTGAATTTATTTATTTACTGTATACGCTAGTGGCGACATCTAACATCTAACCAATAAGAACGCTAAGTATGCTTTTAAGATTGCATGACATACAATACAATAAAGAATAATTTCATTATTATTTATGATTATTTTAATTATTAATTACAGCGAGCACTACTATCAGTATTAACTAGGTATAGGTTGCGAAGCTCATCTTATAAGTCTCCGCTTCACAGGTATTTTCTGCAAACAAAAGAATATACTTATAAAAAAGAATATACAAAAGAATACACTAAATAAATGTTCAAATAATTTCTTACAGTTGATTGAATTTTATTTATTATGTCAAGCAACCCAAGCTTAACATACTGCAATTGAGCTGAATTACATTTTCCAATACTTAAGTCCAAAGATATTTAATGTTAGAAGTTAGTAGAGGGGGAGCCCCGCTCTTGTTCTTTTTGACCTCTGCATGTTTTTTATCCATGCGTTTCGCAATTCTGCTAACACCGGGAACCTAAAACAAGAACAAGAACCTAAGTATTCTAAATATATTTAACATAATTAATTAGCTACAAGTATACATTTTATAAAAAAAAACGACTTCAATGTATCTTCGAAGTCCAAGGTCATATACATATCGATGAAATTTATATGGAACCACTTCATCGCTATACTAATCCTCACTAAACACAACGCAAAAAGAAATTTCCAAATCAGTTTATATATGACGGAGTTCTGAGGTAACAAACATATTATTAAAAAAAACAATCAAATAGATAACCTCCAACTTTTTTAAGTCGGTTAAAAATGAAAAATATAGACTGTGAAATTAACTAGAACATATTCAAGTGTGCCACTTGAATAAATTATGTTCTATTATCATATCTATATTCATACTATGGTTGTGAATTTTACCACATCACTAGACGAGTACATGAAATGCCAAACACGTCGATCGGTATGCAAAAATCCGTGTTTATTTAGATATGGGAATTCTTCTGCTCGTCATGTGAAGCTAAAATAGCACCTAGTGTAACTTACATACTTTTCAAACGTACGAGAAGGCTAGCACATACAAATATTCGCATTAGGAGGTGAAATACACAAATCAGACTTACCGATGAAATGTTATAGCCCTTGGTTTATGCTTTAAATCACTGACGTGGCTCTTGCAGCCTATCACAACACACGCCATGGTTCATTTACTTGTTGTTTATTGCTTGATATAATGTTTTTCCCGCAAAATTCCTTGGAAAACACCAAAACCACTGCACACAATAAAATACCAGCTGGTATCGACCAAACATCACCAAACGTCACACCCGTTGGCTGGTGGCCCGCAGGGTTTAAAGATGGTGCCATGCGCATAATGCTTTCTCTTTTTAACACATGCAAACGGCCTTTTGAGAAAAAAGAAATGTGTATATGTTTAATTGTTCATCTTTTTGTTTTACGTCTAATTATATAATACGTCTTTGGCATGTGCAATCATGTGCATCATAATGTGCTTGTCAGTTTTGAATTCATCTACGGAATAAAAACATTTTTTAATTAGGCTTAAGTTTTCTGTAGCATACGTAGTATCTAGTTTAGTTTTTTAGGTATTCAGGGATTTTGTTTCGTTTTATTCGAGCTTGTACTTCGAAGATACATTATTTTTTTTGTTATAATATGTATTATATAAGCATGCATATAATTCCAGCGAGCAAGCGTACCTGACGCAAAGTTCCCAGCTGTACCTCGAGACGTGCCTGCCGGCGCTGGGCGACGTGTATTGCATCGCGCAGTCCTACCGCGCCGAGCAGTCGCGGACCAGGAGGCATCTCGCCGAGTGAGTATGCACACTACTACACCAGTCAGAGACAACGAGAGTTGCAGACTTACTTAGAGTTAGAGAGACACAAATACGCGTTAGAGACATGAACGTGTGTTAAATAAGTTTTTTGTTGAAAAATATTCTTTCAAAACAAGCTTTTAACAAATTTGTAATCGGAACCGCAAACAGAGTACACTAGTAGTTTACGATTATCCGTCAAGTAGTTCCATTGCCCATCTTCCGTCTCCATCATCAGATCAGCTGGCTGTCACCATAATATTGTATTGTCATCGGACTTTGACAAGTATGCAAAATTTCAACTCCGTAGGATAAGAGGGAGTGGAGAACCACTTCTAATCTACATTGATTACATAATAGGGGATCGATCAGTAATCGAGAAACAAAACTCAAATATAGTTAGAACGAATGTTCGTTGAACCAGAAAGATCATTCAATCAATATTTTTGTGAAATAATAATGATTTATATTTTTAAATCAATAAATAAAATCTAAAAATTCTGACATTTTTATTCTGTTCTCCATCTCAAACGAAACAACAATCACAGCGCATGACGTCATTTGTAGGCAAATGCCGTGAGTCAAGCTTGTGTTTAATTTACGTTTTTGCTTTTCATAAAATGTATTTTTGCTAATTTTTTCGTTCCATTTCTACAATATAGTCCCCAAACTTCACAAAACGTATTTAAATCCCTTCGCAAGTTTTATTTTGAAGACTTTGTCGTTTTCTACCTTCATATGACGTCATAAGTTTTGAGGTAACCTTTTGCGCGGCAATATGTGAAACATAATATTTAAACATAGTTTTAGATACTTTCAGAGCGTTATTTAATTAAAATAGTATTTTTCATGGCTATATATATTAATTGTAGTTAATATAAAACACTTTCTGAAAAGTTTTCCGATCCCCTATTGTTGTTAAATAATAATGTCAGTCATATATCAATTGTCATATAATGAATACTAAATTTACAAAATTAATTAGATAATATTCAATGTCAAATACATGTATACAATATAGTCAGTGTAAATTTATTGTCAAAAACAACAAAAAAAAAGTTTAAGTTGCTTAGGTGGGCACAGGGCCTTAGGAAGAGAGAGATAGAATGTACAATATTGTACATGTATGCTTGCTAACCAATTAATCATCTTCTGACTACAGATACAGCCACGTTGAAGCGGAGTGTCCTTTCATAACGTTCGAGGAGCTACTCGATCGTTTGGAGGATTTGGTCGTGGATGTGGTGGAAAAGGTTCTGGCATCACCCGAGGGTCACCTAGTTCATGAGCTTAACCCTGACTTTAAGGTAAACCATGGTTACTTTTACATTTTGTTCATTCAGTCACTTAATTGGTATTCTGCATACATAACATTTAAATAATTAGGAAGAAGAAAAATGATATTGCTCAGGCAGGGATCGAACCATAGTGCGACGATATACGTAGGGTTGCTGGTAGCGACTAGAGTAGGAAAGCCGAAGATCGGGCTCAGTGGCGTGCTATGGGAGAGGCCTATGTCCAGCAGTGGACTGATGTAGGCTGATGATGATGATGATGAAGGATCGAACGTGCATCTTCGGAATACCGTCCCGACGCCTTACATTGACGACAAATGACGTAGAATCGTCTTCGTGGGACGATATAAGAACTATAGAAGGAATTTGGTTGCTCAAGCAGTTGGCTCGGTAGCCCAGTGGTTAAGGTGTTGAGACGGTATTCCAAAGACGCAGGTTCGATCCCCGCCTGAGCATTATCATTTTTCTTCTTCCTATTTAAAATCTTAGGATTTTCGCTTAACATGCGCTAATGCATCCAATATTAATAATTTCTAATACATGTCAAAACAGCAGAGTAATTTTTTTATTGCTGTTCAAATTTAAATAATAGAAATTCGTTTAGAGATTTTATATGAGACCCATTTGGTCGTAGGTCATTTTGCACAAATGAGACGACCACAATGTTCATAACTCCAAAAACAGAAGTCAAGAAAAAAGACTTAAAAACTACTATTTTCATACAGTTTAATAATGGTCAATGAGGTATCAATAACTCAGAATTAGACTCAGGAGTTCAGTGCACGCCAATCTTATAGACGATACATGAGAACTACTAATTTCGAAGATGTTATAATTAAATGTCCAAATTGGAAATCACCTTTCCATATACGAGAAAGTTTAGACTTAGGAAATCAGGGGATTACTACAGCGCCACCTGGTACATAAGAAACATAACATTGTAAAATCCCAAAAAATTGTAACAAAATCTCTAAAAAAAAATGCCCCTCAGTTTCTTGTCGTATCTTCTGAGTAGTGGTTCTTTTTCCGATACGGTGGTAGAGTCATTGTGATAATTTGACGTTCATAAGTGCGTCTGTGATGCCAAAATGATTAAAGAGATTTTGATTTGATTTGATTTGACCTTTCATAGGATGTATCACAAATAAATAGGTAATTAAATTGTTGATTGCATGTTATGTTATAATCTAGAATAAATAATAAAATTAATAATGTTGCACACCCAGATAGGGTAGATTGTACAGGAACTAATTTATGTTTATGTAACACCCATCAAACCTATGATCTGGTAACAATAAATATTTCATTTCATTTCAAATTATTTGCAGAAACCTCAGAAGCCGTTCAAACGCATGGCGTACCCTGAAGCTATCGAGTACCTCCGCGAACACAACATCACCAAGGAGGATGGGTCTTTCTATGAGTTCGGAGAGGTGAGCATTCAGTTGGCCAAATAACTTTCGCAGTAGCCTATTCGTATTATATATGGGGGCATTTCTAGTCATAGTCATAAGATAAATAGCCAGAATAAATGCACTTTAATACAAATCAAGTAAAATGCGTTAAAACTGTAATTTAAAATATCTTGATTTTGGAAAAAAAAAGGTATGCATGTCTACCCATTTCTTTCAATCTGAGTATGGAACTCAGATTGAAGTCAAGGCTTTCAAAAGAAATGCGAAAACTGACTCTACCAGTGCTTCGGAAATACGCCTGGTTGTACGAGCGCGGCAAGAAGCATCTTTAACTTCAAGAATTATGTGGTCCTAGGAGGAAGCGCGTCGTGCTATGATTTTTAAATCAGGCGTTTTTGTTACTCTTTTGAATTTGTGCAATGTCAGTTACTTGCCCTCATACTTCACCTTCATACTGTGAAGTACAATTTATTAAAATTAAATCTTGTATTGCGATCTTGGAGTTTTTCTGGCACCAGTATATCCTCTAAAGATATATGTAACACCGCTAAAGAAGAGTATTGAAGAAGTGTCTTGAGGATGGATGAAAAAACTTCTACTGTCCAGAGAATGGTGTTTATTCGATATAAAATGACAACATATGTAAAAACGTAATTCGGCTATATCGATATAAAAATGTCGTATAATGACGAGAAGTAGGCTGCGGTTTGCGACCGTATACGTAGGCTTCGATCTCGCGCCGACTTCACACCTTTGGTGGTGCATCTGTCTTCGTGTAGATGCCGCTAGCAGCCTGAACATGGTCCCGGCCTTGGAATCAACAGGTTCCAACAGGATTAGCAGGCTTGCACGGAGTCATGGTGTCATCAGGTTCAGCATAGGGATCTGGTAGCGGACAAATCTTGGAGAAGGCTCTGCGTGTGATGCCAGATGTAGTGAGAAGATCAGCGACTCTTGATATGCCGTCAGCTCCAGGAAAGATTCGTATGACCCTGCCTAGTTTCCATTTGAGTGGAGGCAAGTTTTCGTCTTTGATGAGAGCGAGTTGATTGAGTTGAACGTCGCTCTGGTGAATCTTCCACTTGGTGCGTGTTTGTAGCTCTGACACGTATTCTTTAGACCATCGCTTCCAAAAGTTCTGCCTCATCTGCTCGATCACGTCGTAGCGCAGCAGGCGGTGACTAGGCGTAGCAGTCAGATCTATGCAGGCTGGTGCGGTCAGTGGCCGGCCGATGAGGAAATGAGCGGGGGTGAGGGGGAGAAGGTCGTTAGGATCTGAGGACAGAGCGGTTAACGGACGAGAGTTCAGGATAGCCTCGACCTGTGCTAATATAGTGCTGAACTCTTCATATGTAAGATTAGCGCACCCTACCACGCGTCGCAAATGATATTTACAGGATTTAACTCCTGCCTCCCACAAACCACCAAAATGAGGAGCGTATGGTGGAATGAAGCTAAATTTAATTTTATTATTTGAAGCAAAATCTATTATGTCTTCACTACTGTTGTCAATGAACGAAAGCAGTTCTCTTTCGACCCCGACCAGATTTTTTCCATTATCTGACATGATCTCGACCGGTTTTCCTCGGCGAGATATAAAACGTTTTAAAGCAAGTAGGTAATCCTTAGTTGAAAGGCTCGTGACTAACTCTAAATGTACGGAACGTGTGCATAAGCAGATAAATAAACAAATGTATCCCTTAACAAGATTGGCTCCCCTACCTCTACGATTCAAAATCATCACTGGCCCGGCATAATCAACACCGCAACGCATGAACGGGAATCCGAAGTCCAACCGTGCTGCCGGCAGGTTACCCATTAACGGTTGTAGGGTTTTGCCCTTGATACGCGTGCACGTGACACAGGAGTGAACAGTCTTTCTGGCTAAGTTGCGACCTCCGAGAGGCCACCAGGCTTCACGCACATGAGCCAGTAACGATTGTGGTCCGCCGTGCAATAATTGTTTGTGTTCATGTTGGAATAATAACACGGTGAATCTATGTTTACTGCACAAAAGCACTGGGTGTTTTTTATTATAATTAAATTGAGTAGAATTGTCCAATCTCCCACCAACGCGTATTAATTTGTTATTGTCTAGGAAAACAGTAAGACCGACTATTTTCTTCGACTTCACTATTGATTGTTTAATTAAATCGTTGCATTCATCGGGGAACGACTCCCGTTGCGCGAGTCGTGCAAGTAGTACGACGGAGGCGTCTAGCTCGTCAACCGACAACGAACCGGTTTTACGATCTTGCTTGCCAGATTGAACGTTGCCTACGAATCGCAATACATAAGCAACAGCGCGCTGCAATCGATTGAATGATGAAAATCTATTGAAATCAACTAAATTATTATTAGTCCTATTATAAGAATTTTTACATAACATACTCATGCTTTGAGTCTTTATTTCGGGCAATTGATAGGTATTCGGAAGGTCGTACGAATAACTTATCTCATGGTCCCTTAAAAATTCTGGGCCGTACCACCACATGTCCTGGTCTTTGAGCTCGTTCAGAGTGAGACCGCGCGAGACAATATCAGCCGGGTTGTCTTTGCCCGGTACATGATACCATGGTGCATCACTAGTAAGCTCGTTTATTTGCGACACTCGATTTTGGACGAACGTTTTTAAATGATGAGGCGACGTCCTAACCCAGCCCATCACAATGGTAGAATCAGTCCAGAACACTACCTTGGTGAACGTCAATCTAAGTGACCTACTTATTTTATTGTACAGCCGCGCGCCGAGTAACGCCCCGCATAGCTCAAGTCGCGGTATAGTGCATATGCTTTTGACCGGTGCGACTTTACTTTTGGCACATAACAATTTAGTTGTCACCGGCGAGGTATCGTTATACGTACGTATATAAGCGCAGGCGCCGTACGCATCTTGCGATGCGTCCGTGAAAATATGCAGCTCACAATATTGTGTGTATTCACTCAATACATAACGAGAAATACGTATATCACCTAACATAGACAAAGATTGTAAGAATCGATCCCACGAAAATTTTATACTATCAGGAACCGTATCGTCCCAATCGATTTTTGCTAACCATAATTTTTGAAGCATGATCTTAGCTAAAATTATGGTGGGGGCAAGGATTCCCAACGGATCATGAATTTGAGATATAACAGACATTATACAACGTTTTGTGACGTAGGATTTGTTTTCTAGTTTGGTAGTGAAATGAAGCTCATCACTATTGACTTGCCAACCTAGCCCGAGAGTTTTATTTTGGCAATGTTCTCCAATTCCTAATTCTTTATATGTGTTTATGTTTACGTCAGCATTGAATGTCCACTTCCGTAAATGAAAGCAGGCTGATTTTAAGACGCGTGCCGTTTTTGCGCATATAGCCGATAAGACCTCCGGGTCATTTTCGCCGGTTATCAGATCGTCGACGAAAAAATCTTCGTTTATTACTTTAGCTATGACCTCATCGTCCGTCTCCTGGGCCAGTTGACGTAGACATCGTAAGCTAAGCCAGGGGGCGGAAGCGGTCCCGTACGAAACAGTATTAAGTTGATAAATACCTAACTCATCCGACGAATTTTCTCGCCACAGTACAAGTTGTAGGCTGCGCTGGTCATCGTGAACTAATATTTGACGGTACATTTTTTCGACGTCAGCGCAGGCCACATATTTATACTGTCGGAAACGCAACAATATAGAAAAAATATCGTTTTGGAGAGGCGGGCCTATAAACTGTATATCGTTTAGCGACTTGTTCGAAGTAGTACTGGCACTTGCGTCGAACACTACGCGCAATTTTGTCGTAGTACTTTGTTCTCGAAACACCCCATGATGGGGGAGAAAATAATGTGGTCGTGGGTACTCATTTATAGGAGACATGTGTCCTAAGTTGATGTACTCACGCATAAATTCGCTGTACATATTTTTGTAACAAGGAGACCGGTCTAACTTGCGCTCTAACGATAGGAAACGCGACTTCGCCATCTCGTATGAGTCACCGAGCGAATCAGCTGACTCCTTCAACGGTATACGTACTGAAAACCTACCACTACTATCTCGCGTCGTGGTATTAATAAACAACTTTTCACATTTACGTTCATCTTCAGTGAGTATAGTGACCGGTTTTTCGACTTCCTCCAATTCCCAGAACTGGCGTAATTGCACCTCATCGCTGCGCGAGGTTTGAACAAAATGACATTGAACATTATTATGGTGATCCGAACTATTCGTAGAAATAGGACCAGAAATTAACCATCCTACCTTTGAGTTTTGTAGGTATGGCCCTTTGGATAATCGGATTCTATCTCCGTCTAACAAATCCCAGAAAACGTCCGCGCCTATCAAAAGATCGATTTCTGACGGCGAGTTAAAAGTGGGATCTGCAAGAACTACATTACCCGGAATACACAGCGAGTCGGTGTCGATGTGCCTCGACGGTATAACTGACGTAATGCACGGCAACACAAAACAACGAAGTTGTACCTGAAAGTTGCTTGTTTTTGATCGCATATTAACGTTGCATAATTTATTCGACTGTGAGACTAACTGTCCCACCCCCGATATACGTATAGTGGACTGTATATAAGATACGTTTAAACGTCTACATAACGCTTCCGAAATGAAACTATTTTGACTGCCGCTGTCAAGAAGCGCTCGGGCTGTTTGATAGCGGTTATTACTGTCCATGACCTCGATTAGGGCAGTGGATAATAACACCTGTGACATAGGCAATAAAGACGTGTCATCAATAATTGAAGTCACTTGCGTCCCGGAATTCAACGCACACGATACTATTGAAACCGGTTTCGTAACAGCTGATGACTGTGACTGATGCGCTCTCGCCGCTATCGTAGTAGGCATAGATGCATTATTGGAGTTATTACTGTCATGTAATAAACTATTGTGTTTCTCTTGGCACGACCTTGCACGACCCGTAAATGCACTCAGAAATAGGATGTTCTGCACGTAAACAATTACGACATAATGTCTTATCATTAATAAATTTAATTCGATCCACTACGGATAAATTGAGGAACTTTATACAAGCAAACAACGCATGATTTCCCCCACATAGTACACATACGCGTGATGATTTATCAGGTTTGCCGTTGTTACGTGTAGACACAAAACTATGCGTTTTATAAGTTTGAGCGGCATTCGTTTGTTTCTTATTATCAAACGCATTGTTAGGTCGTTGAACTGGCGCCTGTTTGGAGCTGTTATTCTGAATCATGTCGGCACGATTACGTAGGAAACTTAGTAAATCATCAAGTTTTATCTTGTTCTTTTGTAAATCCAACGACATCGAACCTTTATGGTTCTCCCATTCGCGTTCCGTGAAAGAATCAAGTTTCGACACTATTATATATATAACTAAAGTATCCCACGCGTCCGTGGGCTCGTCTAGGGATTTCAGCGCTCGTAAATTACGCAACACAACATCAATTAACTTTCGAATTTGCATCGGGGATTCTTTGTTAACTGGTTGTGCAGTAAACAGAGACTTCACATGATTATGAATTAAAAGTCGATTATTATGATATCTATTTTCTAGCAGTTCCCATGCGTGGGTGTAATTTGCGGCTGTGAACTCTAATGCACTAATAACTTGGAGTGCTGACCCAGTGAGCGAGGATTTTAGATAATGAAATTTTTGAATTGCATCTAGATCACTTCGCTTGTGAATCATAGATAAATACGAGTTCTTGTATTCGAGCCAATGATCATATGAACCGTCGAAAGAGGGAAGTTTAATTTCAGGTAATTTAATGGAAATAGGATTACTATGCTGCACACGCGAACACTTAGGACTGTCACCTTCATTTTTAACATTGACAACGTTAGTTAAACATTTGGCAACGGACATAATGTTGAAATATTGACTTTCAAATGTTTCTCTGTATTCTAGCTGTGTGGCTAATTCTTCTTCATTTAAATACTGCTCAATTTTATCCTGAATTATGTTGAAAGACTTGAATATACCTTCTACAGACTCAATACGTAAAACTAACTCTGCCTGTTGCCTTTCCGTTAAAGTTACATTTTCAAATTTAGTAATGTATTTCTCAAATAAAGTTAACCTTCCCTTGATAGAACCTCTTTGCTTTTTAAGGTCGGCTACACTCATACAACTACCAGCCTCACTATCATTATTATCACTCATTTTGATGGTTTATAAAGAAACAGAAGCCACTCACAGTTTATAATATCACCAGCGGAGCGCAGCACGGTGGGTACGAATAATGAACTGGCGTTGGAATACTGTAACTGTAAACACAACACTAATTAGCACAAGCCCGGAGAGGATGGGAAGAACAGGAACGACTGGCCTGACCTTTCCAGCTGATACCGGCAGGATACGATGATGTCGCTCGCTCGAAGATGTGGCTCGAAGCTGACCAATATTGAAGAAGTGTCTTGAGGATGGATGAAAAAACTTCTACTGTCCAGAGAATGGTGTTTATTCGATATAAAATGACAACATATGTAAAAACGTAATTCGGCTATATCGATATAAAAATGTCGTATAATGACGAGAAGTAGGCTGCGGTTTGCGACCGTATACGTAGGCTTCGATCTCGCGCCGACTTCACACCTTTGGTGGTGCATCTGTCTTCGTGTAGATGCCGCTAGCAGCCTGAACAAAGAGAACCAAGAAACTCTGCGGGGATGTTTCTTTTTTCAACTCTTTTAAAGTGTGTCAAAATATCACAATGAACAATTGAGTATAAATTAACAAAATATATGTTTGTGTATATTGACAATGTCTGTGCTTGTGGCGGAGTACTGGTCCAAAAAAATATAAAAAGCCAAAGGATCGACTCGCTAAGAAGACCAAAATGTACGCTAAGCTATGCGAGTTGCGCTGTACTATCGTACTGTAATGTTTCAGGACATCCCCGAGATGCCGGAGCGTAAGATGACCGACCAGATCGGCGTACCGATCCTTCTGACGCAGTTCCCGGCCGAGATCAAGTCGTTCTACATGCCGCGCTGCGCCGCCGACAAGCGCCTCACGGAGTCCGTCGACGTGCTCGTGCCCGGCGTCGGCGAGGTGGTGGGCGGCAGCATGAGGATATGGGACCACGAGGAACTCATGGCAGGTACGTCGCGAGGCGCTGGGCGGCAGCATGAGGATATGGGACCACGAGGAACTCATGGCAGGTACGTCGCGAGGCGCTGGGCGGCAGCATGAGGATATGGGACCACGAGGAACTCATGGCAGGTACGTCGCGAGGCGCTGGGCGGCAGCATGAGGATATGGGACCACGAGGAACTCATGGCAGGTACGTCGCGAGGCGCTGGGCGGCAGCATGAGGATATGGGACCACGAGGAACTCATGGCAGGTACGTCGCGAGGCGCTGGGCGGCAGCATGAGGATATGGGACCACGAGGAACTCATGGCAGGTACGTCGCGAGGCGCTGGGCGGCAGCATGAGGATATGGGACCACGAGGAACTCATGGCAGGTACGTCGCGAGGCGCTGGGCGGCAGCATGAGGATATGGGACCACGAGGAACTCATGGCAGGTACGTCGCGAGGCGCTGGGCGGCAGCATGAGGATATGGGACCACGAGGAACTCATGGCAGGTACGTCGCGAGGCGCTGGGCGGCAGCATGAGGATATGGGACCACGAGGAACTCATGGCAGGTACGTCGCGAGGCGCTGGGCGGCAGCATGAGGATATGGGACCACGAGGAACTCATGGCAGGTACGTCGCGAGGCGCTGGGCGGCAGCATGAGGATATGGGACCACGAGGAACTCATGGCAGGTACGTCGCGAGGCGCTGGGCGGCAGCATGAGGATATGGGACCACGAGGAACTCATGGCAGGTACGTCGCGAGGCGCTGGGCGGCAGCATGAGGATATGGGACCACGAGGAACTCATGGCAGGTACGTCGCGAGGCGCTGGGCGGCAGCATGAGGATATGGGACCACGAGGAACTCATGGCAGGTACGTCGCGAGGCGCTGGGCGGCAGCATGAGGATATGGGACCACGAGGAACTCATGGCAGGTACGTCGCGAGGCGCTGGGCGGCAGCATGAGGATATGGGACCACGAGGAACTCATGGCAGGTACGTCGCGAGGCGCTGGGCGGCAGCATGAGGATATGGGACCACGAGGAACTCATGGCAGGTACGTCGCGAGGCGTTGGGCGGCAGCATGAGGATATGGGACCACGAGGAACTCATGGCAGGTACGTCGCGAGGCGCTGGGCGGCAGCATGAGGATATGGGACCACGAGGAACTCATGGCAGGTGCGTCGCGAGGCGCTGGGCGGCAGCATGAAGATATGGGACCACGAGTAACTCATGACCACTATGTGTGTCTGTCTGTGGCACCGTAGCTCTTAAACGGGTGAACCGATCTAGATTCGGTTTTTTTTATTCAAATCCAGGTTTTCCTTTTTGTTCGTTGTGTCATTTTGTGTTTTCTTCACACGTTTTTTTTAATGTTAGATGTCCTCTATAGTTCTTATGGTAAACGGCCGCAGGGTACGCGCGGGAGGGCATCGACCCGACGCCGTACTACTGGTACACGGACCAGCGGCGGTTCGGTTCCGTGCCGCACGGCGGGTACGGACTCGGGCTGGAGCGGTTCCTGTGCTGGCTGCTCGCGCGACACCACGTGCGCGATGTCTGCCTCTACCCGCGCTTCCTCGAGCGCTGCACGCCCTAGGGCGTAAAGCAGCGTATTACATCTTGGCAGCCGCTATGTTGCGGCCTCAGCTAAGAACCATAGCTAAAGGATATAGGGGCTTCTCCCTATATCTTTATAACCAAGGGGATTGTCGCTTTAAAAATTTTACTCTTCTAGCAAACTTAATGTAAACTGGTTGTGTTTGAGCTTGGTGACGAGATGAAACAACCAGTGGCTGACATCTTTCCATCTCAACTTGTACCCCACCATTTTATTTGTCCATCCTCACCATTTTATTTGTCGCCGTCGCAGCGCTGTTGAATCCCTGTCGCGTCGCTGTCGTATCGTGCCAATGAGGAAGCGGCCTTATCTCATTTTTTTACGACCGTTATCACATGATCACAGATCCATGTTTTCCACCAACCAGCACAAAATATTAATTTCAAAATAAAAAAACGATCCCCTACAATTATATAATGTGTACCAGTTCTAAGCTTCAGCGTACAATAAGCCTAAAAGCGCTTAATTAAAAACTTTTTTTTGTACATAAAACTTTTATTGTTAAAAAAAGATCTATTACTTTTATCGTTTGGCTTATTTAATACTAAGTATATAATATTACACAATAGTTTTTTTACTGTAACTGCATATAGCTATTATTTTCAAACGTTCATGTTTAATTTATTCTTAGCATAAAATATAAATGTACCGATTTCTTTTTTGTATTAATTGTAAGTCATTGAAACGCACTATAGTTACATAGATTTATGCTCATGTTTTATTTTGCATTTAATTAATTAACAATAGACGGAATGTTGACATTCCAATTACATGCAGTTCACTGAATAAATACATATGAGGACTTTACGATGTTTTATTTGTAAACACAAGTTATTAAGCCTTTCAAAATATTTGCAGACAAATAATATGTAGTATGTAAGTAAGAGCGAGTGTGGCTCAGTGGGAGAATGTGCGACTTTCGATCCGACGTACCCAAGTTCGAATCCCGCTGGCCTCGCACCACTGACTTTAAGTTATGTGCGGATTTAACACTCGTTCTGAAAACGGAGAAGGAAAACATCGTGAGGAAACCGGCATGTCCAAGAATTAATCACAAAAATTCAAGGACATGTGACATCCACCAACCCGCACTGGGCCAGCGTGGTGGATTATGGCCCATTCTCTCTATGAGAGAAGGCCCGAGTCCCAGCAATGGGAACGTGATGGGCTGATGATGATGTAAGTAAAATTATTTTTGAAGTACATATATTCTACATTTTGTATTGTTGAGTATTATATAGAAAGGTCTTAAAAATATGGTGGAAATTATAAAAATATTAAATGACAAGACTTTGGCAGATATTTCATGTAAGGTCTAACCGCATTTTTCTAAAGTATCACAATAAAAAGTCTTATAAGGCAGGAGTTAAAGGAGCAAATGCTAAGGCAGACATCTAGAGCAGACTTGCACTTCACTTGCTCTGCTCTAGACTTCGACCCTGATTTACCTGGTTGAGGCGACTTGAGGTAAAACAAAATCCAAAATGGCTGTCGGGTGATTTAATTTCCATTTCACTGTCTATGCACTGTTCCGGCACTGGCCTCCATAATAATAATATATCATAGACCGGTTCCCAACCATTAAAAATTCACCTCAATAGCCCAATTATAAGTAATTTTTATATTTGCCATAATAGTCCTCGCACTTATCGGGGGCTGTCTTTGATTGCATCTTCTTAATGTTGCACTTAGAGACAGTCCCCGATAAGTGTTGCCCACTACATATCTAAATTAAATGCTCTAAGAGGCCTCTACGTGTTGGACTCATGTCTCCGCGCAAGCTTTCCAAAGGACCGGGTGTATAACCCGTGAGAAAGAGCGACATAATAATAATATGGACTGGGTTATGCAAGTACTATTGACCATCTCAAGACCAGTCCTGAAAAGGACCGTGGTTCAATAGGAAGTTGAGCTGAGAAAAAAAAATCTGGGAAATCTAATGGATAGAGTAGTTATTTGATACTTGAAAAGATATGAAAATATAGCCTCTTATTGGAGTTACTAAGTATAAAGGTAGGTACTGACTACAGCGGTTAAACACTTATTATTAGCAAGTTATTGACTAGATCAATAGACGTCTTCAAGGCAGCCACTCGGCGTCAGCGTCGAGCGAACGCGCGGAGCCGGCGCCGGGCGCTTCTGTGAGGTCCTCTTTACTGTTCGCTACCTTGTGGTACACAGTCTTACCCGCCTCTACTACGTATTCTACGCCGTCAGCTGAAAATAGTGATATACAAGTTAAAAAGTGATTTTAAGTATGTGGGTTCGAGCGGTTGTGCTACTTTAGATCGGACGCATCGGTGTTCGAATGTTCAGCTCTGCTAAGATCAGTCTGCTTTGATTAAACCACGTAATAGAGTGACGAGACCAGGGAAATCATTGAAATCGAAATCTTACACAGTAGGCGCACTTTGTCTGTAGATTCTCCGTTTCTCTGGTAAGTATGGTGGGCCCTTACTTTTTAGGTTTCAGCAGTGTCAACGCCCGTAATTAGCTGATGATGAAGGGTAGATAAACCAAATGCAAGGTCTGGTTATCGAAAAAGACGTGCAGCATGCAGTCTGCTTATTATGCCTATTGATACCGTCAGAATGGCTGGTCGCCTGTTGCGTCTGGCACTGAGTGTATGTTTAATAATTGCTACCAATTTGTTACCTTTCTTAAGTACGAAGTTCAAAGTTCTTATTTAATTTTGGCATCACAGACGCACTTATGAACTTAAATAATTAATGATTTCAGCTGATCTATTAAAATTAACATTTAGGTATTGTTGATCGCCTGCCAAATAAACATGGTAATGTAGTACTAAACATACCATAGTTATTACTGCACGCTATCGTCTTTAAAATGTTGTTTTCTTACCGTTACCGTCTAATCATTGCTTAGCGATAAGACCGCCTATTGTACTTATAGGAAATTATGTATTACTAACTATAATTCTGTTTTCTTTTTTTAAGTGCATTAAAGTGTTATCTAAACATTATTGCCGTCATACTTTAATCAGGCGCTTCTTTTCCAATCGGTTATATTTTTTAACCAATGTAGATACAAAGCTGAACTTAAATTGGTAAAAATAGCAAATATGAGAACTATATACTTCTGGAAATTCTTCGCCCTCCATGCTAAACAAAGTGGCCACCAGCCATCCAGATATCAGAATGGCTAGTCAACTTAGGTAATTTTTAAATTTCTCAGAATATATCATATGTAGCTATTATTTAAGACCGGTAACAAATTGGTAGCAATTCTCAAATATACACTCAATGCCAAACGCCACAGGCGACCAGCCTTTCTTACGGTAACCGCTCGTTTGATGACTGATCATAAACGTATTTCTGGGATAATTCCGTCATCTCTTCTCACCGATTGCGCCGCCGGTCTTGCGCACCGCCTCGCCGATGTTGTGCGACGAGAAGGTCTCTGGGTCGATGTTGATGTTGACGCCGTCGGCCTTCTCATGCTTGGGGCATTCGCTCTGGGTGATGATGGACAAGTCGTAAGGATCCACGCCGAACGAGGACAGCTTGGTTCGCATCTGTGAAATCGACAACGATTAAGTAACCCTTAACAAAAGGTCAGCTTATAACCATGGAGTAGGTACGTCTACGTGTGACCTTCGATGTATTTTATCATCAGCAGTTTGAAGACTTTGTGACCCGACCCGTCGATCTGATGGGTTCGATAACACGGACACCGGGGCCCCAATTCACTATGACAACTTGGCGATTCCTTGCTTCGAAATCACGTCGATTCCTTCATTAATAAACGACATCTCTATGACGCATTCATATATTTATATATATGATGCGTCTTTTACGCCGTAGCACGCTATAAACAATCCTTCCATCTCTTCAATGACCACGATGGCTCATTGGCCTATACTATTTTCTTCTGGGACCAACTCTACCCTTGTATACTGCATGAGAGCTTTGTGTTCGATGAAAATAGCAGTCTGTGTAGACACCTAGCTGGGTGTTCTTACCTTATCCACATACATCTTGTCCAAATCCTTAGACCTGGATAGAATAGTGGCGGAACGTCTGTGCGCAAACGCCAGCTTCTGGCAAGTAAAGATGGCGGCATAAGTTTGATAGTCAGTGGCCAACACTGTGAAGCTAGCTGATCCTGCGACACCTGCAAAGAAAGCATTGGCAGCTGGGTTTAGAAACTGGTACATAGTATCTTGTACTAGCACCAGAAGAGTCCATGCTGAGACATTAACATTGGACGGCACAATCCAAGACCACCACCAAGTTTTGGAAGAGTTATAGTAAAAACTTATTAATACTTATTACTTCCTTACTAAAATGAAGTCCTTTGCTTGTTAAAACGAACTGAATGATGTTAAACTCTTGTTAGTACAATATTAGTGTAGTGGAGTGGTAGGCTCTGGCCGTGGTTGTAATACCACCCACCGAACAAAGCCATGCCGTCAAGCGACCTAGTCGTGTTTCGGGATGATGTTCGGTGAACCATCGGGGAGACGGGTCTGAGCAGCCGCTCAACTGCCGCTTCTCTCTAGATCTATGTGCTCCATCTTAGGCCACATCATCGCTTCACATCAGGCGAGATAGTGGACAAACATGGATCTATTAAGCGTAAAAAAAAGGGTGATTTAAGTTAGTTTCTAGCTCGTGCTAGAAACAAACTTAAATCACACTTATATTTAGTAATCTGTGCTTATATCATAAATGCGAACGTTTGTATGTTTGTGTGTAAGTGTGTTTGTTACTTCTTCACGCTTTAACGGCTCAACGGATGTGAGTAAAATGCGGAATGGAGGTAGCTAAGAGTGTCTCGACTTTTACTCGTGAGTGTAGCCGGTTAGTAAATCAAATTATGAATAATACTCACGGTAGTTTTAATAATAAGATAGCTAATAGCCTGGATTTACACATAAGCTACTTTACTAATTATCCCGGGAAACCGCGGGGAGCAGATAGTATAATATAAAGCTTAGAAAAGGAGTGTTACTTACTCAAAGGGAATTTGACGATCATCTTCGCTTGAACGTAATAATCTGGGATAGTCAGTATTCCTGTGTATCTGGAAAGAGTGATTTTAATTTGAGCAAAGTCGCGGTAAACAAAATAATTATTTTTTAGAAAAAAACAAGAACCGACTTCTAGACTAACATAGAAATTTTTTTTTGTAATTTTTTTCAAAAAGTGCTAAATCAATTTTGATAAAATTTATATGGGATCACCTCTGAAGGAATGAGAGAATGGGATACGGTTGTCTTATGTATGTAGCGGTCTGTTCGCGTCCTGATATATGTCACGCTGTAAGCGTATTAAGCCAATTCAATAACTGTTTTTCTGATGTTCACTGGAAAGCAGCTAAACGCGTGTTGCGTTATCTTAAAGGTACAGTAGATTACTGCATTACCTATAAGAAAACTGGCTTATCTGTGACAGGTTTTGCTGATGCAGACTGGACTTCTAATGAAATCGATAGACGTTCTTATACGGGATATGTTTTCAAAATTGGGAATTCTATTACATGTTGGGAAAGTAGGAAACAGCGTACCGTTGCGTTATCGAGTACTGAGGCGGAGTACATGTTACTCTCCGATGCTTGTAAAGAAGCACTGTTTATAAAAACTTTCTTGCACGAATGTATATGTAGTAACATTGAAATAACTATTTTCAATGATAATCAGTCGGCCTTGAAATTGACTGAAAGTAGTATGTTTCATGGTAGGTCAAAACATATAGACATACGTCATCATTTCGTCCGGGAGGCGGTCAGCAATGGTGCAGTAAAATATAATTTTAGGATCACCTACCATCACCTACCTACCAAATAAAGAATCATCAAAATCAATTCATAATTGGCGGAGTAATCACGTAACAAACATACAAAATATTAAAAAAAAACATACCGTCGAATGGAGAACCTCCTTTTTGAAGTCGGTTAATAACTTAATGTACCTACCTACAAGTTATACATCTAAGTATATGATGTAGGTAATAAGTATGATCAAAGACAGGATCTTATAGGATATTACATATCTACATATAATATACATCTTCGTGACATAATAACGTAAGTTCACGAATGGCCAAGCTTTTTCCGTTGTGCATATTGTCTATTGGTGAGGAAGGCTGAGACTCAGAAGTCCATGTATACAGCAACGTCCATATATTTTTTCGTTATACCTCTCCCTCCAAGAACAAAGTGTCTTCGCCTTAATAGAGAAAATAAGGAAAGTGTTAATGGACACATTCTTAATATTAGTTAATCTATGAGTTAAAGTTAAATGTAAATTACTTATTAGCCTAATCAATTCGCTAGATTGTAATAAAAATGGGGATCATAATGACTATAAAACCATACTAAGGAAAAACAAAATACTGCACGTTTTCTGGAAGAGATCCGCTTTTAGGGACAAAACTCCATGGTTCATATAAAACGTGTCTAGGTATATTCGGAGAGGAAACAAGCTAAGTTCCCCTTACTTGTACTCATGCTTGAGAGGCGTGAGTCCCAGGATGAAGTGCTGCGAGATCTGTTCCAGCTGGTACTTCCCCGGCTCCACCGTCTTAGTGAAGTTGTAGGTGATGCAGTGCGACGCCGTCGACGTTTTCTGGATCGCGTACCAAACGCCGAGAAGCTGGAATTTGTACACAGTGGATGTCAGACGTTTTCTTTATATACTCGTATACTCTTTGTATTTAGATAGATTTATTTATTTATATCTATTTTTTTTGAAGCACATAGATATAGATCTAATGGAAGACGGCAGTTGAAGCGTCTGCTCAGACGCATCCCCCTGATGGTGTAATCAAGTAGGCGCTTAATGTCTTTAATCATTCGCGACCTCCATTATAGGATGATCAATGATCCTTATATGTTTTAACTTGAAGGATTGAAATTACAATAATTTTGCCTAATCGAGGTAAGTAGGTATAATAATAACGCCGAACAAACCCGTACATAGATCCTGGGCCCTAACTAGGATTCTCTGTAAGAACAGGAACTACGCGGACCATGGTCTCACAACACCCAGACACGAAACAAATGCTTGCGCTTATTTTCCTGTGCACAAACATTTGTCCCGTCGCGGAAATCGAACCCGCAGCCTCAGTGGTGTATGAGATTTGAGCGAACCTGCCCCACCACTACACCACAGAGATATCTAAGTACCGCTAGACTACCCTAAAAATGATGGGTAAGTTTTAATTAGTGAGTGGCGAGACATTTTATTTATGGAACTGAGTAATGAGCAGCAAAATTCGTTCGCCTGATGGTAAGCGCCACGCCTGCCCATAACAATTGCAGTTTCATAAACTTATATATAGAGATGAGGTGACTGACGAAGCAAGGTAAGTTGACTTATGTACATATCATCGGAACAATAGCCTTTTGTGTTGGTTAAACATGTTTGGAGTTTTGTTCGATTTTATTAAGCAAAAGATCGAATTGCCATTATACTTAGGTAGGTATATTAAAAACAGTGTCTTACGTGTCATCAAACGTATGTAGACTTATACCTATGTACCTATAAGTGAGTATACGTAGGTATCTCTTGATATAGATCCTTACCATACCTACTTGTTAAAATAACTGCGTATATTCTTTATATAGGAATCTATTCATAAGCTATATGTAAGCAGGAGGTATAGCAGCTATATATATAAGTCATCTTGTTATCAAATGTCGAGAGAGACAGGGTCGAGTTCGCTGTGTTTGTTATGAATAGTGGATCGGTAGCAGTCCGTTATCTTAGTTTATCGGTTATGGATTCCTATAAAGAACAATACAAATTTAAATAGTAGGTACCTATGTCAAATTAAATACCTACTTTTAATATTCATTGAGTTAGATTTTTCCGTCAGATACCTCTACGGCCCAAGCCCTATAAGCATACTTAATATGTACCAGTTTGATACAGTGATACAATATATATCTATTGTCTACACAGTTGAACCCATTACAATGGTCTCTTCAAGAACCAGTAGCTGACCAATTTATGACACCGGTAGTTTAATATAAACTTACTAACTAGGTAAGTCTTACAAAGAGGCTTTTTATGTGGCGTTCATTTTTAGATGAACTTATATATTCATGTCTTTTTTATATTCAATAACCTTGATCTCCACAACCTTTTGTTACCATACCATAAAACCTCATTCATAAAACCCACATCAGGCAGCCAGTCCACATTGTACAAACACTTTGTCCAAGAATAACTGGAAATGTTACTCATAAAAACTAACAGAAGTTCTGATCGGAGTGATGATGACGTACCTTGTTTATCTCGAAGCCAGGCATGGGCTCCACCTCCGGGCATGCACCGAGGTGGTACGTGTGGCTGAGGGCTCCGCCACACACCGCTAACAATACCCCGAAAACTAGCAACTTGTTCATTTTACGTGAGCACGCGTGCGCTCGCGTCGGTAGACTGAATCACACTGACCAGCGGGAGAGGAGTCGTGGGTTCATATAGATAAAGTGGAACAGTAGAGGGTATGGTAAAGTCGACCTCTAGAGTGAGCTGTCAACTTCTCGGAATTGTTTACTGTTACAGTTATGGCTAATTCGATTACGGTTTCGGTCTACCGGTAAAGTATTATTTGGTACTTAAATTATTACTTTTTATTTAACTTTCAATTACTTATTGATAACAGTGTGTAGCTAGGTAGTGCCATCACTAATATAATGTATATCCTGTAGTATTTAACCTACTAATGTTATGGATGGATGGATGTCGGTTACACAATAACGCAAAAACTACATCATATTAAAAAAAACTACTAAAGTGGTACTGAATTGATAGCAACATTTTTTTTTATTAAATAAATTAACGCCCAACGATCACATACATACATAGATCCTGACCCCTAACTAGGATTCCCTGTATCTTGGGAACCAGGAACAATGAGGACCATGGTCCCACAACACCCAGACACGAAACAAATGCTTGCGCTTTTTTTTCTGTGCATAAACATTTGTCCCGGCGTGGGAATCGAACCCGCAACCTCATTGATGTATAAGATTTGAGCCAATCTGCCCAACCACTACACCGCAGAGGCTGTAATTGCTATGTAGATATTTTTTCTCCTGGACAATCACGAGTGACACCGCGGGGCGCAGCTAGTATAGGAGGTATAGATATAGCTATAGATATAGCCATTATTCTCATTGAACTTTTAGTTGATAGATTGTCGGGGCAATGAACGAACTCTATCTATGTCTCCATTACCATTCAAGGGGGTTATCTAAATAGGCCGAAAATTAATTAGCGATACAAGAACAGAGAGAGCGAGTGTGGCTCAGTGGGAACACGTGTGACTTTCGATCCGACGCACCTGAGTTGGAATCCCGCTGGCCTCGCACCTCGCACCACTGACTTTTTTAATTTATGTGCGGATTTAACACTAGCTCTAAAAACATCGTGAGGAAACCGGCATGTCCAAGAATCAATCACAAAAATTCAAAGACTTGTGACATCCACCAACCCGCACTGGGCCAGCGTGGTGGATTATGGCCCATACTCTCTCTACGAGGGAAGGCCCGAGTCCCAGAAGTGGGAACGTAATGGGCTGATAGTGATGATACTGATGGTGACCATAATGATAATAGGGTCTAAGTATATATTCTTAAATGCCTAAGTAGATATACTTTGATACATATATAAACCATGTAAGGCTCAGTAAGTTCTACCTAAGGCTAAGAAGGTACTGGTACTGAAGGTACTTAAGTATAAAACATACTTAAGTACCTTCGGGGCAAGCGGGATTCGAACTCGGGTGCGTAGGATCGAAAGTCGCACGTACTCCCACTGAGCCACAATCGCTCTTTCGCTTATTATGGTCATTGACCACAATAAAATTATAGTTAAATTACTATTAATATTATTTATATATTATTCATAATTCAAAACAACTTTTTGTTACCTACACATTTAAGTTGAGTAAGTTAAATTCATCGGAATACTTGTTTCCTCAAGTCAAATACAATAAAAATAGAGTCAACATGTCAATGATACATGTTCATAATATATACTTATAAAATATATAAGCTACATAATTATGTCGACTTAGCAAGTCTATATGGGAGCGCTACGATCGCTACTACGCCCCGTAAGATTTTGAAGCGAAACTATAAAGTGCGTTATCGTTATGCGTAGCCGACATTGCGTGTGTAGCGTGCGTAGCGTGTGTAGCATATAACTACGTAGCTATGAGCGCGCGGCAAGCTGTTGCAAAATTTGCAAATACCCGTATGCTGAATTTATCACTGATTTCAGGTATAGGGGTCATTTGTTATGATTACTTACTTAGGTTACTAACTTGAACGAATAAAAAAACCGGCCAAATGCGAGTCGGACTCGTGCACGAAGGGTTCCGTACGATTATCTTAAAAACGGCAATAAAATCATGTCTGTTGTATGGGAGCCCCACTTAAATATTTTTTTACTCTGTTTTAATATTTGTTGTTATAGCAGCAACAGATATACATCATATGTGACAATTCCAACTGTCTAACTATCACGGTTCATGAGATACAGCCTGGTGACAGACGGACCGACAGACAGATGGACGGACAGCGGAGTCTTAGTAATACGGTCCCGTTTTACCCTTTGCGTACGGAACCCTAAAAAGGGAGACGCCTCGTTGCCAAATTCAAAAGTGAATGGCTATGCTGGTCCGCTCGTTCGTACACAAGCCTCACGCACACATTTACATCATGCTATGCCGATCGGCCGTCACATCGGCTTGACATCGGCCCTCCGTCCACTGAAACAAACATAACACCACCGCCATTGCTATGCTTAATTTGTTGCTTAGCGAAATTCCGCCCGCGTTCCAGGTTACTAACTATATTTTTTTTTTCAATCCGAAAGGTTGATGATCATGTTTTGGTAGTTGAGTAGGTATACATATAAGCAGCCGGTCGTAGCAAAGGCATGGATAAATTACTTTTTGTAGAAATGAGTCGTTTGATTGTTGAATGAGCAAAAGAAGTGCCATAGGCTAACTCTACCTTAAACCTTGTCTCTATGTGTATAGTACATAAAACCTTGGTATGTAGGTTTCTCGTATGCGAAAGGCCGTCTAGGTGGGTACCACCGCTTTGCCAGTTATTCAGCCGCCAAACAGTAGTGCGCAAGCATTACGGTGTTTCGGTTTGAAGGACATTGTAGCCATTGAAATTACTGGGCATTATGAGACTCAACAGCTAATTGTGCCAGGGTGACGAGGGCAGTGCAGCGCCGCGCTGGCGTATTGCTTAACATCAGGCAAACGACCAGCCCGTATCGTCATTCAGTTACATAATAAAAAAACATAAATAAAAACCTAGAACTACCTAAGTTCGAGTACTTCAAGTACTATGACTTGTTATGAAGATACCTATAAATAAATATTACAAGTACCTAGGTACTAGAACAGTTTCAGGAGACTGATAGTAGAAAAGAAAAAAAATAGCAAATTAGTAAAAAGATATCTACCTAATTACCTAATTCCCAGAAGAAGAAAACTAAAAGCTAATGAATCCAGAAGGTTCTGTAGAATCTAGAAGGCGGTAAAGGTAAATCGTTGTTTACGCGTTGACTGGTTCTAGATAAGCCTGTTAGTGCGTGAGTCATCGAAGCCGTAGTTAGTAGGGCAACCACCAATAGAAACTACACAGACTCAACTGTGATGGCGGTGAATCATTCTTCACAGAAAGATCGTGCGAACTTTAGCTTGACAAGCTACCATCTTGTTACCACTCTTTTTGTACTGGCCTCCTAGGTACTTGTCCTAACTTTGATTTTAATGTGATACATTCCTCTGTCTTTGTTTTTTAAGTATGCGCATGCGCCTCTAGACATGAAACAAAGAGATGAATTAACAAAATTGTTATACGTATCTCCTTACTTAGTATAGGCTATGAATATTACTGTTATGTAAATGAAGAATAATCGAAATATACTTTTTTACGCAATATCTTCAGTCTCGGAGAGCGCAATAATAAGTACCTACCTATGTGATAATTGGGGATGATAATGTATTTTCAAAGAATACTAAATAAACTAATGTAGACGTATCGTCACTCCAAGGGGTCACCCCACTCGGATCGTTAGCTAACAGCCCGTGAGACATAGCGTCCGTGACGCATTTGAGCTAACAACGACTTCCTGCAGTTATTGTGTTGCTCTGATAATACAAAATGATGATTAATAAACCGCGGCAGTAATGTTATGCATTTGTATATATTATAATATATACATAATTATTTACCTACTTAGTAAGTAGTAGTAGGGGTAGTAATAGGGGTAGACGAGTTCTAGAGTGAAAACCACGAATCGTCAAACGTAATGTAGGACTTTTTTTTAAACCCTTTTTTTTACGCTTAATTGATCTATGTTTGGCCACTATCTCGCCTGATGTGAAGCGATGATGTGGCCTAAGACGGAGCACATAGATCTAGAGAGAGATGGCAGTTGAGCGGCTGCTCAGACTCGTCTCCCCGATGGTTCACCGAACATCATCCCGAAACACGACTAGGTCGCTTGACGGCATGGCTTTGTTCGGTTTTACAACCACGGCCAGAGCCTACCACTCCAAAGCGCGTAAGCGGGTTTCATCACGATGTTTTCCTTCACCGTTTTAGAGCGAGCGTGCAAAAATAAGTCATTGGTGCAGGGCCGAGTCCGGATTTGAACCCGTCGGATCGAAAGGCGCACGAGTTCCCGCTAAGCCACACTCGCTCTAAAGGGACTTCCTGCGGCTAGATGGAATTATTATTTTTGCCTACCTACTTTTCCTATATCTGCGGTAGACTACCCCTGTAGGCCAGAAGTCTGATAAGACGTCGCACGTGTTGTGCAAAGTCTACGTTATTGAGCAATCAATGTCTCATCCAAGGAGATTATATGTTATACTTTCGTCATTGGTCTCATCAAAGATTATAATTATCGTCATGGGTTTCATCATCAAGTCCTAACAGTAAAAGTCCTTTGGATGTTCAAATACATCATTCAAGTAATCGCCACAAGGATGGAGTGCTGTTTTCAATGAAGACTTCTATTAACTAACTTTTTGCAGAAGTTTTACTTCGGCGTTGTCTCATACAATACAACCTCAGCACCCGTACCCATATCTCCCTCAAGCGACAATCGTATATCGTGTAGAGCTCAGATTATGGTGTAAAATCACTGCGACAATGTCTCATGATGCCATATATTGTCCCATTAAGTTTATCTCAACTTGTAGTTATCGTATTTTGGTGTAAATTAATTAGATTAATTCGATTTCTTGCCTGAATTGACAATAATTGGACCGCATCTCATTAGTTGCAGTGAAGCTATGCCTTAATTTGAGCTCAACACGATATACGATTGGCGCTTGAGGGGCATATGGGTAGGAGGGCTAAATTGAGAACCTCTTTTTAGATTTTAAACTTCAGCTACTCACCACCAGGGTGGCGCTTGTGCTGAGTTTAATTAAACCTCATTTGCCAAACTTTCTGCAGGAATTTGGTTTGGCTATTCGAAACTAGATGGCGCTGCTTTGCCATATTTTGCAGGAGTTTTGCTTCGGCGTTGTTTCATAATTATACAACCTCAAAATTCTAAACCTCCTTTTAGATATTAAATTTCAGCTACTCACCACCAGGGTGGCGCTAGTGCTGATTTAATAAAACCTCTTTTACCAAACTTTTTGCAGGAATTTTGTTTTGGCTATTCGAAACTAGATGGCGCTGCTTTGCTATATTTTGTAGAAGTTTTGCTTGGGTGTTGTCTCATACAATACAACCTCAGAAATAAAATCTCTTTTGCCAAACTTTTTGGCGAAATTTTGGTTTTGCTATTCCAAACTAGATGGCGCTGCTTTGCCATATTTTGCAGTTTTGTTTCGGCGTTGTTTCATACAATACAACCTCAGAATTGAAAACCTCCTTTTAGATATTTAGTTTCAGCTACTCAACACCAGGGTGGCGCTAGTGCTGAGTTGAATGAAACCTCTTTTGCAAACCTTTTTGCAGGAATTTTGTTTTGGCTAGTCGATACTAGATGGCGCTGCTTTGCCATTATACTACCTTGCTTAAATTTCTCTTTGATACTACACCGTTACTTAATTTTCTCTTTGATACTACCTCTTTAGACGTGTTCAAAGTTTTAGTTGAGTTTTATGTACATAAATAATAAGTCTACGAAACAACAAAAACAAGACGCTGGCAAATGCACAACGTTTCTTTTTAAACCATTTTAGCAAGACCTTCCAAGTATATAAGAGCGCGTACTACGAAGAGGTCAAGCTGTATCTTCGTAGTCACCCAACCTATTATAATGTTAAATACTCTAAAATCTAAGTTGAGACTAATGCTACCAAACCCTGAAAATCGCATTAAAATCCGTTCAGCAGTTTTCGAGTCCATAGGTAACAAACATTCAAATTTTATAATAGTAAAGATTAAAAATAATTAATAACAAACACATATCCAGTCTATCCATAGTAGGTATCAATTTATTATTCGGCGTTATAAGGTATTTCGACAGTGGTTACTGATTTTCCTTCCGATTTGACAGGGGCTAACTTGCCCCCTAGCATTATGTTGACTGTCCTTGATGACCCACTGGAACAAATAAATACAATTATCACCTACTTACAAACGAAAATAAAAGTTTGGACAAAAAAGAGTTCATCTGTTTGTTTTGGCAGCGTCTGTGGTGTAGTAGTTGGGTAGGTTGGCTCAAATCTCATAAAACACTGAGGTTGCGGGTTTAATTCCCGCGACGGGACAGGTGATTGTGTAAAGAAAAAAAAGCGCAAGCATTTGTTTCGTGTCTGGGTGTTGTGGGACCATGGTCCTCATAGTTTCTGATTCCCTCGATACAGGGAAATGTATGTAATTGCTAGGCGTATTTTCTTTTTAATTTAATTATCTTAAAAATCATACTTTATTTTATACAAGTATACGTTTTATCAGACAAAAAAACCGTTTTTTCAAGTCGGTTAAAAATACTGCATTTAAGGATAAATATGTGACAATCTTTGTCTATTATATATTGTTATTTATTAACATGTAGTCCCTACATGTTAATAAATAACAATCTCTGTCTATAAACTTACTTGTTATAAAGCACGACGACTATAGTATTCCTCGGTGTCACAAACGCCACATGCATCAGATACGACGAGAAGATGGACCTACTCTCGACCGCCCGGATCCTCCTGGACCCTCGGGGGACGAACTTGGAGAAGTGTCCCAGCGCATAGAACATGGGTTCCTTGACGAACTCGCCGCGCTCAGGAAACACTATGATCGGTGAGTCCACGTAGTTGTGCGCCCAGTTGGGACCGCCCTGCGCGTTCAGGCAGAGGTTCCAGTCTAGCCAGCCGACTGCATTTTGGTTAAGGTCCTGGAATTAAAACTTACATTAAGAAAGAAAGAAATAAGAAAGAAAATACATTTATTCAAGACAGATACACGCAACATTACATTAAGCTATAATACTACACTACACATAACAAATAATACTAAACTATACATATAACAGAAAAAGATAACACATGTAATATACGCACCTTCGGTAAGACAAGGGCATAATTGTTAAAACAAATTTTGAGTTTCTGGAAGAACAAAGGCATATATCATTAAAAAGAAAGAAAGAAACGTATACATATAAGGCATATATCATTAGAAAGAAAGAAAGAAACGTTTCTTTCTTTCTTTCTAATAATATATAAGGTATAAGTACACAAAATGTGACTTTGTTCTTCCAGAAACTCAAAATTTGTTTTAACAATTATGCCCTTGTCTTACCGAAGGTGCGTCAAGACGGGCGGAGACGACGTGGCCGGCCTCGGAAAAGGTGGCGTGACGATCTCGAAACCTACCGACCCGGATGGATGGAAGTGGCTGTGGACAGAGATGTTTGGAGGGAGATGGGGGAGACCTTTGCCCAGCAGTGGGACACAATAGGTTGATATAATAATTAATTATAGTATAATGGAACGTTGCGCGATGTCAGGAAAAGGTTCCGACTCAGCATAAAAACTAAGGTAATAAATACCTTAGTACTGATTTTCAGCCGGAACCTATGACCGTGACATCATGAACAGTAAGATAAGAGACGAATACAACATAAGTATATATATATGGTCCTTCTTATCGATTTCGATGACGGCGACCCCAAAAACTATAATTTTTGGGCATGAGCCCTAATGTAGCTCGCTAAACCGAATTTCGTTTTAAATAGCCGGTAAAGATGGTCATCACTATTGTAGTTGTATGTGTAGGAAGGCTTAGGTCTCTCTTTTCGTGTTTGGCGCTTTTCGTCTAGTGTGTCTAAACGGTTGTTCTCAAAATTCTTAACACTGTTAAAGGTATTACATACATTGTAGCCAGCGAAATTACTGGGCATATGAAACTTAATATCTGATGTCTCGGGGTGATGAGCGCAATGCTGTGCTACCAGTGCTTTTTATGGTAAGTACTAAAAGTTCTGGGTAGCACTGCTATTTGTTATGGGCAGGCGTGGCGCTTACCATCAGGCGAACGACTTGCTCGTCTCATCAGTCAGTACCATGAAAAAAATTACAATTTCATCATAAACCTGAACCAGAATAGATACTAATAACAGTTTTTATCAGTTCCTATACATATCGGACGAGGAAGGGGAGACGGGTCTGAGCAGCCGCTCAACTGCCGTCTCTCTCTAGATCTATGTACTCCATCTTAGGCCACATCATCGCTTCACATCAGGCGAGATAGTAGTTAAGCATAGATCTATTAAGCGTAAATAAATTATTTTTCAAAAAAAACTAAACCGACTTCAAAACCACAAATGGCACTCAAAAGTAAAAAATAAATTAATATAATTATCATAAGCGCTACCCACTCATATATTTGAAGTCGGTGCCAGCCAAGTCTAATAGGTAGCAGATAAATACTATGTATATAGTAAGTACTACTTGTAGGTAGTATCTATCTACTACCTTTTAGACTTGGCTGGCACCGACTTCAAATATATGAGTGGGTAGCGCTTATGATAATTATATTAATTTATTTTTTACTTTTGAGTGCCATTTGTGGTTTTGAAGTCGGTTTAGTTTTTTTTGAAAAATAATTTATTTTACCCTTTTTAGTGAAAAACAAGTTTTAATTAAATTAATTCAAAAAGTTTTTAAAGACAAGCTTTTATGATCTAGAAGCCACATCATGACGAAGTTTAAAACGGGCTATCACAATTAAATGCATGTACAAAAAAATTTCATGTCTGTCCTATATCTCTGTTGAGAAGTTCCCTCACCGGAAGTCAATCCTGGGTGTATCTGCCATGTCATGATGGAATTTAGAACAGGCTATTATGGTTAAATCCATTTACGAAATGTTGTGTCTGTACTATTTACCGTTGAGGAGTTCCCTCACCGGAAGTCAACCCTGGTTGAAGCAGGTGAAGCAGTCGAATACAAACCTCCACCTTTAGAAAGTTGGTTACGAAAAAAACAAGAACCGACTTGAAGATTAAACTTATATTTTTTGTTTTTGCTATTTTTTTCAAAAACTACTGAATGAATTTCGATAAAATTTATATGGGACCACCTTTGAAGTATTACCTACCAATCAAAAAAAGAATCATCGAAATCAATGCATAATTGGCGGAGTAATCGCGTAACAAACACACAAAAAAAAAATAAAAAAAAAAAAACATACCATCGAATTGTAAACCTCCTCCTTTTTGAAGTCGGTTAAAAAAACATACCTATACAGTATATAGGATATGATTTGCATCGTAGAATCAATTATACCTACTTACAGTCATAATATCGCTGATGTAGTTGTAGGCCCTCTGCCACGATCCTAGTCTGACTTTTTGTCGCTCCCAAGGTAAGCTCCCTGAAAACCAAATAACATTCAATCCAAAACAATGGAATCAAAATGATTTTCATACAGCTAAAGAAATGGAACACCCTACCAGCGTCTCTGTTTCTCGATTCTTATAATCTTCCTTGCCTGTGCCCTCAAGTCTAGAGCGAATCGGTATCTTGGCAAGCATGATCCATTGTCGACCGCGTCATCTGTTTCCATCAGCTGAGACTGCGGTCAAAAGTTTGCCTATCCGGCTATAAAAAATAGAAATTATACCTATCTACTAATAATATTTTTCGGTTAAAGTGGCTACCTACTAGGTTTCCTCATCATCAACGTCAGCCCATCACGTTCCCACTGCTGGGACACGGGCCTTCTCTCATAAAGAAAACATCGTTAGGAAACCGGCATGTTTTCATGTTGCAAAATTAATCACAAAAATTCAAAGATATGTTTTTTTATACATTATTGACTTGCGCTTGACCACTATCTCACCTGATGGTAAGCGACGATGCGGTCGACGATGTAGCACGCTTGCCAAGATATACAAGATTACAAGATATTTACCTGCCAAGATTACAAGATATTTACCTGTTCTTATAGATTTGAAGATTCCTAAATTGTAGATATCGGGAAAGCCTGACTCCGACATGGAGTTCCACTCTTTAGCGGTGCGCATAATAAAAGTGACATGTGACATCCACCAACCCGCACTGGGCCAGCTTGGTGGATTATGGCCCATGCTCTCTCTATGAGAGAAGGCTCGTGTCCCAGCAGCGGGAACATGATACGCCGATAATAAAAATGGAAATGAAATAACTCTTTATTGAACACACACACATAGAATTATTAATAATAAAAACAACTTAACAAAAGTGTAACAATAGGGGATCGATCTCAAAATTTGTGACGTCATATGTAGGTAGAAAACGACAAACTCTTCGAAATAAAACTTGCAAAGAGATTTAAATACGTTTGGTGAAGTTTGGGAACGATATTGTGGTAATGGAACGAAAAAATTAGCAAAAATACATTTTATGAAAAGCAAAAACGTAAAATAAACATAAGCTTGCCTCACGGCATTTGCCTACAAATGACGTCTTGCGCTGTGATTGTTGTTTCGTTTGAGATGAAGAACAGATTATAAATGTCAGAATTATTAGATTTTATTTATGGATTTAAAAATGTAAATTATTATTTCACAAAAATATTGATTGAATGATCTTTCTGGTTCGACGAACATTCTAACTACATTTTAAATTTTTTTTCGATTACTGTCCGATCCCCTATTGGCGGTCTTATCGTTTAATGCGACAACCATGTAGAGAGAGGAATAACGCAAGAATAATGGACGGTGGTTTTCAATACCTCAATACACTTCCATAATCCAATTAAATAAAATACACACTAATAAAATAGTAAATAGTCTTAATACATACAATGAAGCAACATTAACATTTTTAGACCAAGACAAATAATCCCTACGGCTTAACTCTCCTCCTCAACCTCCGTGTAGCTGGGAGCTCACCTTCACAAGCCTCAGTAGCGAGGAGGAACTTCCGCGGCAGGCGGCTCATGACGGCGCCGAGCACTGCGGCCGGCGTGATGAAGTCCGTGTAGTAGTGCACCGCCACTCCGTCGATGTACTCCAGCGCCTTCGGCTGCTCTTGCAGCATCTGGAACAACTCGAATGTATTCACCATAACCAGGCCTAGCGCACTCTGCACTGTAGGAACAAGTACGACGGCGACGGCGGGTCGCGCGTCGTTACACGTGCCGCGTCAGAAGATATAAGAGCTATGCGATAGAAAGAGAGGCGCTCTGTAGGTTAATATGACTGGTATGCAGCGCTGAATTGAATTTTATTGCGTCATAGCAAGAGTTGCTATCTTTGCGGAGTGATGCTTCTGTCCCTTAGTATTCTTTGCCATAACCGAATTTCGTTATTAACCGACTTCAAAAAGGAGGAGGTTCTCTGTTCGATTGTTGTTTTTTTTTTTTGTTTGTTACCTCAGAACTCCATCATTTATGAACCGATTTGAAAAATTATTTTTGCGTCGGGTTCAGTATAGCTACGAAGTGGTCCCATATAAATTTCATCGATATGTGACCTTGGACTTCAAAGATACATTGAAGTCGGTTTTTGTTTTTTTCTAAAAATTAATTATTTTTTACAGAATATTCTTATAGAATAGAATAGGATAGAATAACTCTAAATTAAAACACTACAATACAGAAATAATTAAAAACTAAAATGACAACTAATTTAATAATAGTGTCACAATGGGCTGTCTTAACGCTCAATGCGACCACTTCCAGAGAACCCAGAAGTGGAGAAATGAATTTTATAAAATAAATCTTTTAATTTAGGCTTAAGATTTTATATATTAGGAAGAGGAAAAATTAAATTGCTCGGGAAGGGGTCGAAGTTGCGTCTTCGGAATACCCTCCCGGCGCTTTAAATAAAATAAAATAAACTAAATTTGTCCTACCCTTCTTATATCGTCTTATGGAAACGATTCTACGTCAACTGTCGTCAAAATCTGTCTGCCCCTAATGCATTGAATATCATAATTTAGACTTATTGATCATCTTTTCAACGGATGACCCCGAATGATGTTCCCGACATGCAGAGCTCTTCGTGTCATAGCTGCACTTCATGAAAACTGTAGGGAACCATTGGACCATATGAAGCGACACTCGATTCAAAGAAATTAGCGGCTTTGAGAATTGACGCCGAGGGCACTCGGCGTGGAGGAGGAGACAATCGTTATGACAAGAGTCGACGTTAAAATTTACTTTTCAGAGAACACTTACTCTTGTAATCCAGTAAAATAGTGTGGCCCTCTGATCGTCCCCGGCTAGGATCTTCACATCTTTGAATGTAGAGTTACGAATTCTTGGTCCCAAATTGTTTACTATCCAGCTTCCCTGAAAATAAAAAGGAATAATATTACTCACTCGTAAATATGATTTCGGAGAATTGGAAAATGTAAACAACTATCGTCAACATGTTCGACAGTATTTAAAAAGTTGAAGATTACTAAGGTTACTAATATTTGTTCTACCCTTCTTATATCGTCTTACGGGAACGTTTCTACGTCATCTTCGTCAACATCTCATCGCATTGTAGCCAGGGAAGTAACTGGGCATTATGAGACTCGACAGCTAATTGTCTCAGGGTGACGAGCGCAGTGCAGCGCCGCGCAGGATTTTGCAAAACAAAGTTATGGATGGTGCTGTTATTGTTATGGGTTGGCGTATTGCTTACCATCAGGCAAACGACCAGCTCGTCTCGTCATTCAGTTACATAAAAAAAAAACTGTCTGTCGCCATGTCGGCACGTATTCCGAACGCAGCGCAGGTTCAATCCCTGCCCGAGCAACTTTTTCTCTTAAATCTTTCGAGTGATCGCAGTATCTAATAATTGCAGAAAGTAAACACCAGGAATAGTTAGAATTATAAACGAATAACATAAAGTAAAGAATGTCACCAAAGTGTCAGCGGTCCACCCGAGGCTGTTGAAATAATTGAGGGGGATGACGCCGTTGGTGGGCTCGTTGGTGGTCGTGATGCCCCAGATAGGAACGCCCGCCGCCGCGTACTGCTCTATGAACCTACAACATATTTTTATCTTACTTGCCTTTACTCAATTTTCCATTAAAAGACGCGTTGCTATTTGGAATAATTCTTCGCGCAGTGCCGCCTTGTTTCTTTTATTAATCCCCGACGCAAAAAGGAGGTTATAAATTAGTGAAAACACAATGTGTGTCTGTCTGTGTGTTTGTCTGTGGCACCGTAGCTCTGAAACGGGTGAACCGATTTGGATTCGACTTTTTATTTTATTTGAAATCAGGTTTTCTAGCGGTGGTTCTTAGCCGTGTTTTATCAAAATCCGTTTAGCCGTTAATTACTTTTAAATTTTAGTTTACTCAAATTCACTTGAATGAACAAGCGAATTTCAGAAATGTATTATTATTATTAATCTAAAACACGCAATGTGTTTGTTGTAACTCTTCGCGCAGTGAAAGAACTTTGATGGAATCCCCTTATTTCTTTTATGCATGGAAACCTTTTAAATATTTTGTTAATGTAAGACGCCGCAGCTGAAAACGGCTGGAAATCCATCATCATCATCATCAACTACTTTTTATACCTAACTAGACTAAAAAAAATTTCTACGCACTACTTACTAAACCTAAAATATTTATTTACATGGAAAACCAATTAGATAACCCTTGAACCTGGACAGCTTGATAACTCAAAGGCCAAGGCAAAGATAGCCCGAATGCTCCAGCCCATTCCAATTGGCAGCGTACCCAAGATGCTGGGAGTATTGCCCCGTTGGATTGCAATACTGATACGTTGAGCCAAATAAGTCGCAGCATTTTGGTCACTCGTCGCATCGACCTGGCGCTCTGACAAACTTTTGAAAATACGATGAGCTTCCGGTCCCCACGGACCTAAAGATTCCACACCAAACGGCTCAAATATGTAACCGTTACCAAGGTTAGCATATTTGAGACATTGGAGCTGCTTGTCGCCGCACCAGCCTTTAACTTTTTGAGATTTTTCTAGACTTAATTTTAATAATTAATTTGGATTTGTGTTTGAACTCTACGGTGCGTCTCGGGTTACTCTACGATCACGCTCGTCAGTACCATTATCATTTAAACGCACCTCATATTTAGCCATGGTTGAATGGAGGTGGAGCGACGATCTTCGCAAGGTGGCTGGCAGCAGCTGGATGAGAGTAGCCGCAGATCGTGCTCAGTGGCGTGCAATTGGAGAGGCCTATGTCCAGCAGTGGACTGCAATAGGCTGATAATGATGATGATGATGATGAATGGTCATCATGATCAACTCACTTGTAATAGTAATCCGCATACGTCTGGTAGTATTCTGGCCGGAGGCGACTGAAACCAGAGAAATCGCCGTTGGTCTTCATCCACGGCGGCGGCGACCACACCGTCGCCACCAGATGCAGGGGCGTGCTGGAGATGGCCATGGCTGCTTTGATGAGGGGCAGCTGGAATCAAACAACAATTTATTGTTATCAACTGCAGGACATCCTGGAATCACCTAAGTTATGTAATGCGTCATCTTAGGAAGGTATTGTACCTGGAGTAATTCCTCTAGAAGTGCGATGAAGTATTTTCTATCAATTTACCTAACGCAACGCCTAAAACGCACCAGATGTACCAGTTACATAATAAGAATATTCAATGTTTCATTATCTTACACTAAGTATATATTCACTCGTCATTCACACCAACTTCAATGGCCGTCCCTGACTATAGGACGATTTTGTCAGACTCCTTTGAGCATTCCTTATAGTTTTGGAATTGGTCCTTTTATTGAATTAGTTAGTAGGTACTTAGTTTCGGAATTGTCCATTATTCAAGTGCATGGGCGTCTATGCACTTGAATAATTCAATCTGTATTGAGTATCGATATCAGTATATTTTGTTCGTATCAATATCGGCTAAAAGATCTTAAAATGCAGACGGAGGAAGTTGTTAATCTACGCACCAGCCCTGCGTGTGCTTACATACCTTGTACTGGTAATCTTCGTAGCTGAGTGAGAAGTTGCTCAGCTTGGTGTCATTGACCGGCAGCTCGTTGTATGCGTAAGGACGCGTGGAGAAGTCACATCCTCCCACGGGTACTCGCAACATGTTGTATTGGATGCCTGAGTCGCTGAAGTATGAACTGGAAACATACTTACAATTTTAAAACCATAAAATATGTGTTATTAAGACGCTATCTGATCAGCAGACCTCTATCTATTTCTGGATTTCAATCTATACCTACCTATTCGGGAGAACAACATAAACCTATGAGATGTTGACGGAGGTAAGTATGTATATATAGGTAAGTATATCTATAAGTAGGTATAGGCCATGTCTCTATTACTTTTTGGTCTTACGCCTTCCTCATCGACGTCTTCCCAAACCCTGGCCACATCATCAATCAATCTAGTTGTCTGCTCCTAGATCGGTAACCTTGTGATGGTCACCACTCGGTCATTGCCTTGGTCTGCCTTCCGTCGCGGCGCGTAGGCGCGTAGGTGATTCAAAACAATTTCGTCTATATAAATAAAAATGAATGTTTGTATGTGTGAACTATGCGTTTCTAAGCCATTGACCCGACTGTGATGAAAGATTGGTGGGTTCTTTTGTGTTGGCCAGCGAGGGTTCTTGGCTCCAAAAACATTACGTGGCATTGCAATGCATGTTAGGTACAGTTAGTAATCTATAAAATTTAGAAAATATTCTGCGTATATATTTTATCTAAGTTATTACTCCAAGAGTTGCTTCTGCAGCGGTCCGGTGAGGTTCCTCCAGTTGATGCCAGCCGCATCTGTCGCCGCGCCGCCGAAGCCTTCGATCGTCTGGTACTTCGTGCCAGGGTCTAAGGTTAGAGTCACTTGAGAACAGCCTGAAATAAATATCAATTATATTTCTTTATTGGCGATATCAATTCAAAGATTTACCGTAAATATACCAATTTGAACTAAACAATTTACAGTACTTAGTTAGTTTTTTATGGTAGTAATTTATCTCAATAAATAAATGTATCTCAGTTAAAAGTTATGTTGCAAACTTACTATGTTTTTCACATGAAAGTATGGGTCCGCTGATTTTTTTAAATCTTAACCCGCTCTGTAAAGAAGCAAAATAATATATGAGTGTGTGTTTATTTAGTATACTTTTTTTTTCTACGACGCGATGAAGTAATTCTTGGGTGTTCTTAACTTAACCTTGTACCTTGGCTGAGAATGCGGTGTTATGTAGCTGGCGCTTAGGTACCTACCTAATTTTGGAGAGTGAACAACTGAACATCGTCCGCTTACACACTTAGGAGCTGCCTTGACGACGCTATTTGGAAAATATCAGAATAATATCAAATAATCCTGGATCTCTACAACTGTGTACTAACTGCGACTCCATATGAATATTATATCTGTTACCTGGGATCTGAATGTCGTTACATGCATGAGAACTCTATGCTGTTACCTGAGAACTTGTATAAGTCATGAAAGTGTCTTGTTGTGGCACTACGCGAGTCACAGTGTCGCAGTAGGTCGCGTTACACACGCACACCACCGACTCGCCGGGGATTTCCCGAGCAGCACATGGTTCGCCTGATGAATGATAAGAAAATGTTTAAAAAATGATAGTCTGTAACATTGAGCTATTAGTAATAATAGCTCAATGGTCTGTAAGGTTATTTTATGGGCCTCTAGTACTTTTAATTGGTAACTGTATTATTGTCTGAAATAAATGAGTTTATTATTATTACTATTATAAAAAAATATTACTTTATGAAGAAGACTTTATCGATGAGCACGTATGTACACAAATATACGTTTTAACAAACAAAAAAAAACGACTTCAATGTATCTTCGAAGTCCAAGGTCAAATATCGATGAAATTTATATGGGTGGTCCCATAGTAGTCCCCTTCGTGGCTATACTGAACCCAAAGAATTTTCCAAATCGGTTCATGAATGATGGAGTTCTGTGGTAAAAAATATATAATCGAATAGAGAACCTTCTCCTTTCTGAAGTCGGTTAAAACATCCATTAAAGTTGCATCCCATATTTTATTTAAATCAGATCAGAGAGAAACAAGTCAGATGCATTGTTGACATAGAATATTATTTGGTAAATATACGATTTATTAAATCAAATCTGCGAAAGGTATAAATTTGGTTTGTGCTGGCTCATACTGGTAATTCGTGACGACATGTAAGGCAAGAATGGCTCTACCGTTAAGTTGTCCCACGTTAAAGCAGTTAAAAATCAATTTCAGACCGCGAAATTCACTTATTAGTTAGGTAGTTACCTATAAGCACAGAATACTAAGGCACAGAAGCATCACTCCGCAAAGAAATTTAAACAAATAGCGACTCTTGCTATGACGCAATAAAATTCAATTCAGCTCGCGTAGCGGTGCATACCTACCAGTCATATTAACCTACAGAGCGCCTCTCTTTCTATCGCATAGCTCTTATCTCTTCTGACGCGGCACGTGTAACCACGCGCGAGCCGCCGTCGGTGTCCGGCTATGTACTTGTAGCTACGTACTTATAGTGCGGAGTGCGCTAGGCCTGGTATAAGTACACTCGTACGTAGGTACTTATATAATTTTGTTTCAGTTTCTCATTGACACAGTTCAAGTTTGAAAGTTATGAGAGAGCAATGTTAATAAAAATTAAACTAAATTAAATTAATTAAATTAAATAATAATTAGGACGATTTATATAGAAAACAATATTCGATATAAACTCGCGTAAGACGAAGAGATTTTTCGTAATAAGGCACATTTAGACGATGCCTGTTGCATAACAAACCATAATAAATTGTATTTAGATGATGCGATGCGACGCCTAAATGGGTCTTAAGGACAAGTATGAGAGAACCCTCTCGATGCCTAGCAGGACCTAACATACCTATGACTTACCTGCATAATTCCCTTTGATAGAACAAACCACTACTACAGCAATCAGTAAGCTTCTAAACAACTTCATTTTTTACACAATATCACTTCGACCACGTAACAAATAAGCTCACGCCATTAGGTTTATTAAAATAAGTTATGTATCTTATCATAAATGTTATGGTGACTTTAGAATAAACTTTATTTACAAAATCATAGGCTCTAAAATCAAATGAACTCATGAATGCTATAAGCAGTCTGTGCGTGCTAAGAGCCGACCGGTCACTGGGAGTTGGGAGTGATGATAAGGTTGCCAATAACTCGTACCTTTAAACATGGTCGGAGAGCGACCACTTCATTTATGTAAGCTTCATCCTACATTTTTTAACTCTACTGCTAAGTGGTGAACTTTTACCAAACTATAGGTACCTTTTTTTTCTCTTCTTTATTCTTTACCATTATTAATTTTATCTCCAGCTTACAAATCCTATTAATATTATAATATGCGAAAATTTGTGAGGATGGATGGATGGATGTTTGTTCCAACCGAAACGGTTCCAGAAGATCACAACTAGCCCACAAGTTGCGCATTAGCATTCTCTGTATATTTTTACTTTTTACAGCAAAAGACAGAGGTGGAAGCTTCATTGGTAAAAGTTTTTCAGACTAAGCAAACTATGTATGTATTAATACTATGTATGTATGTATTATACTCATATGATATTATATGATTTTACTAATAATAATTATTATATAAGTACACCACCGTCTTTTGTCGTTTCACAAATCCTCTCCATCCCAAGGTTGTCTGGAAGAGATCGCTTATTGGCGATAAGACCGCCCATTGTACTAATTAAATTTTTAAGTTCTATGTCTATTTGTTCTTGTTATGTTTTTGGTGTACAATAAAGTGTTATCAATCAATCAATCAATCAAACAAGAAAAGTGCATTGGGCGGAGACGTGAAGTTTTTCCTACTAATATTATATATGCGAAAGATTGTAAGGATGGATGCATAGATGGATGGATGGGTGTTTGTTACTTTAAAATACTGAATGGATTTTGATAAAATTTGGTATGTAGACAGATAGAGAACACTTTATTGCACTTAAAAAAGAAAACAGAATTACAGTTGGTAATGCAAAATTTCCTATAAGTACAATAGGTAGGTCTTTAAGTCCTGGAAAAGGACTTTTTATCCCAGAAAACCGCGGGTGAAACTGCGGGACGCAGCTAGTAACAATACTAAGTTATTACTCTCAACTAAGCTTTGCTTACTTTATTAATCAAACGTTGACTCACTTATTGTAAAATATCATCATCATCAGCCCATACGTTCCCACTGCTGGGACTCGGGCCTTCCCTCATAGAGAGATTATGGTCCATAATCCACCAAGCTGGCGCAGTTCGAGTTGGTGGATGTCAGTTACATGTCTTCGAATTTTTTATGGTTTCCTTACGATGTTTTGTTTTACCGTTTTTATATAGAGTCTTAAATCCACACATAATTTAAGAAAGTCGATGTTGAGAAGCCACAATCGCTTGCTTCTAAAATATACGTGACGAAAATTACAAGGGTTTTTTTTAATTCCTTCGTTACTTGTCTATTCAACACTTCTTCATTCGCGAACTTTGGACTCGCCTTTACTAAGTATAATGTTTACATAAGTCATTGAATATCTCAATGACATAAGTAGTTACTTATCTTACTAATATTATAAACGCGAAAGTTAGTAATTTTTTAAGAATGTATGGATGTACGTTTATTACTCTTTCACTCAAACACTAATGAATGGATTTTGATGAAATTTAGTATGGAGATAGCTTATACCCTGGTTTAACACATAGGCCACTTTTTATCCCGGGAAACCGTGGGTGAAACTACAGGGCGCAGCTAGTCCAAAAATAAAAATGAGAGTGCAAGAATTACGCGGTCAGACAAAGTCGCCAAAACTTGTTTTAGGACACCTTATACCGAATGGTCAGCAACTCTTCTCATAACACATGAGCCAAGCAAATAACATTTAAGTATTCAGAACTTCGAGTGTTGCGAGAACTTTTGGTGATATAAAATTATAAGTAGGTAGATACACAATCACGCAAGATAATGTATTACATTAAGTCTTCTGTGGTATTACGCACCTACTTTAGGTAGTTATATTTAGTTTTCTTTGCTTTAGGTAGGTACTCATTAATTTGATAAGCCTTGATCACGGGCTATCCAGCAAAAAAAAATTGACAGCGAATTTATATGAAGATTGCAACAAGTGTTGCACTAAATTGCTGAAAATAGTCGGCAACACAATCGCTATACAATAATACAATAATTGCCAAAGCAACACGCTTGTCCATAATACCATAAGCATAAAATTGCAACACCACCCAAACTTTGTTTTGAAAAATCTGCGACACTGCACTTCGCTCGTTACCGGTATAATAGCTCGTCTCATTTCACGGGCTAGATCTAGCCCGTTTCCGAGCGCCGCGCCCGCCGCCCGTTCTCTCTTGCAGCAGCTGTTGCAGCAGTAGGCATGGTGTTGATCTTGGGGCGTATGTCCTACTTCCTGAATGTTTTGCGATCACGTATGTCTGTTGCAAACATCGTATGTTGCGGACTAAGGTGCAATAGAAATTTATTTCAATCGATAAAATGCGATCATGTAACTTTTTATGTCTCGATTTCAATGTGCTCCTATCGATTACCCGACAAACTTACAAAGCGAGATTGTGCTATGAATAAATGTATATGCCCCAAAGATTTAATTAATTTTTCTTTGATACGCCCAATCTATTCAATTTTACTATCTAATACGGCTCTTGTCTATGGTTTATATGTATACGATATAAACTTTGTTTGTCAAAACTTATTTTTATTTCAATTGAGCTTTCGTTGACGTTTGATTGCAACAAACGGGTTACGTGACCGCAAAACCATCATCGAAACTAGTTTCTTATTGAAATAGATTGAAATAAAAGATACATGATCGCCCTGCAGATTTGTTATATGATATACGAAATTTGTTATATGTTTATGTAGGTACTTTAGGTCCTGGACTGCAATAGGACATAGGATACTTTCATCCTGGAAAACAAACAGTTCCTTAGGGAACAACTATAAACTGAACGCGTACGAAGTCGCGGGTTTATATATATATTCTAATCATTGTTAGGCTTAGAGTATAGTGTCATTACTCTGAGTTGCAGAGGCTCTTCAACTTCTCTACAATGTCATTCATAAGAGGTTATTTAAAATGTGACCTTTGTTGGTAGTGAACTTTTTTTTCAATTGTTTTACCCCGTATAGATTTTACATAAGTAATTTAACCTCTGAATCTGAACACTTAAAAAAACTAACAATAGAATTCTCACTTCACCCCGACCTTGGGGTGAGTAGAAGAACTTTCTAACTGAACGGGGTGTTCGGGGGTTCATATTTTTTGAATTCCGTTATGTATAGAGCCTTCATGCTATAACAACTTTTTGGAGTATAGAATAGTACTTGACACTAGCTAGCGTTCTAGCCTTCCGGTTAGCTAGATGTATCTTGACTTCCGGTCTGTATAGAGCCTTCATGCTCTCAAACTTATTGGAATTTGAGAACAGTACCGCTACTCTACACTAGTTGGCGTTCTAGTCTTCCGGTCTATGCAAGTATGAAATTTTAACTTCCGGTATGTTTGTATCGAGCCTTCATGCTCTAAAACCTTTTTTGGTTTTGGTGCAGTACCGCTACTCGACACTAGTTGGCGTCCCAGTCTTCTGGTTAGTTAGATGAAATCTTGACTTCCGGTATGAATAGAGCCTTCATGGTATATAAACTTTTGGGAGTAAATAACAGTATCGCTACTTGACACTAGTTGGCGTTGTAGTCTTCCGGTTAGCTATATATATATATATCTTGACTTCCGGTATGTATAGATCTTTTATGCTCTACAACATTGAGGTGTCATTCCTCAATGCTCTACAACTTATTGGAGTTTGGCAACAGTACCGCTACTCGACACTAGTTGACGTTCTAATCATCCGGTCAGGTCCATAAAAAAATCCATCGGTCTGTATAAAGCCTTCATGCTTTTAAACTTTTTTGAGTTTTGGCTTAGTGCCACTACTCGACACTAGCCGGCGTATTTTTCCAATCTGTTTACTTATAAACGTTTTAAGTATGAAAACAATACCAGCACCCCGGTACTCGATACTTTGGTGTTCTAGATAGTACTAGTTCTTGATACGACTACTGCTCGAAATGTTCTGGCAGGGATGGATCATCAGGATCTGCTAATGCAAATATCACGTAATTAAACTAAATGCAGTTGAATTTAAAGAATCCAACGATCGCATCTACAGGCAAAAATTCTGTCCCGAACTTCTTGTACCATATATTCTGTGCCTTAACTAAGATTCCCTATAGGTATCTAGAGACCCGGAATTATACGGACTATGGTCACACAAGATCAAGATACGAAACAAAGAACTGTGCTTTTTGTGCACAATCATTTGTGCCGTAACAAGAATTGAACCTGCTACCTCCGAGGTGTATGAAGTATGAGCTGACTCGAGATCCGCCAGACATCACCACAGAGATAAAAAAAAGATGACGCATGAGATTATCACTTTGCCACACACGCAGACTTTCTCATGAACACAACTTCAATTCCATCAACATCCCATTCTGACGTTTCAAAATTGTGAACTAAACACGATGGTCCTAACAATACATACTGAAACATCTTGTGTACAATAATTTGTATTTAATAGAATATTCATAGATTTATGTCGAAGGAGACGAGGGAAAGGACTTTACGAAAAAGGAGAGGGCCGTTACGAGAGCGGACAAAAGGAATTAGAGTTTATGATTTTGAAGATAGCGGTTATCGCTGCCTATGGACACCTGCAACACTCGGGGCATTACTGGTGCGTTGACTACCTTTAAGGACCCTTTTCACCCTTCTTTGGAAGTGCCCCATGTTATAGCTCCGCAGGAAAACCTCGAGCGGTAGCCCATTCCATATCTTGCAGGTGTGTAATATCATCATCATCATCATCATCATCAGCCCATCACGTTCCCACTGCTGGGACACGGGTCTTCCCTCATAGAGAGAGAATGGGCCATAATCCACCACGCTGGCCCAGTGCGGGTTGGTGGATGTCACATGTCCTTGAATTTTTTGTGAAAAATTCATGAAAAATTGAGTGTTAAATCCGCACATAACTTAAGAAAGTCAGTGGTGCGGGGCCAGCGGGGTCGAACTCGGGTGCGTCGGATCGAAAGTCGCACGAGCTCCCACTGAGCCACACTCGCTCGTGTGTAATATAGGCATACCAAATCATGCGTTTTTCGTGCGACGCGGCGCGGCTTGGTGAATCGGTAAATCAGTCCAAACAAATACCTACTTCCAACGTTGATTATTTATTATTGTTTTTTATTACTGTACCTAGGCCTACCCAGTTAGTTGACCTTTTTTAACAGTACAGTGACCCCTTAAGATATGTAAAAATATTTGAATTTCAAATCCGATTGACTTATCGTAACAGTCAATGGCTCCTAGCTCACGCCACTTTATTAATTTTAAAATAATTAGATTTAATCATAAAATGGTTTAAAAATTCCACACAACAGCATTATTAATTGATAGGATTATCTAATTAAACTCATTCATCAATCCCATCAAAATTCAATTATAATATACTAGCTGCGCCGCGCTGTTTCGCGCGTAGAATTCAGTTTACAGTTGCTTCCTCGAAAACTGTTTGTTTTCTGATATAAAAAGTTGGTATTCTATGTATTAATCCACTGTATAAGCTATTTCCATTCCAAATTTCTTCCAAATCGGTTCAGCCGTTGCGACGTGAAGAAGTAACAAACACACTTACATACAATTTTTCGCATTTATAATGCTATTAGTGTGATATGAAAATTAAATGAAATGAATTGAAACACACACAGATAATTATATAACTGGCCAAGTGCGAGTCAGACTCGCGCACGAATTATCTATAAAAACGGCAAAATATCATGTCTGTTGTATGGGAGCCCCCTTAAATATTGTTTTATTAAGTTTTTTAGTATTTGTTGTTATAGCGGCAGCAGAAATACATCATCTGTGAAAATTTTAACTGTCTAACTATCACGGTTCATGAGATACATCATGGTGACAGAGAGACGGACGGACAATGGTGTCCTATAGTAATAGGGTCCCGTTTTACCCTTTGGGTACGGAACTCTTTAGGGCTTATTGTTAGTTTTTTTGTTAAACATAGATCTATCGTATATTAAAAAAAACATTTACTGGATGTAGGTTACCATCACCTCGGCTAGAATAAAAGCCAAGGCTCTAAAACAGGCGGAGCCAGAATATTTATAATATTTTCTCTCACATATTTTGGCAAAGTTTTTTTGTAGTCAGCGTAGTGCTTACCTTCTCGATGTACTTTTTTTTCTTTAGTAATGATGATGTTTAATAGTTCCTAAAACAAAAAGCACAATATTTTGACTTATATGATTGTTTGACTATAGATGGCTAAAAATAGTTAAAACGTCACACAAAAGTTGCACTAAAGATAAACACATATACTTGAATGAAACGGAAGTGCCCCGGAAGTGCCCACCGACCACTGAGTTGAAGATACACAAGCGAACATTCGTATCTACTAAAAAGATGCAGAATTTACTAATACCTATTACCTAGGTATGCGTTTTGCTAGGGCCTCTGCGACCGTTGTTGTGTAAAAGGCATTGTACATTTAAATATTATGGAGCATAGTTAATTAACTTACCTACGTAATAGTTTCTTAAAATAGACAGCTAGGGTAAATGTCAACAATCGCAACAGCAACAGGATGTTTTGTTTTGTTGGTAGATGTTGCGCAAACGGAGAACGTAGTGAATTAATTTATCTATGATTGAGTTTACCTAATTCACTCGCATGGACTATGAAATGGTATATATAGCGCATAAATATATTACTAATCATCATCATCATCAACACATCTACCTTACGCTCATCTAGGTGTGTGGCCAACCCTGGTTACCCTGGTACCCGCAGGCTTCTATCATTTTTTTCAACGGACTGGGTCAGCCTTTGATCACAATCTCATCTGATGGAAAGTGACGATGTAGCTCGCTCATCCAGTAAATATACTACTTGAATCTTCATTTGAACACACCCAGATATTATGTCATCATCATCATCATCAGCCCCTACGAATCCACTGGCCGCTCCCAATGCAATGCTTCGCATGTAATTACTGCCAGCCGCTTTACGCAGGTCGTCGCTCCATCTGGCCGGAGGGCGTCCTACACTATGTTTGCCTAAACGTGGTCTCCACTCTAGAACTCGTTTACTCCATCGGTTATCGGTTCTTCGACATATGTGACCGGCGCATTGCCACTTCAGCTTACTTATTCGGAGATATTATGTGGAATTAATTAATTAATGTGCCAGTATTTATGTGGAAACACGGACGTCGGTAAGGCGTTCCGTCCTTTTGACGTTCGCACTGCACAAGACCACGACTAAGGTAACAAATACAGCCACACAACGGGTCACTCATGCAAGGTGACCGCGGTGAACTTTGCTTAAACTAGCAGATCTGCTACGAATGGCTAGGTGAGCTTCGCTATGAGCGCTAGAATAATCCACTTTGTACACTGAAAATCTGACTATGGGTCACAGCCATAATCTTTATTGAAATTTAATAAAGTAAGTATTAAATAGCTACATATTATTTTATTTTCAAGGAAAACTAAATCATTAAATAAGTAACAAAGTAAGTAAATAGCTGAAGGCCAATTAAAAGTTTTCACAGATATTAAGGGAAGAATATAAACAAACACACACAGGAGACACACGTCACGTACACACGTATTTATATATTTTGTTATACTATGGAATATTTTATCATATTATTTATATACGACTTTGAATTATACACTTAATTTATTTTATTTATTTAATCTTTATTTCAGGCAACATTGAAATAAGTTACAGATGTTATTTACTTATTCTACGGCCCATATAAATATATACCTTAGAACTAACATACATATAATTTATATTAAAATATTTATATATGTGACACGTTTTGTCGGCGACGTGTGACGCAACTGCGCGGTGTCAGCTTGCGGTGTCAGCGGTGACGCTTGCAGCAGTCCTCTGAATCGTCGAAACACGACACCCTTTGGCCAGAATTCCTCACACATGTAGATCGACAGACGTTCAGTAGGAACTCGCACCACAAAAGAATTAAAATTCACGTTGTGGCGCGACTCCAACCGCACGACCCTCAGAAGAGCATTGGTTTTTTTCTCAACGTACTCAGTAACATCTTCAGCCTTGGTGGAGAAGTGTAGGCGGGACACGTAGAGTAGCGTCGTGGGAATCGCCGGGCGCAGCAGGTTTCTGGTTCTGACGAGTGAGGTTCTTCTTCCTTTTCACCTTGATGAAACCCTCCTCGTCACACTGTTAATACTGACTCAATTGACCGACCATACGACCGAAGATACATTAAGTGATTAACTCTTTTCTTTATACAGTCCACATTAAAAAAGAAATATAACGGTAATATTACTGGGCATATGAGACTTAATATCTTATGTCCCAAGTGATAAGCTAAAATAAATTAAACTCCCTAAAGGCCGTTACGGCCAACATCTCTCTCTCTCTGACTGTTCTACTTAAATTACTTAAATTATATATTCTAATTTTGTAATGAACACTACGTCATTAATATTTGCATGTTTCTTAATATTAATAAGAAAAGATTAGTTTCGAGTGAATAATAATTGTAATATATCTCGGTAATCTTCTTAATGTGATTAGTTTTGCATGCGGTGCTTCTCTTCAATAGGTAATAACATTTAGAAAATAAAATATACATGTATAAAATGTGATGTAATTACCATTGAGAAGCCAAATAAATAAATAAATAAGCGCAATGCAGTAGTACGTGATACGCAGTGTTTTTCTGGTATAAAAAATTCTGGGTGCTATGGCACTGCAATTGTTATGGGCAGGCGTGGCGCTTAGCATCAGGCGAACTTCTTGTTTCTCTCAGTTCCAAGATAAAAACCTACACAAGAAATAGTTTTTCGAGTATACATAACAGCTTTGCAAGTGTGACAATAAGCGCGGCCTCATCGCTATAAGCAATCTTTTCCAGTTAAGTTAAAATTCACTTATCCGTAGTTACAACTCTTTTCTTCGTTTTCAATTTAATTGTCGAATGTTAAGAATACTATGTTACCTATATATAGAAGAAATTAATCCTTAAATATTATTTCAAAGTTTAACTAAAATCAATAAGTAAAATGATCCCCATGTATTCTAATTGTATGTATGTATAAGTAGACTCTATCTATACACATCGATTAAAAAATGTACCCATTTTAATACCATTCCAACCTATGACTCTTTTGAAGCGTTCATATAAAAAGACTTCCTTCAATAAATTACCTAGTCGGTGAAAGTTCATCGGTGGTGGTGGTGTGTACCGGATTTATTTTCACTCATTGTCTAAACATTTTTTAAGTAAGTGAATGAGTTGTGATATATGAAATTCTCACAGTCAGCTTATTTGTGCTAATGAATAGAATAGTAGTAGGCTGTATCATGCGTTTAACGGTAACCAAACATACAATACGATAGTAGAATTTATTGCGTTTGATAAAAAACAAAACGTTACAATCAAACGTTACTAATATTATAAACGCGAAAGTTCGTATGTATGGATGTATGGATGTTTGATACTCCATCACGCTGCAACGGATTGGGATGAAATTTAGTTTGGAGATAGCTTATACCCTGGATTAACACATAGGCTAGTTTTTATCCCGGGAAACCGCGGATGAAACCGCGGGCGCAGCTAATATTCAATATACCTAAGTGACGTAGACAAATATGTTATATTCATCTTCATATATTCATATTTTTATTATATAATGCATATTAAAAAGAGTTTCAATTATGGTACACATTTTCAGGAATAACCATGACTCCAACCCCGCAAGAGCACGGCGCGGTGCAGATGTCCGACGTGGCGCCCCCGGCCGGCGCCCGCCCCGACGGCGACAGGGTCGTCATCTCCGGCATGGCCGGCCTCTACCCGCAGTCCCGATATGTCAAGGATCTCGAGAACATCCTGTATAATAAGGTAGACTATACTAACTAAACATTCAGTGTCATTTCTGTTGAAGATTAATAATTTTAGTTCTTTCGCGTTGTTTTACATTATCCCATGTAAAGCATGCGGGAGAAGTACATTTACTTTACATTTTCCGTATAATCTTTCCGTAGAATCAGACATAGTTACGTACCTGCACTTAATATCGTGCTGTAATTTTCTTGTTACAATTACCTTCGTATTAATTGAAGGTTCACAGAAACAAAGTTGCGGGCACAGCCAGTCCTTAATATATTATAATATAGTCAGTTGGCACAATGTAAGTCTTTCGAGACTCCGACCGCGTAGAAATCGGTTTATTGATTGATTGATTGTTTGATAACGCTTTATTGTACACCAAAAATATAACAAAAACTAATAAAGATAGGACTTAAACATTTGATTAGTGTAATGGGCGGTATTATCACTAATAAGCGATCTCTTCCAGACAACCTTTAGATGGAGAGGATTTGTGACACGACAAAAGACGGTCGTGTACTAATATATAATATAATAACATATATTATATTGTCTATAGTATAAGAAACTGTTTGTTATTACGCGATGAAAAGTATCCCGTGCCAAGTTCTGGCTGTGCATATGGAACTGCATTGTCTCACACATGAGTTGCCCCCTGTTCCTAATGTCTGACTTCTGGCCATATCGGAGATACAAGGAGGGAGCAACATTTTCGAAACCTGTTACGTAGTGTTTATGATTACTTATTATTTAAATTTTGAATTAAGCATGTACTTTTGTATTTATTATGTATTGTATTATGTCTATATATAGTAATTATTATGCATGTAAGGTATGATATTCTATGGGCCTCTGTTAATTTTACTTTGTTAAACTTTAATACTGCCTGAAATAAATAAATTTACTGACAGAGCTGATAGGAAACCTATGCAGGTATTTGCGACTTTAGTAATGTCACTGAGTTCTTACCCACCACCTATTGGTTCCTCTATGTTACCTACTATTTATTTCTTTTACCTATTTATTTATTTCAGAAACAAATAACATTGACTGAAGACAATTTACAATAATAACATAGCAGTAGACAAATTTGGGCGGCGCGTGTCTTATATAAAAAAAGACAATTTTTAATTAAATTGAACTTTATTTGGTCTACTGGTGACTACACTTATGAACGAAGGAATAATAATGATTAATTATACTTATTTACTTCCTTATATAACCTTAGTTAATGCGTGGGTGATATAGAAGCTTCGAGAACAAAAAGTACTTAACAAGCAGTTTGAAATGAATAAACAAGTCGAAGCTTCTAGTACAAAAAGTACAAAGTAAGCAAAATTAATGTGAAAAACAACTATATCGCTTTCTCACAGGTCAGCGAAATTTGATATCAAAAAAACATGTTGACAATGATTGGTACTTATGAGAAATAAGACGACATTTAGATATGACGCATTGAAACTTCAGAGTATATACCAGGGCTTATGGTAGGTATAACTCAGTAGACAACATTGCACGAAAATAAAGCAATACAAGATATTCATATTCTCAATAACATTGTGTCCTTAGATGAAGACCGTGGCTCGACAATACAGTAGACAAACAAACCAGTAACCCTTATACAGTAGACATTCCGCCAATACGTACAAAGCGTTTTGGTTCCATGTTTAAAGTGCGTACTGCTAAGGAATGGAAATCTTTGCCGTCTTCTCTGTTTCTTGATAACTATAATTCGGGTATCTTCAAGGCTGGAGTGAATAGATACGAGTATCTTCTGAATCTACTCGCTTAACATCAGGCGAGATGATGGTCAAACGTAGATTTATCATAAATTTATAAAGGGAACAAATTCCATAGATTATGTCAATGACGAAAGAAAAAAGTTATTATAAACTTTTTGGGTTAGTTCATCTTCCATCACGTGCCCACTGCTGGGACACAGGTATTGGGCTATGTGGAGTGACGATATTCAAAGGAAGGATTACTACTGCAGAATATAAATAAAGATGCCTACTTACTACCTGCGTACTTGTTTCTGTCATACTCAGCCCGGGGATCATACTTAGTCGCGCACTTTGATTCAATGTCTATGTCAATTGTCCAACACTGGTAATGTTTATGATGATTGTGTTATTATTATTATTTTTAGTTAAATCCAGTCTCGTCTGACGACCTGCGGTGGACGTACAATCACCCCGAAGTAGCGCAGTACACGGGCAATGTTCCCGACTTGAACCGCTTCGACGCACAGTTCTTCAAGGTGCATTATCACCTTGGAAACAGTATGGACTCTATGTCACGAAAGATCTTGGAACAGTCTTATGAGGCAATTTACGATGCTGGTAAAATTTATTTTTAAATACCTGGTTACCTACTCTATGACATGCTTAATATTATTTTGCAAGATTTTGTTTGAATTTCAGATCTACGCTAATTGTAACATCATATGTTTTTCAGGTATGTGTCCAGAACATCTATCAGGCAAGAAAGTCGGAGTGTACATCGGAACTTGTTTCTCTGAAACCGAAAAGGCGTGCTTTTACGTCGCTACCAGCAGAACGGGCTTTGGCATTGCTGGGTAAGCATATCGTTAACAATTCAGGGGATTTATCGTCATAAGTAACTCTAATAAATTTTTTTACGTAAAATGTTATGACGAACGCATAAGCCATATTATTGAAGTAATTAGTTACATCAAATTATACAAAACGTATAGGTAATCATTTATTTCATTTTATTTATAGAACTTTGGGTATCTTTTATTTTATTTAGAGAACTTTGAATCTGAAAAACAATAATTAAAAAAATAATTTGATCGGATCTCGAATTTAAATAAGTAGGGTTATTTGAATAAAAAATACCAGCATTTTGCAGGAGTTTTTTATTATCTCTATCTTCATCTAGGTACATCATTCATCAGATCATAACCAAGTTTCTCATATCAAGTTATTTATGGGACGACATGGCGAAAGAATCATCTTTTTTAAGTTTGAGAACATGTATTCACTCGAAACAAACTTTCCAACCAAAATACAGTACTGTGCGCCGGCGCCCCGAAATAAACCCACAATTCAATCAGTCCCCAGCATCATGCATGTCATGTAGCAATCGCACGCATACTAATTATATTAAAATCAAAATTACTTATTGGATCCCATCTGAAGACCGTTCAAAATATCAATAAAACTTTAACATTCACAAAAATCACTTACTCGTTGCTTTCAATTTTCAGATGCAGTAAGGCTATGTTCGCTAACCGTATATCCTACTGGCTCAATGCCAAAGGACCTTCCATGTCCATCGACGAAGCGTGCTGCAGCTCCACCGCAGCCCTGGAGCAGGCCTACAAGGCCATATCTCGAGGAGAATGCGAAGCTGCCATCGTCGGTGGAGCCAACTTGTGTTTACATCCACAATCTTCGGTACACTATGGAAGGTAACATTGGGCTATCATCCTTTTTTTTTAGTGGAAAAAGCTTTCTTACACAGAAGTTGAGTAAATTTATTAAGAAATGTAAGTGTTTTCCAAAGTTTGACCTTTTGGAGCCGACTTATAAATTAAGTAATTATTTATTATTTCAGAATTATGAAAATCAGCATGGACGGCAAAACGAAATCGTTTGCTGAAGATGCAGCAGGTTGTGCGAAATCTGAAGCTATCAATGTTTTGTTTCTTCAGAAAGCTAAAGATGCGAAACGGTAAGTGAAGATGGCCTGTTTACCACGTTGAGACCAAAGCTGCGTAATTTTAAGATCTTTCGTGATCCAGTCATTATCACTGTAACATCGTAAAAATTACTTAATACTAAGTCTTGAACTTCTGTTTCAGAATTTATGCAGATGTAGTGCATGTCAAAAGTGAATTTGTATCAATTGTAACCGGAGAAACTGGTCCAAGATTCGGATTTTATCGGGAGCCAGCACACACGGCTAACTTTTTGAAGAAGTTTTACGACGAAGCTGGCGTGTCACCGAGCGCAGTGGAGTATGTCGAAGCATTCGGCTCAGGTAAATTACAACAAATTATCTACAATAGGTAATTAGCCTACATGATACTATAATATGTTTCATGCCGATAACGTCAATAATTATTATTATTGACGCGATTTGACAAACATTTTATTTTATAGCTGTACCCGAAGTGGACAAATCAGAATTGGAAGCCATTGATAAAGTGTTTTGCAACGACAGAGAAGAACCACTACTTATAGGTAGTGTCATGTCTAATATTGGGTATGGAGAAGCAGCTTCAGGAATATCTGCTGTGACAAAGGTCAGTATGACTGAATATTTAATCGCATGGCTCGCTAACCAAAAAGCCTGAGACTGAACTAATAAAACCCAAGACACGATAGCCCGATGATCCATTCGTACCGTCACACGATAACAACTAGTTGTACCTACACTAATGATGATGATGAAATGAAATACACTGTTGTAAAATTTACCTTTTTATCAATCTTCAGGTGTTACTGGGATACCATAAAGGTGAGCTGGCAGGAAACCTGCACTGCGAGACTCCGAGGCGCGACGTGGCGGCGCTGCAAGAGGGGCGCATGCGCGTGCTGACGGACAACCAGCGCTTCCAGCGCACCTACACCGCTGTCAACAGCATGTCCGTCACAGGTGTCAACGCACATGTACTGCTGAACGGACATTATAAGCCCAAGGTTTGTATTCGTGTTTCTGTTTCTGCTAAATATATTTAAACTAGGAAACCTTTCAGATTTGTACCTACTAATAGCATAGAATACTTAATAGTACAAATACTAATAGTAAATATTTTCAGAGGCTGAATCGATATGAAAGCAGCATTCCACGTCTCGTGACTATATCCGGTAGACAGGAAACATCAGTGAAGAGGATACTCGATCATTTAAAATCAAACCCTGTCGACTTCGAGGAGATAGCGTTGCTGCACAATATACACGAAATGAGAATTGCAGGACATTTGGGCAGAGGATTTTCAATTCTCGGTAAATAAAAATGATGTAGCTACCTTGATATTTATGGATTAGTGTCATACCGAAAGTTTTTATTGGTGGACTAAAATGAGCGTACATTTTATTTTTTTCAGGTACTAATGCAGAAAACAAGACAATATGCCTATCGGAGAAGGCGGAATACTTCGACGACGCGCAGCGCCCGCTGTGGTTCGTGTACAGCGGGATGGGCTCGCAGTGGGCCGGCATGGGCGCGCAGCTCATGCGGATACCCATCTTCGCAGCCGCCATCGAACGGTACAAACAAATGCCAAACGCTTGTTTTCCCTGTTGTCTACTTCAGTCATCGATCGTACATACATATGTATATTTAATACTCAACATTTTTTAGATGCCGGCAAGCCTTGGAACCAAAAGGAATCGACATTATTAACATAATAACATCTCCCGACAAGACCATTTTCGACAACATTCTTCACTCGTTTGTCGGTATCGCTGCTGTGCAGATTGGCTTAACTGACATTTTGCTAGAACTCGGACTAGTTCCTGATAAAATTATAGGTAAGTGAAACTTATAAATACTAAGAATTAATGTTAATTTTATTTTAACTCCTTCGTGATCCTTCACCATAAGAATCCTGGTAAACGAGCTATATTATTGCAAAAGCTGGAGAAATGGTTGTGGATTTGATCACAGATTCCTTTTTCAAAAGTCACCATATCCAGCTATAAGTTTATTTCCCTTCAGGTCACAGTGTGGGCGAGCTCGGCTGCGCGTACGCCGACGGCTGCCTGACAGCTGAGGAGATGATACTGTCCGCCTACAGCCGCGGCCTGGTGTCCTTAGAGACGCCGTTCATACGTGGCTCCATGGCCGCTGTTGGGATGGGATTTCAACAAGTAAGAAATTGAATTATTTTAAATAGTATTAAATAACTTTAGAGACATCTAATCTGAATGACTATTATTTTCACAGATGACAAAAATATGCCCACCTGAAATTGAAATCGCTTGTCACAACAGCGCAGACTCCTGCACTATTTCAGGACCTGCCGAAGCAATGCGCAATTTTGTAGCTAGCCTGACCGCAAAAGGAATTTTTGCGAAAGAGGTTCCGTGTTCTAACATAGCGTATCACTCGCGGTACATTGCGGCAGCTGGTTAGTATCCTCGAAGATATTTATTTTGATATGCAATAAAATTTCGTTTTGACACTGCTAACAATTTATATTGCTACAGGACCTGGACTACTGAAGTATCTTAAAGAGGTAATCAAAACACCAAGAGCCAGGAGTGAGCGGTGGGTGTCTTCATCGGTGCCACAAGATAAATGGAACCAAACATCCGCCAAATATTCGTCAGCGGAATATCACACTAACAACTTATTGGTAAGCTTCTCAGAAAATAATATAAACCTGAAAGAATAATCATACGAGAAGCTAACACCATGTACACCAGTCATAATATATATGCCTTAACAAGGCTTCTGAACTTATACGTCCACAACTACTGTATATTGATACAAACTGCAAACACTGTGAACTTGTCATTGATACCATCCTCATCACATTAATTTGTTATAGAGTCCAGTATTGTTCGAAGAAACAAGTGCTCTGATCCCGAGCAACGCGGTGCTGGTGGAGGTGGCGCCGCACGGGCTGCTGCAGGCCATCCTCAAGCGCGCGCTGCCGGACTCCGTCGTCAACATCCCGCTCACACGGCGAGGGCATTCCGATAACGTCCTTATGGTACTGGAGGCAGTTGGCAAGTGAGTCTTAATACTTACCTATATATAACACAATCAACGATTGAAGTTGTCAAGCATTTTACCTATCTACATCTTTTTCAGGCTGTATATGGAAGGATACAATCCTAAAGTTCACGTGCTGTATCCAAAAGTAGAATTCCCAGTATCGACTGGGACGCCGTACCTATCGCATTACGTGGACTGGGCACATCAAGACAAGTGGTAAGTGATACACGTGTAATAATATTATAGTGTAGTCGTTGAGAGGGGTCAGTATTCAATACTAAATATATTTATTATTATGTGCCAGATTCAGTACAGACAGTGACAGATTCTGTCGTTGCTATATATCAAAATACCTAACAACAATCAACTGAGCTAGGTATATAAACTAGTGCAGTAGGTATGTACGTTCTGAGCGAGCAAGACCTTTGAGCAATTACGACACCATTGATGCTCCATTTATTTATTCAGAACATTTGGAATATAATAGATAAAATTATTTGTTGACCAAGGTTTGCTATTCCAGGTAACTAAAACTGGAGCGTACTGCATAACAAGATGACAACATAAACTAACTAAAATTAATTTATTATGTTTTAGGACCTTACCGCTGTTCCAGTCAGCCCACAGAACTATAGCTGCATCGGCTACGTTTGTGATGTCGATTCACGACGATGAATACAGTTACTTGAGAGGTCATGTAATCAGAAGTAAGTGAATTAGCAACTTTTTGTGTTTTTTCAATGTCAATCTTTTTTATATATGTCTATCTATCTGATTGTTCGTGATGTCATGGACAGGGGTTCCGGCTGAAAATCAGTGCGAAGGTGCTTAAAACACCTTAGCGTATGCTAAATCGGAACCTTTTCCTGACATCATGCAACATATCACTGTCTTATATATTGTTATTGTTTGTCTCCCGCTATTTGTTAGTACATTCTTATTTTGTTTCAGTGTAATGTTGTGTATTTCGAGGAATTAATATATTTTCCTTCTTTCCTTACTACATTCTTTATTTCAGTGAGCTCTAGTAGAAAGGCTCTATCACGTAACAAGGCTTGCATGCACTCATACAGAATTCTCAATTTACAGATAAGAATGTGGTGCCATTTTCATTTGCTTTGGTGGCCGCGTGGGACACGCTCGCCATGTCGCTGAAACTCCCTAAGAAGTCATTGAATGTGCAGTTTCAAGACGTGCTGTTCTACGTGCAACCAATGTTATCCGATCACAAGACCGTCAAACTCAACGTCGCGCTTCACAGAGGGAATGGTCGATTTGAGGTATGTAGCCTATGTATATAATATACGTATGTATGTACAAGTATACCAACATTAGGTAGGTATACATTATGAAGTCTTCCTTTCTACGTCTGATACATTTTGAGTATTAACGGCTTATTTATGTTTTAATTATTTAGAAAAAATATTTTTAATCTTTGATTATAATTTGAGACTCCCTTACAATTATTATCACTATTACGGTGAATGTTTAATTTGAAATATTTATTTTGGGCTCCTAGATAAAAGCAAATAGAAACATACCTAGGTGCAATCAAAATTCAAGTTTTAAAAGGCGATACCTGCCTCCTTGACGCATGTGCTGAATGGATGGATGTACATTTCGAAAATTTTTGGTTTCAGGTTATGGATGAAAACACAAGAGTTGCCACAGGGTTTATAATTCCTATAGAATCTCCAAAGATCGAAAGAACCACAGCAGAATCAGCAGAGCCCGATTATAAGCTTTGTGCTTCAGATATATACAGCCTTCTGTTCGAGAGAGAGTATACTTACAGGTATCCACACCAGCTAAGCATTTAACTTAGTATCAAGCTGTATTTTACTTTACGGACTCTGAAAATAACACATCAAATGTTGATATCTATGGTTATGACCATTTATGACATAATTTCACAAATATTCTCCTCCTATTTGAAGTTCAGTTAATCATAAATTAAATACAATATATGATGAACATGATGTATTTACAAATAAATTATTATCTTAATCTTGTTTTTACAAATAAATTATCTTTATCTTTAAAAATTAATAATGTTACATCATTGAACGAAAAAGAAACAACAAAAAATAATGATATACATATGTTTTATGTTTCAGTGGAGAGTTCCGCAGTATTCAAAGCACAAATGAATCTCTGTCGGTTGCCAACATTTTATGGAATAATAATTGGGTAACTTTTATCGATGGCTTGTTCCAACTGAACACGCTGAAATATACACACAGCGCTGTGTCACAACCTCAGCGCATCGGAAGAATGGTTATCGATATTAAAAAGCATCTTAATAACATACATATACATCGAGACACTGAAAACAATATTACATCACTGTTGGAAGCTGAATTATCTGACGTTCAACATCGTACTAGGTAACATAATATTTTGCTCAATAAACTAGACATCCATAGCATACATAGCTTTTATTATGTATTCCACTAGAGAGAAATAAAACTGTACGTAAATGTAAATTCTAGGTGTGGCGGTATAGAAATAGAAAATATGCGTTTCCAAAATAAGCTTCAAATGAATGATGATCGGATTACCTTACAAACGCTAAAGTTTATTCCAAGGTTCTATACCAAGATTGATGTAAGTATTTTATCAAATAAAAATGTTCGTAAATAACTACACTAGTTACATATTCATACTTGGAATTCATTTCCAGGTTACTAAATCTCTTCACGTTTTGCTACAAATGACAGCGGAAAATTTAAATAAAGAAAACATTAACGTTATTGGGCTTGAACCTGAAAACGATGGTGGGCTACTATTTCAAGAAATTAAAAAGATTGCCAAAGAAGATCATCTTCCAGGAATTACAGTCCAATATCGTGATATACCTGAAAATATGATCAAAGAAAATGAAAATTTGTATAAAAATGCAGATCTCATTCTGGTTAGAAATCTATCAAACAATGACAAAGTAAGAAATTTAAACTTAATGAAAATATTCAAAACACGCTCAAACATATACAATACATTGGTGACGTTCATGTTCCTATGTTACAGATTTGTCAAAGTTTCCGCTGTATGCTACAAACCAATACTTTCATCGTAAATGAAGATGATGCATCGGCAGGAGCAGCCAACAATTTCCCTACGAAGATGTACAATATTGTATCAGTTCTGAAAAACGCAAAGACGTTACTTGAACTGGCGTGCTGGAAACCGACCTGTACATCCACCATGACTTCATCGTTTACCGTTCGTTCAGAGTCAGATCTTCCTCTCTTAATAGAAGCACGTAACAACTTGCCTACTCAAAACGGTCTTATAGTCCTGGCTGACTACCCGCCGGTGGCCGGCCTTATAAGTCTAGTTAGAAAATGGAGAAAAGACTCCACTCGCAATCGCATCAATCTCATCATGGTCAATGTGAACTCAGAAAAGAATCTAGATTCAGACGAGCTCCCCGATGTTAATTTGGCCTATAATATATTTGACAATGTAAGTTTTATTTTGCTTGTCATACATTCAACAATGACGTATGTTATATATTAAAAAAAACATATTTAACCATGAATATATTTGTATGTTCCAGGGAGTATGGGGAGGTGAATATTATTTGCCCGTGAAAGAAACTTCGGCAGCTGCAGACAACAAAGTAACACTACGGAGCGATGTAGTCGGCAACCTCGACTCGTTGCACTGGGTGCAAGCACCTGAACTTACTGGGGCTGGGTCTTTGGTGAAGGTTCACTACGCTGGTATAAACGTAGGCGACGTAAGGAAAGCACTTGGTGTTATTTCATTGGACAAATGTTCAAATGGCAATGATTACGGAATGGATTTCAGTGGATTAACGGAAAGGTATAAAATTTTATTTTATTTAGTAAGCATGGACCATATTCCACATTGTAATATATCTGAATCTTGAGGTTTCATTTTTCAGAGGTGAGAGAGTAATGGGTTTAGTGCAAAACGGTGCTGCCAGTAGTCACGTGATGGCGCAGCCAGAACTGATGTGGCCCGTGCCGTCTTATTGGTCGCTAGAAGATGCAGCTACGGTGCCTTTTGCCTATGTCTACGCTTACTACTGCATAGCCATAAAACCTGTAAGTACTAGGGAATCGCCCAGGCCTTGCATAATTTATTTGAAAAAAAAATTTTATGACGATGAGAGAGAGACGTACTTTAGTTGAAAAAATTGCTCCGCTGTTCGGCATCACAGATAAAGAATAATGGTACCTGGTAAATCCAAGTTACCTGCAGAGGAAAATTTATTGTTGCTGTATTTCAGGCCTCCAGGATCTTAACAAATAACATGATACAAAACAGTGTGCTGGTGCACGGAGGGGCTGGCGCGCTGGGGCAAGCCGCCATCAGCGTCGCAATCGCTAGCGGGTACCGAGTGTTCGCTACTGTCGGTGATGCTCAGAAGAAACGATTCTTACTAAAGTTGTTCCCTGAATTGAAAGGTAATGTGAATTGAATATGTATATAAGTATGTATGTATACCTGTATGTATGTACATATTTCTTGCGTTTGGAGTAGAAGTATGGGGCCTTGGAGGGCAAACACGCGGCTTCTGTTCAAGGATCTGTCCTGACGCCTCATAGAAGCAAAGAAAAAGAAAAGAAAAGAAAAACCATTTATCCGGCACACAAACAAGACATTATAAATAAAACTTAAATAATAAATATACGTGCCGAATGGGCTCAGCTCAGCATAAAATGCCCAGAGTTGTACACTACTCGGCGCTGATTTGAATTTGATCTGAAACAACAGGTGACCAAAGAACTGGCGCTTACCTCGGTCAATCAATTAGTCTGGCCATTCAACGAGATAAAGTCGCCAGCTTTTTGGGCATTTTACCCGCAGACGGCGACCTTAATTCTGCTATTTATCTTTTAATTTTGTTGTAGGTTAGGTTAGTTACTTTTTTTGTAAATAATTAATTAGTTTTAGTAAAAGTACCTAGAGTGTAATTTTTAGTCGTGAACCAGAAGTTTAGGTTCAAGTTTTTGATAATAGAGGCCTTTTAAAGAATTTAAGCAGAGTTAACGATGTGTTCATTCAATAATTATATGATTTCTGATGGTAAGCTAACTAATCTTATTTCAGAGGAAAACATCGGCAATTCACGTGATGCTAGTTTTGGAGACATGGTTTTGAACGCCACTAATGGACTAGGATGCAATGTGGTGATTTGCTGTCTCAAAGGGAATTTGAAAAATGTAATGATATATTTTTTTTATATTTTCCTATATTTACAGCAGGAAAAAAATGTCTCCGAATTCTAGTTTATTTGTCAAACCGAGAGAGCCCTTTAGACTAGAGCTCTACATTTCCTACTAAAATAATATTAAACCAGAACCAGACCCCCGACACTCCATACAAATTCGCCGAACTAACTGTCTAGAACTACTACTGACGCACCGGCCTGTCCGCACACGATTTGTGTGTGTGCATAATTATTGTAGGGATGAGCTAATTAATACGAATCGAGCGCGACAAGGACAACGCTATACGTAAGCAACCTGTTTCTCTTTCACACCCACTATCGCTTAGCTGGGAGACGCGAAAAACCAAAAATTCTTCGATTCTTATTTGTGTATATGTTTCTTTGCATCCATACACAGAACAATAACGAACCATTTTAAAAGAGACAGGCAGACCTCCGTCAGTCAGGTCAGGTCCTGGTCAGCCTGGTCTGGTCCACCGTCTTCAGCCGTTCTTCGTCTTTTTCTCAATATGTTTCGTCTATATGTCAAAGTCAAATAGTCAGCCGGCATGCTCTACTTCTGTAAAGCAGGTCGTCGTCGTCATCCAAAAAGGTCATAACAACCTCAAATAACATAATTGATCGCACATATAAAATAAACATTTGAATCTCACTCATTAGTCATTCGCAGCGAGCGGTCACAACTGAGTGACGCAAGCACGGCATTGCCCATTTTTTCATCGGTTTGTTGCGGGTGACAACAAATTAGCGGGGGGTGGGAGTGTCGCTTCTTTACGTAGTAATATTTAGTTTTCTTTGCCAGAACTGTCAAGAATCAACACAAATATTTTAACATACTCTAATATTGGTGTGTTTTTATTAATTTCAGACTTCCTTTTCCTGTGTTGGACCATCTAGTACAATGCTTGATACTGTACAAATTCTTAATAACGAAAATTACTTGTTTGGGTTGTATCACTTAACGAAAGAGAGATCCTATGTGGCCGTTGATATAACTAGTGTGTTGGATCCCAAATCTAAAGAATTGCACGTAAGTTACCACGACCTAGCGTACCTATACATTATTATAATTATATTAATCAATAGTTCTTATTATTGACAAAAATTATTGTAAATGACATTCAGTTCAATAGTGTACAAAAAATAATATTTTTAAATATTGAATCTTTATTTATTTTCAAAAGTTAACCATTAATTTTCGTTGTTTTACTTGTAGAAAATACATGGTATGATAAGTGAGGGCATAGCGCGCGGCCACGTGCGCCCGCTGTCGCGCGTGACGTTCTCCCCGCACGACGCGCCGCGCGCCTTCAGGCTGCTGGCCGCGAGCCGCCACCGCGGCCGCGTGCTGCTGCGGCTGCAGGACTCGCCGCCGTACGCGCAGCCTAGGTACTTACCAAGCAACAGTCAATTTTCTATGTGGTATCGTGATATTTTAATATGCATTTCTTTCCGATAGTTTAAGTTGTGTGTTACATTTTTACTTCTTTTGTTGCAGATTTTCTACAGAAGCAGATCGCTGTCACGTGATACTTTGTGACTCACTTGGAATACAATTAGCGGGAAAATTAGTTGATTGTGGAGTAAAGAAGCTACATTTGCATTTCAATACTCCTGTATCATATTTGCAGTATAAGTTACAGTAATAATATTATACCTATTAGTTACTACAAACGTCTCTGGAAAAAAGTCACAGTCATTAACTTAACTGATCAATTTATTTTTATTTTTAGCTTATGGAAGAACCAAAACGTTCAAGTAGCAGTAACCGTTGGAGATTTGACCGACAGTAATGACGTCGCTAATTTGTTGCACAATGCCATGCAATTAGGACCCATAGAAGGTTTACATGTAATCGCCGATAACGCTTTGCAACAAGCTGTTATCTCAAACTTAGATTTGGCATCAAGAACGATTTGTCCAACCTTAAAGTAAGTCTTTAGGAATTTCATCAACCACCATATATTAATTTAAATAATGGTTCTAGTTTACTCAATGCAGCACATTTGCAGGCACTTTTTGGTGTTGTCCAAGAACAATTGCATTGGATATCACATTGCCGTTCAGAGATCTAAGATTGGATTACCAGTAACCATTTTGGATTTGTCCAAGCTGGACACGGTAAGTATTTTTTTACTTTCTTGGAACTGTTACTTGAACTATTGGTGCCGCTTTAATCAACGATGATATTTTTGTAGGTCCAGGATGCCGACGGCGTGACCTGGTACCGAGGCGCAGTGGAAGCAATGGATCGTGCGTTACGGAGCAATGATCCTATTCTGATGGCGCAACCAAAACGCGTTCTACGACCTACCTTGCTGCAGCAAATTGCTTCTTTGACTGGTATTTTAAAAAACAAATAATTTTACATGATTATTCGAAACCATTTTTAATAGGTTTTTTTTGGTACTTTATTTAACACAAAAATTTTATATATTCGTATTATTAATTCCAGATTTAAATGTTAGTGATGAAACATTAAACAGCGATTCTCTTGAAGAACTAGGAATGTCACTAGAAAAATCATCAGCTGTCTGTGCCTTTTTGAGAGACATATACAACACATCTCTTGATGAAGAGGACATACCTTCATTAACGGTGGAGAGGTAAGACCTTGTTAGGAATGAATATATTTTACGACAGATTGAAATTGCATTTACCATCAGCTTATTTATGCTATTTGAACTCAGTTCTGAGGATTGACAGTTGCTTAACATTTTCTTTGGACTACAGACTATTTTTGTTTATTTAGAATACATGAAATCGACGACAGAATGAAGGAAAAAGAACTCAACGAAGTGAAAGGACTAGGAACGTTCTACTCATATGTGGATCCGGATGAACTCATGGCGACTACTGAATTGGTGTTTATGCAGACTCTCACCAACAACTCCACTATGGTATGTGTTATCCTTAACAGTGATATTGATACCGTCTTATGGTCCTATGATAAAATTATGTGCTATGGTCATATGTTTCTTTGTTGCCGCAGAGAGACGACGAGTTCGACGTGAATGAGACGTGCTTGTGGGTGGTGCCGGGGCTGGAGGGTCACCACGCGCGGTTCCGCACTCTGTGCGAGCGACTCAAGCTACCCGCCATCGTGCTGCAGCCTGGACTCGACCATCCGGACGAGACGCCAAAGGAACTTGCAAACAAATATTCTAAGGTACGAGCGGAAATCTCTACATAGTATAAAACAAAGTCGCTTAGATCTTTTAAACTACGCAACGGATTTTAATGCGGCTTTCATCAATAGACAGAGTGATTCAAGATAGAAGTTTATATCTATGTAATACATGCATGTAAACCTTCCTCTTCTTCCGTGCGAAGCCGGGGCGGGTCGCTAGTAAAATATATTATTAGAATAAATAGGTACATAAATAGATAGATAATTTATTTTAAAATTATTATTTCTGTAATTCACAGGTTATACTAAAGAGGAAAGGTCTGGCAAATACGTTCTACATCTTGGGATACGAAACTGGAGTAGCAATTGCTCTAGAATTGGCAGCTATTCTAGAAGAACATGGTAATTTATCGTTGTTACTAAATACACGTACAAGACAAGTATTAGTTCGACAGAACATACTTCGACAACACAGACGGCCTCAATAGAGCAGTGACCACACATCGCGCGAGCCGAGCGAGCGAAACAAGCGCGCCGCGGCAGCGGCTGGCGAAGCGCCAGGAAGTAAATTGAATGTTTGTGTTGTCGAACTATTTTCTGTTGAACTAATACTTGTCGAATTATGTTCAGTCGAAATAATTACTTGTCGAACTATATTTTTTCTAAGTGTTGTGTCGAAATAAAGAACTGTCGAAGTTCAGAGGGACACCCCATTTTAATATGGAGTTCTAACAATGGATCACGCCATTGACAATAAAAATGTTTGTTTATTCTTATTATGTCGCTCTTTCTCACGGGTTTTACACCCGGTCCTTTGGAAGGCTTGCGCGGGCACATTCAGGGAGTTCAACACGAGTTCAACTCTAAGTGAATTTTTAAATTGTGAATTTTTAATGGATGAGAACCGGTCTATGGTCTGAGACTTCGGCACCTGCCAGTTTCGTCTCATAAAAAAATATTTAGGTAGGTGGTTACTCGCCACCCACTAAACGGACCCCCTTTAAAGGCCGCCGTTTATTGGCGATGAGAAAAACTATGTTAGTACACAAAATGAGATATAATAAACATGAAAATATAAAAGTCACATCATAAAGTCATTGAGACGTTAGCTTAAACACAGGCTTTAGTACTGCTAGCCAGTACCTCATGACGTTTATAATATTATGTCCTTTGCTTATGTACTAAGTACATTATTTTACGTGTTTTAGGCCATACGGGAACGGTGTTTTGCATCGGCGATGGTCCGGAAGAGACAAAAGTGATGCTGGAGCAGGAACTGAGCACCTTAGACTCAGAGGAGGCGCTACAGATTGGCGTGGCGGAGCATTTGTTCGCGCTGATGACAGGCGGCTCACCGGCGCCGACGGAGGGTATGCAGCGCGGCCGCTCGTGGCGCGAGCGCGTCGATACATGCGTGCGCACGCTACTCGGCCGCGTGCCGCACTCCGCGCAATACGCGCGCGAGCTCTTTCAGGCGGCGTACGCGCGTATCGGCACAGCGCGCCGCTACAACGCAGCGCCGCGCGCGCTACGCTCGCGACTCGTGCTGATGCGCGCGCGACGCGCCGGCGCCGGTGGCGACAGCGGAGAGGAGTGCTCGTTGCAGCGCTACTCGCAGCAGCCGCTCACTGTGGAGAACCTCGCCGCGCCCATGGCACACGCCACCGCCGATCTGCGTGCACCCGCTATCATAAACAGATACCTCGATGCGGAGATATTACATGCGTTTGAGAAGAAAAACATATGTGATACCTATTTAATGAATGCTGATGCGTTTATGTCAGCAAGCAGTGATCAAAATTAATTCACAATAAAAACTTATGTATCACTTTAGTAGAAAATTTAATAATAATGTTAATAAATAATAAATGTTTTTATTTTAGGCGTAAAATACCTTTAATAAAAAATACCCGTATGTTAACAACATAAAATAACAGTAAAAAAGAAAAGCTTACATAGATTTTGTAAATAGAAAGATAGATAAAACGTTTATTTGCCAACACAACACTCATGTACATTAAAATAATAAATTGTAAGACAATTAATCCTTACTATGCTAGACGTGACATTTCAAATACAAATACATATTCACAATACATACATTACACTAAAAATGCCCCTCAGTTTCTTCTGAGAATTGGTTCTTTTTCCGATACGGTGGTAGACTCATTGTGATAATTTGACGTTCATAAGCAAAGAAATATTTTATCTTTGTTCATAAGTGCGTCTGCGATGCCAAAATGATTAAAGAGATTTTGCTTTTGATTTCGACTAAATGTCACACTGTACTGTAAATGTCACTTTGTGAATAAGTATCACATTAGCAAAGACAACTAAATATTACACATTAGTGCATTGAGGTCTCACACTCCTCAATGCATTAGTGTCATTACTCTGAGATCACATGTCATTTTCGATTCGCAGTCCGGTGCAGCTGATGGTGTACGTGGTTGATACCACGCCTTATAAATTGCGCTGGCAAGACTTATGCTACTCAGTCTGCCATTCCTCGAATCTTTCAACCCATCTGAGAAGGAAGCTATCCTAGATCTGATGACGGCAAAAAAGTCAGGAACCCTTGCATCTGCGAACATGCCCGACGCGCTGCAATAACGTGCTTTCTTCATAAGGATGCGAAAAGCATCATTGTATTGCACCCGTATGGTGTGTTAAGACTTCCTAGTGTAGTTAGTCCATAAATGCATTGTATTTGCCGTTTGACTTATTTACATGATGTTTATCTCATGACATTGGTTAGTGAAAATCTATTTGATAAGTAAATAAGTAGTTGTACTGTATCTTATTAAATATCTACTGAGTTTACTTCTTGATAATTTCAACCTTGAAACAGCATGAAAAATCCGCATGAAGACGGACCTTTGTCTATAAGTCAATTCCTAAAACTTGTCAATTCTCATTAACCTTGCAACTAACAAAATGCAGGTGTATATATATAACACGCTTGATTGTGAGTGGTAAAGTATAACCTACATTGGATATGCAAAATTAAGCATTGCTATTCGTATTATAACACGAATATAATGAATTATATTAATAATATATAATATATATAAATATATATTATGGGCTGGCGTATTGTTTACCATCAATGCAAATGACCAGCTCGTTTCGTCATTAAGTTACATAAAAAAAAACTAAATTAAATGATCTAAGAGGCCTCTTCGTGTTGGACACATGTCTCCGCGCAAGCCTTCCAAAGGATCGGGTATATAACCCGTGAGAAAGAGCGATATATAATAACAATATATTATATAATGTAATATTATATTATAATTAATATTATATTTTATTATACAACATATCACTGATATGAAGAATAAATAACCATTCGACCAAATCTTCAGTATGTGAACATGCTCTGGATAAGTCCAAACATTAAAAACATACGACTTCAAAATCTTCGAACCCTTGCTAAAGCAATTGCAATCCTACGCGAGGGGGCTGCTGAAGTTACAATATAGAAATTATTTATCACGGACATAATATGAACATAGTATATACACATTACATCTAGAAAATGCGAACGATTCCTGGAGAATCTTAATCATATCCTTCCTACCCGAAATAGTGTGTGAGGGTGTGTTTATGTGTGTATTACCACTTTGGATTTTGACAATAGGTATGTGTGAACTTTAGGTCGTGGAATAGGACATAGGATACGTTTATCCCGGAAAAATGAACATTTTGAAAATGTTTGCATTATCTTGTCATAAGTACCTACCTATGTTTTATTCTACTGATTATGCTAGTATTTTTTGTAGTTCATATATACCTAAATAAATTAAATAAAAGAAAATCAAATAATAAAGTTATATACATCATCATCAGCTACGTTCCCACTGCTGGGACACGGGCCTCCTCTCGCAGAGAGAGGTAAGGGCATTAATCCACCACGCTGACCCAGCGCGGATTATGTCCTTGAACTTGGACATGTCGGTTTCCTCACGAATTTTTCCATCGCCGTTTTTAGAGCAAGTGTTAACTTAAAAAAGCGAGCTATAACTTAAGAAAGTCATTGGTCAGTGAAATTCAAACTCCGGTGCCTCGGATCGAAAGTCGGACGAGTTCCCGCTGAGCCCCACTCACATATAGGTATTTATTACTGTGATACCACTGGATTGATTTTAAATGTCGTAACACATCCTGCAAATGTGTTTTGATATTATTCAGAATTAATTGACAATAAAACTAATTTACTCGTATATAATGTTGAGTATGATTTCTACCTTCTCGCTGTACTTCCTTGAAGCAGTGCTCCACAAACCGTAGCTACGATTTGAATCCCAGATAGCACGTCAGCTTGCTGCAAGTTTGTTTCACCTTTGATATTGATTTTACTATATTTTATCGCTTATATTTAACTAACCACCAGATCCAGTAAAATGTAACGGCAAAAAATTAATTTATATTGCCAAAAATAGTAAATGATCACTGAAGAAGTCGCCGATTCGCTTTGCTCGCCACCTCCCCCCTTCGCTCCACTCGGCCTCGTAGGCTCGCTTCGTTCAGGACCTTCTTCGAAAATTTCTGGCTCCACGCTTTTTAGGGTTCCGTACCCAAATGGTAAAACGGGACCCTATTACTCCGCTGTCCGTCCATCTGTCTGTCTGTCTGTCTGTCACCAGGCTATATCTCATGAACCGTGATAGTTAGGTAGTTGAAATTTTCACAGATGATGCATTTCTGTTGCCGCTATAACAACGAATACAAAAAACAGAATAAAATAAATAATTAAGGGTGCTCCCGTACAACAAACGTGATTTTTTTGCCGTTTTTATACATAAAGGTACCTACGGAACCCTTCGTGCGCGAGTCCGACTCACACTTGGCCGGTTTTTATATATACACTCTAGGGGTAAGAGCAAGTTCGACTGTGGAAGAGTGAGGTGCAGCAATTTGAGTGGTCATTTACTAAATTTGATCTGCAGATACAATTTTTGGATAGAAGTATGCGATCACAAAGATTATTTTGATAGTCATCATATTTTTTCCGAATTTTTACTATTACATCTGCCTAACTATGCATTAACACTCTCCTCTGGGACCGCGACGGCAAACAAGGCGGCTGTGGACCATATTATAGTTTCTGAAGACAATTGCAGTGGTCACCGCATTGCATCTCCACCGTCGTAATAGAGCGGCATTCTATTTCCACAAGCGCTGACATACCACCCAGCTGGATGGCTATCCGTCGGACGGGACGCGTATTTCCATATCCGTGTACATTAGGAGGCAGTACTGCCTTGAAACACGCACGGGTTTGTCGCGCTAACTACCTAAACAAAATCGTGTTCAATTCAAGGCACACGCCCTCCAATCGCGCACGGGTTTGGAACGCCATCTGTTCTTCCAAACACGTGTTCAATTAAGAGTACGCGTCCTCCAACCGCGCACGGGTTTGCAAGGAGTAAGCGCCTTGAAAAAGCGCCACAAAACCGTGTGTATTCGAAGGTATTTTTGTGTGAATGGTAATGTGAATGGGCAAGAAAACTCGGAACAGTTTTTTAACTTTTTATTAAGACCACAATACCTAGGTACATAAACAAATATAATGAAGTTGGTAATTATATACCTAACATAATCAATGTTTTTTGGCAGGAGGTTCATTTTCATCAATATTAGATGCAATATTATGAACACGTTTTCTTTTAACAGTTTCTGACTTGGCTGGTCGTCCTGATTGAATCCTTCCACTGCATGGAAGACCTCTTTCTTTGCGGCGACTGATCGATGTTGGTTGTACACGAATTTTTCGAGATTTTCGGCGGTCATTTTTTTCAACTATAAATGATATAATACTCGATGGAGTTTGTAGCTTCGACAAATCAGATCCAAACTTTTCAAGAATGTTCGTGTATGCAGCATTGGAGTCCTTTTCCAAGATTTCAGTGATTCTTTGCCACTGAGCTTTAACATTACGAACAGCATTGTCAAAGTTTTCATTATTGATAGTTACACTGTTTTCCGTTCGATTTATTGGAAGTTCAAAAGTGTCTGGTACAACATCATCAGGTGTATTAGAGAAAGTTTGACTGTCTTCATTATTTGTGCTTGATTCACCCGTAATATTTTTAAAGAACGACGGCGAAAACTGGTCACCCAGAGCGAATTTTGCAAATTGTTGACGATCGCAGTCATTCAAATATAACGATGTGGTAAGTGCAGTCCCATATTTTCTCTCTACAGCGCAGAGATGTTTACAAAATCGTCCCCCAGCACCATACGGACAGTTACATGTTGCCATGTCACAGTCAACAACATACAGATCTGTCTTCTCTTTCACGAAGTAGGTATTGTTATCCATATATACAATATCCTTAATACTGCTACTTGCTTGGCAAAATTTTTCTTACGCCAACGTAAGATTTCTTGCCCGCCCATTGGCAAACTGAATCAACCTTTTCTTGTGGTATGATTCAAAGGTATTCGCGATAAAGTCGACTAACGCGCACATATTGAACGCTTTACAGCGCTGCAATACTACGTCTTTAAAAATTCTTATTGAGGATTCACAATAATTATTTGTGTTATTCCCTCGTGTTAGAATAACAGAGCGATAAGCTAAACACCATTCTTCACGCCGACTCCATGAACTTGTTAAATGTTTTTCAAGCTTTTTATTTTTCTTAACTTTCTCCTCATTTAATAAATCAGACATTCTAATTTCGGCCTCTTGCATTGTATTGGCATACATTACAGTACGGAATTTCTTCATAATTGATTGCCGATCTTCTTTAATAACTTGTTCGCTTTGCCACAACCAACGCCAAAGGGCTTGATTTACATGAAATATGCAAAGAAGTAATCTGCTGTAGGGAAATACTGTGCGTAAGGCATTCCTTTCTGCGCTGCTGTCATCAGTCATTACGATTTTTGGTTGAAAAACCTTCTGGCAAGTCTCCTCTAAATAATCCTTAGCAGATTGAAAAGAATGTGTATAATTTTCCTGAGATTGACTCGTGTGCAAAATTACAACAATAGGTAAAGCACCAATTTTCGTTGCAGCAAAGATAAATGTAACACAGGTATTTGTTTGATCACAAGATCCACTTGTGTCCATAAACACCATTTCATCAGCCAAACCAGCCTTGAACACTCTTTGCATAATAGGTGTTATTACAACACACACAGTTGGTTCTTCCTTGATATAAATGTCTACATTTATTTTGGACAACTCAATCTTCTTTCGTTTCAAAATTTCTATTATATCATCGATCTCTCGAGATCCGTAGGTTCGGCGACGCCATTGTTCATACAAATGAATAACTTGGCGGTCGCATGGATTTTTTTGTGCATTAGCTAAAGTAATGTAAGCATTCTTCTCACATCCTTCAATGATAGCTATTTCATGATACAATTTTGCTGCTGCAGCTGTCATCCCACCTTCAAAATACGATTCAAATTGTTTTATCGTGTCTTCGGAACAACGTAGTAGACTCAATGCTTGGGCGACATTGACTCGGTGGGAATGATTAAAGTTTATGTCTATTAGAACATTCAGTCCCCGTTTCATGAGTTGCGAATTTTTTATCGTACTCTTTGTTACTTTTATAAATTTTATCCCAATATTTGCTTCACAATTATAGTTTCTAGTCACACCTTTCTTTTTATCTTTGGTTTTGTTCCTTTCCGAAAGATGACAAATAAATACTTTTCTGAAATCATATCGTACCTGCTGAGCATATCGTCTCAACATAATCCAATTTGTTTGCGTTGCCTCCGAAAATTTTTCAATGAAATAACCACACTTTTTGTCGTAATCACCTTCACAAGATAAAGAACATCGAATTTTACATTGATAATTATCATTGTCTCCATCATATTTTACGACTTCAAAATTGTTCACAATACCACTAAGAATATTCTTCAATAGTTCCATGTTTAATCGAAAGCACACTTTATTACCATAATCTCAAAATGTTCTAATGGTTTATCTCGAGTTATATCTCGACAAACCTAAGAAGTACTATTTGACTTTAGCTTTTTATTTATTTATTACCATCACAAGATAAGTTTGTTAATATTACACATTTATTTCAAACGCTGCACAGTGGAAAATCAAACGAATGTTATGTGACTGGCGGAGTGGCAAGACGCGAGCGAAGTTGCTTACGCGCGAACTTCATGGCTAAGTTCTATGCATCGTCTTGAACACGTGTTTGGAAGAACAGATGGCGTTCTAAACCCGTGCGCGATTGGAGGGCGTGTGCCTTGAATTGAACACGATTTTGTTCAGGTAGTTAGCGCGACAAACCCGTGCGTGTTTCAAGGCAGTACTGCCTCCTAATGTACACGGATATGGAAATACGCGGACGGGACCACTAAAAAGTGCGTTTATTGAATTAAAGAAAGGAAATTATGGGATTACCCATAGATCTTAATCACTTTTCTAATATAGACGCATACATAGATACACAAACACTATATAACACATAAAAAAAATAATGAATTTTTATGATCTATTTTTATTTGTTCTTGTTATGTTTTTGGTGTACAATAAAGCGTTATCAATCAATAACAAAATATTTTTTATTCTTATTTATTTATTTTAATCATAATTATATAACATCCTTACAGCTAAAAAATACCAATACGATTCTATAATATTGAGTAGTATATACAAAAAGTCCATAAATCAAAGCGGAAACCATGTATCCACCAACTAGCTGCGCCCTGTGGTTTCACTGGCGGTTTCAAAAGAGACATACTAAATTTCATAAAATTCCGTTCAGCAGTTTTTGTGCGATTAAGTAACAAACATCCATACATCTATCCATCCATCCATCCTCACAAACTTTCACATTTATAATATTAGTAGGAAGTAGGATATTCATATTCATTCTCTATAAAACTTGCACACTACGGAAATTATATACTTGGTAAAATCTGTCATTGTCACTAATTCTGAAATCATTATTAAGAAAAGTACTTACTCGTTATACATGACAACAACGATACAATTTCTAGGTGTCAAAAATGCGACATAGGATATCTGGAGATCCGCCGAATCCCGATCTTCATTCACATCGATTCTTATAGAGTCTCTATCCAGAAACTTTGAGAAGTGTCCCATAGCGTAAAACATAGGTTGCTTGTAGAACTCGCCCTTGGAGGTAGAGACAATGATAGGAGAGTCGACGAAGTTAGAGTTCCAGGTGGGCCCGCCGCGTTCGTTCAGACACATGTTCCAGTCCAGCCGGTCACGTTGTAGTTTAGATCCTGGCATTATTATCAATCAATTATTTTTACAGAACAAGCAAATTTCAGTAAACTAAAATTTAAAACACTCCCGACACCAAAAAACCGATAAAAAGTAAAAAACTGCTGAACAGATTTTGATAAAACATTGTTATGGGCAGGCGTGGCGCTTACTATAAGGCAAACGACTTGCTTGTCTCATTACTAATTTCAATAAAAATATACTTTCTTAACATAGTGTAGCTACATTTTATTGCCTTTCGATGTCCTTCGGAAGGGAGGAAATTTTAAAAACTTCCGATACAACATAAATGTCTAAGAACCCCCGCTAAAAAAATTGCTTCCAAATAAAAAAACTTATTATTTAAAAACGTATCCAAATCGGTTCACCCGTTAAGGAGCTACGATGCCACAGACAGACACACATAGTGGTCAAAGTTATGACACCCCTCCTTACGCCGGGGGTTAACAAAAAGTAACATTACAAGTATAATTATACTAAATATGTACTTATAGGAAAACTTAGTAACCGTCTTTGGATTTCCTAAATTATTATAATATGTTTGATGTGTATCTAGTTATAAGGCCACGATGTGATTTGCATAAAAGTCCCATAAAGAAAATGAATTCATAAAAAGAAAACGTTTTTGATTAGTTAGTGTCAGTGTGTACAATACAATACTGTGATTGTAGCATAGTTAAATGTGTACTTACAGTTAAAATGTCTTGAGCATAAGTCTTCGCCCTATCCCAAGACCCCAAGTCAACCCTGACAGTTTGCCAAGCAAATCCTCCTGATAACAATTAAATTTAAAAGTTGCACCAAATAATTATTTAATTACTTCAAAACAGCAATTTGATATAGTTACATTATTTGTAGCAGCAAAATCATGTAAAAATAATGAAAAACGATAAAAGTCTGGCAGTCCCGCATTATGCGCTACGAATGCTACGACGTTGGCTACGATTCGTAGCACTTGTAGCACTCGTCTACGGATCGTAGCCTTAAGATAAATCAAGCACCATTCGAATTTCAGTTTTAACTAAGTTTTTTTGCTTGCTTTAATGTAACATGCTGCGTAAAAACTTAAACAAGATGAGGTGCGGGTTTTAATCCAACCAGTGGTTTTTCTTATTAACTTATTTTATTCTCCAGCTATTTATTCACATTGAGGTCACCTTCACAAGCCTCAGTGGCTAGTAGGAACTTGTCAGGATGTCTTTCCGACACTAGCTTTAGGAAGTCTGGTGAAGTGACGATGTCTCCGTACCAGTGAACCGCAACACCGTCTAAATACCGCAACGCTTGGGGGTGGTTTGCGCACATCTATAAATTAAGTACGTTTATAGTTACTTAGTAAAGCGTCTAACAAGACTAAAGTACTCAGTGATACTTCTTCATGCTGCATTTTTTTCTAAATAAGGAATGATGTTGAAACCACAACACTCTGATTTAAGGTTTTCGTATTTCAAGTAGCTTTGTATTTTGTTTGTAACCATGCCTTATGGTAGTCTTCCGTATATTTTTTTTTTGTGTAGATGATAGTGTGTGGATTCAATAACCGTGTGTTTATTTGTATTTTAAATCCATTTGTCTTGAACACTCAGAGTTGCACTGTACCAAAGTTTTGTTATAATCTTAAAAGTGGAAATAATTGTTTCGTGTCTGAATGTTGTGGGACCATGGTCCTAGTAGTTCTTGGTTTGGTCTAAGCAGAAAGTTCCAGTTTAGAGCAGGATCTGTGTTTATGTGATATCGTTCGATTTTATTTACTTTTACAGTTTTAGTATTTACTGCGAAATGACAAAATACTATAGTAACTTATAGATACTCGCCTCAGTCCACCACATCGGAATTGCGTACCGCTGGTCGTCCACTGCCAATATTTTGATATTTTTGAACTTGGACGAGCGGATTAGAGGTCCCAAATGATTAGTTATCCATATACCCTAAAACAATCAATATTAACCATGAAAAAAATCAATAGGTGCAATTATTATTTGGTTGATTAAAGAAAATAAAAATAAGATTAGAACTTATTGCCTAGACTTGAACCTAGAATCCACTACCTAGAGTATATTCTATCGAAGGCTAGGTTATAAAAATGTGTTAGTTTACCATTTCGTAAGCACTCCATCCGAGACAGTTGAATTTCTTGATCGGGTAGAAGCCAATGTAAGGCTCATTAGACGTAGTGAGCGCCCTCACAGGTATACCTTGGGCCGCGTACAGTTCTAAAAACCTATATAAACAAATTTTAAGGATTAATCAAGTCAGGTAGATATTATTTAGTTTGAAATTTTTGTTTCTTCTTTGTGTTAGTACGTGTACCGCTATGCTTCCAATTCTGTGCCTTATAATGAAGAATTATAATTAAATATTAAAGAAGAAAGGTGGTAGTCCCTATGTAGGTACTTATGTCTAAGCATGATCAGAAATAGCCTCACAGCAAGAACCATTTTCATGCACGACGCAAAAAGAAGGGGTGTTATATGTTTTACCACTATGTGTGTCTGTCTGTGGCACCGTAGCTCTTAAACGGGTGAACCGATTTGGATGCGGTTTTTTATTTAAAAGCAGGTTTTCTAGCGATGGTTCTTACATAATTATGTTTTATCAAAATCGGTTCAACCGTTTTTTGCTTTTTATAGGATTTTCGTGCCGGGGGTTTATTACATTTTTGTTTACTGAAATTCGTTATACTGAAATTGGAAGGTATCTCATCTGACATAGCGACGAGCTAAGTGTAGAACATTATATCTCAGAAGAAAATGTTTTCTGACCCAGAAATACAACTTACTTGCGCTGATACAGAGCATGCATAAGTGAGGAAGTATTTGTGGTTTAGCCTGCCGCATGTGGAGTAGTCGTTGTCCACCTTCATCCAATGAGGAGGTCCCCAGGTGCTGGCCACGATTTGTACTGATGAGGTTGAGGCCTTGAAACCGGCTTTGATCATGGGTATCTATTATAAGTATTAGAGATGAGTATTATAAGATTCATTAGATTATTTGGGTTTAAGATATTTATTTCTCATAAAGAATATACATTCACTTGCATGAGAAAAACAAAATTAACAGTTTCTTAGGCTAACAGTACAGGCTTAATTAACTATTTTTTAAAACATAACAATTAGTACTAAGGCTTATTTAAGTATATATTTATATATATATATATACTTTTTTTTTTATTAGGGTATCTTATAAATAATATTGAACCGTTTGTTCGAATCGGCCGGTTGCCTTCTCGCAGCGCCGCGCCGCCGATATCGGCGGGTGCCTCGAGCAGGCAACTACGCTCACAGAATAAGCGCAACTGGAAGTGGCATGTAGTGGTAGTTATTTTTATAATTTAGGTTTAGGTCTAGGTTTGATTGCAAGTTGATTTTGTATATGTGTAGTATAATATTATTTTTTAGCCTCATTGGAATATCTTATTTCTATTTGTTATAGATAGTGATATAAGCTAAATTGGTATATATATTATAAATTAATGATAGTATAATATAGGTGAAATATGCAAATGTATATATATATATATATATATACATTCCATACATATATACATATATATATCTATATATATATAAATAAATATATATATACATATATACAAACATATATATTATCTATTCTTCATCACATAGTGTTTCAGAAGTTTTTTAAAGGAGGTTATTGTTTTCGCTTGTTTTATATCTTTAGGTAGTTTGTTGTATAACTGGACACCTTCATACATAATACTTTTTTTACCGTAGTTAGTTCGCGGTATATGTAGTTTTATATCGTTAGCGTTTCTTAGTTTAATTTTCTGAAATTGTTGCTTTTTAGTAAATGTTATTTTGTTGTATATGTATATCTTTAGTGAGGATTTTACGGATTAATATGCAGTTCTGGTAGACGTAGGTTTGTAAAATATTTAATAGTTTCGTTTCTTTATATATTTTGGTTGTAGGTGTTAGGAAGTTATAGTTGAATAATCTCTTGATTAATTTATTTTGTGATATTTGTATCATATTTAAGTTTGTCGTAGCAGCTGTGCCCCATACCTCTACGAGATATTCAATGTGGGGTTTCACAAGTGAATTGTATATTGTGTATCGTACTTGACGAGGGAGGCATTGCACGACTCCACGTAAAACTCCCGTAAGCGACGTTAGTTTAGATTTAAGTTTAATTAAATGCGGTTTCCACGTTAAGTTGCTGTCTAAGATTAAACCAAGGTATTTTTCTTGGTATACTCTGTTTATAGCAACATTATTGATGGTCAAAGGTAAGAAATTTGGTATTTTTTTGTTTATTGCTTTAAATATAATATAATTAGTTTTAGAAATATTTATAGTGAGTAGATTGCACTGGAACCACGTACTTAGTTGATTCATATCGTACTGTGCGTCAGCTATTACAGAGTCTATTGAATTTCCAAAGTAGAATAAGCTGGTGTCATCAGCATATAGTGTAACGTCACCCCTTAGTCCAATTGTATGCATACTATTTATATATATAAGAAACAGGAGGGGTCCTAGTATGGAGCCTTGTGGTACGCCGAAAGTGATTAAACCTGGTGCACTTGTAGTTTGACCTATCTTTACTACCTGTTTACGATGTGATAAATATGACTTAAATATTTCCAGTGCAGAGCCGGTAATACCGATTTCATTAAGTTTATTCAACAGCAGATTATGACTTACGGTGTCAAAGGCTTTTTTTAAGTCTATGAACACACCCAGTGCTATTTGCTTTTTATCAATGCAGAGCTTTATCTTAGTAACAATGTCAATTGAAGCTGAAAGTGTATTTGACTTGGGCCTAAAACCGTACTGCTTTTCGTATAGAAAGTTGATTGAGGTTAAAAAGGTTTCAAGTCGATTGTAAAGTACTCTTTCAAAAATCTTAGAAAGAATCGGCAGAACAGAGATAGGGCGATAATTTCCGGGGTCTGATTTACTACCAGATTTAAAGATGGGCGTTACTTTTGCATTTTTGAGGTTATCTGGAAAAGTTCCATCTTCTAAACATTTATTAATGCAGTCGGTGAGTTCCTCAAGTATTATGTTTTTTACACATTTGATGGATTTTGTGTTAATGCCGTCTATACCTGAGCTGGTGTTGGAATTTAAATTATGGATAATTTTACCTACCTCCTCCATTGTTGTTAAGGGCATTTTGTTAAAGGTGTTGGAAGAACTTCCAGTTGCGCTTACGACGGGACCAGATGTTGCATTACCAGGAAATGTTTTTAAAATTTGCTCAGCTAGGTTTGAACCAACGTTAGAAAAGAAAGTGTTGAAAGTTTCACATATTTCATTCGCATCACTTATGACACAGCCATTTGATGTTTCAAGTTTGCTTGGAGCCGTTGTTTCTCTTATTTTGTTAAGAGAAAGATTGTTTATAAGTTGCCACATTTTATTTGGTTTCTTCTTACACTCTTCAAAAGCTTTTAGGTAGTATTTACTTTTGGTATTTTGTATTTTTTCTGCAACTTCGTTTCTTTTCTTAATAAAATTTTCTTTTTTCGTTTTGTCTTTTCTGTTGCTTTTATGTTCATTCCATAGTATATTTCTTTGGTTTATTTCATTTATAATGGTCTTATTTATCCATTCTTGTTTAGGTGGGTTATTAAATTTAGTCTTCATGGTTTTACTTTTTTCGATATTATCTATCAATTTCTTTTCTAATACTTCATATAAATTGTTACTTTCATTGATGTTTTTATCTGCTTCCATATTATTTTTCAGTTTATCATAGTCAATTGCTTCATACCTTAATTTCTTCAGGGGCTTAAGATGGTGTTTTTTGAATTCAAAATATATTTGTTTATGATCCGACATTGATGTATCAATAATGGTAATGGAAAAATCAGTCTCTTTAAGGTTTGTACATACGTGATCTAAAATTGTTTTAGTCGAATTTGTTTCTCGAGTGCAAAAATTTGGATGTATTTTGTTAAGAATTCTATAGCCAGTTTCTTGTAATGTTTCATTATACAGTGCAGTTGCACGTTCTGAATTCAACAGGTCTATATTAAAGTCACCGAAGGCCAATCCTCTTTTTCTTTTATTCAATTGAGCAGAATAAGTGTCTAAAAAGTTATCGAGGTTGGCGGGTTTAGGTTGTCGGTATACAGCACCTATATCCAAGGCGAATTTGTCAATGTGAATCCAAAGATAGTGGTTATCATTATGACATTCATCCTCAATAAAGCTATGTTTGAGATCATTGTTAACAAAAATTGATACGCCGCCACCCCTTTTGCTGCATCTATGATTATAATAATGATAATATCCTGGTATTTGAAACCGCTGTGCTTCTTCTGATGATTTAATCCAAGTCTCGGTCAAAATAATGATGTGCAGGGTGCTTGAAAATGATTTTACGATACATTTTATTTCATCAAATTTTCCTGTTTTGACAATACTTCGCGAGTTAGCATATAAAAATTTTAAGGAATTTTTGCTCGTTGCAATGCTGTCATACTTGTGAACTAATTGATAAGAAATCCCATCACATAAATCTTTCGGTGTGGGAACGGTTAATTCTAGTTTTTTGGAAGTAGTTTTGTAATTTTGGGTGTACCGCTGACATACCTTATGGTTAGGTCCTTCTCACCATCATCATTTCGACGCTTAAGCTCTTCTTTTAGATTTCTTAAGTACGCTTGCTGTTGCGGTGTTTGATCAGAAAATATTTTGATAGCCTCTGATTTGAAGCTATTTCTGTTACGCAGCACGGATGTGGCTGTTTCTTGTGATTTATAACAAACTTTTAGGAGGCGATTCTTATTTGGGTTGTATTTGCCAAGACGAAATATGTTCTCAGGTTCAGAGCATGCATTAATAATGGTTCTAGTGATTCTTAGCACTTCTTCTCTGTCGTTGATTTTTCTTTCATCTTTATTTTCCAAAACTGGCTCATTTACACCAACAATAATAATATTCTTGCTTCTATGTTCTCTTTCTCTAATTTCGGTTAACATTTCTTCTAGAGTTCCAGTTGCGGAAACAGTGAGGGAATTATTAGTTTTAAGTTGGGTAATATCTGATCGTATTTTCTCGATTTTCTTCTCTGTCTCAGAAGTTTTAGTTTGTAAGTTTAATACATCTACTTTTATAGCACTTTGCTCTAAAGTGAGTTGATTTGTCATTTGTTTAATGCCACGTACTTCTTCCTTAATTTCGGATACATCTCCAGATACTTTGGCCATAAACTCTGCCTGGTTATTGCTGAGTGATGTTACTAATTCCATTATTTGTGACATTTGTTGGCGCATATCCCTTAAATCTTCTTTAATCTCGTTGTTATCATCAGTATATTTACGTTTATTGCGCATGGTTGCTCTGGTGTTATCAGAACCTTCTGAAAGAAGGTGTTTGCTTGTCAAATTTGGTTGCGACCCACTTCGCTCAACAGTCGGGCCACTTCCAGTGGGTGACCGTATTAAATTCATGGTCTGTGTTCTTTGCAGACTTGTTTTTGCAGAAACGGATAAGAGATATACCGCTGTCTCTTTCTTTCAATAGCGACCACTTATCTGTGAAAGTATAATAGCGTATCTCCAGACTATAACACAGTCAACTTCACTTTTTAAACTGATACTACTAAGATCGAAACTAGGTAACACTTTAATTTAAAGTTTGATTTAAATTTTTGCAACACGTCTGTCCTGTACAGCGCCCAGAGAGCGAGTTTTCTTGTCTTTATTTGAATTTTAAAACCTAGTGGCTCGCTTTAATTTTAAATTTCAGTAAAATCTGGATGAGACCGTCAGACATAGTCATGGTAAAAGGAAAAAACGACATACCATTACAAACATAGCCAAACAATAAACAACAAAAACATAAACATATCCAAACATCTTATCCGCTAGAATTGTATGTAAGGAACTTGGCTTAGGAGGACCATAGGGTCAAAAACCAATTTCTGTTATTTATCAATCAAACTTTCTACAACAGTTGTTTTAACCGTTTCAATAACCGCACCTCTCTTCTGTTGTGCTCGCTGTTTCAACAACGCATAAATATAATTAATTTTTAGAAAACCACTAAAATCGACTTCAATGTATCTTCGAAGTCTAAGGTCAAATATCGATGAAATTTATATAAGACCATTTCGTAGCTATACTGAACCCAACGCAAAAATAATTCTCCAAACCGGATCATAAATAACGGAGTTCTGAGGTGACAAACATAAAAAAAAAAAAAACTATCGAACAGAGAACCTTCTCCATTTTGGAAGTCGGTTAAAAATAAGTAAATGAATATTCCTAGGAAACCAACTAGGGGCCTGAACAAAACTTGCGCACCTTATAATGATGATCTTCATATGTGAGCGAATAATTGGACAGCATGAGGTCACCTTCAGGCGTCTCGTTGTAGTACTCATGCGTCGAGAAGTCGGTGCCGCCGATCGGCACGCGGAGGAGGTTGTACTGAATGCCCTTGTAGCTAAAGTAGGAACTGGAAACAAGATTCCTGTTATCATGGTGTCGTAAAATGTTGATGTTGCATCGACTTGTGTCGACACTTGTGTAGAAACCAGCCATTAACCCCAGCCCCAGGTTAATAGGGTCACATCAGCCACCTGTTTAATTAATTATTTTTTTAATGAACATTTTTGCACGCTCGCTGTAAAACGGTGAAGGAAAATATCGTGATGTAACCCGCTTATGCGCTTTGGAGTGGTGGGCTCTGGCCGTGGTTGTAATACCACCCACCGAACAAAGCCATGCCGTCAAGCGACCTAGTCGTGTTTCGGGATGATGTTCGGTGAACCATCGGGGAGACGGGTCTGAGCAGCCGCTCAACTACCGTCTCTCTCTAGATCTATGTGCTCCATCTTAGGCCACATCATCGTTTCACATCAGGCGACATAGTGGCCAAACATAGATCTATTAAGCGTAAAAAGAAGCAACATGTCCCCAATATGACAGCGTGTACTACTCGTACGGAGATGTCACCTGTGTCGTTACCCAACTGATTTTGAACAGCATACCTTATAATTTTATTTAAGTTGTGACTTATGCTTCCAAGCCCCGAAAACCTTATCAAAATCCGTCGTGTCAATGGTAATTTTATTAATCTACTATCCCAGTTAGATTTGCAAAAAACTCTATGTACAGACATGGGTCATAGTAGTCAGTTTTATAACAGTAGGCAAAAGTATGCAGACAGATAAATGTTGGAGTTAATTGAAAAACCTTTGGCTTAAATATATTTGAATAATACTTTTTGCTGAATAAAATAAAATACCATCCCTAAACCCTAAATAATACGAAATTTTGATCGAAATAGAAAATTGTTGAAACTGTAGGTTACAAATGGAATAAAAATGGCGTCATACTTGGCATCCATTCCGTGGATTGACCGGGGTGGACCCGGCTACATGTTGATTTTGCAAGAGCCAGATTAGCAGAACGAGCTTTCTAACCATTGATCTAACACACGTTTGTAGTAAAAATTAAAAATTCGTTGTGTAGATTTTGCATGATTATATAGAAATAAAAAACATGTTTCCATCCACCCTCACAAGCTTTTGCTTTTATATTAGCAGAATAGAATAGGATTATTTTAATTTTAAAAAATAATGTAACAACCTACTTACCATTAAATCAGTACCCTTGCACATGTACCACTTAGTAATAGTTAGTATTCTTTGCTACCACTGAGATAAATAATTAATCTCTGTATTTTTTAGGATGTATACTATTTGGCATAGTGGCCAGTACCAACCAACAATTATTGGTATCTCACGCCTTCTTAGGTTAGACTGTGAGCAAAGTCAAGGACGTTTAAGCGCAAAATACTCATTGCAAAAAAGGGCAAAATACACATAAGCTGTACTCCGGCCGGAGCCCGGAATGGCCCCAGCCCGCTTTCTGCGTGGCATGGGTGAATAAATAAAACATATTTAAATATAGTTTTATACAAATACTTTAGTAACTTACACACTTACTCTATGAGGGATCTCCTCTGTGACTCCGGTAGACTCAGCCAGTTAATGCCTGTTGCATCCGTGATGGCGCCTCCAAAGCCATTTATTTTTTGAAACCTTTTGTTTGGATTCAAGGTTAATTTTAAGTCACAGCCATCTGTATAATGATATCATAAGTTTATTTATGCTGATATTACCCTAGACTTAATATCTTAAGAAGTACAAACTTATCACATTTTAATTAACATTTCAAATTATTTCATCCAGCATGCGAAAACCTCGAAATGGTTTCAAGATTACAGTACCTTCTTGTCAATTTTCCTATAATGTACCGACAGAGATTAAAAACTAATTTAGGTATATTAAAATTGGCATTTCCTTACCTGATATATTTTGCAACGTGCCCTTGCTCTTTTTGAAACGTGATCCAGCCTAGAATTTTGAAATACGGTATAAGGTTCTATATGTATAAATTATTCATTATTCCTCCTAGATTTAATTGCATATACTGAAACTTACTTACCGCAGGGTCTAAAAAAAATATAATAATTTATATTCTATATATGTGATCGTTGGGCGTATTTATTTATATAATTGATATAGAAAGAAAGTAAATACATTTATCTTGGCATCACACAACATTCCCATTATAATATATAAAAAATGATATACCTTCGAAAATCTTATTACCTCAGAAGACGTGTAAACAATATATTCTTTTCTCCGAGGAGCAATTCTCGTTATTTCATCGCAGTAGGTGGCGTTACAGACGCACACTACGGATCTGTTGCGAAGCCACCGCGCTGCACATTGCTTATCTACACCAAATCACAGCATTACATGCGCAATGCGCAGCATAGATATGTATTGCATTAAGGACAAGAAACGACTCACAACGTCACAAGAACATGATTATGTTAGATCAAAAATATCACGCCTCAGAATAAAAGTTAATTAACATAATTATGAGCTCTAAAATATTGAAATTAAAAATGCATTTATGCACTTTATAAACAAACACGTGAAAGATTAAATGAGAAATATCCGTTTACTTAAATTTATCTATACAATACAATAATGCTTTATTGAATACCAAACACACAGGAAAAACAACAGTTAACAAAGTTAACTGTTTATTTAGTTATCGAAGTTAACTATTTAGTTGTTTTGTTAACCGACTTCAAAAAAGGAGGAGGTTCTCAGTTCGGTTGTAGTTTTTTATTTTTTTTTTATTTTTTATGTTTGTTACCTCAGAACTCCGTCATTTGTGAACCGATTTGGAAAATTCTTTTTGCGTTGGGTTCAGTATAGCTACGAAGTGGTCCCATATAAATTTCATCGATATGTGACTTTGGACTTCGAAGATACATTGAAGTCGGTATTTGTTTTTTCTAAAAATTAATTATTAGTTATTTGTTTTATGTAGTTGATTAAATCTCTCGCTCTGGTCAACTATTGTTAGATATACCTTTAAAAAATTGGCGTACCTCCATTTTCAAAATTTGACATAACTCTTTTTCTTGATAAACATAAGATTAATATTGCACTCGCTAGGAATCTGACTAGTGCCATTTTCGAAATGTTTTTAATAGACTTGTACTTATTACGGTATGGTACGTAAGAATCTTTTATTATGTTATTTTCTATCTATTCAAATATAAAATGTAAGTATGTTCAGTAAATAAGTAAATAAATATGAAATGAAACAAAATAAAAAAAATATTCTAGTTGTGTTAGCACAGCTTTCTCAATGCATTATTTTCCAAAACAAACACATAACTTTTATAATAAAGAATGCGTGGGCTTTGATCGGCTCCTTTTTATATACAGGATGGATACTTTAAAACTATTTCTATGACTCTATTAAGATTTATAAAAAATGCGCACCAAGCCCTCATATTTTATTTAGGGCCTAAAAGTTATTTCTCATATATATGGCAGGTATTCGGACACCTCAATACACCTGACAATTTTGTATTTTTAACATTCTCTACGAATACGTACTTATAGCAAATTAATAATAATCATGTAATGCAGGCAACACAGTAAAGTTTAAATCAAAACATTATATAAAAATACCACAGTACTAAAATCTAGTATTGTAATTATAAAAGACTCAAAAATATACATTTTAATATGAAGGATTAGTATATATATACGTATATTACAAATTACAAATTCTTTATTGATTTAGTTTACATATATGGTACAATTTAAATGGAATCTCTGCCTGGTGCTAGCTGTGTTGCATCAGGCAAATTTATATATTATATTATAAAAATTATATACATACATATTTTATTACAATTACAATGCTTGATTAACACGTAATCTCGACGACATTACAATGCACAAATACATTGTGTATGTTACATGTGCCTTTGGTTATAGCACCGCCTGTACAATCTTTAAATCAAGTATTTACTCGTACATTCACTCTAAACCAGCCACAACAGCCATCCTTATGAATATATAATGAAGTTGTCAACAGTTATTGTACTCGTACTAGTTATAATGCAATAGAATCAGGGAATACAATTGTCTATTTAATGTATTCTTTAGACGATAACACTTGCACTGACGTCCTCTGATATAAAGTAGGTCAGACATTTTAATATTTTAAAGGTAAAGTACCTATATTGTTTATATGTTGACTTGTATACTACGGAAATATCAATGTTAGAGTCTACTCTAGATATGTCAGTTTAGTAATAAAATGAGTGTAGTCTACTCGTGCTGTCATCATCATCATCATCAGCCTGTATTTGTCTACTGCTGGACATAGGCCTCTCCCAATGAACGCCACTGAGCTCGGTCTTCGGCTCTTCTCATCCAGTTTTACTCGTGCTACACATGTATCAAAATCTGAATGAGGCCTTTTCCTATAAGCTTCTTATTTACTATCACTGGGTCAACAATTATTGTGGTTGGTATTCAAACTTCATTTTATATTAACAAACATTTATTACAAAAACAATAATAGCCTTAACTATAAATAAATTAAATCTTAATTACAATCGTAGATTACATTTAATACATTTTCGTATACAGAAGATTTGTGATATTATTAACGTCAATTTCTTTTACTTCACTATACATATTTTTACGTTACTTCAGCACCACTATCTATACTCTTTAGTACACACCATTTTACACTTATATGATACATTTTCTTTCAACGGCTCATCGAAAACTATGTTCGAGTTTTCTGAAGCTGACCTTAGCATTTCCGGCTTAGACTCAGTTTTAGCATCTTTAAACGTTTTTGAATCAAAACTGGATGCTCTTGTATTAACAGCATCTCTTACTTTGGATAGAAATGAATTTTCAGTAACTTTCGGCCAAACTGAAGGTTTTGCTGAAGATTTACTAGCTGACATTATTTCTTCTCTTCTATCGGCAAAAACGTTTGGAATTTTTGGTCTGTTAAAATTATTAGGAACATATTGTGTATTGGAAATAGGTGTTTCTCTAAGCACTGACGCTTTTAGATTAGAATTCAGCTTAGGGCTTTCTTCTAATGACAAAGTATCTTCAAACTCTTCATTATGAGACGAAGATAAAGAAGCTGGGGTTCTTAAACGTTTGAATTGGGTAGATGCAACTCTTGTGTCACCGGCTGATTTCAGTTTATGATTAACAGGCGTTTTATTTTTCCATAACGAAATATTTGGTCTGTGTACGTCGTTTTGTAGTGATGGCATAGAAAGACGTCTAGTCAGATCAGGTTGCACTGATAGAACCGGCTTAGCAGTCGTTGTTCCAAACGATATTGTTACTTTATTAGGTTGGCGTTGAGCTTTGAAAGGACTCACTGACCTGAAAGCTGGTCTCTCTATATCTGCTAGGTTGGTCGGATTTCGGTTTAGAGAAGGTATATTTTGGAAATGGGACTGTGATGGAAGGTTTGCTGTCCTTGTCACGTCACCTATACTCGGAGACGAAGCACTTTCTGCTGCTATTGGAATTTTTGGTGAATTGTTCCAAACCGGATTAAAATTATTCCTGGCTGCTTTACCCAGGATGAAATCTCTTTGCTGAAAATCATTTCTGTGTGGATCAATCTCTTGCGTTGATATCGTGCTAGCAGATGTCTGAAGACGAGAGGGACGACCTGCTTTATTTTGCTTAAGATTAGTCATTACATTCCTATTTGTTGATTTACGAGGCAGGTCAAAACATTTGAATCTAGACGGATCTATGATATCATCATGAATTGAAGCAAGGCGATCATTTAGATCGTAATGAATCGCTTTTAACTTATCGTTTACGTCTTCAAATAACTCTTGAGGGTTTGTAAATGAGTCACCAAAAGGGGAGTTTATTTTGGTTTTCTTTAATGAAGTTCTCATTTTTTGTTGTAATCCTTTCATTGTTTTTTGAGTATTAAGTCGAATAGTTTCAGCAATGTCGTCAACGTTATTAGACCGCAAATTTTCTGGGAATAAGTTTAAGTCTAGATGTTCTGGACTGCTTAGTAAATTCTTTGTGTTTGACCGCAGATGGTTTCTCAATTCTTCTAATAAAGGTAAACTATCCAGGGGATTAGCTAACGTATTGCTTGGTTTAAATTTACGAACGGCTTCTTTTCTCTCAGACCCAATAATGAACGATGGCCGATCTATTTCAACCCTACCCCTGTTGCGTCCAAGTTTTGATTCCGTTTTAACTTGTTTTAGTTCCAAGTTACTAGGCACTGGAACTTTTGCTCGATAAGAATTTAAGTTCAGCCTTGGAGCCTTGGGCAAGCCACTATTTAGGGTTGTAGTTAGTGGTTTATCCTGAAAAATATCTACATTTAAATCTTCTAACTGTTTCAATGATGGCAATTTAATGTGAGAATTAATTGTACTGGCCTCTGGAGCCATTTCTTCGACAGGGGCATCGTTGGTGGAATCGTTTTCTAAAGAAGACGAATAATCTTCGGCACTTTTATAATCCGTGTTGAAAATATTGGCTAATCGATTTCTTAGATCATCAAGGGTTGGAATATTAGGGTTTAAATTCAACACCTCCCCTAGTGGCTTCCCTAACAAGTTAAGTGGACCACTTGGGGATTGCACAATAATATCTTCAAAAAGTGGAGTGCGCAACCTCAAATTAGAGTTAAACGAATCCAGTAATCCTGGTAAAGTATTGATAACAGTATCACTAGCACCAGTTTCCATTTCCTTTACTTTTTTTAGTTCCATTTCTTGACTTGTCGGTTTCAATGTTTCTTCGTTACTTTTTTTTGTATTTTTATTCTCATTATTGATGATGCATGCGTTTTCTTTCATATCGTCAGTATTTATATTAGTGATTTGGTAATTTTCAATGTTTGTGGGATCTGAACTACTTTCCAAAGGATCGTTATCTATTTCACTACCCACCTCATTTGAATTGAAGTGATCATCAACTGATTTGCTTTCGCATTCCGCTGCATTTGAAGAACTTTCACTTTTTACTTTCAAATTAGTATCTAATAATTTGTCTGACATACCTTGTAAGTCATTCATAGAAATATCACTCATTTTTTCATTAGCTATACTGACTGTAGTACCCGCAGGATGTAAATCTGTCTCGTCATTCTCAAAATATTGGTCTTTACTCGCATCACTAATGTTTTGTTCTTCGTCATTTCCTTCAGTTACACTATTCTTAGCATTTTGTAGCTTGAACAGCTCCGGTTTCTTTAAATTGTCTAATGTTTTGACTACATTTTCTCTTATACTTGTTAAAGTTTTGCTTAACGACGGCATAGCTTTGATATGGGGAACAACTTTTTTGTCATTCAGTGTTTGCGCTTGATTTTCCAGTATTATTTCTTCTTCTGCATTAGGTATGCTGTCAGTATTAAGATCACAAGGAACATTTGACAAGTCATTTTCGTAGGTTATTTGATTTTTAGCAAGTACTCTTTCTTGTGTGCCTAAAGGCACCAAAGCAGATATGTTATTCTTATTACTGCTGTCAGTCTCTGAGTCACAATCAAAACCTTGAGTTAGTGCATCATCATGGACTTCAAGGCGTTGTTCGTTATTATCATTGCTAATTTCATCTTCAAAAACATTAGCGTTTACCGGTCGATCAAACGCTATTTCTTCAGATACTTCCCGAGTTTCTTCAAGATAACTTTTCGAAGTTGTTGTCAATTCTTCAGACTCCATAAAATTACAATCGGAAGGTTTTTCCAGAGTTTCAGAAGACTCTATCTTTCTTTCTATATCTGATGCCATTATTGATAGTTGGACTTGAGACGGGCTCGGGAAAGTGTCTACATTTTCTGATTCACTTTCCGCCACTTCAATTTCAGAATCATTTAAAATATGTTCGTTTAATTTTGAACTTGCACCTTCATTTAACTGATTAAATGGTCGAATGGCATTTTGTACTGGGTCACTGCTAGTTTTTTGTTTATCTTGAATGCCATCACTTTTTACATTTTCGCCGCAGTTCACCTTAATATTGTTTTCATTTTGATTACTTTTTAAAAGATGTGGTATTGCAAACTTTGACACATCCAGCTTTGGCCGATTGATTGGCTTGCGAATGCTTTTTGGAATTAATTCGACATCTCTTAACTTCAGCAAATTTCTCAAATTTAGAGGTAACTTTGCATATCTAAATAATTGGTTAGTTTTATCATCAGCAAGTTCTGACCGAACTTGGACATTGCTAGGTGCAGGGCTAAGGTCGTTGTTAGAAATTTTATCCTTACGTGGTTTTAATTTAGAAGCCAGTGGGAACCTCAAACCTTCAAGAACACTTGACTCGTTTTCATTCAATTGCCCAAACTCAGAACCTGCTTTTCTAAGATTGTAAGCATCATTACGACCATCTTCGAAACTCTTTAAAGGAGTGGTCATCTTTAACAACGGAGTACGTGTTTGTAACTTTGGCGTAATTCCATTAATATCCATTACTCTTTTTTCTACATTACTGGCTCCTAAGTCACCATCGTTCATGTGTAGTAAGTTCTTCTGTGTAAGACTAGGGCGTTTTAATTTAGGGAAGCTCAATGGCTCCGCCAGCAGGCTGATTGGATTTGAGGAAGATCTCATTTTACCTAGTGGTGTGCCTAAAGGATGAATACAACGGGATTCTTGGACGTGAGTTGCTTCAGAAACGAAGTCATTGTCGTTGTCAGTGTCTCTAGGATTTACAATAATTACTACATTACTGGCACTTTCTTCGGGGACAGCATCTGATGATTCTGCAGCGCTTCTTGCAGCGTCTCTTGCAAGTGCTTCCTGGTATTCTAATTCAGTGGCTTCACGCAGTGTGTCCAGCATAGATGTGGCCAGCGCTACTTCTGGTTCTAGCAAATTCTTCGCATCTTCTTTTGAATCGTTTGGCCTGAAAAAATAAAAATCATTCGTATTTATTTAGTGAAAGTAACGAATAGTAATTTCTATTTAATTAAATAAACGCTTATATTGCGTATATACTTAAATATTATCATTGACATAAGAGTATTATATAACTAGTTTATCAATTTGTAACAATCCCGAAACCCTATTCAACCTACAACCTTCTCTTAATTTTATTCTGGCGAATGTCACTAACACTCGCAAATCTAACAAATACTGTATCAATATTTATTTACTTTACATTTGGTATGTACAATTATTTACAAATATATACAGTGATTATGACTAAACTAACCAACAACAAAATTAAAAAGTCAATTTTTAGATAAAAAAAATCAGAATTTAGTTCGCCGTCTGTGGATAAGGTGCCTAAAAAGCTGGCGAGGTAGCGTCTACCTCGTTGAATGGCCAGACTAATTTGATGGCTGAGGTAAGCGCCAGCTAGTCATAAATAATAAATGAGTTTATTTGCACAAAAGGTTTACATATGAATTTTGAATCCATAGGCTTCCGAACTAGTTACAAACTATGTTTCGGGTGCCAGTGGCTTCTCCCATCTAGATGTACTTACATTGATTAATTTATGCATTAAAGAAAAAAGACTTTTTGAAGAAGTGAAGTGAGATTACATATTACTACATTATTATTGTCTAGTTGTTATTTGTTTATTAGCTACTTGTTTTAGATACTCATTGTGCGGTGTGTGCGCGTGTGTGTTTGGTCAAGTGTTGTAAAAGAAATTAAAAAAATATGTAATACTAGCTGACCCGGCAAACGTTGTTTTACCATATAAATTAAAAAAAAATGTTAAGGGTGAACAACCCTTATCACTTAGGGGTATGAAAAATAGATAGTAGCCGATTCTCAGACCTACTGAATATGCATATAAAATTTGGTAAAAATCAGTAAAGACGTTTCGGATGAGTAAGGTAACTAACATTGTGACACGAGAATTTTATATATAAGAAAGAAGAAGAAGATTATCCTGGCAGACAGCAAAATATCTCCAATCCCTTCACTAGCGTAAAGAAAGTAAAAGACTCACCTCATGAAAGGTCCACCAGCTGAAGGAAAGAACATCGATGAGGCTCCCTCGGAGTCAGCGCCTCGTGCTCTGCACGGGCAGTCGTCCACGCCGGCTGCACGAGCGAGCTGACTGCCAGCCAGTATGTCTTGGTCTCCGGCATTTCGGGAGCCCGGACAGGGGCAGCACTCGATGAGCTCGCGAGTGTGCCGGGAAGAGGGCTCATCTGTCACTGGTTGTGATAACGCCTGTAGGAATACGATAGGCAATTATTATAAAAATCGAGCCCAGTCCACCGACTTATCGTAAGCGAAGTTTTTTACAAAATTGCGATTTTTATCGTAACTAATCGACATTTTTAAGCATAACGGATAAGGTCACGTTGATTTTTCTAGCTAATGGAACGTTTATCGTTAGCACAACTGTTATTTTTTTACATCAATAACTCAATATTTATTAGTTTCAGTCATAATTATTTACAAGTTGGTCTTAGTTTGTATAGTTGGTCCAAACATATTTAGCCAGCCAAGCGCGATTAACAAACAAAAACTTAGTAAGCAACAATAGCTTACGCACTAACGGGAGTGCCTACACGCCAGGCGTATTCAAATGAGCACCATGCCATTGGAAGTTTGTAAAGTGTAACAGGAAACGAAAATAAAATATACCTATATAATGCCTTTGTCGAAACGAACCACTCAGCGTTAAAAAATATTATATATCTATGCTGAACTACAAAACAAAACACATACAATACTATTAGCACAGTCTAGTATGTTTAATATTCTAGTATGTTTCAAATATTGACGGTGGTGGAAGAGTTTTATGAAAGGCTGTATGCATCTGTATCTGCAAAAAGTGTATCACCAGAAGACGACCCACGTGCTCCAGCTGTTGAGAACCGCAGCTTAGAAGAACTGCCCCTCATTTTACCCCGGGAGATAGAACGGGCACTTGAACAAATGAAAAGCGAAAAGTCACCTGGTGAAGATGGGATCACGGTCGAGCTGCTACGCGCAGGCGGGCAACCACTACTGAAAGTCTTAGTAAGGCTCTTCAACAATGTCATGTCTACCGGTCACACTCCAGAATCGTGGAAAAATGCCACTGTCACCATCATTCACAAAAAAGGAGATATTTCAAAATTAAGTAATTATCGGCCTATAAGCCTTCTCTCTCAAATCTATAAACTGTTCGCCAAAGTGTTGTGCAACAGACTCACTCGCCAACTGGACGAATGCCAACCCGTAGAGCAGGCAGGCTTCCGAAGTGGGTTTTCTACTGTAGATCACATCCATGCGGTAAAGCAGTTGATGGAAAAAAGTCAAGAATTCAACCGGCCGATGTGTATGGCTTTCGTCGATTACGAGAAAGCATTCGACAGTGTCGAGCACTGGGCTGTGTTTGACTCACTACATCGCTGCTCTATCGACGCTCGCTATGTGGATATACTCCGGGAGCTCTATAGTTCGGCAACAATGCAAGTAAAACTACACAACTTAACCAAACCTATATCAATCAATAGGGGGGTGAGACAGGGGGACACCATTTCACCCAAGCTTTTTACAGCTGTCTTAGAAGATATTGTAAAAACGCTTCCATGGGACACTTGTGGTATTAACATCAACGGTGTCTTCCTGTCGCACCTCAGGTTTGCTGACGACCTCGTACTGTTTGCCGAAAGCCTTGATGATCTCCAGAAAATGCTGCAGTGCCTATCTGATGCTTCTCGTAAGGCAGGGCTAAGGATGAATATGGCTAAGACCAAAGTTATGACGAACATCTCTAGCACCTCGTCTTCAAGCATTATGATTGGGGATGAGAACCTAGAGATGGTCGATGAGTATGTGTACCTTGGCCATATACTATCCTTTGGCAAAGAACATCAGAATAGGGAAATATCTAGAAGAATACAACTTGGCTGGGCGGCATTTGGGAAGTTGGTTGATATCCTCAAGTCACGCCAGATACCACAGTGTCTGAAAACCCGCCTCTTCAACCAGTGTGTTCTGCCCACCATGACATATGGTGCCGAGACATGGACGCTCACACATGAGGCTGTGCACAAAATCAGGGTTGCACAGAGAGCCATGGAACGAGCCATGCTCGGCATCAAACTACAAGATCGAGTCCCTAACGTTGAAATCAGACGAAGAACGAAAGTTCGGGACGTCGGAAAAGCTGTTATGGGACTCAAATGGAGTTGGGCGGGACACCTGGCCAGGCGGAGTGACGACAGGTGGAGTAAAGTAATGACTGAATGGTGGCCAAGACAGGGCAAGCGTAGCGTTGGGCGTCCGGAAGCAAGATGGGTCGACGATATTGTAAAAATCGCGGGCCAAACCTGGACACGAATGGCGCAGACTCGAGGAAAATGGCATGATATGAGAGAGGCCTATACCCAGCAGTGGGATGTAAAGGGCTGTGGATGATGATGATGATGAGTATGTTTAAATTCAAGTTATTAGTAAGTACCATTATTAGGTACTGAGAAAAACTGCTGCAAATTATGGATGAATTATCACTATCTCCTGCCCTGCTCCCATTTACCTATACCTACGTACCTAAGTTCGGCACTTTAATACTTAATAATCATCAATTAAAATTTAAAAAACCCCCCACACAAATGACCTATAAAAAATTTAAAACGGCCAAACCGATTTTGATAATACATGCCAAAGAACCACCGCTAGAAAACCTGTATTCAAATTAAAAAACCGCATTCAAATCAGTTCACCCATTTACGAGCTAACGTGTCACAGACATAGTGGTCAAACTTATAACATACCTATCCTTTCTGCATCGGGGGTTAATGAAATGAGAATCAAATTACGTACGTGGTAGCACAACACAAGCAGCAGCACTATTCTATTCATGTTTCTCCTGTCCTCACATGGGGCTGGCTCACACTGAGCACCTTCTCGAGTTGCACCTACTTATCATCTTCACATTTTTCGGCACTGCTTTATCTTTCGCATTGATAAATTAATAGTGCTAAGAAACTTAATCAAAAAACTGACTATCTGATAGTATTTCTTTAGAGATAGGCACGCGCTAAAACGAGCGGAAGCAGCGGACGTGACCGAACGCACAATAATTATTATTTGTAAATGTGCTGACTTGATGATAGTGTTTGTAAAGTCATCGTGTCTAGTTTTGTGGAGCCGAGCGTGAGATTTGAATGACCTGGTTGCTTGAATGAAACAATAAGGTCAACAGCATCTATCCATGCCTATAAACCCTCCGTAGTGTAAAGTGTAAACCAAAAAACTATGAAAAAAATATTTTAATAATTTTATAACAAATAAAATTCAGAATACGTTGCCTTTTTACGTTACGTTGTATACCTTTTTTTGGCACATCAACGTGACGTAGCAAGCATAACGGTATTCTACAGAATACACTACGGAGAATGCGCTCAAGAACTGCACAATCTGATCCCCCCATTCTAGACTAGATCATAGCATAGTCATTTCATGGCTAGACTATGCCAACTAGACGATCGGCATAACGGCACCCCTACATGGTAGAAGTTCCACCTGTTCGTACTAAACGTTGCGTCATCCTTTTTAGTGCGTACGTCAAGGGAGTGGAATGCCTTGCCGTCGTCTGTTTCCACATAAATACAATCTGAGTGTGTTCAATTCAAATCAAGAGTGAAGTATTTACTGGGTAAGCGCACCACATCTTCGATCACACCCACCACGTGAGATTGTGATCAAACGCAGACCCAGTGTCATAAAAAAAACTCACCTATGTACTTATTCACCGATTTCATAGGTTCTGCAGGAGCGACGGAACTGAAACGGAAGACACTAATTATTCATAGTGCCTTAAAACTACAAACTCTACGAACATGTTTTAAAAAAATCAAACGAACCTAGGTACCTCATTATTATATATCATCATTGTGTCGCTACAATCGCCCAAAGCATTTCTCATCCCATAGCTGGTTTTTTTTATCTTTCTTTATAATTCATACCTCTCGGTCGTTTAGATTCTACCTTCTAATCTCGGCTACAATCTTCATCTTAGCCTATATTCTACGAGCCCGTCACTTTGCCTATATGCCGCCCACTCCAATATTTTGAGGTTCAACTCTACTTCTTCAAGCTCTACTCGCTATTACTGTTTTTGGATTATAATGCAGCACATGTTTGGATGTAATGACAATGACGAATCATGAAGCGAGGGAATTCAGTAGGCCAGACATACATTTTAATTTACTCATCAGTAACATCTTATATGTATAAGATGTAAATAAATATAATATATTCAGAAAACCAAGCTGACCCAACTGACACTATCAGTGTTCATAGTGTTCACAGTGTTTATAGTATGTTTGTCCGGGTCGAATCTTGCAAGCTGAATCAGAACATCCAGTCCTCTTGTCATACGAAGTTGAAATTTTGCATACTTGTCAAAGTCCAATGACAATGCAATATTATGGTGACAGCCAGCTGATCTGATGATGGAGACGGAAGGTTGGAAATGGAACTCTTTGACGGATAGGTAATCGTAAACTACTAGTGTTTGGGCTCATTTTAATCTGCTCGCGATTCCGATTACGAATTTGTTAAAAGCTTGTCTTAAAAAATATATTTTTCAACAAAAAAGCTTATTCTTTTCATAAAAACCCAATTCGGACTATTACGAATATTAAAAAAAAAACTGCTGTGCTTGTCACCCTGGGCCTAGCCTAATGCCTAGGAATTTCGCTGGCTACAATGAACGGGGGGGGGGTACCACCTAGGTACAGAAATAGTTTGATGGATTTTGATGCAGTTTTCATCATCGTATACAGCAAGGTTTCTTTCGGAAGGTATGAAAATAAATTCATAATAATAGTAGGGGAGCCCAAGCGGGGATTTCGGGATTTACTAAAGCGTGGCAGATAAACATACAGGGGGATACCTTGTACCCTTGTACTCAAAGAAAAAGTATTAAATCTTAGCTTGTACCTATCAATATCTGACGCGCTCGAGTATGTCCATGCAACAGTTTTTTTTTACATATTTGGTAATCTATAGCCGCTCCCCCACCGATGAAAAAGTATACATTATATAACATTTTTTTCTTTTTATCATCTAAATCCCCATTTAGCATCGTGGGCTCCCTACTATAACAATTTATATAGAGGACATTCAGAGCGAGTGCAGTTTTTCCGAAAAAATAATATTTCCTATAGTCTGTGGAAAAAACAGAAATAAAATAAAAGCATATAAAAGCGTCATCTGCTGTGGAGTAGCTGCAGCTTTATGGTGGGTAATGTTACTACTGGACGATAGATAGTGCCCATGCCATCAAGCAAAAAGTTAAAACTTGTCTTAACTTTTTGCTTGATGGCATGGCAACTTGTCTATGGTAATAATTGGACATGAAACGTTACATACCTAATAAATTTAGCATCAAAATTATAATGCCCTTGTCTCCCACACAAAATTGTGCGTGAACATAAGTGGAGAGCAGAAAAATAATGCTTTAAATCCCTTTAACAAAATTGTGACAGATGGGTAAACAGATAGATTCGAAAAATTTGAAAATTTCGTTTGAATTTCGTTAATGCATTACGTTACCGACAATAAAGTATTTTTTCTAAAAAATCTAATACATTTTCACATAAATTGTCATAATATTACCAATTACTCATAGTACAAGTTATATCTAAATAATTACACATGTGTTGAACACGGAATTGTAAAAAACAGTTAACGGTAACAGGGGACTTCGCCCGGGCTCTGTAACTAAAATTGTTCAAAATTCCACACTCCAAAATGGATGATTTTCTCAAAATTGAGAAAATCGGTGAAGGTACTTACGGTGTCGTGTATAAAGGCAAAAACAAAATAACTGGCCAATTCGTGGCTATGAAGAAAATTCGTTTGGAATCTGAGGACGAGGGCATTCCTTCTACAGCTATCAGGTACTCCAAGTTGTTGCTAGCACATCTCACTCTTGAATGAAAATGTAACTTAAATTGTCAAAACTTCTTTTCCTTCAGAGAACATGAAAACAACATGCTTTGTGCAACAGTCCTAACCTCATTATAAGTTTCTATAAAGCTGTCATTCCATTATGTTAAAAATAAACACTTTCAATTTTGTAAACAAGGTTTGCCAATACATCATAGTCCATAGTGCTGCACCGACGTCCACACAAATGCCATACATTCTGAGCTGATTATTATGAAGCTTGGTATCTTTAGAGTTTAATAAACCATAGGCTTCTTATCATCATTTTACTTGGGCTTATTAGAAGAAATGATAGCTATTTGCACAGCTAATTGTATCAAGTATATAATATATATTTTACTTCAGTGTCAGTTAACATGATCTATGTTTACTTTGTTGAATGTTTTGCCAATCTTGTCTGAATAATTGCTTAATAAAATATCTTTTTCAGAGAGATCTCGCTTCTAAAAGAGCTGAACCATCCCAACATTGTGAAATTGGAAGATGTGCTCATGGAAGAGTCGCGCCTTTACCTCATCTTCGAGTTCCTATCCATGGATCTTAAGAAATTCATGGACTCGCTTGGATCGGGAAAAGTATGCTTTGGTTTTCACTTATAATGTCAGCTGAAATCTCAACAAAGAAAGTGTTAATTGAAGTTCTCTAATTAGCAACTTCATTGAGAATGTATCTAAAGATTCTAAAATGCTTCTCTCTAAATACCTCTCTCTCTCTCGACATTTAAGTTAAGCCAATTCATAAAGGACATTTACACTCTTATGTTCATTATCAGACTACATATTGCTAGAAAAGTGTGATGTTCTATCTCATCACAATATGTCACAAACTTTTCAAACCATAATATGGTGTGTTCCTCTTAGCTCATAGATGCACAGCTGACCATATTATGTTATTTATCTACTTTAAACATTTCCAGTTCATGGACCCGGCGATGGTTAAAAGCTACCTGTTCCAAATAAACAGTGCGATCCTGTACTGCCACCAGCGCCGAATACTGCACCGAGATCTTAAGCCACAGAACCTGCTCATAGACAAGACTGGTATTATCAAAGTATGTACCACTATTTGAACTACACTACTTGATTAAATACAAAATTATTAAACAGCATAAAAAGATGCAGTAGACACCTACTTAAGCTATATGGAGTAAGTGTGGAACAACAACAATCCGACACACCCAAGTTTGAATTGCTACCTGGCCCTGCACCAATGACTTAATATTTAATGCAAGAAAAATTGGTAACAATCATAGGCTCATGGATACATTTTCAATATAAACTATAGGGTAGGTTAGTTGCCAAAAATGTGTCAATTTTACCTAACTCATATTATTTTCCAGTAAAATGAATGTGTGCGAGATTTAGTTAAATTCAATGGTTGAACTAAGAGACATACACATTTGTAACTAATTATATCAATGATATCCTAAATAAGCAGCTCCGTGTTGGAATAGTTCCATACAATTAAAAAATATGGTAACGTTGCCACGTTTGACAGTAATGAAAAACATTGTAAAGAAAGCCACTAACAGGCTTTGGAGTGGTAGGCGCAGTTCTAATAACAAAAAACATACATACTAACAAACAAGAACAACTTTACCTTTTTATAATAGAGAAATAAAATTAAAGAATAACTTATATAGATGTAAAGATCCAGCGAAACAATAACAACTTCCAGGTGGCAGACTTCGGGCTGGGCCGCGCTTTCGGAGTGCCCGTGCGAGTGTACACGCACGAAGTCGTCACCCTGTGGTACAGAGCACCGGAGGTTCTACTCGGCAGTCAGAGGTCAATATATTACATCTACTAATAAGTTAATTAAATATAGTGTCATAGATTTACTGTCATTGCTTCATTCTTAACTAACTTCAACTTCTTATATATGGCTTCTGCGGGGTTTCCACAATTTATTTATTCTTGAGAATGAGATGGTAGATGGGTTAAGTCCCAATGACACCAGATTGTAAATTGTTTTTTAAGACAAGGTACAATCTGGTGTCAATCTTAAGTGGCACATAAGTTCGTAGTTTAAGAATTTGGGTACACTAACTAGCTAACTGTTAACTAGAATGCCTAGTTGTCATGTAAGGACTTGTCTCTTTCAGGTATTCATGCCCCATCGACATCTGGTCGGTTGGTTGCATATTCTCGGAGATGTCATCCAAGAAGCCGCTGTTCCAGGGAGACTCGGAGATCGATCAGCTGTTCCGCATCTTCAGGTACCAAATGTCCGTCATATTATGACATAGGCAAGGTGTTTTGTCATACTATGGCATAAACTACTGATATAATATATGTTGATTTTTATTACTTTAGGATTTATTCTTACTTCTTTCTCTTGTTTTACCTGACATTTGTACCCTCTGTGATATGTTATAATTTAACTCCTAACAACAACTTATTGTGGTTTAGCTACAACTTTTCACAATACAAAAAACGAAGTACCTACCATAGTAGAATACTTTAACTTTATTTTAGTATAGCCTGTGTCAGATTCAATTTTGTTTATTGTACTTTGCTTCGATTCCTTTTGTTTGGGTTTGAATCTGTGTGCCCTTTGGCAGAGGCCTCCTCTAACCCCTTCCAACCTTCCCTTTCCCGTGCTAGTCTGGACCATGTTCTACCAGCTGTTTGAACAATCTCGTCATCCCATCTTTTAAATTGTCGCCCTTGCTTTCTCTTATAATACTTAAACTTATCTCCTGATAAAAATTAACTGTATGTTTTCTATTAAGATTGAAAAGAAGCATGTACCATACCTCTTCAAAAGAAGCATGTAGCGACAGAAGTAGCTGAACTTTCACAATCTTTCAATCGACAATAACACAGAAAATATACAAATTACATGCAATAGGGGATCGGACAACTTTTCAGAAAGTGTTTTAAATTAACCATAATCAATATATATAGCCATGAAAAATACCATTTTAATTAAATAAAGCTCTAAAAGTACCTAAAATTAAAGTTAAATATTATATTTCAAATATTGCCGCGCAAAAGGTCACCTCAGGTGTGTGACGTCATACGCTGGCCGAAACGTCAAACCAGTATTATTGTTCTGTGCGTCAAACTCAAACTCTACGAAAGAAAACTTGCAGAGATTTAAATACGTTTTGTGAAGTTTGGGGACTAAATTGAGTAAATTGTCGGAATGGAACGAAAACCATATCGTTGGTGTGCAGTACCTCAATGTAGAAATAATTCTATAGCTACTCCAAATAAATTATTAATTGATGTACCACGAAAAGCAGAAATGCGAAAAAAATGGAAGGATCTAGCAAGACGAAAACACGAAGGGATGTCTATAACATCAGCGATTTTCTTTTGTGAGGACACTTCGATGTAAGTACCTTTAGATAGAGTTTAAGCGGTGTGTAAAATAATGTTACTTTTGTGTATGTATAGGTTATATTTACAAGTAAGAAGTTTAGTATAAGTGCTTAAATAATTTGTAATTTGTGTTATAGCTGCCGAATGATATGGAAAATTACATGCGATATCATATTATGGGCTTTGTAAAAAACTAATGATAAAACCTGGATGCTTTCCTTCAAAATTTCAATGTCAAACTGATAGGAAAATAAGTTTGCCATCAACTACTAGTACATCTTGCCCCGCTGCAGTCAAAAGGCAAAGAATGTCTTTAATAGAAGAAGCCCTTGCAGAAATTAAACTGGAGACTAATATGGAAAAAGAAAATACAACTCAGTCTCTTAGTAAGTACCTAGCTAAATACCTACTAGTTTAATTTGAACCAATACCTTTTTCGGAATGGTTAACAATAATGACCAATTTACTTTTATTTTAGATTTACAAACTGACTTCGTAAGAGAAGAACAGCCAAAAAGCCAAGATAAAGGTGTACAAGTTGTTGACAAAAGTAAATACTTCAGAAGCAAGTATACACAAACACATAACAAATCCAAAAACATTGCAACATCACCATCTAAAACGTGGACAACAACCACATCGACATCTCCGTTCAAAGTAGAAGAACAAGTAGAGCTATCAAGACCAAGTGTGTCTAAAATAAACAGAACATTCATCGATGGATCTGATAGTGACATATCACTTTACACACCATCAATATCATTTCAACCATCATCACCTTCTGTTCAATCGTTACAGTGTAAAATACCATCTGACAGAAGTAGCTTAAACAAAGAAGCTAAAATAGAACAGGAAAGAGAAGCAAAGCAATCCTTGAATAATATGTGGAAAAAAATTGAAGCCAAACCACGTTTTTATATAGGCATAACAAAGGATTGTTTCTTTTTGGTTGATTTAGTACAAGGAAACACCAACATTCCAACAGACCATGTCCTACTATGCTTGAAAAAAATTAGATTAAATACAACATTTTCAGAACTTGCAGATCAATTTGGAATATCGACATCATATGCAGGCAAAGTATTTCAAATAATATACCAATCATTGCTAATATTCTCAAACCATTTATAGTACAACTAGATAAAAAAAATATTCGCCTAGAAACCTACAGTTTTCCACAAGTACTATGTCACCATGCATCCTCCATAGCCTCATAGTCCCCACCGTCAAATCTTTGATTCCATAGTGGGAAGCACCTCACTGGTTGTACAAAGCTGATGGAGAAAAAGGAAAGGACTTTATAAGAGTTATTTATTTATGAATGTGTACATACCTAATATTAACTTTATAAATAAAACCATTGAATATGTAAAAAAAATATTTTATTTTGAACTTTCATATAGAATAGGGTATACATTTTTTTTCCAAAATTGAGTTGAACTTGAAATATAGTGCTTTACTAAGGCCTCATTATAGCTTACTAATAACATTTCAACATGGTTGTTGAGTTCAAAATCCCAGTGAGCAACACAGAAATAACAATGTTTCAAATTTGTGACAAACATTTGTATTTGTGCAATATATTTTTCTGTCACTTTATTATCTTTCAAATAATTTTTATATGTTTTTCCACTGGTTGAGCATTTTATTTCAACGCATACTTTATTGTCAATAATACCATCTGGTGAACCAGCATAAATGGGTATCGTAAGGAAATAAATAATCCGCAGGTCTTCACTTTCTTGCCAAGTGTTTTTTCCACTGTTTCTTTCACTTTTGTTTCTAATTCCCGACCTCTCTTCATTGCTTTTGTGTCTGGGGTCTTGGCTCCCATGATCATAGATATCAAAGACCCATCTGCAGTATGACATTTGCTAACTTCGTAGGATTTTGAAGCTGTAATACGCCCATACCTGAGCTCGTGCCACAACCTGTTCTTATATTGCATTCGAGAGTTTTCTTCAATCAGTTTAATGTTTTTCTCAGTAAAATACTGAGCTATTGTATCCAAAAATGTGTCACAATCACCGTCATCACAATATTCAATGATTAAGTAATGAATAATAAATATTTCAATAATTCACAGTTTGTGACATTTTGGGTAGCAGCTGCTTGGAGAAATTGTTTCAGCATATTATTGTGTGGAGCAGTCTGTGTAGAAGATACTCTTTTACCAGACGAAAGGTCCTTTGCAGTAACATACTTAACATTGGTACCAATCTGAGCCAGTTTAGATTTCTTCCAGTAACACTGTATTTCAGTACTAGATGGCTCCTCACTTCTCCTGTGGACCCACATCAGAAAAGCGACAGCATGTTTGCAACCTCCCATTGATGCAGCACAGTCATGACACTGAACGCTGACTACTTTTTCTTCTTTTTCATTTACTATCATAGTCGCATTATACGCCTTTGAACGAATTTTGTGCTCTGGACACACTTTACATTTGATCATACACAAATCCGTATCTCGCCGAAGTTGGACGTATCCTATCGCATCATCCCCGTATGATTGTCTCGCTGATCTAAAAAGACGCAAAAGTAAAACATTAAAGTAAGTCATTATAAAAATAAAAAGGACGTAACATTACATCAATTATCACAACCTACACTTTTTAGGTTATGTTTCCCTTTGTTATTTCCATACTCACATAAATTAGATCAAATGAAGAATAGCTGAAATACTTACATAGATGTTTTAACATTTCGAAATTCAGCAGCACAGAAGTCAGAGTTTGAGGCAAAGAAATTGCCAACCATTAATATATCCACTCTCGGCAGACTTCTATTGTCGGCTTTTATATAGCTTGGTTCCATGTTATTTATTGTACAAAACAAGTTGTAAGCAAAGAGATAATGATCACTTGGGAGAATTGGACCTATTAATGGACTATTTTATTATCTCTTAATTCTAAATATTGTAAGATTTTATGAAAAGCAAAAACGAAAAGTAATCACAACACAAGCTTGGCACACGTCATCCGCCTACGGATGACGTCATGCGCTGTGATTGGTGTTTCGCTTGAGACGAAGAACAGATTAAAATAGTCAGAATTTTTAGATTTTATTTCTTGATTTAAAAATACAAATCATTATTATTTCACAAAAATATTGATTGGACGATCTTTCTGGTTCGATAAACATTCGTTCTAACTACATTTTATATTTTTTCTCGATTACTGTCCGATCCCCTATTTCTTGCAGTTTCCCTATTCACACAGGATATTCACAGACTTTTTAAATGCAACATTCAGAGAAATAAGACAAATATTGAAGATGTGGTCAATCAAAGATTCACAAATGTTCAGCTACTTTGTCATCAATGTTCACATTAATTGGGACACATACTGTTTTCAGAATGCTACGTACACCGACAGAGGATATCTGGCCTGGCGTATCCTCTCTGCCCGACTACAAGCCCACCTTCCCCAACTGGAATACATTCAACCTACACAACCATGTATGTTCAATTCATTCTCGTAAATACTTATCCACATTAATATTATTTTATTTATTTATTAATTGGAGAACCAACAGCCGTTGACAATAAAATATACAGTAGCATAATTAATAGAAAGCCAATTACAGGTTCTCACAAATAGATACTAAATATGATGAATATAATGAACACTAAAACACACTAAAAAAGGATAGTTACTAAGATATACAAAAGATGGAAAATTTAACAGTATAAATTACACGGTAAGTACTTTTTACTTAAAATTAAAATCTACAATCAGTCGCTAGTCGTCTGCTAAGAAGAACTCTTTGATGATGAAAATGAAGAAGTAAATCTGTGTTACCTTTTCATGACTAAACAGTTAAACCAAACTTGAGGATTCGCACAGACATAGCCTGTAGCCTGGAGACAGACATACAATAATTTTATCCTTATTTATCCTATTTCCTTCTATAGAATTTGCAAGTTCGAGATGAGCTAAATCAGTTGTTTAGATGTCAAGGGAATAGCGCGATAAGTGCTGTTTCCTCAGGGTAACGAGCGCAGTGCAGTGCCGCGCATGATTTTGCAAAATAAAGTTCTGGGTTATGCTGCAATTGTTACAATTCAATTCATTTATTAATTTTCAGATAATTACAATCAATTTTGTTGGTATCAACTTACGGGCTATGTTAGTAACTTTCTCTTTATAAGTTCATGTAAAATAATGTCATTTTGTCAATTCAATAATACTAAAACAATTAATTCAATAAATAATTTGATTAATAATTCATAAAATAATAATAATTTCAATAATAAATCATTCAATAACAATAATCAAATTAAATATTCAACAAATAAAATAACAATTCACTCAATAAATGTCACATTCACTTTCATTTTTTGCCTTGAGCATTTGATGCCCTAACCTGCATCTTAGTCCAGTGACTGAGTATCGGAGCATCCGCCCTTTCTGCCACAGTGACCAGGAGGCTATTGGCGTTACGGGCAGGCGTGTTGCTTTCCATATCGTCGGCTTGCAAACAACACCAACACCTTTCTGGAGTGGTAGGATCTGGCCGTGGTTGTAATACCACCCACCGAACAAAGCCATGCCGTCAAGCGATCTAGTCGTGTTTCGGGATGATGTTCGGTGAACCATCGGGGAGACGGGTCTGAGCAGCCGCTCAACTGCCGTCTCTCTCTAGATCTATGTGCTCCATCTTAGGCCACATCATCGCTTCACATCAGGCGAGATAGTGGCCAAACATAGATCAATTAAGTGTAAAAAAAAAAAACACCGCTCAAGTCGAAATTTGGCAAATATGACTTTGAAAATGCAATTGGATGCTGATGTACCTGTAAAGTAGCGGAATATTACTTGCGCGGTGTTGTTTGCTAGCCGACGATATGTTGACGTGCAATTCTCATCACTCATGAACTGACTTCAAAAAAGGAGGGGGATCTCAATTAGTTTGTTTTTATGTTTGTTACCTCAGAACTCCGTCATATATAAACCGATTTCGAAAGTTCTTTTTTGGTTAGATTCCGTATAGCTACAATGAAATTTATATGGGACTATCCATATACATTTCATCGATATTCGACTTACTTCAAATATACATCAGAATTGAAGACGGTTTTTTTTGTTTTAAATAAATTATTTACATAATAAATGCCGATTGCTTGTCTCAATTCCAGGTACAAAACCTAGACGAAGTGGGCATGGACTTGCTACAGAAGATGCTGGTGTACGATCCCGTCAAACGTATCTCGGCGAAGGACGTGCGCCGACATCGGTACTTCCGTGACGTCACGCTGCCTCCGGGGCTCACGCTCAACAACGCTTATATTAGGTACGCGCCGGACGAACAAACCAACGGACATAGTGTATAGCGAAACTCACTCGCATGTCTACTTCGATAGCCCGATGGCCTGTGTCACAAAAGTAGGTGTAGTGATATTGAAAACTGGTTTGGATTTTTCTAAAATAGGCATAATTGACCAAAATATTTGTCGAAACCAGAGCATAAAAACAATTACAAACTAGTTAAACGTTTAGTCAAACATTAGGTTTTAAACAAAGCACTTTTTAATGAGATGGATATAACATTTAAATCCGTGACACGACTCCAAAATAATGAGAGCAATAATATAATACTTTTAATATCAATCGATTTCAAAGTAGTCTTAGTTTCTAAATCAAACAAAATGTTAAATTATAATCCAATCCAATCCAATCCAATCCAATGTGAATAGAACAAGTGGCCTTTTAAACATGTAAATAAGTTTGCGTATTTACTCTTAGCTAATATCTCTGTACACAAAAGTTTCAAGAGGAATTCATATCCGAGTGCTATTTATATCAAAATTTCATATTCTAAAATATAAATCTGAATCGAACTATATTTTAGCTCCAGTGACAAATCTCGAAGTCTGCCACTTAAAAATGTAATAACTTTCTCTTGAAACTTTTGTTATTTATCTAATGATAGGTAATTATTTGGTTGTCTTGTCGTATCTTCTGGCCGTCAACGGCGAATCCTATTTCTTAGTGTGTATGCGCTCGCTTTTGCCCAAACTGGCCAAAACGCCCAATCGTCCAACTTGGATATTGCACAGTACTTTTTCTGCTCAAATTCGCATTGACCGCATAGAAAAACCACTGCCATAAGTTACTGCCATAGTTAGCGTATAATTTATGCGAATAGTAGGTCTAGTGTGAATTTTTGCTACAAGTTATAGCTGTACTTATAACTATACTTGTAGTAACAACACACTAGCCCTACAGCTGAAAATTACACAAAATAACATGAGTGAATATGGTTCAACTTCGCCAGCTTCATTACTGGGCATTGGGCGACGGATCGGACGCAGGTCAGTGCAGAACATTTCTAGCGGCACTGATATTGCTTTGGGCAAGTGTGGCGTTACGACCTTTCTCGTGTCTTGCTTATGCTAAGGTCGATAGTCCCGTTCGGTCAGTCTGAGATGTCAGTGGACTTTATGTATGATTGTGTTAGTTAGGGCTGTAGGGGGAGAGTGGGGTCAAATGAAATTTTTATAATAAAACTATTTGGTAGTATGTTTTAGGTTTATTTAAATAGGTCATTAACCAGTACTTCCAAGATCATCAAGTCTTGGTCGTTAAATCTCTGTTTTGTGTTTGTATTTACTTATCATAACAGAATTTTTAAGAGAGCGAGGTGACAACTATACCTCTTTATAATATGAGTATAGATAAATTTCGATAAGATTAATTACATTAGAAGACAAGAACGAAGTTTCTGTTTTGAGTGTGAGAAACAATTTTCTTCTCGCTAAGAGCGAAGCAGAGACTGGCTCCGGCCGTAGTTGTGCCCTATGATTGGTTGCACCGACACCTGCGTATGTGTGTAACAACAGGCTTTAGCTGTGTTCAGTTTTACTATTTTATGAATAGTGTATTATGTGCCCCATGTATCAATGTACCCCTAGTCCCCCTGTAGGCGTTATGCTATTTTATCCTTTTTTATGTGGAAATCGCGTCGGGTACGCGCAATTTTATAATTTTTACGGTGATCGCTCGTCTCAATCGTCTTGTAAAATTCGTGCCAAATGCTAGAAAAAATAAGCTTTGAAGTTATGTTGTATCGATAAGTTTCCTGAAATTGCATTCCGTTTTGTAATCAGTGTGTTGATTCACCTCCATTTTATTTTCATTTACCTCGTTTCGATTTGTTTGTTTGTCTAGCTTCTGTATTCTTGTGATCTGTATGTGTTTTACTAGGTCAAGGTGTGAAATCTCTGAAACATGGTGGAACCTGGTTTAGGTGTCTTCTTGTTGATGCAACATTGAAAATGTATGTCGAACTTATTCGTTGAAATCTGATCACCGCTTTTTAATATTATTCCAGGTTTTTAATTGAGTTTTATGTAAAATGAATTTGATTTAATTTTAGTTATCAATTAAGGATTATCTTAATTTTAATTAAAATACAATTTCGGTATATAATTTGTTTTATTATAAAAGAAAACCACAATGAAACATTTAAATTATAATATATTTATGGGAAGGCAAACATATACAAGTAAATTAAAATGTACATTAGCTAAAATATAGAAATGGCGAGAGCATAGGTTAAAAAAATAACTAGGTAACTTATTCAGGTATGTACACTAAAACTAAAGTAAGGAATTATGAAGACACAATGACGCCAATATTAAATTCTTAACATATTAAGTAACTTCTATGGCTATATAAAATATACACAAACTAAATTTTGTGAAAACCCAAAACTAAAAACAGTACCCATCTAAGCCAAGCTAATTGATAACGACGTTACCAATAAGCGTTCAAGAGAAACTACATAATTGACGACAGTCATCCATCTGTTCAATGTGCCGCTGCGTACGATTTAAGAAGTTATCTGTAGATTTAGTGACGATACTGCTGTTAAAATAACCAAACGTGCACTGCGAAAACGGATGGGTTTTTCAGAGTTCCAAAATTCTTTTGCTACCTAGCGGCTAGGCGAGCGCTACTTTACGAGAGCTAAATTCATACAGTGTACAGTGTTATCAGTGATGTGTGGTGTCAGTCGGCTAGTGCCCTGGGTGTCAGTCGGCCAGTGCGGCGGGTATCAGTCGGCCAGTGCGGCAGGTGTCAGCCGGCTAGTGTGGCGGAAGTCAGTCTGCTACTGCGGCAGGTGTCAGCCGGCCAGTGTGGCGGAAGTCAGTCGGCTACTGCGGCGGATGTCAGCGGGCCAGTGCGGCGAATATCAGCCGGCCAGTGCGGCAGGTGTCAGTCGGCCAGTGCGGCGAGTGTCAGCCGGCCAGTGCGGCGGATATCAGTCGACCAGTTCGGAAAGTGTCAGCCGGCCAATGCGGCGGGTATCAGTCGGCCAGTGTGACAGGTGTCAGCCGGCTAGTGTGGCGGAAGTCAGTCGGCTACTGCGGCAGGTGTCAGCCGGCCAGTGCGGCTAGTGTCAGCCGGCCAATGCGGCAGGTGTCAGCCGGCCAATGCGGCAGGTGTCAGTCGGCCAGTGCAGCGAATATCAGTCGGCCAGTGCGGAGTGTCAGCCGGCCTGTGCGGCGGATATCAGTCGGCTAGTGCGGCGGATGTCAGCCGGCCAGTGCGGCTAGTGTCAGCCGGCCAATGCGGCAGGTGTCAGTCGGCCAGTGCAGCGAGTGTCAGCCGGCCAGTGCGCCGGATATCAGTCAACTAGTGCGGCGGATGTCAGCCGGCCAGTGCGGCGAGTGTCAGCCGGCCAGTGCGGCAAGTGTCAGTCGGCCAGTGCGGTGAGTGTCAGCCGGCTAGTGCGGCGGATGTCAGCCGGCCAGTGCGGCAGGTGTCAGTCGGCCAGTGCAGCGAGTGTCAGCCGGCCAGTGCGGCGAGTGTCAGTCGGCCAGTGCGGCGGATATCAGTCGGCCAGTGCGGCGAGTGTCAGCCTGCCAGTGCGGCGGATATCAGTCGGCCAGTGCGGCGGATATCAGTCGGCGAGTGTCAGTCGGCCAGTGCGGTGAGTGTCAGCCAGCCAGTGCGGCGAGTCTCAGCCGGCCAGTGCGGCGAGTGTCAGCCGGCCAGTGCGGTGTCAGTGGTGTATGGTGTAGACGGCGGGGTGCTGCTGCTGCGGCTGCGGCTGCAGGATGATGCGGTGCGCCACGCCGCCCAGCTCCTGCTGGCCCAGCCCCGACACCACGGTCGCCGGCTGCAGCTGCGGCGGAAACTACATATCAGGCGAGGTAGTGTAGAGTAGCCGCGTTGCTTACGACCAGGCGAACGACCTGCTGTTCTCGTCACACAATTACTAACCCGCTCGATAGCCGCGGTGCAAACACGGTTAGTCAAATTGCTTTACTGTGTTACTGTGATTGTAAGTTCATTATTTTATGTCTAGAGACTCCTCAATACGACGCGGTAGAATAGTTTATACGACCCAAGGTCAACGATAGTTGCATGGAGCCCGAGTAAGTATTTGTATACATTCTCGTCTATGCAATCGTGGTTGCACCGCACCAAGCCATCGAGTGGACAAAAAAAAATGTTTTAATTCATAGTATTATCTTTGGCTAAGTCCTGTCTTTTTGGTGACTTTAGGACTTTCCAATACTTTAAACTCTGCGCTGATAAATTCGATCAAAGCACAGGTGAATTTGATCAAAACAACAAACAGTAGTTTTAAAGGCATCCTGGATGACATGCAGGGGTTAAATAGCGTTTCTGTAACAGTTGCGATTGTCACTTTCTACGTTGCACTAGACAGTTTCTGCAGTGTACTCTATGCTTTCTGAATCATACTAACTTTATGCATTATTGATTTGGAAGTTCCCAGAAAAGGTAACTAGTCCGTATGATGATGGAAAACCTGGTATGGTTATAAGAAAGAAAAATTGGTGATTGATTAATTGATAACACTTTATTGTACACCAAAAACATAACAAATAAAAATAGATTAGATAGAAATAAAAATAGAAATTTGTATAGTACAATGGGCGGTCTTATCGCTAATAAGCGATCTCTTCCAGACAATCTTCGGTGAGGACTTTTGATACGACAAAAGACAGTGGTGTACTTAAATATGATTATGAGGAGGATGGTTATTAATGTCAGAAAATGTATGGATAAAGATAAGTGGATATGAGTTCCTAAAGGTAAATATTCAATATTAAGTTTAGTTACCTGCAGAATATTGGGCAGCATGGTCTGACAGGAAGACGTGGCGACATGCAACTGCTGCTGTTGAACTTGCTGAACGCCGACCGCCTGCAACCAACATAAGTACAAGTTATTACACTGACATATAGCTCCCTGAACAATACCACAAAACACTTAATACAATAAATCAGTAGATAAACTTTCTGTAGCTGAGTTAGAAATAATTTGTCTACTGCCATCCACGGCGTTGTATAAAGAAATACCAAGCATCTTGTTGGAGACCCTTTTTTAATTGACATTTATGTAAATAATTACATAAATTTTTACCATAATATGTAAATTTTATAATAAATGTAATATTTTTATTTAACTTAATGCATAAAAAAATAAATAAGGCCCATGATCACATACATAGATCTTGACCCCTAACTAGGATTCCCTGTATCTAGGGAACCAGGCACTATGAGGACCATGGTCCCACAACACTCAGACACGAAACAAATGCTTGCGCTTTTTTTTCTGTCCACAAACATTTGACTCGTCGCGGGAATCGAACCCGCAACCTCAGTGGTATATGAGATTTGAGCCAACCTGCCCAACCACAACACCACAGAGGCTGTCATAACAAGGTTTAAAATATGGAAATCGAGAAGTCTCAGTTCGGAGGTAATCTGTAAAGCGCTCTCGCTCAAACACTCCGCTGACCCTAAAGTGCCTGTAAGATCCTCTTATAAGGTGTTAGAAATGTAGACAATGACTCACGTGGATCTGTATGGGCTGGTGTTGCTGCTGCGGGTGGATCTGTATGGTCTGCACGTGCAGCTGCTGCGGTTGCTGCAAACATCAACGGTTATCACTAGGATCAACGGTTCTCGGGAAAATGTGAAGGTAGCGTGAGATTTTTAACCGACTTCAAAAAGGAGAAGGTTCCCCGTTTGATTGTATATTTTTTTTATGTTTGTTACCTCAGAACTCCGTTATTTATAAAACGATTTGGAAAATTATTTTTTTGAAATTTGCGTTGGGTTCAGTACAGCTACGAAGTGGTCCCATATAAATTTCATCTATATTTGACCTTGGACTTCAAAGATACATTGAAGTCGGTTTTTGTTTTTTCTAAAAATTAATTATATATTTTGTTTATTTATATTGTGTGTCACCAAGACATTTGATATGCATGTATTGTTCGATAATTAAAAATTTCGACAAGCTAATTTTTTCGTTGCTTTAAATTAATACATCAAAGGGGATTCTTCCATCATGGGCAGGGTTCGGACTGAAAATCAGTGCTAAGGTACTTAAAAATACTTTAGCGTATGTTGAGGTGGAACCTTTTCCTGACATCGCGCAACATTTCACTGCGTTGTATTTATTGTTTTTGTTTTGACTTTATTTTAGTATGTTCAGTGTAATTTTTTTTTATGTAACTGAATGACGAGACGAGCTGGTCGTTTACCTGATGGTAAGCAATACGCCAGCCCATAACAATAACAGCACCACCCAGAACTTTGTTTTCCAAAATCCTGCGCGGCGCTGCACTGCGCTCGTCACCCTGAGACAATTAGCTGTTGAGTCTCATAATGCCCAGTAATTTCGCTAGCTACAATGCCCTTCAAGCCGGAACACAGTAATGCTTGCGCACTACTGCTTGGCTTACCCACCCAGACGGCCTCTCGCATACGAGAAACCTACCACCAGTAAGTGTTGTGTGATGTCCTGAATAAATGTATTTTCTTTCTTTCTTCTTTCTTATCCACAGCATGCGCATGATTTAGGAGGGAACACAAATAGATTGTGATTCACAAAAAATCGCACAAGTAGAACTAAGATCTTGGAGAAATACGTATAATCAGAGAATAAATATCACTACATAGTATAAAACAAAGTCGCTTTCTCTGTCCCTATATCCCTATGTATGCTTAAATCTTTAAAACTACGCAACGGATTTTGATGCGGTTTTTTTTAATAGATAGAATGATTGAAGAGGAAAGTATAATAACCGATTTATATATACATTCTGTGTACTAAATATCGGGAATTTGTCAATAAAACAAAAAATACAAATTATTCATCTAAATTTATTTTATCGCCTTCAAAGTAGGCCCCATCGCTTGCAATACAACATCTCCAACGCTTCACCCAGTCTTCCATACATTTTTCATAGGCTATTTGCGGTATGGCCTTTAGCTCATTCAGCGAATTTTCTTTTATGGCTTCTATCGACTCAAAACGTTTTCCTCGAAGTGGTAATTTTAACTTGGGAAATAAAAAAAAGTCAGACGGAGCCATATCAGGTGAATACGGTGCTTGGTCGAGAACTTTTGTTGAATTTTTCGCTAAAAACTCTTTCACTATAATGGCTGTGTGTGATGGTGCATTATCATGGTGCAGCATCCATGAGTTGTGTTGCCACAAATCTGGACGTTTTCGGCGGATACTCTCACGCAAACGCTTCATGACGCCTAAATAATATTCTTTATTCACTGTTTCTCCCTCTGGAAGGAATTCGGAGTGAACCACACCACGGTAGTCAAAAAAAAACTGTCAGCATCACCTTGATTTTGGAGCGACTTTGCCGCGGTTTTTTGGGTTTCGGCTCGTTTTCGAGACGCCATTCTGAAGACTGTTGGCTTGTTTGCATGTCGTACTCATAAACCCATGTCTCGTCGCCAGTTATTATACGTTTCATAAAGGTCGGATCCGTAGAAGCTCGGGAAACCATGTCTTCAGCGACATGCTTTCGCTGCGCTTTTTGAACAAAATTGAGCTCTTTTGGAACTAGTCGAGCGGCGACGCGTTTCATGCCTAAAATGTCAATGAGAATGTTGTGGACGGACTTAAAAGATATGTTCACCTCACTAGCCAACTCTCTCAGACTCATACGTCGATTTTCGAGCACTAGCTTCTTGATTCTGTCGATATTTTCTTTGGTCGTAGCGGTTGAAGGTCTACCAGAACGAGGCAAGTCTACTACTACTTCTCGGCCTTCTTTAAAAGCCTTATACCATTCATAAGCCCTTGTTTTCGATATACACGATTCGCCGTAGGTATTTCGCAACATTTTTAGTGATTCACCACATGAAATATCATTCGAAACACAAAATTTAAGGCACACTCTTTGTTCAATAATATTTTCCATTGTAAAAATCGCCGAGAACTCAAAACTATGACCAACAAAAAGTGTAGTTTAAAACAAATTAAATGACAGATCCCGCTCAAACTTTGCGCGCTAAATCAGTACAGTGCTACCAACATGCAGTAAAAAAATTAGAACGACCTCTTTTAAACGGGTCTTTTTATTGACATATTCCCGATACTTTTTACACAGAGTAGTATATGTATAATAACCGTGCGGAAGACGGGGCGGGTCGCTAGTATAATATACGATCAACAAAATTGATCCATGACTCATCACATGAGTCTCATGACCCAATAAATTAAGCTAGAAATGTTTGAATTGAATAAAGTTTCACTCTCGATGGGTCAAGCTCTGCATGATTCAATTTGACCGACCTTACCGTAAACAACACATATGTGCAGTACAGAGAGGTGCGAAACAACATCAAGAAGCAAGTACCGTGTTAACCTGTTGCGTCTGCTGCAGCTGTAGCGACTGCACCGACGATATCACCGGGTACGCGTGCTGTCCCGCCTGCTGGGGAAGCCGAGGGGTTAACATTAATACATATCGCTTAGGCATTATCACCTGTAAGTTCGTAATTGTAATTTTAATAAATAAAGAAATCTGCTCTTTCAATACCCACTGTTGGGACACAGACCTACTCTGGACTACTCTACAGAGGAGTTATGGGCAATATTCCATATGGGCAAGGGTGGCTTGACAAATATAACACGTCTTCGAATTTTGTGATTCAAGATCTTGTGGAAATACAAGAAACGACGGACCCTATGTTATGACCAATTTAACTGCTTTGGTACCATAACCTACAAAAAATACTTGAAATGTCTTCAATACTATTGACCGTAAAGCGTTCGACCGACTTAAGAGCTAGTCCATACGAGAACTTTCCAGCTGGTGCTGCAACTACTGCTGCACGCCGCCCACCTGCAGCACTGCTGCTGCAGCTGTCTCACCTGCACTCCCGACACGGTGATGCTCTGCGGCACGTGCTGCGCGTGCAGCGGCACCGCCAGCTGCTGCACGCCGCCCACCTGCAGCACCTGCTGCTGCAGCTGCTGCAACTGCTGCTGCTGCACTTGCTGCATGTGCTGCTGGTGCATGTGCTGGTGGTTCTGCTGCTGGGTTATCTGTTGTTGCTGTTGTTGTTGCTGCTGTTGTTGCTGTTGTTGGACTTGCACTTGTACTTGTTGTTGGGAGACTTGTTGCTGTTGCTGCTGCTGCTGCTGCTGCTGCTGCTGCTGCTGCTGCTGCTGCTGCTGCTGCTGCTGCTGCTGCTGTTGTGGTTGTTGCAGCTGTGGTTGTTGCAGCTGTGGTGTTTGCTGAAACTGAACATAATTTAATATTAATTTTATAGGTTTTTTTTAATTTGACGTCAATGGTTTTAATGACAGTTACCTCTAAATGGGTCAACATGTGTTTCCTCAAGCTGTGCAGATACATGTATGTCTTGACGCAAAGTCCGCACTTGTAGCGGCGCTGCTGCGGCGGCGGCGGCGGCGCGTCGGGCTGCGGCGGCGGCGGCGGCGACTGGAGCGGGTCTTGGACTTGCACTTGCACTTGAGGTTGAACTGAGGAACACAAACAAAGATAAGTAGGTACGTCAAAAGAAATTTAATTTAATTTTAATGTAATTGATTGACGAGCGAGCGTGACGAGCATGTCGTTCACCGGATGCACTCACCCTGAGGGGGCTCGGGCGGCGCGTCGCCCCCCGCGGGCTCGCCCCCCGCAGGCTCGCCCCCTGGCGCGTCGCCCTTCGGGCCGTCGGGCTCCTGGCTGCCCTCGGCGGGGGACGAGTCGTCCTTAGACTCGTGCGTGCGCATGTGCTTCTTGTACGAACTTGACTCGATGTATCCTGGAGAAGAGAACAGTGTAAAATGTGAATCCATACACTGCTAATACGGAAACTGCTAATAGGGAAATGAGATAGACAGTCGCGAATCAGACTAGGATGGGCAGCCTTCTCAAAACTTGATTTTGTTTTCAAAATTAACTTGAGTAAAAAAACACAGCACGATTATTTGAATAATGTATCCTACCAGTAGTACCTGATACATGGAACTGAAACTTGGCTTTGGAACACCAAAGCTATAATGCACAAGTTACAAGTAACCCAAAGGGCGATGGAATGGAAACTGGTAGGCATAACACTGAGGGACAAAAAAACGAATGTGTGGCTCAGACGTAGTCCGTGCTCAGACGTAAAAGCAAGGTAACGTAAGATAATGGCAAAAGAACAGCCAAACTGAAGTGGGAGTGCGCAGGACACATTGCCCGGTAACAAGATTCTTGGTGTAAAACACTGTTGGAGTGGAGACCGTATGGTCTTAAAATGCCAGTAGGGACCGCAGATGAGATGGAAAGATGGCATCAAAAAAGTGGCGGGCAGCTGGACTGACAGGAAAATTTCAGAAGTTTTAAAGAGGCCTACACCGTGAATTGCTAGAGAATGGCTAAAGAAGAAGAAGGCAGATAGGGGTTGAAGCTAACCAAAGCTGATCTATCTGTTACACCCAAACTTCGATGACTGGAGATGTTCACGTCACTCCTTCACTGTGGGGGTATTTCTGCGTTGTAGTTCTGCTCACTCCGCTGCGCGCAGACGCCGCGCTCAAAGATTTCTCGCCGTGCCAAAAGGAACCTTAAGCCGTCGCAGCAAGGTATAGTTACCTTTCCCGCACACGTTGCAGTGGTACTTGCGCTCGCCGGTGTGGTAGCGGCGGTGCACGGCGAGGTAGGACGCGGAGCTGAACCGCTGCGCGCAGATGCCGCATTCGAACAGCTTCTCGCCGGTGTGCCGGCTGCCGTGCACGCGCAGCTCCGTGCGCGACGTGCAGCCCTTCAAGCAGATGGGGCACACGAATCTGGAAAGTCACGGAAACGTCAGAGGTTCGACGGGTCAGTTACCACCGACACAAGCGCGCGGGTTAGCGATCGCATCACCACTGTTTTGAGTCTCAACTCACAGTTTCTGTGTGATAAAATTGAAGATTGAAAATCGTGTTCAGTTCTAACGTCATGTAGGATCCAAAGAATACTCCGCGGCTGCTCACCTCTTGTGCCCAGTATGAGTGACCATGTGGTTGTTCCTGGCCGAGGAGGTGGTGAACTTGGCGGGGCAGATCTTGCAGGAGTAAGGCTTCTCGCCGGTGTGCGTGCGGCGGTGGTAGATGAGCGCCGACTGCTGGGCGAAACGACGCGCGCAAAACTGGCACTCGAAGGGACGCTCACCTGTAGTGAAATAGTAATAGACGATATTACATGCATATAATGATTCCTAATTCAAAAGGGACCTTTCCAAGGCTAAAGCCGCGACTGCAGTTTACGATATGTATTATGATTAACATCAAAAAAGACCTTTAAAAAAGGCACTTAAAAGCTTCTGCTTATTTCTACATTCTAAATCTAAAGAGGTCTTTAATTAGAAACCTAAAAGTGTAAATTAATATACTTTCTATCTGCTGATAATGTGAAAACTGGCAAATAAAATATTGAGAAGCTGAATCGTCGACACGGCATTTTGCAAAGATAGATTATGTAGGCATGGGACATACCTACTCTCAAAGGTAGCCTAGAGTTCCTAAAGAAGAATGTTGAACTCACCAGTATGCACTCTCATATGCGCATTCAGCTTGGAGATCTCATAGAAGCCCTTATTGCAGACCGTGCACACGTGGTTCCGAATGCCCTTGTGCTTCTTCATGTGCTGGCACAGCGTCGAGTGCCGGCGGAAGGTCTTGTTGCACTCGTTGCACTTTAGAGGCTTCTCGCCGGTGTGCAAGCGGAAGTGGACCTTTACAAAATTAAATAAAGTCTTATTTAATTAAGAAAAGATCGATGCTAATTTCGCTACTATTAACAATTATTATTTTATTAAATCAATTATTTCAGGTCACGAGTTACAAAAGTACATAGGCCCATATAAATAAATAACTTACAAACTAACATACATATAACATAACATATAAGTAAAAATTAACACATCATTGCGTGGTGTCACGTGCCAGCCATCCATGAAATCGCCGGAATTTGACCCCCTTGGCCAAAACTCTTCACTCAAAAAGGATGCTCAGTTGGAACTCTCACCACAAATGACTTGAATCTGACATTATGCCGAGATTCCCACTGTACAACCCTTAGGGAGAGCTTGGTCTGCTGCCTCAGGAACTCCACGAAATCCTCTATTCTGACACACCAGTGAACTCGAGACACCTAGAACTGGGTCGTCGGATTCTCAGCAAGCTGGAGATTCGTTGTTGTCGGTACGGCTGTTCCGCACTGATTACGACGCTTGGGCTTCCTTCTCTTTTTTCTACTTTGGTGTAACCTTCGTCGTCTAGTTGGGCGTTCTAGGAGGCCGGAAGCACAACGCCATCGCCAGACAAGTATACGTTTCAACAAACAAAAAACCGACTTCAATCTTCTTCGAAGTCCAAGGTCAAATATCGATGAAATTTATATGGGACCACTTCGTAGCTATACTGAATCTAACGCAAAAAGAATTTCAAATCGTTACACGAATGACGGAGTTCTGAGGTAACAAACATATAAAAAAATACAATCGAGTAGAGAACCTTCTCCATTTTTGAAGTCGGTTAAAAAAGGTTCACAGCAGTTCTGTGTGGTGGTCCCTTGGATAGCCTGTTTGGTTTTAGGGACAGGGGCAGCGACTGTAGCATAATTGCGTTTCGGGATTGACACAACTGGTGACGTCTCGACAAGGGCAAAGGGACGGGCGAGGCGCAGGACAGCATATGGTGACGGCACGTTGACTGCCGGTAAAATCGCTGACTCGAAGCTGTGTGTCAGCGACAATTGCACTCCGCGATTCATGTTTCCATTCGCTGTCTCGGGTGACCTACATAACGCGACAGTATTACGCAAGGCAATGACCTCAGCACGTAGTTCACCTATGAAAGATTGAGAGGCTTCAAACTTCTTCTCCAGCTCGGCCTTAACTCGTTCTGAGGGAGGTGATGGCCCTCAAAAGTCTGGTGACAACGACGTGGTCAAACGTGAGGGGAGGCAGCTTTCGCAGGTTCTTCTCCGCGAAAGTCGGCACGTCATCTGGATCGGTTTCCTTAGAACCTTGATAATGTACTAAAGGCTCTTCTCAACCTTTTCATCTCGCCTCCGTGTTGGCATCTGGTCGGTCTTGTAGAGCGACGTGTACAGTAGAGATTTTGATGAGCGAACCTCTTTCTCTGTGAAGTTAGTCTCACAAATTAACTCACTTCGTGCATGATGACCAGCTGGCGCTGCAGGAACGCCAGGACCTCACTGTCTACGAGTTGTTGACTCATGACCGGACCAAACCGTGGCTGTAGGAAGTCGCGCCGTACCGTGAATTTATTTAAATTCTGAGCTGAGCAGTGACGCGCGTGCGATTCCGATCGCGCATCGCACTGCACTGTGAACAATGCTAGGACGGTGTGTAACAATGCTAGGACTTCTTTGGTGTGGCAATCAAACTTTTTTGTTCTCATTGACGTGGTTGCCAAAATAACATCAAACAATAATCAGGTTGACACTCAATTTTTGTAAACAAGCCGAACAATAATAATATTATAGGTAATTTTTAATCAAATATTTTCACAAAATGGGTTTCGATTATTACGGAATCCTAGCCGTGAAACGATCATGCAGCCAACTGGAAATAAAGAGAGCATACCGCCGACTAGCTCTCAAATACAACCCTGAGAGACACAACAACGATGAGAACATGAAGCGAATCTTCTCACTAATCGGGGAGGCCTACGAAGTGTTGGTAGACCATAAAAGGAGAGCCGTGTATGACCAGTATGGAGAAGAGGGCTTAAAAAGAGGAATTCCGTCACCGACCGAGTATATCCAGCCGTATTCCTACCATGGCGAGCCTTTGAGAACATTTCACGAGTTCTTCGGTACCGAAAACCCTTACGCTGACCTTTTAGACTATTACGAAAACCCTCCACCCATGTTTGACTCGCCTTTGGGAAAGGGATATAAAGAAAAGGACGCTACTATCATCCGCCCATTGGCGTTGTCTCTAGAAGAAATTTACAAGGGAGGTCTAAAGAAAATGAAGATTCAAAGACTCGTATTCACGGATGAAACGTGTTCTGAATTAAAGCTTCGCGAGAAAGTGCTGTCAATTCCGATAAAACCAGGAATTTATCCGAACACAGAGGTGAGGTTTAAAGAAGAGGGAGATCAAGGTCCTACAAGGATACCCGCGGATGTAATCTTCATAACGGAGGACAGACCTCACGAGTCGTACGTTCGATCTGGTTTAAGCGATCTTGTTTCAGTTCATACGGTTACTTTAGAGGAAGCTTTGTGCGGGCTCACCATCATACTGACGACTCTAGACGAACGAACTTTGAGAATCAAAATCAGCGATGTGATCACTCCAACGTACGAAAAGATTATCGAAGATGAGGGTCTGCCAATCCCAGCGTGCCCTAAGAAAGCTAAAGGCAATATGATTCTACGATTTCAAATCGTTTTTCCAGAGTATTTATCGAAGAAGTCTAAACAAACCTTCCACGAAGCGTTTAAAGTGAAGCAGGAAGAAGATGAGAAGTTTGAGAAGTTGAAGTGCGGCACATTGTCTACGACATCGATATTTAATCCGTAAGATAATTTACAGCTGGGCGATATGTAGACACAGTAGGTATAACGCAGTACGGTATTGTATCGTACCATGGAATGTTTTGTTTTACTTTGTTCATCATAAATGAGATATTTAAAAACTCTACCTACATGATTTTATTATTGCCCCGTTAAGTATTGCAGGCGAAAATTAGGCATATGCAAATGTAATAAAATTCAAGAAAATAGTAAGTTTTTCTTTTACACGATTCCTTCGGCCCAAAAAAACAAACTGTAAATACACTCACCTTCAAATCTGTCGGATTATAGAAGCTCTTGTTGCAATTGGAGCAGATATACGGCCTCTCGCCTCTATGGCGTGCCATGTGCGACCTCAGAGCATATCCGCTAAAGAACCGCTTCTCACACACGGTGCACTGGTGGGTCTTCTGCTCGAAGTGAGTCTGACGGTGGCGGTAGAGTAATGTCTTTGTGGGGAACTGCCGCTGGCAGACGGAGCAGGTCGGCTGCTTTGGAGGGCGCTGCTCGTGTGTGCGCATGTGCATTTTGAGCATGCCTGGACCCTGATGAAGACAAAAGTCACCTGAGAACTCTAAATAAGAATTGTTATATGTTTGGGCATATGGAGGCTTATTACTATACATTCTAAAGCTTGCAATATGGCGCTCTCTAAAGAGTGTTGATGTGTTCGCCAACTTTCGTGATTAGTCTGTTTAGAGCACTTTGGTGCACCTAAGTATTTTGATCTAATGTTTTAAGTTTTTTAACTTCTGCAGACTTTGTAGGACGTTTGATCTTCCACCAGACCACCAGTTGGATATGAGTTCTTTCCTTCTTGAATTGATTCTTACCTTGAAAGTTCTCTCACAAATTGGACACATCGGTGGCTTCTTGCAGTTAGCCTTGATCCAGTTGCTATGTGACCTCATGTGCTGCTTGAGCCACCTGGCGTGCTTGAACTCCTTATGGCAGAGGTTGCACACGTGTCTGCCGGGGCAGACGGTGGAGGTGGCTTGGAACACCACCAGTTGGAGATAGTTCTCTTCGTCGGAGTTGAGGGCTTCGTCCTCTTTGCCTGTTGCAACTGCTGCAGCTGGCTGCAAGTCATACGAAAGTTTAAGGGATGTGCATAGGTGCAGCAATTTTCAGTTCAGTATTTGAATGCGGTTAAGTAGATAGACTCGGACTAAAGAATAAGCATACGTAAGTAGAGCAAACGAGACATTATGGCTTCGACGTGGTTCGACGCCGATTGCCGACTGCAAGATAAAATAAATTGTGGTTCTTGTCGATCGCAATTACTTAGGCTCCTAATTAGGTACGTTATAATGGCGTCAAGCGATTGGATTGGAAACTAGTGATTTACCTAGTTAAATGTATTCTCGACAGGGATGAACCTGCGACACTGACTAATAGCGTAAGTAATAGTATTCTATGCTAATAGTATGAGCAATTTCGCTAATGCGTTAAACCTAATCACGGTAAATAACAACTGACCTTCTCTTCAAAGCACTTAAGCTCCTCGTCTTTGGGCGGTTCGAGCTGGTCGCCGGCTGCAGGCCCAAAGAACCCGTCGAGCAGCTGCGCCGGCGTCGCTATCGGCACGTCAATGTACTGGATGTAGCTGTCCGCGCAGGTTAGGTTCAGGAGCTTCTCTTTCTAGGAAAAGAAAGACCATCACCCGTGTGAAGCACTGAACCTCCTACCTACTACCTAACAGTGGATAGCAGGGTTTGAGAAATGAATAAGGTACAATATTAAAAGGGAGTTTGGTAGTGAGAATTATATGTTAGATATGTTTTGACTAACGAATCTTCGTTGGAAGGTGAAAATACTACCTACCTATACGCATCTGGAATGCCTACGCCGACATTCCTAATTGTTTTCTTTTCAAAGTTGAGATGGCAGAAAGACCTTTGAAGGCTCCAGTTTTCTTACGTTTTCCCAATCTTACCTTCACTCCTTTCTCGCCTATAATTTAGTTTCCCCTTCCCTCTAGCCTATAGTCATCTCCCCTCTCCTCCCTCATCGCCTCCAGTCAAAGGAGGGCCTCTTTCTTCCTCCCTGTCCAAATCTTTGGCCTCTAGTCTTACCTCCTCCTTCCTCCTTCCCCTCCCCTCGCACCTACAGTCTTGCCTCCTTCCTTTCTCGCCTCCAGACTTACCTCCTCCTTCCTTCATCCCCTCTTGCGTCCAGTCATACCTCCAACCCTCTCATTCTTCCTCTCTCTTGCCACATACCTACTCCCTGTTTCTCGATCTCGTCCTATCTTACCTCCTCTCTCTCCTTCTCCATGGCCTCGTCATGCAGCTGCTTGGCGTGTTCCCGCAAGGCAAGGTCGTTCCTCTCCACCAGGTCCTTGAACGCGTGGCAGCGCGAGATCTGATGGACGCACTGCAGGCATAGCTGAGCCGGGAGACCGTCGCCTACCGCCACCTAGCGAACACATCAGTTAAATACGTTAGAAAAAAAATTGGGTGGCAGGCATAGAAATTCTACGGTGGCAGGGCACTATGCCAAAACTTGCAAACCCCTTTATCAGCTGGGAAACGAAGTTAAATTATTTTCTCTCACTCAAAAAGCAATGATGCATCAATAAGCCGTATTATATTGCAAGACTCTTATTACTATATGAGCGAGATTTCTTATGACTTCTACAGAAAATTTTTAAATATAGACCTACTCCTAATCTCAGTGTAGGCAAACTATTCCTATAGCTACCTAAGTAATGGTCCACAGAATAATTATTATTAATAGACCGAACGGAGACCTCGCGGTTTCCACATTTTGAACCTACTTTCGCGCTAAGGCCACAGTATTAAGTTATATGGTTATAGGCTAAAGTATATTATCGCTACATTATTTCGGCACAAGTTGCGGATTCGATGTGCCGATACATTCATATATAGGTAAGTACTTTGTACCTACTTACTACAATAGAAATACTAGATCTCTTTATTCTATACCAGTAACATAATAAGAATTAACACATAAATCTTAAAACTAGGGTAGTACAATGGGCGGTCTTGTCGCTTTTCCATACCTTTAAAAATTATAAGTACCTATACCTATACCATAGACCAAGTATAGCACGTTATAGTACTACCAAAGAATACTAACTATTACCACTATTATGTACTTACGTAGTACTACGGTCCCTATACTCCTATACCTAATATAATAACTCAGTAAATTGAATATAAGTATATAATATAATATTTAGGTAGCTAGGATCGAAACTCGTGGTCAATCACTTGCTTCCAATACGGCTTTTTAATGGCTTTACCATTTGCAGTGACCGAAAAGGCGTACTTACTTAATTCGTGAACTCGAGGGGATCTACCTACGATATATGTATTAAAGGTATGTAAATTTGTTCTGCCTAACTCCCTGGGGAGGCACAGAAGGGATAATACCTAGTACCTATTCCGTGAATGTATTGAATACGGAAAGTCGTATACATCATCGGGATGGGACGGTATTGTGAAGACCCAGGTTCAAATTCTGCCCGACCGCAATTATTTTTTTCTTTCCGTTAATCGAAACAGCAAAGTCTGTTTCTTTTTACAGAGCATCATCAACAAAATGACTGGTAGACAGCTACCTAAAAGTATAATATTTTATGGTAGGTACAAGCAAAATACATATGTAGGTACCTATAGATATTATTAATATTATAGCACTCAGTGGTACCTCTCTATTTCATTCCTCATAAAAGATCCTACTTAACCAAAGAAACTTAGACGTACCTAGCTGGAGACAATTCCCGCTTAGTAGAGATTATCTCTACGATATTAAATACAATTTTTCATAATATTATATTGTAGAGATAATCTCTAAACATAGTGGTTATATTCTCTTTGATAATCTCTAGTAGCACCACAGAAGACTTAATAGCACGTAGTACTTATTAATAATTCGTATTTATTGCTCTCCATCCCAGATTGTCTGGAAGATATCGCTTTGAGCAAATAAAACCGCATCTAAAATAGACTGAATTAATTAAACCAATAACATTGCACTAACTATGTAGGTAGGTATAGGGGCTAGGTATTTTATTTGGAATAAATTGTGAAAGTATGTAAAAGGTAAACATAGTTATTACCATAAAAACATCGTCATCTAAGGTACCTACATTAATTTTGTCCACGGGCTACCATACCCATCTCAGTCATTCGCACGCATTTCCTAGGTTCAATGCGTGCCGATGCGTACGTCTGACAGAGATAGAATTACATTTCTCAACCGAATTTTGAGAATCCTGCTCGACCCTACCTGAGGAAGCTCGGAAATACTCAATGACTTCTAAACAAAGATGACGCGATGAGGGACGGTTGCTCCTGCCTGACACGAGCGATACCCAAACCTCGCGAGTGCGACAGAGACAAAAATACATTCCAAAAATATCTCATTATTTTGTCATCTCACCTGCACTTTCGAAATGCCCATCAGCATGGTCGCAGTCAGCTGCTCGAACAGCGGTCTCATGTCTCTCTTTATCTCCAAGCAAGCTCGACATATTTTCTCGAAGTTCAAGTTTTTCAATTTATTATTGACCCCTGTTCCAGCCATTTTGAGCTGCACTATTGAGCTGTTTTTGTCCTTGTTGTACAATATTTTGCTCTACACCATCTTACTACGTTATATCTAAATGAAACAACATTTAAAACACTAAAAAGGTTTCATTGTCATATTTTTTGTTATTTTATCATATTTAGAACTACATAAAACACCAATTTTATCACTGTAACACGTAATTATACGATATTCAACAGTCCTCACTTGCGAAACACAATTCCAAAGAAAGAAAGACAACTGCAATGGGTGGGGTGATGTAAATTGTGCGAGCAAAATAGAACATGCAACATCCTCTTTGTGTAAAAGAGATAGCTTACTGTCGAAAGTGTTCGATACAAACACTTCAGTCGGAGCATTGCTATAGTAAGTTAATCTTTAACTCAATGTGTTTAAAAGTATTTTCGTCTGAGCCTGAGATATAAAATGTTTGAAACTGGATAAGTAAAGGTCATGAAAGCTAGCATACCCAGGTGTTTGAGTAACACGCTGGGTATGATCAAAACACAGACATAGTGATATAAAAACTTCTAGCTGATTTCATTAAATCATCTGCAAAATCTATTATTTTCTATATCACATTAAAAATACCAGAATTAAAAAAACAATGACGAGCTAACGCTGTCTCTTTCTTGACATTGCCTATTTGTCTGTTGTGTGACAAGGATAGTAACATTTTATTCAACGATAACGAAGGTCGATGATTGTTCATAGGAATTAAAAAAAGTTGGTGATCATAGGTCGTTCGTTACCTACACCCGACACACCTTTAGTAAAATTCTATGGGTTATTATTTCAGTTATTTATCTTACTTTATGCTGTTAATAGTACGAGATCATTTACATATAACATATATAATATCGATGTACGAGATTAAGACGAGTAGTGTAGTACAAATGACTAATCGACTTGTTACCAATTTTTATTTTAATATTTATCACCATTTTACCTGTCTCGCTTTGATTTGCAATTATTACCTTCATCATCATCATCATCATAATCATTTTATTATACCACTACCGCTGAGCACTGCCGGGACAACATTTCCTTCACCGTTTCCGTTGTGTTATGCCTTCAGATAACCTTAGAGCGAGTGTTAAAGTAGCAGTAGGTATTCCCACATTTATATGCTAATTCTGTAACTATGGAAAAGTTTTGGTTTTGAGCTGAACAGAATTTGAACTTCCGTGCGTCGGGTAGAAATAATCAGTTGAGGAGCTACATATTATATTTATCCGTTGGTAGAAAGCAGTAAGAGGTACTTCGTGCAACATATTATTATATTTGATAGATAGTCGCACGAGACACCCTGCAGCCAAACTAGTTATAATATTGTTTTTACTGTGGTTTTTAGTAGTAGTTTCGGTTCAGTACATGAATCGTTGGTTTTACCTAGTCACCTACAAAATTTATAGCTTTGTTCCAAGTGATTCCAGTATTCAGATTACTTTGCTATTTGAGCAACGGTTCTACCTCTGTACAATTTGTCATTTGGTTTTTTTATCCTATACAATAGAATCTACATGAGTAATTCAAAATAAGGCATATCATAATATTATAATATTATAAGGCATATCATAATAATCAATAGGCAATTTAGATCTCTGTGCGGCGGCGGTGGCGTAGGTCGATAGATATAGGTACTCCAGGCTCAAACTCCATATTAAAATGTTATATCGTCATGCATCTTCTTTTCACTTCACTTCATTTGTCATTGTCTTCCCAAACGGGTAAATTGAAAAAAAAAATTGTCATTGTCTTTTCATGTCAGTGCCAAGCGTGATGAAGTGTCAGTGTCAGTTGATCAACAAGGCCTATTTCGTTCGTGATTCGTCTGGCTTGAATTGATAAACAAATTGTTTTTGCAATAAAATTAGTGTTGTGATTAGAGTATTGCCGATATCACTAGATAAATCAAGAGATTATCATGTCTACGATGGCAGGTTCTTCGTGGGAAGGTAAAATCAAACTAGATTACCGTTGCCGGCTTTGCACGACTTCGTGACGTAGCAAGATTATAAGCCAAAAAAAACTACAACTACCTCTATTATCTTCTGTAATTGAACATTTCATTTGAGATCTTTATAGTCATATAAGTGCTACTTATTAATCAAAGTTGGGTACACACATCTAGTAAACGTAATTAGACAGGTCTTCCCTGTATTAATGCTTGTCTTCATACATTATCTCAGTACCATTTTTTCAATAGTTACAGATTGTAAACTGGAATCTTAGAACTAATATTTTGTTTTTTTTTCAATTCATTAGCAAGCTCGTATGAACATACTAAAATAATTCCTTACAGAACTGCGAAAGCAGGCACGGCACCTCGAGAATGACATAGATGTAAAACTGGTTGCATTCAGCAAGCTAGGCATAAGTCCTACCACATCTGGCCTCAGTTCCGAGAGTGTTCCTCTGATAAATAGTGATGACATGTTTGATACTCTCTCTATGGAGCTACAACAGCTGCTTAATAAGGTAAAGACACAATAAACAACAACAAACAACAATAAATAACAATATTATTAATAGGGTACTTTATAAGGAGTCAATAGAATATGTGTCAATAGAACCTAATTGGGTTATAGAGAGCATTTTATTTTATTTTAGTTCCTTAACTTAGTAAGAAAGATTAAAGTGGAAATATACACTCTTATCTTAAACAAGAGTTAGATGGAGAAAACGGACACTACTTTGAAAATTCTTAGCTCTAGAATACATTTGTCAACTATTTTTCCAATCTGCTTACTTGAACTTATAATTACAAACAGCCAAACTAAGTTCATAAAGTTCAATATAGTTTTTATGTTTACAGTTATCATCAATCAATGACAAAATGGCCGACCTAGCACCAAGCGGGACAGCCACAATGCACACCATAAAGAGGCATAGAGAAATATTGATGGTTTGTATGTTCTTAAATACTATGAAGAGAAAACTAGTGTGTTAACCAATTGAGTTCCGGCCGCTGTTACAGTCATTGTGAATTCAAGCTTGCGATACAAAGACTGCAGTCTGTTGAATCGGGGTTACTAGACACAATTATTATTTTTTTTAATTTCAATTGGTCGGAAAATTTGTTCAGATTTAGATGGTTAAAATCTGAAGCGACTAGGCAGTTAAACAATAAAAATCGCCCAATTTGAACCTGATATAAAACAGTTAGGATCATTCACATTTCTTTAGAAAGTTGTGAGATCTTTTACATTACTCTGATCTACACACTTGTATAGAAACATAAACCGCTTTTCAGGACTATCAACAAGAGTTCACAAAGACGTCAGCGCGGGTGAGCGCGAGACGCGAGCGCGAAGAGTTACTGCGCGGCGGCAGCCCCACTCCCTCGGGCGTGGGGGGGTTGAGTCGACGCGACCAGTACACCAAGGAGGCCAATCACTTACACAGGTGATAGTAACACATAACTTTAAAAAGTCGGTTAGGTTTTCAACGTTCTGATTGCAACAAATTTGATCCTTGGGTCAGGGTGTAGCACTTAAATCATTTTAATTTTACATTCCACTTACTCCAAATAATGTTTCAGCTCTCACATTCTGGTAGACGAACAGATCAATATAGCGATGGAGGCGCGAGAGCACCTCGCATCGCAGCGGCAGGCTTTCAAACGCATGCAGACTACATTCAATAACATAACAAACAGGTAGGTACCTAAAACTTGAATTTTGTCACAAATTTATTCCATTCTACTTACATACAGTTGAGATGCCAGGTCAAAACTCGTTCACTAGTGGTAGGTTTCTCGTATGTGGGAAGCTGTCTGGGTAGGTACCACAGCTTTGCCAGTTATTCTGCCGCCAAGCAGTAATGCGCAATCATCACTATGCCCCGGTTTGAAGGGCATTGCAGCCAGCGAAATTACTAGGCATATGAGACTTAATATCTGATGTCTCGGGGTGAAGAGCGCAATGCGGTACTACGCAGTGTTTTTTACGGTATTAAAAGTTCTTGGTGGCACTGCAATTGTATTGGGCAAGCGTGGTGCTTACCATACCTGGCGAACGACTTGCTCGTCTTATCCACTCAGTTTAATAAAAAAAGAAAAAAACAATAGGTAATGGTTTTTTTTCTGTGCACATTTATTGTAATAATATTATTTCCAAAAATCGCCACCAAGAAATCTCCACCGGCAGGTATTCTTGGGTTTTTTTCCAGAAATCGCCCCCGGCTAGGCTACGAAGTTCTAGTGGGGATTTTTGAAATATTTAACTTCTCAACCTCCACTGAGACAAACAATAGATGTAATAGTTGTAAAGTTCTCTTACTTCATACATTTTTACCTCCTGATTTTTGAATGGACCAGTGGTGATATGGAAATTGATGTTTAGGCTGCAGCCACAGCGCGCTGTGGCGTCAAGGTTCGATTTTCTGCGGGACGATTCGCCCCAGGGCACTTTAGATTTCATCTTATTAAGGCTTTTCAACGCTGCTGATGTCTTTTTGAAATGATTCCTTTTTTGCTTGAGATCTTGATGGACCGAATTTTTACTGGAGCGTGTTTGCATTGGCTTTAAACGTTATTTTAACTGTTATAAAGCTTGAAAGTAACTGTTATATTCCTCTCCAGGTTCCCGATGTTAAACAGCCTAATATACCGGATAAACGCGCGCAAACGTCGCGATTCGCTCATCATTGGCCTGGTGGTCGCAGCGTGCACATTCCTGCTGCTTCTCTATGCATTCCACTGAACTCAAATAAGGGGATTAGGTTTGCGTTGAAAGAGGAATTGAAGGAACTAATGCCTAATTTATACAGACTGGCTTTAGTTGGTCAAGTGTACTACAAACTACAACAAAGCGTTTTAGGGTTCCGTACTCAAAGGGTAAAACGGGACCCTATTACGAAGACTCCGCTGTCCGTGTGTCACCAGGCTGTATCTCATGAACCGTGATAGTTAGACAGTTGAAAGTTTCACAGATAATAAAATAATTATATAAGAGGGCTCCCATACAACAGACATGATATTTTTTGCCATTTTTATATATAACTAGCTTTTACCCGTGACTTGATTCGCGTGGACCACAGCAAATGGTTTATGCTGCGGATTTTTGCCATTTTCCGAGATAAAATGTAAACTATAAAAGTTTCGGGTAGTTGATAAATTCCTTTTTAGCTTCTATCGGATGAAGTCACCTCAAGGTTCGTTATTATATGTTCAGAAAGACGAATTTTATGTTCTCCGAGGTTCTAGCGACAGCTAAATTGTGACTATCTTAAGTTATGTGCGGATTTAACACTCGCTCTAAAAACGGTGAAGGATAACATTGGGAGAAATACGGCATGTCCAAGGATTCATCACAAAAATTCCCTAAGAGAGAAGGCCCGTGTCCCAGCAATGGGAACGTGATGGGCTGATGATGATGAATATTATATTCACTCGTGGTACGTCTCTCGTATGCGGGGGGCCATCTGGGTAGGTACCACGGCTTTGCCAGATATTCTGCCGCCAAGCAGTAGTGCGCAAGCATTACTGTGTTCCAGTTTGAAGGAATTGTAGCCAGCAAAATTACTGGGCATATAAGATTAATATCTGATGTCTCGGGGTGATGAGCACAATGTAGTGCTACGTAGTACCTTTATGGTATTAAAAGTTATGGAGAGCACTGCAATTGTTATGGGCAAGCTTGGCGCTTACCATCAGGCGAACGCCTTGCTTGTCTCATTACTCAGAATTAGCAGTCTCAAAATTAGCTAACAGTTACGGAAGCAAAACATGTGGGTTATCACTTTTCCTGCATGACTTCGAACGCTTATGTTAAGATATCTCAACATTGCGATATTATACCGCTATGAAATATACACCAGATTTTAAGTTAAGATATAGGCTATCAAACAATGGAAACCGCATTTAAATCCGTTTGGTAGTTTTCGAGTCTATACGAGGGTCAAACTGAAAGTTCTTAGAAAAAAAAGACTGATTAAAGTAGCTAGTTATTACTATTATATATTTTCAAAATAGTGTCCGTTCACGTCCATACATCGCTGCATCCGATGGAACCACTGAGAAAAGCACTTTGCCCACTCGTCCTTAGGGGTCTCTTCGACGGCCTTTTGAAACGCTGCCACTTCCTCAGCGTCCATAAAACGTTTTCCTTTAAGTTTTCTTTTATTTTTGAGTATAAATAAAAATCACTAGGTGCGAGGTCGGGACTATACGGCGGATGACCCAGTAATTGGTGAAGGAGGATTCTACTGCGAGGTCGTTTCTCCTGAACTTTTCCAAGACAAGTGGCAAACAATTGTTAGTGTACCACTCCGCAGAAACTGGTTTTCGATCCTCTAAACCAAATTTTGCGAAATGACCTGTCCTTCCGAAGAACGACGCTACCATCGTTTTTTCCACGCTTCGACCTCTCTTCACTTTAGTTGGCAACTCCAAGGAAGGAAACACCCACTGAGCACTGTCTTTTGGTTTCGGGATCATAACAGTAAATCTAGCTTTCGTCACCCGTAAGTATGTCGAACACAGCATTCGAGTCACCTCCGTTAAATCTTTCAAGCATTTCACGGCACCAATCAACACAACGGAGTTTTTGGGCCTCGGTCAAAATATGAGGTATCCACCGGGTACAAAGCTTCCTGACCGCTAAATGTTCATGGAGTATTTTGTGCACTTGACTCATACCTATGCCTAAGCTTGTCCGAATCTGCTAATAAATCACTCTTTTGTCAGTCTCTATCATACGACGCACAGCACAGATGATATCATCGGTCGTCGCCGTAGAAGGCTGTCCCGTCCCTCACGCAGATCATCGGTGAGATTAGTGCGAACACGCTTAAACTCATTAAACCAGTTGTAAACAGTGGCACGAGATGGGGCTTCATGCTTGAAAGGCCAATCGTAGTCTATCATAACTTTCTTGTTGACTTAAATGTAATCGAAAGTCATAAAAATCATAGCACGAAAATTTTCTCGCGTTAAATTCATGCTGACGTGACACAGACAATTTTCAATTTGCCGCCAGATCGTAAAACAAATGACAATTGAATGAAATTCATACTCAATAATATTTTCAAAAGTTCCATTTTCAGAATTTAAATTAGTTTTTTATTTATTTTGTTTACAAGTGGCCAGTTCTAAAAACTTTCAGTTTGATCCTCGTAGAAGCTGAAAATATGGAGATTTGCTTTTTCTGTCATAATTATAGCTCTTTTCATGTAAAGTGTCAGAGTTGTTTTTTAAAATTACTAAAAACGCTGAAATTTAGTTTTTGCCATTGTTTTTTTTATGTAAATAAAATTTTACATGTATGTATTTCATTCATTTTTATAGTCTATTCAGCGTTTCAAATTCAGACTAATTTTACCTATTTCCTGTCCTCATCGCTTAAAGAAGCTTAATATCGAAAAAATCTCGGACCCATATTCGTTAATTTTTAATTATAAGTATAATTATTGAGTTTCAAGATTCTAGGACAATCTAATAACCTTTTTTCCATACAAACTTCACCCCCCATTTAATCCCATCCATAAGCAGATTTTTCAAAATTTCAATAGCCTATATTTTAAGTTAAGATGTATGCTATCAAACACTGAAAACCGCATTAAAATCCGTTATGTAGTTATCGAGTCTATAGGCAAAAAACACACAAACAAACAAACAAAATTCTAAAAACCATAGATTTGTGTTCAGTATCCTCTAAAATAGTCGATCCCAGTTCGTTTTGCAAAAATACGCTAAGGCTTTTTCCATTTTTATAATAGTATAAATAGATGGTACGGAACCCTGCGTGCGCGAGTCCGACTGTCACTTGGTCGGTTTTATTTATAGTTTGCATTTGACGACGTCTTCGTCATAGGTACATATTTATATTGTCCCATTGTAAGGGGCAATAGATTTGCCTTTAAAACAATAGTTATGTACGTATAGTATATTGCTACAATCAAATAAATAGTACCTACCTATTGATTACTTTTGGATAAATTAAAGTTTATTGTTATTGTGAGATATCTCTAATGTAAATTATGCACATACAAAACAAAGTAGGTACCTTAAAACGCGTATGGATGTATATTGTAAATTAGGCATTAGTAAAGTGCAAGTATGTTTTCACTACTGTTATTTGCTAAATTAACGCATTTAATTCAAAGACTCGAGTGTTTATTGGGATAGTGATATGACAATTTCTAACTTAAGTATATTATATTTATTCAGATACATATGTACACATAGTAAGTATACATTATGCTTATTTTGTGATTAATTATACATAAGTGACTTGAAACTTTGTTATCGTCTATTATAAACCTATCGTATTAGAGAGATATGTAAATAGTATTAATGTTATGGATAATAAACTATTTTATGAATATGAGGCATGGTTTTATTAAAACATTAGTTGGTGTATAAAGTATCATCATTATTGCTTCTTTTCAACTTAGATACCTTAACATTAAGCAACAAAAAACATGCAAAAATAATTACATCGGTAGAAAAGCCGATATCACTGGTGGATAAGAATCACTATGAGATCACAATTCTATCTTTCAGATTTTTACTATCACTGTAGGTAGGTATACATATACTGATTTAAGATTATATGTATTAAAAAGTGCCTAAATACTTTCTCCAAGGAAGTATTATGTTGAAAGCTTTCAAGAAAACATCAGAAATCACTCAGTCAGACAGTAGACTACTTCTGCTTTTTATATCACTGTACATTTCTCAGACTTCTTTTTATTGAGTCTTCAAAACCCAAAATCAGAATGTTCTAGGCAGCGTTAGCGTCCCTGGAGATTCGTACCATACTGTCATATAATCTCTTCCTTTGGTTCATGCACCGCTATCCTATGACTTTTGAGGGTGACATTCTGTGTGAAGCTCTTATCACACAAGTTGCACTTGTATGGTCTCTCCCCAGTGTGCGCACGGATATGCTTCTGTAGGTCGCCTTTAGTAGCAAACCTCTTGCCACAAGCGTCCAAGGGGCAGTGTAATGTTTTGGAATGTGACCGCTGGTGGAGGTATAACTTCTTTGATGTTTCGAAGAATTTGTTACATGCCTGTAAAGTATCATTATGGCACATGTAATTTCAAGTTACAATTGTATAAGCACTGACGAATGTATAAAAAATCATTTTTTTTTGTCCTTTTCCAGGACCTACTTAATGTATATATGTTACGGCTAATAGCCAAAGTGCGGCTTCACCTAGTTTTAGCCGGCTACAACTAGGTGCAGCCGGCCATACGCGGTTAAACTTAGATGTATTCTACGCGAGATTGTAAACTGTCGAAAGATTGTGAACCGTCGCATTATCTTTCATTAGATTATAATATGTATATCTAATATACATGTTCGCGACGTTGGGGTGGCCCAAGGGCCACCCCCGCCGCACCCTAGCCTACCGAGGGCTGCCCCTTATACGTTTGATAGGTGTGCGGCTGCACCTAGTTCTAGCCGCTATGATGAAGGCTAAACTTAGTTCTAACCGAGGATAAGTAGGATACATACAAGTTTAACCGTTTAATCTAGTTGTAGCCGGCTAAAACTAGATGTAGCCGCACTTCGGCTATTAGCCGTGACATATATAATATACAAATCAAATTTCATCAAAAGCGTGATTAAGTAACAAACATCCATCCATCCAACCTCGCAATCTTTCGCATTTATAATATTAGTAGGATAGGAAGCAGGATAATAACATGTTTCAATGTTTGTATTAAACCAAATTGATGCTTACATCACATTTAAGTTCGATTTTTTCTCTTGATTTATTGTCTTCTAAAGACACTCGTATCTCCTTGGATCTCTCTTTCTTTCGAGATGATGGAGGCTTTTCAGGTGAAGTCTGGAACATAGAAATAACTATTTATTACTAGGGGTTATCCGCGCCTGCGCGTGGTGATTTTGGTTTTATCGCAATCCGTACCCTAAAGCCGGATTCACACTACACTTTGGTGTCGTGGCGTTTTGCACTCTGATGTATTTTGAATCATTACAGTCGTAGCTTTTGAAGTGATCGCATTAAAATGGTTAAAATGGCGTACTTTGATCGTACTTATTGAAGAACCAATCACGTTTTTATTATAAATGGGTGAAAATAATATTCGGAAGTCCCGAGGAACAAGTTCCGTGGCAATTAAAAATTATTCGGCGTATTAGATTAAATTAGGTTTCTAATCCAACAAATTATCTGGTATAAACATACCATAATATTAAACAATGTTTCTGCTATCTCCTCCCAGGCAGCAGTCCTCAAACATTGGTCCTTATAATATATTATTTTATACCTGTAACGTACAACTCTTTACTTTGCCAAACTAATTCTAATAGGTTATTAATTTTTTGTAATATACCTACGTCCGTCCGTCTTAGTACATGCAGACCTAGCGCACTCCGCACTGTAGGTACGAAGCTACAAATACATAGCCGGACACCGACGGCGGGTCGCGCGTCGTTACACGTGCCGCGTCAGAAGAGATAAGAAGTATGCAATAAAAAGAGAGGCGCTCGGTAGGTTAATATGACTGGTAGGTATGCAGCGCTACGCGAGCTGAATTGAATTTTATTGCGTCATAGCAAGAGTCGTTATTTGTTTATATTTCTTTGCGGAGTGATGCTTCTGTCCCTAAGTATTCTATGTCGGTGCTCGAGCGATCGGGACACGTCAGATAGCGTCAGCGCGCATCACGTCGGAGAAGTGTGCACGCCTCAATACAATTTATTTTTACATACGACCAACGATTACTTACACAGGTTTGACCGCTAAGTAGTATTCCCTGTATCTAGGGCACCAGGTACTACGAGGATTATGACACCCAGACACGAAACAAATGCTTGGGCTTTTTTTTCTATGTACAAAACATTTGTCCCGTCGCGGGAATGGAAACCGCATCCTCAGTGGTGTATGAGATTTGACCCAACCTGCCCAACCTCTACATGTATTAGATAGGCTTCTGATATACCTACTGATGCGTCACAACGCGAAACGTTAGTAGTAGTAATAGTGCGAATCCGGCTTTATATTGTGATAGAAAATATCTTATGTCCCTCTGGGCTACTGGCTGTCTCTGTGCTAAATTTCACCGAGGTTGGTTCAGCCGTTTCGTAGTGATAAGGTAACAAACACGCAGACAATTACTTTCATAATACCATAGTGTGGATTAGTGTTGTAGCACAGGTTGTAGATAGAGTATATAGAAACATGTTTCATTGATGTTTTTTTTCTTCTCCCTACTTGTGGGATTTGCACGTCTTTTGCATTTGCCAGAGTCAAGTTTCGTTAGTTAGGTATGAGGTTGAGGTTTATTAGGGTGCTTTGTAATTACGTAATATAAAGGTAAGGAAACATTTTCGCGAGTAATTTGAGTAATAATTTAGAAAATTTGGAAAGGGGATCAATGTATTAAATCAAATTGACTGATTGACTTACGTCACATTTAGATCCATTCTTTTCTTTTGATTTCTTGCCTTCGTTTGATATTTTTTTCGATCTCTTTTCTTTTTGAGGGGGCAGTGTGTGATCCCTTTTAGATGACGTCTGAAAGATATAAATATATATATATGCCTATACAATAACACTAGTGTTTCGTGGCGTGCACGGGCAGCAAGATGCTTGCGTGTTTATTTTGTGTTTTTTTTAATGTGGCATCTTTATTTTATTCGTAATATCATTTTCAACATTTCCAAATTTGTCTCATAGATCGTCCTCTATTTGGTCGAGCACCCCATACATATCTTTAACTACTGCTTTAAAAAAACAATAATGGCCCAAGGTTTTGATGACTAATCTTACTCTACCCATCATTGAATTGTCCACTTTCTTACAAAGATTCACAAAAGAATAAAAATTTAATAACAGGCATTTGTTTAAAACCAATACTATATTGAAAGTTGAAGCAAACAATAACCATTTCAAGCAATGTTGAACTCTGGCTACATAGGTGACAATAACAATAATTGATGTTCATTAAAGTGCATAAAGAAATATTTTTTTTACCCCTTTTGAGGGAGGTCTTCCAGAGTTGATGTCTTCCAAAGATCTTACTGAAATTCTGGACCTTATATTCTGGAAAAAAGTAAGCAAATAATCAAGTATATGTACAATATACACCTAGATTCTCAATATACTGGGCCAGCAATAATAGTACCAACTGTTGGCTTACTTTTCAAGTATAATGCAAGACCCACATGCAGACTGGATCCAATTTTCTTAGTTAAAAAGGCAGCACTTTATGAGCATGAAAAGTAATAAAATAATTTATGTAAGTAGGTGGTTATCAAGTTAGTACCTGGGAATTTAGTTGTTCTTCTACAAGTGTTACTAAAATTGATGGTGAGGATTCCTGAAAAAGAGATAGGTGATTATTTTTATGAGTACTTCAGTTGACAAATCAAAAACGACTTCAATGTATCTTCGAAGTCCAAGGTCAAATATCGATGAAATTTATATGGGACTACTTTGTAGCTATACTGAACCCAGCACAAAAATAATTTTCCAAATCGGTTCATAAATGATAGATTTCTAAGGTAACAAACAAAAAATACTATAGTATAGAGAACCTTCTCTTTTTGTTGTTGGTTGTTGGTTAAAAATTAGACCTGTGAAAAGTATAAATAGGTAAAAAAATCGATTGAAACTTGCTCTTTGCATAATTGAATTGTTTGCTTTATTTTCCTTTTTCATATCTGTTTTTGAAAGTCTGTCTCCATTTTCCGAAGATAAACTCTGAAATGAGAAGTATGGTGACATTGATTTGTATAGCAAAACCAAAATTAAACTGACATAGTTTTAGCATCTTATTTACCACAACTTCTTCCATAGGTCTTATAGATATTTTTGGTCGGGCAACCTGAAACCAACCAAGTTTAAATGCACAAATTAACTCACCAAGCCTGTTATGCAGAAATAAAAGAAGAATGCCTAACACTATTGTCGTATACACTCTGGCTCTTAACTGGTTCACTAGAACATTAGTCTAGTTATGTACATTTCTAACATTACTAACTTGCCATTTCTGGATTATTATTGTCTGAGCTACACGCTACGTGAGCAAAACCGTGCCATGCTACAAAAATGTAAGGTTTAAAAATAAAACAAAAAAATTGACTGTAAGATGTTAAATTAATCATGTGATGTTTAAAGAAGTATTATATATGTCGATATTGGTTGGGAGATCATATTTGTATGTTATGAGTATAAATATCAAACTGTGGTGTCCAAAATAACAAAAAAATTATAAAGATTTTAATAACAACATTATTACTCTTATTATTATAATAATTAGGTTCATTACCTACCTCATGTTCATCCAGATTTTCATTGTGTAATAAAGATCTCATATATAAATCATTTTTGGTGGCGTAATCCCTTAAGTCCTTGGCTGCATGTATCTTATACATACAATTTGAGCAAACTGTTTGGGGCAGTTTGTCATCGCGGGATATCTGAAATTCAATAATAAGTTCTTCGTGAATTTAGAAGCACTTGAAACACATATCCCCAGGTACATTCATTCAGATTAGATCATCTACATCCTTTTTGCCTATAGTGAATTTACTCTTATAATTTTCAGCGAAATGTCCCAGCTGAGTTTATAGTAAACAATATAGCATAGCCAACAGGCCTGGCTCAGACTTCTGTACTTTTAAGACGCGCAAGCTAGGATACGCAATTACGCATTTTAGGAATTCAATTAAATTAATTACCTACCTGTATTATGTCTGTGCATATGAAAATATCTCGAATCAAACATTCGGTTTCGAAAATGTTATGTGAGCCAGCCACGTCCAGACAGAGTCTGCACATATCATACAATAAACACATTGCATTTTCCATTTCACAAGATATCTATTTAATTGAAATGCTAAATAATACAAAACCAAAAGGTTGCGATTTTAACGAAACCAAAGAGAATGTAACCACTACGTTTACCTTGTAAAAACAAAATAAGTAAAACGTAAAACACACGTGAAAGCAAAGATAACTTTGCGTGAAAGAGCCTAGAACACATGTGAGTTGACAATGACAAATTGACACTGACAGCGGCAGCGTGCAGTGCAGCTGCAGGTGTCAAAATGAGCTGCAATCAGTCAGATATATATGCTACAGTCTCAGAAGAATTTTCTTCCTCTGAGGCTGCAGTGATGGACATTGATCGTAAGAAAAGACAGATTTCTAACATTTAAAAAAAACGGGTTGTTTAATCACACAAAATAATATCGACTCAACTGACGAAATCTTACACACTTCATTCACTGTTGACCCTTAACCGTAATACATAAATACATGTAAACATAAATTAATCTAAATAATCGCCAGAGAATAATACTACGAGCAGAAAGTTGAACCCAAATTGGTTCAGTCACTGTGAATAAAAATGGCCGACACAGCTGAACGACGGAGTTAGTCGTAATCACAAATAAATGGGCGCGAATACCCCTTATACCTTGGATTTGAAGCCTGCACTTAAAGCGTTATATAAAAATTGGACACTTAAAATTCAAAGATATAAATAAGTACTTAGTAGGTATTCATTATTTAAAAGTACATGGATCTTTCAAATGTAAAAGGGTCAAATTATTAATAAAAGGGTCAATTTATTAATATAATATGACATATTTTTTGAATTAACATGCTTGTTTTGGTAATATGAGGGTCGTTTGACCCTAACGACCCTCGTATTACCAAAACAAAACTTGAAAGTTCTTAAAAAATCATAAACTGATTAAACTAGCTAGTTATTACTATTGTTATATATTTTCAAAATAGTGTCCGTTCACGTCAATACATCGCTGCATCCGATGGAACCACTGAGAAAAGCACTTTGCCCACTCGTCCTTAGGGGTCTCTTCGACGGCTTTTTGAAACGCTGCCACAGCTTCCTCAGCGTCCATAAAACGTTTTCCTTTAAGTTCTTATTTTATTTTTGGGAATATATAAAAATCACAAGGTGCGAGGTCGGGACTATACGGCGGATAACCCAGTAATTACATGTTTGACGTCGCCAAATAGTCGATCGTTCGCCTGGCGGTGTGCGACGAGGCGTTGTCGTGGTACAGGAGGATTCTACTGCGAGGTCGTTTCTCCCGAACTTTTTCCAAGACAAGTGGCAAACAATTGTTATTGTACCACTCCGCAGAAACTGTTTTTCATTCCTCTAAAGCAATTGTCGCGAAATGACCTGTCCTTCCGAAGAACGACGCTACCATCATTTTTTCCACGCTTCGACCTCTCATCACTTTAGTTGGCAACTCCTCGGAAGGAAACACCCACTGAGCAGACTGTCTTTTGGTTTCGGGATCATAACAGTAAATCCAGCTTTCGTCACCCGTAAGTATGTCGAACACAGCATTTGAGTCACCTCCATTAAATCTTTCAAGCAACTCACGGCACCAATCAACACGACGGAGTTTTTGGGCCTCGGTCAAAATATGAGGTATCCACTGGGCACAAAGCTTCCTGACCGCTAAATGTTCATGGAGTATTTTGTGCACTTGACTCATACCGATGCCTAAGCTTGTCCGAATCTGCTGATAGGTCACTCTTTTGTCAGTCTCTATCATACGACGCACAGCACAGATGATATCATCGGTCGTCACCGTAGAAGGCCGTCCCTCACGCAGATCATCGGTGAGATTAGTGCGACCACGCTTAAACTCATTAAACCAGTTGTAAACAGTAGCACGAGATGGGGCTTCATCGTGAAAGGTCAATAGGAGTCTATCATAACTTTCTTGTTGACTTAAATGTACTTAATTGAAAGTCATAGCACGAAAATTTTCTCGCGTTATATTCATGCTGACGTGACACAGACAATTTTCAATTTGCCACCAAATCGTAAAACAAATGACAATTGAATGAAATTCATACCTACTCAATAATATTGGCAAAGAGTTCCATTTTCAAAATTTAAATTATTTATTTATTTATTTTGTTTACAAGTGGTCAGTTCTAAAAACTTTCAGTTTGACCCTCGTACCAGGCCTAGCGCACTCCGCACTGTATGTACAAAGCTACAAGTACATAGCCGGACACCGTCGGCGGGTTGCGCGTCATTACAAGTGCCGCGTCAGAAGAGATAAGAGCTATACCATAGAAAGAGAGGCGAGAGGTTAATATGACTGGTAGGTATGCAGCGCTACGCGAGCTGTATTGAATTTTATTGCGTCATAGCAAGAGTCGCTATTTGTTTAAATTTCTTTACGGAGTTATGCTTCTGTCCCTTAGTATTCTGTGGTATTACCTTCATTTACCTGAGGAGCTTGCTCTTTATTTTTCATAAATATAATCAGAGATATATAGAGAGAATAATATTATTTATACATTGTCCTAATAATCTTGTCATTCCTATTTCCTTAACATTTTACTATCTAAGGTTGTAGATAAAACCTTAATTGAAACACCTTAGAGAAATATGACATAGCGTCACATTGACAAGTTATTTGTAGAAATTGATTAATGGTGGGCTACAACATACAACCCTAGATAAAAATTGTATATACGGAAACATACAACATTGACTAAAATATCTTTGTTTATTTGAATTGCTGTTAGCCAAAGTACCTAACAAATCTTAAAACAGTTGGCTGAGAACGGTTTTATGGTTGGAAAAATAAAGTACCTACTTTAAGTGCCTACTTCAATAAAGTTAAATTATGGTGTTGGCTAAGCATCGTCATAGTCGTCATTGTACCTTTGAACAGGTATAATTATCATTTACTATTGATAGACAAAAAATAAGGACCTACTCTACGCACACAAATAAGCTGCAGCTACTTATTCTGTGACAGCAGATAAGTTTATTAGAGGCCCGTTATAAAAATAGCGGTCTCCCTAACTTTGTATAACTATACTGGATCTTACATGTTTTTTAAATTGTTTTGGCGATTTCGCCAGTGTTTGTCATCGGTATCCTAGACGACTGCTTGCGAGCAATCGGCACGACGACCGATCGATTAGTTACCGACCAAAACAACACCTACTCCAAGACCTACTCATAGATTAAAATTATAAGTAGGTATTATAATTTATATTATACAAGGTACCTAAAACTAATTTGGCGACTCTAATATGATGTTAATTTTGGTTTCTAAAATTACCACAACTATGTTTTAAGACATACATAATACATACATAACGTAATGATAATTATTATTATCCGCAAATAGGTACAAGGTGACGATACATTCCTGGAATGAAAATAAACGTAATCGCAATTTACCAAACACAAGTCCAAAAATCAAAGGTGCATTTAAACATCTTTGTAAGCCTTTTGATACTTTCGTCCTAGCCTAGCGCAGTTTTAAAATCCTTAGTTAAAATAAAACTGTTTGCCCTACGCTACGCTTGATTACTTCGCATCCCGCGCGGCTACTGCTCACTACGCGCGCTACGAATCTACGCTTGCCGTAGCAGTTCCGTGCGGGGCGCGTAGCGAGCCGCCCGCCCACCGTAACGGCAACTCGCTACGAACATTTTGTTTTCGACACATAAAAGTGACTGAAAACTGAGTAAGTTCTAATTTTTAAGATGTATAGCTTTGTAATGTTTATAATGCTATGTTAAACTTTAAGATGTTTTGGTTGCAATTAAAGACGCATGGTGTTTTATTTGTTTATTTGTGGGGACTGAATAGGAGGCATTAGCTTTTCATACTAAATATATTATTTTCTAAGTTATGTTACTTAAAACAACTATGACTACCTATTACCGTATTTCAATATTTAAATGGGGAAAGTCATTATCATGAACAAACAGCGTGCTTTCTCTTCGATAATATACAAACAAAACTTTAATCTATACTCGAAACTTTTCAAGAGTAAAATTAGATATTATAATACTTTTATTAATTGTGTAAGAAGTCTTTAAATAAAAGATGCATTGATAATATTTATAAATAGAAACCGATTGCACTAAAGGCGAGGCTGCTCGCGTGTTGTACAATTTTAATAAACAATGCGAGGATTTCGGAACTAGGTCGATGCGCAATAGAAGTGATACTCCTAGTGGGCGTAATAAGGGTGACTTCGAGGGTATCATAAACAAAATAATAAATATCATAGACCACCATTGAATAAAGAACATGTAATAGAAGATTCTCGGAGTTTCTCTGAAAGATCGCATCTGCAATAAATAGAATAGAATTCTTGCGATTTATTATTTCAGCTCATGAGCTATTATGACTTCTGACCCAAGTACTGCCTTGAACAGAACTCAGACGAAAGAAATGTATATGGTCCGCTCATTTCATTGGTGCTTTTCTTGCTGACATCTTCAACCATATTAGCTAGACCTTACTTACGTGTTCATATAAATTTGAAACCATTCTTGGGGCGTTGAACTACCAACAACTTGCTACACCCCTATATTATAACCTGTCAATACATTGGAACCACGTTGTCTACTCGTTGCTGGTTTCACAATTAATAGACATCAAATATTCATTAGAATGATTGGCCTACTTTCTAGAATAGTGTCAGTGTACTATGAAATAACTGTGCATGCACTATATTTTTTACGAACTGTTCTCAAATAAAGCTTTCACGCCGCCACCGGATTGCATAAACCTTTAGTTTCTTAAATTAATTAAATATATCTATTTCTGTTGTATAGTATAGAAGATGAGCGACAGGGGCGCGAGGCGCGGCGCCGGAGCACCCTTCTACGCGCCTCCGCGCCGCAAGACCTCGGCTGAGATCATTAGCGAAGCGAGGGCTGCCATTTACGGAGGTAAGCCATCTTAAAAAACCTATAAAAAGATCATTGTTTCCACCACGCGTACCCAGTAGGTACAAGTTGTTAGCATACCTAATGTTAATAGCTACCAATAAAACAGCAGTTTCATTATGATCGACAAGTAATAATCACGTCAATTTAATAATCGGATGATCCAGCAGACAAAAAGTACCTACGTAATCATTATTCAAGTAAATAAAGTCACTTGATTGGCCTGTCTGGATTTAACTCTGCCGTAGCATCGAGCTTAGACGTTTCAACAGGGTGCATCGACCTTGCTCACAATATCTTGATAAAGCTAGACTTTACTCTTTACTTTAATCTAGGCACATAGTTTCAATCCTTAAGGATTGTAACGCTGTGATAGTATGAAGCAACATACCTACCTATGAGTATACAGATAGAAATTAGACATTTTGCACCTGTACTGTATAATTTATATACGGCGTTTCCTACACAACTACAACTAGGAATGAACAAATGTGACTAAACTCACGCTATCTGGTGCTTTAGAAATTATCTTCACGGTTTTATTAATTTGATTAGGGAACAACGTTATTAAAAGAGATAATCCCTCTGGTAACGTTAATTTGATTTACATGCTTGATCAATATCTATAGCTGTACTTATTCTGTGCATAAAGGTAAAAGGTTTCTTGAACAAATACAGCTAATTTTCTTACTCAACTTCCGATCCATTACATAGATAGATAGATAGATAGATAACACTTTATTGCACTTAAAAAAGAAAAACAGAATTACAGTTGGTTTTAAACAGACAGAAACAGAATTACAATTACACATAATCAATAAGCACAATAGGCGGTCTTATCGCTAAGCAGCGATCTCTTCCAGACAACCATAGGGTAAGGAAAATAACACTTAAAAGAGGGTAGTGTGCAGTAGATAATAAGTAGAAAATGATTACATATACACATACATATTTCCATTACATATACCACCTTCCGCAAGATTGCATAGAATCTATCCAACAATAAGCCACAACTTCTTTCTGTCGCGTTGACAAGTGAGTTGAGTTTCTCTAAGGTCTTAGAAAGGACCCTGTAGGATGACAATGCAATTGTTGGATGCAATATCGAGTTGAATTTGTACTTAATCTATACTATATACCTATTTAAAATTATACCTGTTAAGTTAAATTTGGATTAGCGGTGTTTACCTATAATTGATTGTGCAATTAGTTAGAAACATATCTTGATAAAGTTAATTTAGCGTAAGCAATATTGTAACAATCGTTGGTAGACCTTTTTAAATAAATAAATAAATGACGGTTTACAGTAACGTGGTAGAAAGTTTGTTCAGTGAAAATATGGAAGTAGTTTCTCACTGTCCGGGATACGCAAGGTTTCCCTTGAAAACATAACGCACCCAGCATATCACAGATATAGATTAACATTGCTTGAGGTTGCTCTTTAAATTATCTATCTTACACAACTTTTCTTGTAAAAGAAGTCACTTCAGTAATACCTTCCTATACTAATAGAAAAAATGGCTACGTACAAACTCTACAATAATTATCCCAGCAAAAACTTTTTTACAATCCTACCCTTTTTACTATTTTTCTTGTAAGTAGGTACCTCTAGGCACTTACCAATCGTTTTAATACCTACAAACGAGCAAAATATATGCAATAAAACTACGCAATAAAGGTGACGTGGCAATCGCCACCGATTTCTCGTAAAAATAGATTGTAATGGCCTTATTCATAGCGTCGTTTTACCAGAAAAGTTAATTTGCACGGCGTAACGTCACGCCGTTAGTCGTCTGCGCCGGGCTATTGTCATGGAATGACAAGGAGTCACGCGAGCCAAACTAAAATTACAGTGTAAGGCAGTATTTAAACTTCAACCAGAAATCCAAATTTAACTCTATTCTAATAACACTAAATGAACAACCGAACATAATTATTAAATCTTGTAGGACTGGAGGTAGAGGTAATTTATTTGTTGTTATGTTAGATTCCTTGTTCAATGTTCATAGTATACATTGTGTGTGTGTAAATTACTAGAGCCCAGCACCATAGCACTCCAAATAAGCCTTCAAAGTAAGAACTTCGCATGAGTTTTGATACTGTCTCTATTGTATTGCTACGCCTAGGATAATATGTGATGGTATGTTTCGCTAGTTTTGTGTCAAGTAATAGATTAACTCTGTGACTTTCTTGAGTAATAGTTTGGAACTGCCTTACGGCAAGACATGGTCGCGTGGTGTGCGATGTGCTATTCTTAACGACTAAGGACGACGAAAAGCCTTGATATATTTTAAGGTTTTTGAAACAGGTGTGCTTGAATTTATACATATAAAATCTTTAGAATTATATCACTCTCATTCTCACTCACTCTTTAGCCAAGGGCCACCTAAAATATAATTTAAGTTAAAGGCACATGTCCAATCGCAGATCACAGGGATGGCCAATTTGTTTGATATTTTACTTCTTCAAAGTTTATCGCATCAGGTGGCTTTGTTCTAACATCATTTTGGCGTTAATAAGTTTATAAAATCCGTAAGTGTTATAAGTGTTTAAATGAGTATTTTTCATGTTATATTATTATGTTATATTGTATGTAGGTACACATATATATATATATATATATATATATATATATATATATATATATATATATATATTCGACAGCCTCTGTGGTGTAGTGGTTGGGCAGGTTGGCTCAAATCTCATACACCACTGTAGTTGCGGGTTCGATTCCCGCGACGGGACATGAATGTTTGTGCACAGAAAAAAAAAGCGCAAACATTTGTTTCGTGTCTGGGTGTTGTGGGACTCTGGTCCTCATAGTTCCTGGTTCCCTAGATACAGGGAATCATAGTTAGGGGTCAGGATCTATGTATGTGATCGTTGGGCGTTATTTATTTTATATTATATATATGTAAATATACGTATATATAGGTTTTGCTGAAAACCGTCGGGTGTCAACGACACTTAACATTTGTGCTGAGCGAAAACCCCATTTGGCACCACATTGTAGTCATTTAAGTTTAGCCGTCTCTTTTTACTATTTATATATTTTATTTCTTCTGGTAGTAATTTTGTTTTCTTAGTTTGTTGTTAATTGATTTTGTGGTTGTCAAATAAATGTTTTTCTTTCTTTCTTTATATTTTATTATGCTAGGTACATACAAAAATAGGGACATAACACAAACATTTCGTTCTAGCAAGTAATATAAGTAGGTACATACTACTTACTAGGTACGTTATCGTTTATCTATACCTATATAGACTTGGTACATAATTAGTTATGCCTAGCCTATAGGTATATAGACACTAGTGTTATATAGATCACTGTAAGGTTAAGAGGCTATATGTATGTATACCGGGGCTAAATGTAGCTATTAAGTTCAAGTGGTAGTTATATAACAAACACGCCACGCAAATCAGTTCATCTACACTTCACCTACAATCCCATAAGGGTGGTTTCTCAAGGTGGTTCAACCCTAGAAGGTGGTGGCGCCGAGGTTGTGCGGTCAAGCTGTGTGTTTACCGTTACTAAGGAGAAATCCTGAAAAAATACTCATTGCTCGTTGGTACACGCGATATTTAATTTGAATAGGTATTGAGAGGTACATACCACAAAACTTTAGATTAGATAATACTAAACTATTTTATTTATCTACCTACGAAAGTTTGTAAATGGTCGGTGCTTGAGTATTATATACCTAGGTGTTTCAGGTTTCAACATGAGGATTTTTTCAATTATATTATTGCAAGGGTGATTCATTCTGTTCTTATAACTGTCTTTCTTTCTTCTTGTCTATGCTTGTATACATCTGTTAAATACATCTTTAAAGAGCCTCATTTGTATATGACTTAATACATGCAATATAAATACTTACGGATACAAGTGTTCCATATTATATTTCTTAATTAAGAAGAAATTAAGTAACAATGAAAAAAGCAGTCACTGCTATTTATTTCCCTTGATATATAAAGTTAATCTAGTTTCAGGTTGTTCCTATAGGAATATCAAAAAGTTTTTCAGATCAGATCCTATACAATATATCGTACGTACTATACGTCTGAAACAATGGATGTGCGCAAGAAATGGTGCATTTCATCCTTATACATTTTACTATGTATCTACGTATTCTGGTTGCTAGGGAGATCCAGTCAGGATACACGCGATGGAGACGTTAGCGGTGACTGGTAACTGGCAACCTTTTGTTAATTAATTTAATTTTCTTTGTTCTTAGCCTACATTAGTAGAGTTCGTATATTATAATGTTTGACGATCTTTGTCATCATTTTATGCGATAAATTAAGGTATAATAACTTTAATTGGTTATATAGATAGTGGTTGCGTTACCTTAAATATACCTAATTAGCAGTAGAGTACCTAGTAGCTTCTTAGAGTTCATCCGCATACGGGAATTAGACACATTTCTGATTGGGGCCCGTCTTAGATGCATTGTGAGCTTTTTTCACTGTACCGCAATAGTAAGTATACATTGCTATATTATACGGCCATGGTTTGTCCACAGATGTGAGTGGCGCGTCAAGCGCAGCGGGCGGCGCGGGAGGTGCGGGTGGCGCGCTCCGGCCGCTTCGCACGCGCCGCCCGTTCACCCCGCGCGAGCCGCAGCGCACGCTGTTCGCAGAGCGGAGGGATGGGCGGAAGAAGGACAAGGATACTAGGCCGCCTAGTGCTTTTGAGTAAGTTTTCCGTTTTTATACCACGTTGGATTGGTAATACTCCAATCTTTTGTAATAAGTATAACATTTAAGTAAGTAAATATGGCCTCGATACCGCTGGCTAGGCGAGGTCGAAAAGGACCTTCGCGAACTGCAGCTGTTCGACTGGGAAGAGACCGCGCAACGCCGAGACCAGTGGTGCCTTTTGTTGTCGGAAACCAAAACCCACTTTGGGGTCACCGCGCCGTCTTAGTAAGTAAGTAAGTAAGTAAATATAATTTAATAATATTCCAAAAGGGCACCTACATTGAGAACAGTTAGATAATTATTTGTATTCAACCAGTGACATAGTACGTATCTTATGACATACATTAAAATATACCAGAGCAATTAGCTGACTTTTCATCTTAGCCATTTCTCCAATAGCCTCAAATACCTGAGCCTATCAGAGAGCAGCGAAGAAGCGCTACTGACGATGGGCGCTCGAGTGGCAGGAATAGATGACGATACAATACACGGAGTCCTTCTTACCGACACCAGCAACCAAAGCTGCAGTCGGAAAAAGCCGACGGTGAGTGATAAAATGTGATCGCAAAGAAAACGTTGGTAGATATAAATAATAGCAGACTTATTTTCATCATTATCAATATTTGCCTACTTTAAATTTACAGGTTGCATTATACATAGATAACATTTTAATAATAGTACATTATGGTACTAGTGTGTAATGTTGGTAATTACCGCTGAAGCGCCATTAAGACCCAAGCCGTTAGGTGAGGGTCTTAAGAGAGCCGAGGACGGTAATCATCAATACACACGTGTATCATACGACGTTTTTCAACACACTTGTGAATAAAATAACAATAAAAACTCATTTTCAACAGTGAAAACGAGTTGTGAAAAATGGTTCGCTATGGCGGGAAAAATTAATCAGTTTTCCTATGCGCGCGCATTGCGATCAGCCTAAAGGGGTGAGATTTTATTTTATTTTCCGCGCATAGGGTTTGCGCCTATTCTGCCACGTACAAAATGGGAAATTTAAAGTTTTCTTTTATTACAGAGAAAACAAAATTTATATTTGAGTGAAAGTTTTATTTATTAAACACGTACAAGTTAAAATTATCTATTAAAATAAGAAGTTGCATGAAATGAGCAAGCAATAGGAACATTAATTTATTTGTTCTATTAAACACGATCTTTTTTTGAATAAAAACTTTTTTAAGAACAAAGCACCTCAACCAATAAAATAAAAATTAAAAAAAAACCTATAACTCACTAGTGAGTTATAGCAATGAAAAAGTCACAGTTGATTATGGGTGTCATTCTGTGCCTAATTGCGGTGACCATAGAGTCACTTTATGAGCAAGTGTGTTGAAAAAGTTAATACCAAATTAGGCTTGGAACGTGCTGATTTAGGCGAATTTGTGTTTTATTTATTTAGTTGAGAAACCAGGCTCGATCAATCCAAGAGCGCTCAGGCGATGATTGGAGCGGGTTCCCGAAGCTGCCACATCTCACAGGACGAGCTAAGCCGCTACATAGACGTAATACTACACAGGCTACTCTTGAAGGTAAACTACACGGCACTTTTGTCATTTCCTTGCTATTTAAACTGACTGACCATCAAATTATTATAAGTAATATGGTGGTAATTAGATATTAACTTTTCCGAAATATTTAAGAGGAAGTTAGTTTATCGGTAGGGCGATCATGTATCTTTTATTTCAATCAATTTCAATAAGAAACCAGTTTCGACGATGGTTTTGCGATCACGTAACCCGTTTGTTGCAACCAAACGTCAACGAAAGCTCAATTGCAATAAAAATAAGTTTTGACAAACAAAGGTTATATGGATATATAAACCATAGACAAGAGCCGTATTACACAGTAAAATTGAATAGATTGGGCGTATACATAACGATTCATAGCACAATCTCGCTTTGTAAATTTGTCGGGTAATCGATAGGAGCACATTGAAATCGATACATAAAAACTTAAATGATCGCATTTTATCGATTGAAATAAATTTCTATTGCAAGTTAGTCCGCAACGTGCGATGTTCGCAACAGACGTTACGTGATCGCCCTGCTGAACCCGAAAACTTATGTAAGTAGTATATTCAAATAACAAAGTTCAAAGTTGCAAAAGCCCCAAAACCCATTTTACCATAGGTTTTGCGATGCGTGTCGGTGAACCAGGAAAAATTTAGATAATTATAATGATTACCTATTTTATTTGTTCTTTTGTAGAATCAAATACAGAATCTGAATTGGCGCAAGCAATATCAATAACGCGCCCTTTGGGCATGGATGGTGACGTCATAAGCCCTGATAATTACAATATTCAACCGCAGTTGCAATGTAAATGTAAGTTATAAGTACCTATTTTTATGACTTTATTGAAATACTAGCATTTTTATGCGACTTCGGCCGCGTTAGCGACAGAGGAATCCCATTTTCGTATTTTTTCCAAGACCATCATAGCAAGACCTCCCCAGTAAATGAGAGCGCGTAATACGAAGAGGTCAAGCTGTATATTCGTAGTCATCTAACCGATTTTGATGTAACATACCCAATAATGTAAGTTGAGACTGATGCTACGAGTACCAAACCCTGAAAATGTCATTAAAATCTGGATAGTAGTATCCGAGTCTATAGATAACAAACATACGTACAAACAAACAGACAACAATTCTAAAAACCGTGGATTCGTGTTCCGTGCCCTCTAAATAGTCGATCGCAGTTGGTTCTTCAAAAATATCTTCAATGTACATAATTGGCTTTCTTTAATTTTAATAAAAAGTGGAACCTATACAAAAAGCAAAAAGACAAAAGTTCCCTGTTCATGTTTTAACTTTTAGCACTGAGTCCTGATTCTGGAGTAGCGAAAAGGAAACAGTTTGCAGGATATAAATCTCAATCATACGATACAAGTATCAACCGAAATGCTCTGGGAGACATTGGAGTCAAACATCTGGCTGTCCAGCTTCCGAACACTACAGTCTATCAACTAGACAGGTAAGTTTTTTGCATACATTTCCAAGAGAAATTCAAAATAAATAAGTTGTTACTTTTATTGTGTAGTTAGGCCTCTACCAGGCCTAGCGCACCCGCACTGTACGAAGCTACAAGTACATAGCCGGCCACCGACGGCGGGTCGCGCGTCGTTACACGTGCCGCGTCAGAAGAGATATGAGCTATGCGATAGAAAGAGAGGCGCTCTGTAGGTTAATATGACTGGTAGGTATGCAGCGCTACGCGACCTGAATTGAATTTTATTGCGTCATAGCAAGAGTCGCTATTTGTTAAAATTTCTTTGCGGAGTGATGCTTCTGTCCCTTAGTATTCTGTGCCTCTACATGATTGCACAACAAGGAAAACAGAGAGGTCAGATCGGGGCAGGTCATCGACTTATCGACGTGGACAGTATGACCTTGGTGACCCCTGCCTGAGGCCTTTACTGTAATAAACATATTTTATATTAGATATTAAGTAGGTATTTTAATAGTAGGTAGGTAATTAGAGTATATACTGAGCTCGAATCCCGCTGGCCCCGCACAACTGACTTAAGTTATGTGCGGATTTAACACTCGCTCTGGAAAACGTTGAAGGAAAACATCGTGAGGAAACCGGCATGTCCAAGAATTAATCACAAAAATTCAAGGACATGTGACATAGGATGCCCATACTCTCTCTATGAGAGAAGGTCCGTGTCTCAGCAATAGGAACGTGATGGGCTGATGATGATGATGATGATGATGATGATGATGATGATACGATTATTATTAATTATTATTATTATTATTATTATTTATTTCATTTGCTTCTAAAATACGTAGTTATTGAAATCATTATTGCGACATGGTACTAACATGCAGGAATACTTATTGATACTGACTATGAACAGTATGAGCGTACTTGAGCTGTGCGACGCGCTGTCGCACCGGGACCGCGACGCGGGCCGCACCATGCGCCTCCTGGAGACCCTCCAGAGCCGGCTGGAGACCGTCACGCCGGCCAGCAGCCTGCGGGACTTGGTCACGAGATCGCTGTACGCGCACATCGATACTGAAGATGAACGAGTGCTCGTGGCTATTGCTAGGGCCATGCTCACGGTATGTAAAGAAACCATTCACCTGTGTTTACGTTATAAGCAAGCTTAATTTTCTGCCATCAGATGCATAATACTGCAAAAGACTGGTGGGAACTTGTGGTCATATAACTCTACAGTTGCTTGATGTCGAGACTTGATTTGATCGAGACTCCAGATTCTTCAGAGTATGAGACTCTGAATCTAAGTAGAAAAATCAGACGAGTTTTTTTAAATGAAACTCTAAAGGGTAACTTTGTCCGCCGCGGGACTTTGAAACCTAATTGCTTAACATTTCAGTACAGAAGCTTTATTGAAGCACTACTCAAAATATTAAATTTACGTCTTGTCTTTGCAGATGCGCGTGACGGGCTCCCATTTGGCAGCCGCTTGTAAACTAGTGTTCAAAATTGCCAGGAATGACAAAAACGATCATTTCTTCAGGGACAGCAATTTGCTTGGTAATTTTATCGACTACATTTATTTTCTCCTCCAAGATTAGTTGTTAACTAGCCCTCGTAATAGGTTTAATAACTATAGAAATGGCTGGGTCATAAATTGATGTAGTAAGGTAAAGACCGTGATTCATAGTCTGGAGTCCTTGGCAAAGTTGTGTAAGTTGGAAAAACAAGATTTACAAATCAGCCATGACATACTAGGCATTAGGCAACCTACTTAACTTACATCGAAGGATCGGGCGGCTTCGCGTAATCTAAATATAGGTACCCACCTACTTGACCTGTTATGTTAACAGCCAGGTCTGGGGCTGGGCTCCATATTCCTATCGCCCCATACAACGCCATAGGGTCAGAATACGACGTCTTATTTTGAAATGCGTCTTGTAAAGCACTTCGCTGTGATATTCAAACTAAGGCATTAGATTTTTAAGTCTCAAACACCTAGCAACTTTGCGACACTCACATTATGTGACGTTACAATGACCGACCCTGCATTAGAACCCAGACAAGCGTCAGCAATTAACACGTTAAGGACGGCGCCTTTTTTTGCTTTTCTTTGCCTCTGGCGGCAAATTTATTTATTTTTTAAACCCCACAGAGAAAAAAAATCAAACAGTCATTTTAAAGACAAAAACTCGTTTTGCCGTCTAATACGAGTCTTTTGCACACAATAAGTCTTTGAATGAAATTTCATTTGTTAAATCTTTGATTTTGTTTTTTTATTTTCTTTTTCATGTTTCTTTAAGCTCGTACAAATAAATAAATTGATGAGATAATTTGTTTTTAAATTTGCAAAAAATGTTTAGTTTCGAATAAAAAAGGTTTAAATTAACATCATATTTGGAAATAACGTCGAAATTCGTGGTTTTTTTGTGCTCTCCAAATGGTATGTAGTTCTTTAAAGTGTGTACCACCGGTGGTACACGCCGTCCTTAACGTGTTAAGAACTCTCCCACTATCAACCTGTTGCAAAGAACACTGCTCTGGCCACTGATTGGTGAATTTATCAACAGAACTGCTAGTGGAAGGCTGCGGTCGAGCGGACCCAGTCTCCGAGAGCGAGTGCTGCGTGTACGGCGCCGGCGCTCTGCGCGTGCTGGCGCTGGAACCCAAGCTGTGCGCGCGCGCGCACGCCGCCGGCGCCGTGCACCTGGCCGCGATACACTTAAAGCTGTTGAACACTGCAGTGAGTAGCTTCCCTTTTGCTAGTGCAAACTTGCGGACATCGGTCTCGAAAATGTCTTTGGAACTCAAGTACAAGGCGTGGCACACGCATGCGCTGAGGAAAAACTTCTTCTTGCTATTAGTATATCAACATCATCATCGTCAGCCTGTATCAGTCCACTGCTAGACATAAGTCTCTCCCAAAGCACGTCACTGAGCCCGAACGTCGGCTTTTCTTCTCTAGTGTTGGTTAGGTAGGGCGATGATAACAAGCAATCCTACGTTATCATCGCTCCATCTAACAGCAGGGCGTCCTACACTACGTTTGGTTGCTATGTATAGGTACCTACACTACCTACTGCAAAAGTGACGATCGCCGCGGCATCTATTATATTTTATCTTCTTAGCCCTTGCACTTCTGAGTAAGGTCGCTCCTAATTATAGAAAGCTATTGTGACAAAGTGATGAGCGCAATGCAGAGCCAGGCAGGACATTGCAATCTAAAGTTCTAAGCAACATGATATGCCTCCAAATTCAAGCCAAATTTGCTGACTTAGTACCTTTACTTATTTTCACAGAAATCGGAAAACCCTCGCTCAGTATCAGATCAATCCACACACGCACTGTACCAGCTAACAGGCGCTCTCCGCAATCTGGCGAGCGAACCACGAGCCGGCAGCGAATTTGTGAGCAGCGGAGCGCTCGCCGAATTGCTGAACGCGTTGCTCCATCATACAGACAGGGACGTGCTTACTAACGTCGCTCGATGTTTGAGGTGAATATAATCGCTGATTATTTGCGGGTTAGCAGCTGCAAAGCTCTTGAAACACTTGCCTAATATCTGAGCAATTCACAGTCGCACTTTATGAGCAAGCAAACGTGTGTCTTGAACGAAGTTGTGATAGCAGTGTACTTCTATACTACTAATTTTTTGACGTTCATAAGTGCGTCTGTGATGCCAAAATGATTAAAGAGATTTTGATTTTGATTTTTTGATTTTAATCAACCCGTTGTTTCATCATTTACGGAACAAAACTAGATGTTTTTACTGAATTCACTGATTTGCCTTTTTAAAACAGCTGCAATGTCTTGCTCGTAGCTCGTAGCCTTTAAACATTTACCTGATGAGGTAAAATTTTTGTGGAATGTTACTTAAAATCTCTAAAATCCCAGGGACATGGCCAAAGTAGAAAGAATGCTATAAGAGCTAAACATTCTGCTTGTGGAGTTTCAACAATTAGAGTTAGCTATATTATTTGGAAGGCCACAACCTTTCCTTGACTGAGACCTGAGAAAATAAGAAATGCCAACCATTGGCAACCTGTTGATCCACATATCTACTACAGTGTGTACGCACTTTATCATTGGTGCAACGCCAGCGTAAAGCAACACAATATTATAAGCATAAGTTATACCTAATAGCAACTGCCAGTATCCAGAATAAGCGTCGCCGTCGGTGCCTTAGCGCCTATAATAGCTACAAAAACATAAAATATTCTTCTGTCATAGTGTCACAAAACTTACACATTACACATACACACACACATAACACCCTCACATCATCACACATAATTTTTTCTCTACGTCAAAAAATCCTTGGTATATATAAGGTAACGCCTCGGTATCATGTTGCAATGAGGACCGTAGTAAGTCTGGTAAATCTTATTACTAGACAGTGACCATAGACTTCAAAAATTAATTTATTTACCTACACAATGTTATCAAAGAATACTAAGTATTACCCATTAAACGCTACTGGGAGTTTAGACTACAGTGAACAGGTTTCTTCAAGGCGGCTTGTTTTATGTTATTTATGTTTATGTAGTGTATTATCAGCGCAAGAGTGCTGCTGCGCGTGGCTGTGCGCGTCGGGGGCGAGCGCGCGCGCGCTGCTCCGCGCGCTAGCCGCGTGCGCCGCGCGCGCGCCGCTCGCCGTGCGCCTCGCATACACACTCGGCAACATGGCGGCGGCCGACGAGCGCGCCAGGAACAACGTAATTATAACTTGATTGACTATAGCCCACTATAGATTGACTATAAATAACTCGCGCCAAAATTTATGGCCGCTGACCGACGCTCCACGTGACTGCGCGGTAGCAAAAATCAATAGGTACAATTTTGTATCTGCGCACGTCACGTGTATCAGTTATAGGTGTACTATATTAGCATTTATGTATAATGAAAATGAAAAAGATTAATTTAGAAAAATATATTTAACCGCGAGCAGATTAAAATAAGCCCAAACACTAGTAGATTACGATTATCCGTCTACGAGTTCCATTGCCCACCTTCCGTCTCCATCTTCAGATCAGCTGGTTGTCACCATAATATTGCATTGTCATCGGACTTTGACGAGTATGCAAAATTTCAACTCCGTAGGATTTGACCCAAACAAACAAACATTGCAAGTTAATAAAAGCTAAAAAGTTCTACTACCAACTACTTATCAACTCGTATCCACCCGCTGCTGGGTATAGGCCTCCTCTCGTTTACGCCACTCTTTCCGGTCCTGTGCCAGCCTCATCCATTGCAACCCGACGTGATTAACGATGTCATCTTTCCATCTGGCCAGTGGTCTGCCTGGAAGTCTTCGCCCAAGTCTCGGATACCACTCGGTGACTGCCTTGGTCCACCTGTTGTCATCCCGCCTTGGCAACTGTCCTGCCCATCTCCACTTAAGCCTGGCAATACGTGTGCCTACGTCTTCGAATTCTGGGCGACGTCGAATTTCGACGTTTGGTACACGATCCACCAGGCGTATGCCTAACATGGCACGTTCCATTGCCCTTTGAGCCACTCTGACTTTATAGATGTGCTCTTTTGTCAATGGCTATGTTCCAGCACCGTTCAGAAAGTTCAAAAAGTTCAAAAAGTTCAGTTTTTCCATTATTATCCATCCGGCCTCGAAAAGGTGGTGTGACGATCTTACCACTTCTTTCTTTTTTATAAAGGAATCTCAACAATTAGTTCATACTATTATTCCTCAGATTTACAATGAAGAAGGAGGGATCGACGTCTTACTCATGATACTGGAATCCTACACAAAACGCAATGATTACGAAGTTAAGGATCCCGACTTGGACCCTGATCTCCATCTTGTGGGTAAGCGCGCCTACAACTTGAACCGGTTGTCTATCTTGTCTTCAAATCCTTTAGGTATAAGATTTTCACAAAACGGTATTTCTCTTCAGGTACCGACCTAGGAGGATCTGATGGATCAAAAGAAGATGTCTTAATAAAGGTAGCTTATCATGCATATTTATATATTTTATTTTAGTTAAATGATGGATGACATGTGATAGAAAATTGAAAATGCAATGTGGCATGCTTTTTTTGAAGATATTTACCCCGACAAACGATCATCTCTGGCACTTTGGTTTCAGACTGTTCGCGTAGTAGCAAACCTGTGCTTAGCTGAGAGAGCCGGTCGAGGGTTGGCAGCCACGCACTCCGAGAGGACTGTGAAAGCACTTCTAGCCTGCCTCGAACTTGCAGAGAAATCTGCTGAAGACTCGGTAAGCTTCTACAACTATTTCGAGGCATCAAACAATGGATAATGCAACACCTGATTGCTCTAATATTTTGAAATGCTTGAAATGTTTGACTTTTTCTGGCCTGAGAACGTACAATACTGTTTTTATTTAAAAAAAACCCGACAAAAAAATTTATAAAAAGTAAAAAAACGGTTGAACTGATTTTGATAAAACATGTCTAAAACCACCGCTAGAAAACCTGCTTTCACATTAAAAAAACCGCATCCAAATCGGTTCACCCGTTTAAGAGCTACGGTGCCACAGACAGACACATATAGTGGTGAAACTTATAACACCCCTCCTTTTTGCTTCGGGGGTTTATAAAATAACCGGCCAAGTGCGAGTGGGCCCGCACACGAGGGGTTCCGTACCACTATAAAAACGGCAAAATATATACCACTATAAAAAATCATGTCTGTTGTATGGGAGCCCCCTTGAATATTTATTATATTCTGGTTTTTAACCGACTTCAAAAAGGAGGAGGTTTACAATTCGACGGTATGTTTTTTTTTTTTTTGTGTGTTTGTTACGCGATTTCTCCGCCAATTATGCATTGATTTCGATGATTCTTTTTTTGATTGGTAGGTAACACTTCAAAGGTGGTCCCATATAAATTTTATCGAAAGACATTCAGTAGTTTTTGAAAAAAATAGCAAAAACAAAAAAATATAAGTTTAATCTTCAAGTCGGTTCTTGTTTTTTTCGTAACCAACTTTCTAAAGGTGGAGGTTTGTATTCGACTGCTTCAACTGCTTCACCCAGGGTTGACTTCCGGTGAGGGAACTCCTCAACGGTGAATAGTACAGAGTACAGACACAACATTTCGTAAATGGATTTAACCATAATAGCCTGTTCTAAATTCCATCATGACATGGCAGATACACCCAGGATTGACTTCCGGCGAGGGAATTCCTCAACAGAGAATAGGACAGACATGAATTTTTTTGTACATAAATTTAATTGTGATAGCCCGTTTTAAACTTCGTCATGATGTGGCTTCTAGATCATAAAAGCTCGTCTTTAAAAACTTTTTGAATTAATTTAATTAAAACTTGTTTTTCACTAAAAAGGTTAAAATAAATTATTTAAAAAAAAAAACTTAATATAATTATCATAAGCGCTACCCACTCATATATTTGAAGTCGGTGCCAGCCAAGTCTAAAAGGTAGTAGATAGATACTACCTACAAGTAGTACTTACTATATACATATTTATCTGCTACCTATTAGACTTGGCTGGCAACGACTTCAAATATATGAGTGGGTAGCGCTTATGATAATTATATTAATTTATTTTTTACTTTTGAGTGCCATTTGTGGTTTTGAAGTCGGTTTAGTTTTTTTTGAAAAATAATTTTTAGTATTTGTTGTTATAGCGGCAACAGAAATACATCATCTGTGAAAATGTTAACTGTCTAACTATCACCGTTCATGAGATACAGCCTGCTTACAGACGGACAGACAGACAGACAGACGGACAGACAGACAGACAGACAGACAGACGGACAGCGGAGTCTTAGTAATAGACCTCCAGCTTTTCCAGCAGTTAACTAATGAAGGGTCATCATTCTTATCTTGATGTGCAGAGTCAGTGGGCACGGTGGTGGAGAGAAATAACACACGGACAGTTCGGTATTAGACACCAGTATATTGTTCACAATATATGACTCTAATACATCGTCAAATTAGATGGATTATTAATGATTAATATTGTAACGCAGAAATAAGCCGGCATCGGCATAAAGGGAGAAAACGGAAGAGATAGAGTGACAACCGGACACACAGTTGCCAGTTTCTAATTTTGACGTACAGAACGTTCATTTAACTATTTAAGGTTGCATTCACATGTAATACTACATTATCAACACTTCCCCTTAGGATTATCAAGTGACAAATGCAACTCTACATTATAATATTACTTACTCTACATTAGGCTCTACTCCATATTAAGTTGAAGCTTAAAATATTTATATAATTTATCACAGGTAAGTATCAGTAGCAATATTACATTAGAAACAATAATAACTTATTATGGTATGAGTAACAATATTACATTATAATACTTAACTAGTGCTCCAACAAGTTTAATTTATTTACAAACTGTTTGTGTTTAACTGCACTAAGTGATTTTGTTAAGACATCTGCAACCATCTCTCCAGTAGGTAAGTATTTGACAGTTAAGAAATCCTTATTTATGAGATCTTTGACAAAATGATAACGCAGGTCAATATGTTTAGTGCGCTTGTGACAGTACTCCTTTGATTCTAACATTTTATGCGCACTTTGATTATCATTAAATAATACAATTCCAATCTTAACATCTAAAATTTCAGTTAAGAAATTACTAATGAAACAAAGATCTTTACATACATCGCCAATGGAGAGATATTCGGCCTCGGTGCTTGACAGTGCAACACAGCGCTGTTTACGAGCTTCCCAGTTAATGACATTACGGCCAAGCTTAACAACGAAACCTGTATAAGACTTGCGATCGACTACTTCGTTCGCCCAACTAGCGTCTGAGTATGCGGTTATATCTAAATTACCACATCCATAAAAACATAGACTGTAATTTAGTGTTCCGGCTAAATATCTCAAGACGCGTTTTGCTGCTTGCCAATGCGTCTTATCATAAACGTGGCTGAACTGGCTCAGCTGACTACACGCGAAAGCTATGTCAGGTCGAGTACAAACTGAAAGATACATTAGACAACCTAGAAGCTCTTTATACCTATAAGTATCGTCATCCAGACACATAGACTCGACCATTTGCAGTTTACAGTTTGTCATCATTGGTGTAGACACTGCTTTACATTTCTCCATACCAAACCTTGTTAACAATCTCTTTACATATTCAGATTGATCTAGTTTTATTACACGTTTACATCTATCTCTACTTATATTAATCCCTAAACAGCTCTTTAGAGTTCCTAGGTTTTTAACATTAAAATTGGTCTCAAGCAAGGATAAAAGTTTATTCTTACTAGTGCTATAAAATATGTAAAAATCATCCACATACAATGCTACTATAGTAATATCCTTTCCGCTTTTCATGATATAAACACAAGGCTCACACTTAGATTGCTGATAACCGTTTTTAGTTAACAAATCATGAACTTTGATATTCCAGATTCTACTTGCCTGCTTGAGGCCATAAATACCTTTAAGTAAAAGACAAACTTTATCACAATTATCATTATTACAAAAACCTTGAGGTTGCTCCATGTAAATTTGTTCCTGGAGCTCTCCATTTAAAAATGCAGTAGTAACATCTACATGATCTATATTAAGATCCAATTGAGCTGCTAACGAAAATAATATTCTCATTGTTGAATGTCTAACAACTGGAGAAAAAGTATCATTATAATCAACCCCTTCGATTTGAGTGAAACCTCTGGCAACCAGACGAGCCTTACAACGGTCAAACTTACCAGAAGCATCATGCTTACGTTTGTATACCCACTTGCACTTCACCACATTTTCATCTTTAGGGCGATCAACCAGTTTCCATACATTATTTGCCATAAGCGAATTGTATTCATGTTGCATGGCGATTTTCCACTGATCACAATCAGGACCGGAAACAGCTTCCTCATATGATAGAGGATCGCCGGGCAACATAGTTCTATGATGAGTTAGGAGAGAAACATCTAAATCATAATCTTTGAACCTGGACGGCAGCTGAGAGCGTGTGCTACGTACAGGACGTGGTGTAGAACACACCGGCGTAGAGTGCGCTACTTCCCCTCCAGCTGGCACCTCGGGTGATGACATCACACGCTCAACGCGCGTATCAGCGACCGGTGACAAAGCTGGTCCTGCATCGGTCTCACTGCTAGTACAGCATCCATTGTTCTCTCCTGGAAACACAGAGGAACTGTTTAAGTCATGATTCAGATCAACAGTTTGATTATTAGAACTCGGCCTACTACTGCTCGAGGTAGAATCCAGTTCAGTGGAGTGACTAGAATCATTAATAATTGTATTTTCATTCAAATTATTAATTATAGTGGTTTGACTAGAACTCACATTCTGACTAGATTTTGAATAATTTGAATTATTAATTTCATGATTACTTATTATATTATCTATATTATCATACATTATTAAATTATCATTATCAGTCAAGTTTATAAAATTCTTCCGCTTCTCAGTCTTATCATAAAATCTATTTTCAATAAAAGCAACGTTCCGAGCAATGATAACATTATTTGGATTCAAGGGATCTGCCAACCTAAAACCTTTAGAAGTGTCACTATAACCGACAAAAATATACATTTTACTTTTTGCATCTAGCTTATGCCTCTTATGCTCAGGGAGTAAAGCATATGCAACACATCCAAATACATGCAAGTGACTAAGGTCTGGCCTTGACCCGGTCCACTTCTCTTCAGGTGTAAGACCAGACAAAGCAGAAGTAGGTAACCTATTCTTTAGATAGATTGCGGTCATGACCGCCTCACCCCAAAACCGCTTGTCCAAGCCTGCCCCTAAAAGCATGCATCTGGCCTTCTCTAAAACAGTCCTGTTCAGACGTTCAGACACACCATTTTGTTGCGGGCAATAAGGCACAGTTGTTTGATGTATAATACCCTCTTTCTTAAGGAAATTAGTGAAATTACTATTGCAGTATTCACCCCCATTATCAGAACGTAGTGACTTAATCGGCAACCCCAGCTGTTTTTCAACTAAGTTTTTAAAATGAATAAAAGTGGTAAATACCTCATTCTTCCTCTTGAGCAGGTATCCGAAGGTTTTCCTTGAGTAATCATCTGTGTAGGTCACCAGGTACTTTGCTCCTCCCCAGCTCTCCATAGGCAGGGGGCCGCAAACATCCGAGTGTATTAGCTGCAGCGGTTGAGTAGAGCGATGCACAGTCTCGGCAGGAAAAGGCTTAGCAGCCATCTTTCCTTCCAGACATGGCACGCATTCCATTAATGAATCTTCATCCTGAAAACATACACCGCATGCTACACCCTTAAGAGCTACCATACCTGCTTTGCTTATGTGGCCTAGCCTCCTGTGCCAAATATCAAATGGCACCTCAGCGACGTTTGCACTCTGTGTATCTTGCAACGGCAAGACAGCTGAAGAATGCACCACAGCACTTGAAGATGACCTACTATTGACCTTTAACCTATATATACCGTTTATATTAGGGACTATAACCACTGGTTTGCCAGATATTTCACTTTTATTAAAGATAAGACAACCCTCTCTATCAAAAGTTACAATAAAACCCTTAAAAACAAGTTTGCTTACCGATATGAGATTGGCCGAAAGCTCAGGAACAAACAGAACATCATCAAGCTTAATTGTACATTTATCTAATTCCAGGACAACAGATCCAGTACCTGTGCACTTTAGAACAGAACTATCTGCAATTTTCACATTATTACCATATTTATTAAATTTTGTAAACAAAGTCTTATTATTTGTCATGTTCTGAGTACAGCCACTGTCGATGAACCATTCAGTGCTTGAAGCAGCCAAGAATGCAGAAGCCAAAAATGTATTTTCTTTTTCTTCTTTATTTTTGTTCTTGTCTCTTCTTAATTTAAAGCATTTATTCTTGTAATGTCCAATCTTGTTACAATAATGGCATACTATCTTCTTGTTGTTTGTACTATTCTTTGAAACAAATGCAGAAGCTGTAGTGTCCCGACCATTCTTTCTAAATTCTTCTTGAAGGAGCCGAGATCTCACAATCTCGCTCGAAAGCTTTGATGTCATACATGCAGTTTCCAAATTTGAAACTAGCGCGTCATAATCCTGTGGTAATCCTGACAATAAAATTTCGGCCACTTCTTCATCGTCAATGTTTCTATTTATGTCTGCTAATTGTTGCACCAGACACATTGTATTTTCAATGTACTCAGCCATCGAACTGAAAGCAGCGAACTCTATCCTGTGCAATTTTCTCAGCAGCAGCACTCTGCGGTATAATCCATTATCTTCAAAAATATTGCAAAGAGCCTTCCATGCTTCCTTACTTGTCTTGGCATCCCGTAAATACTGGTAGCAATGTGGCTTCACAGCAAGACATATCCGGGCCAGTGCGCGCTGATCCCTCGCCGGATCATGGTCTTCACCCATCACACATTTCCATAGGCCCTCAAGGGTTAATAGCATTTTTATACCGAACTTCCATGTGTTGTAATTCTGATTCCCTTCCAACTTTTCAACTTGTAAACCACCGTGCATGATTCCGTTTGACGGAGAAGTTTCTTGTGGCGTCGACAACGATTCTCCTGTGGGTGTTGGAGGCGACATCGCCACGACGAACTCACAATCACGTTTCTGGGTCCTAACCTCTTATCTTGATGTGCAGAGTCAGTGGGCACGGTGGTGGAGAGAAATAACACACGGACAGTTCGGTATTAGACACCAGTATATTGTTCACAATATATGACTCTAATACATCGTCAAATTAGATGGATTATTAATGATTAATATTGTAACGCAGAAATAAGCCGGCATCGGCATAAAGGGAGAAAACGGAAGAGATAGAGTGACAACCGGACACACAGTTGCCAGTTTCTAATTTTGACGTACAGAACGTTCATTTAACTATTTAAGGTTGCATTCACATGTAATACTACATTATCAACAATCATGTCCTTCCCAAGGATTTCTCGGAAGAAGACCACGTCAGCCTGTCGGAGCGGCGCGAGGAGCTCGCGACGGCGGCGCTGGCCACCCTCAACAACATCACGTTCTACCGCGAGCCGCCCGACCCGCCCGACCCGCTGGATGACACGCTCGATACGATCTGTAAAGGTAGCACTAGTAAACAACTGAAAGACGTAGGAAAAAAGTAGCTACCCTTAAAATCCCAAAATTTGGCCACAACCTGTACTGTATACTCACTGGTCTACCGGATCTGCTGGTAATCTTCCCAACGGCTTAACCGATGTTTATGAAATTTGGCACAGAGGTAGCATGTAGCCCGGACATACCTATTATAATTTGTATCCCAATTTTACATGTGGTTTCCGAGGGATAGATAACTAAATCTCACGCGCACAAAGTGTAGGTAGTAGTGTAACGTGATCGTTCGACAGTGACGTGCCGCTGGCTGGCGGGCGGCGGCGGCGCGTCGTGCGAGGCGGCGCGCGCGCTTGGCAACCTGACGCGCGCCGCGCGCGCCGCGCAGCTCGTCATGTTGGAAGGCGCGCTAGACTCGCTGGCACCTTTCCTCGACCATGGTAAGTAGCCGTTACAGTCATTTTTTCTTTTCTTGACCATGGTATGTAGCTATTATACTCGTTTTGTCTTTTCTTGACCATGGTGTGTAGCCGTTAATACACGTTCCTTCTTTCCCGACCATGATATGGTATTGTATGTGTAGAGTGTAGACGCTAAGGTAGCACGCGTATCGATCTGTACACGTGTTCAACTCAGTCCGTAGAATCCTTACTCTCTTAGACCGGCACTGCATCCGATCCGAACCCGATCCGAATATGTCATCAATAATTTATCGAGAAATCGGATGACGGCACTTTGATCTATTGCGTAACTTGTCTTAGAAATAGCATTGTGGTTACTTCAGACAGTATTTTATCGGATTCGGATCGCATGTTGCGGAACCGCTCTTTTAATGTTATCAGAGGATGCATCAGTCCGGTGCTCCGCCGCCGGCGTGCTCGTGAACGTGTGCGGCGCGGCGGGCGGCGGCGGCGCCGCGGCGGGCGCGGCGGCGGCGCGCGCGCTGGGCGCGGCCGCGGCGCGCGGGGACGCCCCCGCCGCCGCGCTGCTGGCGCGCGCCGTCTGGAACGCGCACGCGCACGCGCCGCTGCACGCAGACTACGCGCATCAAGCCGCTTCAGCGCTGACTATGTTTATTGGTGAGCTTTCATTTTCTTAGCTGCTTCTTTTTTTAGATATACCTAAGTACCTAATTGTTATTTATTACACTTTTAATTAACTTTGTATTGTCCTACATTTTTTTAATAGGTTCACTAAACTGGACGTAGCACTATTAACATAGGTACTTATTAATAACAATTTGAGATTCATGATGAGTATACGGCCTTCTAGTAGTGAAAACAGCAAGCATAATAAGTAGTTTTAAAGTTAATTAAAGATATAAGGTAAATATTTAAAGAATAATTAAATAATAATAATTATGAAAGTTTGTATGGATGGATGTTTGTTACTAAATCACGAGAAACCTACATAACCGATTTTGATAAAATTTGGTACCTACCTATGTAAGTTGTTTATGTTCTGGAAAATGGCATAGGCTAGTTTTTATCCCGGGAAACGGCGGGTGGGGCCGTGGAGCGCAGCTAGTGAGCTTATATACCTTTGTATTGCTATTTGTTAAATGAAAAGAAAATAAAATGAACTAACTCTTTATTGAAACAACAGATAATTAACAAACTAACAATTTAAAATAACTTAACAGAAGTGTAACGAATGGCGGTCTTATCGCTGAAAGCGATCTCTTCCAGACAACTGTGAAGTTCTACTATGTTTCAATTAAGAGTAGTTCCCTGCACTTCACTTCTTCAAAGAGAGATCTTTCTAGAGGTCAAATGGTGTATTAAGTGCATACAGAGTATATAATATACAGGGTACTAGAAATTAATAACCCAAAGTTGAGTTTTTGCTAGCACCGCTGCGTACGTAGCTACAGAATGTTTTGACCAACGCTAACTACTTTCTATGCTTTGGGTAGATTTCTGTGTTTAAGCTTTATTAAAATAGCAGAACTAATCAGTCGTTTGAAAATGTTTGATTTTATGTTTTTTTAATCAAGTTATTTATGTTAGTATATATCCTATTTCAATAGAACTCTCTTAAAAACGTGGTCGTGACTTCAGCTGAACACAACTTTGTCATGCTACAGAACGTCTATTATGAAAATCTTACGCAAAAAGATTGCGCCAGAAAGAAATTAAGCTGATCCTTTTAACCACTACTCTACTGCAGTCTATGCTAAATTGTTTTTCTGCAATGTTTATAATAGAAATAAAAATTAAAGGTATATATTTACAATAAATATACAAATTTACCAATAATAGTTATGACTCAGTCAATGTAATTTGTCTCTTATCACAGCCAGTGATAACAATGCCCGATGTCTGTAGACAAATTTCGCTCGCTCTTGCAACGACTCCGTGGCGCAACGGTAGCGCGTCTGACTCCAGATCAGAAGGTTGCGTGTTCAAATCACGTCGGGGTCAGCCTGTACTTGCGCTTAAATATTATATTCTGCTTTAGCGCAAGTATTTTTGCTTATTTATTATAGTCAAGTTAAATGATTTATTTACAATTTATTATGACATTTACGCAGCAATTACCTTTATTAACCGACTTCAAAAAAGAAGAAGGTTCTCTATTGGATTGTATATTCTTTTTTCTAATATTCTTTATTGTACACTGTTATTATAATATTTTCATCGGTGATTATAAACTTTATGTACAAAGGCGAGCTTAACCCTTGAGAAAAGAGAACTGCATATAGGAACATATGAGCGAATAGGTTTCTGTGTACGGTTACGGTTTCAATAAAAAAAATCAGCATTTGTAATCATACATATCTAAAATAAATCAATAAATCAATAAATAAATATAATAAATACCAAAAATAAATATATCTACCATACATAGCTATAAGGAGTAATACATACATAAGTACTTACGTTTGTTACGTCAGTACTCCGTCATTCATGAACCGATTTGGAAAATTATTTTTGCATTGGGTTTAGTATAGCTACGAAGTGGTCCCATATACATTCATCGATATTTTACCTTGGAGTTCGAAGATACATTGAAGTCGGTTTACTTTTTGAGAAAATGTATACTTGTATATCAAAAATTTGCTGAGGAATTGGCGAAAGGTGTTTCGAGACGGTTTCTATAAACGCGAAAGTTTGTAAGAATGGATGTATGGATGTACCTTTGTTACTCTTTCACGCAAAAACTACTGAATGAATTTTGATGAAACTTTACAATAATATAGCTTACACATCAGAATAACACATAGGATTTTTATCCCGGGAAACCGCGAGTGAAACCGCAGGGCGCAGCTAGTATTATATAGTTTCCTCGTTCTATTTATGTTTAGATGACGACTCCGTGTTCGCTGCGTGCGAGGCGGCGCCGGCGGCCGACCGGCGCGCCAGCGACCCCGCTCTCCTCAAGCATCATGTTGGTATTTTATATTATAATACATAATACCTATATACCTACCTCTACAAACTCTACCTCTCTACTTGTTTTTTATCAGCCTTGCGCAAGCTGTTACGCTTACGCAGCTCAGTGCTGAGCTTAGCCCTATTGCTGCTGTTTTTGTGCTTATTTTGACGTCCATAAGTGTGTCTGTGATGCCAAACATGAAAAGATTTTGACTTTGACTATATTGTGACTCTAAATTCTATGCAATAAATAATTTATTTCTTTGTTTATTTTTACTTTCTTACTTACGAAACTTTGCTGTTTCTTTTTGACGCAGTCTTTTATCGTTCCTATAATTAGTAAAATAACTTTCATCTATTTTTTAACCTATTTGATCCCAATGCAATGGTTCCCCCCATCTCCCTCCATGGATATTTCTCCACTGCAATCTTAGGCCAGTCACTCCGGAAAGCGTCCAAATCGTCTCACTAACTTTTTCTGAGCCTTCTTCGGCGTCGACGCCCTATTATGTCTAAATTATAGAAATAAATAGAAATCTCTAGTTGTTTTAATAGGTACTCTGAATTAAAGTCGTTATTGACCAACATACATAATAATAGCACTGTTATTAAATAAGGAAATAGAACCGAACATAGAAATGTAGGTATTACCTTTCGCCTTTACGCTTTCTTGCGCCATGCACTATGGTACCACCGCTTTACCCGGTAATCTGCTCAATGCGCAAGCATTACACTGTAGTCCGTTGTAGCCAGCGAAATGACTGGGCATAATTGTTGAGACTTAAGATCTATATCGTCTTAGGGTGACGAGCGCAGTGCCGCGCCGGATTTTACAAAATAAAATTGTGGGTCGTGCTGCGACTGTTACGGGTAAACATGTTGCTTATTATCAGATGGTTGCCTGCCCGTTTCGTCACTTCATTATACCTATTACAAGTGAATTTCAGTAAACTAAAATTTTAAAAACCCCCGAAACAAATTACTATCACTACTACAACTACAACTAAAACTACGCAACGGATTTTGATGCCGTTTTTTTTAGTAGATAGAGTGATTGAAGAGGAAGGTTTTTATGTATAATAACCGTGCAAAGCCGGGGCGGGTCGCTAGTAACTTATAAAAAGCAAAAAACATGATTTTGATAAAACATGTCTAAGAACCAACCCTAGAAAGCCTGCTTTCAAATAAAAAAACCGCTTTCAAATTGGTTCACCCGTTTAAGAGCTACGGTGCCACAGACATAGTGGTCAAACTTATAACACCCTTTCCTTTTACGTCAGGGGTTAAAAAAAATACTGAATTCCTACAGGTAAAATTCGAAGCAGACAACAACAACGATCCGCAGCACAAGTTCTCGCGCGCATTCAGCATCGACCAGGAGCTGCACCTGGAGCACAGCTCCGAGGACGAGGCGCTGTCGGGGGAGGACCTCGGGTTCGAGGAGGGGGAGGCGGGGGGCGAGGGGTGCGCGTGCGCATCGTGCGAGCGCCTCGCCGCCTGGGAGGAGCTCGCCGCCGTCGCCATACCGCTGCTCGAGAAGCTGCGGCCGCATCGCGCGGACGCGTCCGTCGGCACCGATTAAGGACGTGCCCTTCATACTGTCTTGTCTCCTTTGCAAACATGACGACGTACTCTAAAAACATCGGCTGTGGGATTGGGCTCTCATATTTCCTACTATTTGACGTGCTCTTAAAATATCGGATGTGGGCTTGGTCTCATTTGTAAACATGAGGACGTGCTTTTAGAATATCAGCTGTGGGATTGAGCTCGTATCCTTCCTACTGTCTTAATTGTCTCATATTTTGCAAACCTATTATTGAAATCGAGAATCAAAGAAGATACGTATTTGGACAGTAGACAGTCAGTAGGAAACGGTTTTTTGAATTTTCTCAAATACTTACTTATGATTTGATTTGATGGGCTATACTTTAGGAAAACATTCCTACTAGGAAATAGAGTCGAATAAGACCATATTGTTGTCGGACATTTTTCTGCCTGACTGTACCTTTTTTCAAAAAAACAAATTATGCTGTTCTTATTGTCTCAAAAACGCACCCGATGTTTCCTCAGAACAAAACTTCCTCACTGCAAAGAAAAAAGGTCCCTTGATGGTCCCAAAATTTTGCCACACACTTTATATGAAAATCAGAATAAAAGCTACTTGTATGCCCGTCTATAAAAACGCGAAGGTTCAAAGCACTTCCGCAGAGGTATTTAATTATTTAGTGGTACCTATGCAAAATTATCCGGCATAACTTTATATAAGTTTAACATAAGTTTCTGGTATCAGAAGGCCGTACTGGCCATAATTTCCTACTTTCTAATAATAATGTACGAAACATTATCGCCTACGCAACCTTACTATCTGTAATAACTTTATATCATTGTTAAATAGTATAATAAAAAAATGTAAATAGAGATGTTAAAATGTGTACCTACTTACCTATTTATTTTGTACTTATTTTGTTTGTGTCCACTCAATGACAAAGTAACTTACTACTTTAACCAGCTGTCAATAAAAAAATATAGGTAGGTTTTGACTTTAAATACTGTTTGCTATAGTTTAGGCATTTTCTGTTCAAATGTTTATATACCCACCTACCTACCTATGGTTATGAATTAATGGTAATATACTTGCCTATTTTATCTAGGCCTAAAATTGTTTGTAATTCAACCTTAATATGTATGTAGGTGTACCTAATCAATAAATACTATTAACCCAATATTTTATTATTTCTTGATATCAGGTACAGGGTGCCTACTTTATTATATATATAAGTATATTTTGTGGAAGTGACGTCATAGCTTTTAATATAGTCTATCAAAAATCATTCTATTATACATAGATATATTGATGAAATGATTTATAAGCAAGAATATATAAACTAGCTGCGCCCCGCGGTTTCACGGTTTTCTGGGATAAAAAAATAGCCAAATGTCATCAAAATTTGTTCAGTAGTTTGTGATTGAGTCAACAAACATCCGTATGAGTCAGTCAAGTTAGTATAAAGCACAGTAGTTTAGATTACAAACAACAAAATCAACGATACAGCATGTCCCTAAACTGTCAAGACAAGTGTCCATCGGAAGTGGGTTCGGAACCGCGAGGAAATAGCGCCACCGCCCCGGCCGCGGCCCCCGGCCACCACCGGTCGCGCCAGTCGCCACCGAACGCCGTCGGCCGGAAGATAGGACGCGTCGGTTTGGCAACTCGACTGCGCAACCGGTAACTGCTCACCCCGCCCCGAGATACAGGCAGAGTTATTTAAAATTCATGTTAATACAACCCATTTTATATCGATATCATCATCAGCCCTTTACGTTCCCACTGCAGGGACACGGGCCTTCTCTCATAGAGAGAATATGAGTCATAATCCACCACACTGGCCCAGCGCGGGTTGTCTTATAGGTACCTTCATAAAGTTCATAATTAAATTATTTATTGCATGAATTGTACATTAATTACAATTAGGCTAACTTAAAGCAGCAGTCTTAAAATATGCTCTTATAGTGGGTATGTACCCTATGAGGGTGCAATGAGTGCGCGTCAGTGGGCCATTATCTGCTTACCTTATTTTTCTATACATAGTAAAAAATTAAAATATTATCATAATAATATAATTGTTCTTGTTATGTGTTAGTAAGTTAACAAGATTAGAATGAACGTACGCCTGACGTAAAAGCCTCTCAGAATTTTGAATTTAAAAGTTTGGTCGGCACTGAACTTCGCTCGTTACCTTTCTAAAAAATAATCATTATAAAGGTCTGGGCCCCTAATCAATGGTTAGAATAATGATAAATTGCGTTGATTCAGATATTTTACAAATCTATGTATTATGCTACTGCTTCGTTCTGAAAACCAGTTTAGCCAATGTCACGCTTTGTGAACACTAAAATAAACACCCTGTAGAGAGGAACCTTATGATGTTATAAGATATTCCTTGCGGCGTGCGGTGGCCCAATCAACGAGTGTTTATTGATACGACAACATCTAGTCATACAGGTATGTGAACTTTTGTACCTTACTAGGTAAGGCCCAAGAAGGAAAGGCATTAAGGCACCCTTTCCCCTTCTGTAAAAACAAAAAATAAAGAAAACAAATCTCAGTGAGCCATACAAATCAGCAGACGTAGACGTCAACATATTGGACAATAATTTAATATTAAATTGTGCGTTAATTTCTGTGAATACCAAACTTCGACAACGCATGTGTAAAATTATTTTCTACCTAACTAGAAGCGTTGTTAAGTAAAAAGATAGGTAAGTATTAATACCTATAACTCGTCGTAGTATGTATGTGTGATCAATGATAATGATATTCCGATTTATATTTTGCCGGCGGACTTTGGGTTATAAATAGTTTTAAGCGTTTTTTTAACTTTTATTTTTGTTCCTTGCACATAAACCAGATTAATTATGTGAGTTAGTATTAACTTTTGATATAAAATTGCTTTATTTAACTAATGATAACGATCATCGCATCGTTGACTCATCACTCATCACACACAGTTCGTAAATTACTTTCATTGGGCAACCCTTATGCTTAATTAGTTTCATTAGAATTTAGGCTTTCTCCTAATTTACTAAGTGCATAGGTTTATATTAGACGAATTCATTTTTACAATACTCAGTTGGAACGTGGCCGCCAAGTGTTAATTGCCAGAAAAAAGTTGTGATTCTTGCGTAGGTAAGTAATTCTAGCAAGTGGCTATTATGACTCTTGTTTTCTTTAAGTAGTTAAGTCTGTCGGTTTTGAAATACAAATATTCACATCGAAATAAATAGTTTCAAGAGATCACGTAATTTTTTTTTATTAAAATTGTTGTGTTCTTCTGTCATGTGTAATCTGTATTGTGATTCCTGCCTTATATAGGCAATGATTAAAGTTCTTTCTCTGTCAGCAGTGCAGTGTAAAATGGCTCGCGGATCCAGAAGTAGTTTGTGCGTATTCCTGGTGGCATCTCTGCTGGTGAATGCATTCTGTGCGCCGCAGTCGGACCGGCCCAAGAAGGATCGCTACCGGCCGTTGAGAGACGATATGGATGAGGATTCGGTAAGTGCATTATCATGGTCCAATTTAAACTATATTTTCTAATATCCAATATAAAAATAATAATAATAATAACTGATTAATTAAATTAATTGATTGATTGATTTTAAATTAATTGGGACTCCTTTGTATTGACCCTCTGGGTTTCCGGTGGTTTGAGCATTTAACGGCTTTAGACTCGCAGTTTCAATTTTGGTTGGTTTGGTGCCGTATATTTTAAGCACATCTAACATTGATTTTGCTAAACAATCATGAATGCTTATAAAATCAGTTTGCATTAAAAAAGTTAGGTACACGGTGTGATTATGATTGATTGAGAATAAGGTTGCCTAGAAAATGATGCTAGGCATCATCAACCTTTTTATCCGGATCAGCGCATACCTACTTACTTTCCCATTGCTGGGAAAAATGACACGGACCTTTTCTCAGAGACAGGCAATACGGATAATAAATCTAATTCCGTCATCGACATCAACTCGTAACGTTGCCCCTGCTATAAAGGCTTTATACACAGAAGTAGATATACAGGCGGATTTATCTCAGAAACAGAGTAAGAAGCAGCTCAGAATTTCCTTAAACAAATATATTTATATGCTCCTTTTCACAGAACGATATAAGCGTCGACCTGCAAGCCTCCCAGAGCATCAGCACGTCCACCACCGTCAGCCCCTTTGACGATGACGATGATGATGACGATTTCGGTGAGCCGATGCAGGTGGCACCGTCCACCGGCGGAGGGAGCAACATCCTGAGCTTGCTGAACTTGGCAGGAGCACTGTTCCCGGGGTCTAGCAGTAGTGCTAATGTAAGTTTTTACGAAAACCTTGGAGATTTTTTTATCATCTGGATTTCTTAATCTGACCTTGGTGAAACATTTGGCGAGCTTCAGATTTCCGGTTGCGTGTTTTGTATAGTTAATGTTATTTGGGTTTTGTTGGTTGATAGACATACTACTTACCTATAATTATAATAATCATTGACTGTGTGTTGTTACCGTACCTACAACTTTTTATGTCACAGGTATTATTAAAAGTTCACCATTTACAACATAGAAAACTTTCGTTTTCACCAATTTGCGGTTCTATTTAACTAAACGGATAACTTAACAAAAGTCTCTTAAGATGTGCACGACATTTTTTTAGGTTTTTATTTCGTAGGATTCGCCGCATATCATATGGCAACGCTGCATTAAGCTTTCTACAACTGCATAAGCAACTTAAATTACATTAAATTTCTAACAATTGTCACCTGCACTAAACTACGTTATTTTTACATACAATCCTTGTAAAACCACCTACCACCAACGGTCAAACTTCCTGTTCAATTGCAATACGTCCGACTGCTTTCACGGTCACCGCTCACCACGAGTCACCAATGTTTTGTTTTACGTCACCTGTGTTATTTTTGCACTTCACGTGTTATGGTTGAATGAACTACATCAAGGTCTTGGTGGTGTGCAGTTTGAGAGAAGGTAAGTTAACATAACGACTACTTAGGTAGTTACATAAAATAGCTATTCACCTTGGTGTTTGAAATTTTGCTTGACAAGTATTTAAACGCCATTTCTTAATAATAATGGCTGTTTAAATCTCTACTCTACCATCAACAAAAATAGAACTTATATTTTTTAAAGATGGTAGAGGAGGGAAGATAGCTTTTATTTTAGACATGGTGGCCAAACTGCATGTTGCTTACTATTAAAATAAAAACTTGCTTGTCGTTTTCGAAAGCCATTAATAAAGGTTTGAATTTTCAGAGAGCAATAAGAAACATGATCAGGCAATATCTACTCCGATACCAACAACCTGTAAACTTCCTTCGCCGACAAGACGTCGCTGACAATGTCATAGACATTGACTACATCACTGGTCTGACTCCACCTTTCCAACGCCAAGAAGATGAAAATGGAGATGATGATAGTAACGGTGATGATGACGATGATGATGAAGATTCCGAATCTGAGGAAGACAATGCGGCTGAGGAAAGCGTTGAAAATAACGAACAGGAGGATAAAGATAAAGCTTCGAAACAAGATTCAAATGGTGATAACGGTGATAATGATTCGGATTATTCTGAAGAGCCTGAGGGTGACGGTCAGGGAGGTGGCATTCTAGGTCTTCTAGCCGGGTTGAGTGGTGGCGTAAGTAAAGAACTAAGAACTTGTAAATGATCTTGTGATAATAAATAATTCATGTACTCACCTGTACGTTAATTTTATATCGTAGGAAGACGGATCTGACTTGGGAACTTTGCTGGCTACAGTGAGTCAAATAGTTGGAAATCTCAGTGTAAGTATTCACAACAAGGTGATTAAGACATACCTACGTCATAAAATCTTATTATGCCTTTTTGTTTTAGGGGGATGGATTTGATTTGAACGCCGTTCTTGCGTCTGCGTTTGGACTTTTTGTCGGATTACTGGTAAATATAACTCGGATGATATTCAGTACCTATAAATGAAATTATTTTTACTAATAAGAATAATTTTAGGTTGAATGATGAGTATCCCTCTATAACTTTGCTTATTTTTTCATATTTCAATGTATTTTGAATTTTTTTTCTTGTTTATTAAGTCTGAAGGCGAAGAGAATCCTGGAACAGTGATTGCTAGTTACTTACTGACGTCGTTGGATACAATCACTGGCGGAGGAGCGGTATGTATCTCTATATTTTCAGTAATATTTGATGCTTCCATACTCAATTAAAGTTCATCATAATTAATTTTTGTTTTTAGAAAAACAATGGCGCATTCATTGGAAACTTTTTGTCACAATTATTGAAGGGAACCAGTGCGGTACGTAAACACTTTATTATCTGTTGAATATTACAATCTATGTTAGTTTGATATAATTATTCTAAATTTTAGGTAATATATGATACTACTCGTTAAGTGATGAGTTACAACACACTTTTGCCCCAAAACTAACTCCAAAGACAATTTTCACAGGCCGAAGGAGCTTCGGACGAGAGCTCTGAAGAGAATGGCGACGGCAAGGTGAAAATGGCTGACTCCGCCGGATTCTTTGTCAGTCTGTTGATGTCGCTATCAGGGGATATGTCGAAAAGCAGTTCTGGCGGGAGCTCACATCCCTGGCGATGAAAGTATACAAAAAAGATAGAAATAGATACAGTTTTACTAAAGAAAGATTGAGATAAAAAAGAAAGAGTTTAGCTTTTGGGTTGAATTGTGTATACCTAAGTATTTGTAGTGTACAAACCCTAGAGATTTTTCAAGACTTTTTTGTTGATTGTAGTATGTGATAGACTGCACAGTATTATTAAAATAGGTGCTTATATATTTATTGATTGTATTACATTTATTTTAATTTGTAAATAAAACAATTCCATTAATATTTTAATGTTTACTATCATCTCTAGTGAAAGAATTCTTTTGAATACGTTCGCAATGATTGGTTAAAATGTGAGTACATTTAATTAATGTCTAATAGCACCTTCATACCTAGAAATATTAGCACTCCTTATAGATTTGTTGTAGCCTTTATTGTCTTCATATTATGTGTTTATTACCATGGCACTGCTTTATTTGTCATAGTCATTACACTGTAATAACTCTATATTGATATTTTTTGTGTTTATCGTTCAATCCCACTTTTCTTTCCTTGCACATTTCCTTTACATTTTCCTGTCCTTTTAATGTTTTATCTTCATCAGCTTGTGCATAACGTTTTCCTTGACATCCACAGAGCCAGTCCTCTTCATCATCTGGCCAGCAGGGATCAGGAGCGCCAGCCTCTCCTCTCTGGACCTTCAAAATGGACATCCTCCGAGCTATCCTGCAATTCGGCACCAGTATCTTGGGTCTCGCATCGTCATCTTTCACCAACGCGTCCACTCTCTAGTCTAAATCTAGTTTATATTGTGCCATATTTATTTTAGCAATAAATAATAATGCTTATATGTGTGTTTTACTTGATTTAAGCCGCTATTTAAATTACTATTAAAAACTCTTCGCACAAACCCGCCTGCATTTTGATACTAAAGATAAGTACAACACGTGTGTCTGATTAGCGTGCAGCATATCTTCAGATTTAAATGTAGTGACATCGTCAATCTTGGACACGTTGCAATGCCTCGGGCAGATACCAAATACTGCTGCTATCTTTGACTTCTGCCTTTAGATTATAAATCTTCAGATTCACAAGACTGTAAAATATTTTTCATCCCATCTATTCGAAAAGGACGACTTGGTTCGCCTTTATGTGCACCCAAAGGTGGTGTTTTCTATAAGAAACTTTTAGCGGGCAGTAATGAGTTTTTAATCCTCTTTATAAGTGCGCCGCAATTATCTTTGCCGCGCACTTTTTGAATTTGGAACATCTTAGTGTTCAGCACCAAAGAAATCGAACGCAAATATTGTTTGAATAAAGACTGCCTGGTACGACGGCCCATAGTCACAAATGAAATATAAGTTTTTAGTTGTTTTAATAAAGGATACTATTTAATTTCAATTTAGTTGTTACTCTATGTTTTATTAAATAATAATATTACAATAAAATATGAGGCGCTTTTATTTTCTCATAGTGGGTGATGAAAAGTAGAGTGTATCACTCGGGCGCAAAATATATTTTTGGCTCGGGCGACGTACTTTGAATCCCTCGCTACGTTCAGGATTCTACTAAAGAATCCCTCGCTACGCTCGGGATTCTACTCTAGAATCCCTCACTTCGCTCTGGATTCAAAAAAGCGCCCTCGCCGTAAAAATATTATTTTGCTCCCTTATGATACAATCTACTATTGTACTGTTAGATTTTGTAACGGTATATAAGCGATCGGTTGATGACATTGGCCGATAAGAAAGTTGAATGAACTTGGATTCAATATTTACAATTTTTTTTTTATATCTCAATGGGTTAGTGAATGAAATATTTGCCAAATTGCTTGATTTACATGTTTATTTTGTATTACTATATTTCCATTATGTCACCATACATATGATAATGAATAGATAATGAACGGAGAGTTCTTATCTATAGTCGTGATCCAGCGACAGGCGTGACGGTCAACTCTTCAATCTGCAACAAGCGTTATTTTAATAATACCTACTTAAGTATTCTGTGATAATACTTACATTATCACAGAATACTTAGGTATGCATAAGTACCTACAGTAGTTTATCTATCTACGCTCATTGATGATTCCAGAGTCTCTACTCTACCCTGATCTTGAAAAAAATTTCAGTTACCTTTACTAATAATATAATATTTACAACGGTATACAATGACACTGGATGAAATGTTTTGCATTACTTACATGAATGTATATTGAAGTAAATTGTAAAGTTGGATATACTTGTTCCCGACAATATCAAGCGTCGTTTCCTACAATATCAGTCGTTACCTCCTTTTGACGTAGAAAGTGGCACCTCTGAATATCTAATAGCTTAGCGCTTAGCCTAAATGTCAACCATGGTCGAATTCTGATTCATGTAATCGATATAATAATGGTTTGGATCGCAATGGCGTAGCTTTTAAATATTCTCGTTAGAGAAGATCCGCCTGAGCATCGGCGAGAGAACAATAGGTTATATAACCTTCAGTAATATATGAACACGGCTAAGTGGGAAAAATCTAAAAGTAAGGACAATTTTCCAATGACCCCAAATATGTCACCACCACGTCCCCGCTCAGTAGATTTTCTTGAAGATCCTTGAGTGACTATACTTAGTAAAACTTACGTTAACGTTAGGCGGAGTAGACAGTGCGTAGACGACCGCGTCTGCGATGTCCTTTGGCACCAGAGCAGGAATGCGCGGCCCGTCTGCTGGAGTCAGCGGACCCGTCATGTCTGTCTCCACTAGACCGGGGGATAGGCTCTGGAAATACAGAAGACACGTGAGCTTATGCAGACATGTAATCTGACAAAATCTACACTTGATGACTGATTTTCAAGACTGAGAAAAATGCCAACTGAATTCCCGCGTGGCGTGTTCTGTGGATTTCGACCCCTAGTATCCAAGCCCAACGAACTTACAGTGCTCTTGATGTTGCTCTTGAAATGCGCCAGCTCACCGGCCAGCGCGGTGAGGAAAGCCGTAATGCCGTGCTTCGAACTCGAGTATACGTTGAAGTATGGCGCAAACGGCACGTAGTGACCCGCAATACTGAAACACGACAACATTATAGATTAACTAGCTGCTCCTCGAGGTTTTACCCGCGGCTTTTCTCGATAAAAAAACGTCCTATGCCCTTTTCCAGGAATCTACCATCTATTCTATTCTAAAATAAGTACTTTGTACTAAATTGTCACAAAAATCCATTTAGTTAGTAGTAGTTTTTTAATTTTGAATAATAATGTCCACTCATCACAAACTTTCACCTGGTCTACCACAGGTACCTAGTTACAGACTATTAACTCTGGTGTGAAGGTTGAGAAATTGAATTCATGACCGTTATATTAGTATAATGAGACAGATCAGATTGGTGTGACGCAGTCTGCAACTCTGCACCCAGTAGGCAAGTTGCAATGACGACGTTCTCGTCTCAAGATACCCTTGTTACCTGTTAATGGTGATGATGTGTCCGTCGAAACCATGTCGCTTCATGGAGGCGACGGCGTGCTTCGTGCACAGAATGGGTGCTTTCAGGTTCACGTCGATGGTGGAAATAAGGGCCGCCTCGCTCAACGGCTTATTTCCTACGTCTGAAACATAATCGAAGCCACGGAATCATTTGAATGCTGGTATGTAGGTATCGTAGTATCGAAGCCTGAGTTTATTAAATTTCGGCGAATCATGTGTCGCGCCGTAACAGTTGTTCTTTTTGATAAATGGGCATGCGTTTGACGACATCTCGCCTGATGGTAAGCAAAGATATACCTATAGCCTAAGGTGCAGCACGCTTGACTTGTCTATGAGATGTCTATTCACTCTGGTTTGCCAAAGTGGTTTTTAACAGACTACTGCTGGTATAATTCTTATAATATTTTTAAGCATTAACGAATGCCAAGCGAAAAACTCAAACAAGGTTTTTCGGGAAGAAAAAAAAAATGTGGTGATCGAATTTTTTCTTCCCGAAAAACCTTGTTTGACTTTTACTGCTGGTATAGTTAATAACATGCCTGGAATAACACTTTACTGAGTAATGAGGTGGTTCTCGGCTGTCCGATTCGAACATGTTTCGGTAGGTATTATTTCAGCAAAATATTAATTCACATGACATGACCAAAAGCAAACATTTTATTTATAAAACGTCTGTAAAGAATACTATGTACCTAGCCTTTTATAAGTTATAATACAATTTCTTACAACTCGCAGACAGCGCAAAATATTAGAGGATGAATCTGTAAATAGCCGCGTTAAACTGAATGGAAGAAAGAAAGAAAGAAAAACCATTTATTTGACGACCACAATAAAGAGAAAAAGAACAAAATAAAAAAAGAAAACAAAATTACAAAAAGGAAATATATATATATATAAACAGTACCTATGAAGAGATAATCAAGCTCAAATGACTACATATGTGGTGCCAAAAGGAGTTTTTGCTCAGCACAAATGTCACGAATTGTGTTCGCTCAGCACGAATGCTATTTCTTTACAAGCCTTTATTTAACATTACCTGTTATTTTGTTAGTTATTATTATTACATTGAAAGATTAGTTAATAACCTTATAAATTAATTTTACTAAACATAATTAGTTCGTATGTACTTTCAACCAGATATAAGCTCCTGCTCACAGCTTTGGAATTTGTTCTTGCGTATAGAAACGAACAAACGGACCAAACCATCTCTCCAACACAGTGATGTCAAACAATATCAATCTCTTACCAGTGATTTGGCCGTCGTGTAAGACTCCAGCGTTGTTGACCATAACGTGGACGCAGCCGAACTCTTCCTCGATCCACTTGAAGGCAGCCGCCAGATCGTCAGCGCTAGAGACGTCGCACTGACGAGAAACGATGCTGCCATTGCCTTGTAGTGCACTTTGCAGTTTCTGCACAAAGAAAATAGGAAAAAAGAAATGCGTGATGGCACCATGCAGTGCCATTTACAAAATTGCAATGATAAGACATGATAGTGATGACGTTAGGGCTGTATTCAACGCAGTGCAGCACACTGCTTGTGAAAAGATCGATATTGGAATGTTCAGACTTCGCAAGCTTTTAAATGCTGCAGAAGAACGTAAGACATGAGAGTTCCTCCGGTAGGTGCCGGTTATGCACAATCGAAAACTGTCGTTACGTTAGTTGTTGTTTATGGACCTACAATCATAGCATAGGTATGTTATGTAGGAATGTGTAATTATAATTGCTTATTATTCTCAGCAAAGTGAATAAATCAAGTAGGTATAAAAGTATAGGTAGGTACTATACTTTTATAAGAAGTACGTAGGAACACTTAGATTTTTAAGGTTCACTATCCTTTCATAAAAAGTAGATAGGTAGGTATACCTAATTAGATATCAAGATCAAGGTTAGATCCCTGCGCAAGATGTAAAACAAAATAATGAGATACAATGATCAGAAGTAATTTAAAACTCAGAATACATTGATAAGAGACACGAATACTCCAGACAACGTCTAGGATTTTAACAATAATTAGTTACCTCTGCACACAATAATGGCAAAATATATAATATTGTACCTAGCGAGCTAACTATCTACTACTAGCTAATTTATCTACTTAAATTTATACCATCAACGGATTTGTATTCTGTGGCTTTACGTGGTTTTACTTAGAAACTAAAGGAGAAAATAATATAATTTGACATCACAAAATGGACAGCATTTTTGGTTACAATTAATAGATAAACAGTTATTGACAAAATCCGTTTCTTTTCATGATATCCACCAACCACTGGGCTGGCGGCGCGGCGTGGTGGATTATGCCTATCTCTCGAGAATCCTATCCTGCCTATCTCTTGAAGGCCTGTAGCAGGCTGTTGAAGTATTACCTAAGTGTACCTAAGTATATACATTATATTTATTTAACTAAGTGGCGAGACGAGTAGGTAGTGCGTTCATCTAATGGTACGCAAAACGCCTCACGCCCTCAGTTGCATCGCCACCCAGAACTTGGTTTTACAAAATCTTGCACGGCACCGCGCTCGGCACCCTGTGATAGTGGCTAGCAAGCCCAATAATTTCGCTTGAAACAGTGTCCTTAAGCCAGAAAACATTAATGTTTGCACACTACTGCTATGCGGCTCCACTCACGTCCACAAGTTGCGCCCTCCTGGCCAGCCCCACGACGCGCATGCCCGCGCTTGCCAGCGCCACGCACACAGCGCCGCCGATGCCGGCACTGGCGCCGGTCACCACCGCCAGTTTCCCTTGCCATCTTTCCATTGTGGGAAGTGCTACAATTATAAGAACATATTAACGTTAGTTGCTTAACTACTTTTAACTTAAGTACCGCAAGTTAGTAGAAATGTGCCTGTGTTAAAATGCAAAGTTTAAAAATTCGCAATAGGGGATCGGACAGTAATCGAGAAAAAATCTAAAATGTAGTTAGAACGAATGTTCGTCAAACCAGAAAGATCATTCAATCAATATTTTTGTAAAATAATAATGATTTATATTTTTAAAGCAATAAATAAAACCTAAGATTCTGACATTTTCACTTCACAAAACGTATTTAAATTTCTTTACAAGTTTTATTTCGAAGTGTTTGTCGTTTTCTACCTACATACGACGTCACAAGTTTGAGGTGACCTTTTGCGCGGCAATATTTGAAACATAATATTTAAATATAGTTTTAGGTACTTTTAGAGCGTTATTTAATTAAAATAGTATTTTTCATGGCTATATATATTGATTGTAGTTAATATGAAACACTTTCTGAAAAGTTGTCCGATCCCCTATTATGAACGTCAATAAAAACAATGAGTCTACAAGTTTACCTATCGAAAAAAGAATGAAAATTCAAGAAAGTTTTCTTGAAATTTCGTTTTAACGTACGATTTGATTTGATCCTTTACTTTGGGGGACATATTCCTGATGAGAAATAGGATCGATGAAACCCATGTTGTTGTTTTCTGACAAATTACATTTTTGAGCCTGTGTGTACTATTTTTCAAACTACCAAAAATGCAGTTTTAATTTTCTCCAAAATTCAACTGATGTTTCCTAAGAACAAAACTTCGTAACTCCAAAGGAAAAGTTACCTACCCTGAAGAAGAGAAAATTTTGCCACACCTGTATATGTGATGTACTAGACTGTGCTATTTAGTTCTTATCTCATTAATATTAAAATATTTCACTATGTAATATATTTTATTACAATTCAGTTTAAATTACACGATTAAATACAAACATTCAATTCACAAATGTTCTATGCACGTTAAATAGGTAATGCGCGCGTTAAAGCGTTGAGAACGAGCAATATCTCGGCACCCTGTCACAGAATAAATGATAGTACTACCCTGTTTCTTAATTTTATTCTGGAACTTTAAATAATGATCGTGATAATTTAAAAATTATTTACACATTATAATAGTGCCTGGCGATTATTTATTTAAATCAATAAATAAATAATCGCCAAGCACTATTTAAAATAATGAAGCTTCATATCAAGCTTCATATTAAATTTTAGAGAACAGCACATAGTAAAACTGCATCTACAAAATATAACAACCAATTTGTGAATAATAAATAAAATCTATCAAAATTATAACAAATAAAGGATACTGACTTCTCACTTACCTTGAAACATCTAGATTTGTCCGATCACTGCGCCGGCGCACCGCTGAATGAATGTGAGAGGTGGACGCTTATATTGCATGAAGCTTATATTGCTCAGTTTATATCTAAACAATATAGCTACTAATCATGATACACTGCACTAGCAAGTAAGTAATTAGTTTTTTTGTAGTGAGAATATCAATTAATATTATTGAAACAAATAAGAATACAATGTAACTGAAACAAATCGTAAGTTTTTCTTAGTAATATATATATATATATATATATAGTCCTCCTCATCGATTTCGATTACGGCGACCTTAAAAACTATAATTATTGGGCATGAGCCCTAATGTGGCTCGCTAAACCGGGTCACATGTAGAGCAGTAAAGTTGGCCATTACTATTGTAGGTGTAAGAAGGCTTATGTGTAGGAAGGCTTACGTCTCTCTTTTCGTGTTTGGCGCTTTTCGTCTAGTGTTTCTAAACGGTTGTTCTCAAAATTCTTAACACTGATAAAGATAGCAGAGCGCCAAGACAACCTATGTGATGCGAGCTCATCCAAACATTCCGGGTCAATAGCGCAAGCTTTTAGGTGTCGTTTGAACACATCCTTGTAACGCAAATACTGACCACCGTGCTTTCGTTTGCCTTCAGCCATCTCAGAGTAGAAGACAGCCTTGGGCAAGCGATTGTCTTCCATACGAAGGACGACACCACCTGAGTTGTCGTTGCATGAGCAAAGCTTCCAAGCCGTACATTACAGTACGACGCAGGACCTCTGTGCTAGGCACGTGGTCCTGCTATATACAAGTCAACCAAAAGCTATTAATTCCTAATTCTGTGTCTAAAGTATGTTATAATGTAAGTTCAAATAAAACAAAGTATTATATATTATCCAAATATAACATATTAATGCGTTTGTCGATTCGGTACACGTATGATTATGCTATCACAATAACAAAAATCAGTACCTATCCTATACCTATTTGTACAAAAAATAAACTTTTTATATATGAGTTATGTGAATACAATATTCTTAACTAGGTAGGTATATGTTATTTTGTATTAACGTTGTAACGTTGTAAGGAACTGAATTAAACGTGTTTAACGTTAGGCTTAGTATTCTGTGATTTAGGTAACTAACTAGAAACTAGCAGTTGAGAAAACTATTGCGGGATGATGAATAAATAAATCTATTATTTATTTTTATTTATTTCAACAAATATATTTTTCCTTAAATAATAATATGGAAGACACGACATGCGTTCTTTTTTTAATTTGCTTTAATTGAGAGAACAGTTTTTGATGTGTATCTTCAGATTCACAACACTTTGTAAAGTTTGTTGCTTTGTGTAACAAGCTAAGCGATCAGTTGAATATATTGGCCGATAAGAAAGTTCAACTTGGATTCTAAGTTTGCAATTATTGTTTAAAAAGTACAATATTTAGTACAAATCAATTCATAGCTTTTTTTGTAACAGGAAATTGCTTGATTTACATGTTTTACAATTTAAGACTATTTACACTATGTCATCATGCTAATGATAATGAATAGTACATAATAATATCACAGTTGGAGAGTGCTTAGCCTACAGCCGTGCTCCAGAGACAGGCGTGACGGTCAACTCCTCAACCTGCAACAAGCGTTATTTTATAATTACATAGAATATAGGTATGCAATGGTACACAATGGACCAAATATACAACTTGGCGACCTTTGGCAAAAGCCTATTGCATACGGCTTTACTTCGCACGAACGTGCAAAAAATGCACGAACGGATTAACAAACCCACATCGCAGCATCCAAAAATCTGCACACGGTGTGGCCGGATCTCTCACTCCCGTGTCGGCCTTTTGAGTCATGAGCGAAGTGCCGTTCTATCATTGTTACTCCGGACGCTGATTGAATCATCTTTTTAGATAGAACAGGTCTTTGATTTGATATTTGTAACTTGTACTTGTATATTTGGTCCATGGTATATCTACATAAGTAGGTACAGTAGTTTACGAACTGAGTAGATATGGTATTACCTATCTGAGCTCATTGATGGTTGATGATTCCACACAGTAAATCTAAGCTGACTTTGAGAAAATTTTAGTCACTTTCTAATCTTTACAACGGTCTACAATATCACTCGATGCACTGTTGCAATACATATTGATTTCAATTTCAATTCAATTCAATTTATTTTATTTTATTAAATTACAAATCAGTCAATAAAATATCAAAAGTAATAAAATAATCAAGAATAATTAATAAAATAATAAAATTAAATGTCAAAATGTTAAAATAATACTTATTGTCAGAAATGCAATGTCAAATTATGACTAACTACCTACACAATCACACATCATTCTCACGGAACATCAGACACACAGACAAAATTACCGCCCATCCGTCCGCAAACAAGTCAATCTCAGGGTTGGCAGCTAGGAGTGCGTTGAGCGCAGAGAGGGCACGCGGGAGAGGCGAGTTTGCTCGCGCGGTGGTGCGGCAGTAGGGCACCGCGAACAGTTTGTGTCTCCTGCTTCTGCAATAATTGCTTGGAGTGTGTAATCGACACAGCTCGTCGCTCAGTTCAGGGGCGTCTATTTTACCTCGAAGAATTTTACAGGCCGTTATAAGTTAGACATTAGCCCGGCGAACTTCAAGAGAATTGTACCCCAAACAACCCAGAAGGAATTGCGTGGGATACATAAAGGGATAGTATCCAAATAACCGCTTGTATAGGTATCTCAAGTAAGCCTTTTGCACCTTTTCAAGTACCAGAGCATATGTAGATTCGTGCGGATTCCATACGCATGCGCTGGCCTCAAGCTTGGTTCTGACGAGTGCACCATATATCAGTCGGACCACACTGTGTTGATGAAAGTCCCGAGCATTCCTTAGAACGAAACCTAGTCGTTTAAAGGACTCTTTCGCCAGCGTGCTGATGTGGTCATGGAATGTCAGCTTCCGGTCAAATGTGACTTGATGTTATTTGTTAAGTTGGTTATACCTGTTCCCTACATCCCGTCCCATCGTTACCATAACAGCAGATAATGCACGACCTTATATCACAGAATATCGACGTTGAAAGTGGCGCTTAACGTAAATGTCATCCATGGTCAAATTCTGATTTTGTAATCGATATAATAATAATGGTTTGAATCGCAGTGGCATAGCTTTTAAATATCCTCGTGGAAGAGGATCCGCCTGAGCATTGGTGAGAGAATAATACCTTCAGTAGGTAATATAAGTGGAGCGACAAGGATCTATATGAACACGGCTAAATGAGAAACAATCTAAATGTAAGGAGATTTTCAAAGACCCAAATATGTTACCGCAACGTCCCCGCTCCGTATACTTGAAGACCCTTAAGTCACAACAGTAAAACTTACGTTAACGTTAGGTGGAGTAGACAGTGCGTAGACGACCGCGTCTGCGATGTTCTTTGGCACCAGAGCCGGAATGCGCGGCCCGTCTGCTGAATTCAGCGGACCCGTCATGTCTGTCTCCACTAGACCGGGGGATAGGCTCTGGAAAAACAAACGAAGCAATTATGCGCTTATGCAGACGTGTTATCTGACGAAATCTACTATCACAAAGATATGAAGGTGTTTGATCAAGTCTGACGAAAGTCACCTAAGCATCAGCAATCAGTGCTGAAACACATCGTTGCAAGTACCTACAACGACTTTAAACGACGCACTTAAAATGATAGGAAGCTATTATAGAAGCCTGTTTGCGCTATCCTAAAGACAGGTCAGACAGACCTTGTATCTTCATCTTGTATATAATGTCCAAAACGTATGTAATATTAGAAAAGGACTTACTCACTAAGTGGGATACTTACTTACTGCAAGTAATTTTAAGATATGACAGTGGTCAACTACTCGGACAGATTATATATGTATTTCCGATACTCTATAGTAAGTAACTATTTATATAGCAAGTATTATTTTATTCGTATTCTAAATATATGTACGGGCGATGAGTCCTACACGTCCCGCATGAGGTGCGTTGTGGATTTGAGCTGTGTCCTAATAGCCAAATCCCAAATGTATACAACTAAGTGTCGCTGGCATAGGTAAACTGTTCCGCTGCATTGCTGATGGTGCAGTTAGCAGTCTGTTCGTAGGCTTAAGTACATAGTGAACTCACAGTGCTCTTGATGTTGCTCTTGAAATGCGCCAGTTCGCCGGCCAGCGCGGTGAGGAAGGCCGTGACGCCGTACTTCGAACTCGCGTATACGTTGAAGTGTGGCGCAAACGGCACGTAGTGGCCCGCGGTACTGGTACACGACAATGTTATAGATTAAATAAAAATTAAGTACCTATGCCCTTTTCCGGGACTTAAAGCTGGCCTAGCGCCTAGGCACCTAAAAATATTTGCATGTCAGATTGATGAAATATGTTAGAACGATTTCACTAAACATTAAGAACTTAATTGTACCATATTTCTTGCAAATAAATTATCATTTATCATTTATCATTTAGGCCTCCGCACTGTAGGTACGAAGCTACAAGTACATAGTCGGGCACCGACGGCGGGTCGCGCGTCGTTACACGTGCCGCGTCAGAAGAGATAAGAGCTATGCGATAGAAACAGAGGCTCTCTGTAGGTTAATATGACTGGTAGGTATGCAGCGCTACGCGAGCTGAATTGAATTTTATTGCGTCATAGCAAAGGTCACTATTTGTTCAAATTTATTTGCGGAGTGATGCTTCTGTACCTTAGTATTCTGTGCTTAAAGTTAAGTTGCAGTGACGACAATCTCTTCAGAGCATAAATCATTTCTGATGATAGATATCTCCTTATTGTTACCTGTTGATAGTGATGATGTGTGATGTGTCGTCGAAGCTGTGTCGCTTCATGGAGGCGATGGCGTGCTTCGCGCACAAAATGGGCGCCTTCAGGTTCACGTCGATGGTGGAAATAAGGGCCGCCTCGCTCAACGGATTATCTCCAAGGTCTGAAACATAATCGAAGATGCTTATATTTTCTACGTCTCAAACATATTCGAAGACACGGAATAATTAATGCTGGTAGGTGTATGGCTGATATCTAGATATTATAGTATGAGAGCCTGAGTTTAGTTATATTTCGGCGGTTCGTACCAGGAGGTCTACACCGAGTTGCTTTCGTTCGTTCATTCGTGCGGACTAAAAGAGACACTCTTATGCCTGTTGCATAGCGCTGTCCCTTTCATCCGATAGAACGAAGATCGTAGTTACTTTTTCAGAGTAAGCCCCCAGGTATACCAGGGAAAACAAAGTGTTGCGACGCCAACCCCGGCGTCATTAACATCAGCGTTGTTTACAGGATGACTCCTCTCAAAACCTTGCTAAAGTAATGAGATGGTTCTTTGCTATTCAATTAGAACGTATTCGGCAATATAAAAATTCACACGACCAAAAGCTATGACAGCTTATTTATAAAACTGTGTGAAATACTTACCCATTTTATAGGTTACACGTTCTAATAACTCGCAAACAGACAAAAAGATATCACGGATGAAGCAGCGTAAAAACCGCGAAAGTGAAGGCTATTTCTTTAAAAGCATAAAATTTATTATAGGTAGGTATAGTCATTGTCTACAAGCTTTCAATTAACTTCACCTGTTAGTTTGTTAATTATTATTATCATTTATTTTCTTTCTTAAATTTAAGTTTTTTACAATTTTTCTATAAAAAATATATACAAAAATATTATAAAAAAATCTAAACCTAGTGTGCCGCCGGCAGCGGGGCAGGGTCCAAACTACCGATGGTTAGGGCTGCAGAGTGAGGAACCTCCTACAATACATGCCATGTCAAGGAGTACTGCCTTCTGCATCTGACCCTTAATCCAACCGTCTAGCGAGAGCCTCTTGAGATGTTGGTCGAGGCTCTTCGCAATTAGGCCGTTCGCCGAAAAAACTATCGGGACAATGATCGTCGAGTCAACATTCCACATGGCGGTTACCTCCATGTTACTATTATTATTATTATATTGAATGACATTTAATAGGTAATCGTATAATTAATTTTAGTAAGAGTTCTTACAAACTTGTGTCACAAAATAATTAATACATAATACAAGTACTTACTTAGAATAGAACAATCGGAACGAACAGTCTGTCAACATCCGAACTGTGATATAAAAACAGAATAACGGAACTGTCGAGGACAAGATCAAACTCTTACCAGTGATATGACCGCCGTGAAAGACGCCGGCGTTGTTGACCATAACGTGGACGCAGCCGAACTTCTCTTCGATCCACTTGAAGGAGGCGGCCAGGTCTTCAGCGTTGGCGACGTCGCACTGTCGAGACGCGATGCTGCCCTTGCCTTGTACAGAATTTTGCAGTTTCTGGACAAAGAAAATAGGTGAAGTCCCTATACCGACTTAAATTAATAACGAATTTTATTGACGACTATGACGGTCAAAATGCCCAATAATTTCGCTTGAAATAGTGCCCTTAAGCCAGAAAACATTAATGTTTGCACACTACTGCTATGCGGCTCCACTCACGTCCACAAGTTGCGCCCTCCTGGCCAGCCCCACGACGCGCATGCCCGCGCTTGCCAGCGCCACGCACACAGCGCCGCCGATGCCGGCACTGGCGCCGGTCACCACCGCCAGTTTCCCTTGCCATCTTTCCATTGTGGGAAGTGCTACAATTATAAGAACATATTAACGTTAGTTGCTTAATTTAACATACCGCAAGCGCCAGGTAAAATAAATGTGTCTGCGTTGAAGCTTAAAATTCAAAAGTTATTAAATAACCTATTTTGGCATTTATTATCTACTAGCTGTTGCCCGCGACTTCGTTCACGTGGATTATAGTTTAACGCTGATGTAGAGTCTTTTTTGTAGAGAGAAATGTCCCTACTTCGTTCGCGTCGACTATTTATATTTTTTAAATTGGTACATGGCCACTTGTTTGTTGACATCTCGCCTGATGGAAAGCGAAGATGGAGCATGGTTGCCCATGAGATGAGATGCCTATTCACTCTAGACTTTGTAGCTATTTGGAAAAAAAGCTGGTAGAGCGTTCTACTCTTTAAGGAGTCCGCATGATGAAAGAATCTGAAAAACGCTTCGCACCGATCGGTGGGACATTAAGTACGTCCGGGGAAACGACTCTCCTCGCCTGCAAGTCCCTTAAGTGGAAATGAGAAGAAGGGATCGGTTAGTGCAATTCTTACCGAAGTGCTGTCGATAGAAGAGCGACAGACACCCAAGTTTCCGTCTGTGTTTAAGACTTGTCAGTTTCTTCTCCACCAGCACATTGTTATTTATAAAATTAATTAGGCAACGTTCTAATGATTCCCGAGCTGCCAGTTGGTATTCGGCTGACCCGCCCCATAGATGGCTACAGTACTCCATGCAGGATCGTATTTGTAGTTTAACGCTCAAGCAGGTTCCTTTGTAGGGACACTTCCTTTAGCCGAGTTACGTTACACAATTTCGGAGTGACCCAATTTTAAAGAAGCGTAATTTAACCAGCAATTGTTGTCGATGCGCCAATTTTTACGGGATTCACGCGGTCTAATGAGTCGCCACCGATAGCAATGACAACATTTTGTAGCATAGTAAGACAACAATTTATCTCCCTCTCGTCTGATACGTTCACGTCCTGTTCAAAGTTCTTCAAAGCATATAGGCAGGATATCTTTGGCAAGATGGTGTAGACACTTCTCCCACAGTTGCACGAATCTCGAAAGCCCATAAAATACCAACACCCAGCAAACAAATGGCGCATACGTCGTGAAGTATCACGACTGCATTTGGAAAAAAAGCATTGCTAGATATTGCATTTGCTAGAATTTCATCCCAAATTTGGTCGTCATTCAGGAGGCGCCTTAATCTGCAGGTTGCATGGAATGTACGGCATTCAATACTATCGACTGTTCTGAGGAACGCAAATGAGGTACCGCCGCTGACAAATCGTGTATTAGCAGCTGTAAATAGTAGCATGCTTTGTTACTGGTATTGACAGGACAGTGTATATTGTCCTGCCTAAAGCATGCTTCTTAAAGACACTTGGTGCTCCCACCATATCGCGTCGTCATCTGTTAGATAGATCAATGTGTTTTTCGTTGAACAAAGGTACTTCGTCGTACATTAATGTTTCTGCAGAATTATCCTCTTGGCAAAACTTTAAAAACGCCAGAAGCACATTTCTGACACACATACCACAGACCACAGTCTGGACAGGGTTTTAAAAGGCTTTTGGACGGTTTGACCACACCGCTTCAGAGGTACCTACTGATATACCAATCATAAATCAGGTAACGTCGACCTAAGCGAATTGGAAAAGAAATATATTTTAACATTATTCACTGGTCTGGTGCATTCCATAAAGTAATTTTATGGTTGCGAGTTTTAATTTTACCGCCAGCTACTTTCTATTGCATAAACTAATTTTCAAGTGTTGAAAAAAAACGCTAAAATTATATTTCTACCATGATATTTTTCATGTAATTATAAATTTAACGCCATCTACTTTCTATTGCATAAACTAATTTTCAAGTGTTGAAATAATTAGTTTCTTTCGTGTAAAGATTCCAGGTTATTTTGTAAGATTTCCTGAAAACGCTGAAATTATATTTCTACCACGATATTTTTTTATGTAATTATAATTTTACACCTATGTATTTCATTCATTTTCGTAGTCTACACAGCGTTTGGAAGTCAGACTAATTTTATCTATTTTCTGTCTTCATTGCTTAAAGAAGCTAAATTTTGAAAAATGCTCGAACCCGTATTTATTAATTTGTAATTATAAGTATTCAGTCTGAGTTTTAAGATTCTAGGACAATCAAATAACTTTTTTCCATACTAACTTCAACCCCCATTTAACCCCCCCCCCCCCCCCGGTAAATTTCGGTAGCCTATATTAGAATCAGGATGTAATTAAACAAATTCCTGGAAATGTTATTAAAATCCGTTCAGTAGTTTTTAAGTTTAACGCTTTCAAACAAACAGACAAACAAACAAAAAATTTAAAACTGTTTAAATATGTTCAGTTACTTATTTTAAGTCGCCCTGGTTGATTTTTTTCGAATATCTTCCATGTACAGATTTTTTGTTCTACGATTTTATTATATGTATAGATGTATAGATATAGATAAAAATTACTGAAATATTATTTAGGTACGTTTTTATTTTTATTTTTCTAGAAATATTTAATTAAACTTAGACTTAAGATATAAAAAAAAATATTACATAATGTGTATAATCATAATCGTAACTAAGTAATAACCGGCCCAGTGCGAGTCGGACTCGTGCACGAAGGGTTCCGTGCCATTCATTATCGACTAGCTGCGCCCCGCGGTTTCACCCGCGGTTTACCGGGATAAAAAGTAGCCTATGTCCTATTCCAAGTCCTAAAGTACCTACATACCAAATTTTATCAAATTGGTTCGGTAGTTTTTGCGTGAAAGAGTAACAAAGGTACATCCATACATCCATTCTTACAAACTTTCGCGTTTATAATATTAGTAGGATAAAAACGGCAAAAAAGTCATGTCTGTTGTATGGGAGCCCCCTCATATTTTAATGATTTTTAGTATTTGTTGTTTTAGCGGCAACAGAAATACATCATCTGTGAAAATTTCATGTCCGTTCCTAGTCACTAATCGTGTCGTACCTACTGCATAAATACCACTGCATACTACGGCTACTGCGCCTACACGTAAATGTCACAGCCCCTGTGGTGTAGTGGTTGAGTAGGTTGGTTCAAATCTCATACACCACTGAGGTTGCGGGTTCGATTCTCGTGATGGTCCAAATTTAAGAGCACAGAAAAAAAGGTCCTTGTAGTTCCTGGTTTTCTAGATACAGGGAATCCTAGTTAGGGTCCGCAGGATCTATGTAGGTACGTGATAGTTGGGGGTAAAAACAAATCCCAGTAAAAAAAAACAATTTAATGTCGATCGATGGCGGTAGCGCTTCCGGCCGGCCGCAGACACCGAAAACCGACTTGAATCGGGAAACTAGGCGGGAACGGGCGAGAAGTCCAAAAATAGACGCAAACACACTCGCGTTTTACGGACGCTCACGCCGTTACATGTATAGAAAGAAGAATAAATCAAATCACATTTGTTCGGTTTTTTTTAAATAATTATAATTTGTTGTGACATAATAGATATTTTTACATAGTAGTAGTGAATCCATAGGCTCTCGAACTAGTAGTTTTACCATGAGCAGTGAAAAGATTTAGATGAAAACTGTATAGAGTCATTTTGATGTTTTTTTAATGAAAATATTTTATTGAAATCCTGTACGTTGCTTAAATGCTTACTATAATTACTATGGAGAAATGTTATAACCGAATCGCGACGAGAAGAATATTTTAATCCGAAAAATTCAATCTTATTGGTTCGGGTCATTTCGCGGAATTAGATATGTAGGTACCTATGTATAACTAAAAATGGGATATAGGTAAACTTTCTAAAATAACCAATTCAATGGTGCCCCAACGGATAATCTAAATAATGACCGACATTTAAAACATTAAACGAATGACTTTATTTTTATTGCCTTTACAATGAAATATATTTTTTCCATACAACAAACAGACACATACATAGGTACACACATACACACACTCACACGTCCGCAATTGTTGGCCGAGCGAAGCGAGGTCGTCAAATCTACTAGGACCACAGATATGCTATGACTGGGACATATCAGCGTTAGTATTGCATATTGTTTGTGTGTTTGTTCGACGAAAACTTCCGTTGCGTACCGTTGATCCGATCTTAACAACATTTTAGGCTAGTAGTTCATATAAAATACAACTTTTAAGTTCAAATATGAGCAAAATCGGTCAAGGGGTTGAAAAGATATACACAATATAGGGGCTGCGAGGTCCACTTGGGGGCGAACTACTATTAATAGATATGTTTATTAAATATAATACATATAAACATGTAAAGATAGGGAAAAAATATATTAAAAATAAAAGCTACTCCGTTACATATGTTCCGTAATCTTCGCTAGAAGTAAGGTGGAAATCCATGGTGAAAATAGTTCGACTGTCATCGTCAGTCGACGCTGATAAATTGTTGCAAGCAAAATTAATCTGTGCAGTGATGAGCTAAGCTAAGACTTAATTTAAAAATATTCTTAATTGTTGATTTAAGGTTTCATAAAGAGTTTATTCCACGTTAAATAAGTAAGTTAACTCAGTACACTTTAAACTTTTCTGTGAATTTTATATTAGACCCGATGTCCATTTGTTGCTAGGTCAATGCTTTTACCCCAACTTTATACTGTCCAACGGTGAAATAGGACTTCCACGACACTAGAGTTTAAACCGTAGTGAACGAATTATTATACGCTGCACTCAGATATAATACAATTATTGTATTATATTACCATTAATATCGGACAATAGTATTAACTGAAATATAATTAATTATGATACGTATACTATTATCGCATACCAACTGATATTTAATTAAGTTGTTATTTTATTTTATTATAATGATTTTGTACTAGACTTGCCATGTATAACAAACTAGTTATATGGCCAATAAAGAATTCTATTCTATGTAGAATCTACATAAAATATTATATAGGTAAGGTTACTGTTTAGGATCATTTATTTATGAATGTCATTAAAATTAAATATATTTCTCTATGTAATATATTTCATTACAATACAGATATTACACGATTATAAGATAAGTACAAACATTTATTTCGCATTAGCACGCAATATTTTGGCAACCCCGTTTCTAAATTTTATTTTTTATTTTCACTTTATATCATCATCAGCCCATCACGTTCCCATTGCTGGGACATGGGCCTACTCTCATAGAGAGAGAATGGGGCCATAATCCACCACGCTGGCCCAGTGCGGGTTGCTCTATGTCACATGTCCTTGACTTTTTGTGATAAATTCTTGGACATACTGATTTCCTCACGATGTTTTCCTTCACCGTTTTTAGAGCGAGTGTTAGATCCGCACATAACTTAAGAAACTCAGTGGTGCGGTGTCAGTGGGATTCGAACTCGGGTGCGTCAGATCGAAATTCGCACGTGCTCTCACTGAGCCACACTCGCTCTTATATTACTTACTTATATAACTATCACGATCATTATTATATCTAATGATCGTGATATTTTTAAAATGTTGTCTCGGACATTATAATCGCCAAGCACTATTTAGAATAATGAAGCTTCACTTCCATTAATATATATCCTTAAATCTCAGAGAACAGCGCATAGTAAAACTACAACAACAAATAACAACCATCAAAACATTCACACAACACTTCTCACTTACCTTGAATAAAATAAAGATTCGTCTGATCGCTATGCCGGCGCACCGCTGAATGAACGTGAGACTACTGACACTGAAATGAGACTTGAGAGATGATCAGAGATGATGTGGTTCAGTCACAAGCCTGTATAGCATAATATATATACACAATAAAGCAACTAATCATGACACAGCACTTTGCAACTAGGTACGCGAGTAGTTATAACCGACTTATCCCATGATTTGGCACAGGCCTAGCAGCAGTCTGTTTATAAAGTTATTACTAACTCGTACCTATGTTTAGTGTTTACGTTACTTATGTTTTAAGTTTGTTTTGCATAATTTGTAGAAATAAGTCTTAGTGGTTTCGAAATATTTACGTTTTTCCATGTTACCTCGTTATATTGTTTATACATGTAAATAAATAAAATAAATTGTATACATTCTATAGATAAGAGCGTAAGAGCGAGTGTGGCTCAGTGGAAGAACGTGCGACTTTCGATGCGACGCACCCGAGTTCGAATCCCGCTGGACTCGCACCACTGATTTTCTTAAGTTATGTGCGGATCTAACACTCGCTTTAAAAACGGTGAAGGAAAACATCGCGAGGAATTTATCACAAAAATTCAAGGACATGTGACATCTACCAACCCGCACTGAGCCAGCGTGGTTAATTATACAGATTAGCCTATACGGATATATATGGAAGGCCCGTGTCCCAGCAGTGGGAACGTGATAGGCTGATGATGATGATGATTGTATAGGTATACCTTACTTCAAATGAGCAGAGAAAGATAAACACGCCAGCATCTGTTTGATGGTTACGTACTCATGCTGTGGGACTGGTCTTCATAGATCCTGCGGTTTCCTGGATACAGAGAATTGTATGTATTTATTCTGTGGTTTAAGGCAATATGTACCTATAATAAGTAATTTCCGAGGGCCACCACACTACCATGAGTTCTAACTTTCATAATACTTACCTTTGATTTTGTCCACATTTTGACAAAGTTACCGTTCTCTGCAGCTAAAATGGCGGCATCTCTGCCATCGCCAATTAAAGTAAAATAAAGTTAAAATATTTTTTAAATCCAAAATATTTTTCACACACATTTTCCGCGTTTATCTTAGAGTATATACTCTAAGGCGTTTATATTTTAATTCAAGACAATTTTATTAACTACGTCATCTTTCAGGTTTATTTATAATCTCAAAGATTTAGTACGTACATACCTCAAATTCATATTGACCCTTGTAAGATTACATGGGTGACATGGTCCTAAACGGACTAAACATTTCAAAAATTTTACTGCTGTAGAAACTTTTATATTTAAGAACATCATGAACAGTTTTTAGTGAGGGATTCTTTTTTAGACTCCTAGCTAATCAATAACAACATTATCTTGTTGACAGACTTCAACCAATACCTTCCCGCCAGATAATGCCTACGCACAAACAAAGGTGAAATCTGAGCTAATCTTTTTTTACGCCTAATAGATCTAAGTATGTTTGGCCACTATCTCGCCTGATGTAAAGCGATGATGTGGCATAAGATGGAGCACATAGATCTAGAGAGAGACGGCAGCTGAGCGGCTGCTCAGACCCGTCTCCCCGATGGTTCACCGAACATCATCCCGAAACACGACTAGGTCGCTTGACGGCATGACTTTGTTCGGTGGGTGGTAAAACCTAGTTATATGACATGCATATGTATAGGTGTACATACTGTATAATAAAACTTCATATACCTAGTCCTTAAAATTGGTTTTGTATCATATATAGGTGAGGCATTCTAGAACGGCAACTACATTCGCATAAGAAACTGGCGTAATCTATAATACGGCTACGTACAACAGCTATATATAACCGCCTCCAACGAACGAGATGTACTCGTCTCACGCTGAAACGACCAAGACCTTGAAGATGTTAAAACAAACATGAGATGATCCATCCATAATCCCATATATTGTATGTTTCTTACTATTTCTAATGGCTTATTATTTATATATTAATATTTAAATTACCTGTTATTTATACTCTTTTACATAATATACATACCTACGTTGGTTTACGTGGTGGATACCAAATCTAAATTATCCAGTAACTTAAATAATAAATATTGACATTTCTTATTATTGATGACCTCCCTGAATTAAACTTTTACAGTGGGTGTAACTACACAACAAAGTCGTTCGTGTATATATCGTATTGAGAAATGTTTAAACTTTTTTCTAATAATTTACATATATTACATCCATCGGAGAGAGAGAGAGGATCTCCCTGTCCTAGTCCTATATCAGTAGTTCTCGTAAAGTAGTTTCAAAATTTCAATTCACCAATTTCAAAATTATTTTATTTTGTGCCAATGTCAAGTTTTATTTTTTTTTATAAGTAAATACAAGTAAATATACCTTCAGGTAGTACGATATACTTCGAAGTACGATTCAGGCCCAACCTTTAAAATGGTAATCGTAACTGTTTAAAATCGTAATCGGTGCAAATCCGATTCGAATTCTATTTAGGGCCGGCGGGCGGTCAAATTATCTGAGCAAGTTTGTTTCTGTTATACCTTGTGTATGTGACAATGCCTTGCCATTAAAAAATTAACAACAAATGAACGTGGAAATCTTGCCATTAAAGGTGAAAATTAAAAGAGATTCGGTCACACAACTCGCGACAATAGCTTCAGAATTCAGAATCTGTCTTCAGAAAGCACAAACATTTTTTTTTATAAATTAGCCATTTCTGTATTCATGATTAACGTTATGCAGTTACAAAACTAGTAAATAAACAATTCACAAGCTTCATTTGTTTAATTTAGCAAATTGATATTTTAACTTTAAATTCAAAATATAATAATATTTAATACATTATGTTACAAGTGAGCTAGTCATTACAGATGACGCGGGATTGCAGTAATGGAACAGAGTGTAATTACCAATGCTCACGCGTTTCATACGACGCTTTTCAACACACAAAAAAAGAACTTTCATAAAAAAACAACAATGTTTAGACAAATATTTCTTTCAAGGATTTCTTTTTGTATTGAGAAAACCGCCAAACAGCCTAATGTAAAAAACCAAATTAACAAAATATTTATTCATGCATCTATATAACACATATCTATTAATGTAAATTTTTGACATTCTGAACCTAAAAACGGTGCAATAACAGACACTTTACGAGCAATTGTGTTGAAAAATAACATATTAACACACTCTACCAGTTAGAGTCGCTTCTCCATCACAGGTTGGATCGTTAGCTCGGAGATCTGAAAATAGAAGAAATACCAGTTAGTGCAATTTGAGTAAGGGTTGATTTTAACGAACGTTTATTAATCTTATCTAAGCGATAAGACCGCCCATTGTACGTCAAAACTACAATGTATTTTGTGTATATTTTTTTTTTATATAATTGTGTATATTATTATGTAATTTGGTGTGCAATAAAGTGTTATTGTATTGTATTGTTTATTTATGTATTTATCTAGCTATGTAGTGTAATGATATATGTACAACGCAATTACACAGAAAATAATACTTGCAACTTTTCTGCTTCAAATCGAAGCGTCCCTTCCTACACTGAGGGAAATCCGCCTTTCTTTTAAACATTGGTTTATTGTTTGAAATAAAAGTAAGTATTTTAGTTTTTAGAAACAAATGAAATAAATATTATTTTTATAAGTCAATTAAGTACAAAGAATGAGGTAAAGCTCGTTAGCTGGTATTTATTTTGAACTACCTATCAAAAATCTGCAATGGTTTAATGAAATTGGTATTTACTACCAATCAAAAGTAAGTAACTAAGTAGTTGGAGTGTTGGAGAGCCAACAAAATTGTATGATTATCTCAATCGTATATCAGGTTAAAACAAAATTGTGTGCCTACAAAGTTAAATGATAGTTCAATGATCGGTTAGAAGGGCATTGTAGCCAGCGAAATTTCTGGGCATTATGAGACCCAACAGCTAATTGTCTCAGGGTGACGAGCGCAGTGCAGCGTTGCGCAGGATTTTGCAAAATAAAGTTCTGGGTGGTGCTGTTATTGTTATGGGCTGGCGTATTGCTTACCATCAGGCAAACGACCAGCTCGTCTCGTCATTCAGTTTCAAAAAAATATTCTAACAACTTCAGAGCGATTGAAAGAACGCTTTGCATCATGTACATTTTACATTATGTACCAATGTACCAGAAGAGAAATGGGGAATTCTGCATTTCTTTGAGTATCCATAGCGTGTATCTATAGCGTCAACGATGAACCTACCAAAACATTTTTTTTTAATTCTTATTTTATTTTGGGGCTTTTACCCTTTCTTGGTATGCCAGCCCCATCATACCCTAATCATATTTGTACCACAATATAATAATTATTATTAAATCATTTATTTCAGACTAGCTGTTGCCCGCGACTTCGTACGCGTAGTGTAGTGGTAATTCATCATGCTTCCGACCATTTTCCGTCCCAAAATACTCCCGTTCCAGCTCCCATCCTGCTCCTTTCTCATTACTGTACCGCTTCTATTCTGTTACCTTCCCACTCTTGTCCTGTTATCGTCCTGGTTGTATTCCGTAACCGCCGCGTTCTGGTCCTGATCCTGTACTTCTCCTATACCGTTACCGCTCCCTACTATCCCGTTACCGTATCGCTCCGCTCCTGCTCCAGTCCCGCTCCTATATCGTTACCATTACGCTCCTATCCTGTAACCATCCCCCGGTTATCCAATTTCCATGCCCTTCTTATCCCGTTATCATCCCGTTCCACTACCAATCCTAATTACCAAAGTTATCTTTAAAAACAAACTCTCATTCCTTTTGTCCGCTCTCGTAATGATCCCCTTATAGAACTTACATACCAAATAGCTTCATAGGTTTTTGGTTTTCGAGGTGTGATGTGTGTGTGTGTGTGTATGTGTGTGTGTGTGTGTGTGTGTGTGTGTGTGAGGGAGTGGATTATTTTTATATTTAGATATATACATTTTAGCAAGTTCTTTTAGGGATGTTTAAAAATTGGTGAAACATGTATTATAGTTTCTTTGACTGAGTATACGTATCAAATGTCATCGTTTAGTTTAATAAACATATTACGGGACCACGGAGGCCGGGTAGAAATAACACGGATGGGATTGCCATCGGGGGGAACTGCCATGGACCCTTTACGATTTGTACGCAAAACCGACGGTGACGATGCGCCGCGGCGGATCATCACCGTCAGTTTTGCGCCGCGGCCGTTCCGGGTCCGGTACGGTGTTGCTGTGCTTTATGTTCGTCTATACCAGCAGTTCCTAATAGTTGTTCCACGGAACCCTAGGGTTCCGTGAACGGGTCACTGGGGTTCCGAGAATTGCCGACGCTGGCTGGCATTATCGATATACTGACCCGCGCAAATGTGCTGAATCAATTTCGATAAAATGTATATGGGACCACCTCTGAAGTATGACCTACCAAACAAAAAAAGAATCATCAAAATCAATTTATAATTGGCGGAGTAATCGCGTAACAAACATAGAAAAAAATATACAGTCGAATTGAAAACCTCCTCCTTTTTAAAGTCGATTAAAAATATGAGTTGGGCTTCCGCCAAAATTAGGTAGATAATTTAGTGTTCCATAGCTAAAAAAAATTGGGAACCGCTAGGTAAAATTCCTCTACTAATTTCCAAGGCGACATAATCGCATCGGCAAAAAAGCCTTTTGCAAACTGATAAAAAAAAAAGCTCCGGTGCAGGTCCAGCGCCATGTCCATAAAACCCGTCACCGCGAGTCAGAAAAACGCCCCTTGATAAGACGTGCTATCTATGGGTGGCTCGATTTAAACAGCTAATTTGCCTTGCAACGGTACTCAACGTTATACCACTCCACCAGCCACCGCCACCGACACCGCCAATGGTCGCCGCGATCTCGCAGCGTAAACTCGCCCCTGATGAAGAGCATCGGACATGCTCGAAACCTAGGTCGACTAATTCGACAAACTACGTGAGTCCTAGCCGTGTTATTAAATATTTATAATGAATCAAACTTGAGAAATACCTAGCCTGGGAGCGAGCAAAGGAAAAACCAGTATACGTTAGCACAGATGTATTTCGAATGAACGACACCACGATCTACCCTCTAGTACAATTATTATATGTAAAGGCAGTGCCTACCCTCATACACTACATTCCTCCACACTAAATAAGGAACATACTAGATTATGGATTAGTATTTACAATGATATAAACTTAACTCTAGGTTAGAACAGTAAGTTGGTTGGGGTGGTAGCAACTGGTAACTAGGTTCTTATTTACAATATATGCACTTATATGGTAGCCACTTATTGTAACTAAGTATATAACAACCAATAACAATTTACACATGTATCACAACTTATAATTAGGTTTATGCAATCTACAAAGCCTCTGTGGCCTACCCTTGGGGGTATTCATGATAGGCGGGGCCACTGGAGAAGGTTCACGGGGTTCAGGCGAATCCAAATGCTCAGCGACTGGACTAGTCGCCGCCGCCAGCTTCGACCGGTCCCCTTCCGCTCCGGTCCCGGTTAGGGTCTCTGGAATTGGACTCGATACTAAATTCGATCCACCTGCTAAAGTACGGTCAAGGTTCGGGCAGACCAGCGAACTCCTGCTCCTACGTTTAAGCTGGTCGACATGACGATGTACCTGATTTCCCTCCTGACCTATAACCTTAAAATTAGATGGACCTAATCTACTTTCGACCCTGCCTGGTAACCACTTTTCCCCTTTTAAATATTGGCGGTACCACACTTCATCCCCGGGGTCAATAACCCTCTCCGCGCCGGCCGCGTCTTCGACTTGCCGCTGCTGTGAGCGGCTTACCCGCGCCTCCCGGTCAGGTTTCAAGACGTCTAAGCGCGTACGAAGTCTCCTACCTAGCATCAGAACCGCTGGGCTCTCACCCGTCGATGTATGTTCTGTGTTTCTATAATACATAAGGAACGTATTAAGTGCCTTGTTGACGTCCTCCTTCTCGTGAACGGCTTTTTTAGTCAAAGTCAAAGTCAAAGTCAAATATCATTTATTAAATAGGCACAAAAGTGCACTTTTAAAGGTCATAAACACATGATACAAATAAAAAATGTTAAAAATTGTAACTTATGTTAACATGACTTTGAAAAAAAGGTAAGTATGTTTACCCATTTCTTTCCTATACTCAAATTGAAGTCTGAGTGCTGAAAAGAAATGCGAAAACTGACTCTACCAGTGCTTCGGAAATACGCCCGCTAGAGAAGATAGCACCAAGAAACTCTGCGGGGATGTCTTTTTTCAGCACAATTACGTATAAATTAGAATTAACAGAATGTAAAACAAGAAATGCGAGTGAGATGTCCCATTGTCATAGTATCAGTAACAGAAAAGTGTAAATAAAATATAAGTAGGTATGACAGTAGCAGTAGGAGTGACTAGAACAGACCAGTCCCCGCAAGCAGCACCCGTTCACGAGTATGACTTGTGGACCAGCCATCATACTTTCCTTCAACCGCAATCCACTAGACTGTAATCGCTCGAATACCATCTCGAGTGCGGTTAAATGGTCCCGTTTTGTTTTGCCCCCAATTGTGACGTCATCAATAAATATGCCAATGTTAGGTATATTTTTCAGCAAATTTGTCATAATACGTTGGAAAATTCCCGGACTAGACGATAACCCGAACACCAATCGATTATAGCGAAATAACCCTCGATGGGTATTTATCACCGTGTACTTTTTCGAATCATCCAATTCAATCTGATTATACGATTGCGATAAATCTATTTTACTGTAATATTGCGAACCATTTAACGCAACAAGTACCTCCTCAATTTTTGGTAACGGATAACGGTCGACCAGCAAAACGGGATTTAGAGTTGCCTTATAGTCTACACAAACCCTGAGCGTGCCGTCCGGCTTGTTGACGGGGACGAGCGGTGAGGCCCAGTCGGAGCTGTCGACCGGCTCGATGACGCCGGCGGCCAGCATCGCGTCCAGCTCCGCGTCCACGCGCTCCCGGGTCGCGAACGGCATCGGCCGCGCGCGGTGGTACACGGGTACTGCGCCCTCCCGCACCCGAAGCGTCGCCTTGCCCCCCGTGAACCTTCCCAGACTGCCGTTGAACAGCTGCTTATATCTGTGTAATAAAACATGTATATCATTTCTCAGTTCCCTGTTCATATCATTATCTAATCTACTTATGTTGTTACAACTCAATATAGGAACTTGGATACCTAACTCGCTGAGCCACTGGCGACCCAACAACGACGTCGTGCCTCCTTTTATCACAAACAATTCTAGCTCTTTTATAGAGTCTCGATATTTCACCATAGGCTTTATGATACCTAACGGTCGAATACTGGACCCATCATAAAACTTAATACGAAGGTCGTTAGAGATAATCGGATTCTCTTTAAAATGTTTTATGTACGTAGCCTCACTAATGCACGATATAGCCGTTCCCGTATCGATTTCCATTTTTATCACTTTGTTGTTAATACATATCGGTAGACTCACCGGTTTGTAATCTCCCAGGTTCAACTGATGTAAATCCACACAATCATCCCAAGACAGGTTTAGTTCTTCGGGCTCCTCAGGGTCGGTACTCCCGAAATGAACTCCAGCGCCTTTCCGCGCTCCCCCGGCCTGTTTCGAACCGGCTCTGCCCGAACCGGAGCCCGTGCCGGCCGTTCCCGCCGAACACACTCGCCGCAGGTGACCAGGGCGCTTGCACAGGCTGCAGACGTAGTCACGGTACCTACAGTTCCCGTAGTCATGACTCGTCGCTCCGCAGCCCTTGCAGTTGGACAGCCCTGATTGCCCTTGTCTAGTCTCCGGCGCCGTCTCCGCAGCCCCGTGCTGCCGGCCGCCGTTCCCGCGCGAATTGCGCGCGCGCCCTCCGCGACCGCTCGTACGCAGCGCATGCACCGCACTGGCCTCCGCCGCCTCCGGCACCGCCCGTGCCTCCACAGCTGCCGCATCGCGCTCCGCAGCCTCCAGCGAGCTCGCGATTTTCACCGCCTCCGCAAACGTCAGCGTGTCCGCCTCCGCGAACAGCCGTTGACGGATGACCTCACTCGCTATGCCGCACACGAATTGATCCCGCAAATTGTTATTCAACGCGTCACCGAATTTGCAATATCGTGCTAACTTTTTCAGCTCCGCCACATACTCGCTCACCGACTCTTCCACACGTTGCCTCCGCTGTCGGAACCGATACCGTTCCGCGAGCACCGAAGGCGCCGGCTGTAGATGTTGACTCAGCATGTCCGTCGCCTCGGAATACGTTAAATCCGCCGGCCTCTTGGGACTGGCCAAGTTCACCAACAGCTCGTACGCCTCGTCCCCCATGAGGGAAATAAGAGTTGGTAGCTGTAATTGCGCCGCTACACTGTTGACCTTGAAGTACATGTCAAGGCGATCCACGTACGACGACCACGTACCATTTTTGACGTCGAACTCGCCGATTTTACCGATCGACATGGTAAATCACGCACGCACGGTGTTTTTAAATGTTTTTAAATAAAAATTACTCGTCGCCACTGAGAAATACCTAGCCTGGGAGCGAGCAAAGGAAAAACCAGTATACGTTAGCACAGATGTATTTCGAATGAACGACACCACGATCTACCCTATAGTACAATTATTATATGTAAAGGCAGTGCCTACCCTCATACACTACAAAACTCACGAAAACTTTCATACTAAAATTGCTAATCGGTAGGTACTCAACGTTGTTAAATTGCGTAATAACTCCAGTTTTCGTAAACCGATATTTTTAAACAAAATGTAGCCTAGGACTCCACAAAACATTTTTTAGAATACCATCATGTCAAGTTGTCAACCCATCCCTTAGTTCTACAAACTCTCAAGGTAAGTAATAAACCAGTATAAGCTGAGCCATGTGCACAAAGGGTCCGCTATGTTCCGTGGTTCAACTTATAGTGGACACATATATTTTCCTAAATTCCATCATAACTTCAATATTACTGGACCGATTTTGATGAAACAAAGCCTATGTGTAGCGCCGGACTCCATAGAACATATTTCAAAAAACTGCATTCAAATTCGTGCCCTAGTTTCTGAGTTTATCCCGGACAGACAGACAGACAGACAGACAGACAGACAAAAATTTTAAAAATTGTATTTTTGGGTTCTGTTACTACCATATACTCCTAAAAAAATTGATTTTCAAAAATATCTTCAATGTACAGTAACCGCTTCGTTACAGTTTTATTATAAGTATAGATAAAAATCCATATCCTAAAAAGCCTCCTAGTACTAGCAACCCTAGGACACACTTTTTGCCAAGTCGCGTAACTACGCGACGGAAACGGATACGGATGGTTAACTAACCATTGGAATAATCTACCAGAGTCAGTGATCAGTGCGCCATCAGTGAACAGTTTTAAAAACAGACTTGACAAACATTTAAAAATAAATCACAAGTGCAACGATATGCACGCATCAGCTCAACAAGCTGCTAGTGCATCATAAAATAATAATAATAATAAACATGTCACATAATTAAATTAATCTACAATATATTACATTAAATAAATTAAATCAAAATTAAAAACAGTCAAATCAAATAAAATTACAAAAATAAAATAAAATTACAAATATAGTAAAATTACAAAATAAAAATAATATTACAAAAATAAACCAACTCAAATTAAATTAATCTGTATTATATAATGTAATAGACATTTTGCAGAATCAGTATTACATTATAATAAAGATTATGCAGAAGTATCTCATATAGTGACATCGCAGCTTCAGTTGTTACCAAAACTAATTGAAGAAACGCTATACGCAGTTGAAAATAACACAGTTTACCAAGGTTTACTACTACCTATACCTATTATCGTATCAATAAAAAAAAATACTACCGTAACATTGAAGAATATCACACCAGAATGAACAAACATATTGTGTCATTTAAATTTGGTAGTAACAAATAAAATCAATAGGATATGCCCACCTATTATAAGTAGGCATATCGCACATTGCTGGTCACCTTGTAAATTGGTAAATGAGCATGACAGTGAAGAACATCAGAATGAACAAACATTGCGTCATTTAAATTTGGTAGTATGGTAGTAACACATAAAATCAATTGGTAAAATATCGCATCGTCATCGTCACTTTGTACCTAGGTTCCTAGGTAAATGCCGCAACTCAATGATGTACTAACTTTATCAAGGTCAAGGCAATTCTTAGGATTCCCTATCTGAAACGTACTAAAATGTTGTTGTCCTTACCCTATGGTTGTCTGGTTATAGGAAATTATGTATCACCAACTGTAATTCTGTTTATTTTTTTTAATTGCCATAAGTGTTATGTGTTAAATCTATCAAAGAGAAAAGCGGAACCCAAAAGTGTGAGCACGAAGCGTTCAGATGAGTAGGCGTTTAGTTTTAATACCTATATTTTTATTTTTCAGATCTGCATGCTGGCAAGTGTCAAGTCCCTTTATGTAACGCTCGTAGCGTAACTCCCCCTAGGGGAGTTAGGGGAATCCCGTAGCAGTTCGTAAAAGTTTGATAGGTTAACCTTTTGAACGTCTTGCTATCGAAGCAAAACGTGCCGTCCACGCCAAGCTACGCAATGTTCATATACGTTACGTATACGTCGTTCTCTCATACGTTTTCGGCACAAGCCGCCCTTAGCGTAGAATGCACTTTTTCGTATGTCGAGTAAGGTGACTTTTCGGTCAAAACTGAAAAAGTTTGTGGCCGCAGCGAACATTGCTTAACGTTCGCTGCGGCCACCAAACTTAACGTTCTGTCCCTGTTATTGTATTAGAACAACAATTTCGGGGGTTGGAGGTCTTCGAGCAATCTATACCTAACTCTATACGCGTTGGCCTCACCCGCACGAGAAACAAACATCAAAAACTCCTGTCAAAACTACGCGAGCACGACACATTTCTAATAAGTATGGGAAATTCCACTTACTCATCTGGGCCCCAATTCACTATGACAACTTGGCGATTCCTTGCTTCGAAATCACGTCGATTCCTTCATTAATAAACGACATCTGCGAAATTTGTATTCTCTATGACGCGTCATATGTATAAATATATGAATGCGTCATAGAGATGTCGTTTATTAATGAAGGAATCGACGTGATTTCGAAGCAAGGAATCGCCAAGTTGTCATAGTGAATAGGGGTCCTGATGTTTGATAAGAAAGTTAAGCAACTATATGGCGGAAGCTCCGACAGTCATGAACTTCGTCACAAGTTCTTGTTGCCCTCGAGTACAAAGTTGTGGCCTGTGGCTGTGACTTACATTAACATTTGTCGGAGTGGACAACACGTAGAGCACGGCATCGGCGATGTCCTTCGGCTGCAATGCCGGCAGCTTCTGTACGTGCGAAGCCATGCTTGTGTTCGTGAGACCCGGGGATATGCTCTATAAATAGTATAGCATACGATTAAACAGTATTGGCATTATGAGACTCGAAACCTAATTGTCACAGGGTGAGCGAGCGCGGTCCAGCGCCGCGCAGGATTTTGGAAAACAAAGTTCTGGGTGGTGCTGTTATTGTTATGGGCGTATTGCTTACCATCAGGCAAACGACCAGCTCGTCTCGACATTCAGTTACATAAAAAAAGTAGAACTATTTTGTTACTGATACAGAAAGAAGAAAAATTAAATCGCTCGGGCAGGATTTTTGTATCTCACTTTGTATCTTCTTAGATTTAAGCTCGAAGCTAATGCTTTATAAAATATCACATTTTATCACTAGTTACAGCCTCGATTTCACCCGCACGCATTGACATTTTACAGGGATACATAAGTATAATGTCCTATTATTCCAGGATCTAAAGTATCTTTATACAAATATGTTCAATTTTTAGTTTTTTGAGTGATTGAGTGTCAAACATCTAAAATATAGGAACAGAATAAATATTTTTTATTCCCGGGTGGTGCTGCAACTTCTGCAGATGGCCAAAGGTTTGTCTTGGAAAGTAGTGTTGCTAATTTCTTATAGATAGCGCGATTGTTACCCATTGATGATTAACCCTTAGTGAGTTCGAATTCATTTACGATAACGTAATGCTATCAGGAATAATCGGTTCTAGAATTACTAATGTAATGGAAAAACTGATGGAAAGTGATGACGCGATTGACAATGGATGTTTGACTGGACTTGAAGACACCTAGATTATAAGAGTCGGCGAAACACTTGGCTACACTTGTCAACGCAAACATAAGCCGAATCCAGATAAAGCTGCCCGTCCGGCCCGTCAAACAATCGGTCACCTATTTTTTGTCGGTAAAAAAGCAACATACGGAGTTTCATATTGCAACACACACAAGAACCGATAACCGATGGGGTAAACGGGTTCTAGAGTGGAGACCACGTTTAGGCAAAGACAGTGTAGGACACCCTCCGGCTAGATAGAGCGACGACCTGCGCAAAGTAGCTGGCAGCAATTATATGAGGAGAACCAAAGATCGGGCTCAGTGGCGTGCATTGGGAGAGGCCTGTGTCCAGCAGTGGATTAATATGGGCTGTTGATCATGATGATGATATATTCTCACCGTAGTCCTAATCTGACTCCCGAAGTCTGCCAGCTCATACCGCAGTGACTCTGTGAAAGCCGTGATAGCGTGCTTGGTGCTCGCATACACGTTCATAGCTGACGAGAACGGTATGTAGTGCCCGGCTAGACTGAAATAGTAGGTTTATTTGTGAGTCAAATACATTTACACCAATAAATTGATTATTCTGACATGTAGTACATTTTAACCAATAAATTGTTTATTCTGATTATACCTGTTAATATTGATGATGTGCCCATCGAAGTTGTTCTTCTTCATGGAAGCGACGGCATGTCGCGTGCACACGATCGTGCCCTTTATGTTAGTGTCTAGACTGGCTAGGATCTTGTCCTCCGTTAGCGTGTCAGAGCCAGCTTCTGAAAACATATGAATGAAATGAAATAAAATTCGTAAGACCCTTAACCTTAACCAATCTCTATTTTTAAACGTTGAATTCATCCATTGGTAAAAAGCCATAAGAAAAACCTTTAATGGTTTCAAATTAAGTTGACAACTTGATACTACTTACATACGTACCAAGTTAGGTTTTCCTGATTTTTATCCACAACTATCTAGTATTAAAGGAAAATAAATGCTGCTGGAAAACCCCTCATAAGAAAATGCATAATTAGGTAGAGGATAATCTAGACAAACTTGACAAAGCGAGCGAGTGTGGCTCAGTGCACAGGGAGCACGTGCGACTTTCGATCCGAAGCACCTGAGTTCGAATCCCACTGGCCCCGCTCCACTGACTTTCTTAAGTTATGTGCGGATTTAACACTCGCTCTCGCAAAACGGTGAAGGAAAACATTCTGAGGAAACCGGCATGTCCAAGAATTAATCACAAAAATTCAAGGACATGCGAGAAATCCACCAAACCGCACTGGGCCAGCGTGGCGGATTATATCCCATACTCTCTCTGTGAGAGAAGGCCCGTGTCCCAGCAGTGGGCACGTGATGGGCTGATGATGATAGACAAACTTAGCGATCCTACAAAAGCAGTAACAGGGAACATAACATAGGTATATTGCAGTCTGCATCCCTGTTCTCTATTCCAACACAATCGACGTTTACCTGTTATCTGTCCCTGGTACAGCACCCCCGCGTTATTCACCAAGATGTGTGTTCCACCGAGCTGCTCCTCAATCCATTGGAACTGCTTCGCGATCTCCGCAGGTTTCGAGATGTCGCACTGTCGCAGGATGACGCCTCCGACACCGTTCATCTTTGAATGGTGCATCTTCTATTTGGACAAGATTTCATTATAATAAGTTCCGTGGTCGTGGAATAAAGTGAATACCTAGTATAGCCTGAGCACTCATACTGCTTGTATTAGTTAATTTAATAGGTAGGTTTTTTTTGAACAGAAAACGTCTTGGCCTGTAGGTTAGTTTTATGATCGGAAGAGTTCGACCTGAAATACATCATTCTGATACGATTACAAGTATTTTTATTGGTTATAAAGGGTAACACTAACATGTTGTTGCCTCCTTTTGAACTGTGCAGGCCAAGTGCTGGCTGTGTGTGTGAAGGCCAATGTTGTATTGCGGCCGGTTACTTCAGCCACTGGCGCTACTACCGCGTCATTTTACTGACCAACGGTGTTGAATTTTCTAACATTGGCGACACTTTTGTGACTTACTTTGACGAGCTGGTCGTTCCTTTCGAGGCCTACGACACGCACGCCGGCGGCGGCGAGCGCGGCCGCAATCGCGGCGCCCATCCCGCCGCCTGCGCCCGTCACCACCGCCGTCTTGCCGATCCAGCGGTCCATGCCTCTCTTTTCTTGTTTGCCGCAGCGACAAGAGCTATCAAAGAAAAACCTCGCTCAGCGACGCTCTCTTGGCGGTCAGAACACTGGCTTGGGATGCTTGATACAATGGTACAATGGTATGCGGAGTGATTGGGCCGTCCGTCGCTCTCGTCGCACCCGCACACTTGCTTCGTACGTTATTAGTTTCTAGCTCAACTAATAGCTACTCGCTTCGTCGCCGGCGCCGGTGGAACAAGTGCCAACATTCGTTAAATGCATTGAGGAATGAGCCTATAAACCTCAATGTTTAAATGGCGTAAAACATCGGAAGGATGGCGGAAGACACAGCAGCAAAATATCAACGAAGTTGTTTATATTTCTTTTAGACTTTAATCTCGGTACACTGCCATTGCAGGGCTCATAGAAAGTGCTGCTTGCTTGAAGAACACAACATAAAATATCTTAATTAGGTATTGATACTTTATCATATTATTATGATTATGAAAAGACTTTAGATATATTATGGCAGTATACATAGTAGTGTTCGAATCATGTGAAAAGGATTATTTATTTATATTCAAAGTATCGTGTATCGTTATTTATTTATTTTAATCACAATATATTACATCGTTTCAGCTAAAAAATTCCAATACGATGCTATAGGTACCTTAATATTCAATTTTAATATAAGTAATTATTTTCCAAAAAAACTTGAGCCACTTCTGAGAATTCGACAGGCTACAGTTAAAAATATCAATCCTCCGACAAGAGGTTAATAAGTCGTATGGCGCGTGACAAGGGGGCAAACTTGTTATAGTTGAACCAATCCAAAACAAAAGGTAGGTAATGTTCTAAACCGGTTATTGATAAACGTGTATGTACGTTAATCTTAGAAGGTCGGTATGGTATAGACCCAAACCCCACTTATAATAATATCATGAAGGATGATATAGGAGTCACACATCTATGCTCAATTTCAGTGCCTATAAATATTAGGTATATTGTATTTCTTGCAAATTACGCAAAAATATAATGCACATCAAAATCAATAACAAATACAAGAAGGTATGTACTTACCAATTTTTTTATGGCGCGGCAATACACTACCTACGTAAACCTTCAAATGACAAACTAGAGATAAGACAACAAAAACACTACAAAAAAATATTTAGTGACGATGATGATAAAACAGGTAAATGTAATACGAAAGGGATCGTGTGGTGTGTGTATAGGAGTCCCACATCTACCTATGCTCAATTTCAGGGCCTATAAATATTAGGTATACCTTGAATTGCTTGTAAAAATATAATACACATCAAAATCAATAACAAATACAAGAAGGTATGTACTTACCAATTCTTATGGCGCGTCAATACACTACCTACGTAGACGTTCAAATGACTAGACTAGAGATAAGACACCAAAAACACTACAAGAAATATTTAATTACGATGATGATGAAACAGGTAAATGTAATACGAAAGGAATCGTGTGGTAAAAAACTAATGCAACGGGCTAAGGTATTTCCTAAGAAAAACTGTAAGGAAAACTGATTTTAATAAAAGGAAAATGATGAGCAAACTATGCATACAGGCGAGTTTTCTCGAGGGCTCATAAAAATGGTATATTTAAATGCAGAACTTATTTTTTTTTAAATGTAACCGCCAAGACCATTATCCAATATTTATAACGTTTAAATTGCTTCAGGCCTCGAAAAAGACTCACCTGTACATCTATATTACAATAGAAAGGTCGAAGAAACTTAGTGTAGGTACCTGGTCTTGGGTCTTGAGTAGAGCGAACATCGGGATGGGTAAAGCCACTTGACTTATTACGCAGGTCGTCAGCAAAGGAGTACAAAGAGATTTCGGCCCGAATGCCAAACCTTGGGACAGGTCTGTATGCTCAGTAATGAACAAGCGTACAAATATTTTAGCATTTATTTGACTGTTGAAAATGACCTTCAAATATGCATAACAATCGATAATAGCTTGTAGATATTGTTATTTATACTCAATAGTATTACAGATATTGCAAATATATTATATTTTCGGCGAAGGTCACCTTTGGTAGAGGTAAAAAGGCGAACGACAAAAAACTGACGAATGACGTCAATACATTCCGAAAATATGTTTGGATATAATAAAACTATAAAACCATAATTTACAGCGTAATTTATTAATTTTACGTAATAGAAAACGTATCGACAAAATGACAATAATAATATAATGTAATATTTATATAAACTACATAATATACTTATCCAACCATTTCATGTACTCGAACCGATATTTTTTACATTCATAGGAACATTTGCACCTTAAGCTATGTCTATAAAATATATTATTATGAGTTACATATTAATCGCGCCAAACTTTATGGCGCGATGCCGGCGCACCACGTGACCTGCGCATTAGCAACAATGGATACAAACTTGTATACTGCGCAGGTCACGTGGCGCGCCGTCAGCGGTCTTAAAGTGTGGCGCGAGTTATAAAAATGTCATAAAAAGTTTGCGATGGAAGGAAAGCTTTAATAAAAAATCGTAACTTTCAAAAAGAAATCGTAGCTCTTGTACACAACATAACACACTTGTACGAAACTAAATTAGTTCGATGCCAGCTGTTATTAACCTTTTAACCGCCAAGGTCGGCTATACACGACATTCGAAAAAGCGCTCTCTACGCCGAGATCGGCTTGAGCACACTAAAACGTATGAAAATTTCAAAGCTTAGCGTGGGGGCATAGGTTTGTGGGGCACGGTTTTCCTATAGCGTGGCGCTCAAAAGGTTAATAACAGAAGCACAATATGGTACAATTCTCTTAAGTTTATAGGGCTGCCTAATTTTATTGATAGCCTAAGGGCGCTTTACAGGATACAACAGTAACCATTTTTATTTCTCTTTCATATATAAGTAAATTATATCTAAATAAAATACGGGTGTATTTTAATAATTTTGTTATAAGCCTTTTGGACTAACTTAGTATCACTATAATTTTATTAGACCTATGTATAATTAAAAACCTGAGAATAATTAATACATAAAACGCGACGCTATCTTATACAGATATGGACTAAAAGTAGGCAGTAACTAATAAATTCCAATCTTTAAAAATATCTAAAATTGAAGGTACGTAAATACATGATAAAATTGTTGTGTCCGTCGTAGCGACTTTTACGGTTTCTACTTTTCAGCCACCTTGAATAGAACACAGGGACATTTTCTCAGGATCGCATGCACATTACTGGCGATGTAATTAATATACGATATAATTTATATTCCATTTTTTTTAAAATAACCGTTATCCACTAAATCTTATTTCTTCACTCCAAATTTCGAGAACCAATTTTAGAGATCAATTTTCTAATACTTAAACGTGCTTTGATAATTTCAAAAACTACCTATGTACGTTTTTTCAATACTTATATCTTTAATCTAAATCATTGAAATTAAACACTGATATTTTATTTTAAGTTTGGGTCACACTGCAAAAGAACGTGTCACACACAACATATGTAGTGTCTTTTCCGGGAACTTGAGGTTTTAATTCTTTATACAGTAACGACACTTGGTACCCAAAAAATACGAAGGGCCTTCCAAGTACTTACGTAAAAGATGCACAATCCCAGTACTTATGTAAATGAAGCTGCAAAAAATCTATATTGCATTGTTGATTCCAGCCTTTAAATATAGCAACTATTCTCTAACTAATTACTGATAAACTTTCTTTAAACACGTTTGTAATCTCTATAAGAAATGTATTTTATTAACTGCCAGCTTCTGAGGGCCTGATCAATGCTAATCGATGATTAAAAAGTACGCCTGTATCGGCCATTGTACAGTCAGCAACAGCATTAGTAATATGTACACATTTTAATACCATGTCGCAATAATGATTTTAATAACACACTATTGGAATAAAGCAAATGTCAATCTTTTCATTACGGCATGGTACTAAAATTCGTACTATTTGAAGCTGATTTTACCACGGCAACAGGTAAGTTAAGTATACTCCGTCGAATGTTTTATGCACTTTTAATCTATAAAATAGATTGTTGTTAACGTAAACAAGCGCTCGACTCGATTCGGTAACCGATTAATATTGAAGTAGCTTTCAGAAATTGGCAATAAGAGTCGCAGGCGAGTTTTGGCTAAGCCGTGTACACTGTACAAGATGTATCGCTGGCTATATCTCACAACACTGTAATGTTTCCTAAAAATATATGGTTTCAATTTATGGTTGACATCCCTCCAGCTCGCACCAAGCGCTTTGCGTCGACCTTCATAATGCGAACGGCCAAGGAGTGGAACTCTCTGCAGGCATCTGTGTTTCCGGATAGCTATAATCTGGGTGTCTTTAAGACAAGAGTGAACAGGTTTCTTCTAGGCGAGCGTGCTACATCTTCGACCGCATTGTCACTTAACAACATGTGAGATAGCGGACAAACGCAAGCCTATAAATAATTAAAAAAAATACCTTCGGTTCGTTTTCTAAGGTGCGACTGACCTTTTGCAGGTTTGCTGAAGCTCAACTGATGTCTTTCAAATTCAATTCATGTGCAAGTGTACTACTATAACATTCGAACACCGGCAACGTTCTATCACAATGTTGGACTGCGCATAGTTACTGTAAAGCTTAGGGCACACTTGAAAGTTATTTTATTTACCCACGACGGAACGAAGAAGGTATGTGCGTTTGGTGTAAGAGGTAGTTTGTATATTTGTGCACATTTCTATTCCCATCTATCTTCGAAATGGTTGAACCGATTTTAATGAGTTCAAATGAATAATTCCTGGGTACATAACTCGTGACATTAATCTTAAATCTGTAATATTTGACCTAATTATATTACAAAATAAATACCCCAATGACATTAGAATTAAAAGCAAACTTTTTTTATGTAACTGAATGACGAAACGAGCTGGTCGTTTGCCTGATGGTAAGCAATACGCCAGCCCACGTATTTGACTACATAAATAAAATGTATACCTATTTATTACTTTTGTACTTCCTTTAAATCCATTTGACATGGCTCTTTATAGGTTTATTGTGTTTATATAGGTTATATTGTGCCGATTTACCAGGTACTGCAGAATGTTTATATTATGACATGGGGATTTACAAAATTTCAATTTTATCATTTATTGTTATGTACACAGACTTAGCCACACTCCCATCCTGCCGATGGCACGTGAATGCCACAACAAAGCACCAGGCGATATTGTACAAAGCTAACGTTAAAATTAATTCTAAGTACAAGTCTTATCAGTAAAATTAATTATTAACTTATGTAATTGGCCCTAAGTTAAGATTCAAAAGTTTTTGAATTAACTCGATAAATTACACTATCTTAGAATTAAGCAGTTTGTTAACTTCGTACGAAATACTACTATCATTCACACAGAATAGAGGTTTAACATTTTGTTATGAAAATGTACGTAGTTTCGACACATTATTAATAATAACTTACGGGACTATAGATTCAAGTTTTTTTTTCAAGGCAATTGCGGAACGCTCGCGAACGTCTCGCGCGTCTCGTACTTACCCATCGCAAGCGTTCCGCACTCGCCTTAAAACGTGAGAGTCACCAGTAAATTGTTATTAATAAAGTCTTAATAACAATGAAGGACGATGATATTATTATGCATTTTGAAACCTATCGTCAAATCGCCTAAACAAGATTGCATCACAAGTGCGACGTGCGGCGTGCACACTTCGTACGAAATAGACAAACTACATTTAATTGTTTGCATTGATGAAACTTATCACTTACTCACTCACTGGAATAAACTTTGAACTTTTAATTTCGGCAAGTACTGCGGCTGTTTTAATATCTTCACCTAAAACCAAAGACATGGTTGTTTAAGAATAAGTAAATTTAAAAATTATTGTTATACATTTAAAAAGCTTTCTTAGTTATAGGTAATGTTTAGCATTCTATGTATAGTGTTTAAGATAGTCAGCGTATTGGCTTGTGCTGTAAGCTACGGTCGTTAATAAAAAAAAAATTAAAATATTACTGTTGTATCAAAACACAACATAGTAAACGTTTCGCTTACCTCGTGATAATCTGACTCCTTTATCTCTAGCGGGTCTTTCAGCACCTGCAAATAAAAAAATACCATGAGAGGAAATTAAAAAAACACTTCACGATTAGCTCTTCAAATGTGAGTCTATCAGTCCGGTAACGTTTCAAGCCAAGTGAAGGCGACTAAGAAAAACGTGGACACTGCCATCCTATCATAGAGGATGAGTGTGGAGACGAGTGCAACGCATGCACGTACCTGTCAGCCCTTCCCCACTTAGTATTAGAAGGGTTTGAATTTTTTTTAATGCGGCTTTTTTTTCAGAATGGCGTCGCTTAATGAAAACTATGAATACTTTTGAAACTTTTTGAACAGGGGTCCCTATGGTAACAATACCAAATGGAAAAAATGGCGTATCTGAGTCATACCAAAAGTTACAAGCCCCCAACTTATTTTGTGTGTGAGAAGATAGATAGATAAACTCTTTATTATTCACCTACATAGAAATTAAGTACAAGCACAGAATACTAAGGGACAGGAGCATCACTCCGCAAAGAAATTTAAACAAATAGCGACTCTTGCTACGCCGCAATAAAGTTCAATTCAGCTCGCTTAGCACTGCATACCTACCAGTTATAATAACCTACAGAGCGCCTCTCTTTCTATCGCATAGCTCTTATCTCTTCTGACGCGGCACGTGTAACGTTAGGGTTTATTCTTGTGTTGTGATGAATTATCAATCTGAATACGTATATAGGTCAAGTTATGTATCTATCTACTGTCTATTAGTATTATTCTCATTCTGTGAACAATAACTGTTCAAACAGTATACCTACCTAATATTAGCACAGAAGACTTAATAATACAAGTAGTATTAGGTATTAGCAACTATTCTACAAGTGTGCATATTTTAATTTTTAAACTAAGTAGATAACTAGGCAAACACTATACTACTACTTATATGTGTACTGTCTAAGAACCGATCTGTTAACACGCGACAAGAAACGGCCACGGCTACCTAGTCCGAGGGCCGTCACGAAAATCACGTTATTTCATAATTAGTGCAAGCTAAATCGAATCTAACGCGCTTTAGTATAAGTAGCGTGCGTCGTGGGCGGCGCGCGGCAACCCACTGCACTCTCTCTGCACGGCCCGGCCGGCAGGGCCCGGCTATGTACTTGTAGCTTCGTACCTACAGTGCGGAGTGCGCTAGGCCTGGTACAAGTTAAATGTTTACAATGGTGTAACAATGAGCAAAGATGTGTAAATGAGTGCATAACATAACAACTTCTCGGCGTTAAGTTCTCTAGGCGTTTTGTAGTCACTGGGCAAGATACCACCGGCGTCAGCGGCGAAGCGGCACACAGTGGAAAAAAACCTTGATTTTTCTTCCGAAACGATGTACATACCTGCGGCGTGACGTGCGCCTTGCGCGGGCGGCCGCGGCGCGGCGGCGGCGCGGCGGCGGGCGCGGCGAGCACGCGCAGCTGGTGCGCGCGCAGCAGGTGGTCGGTGTGCTCGCGGGGGGACGCGAACCGCATGCCGCACGAGCTGAACACGCACGTGTACGACCCTTCTGCAATTACAAAATACCATGAAAGGTTAGCCGCGCTGGTGTGTGCTGTGGTGCTGCCATCTTTCAATTGAGCTAAATAAAAAAAAAGAAACTTCCTCGAGCGAGCCATCGCTCTGACGGCACGGGACTGGGCGGCTCCCGGGTGGACCGGGTAGAATGTATTTAAAATGTACGGGTTTTAAAATTGTTATATGAAGGATGACGTGGTACCGAACCGCCTTTGATTATAATTTCAAAATGGCATCGCACAATGTAAAAAAAATCTAAATAAAAAAAAATGAATCCTAGTATATGGATAAAAGACTTATTATGTCGTTTTTCGCCTAAAATCGATAAAATATAATAGATATGGATAGGGAAAAGAAAGATAATAGATAGGGCGCATTTTTGCCTCAATTTGATGAAATGCGATATTATAATTTCATACAAATCTGCTTAAAATTAATAAACATTATCGCGAAAATGGAATCTGCTGCGCTACTAGGGAGCGTTCAAGTATTACGTAACGAATTTGGGGGGAGGGGGGGTTCAACAATCTCCAAAAATTGCGTTACGTAATACTTGAACGCTCCCCTAGCATAAAGCAAAATGGCGGATCGGAATCATGCCAAAAGTTTCAAATTCCTTTGAAAACACAATTTTCAGGACAAAAATTATGTTTAAAACACCCAAAACTCAGAATGCGATAGAGCATCGGCCACTAAGAGAACGCTCGCCTACCGCTGTACTACATACGTAAGCGCCATCTAGTGACGCCATGGCTGAAACTACAGGCACAGAATACTAAGGGACAGAAGCATCACTCCACAAATAAATTTAAACAAATAGCGACTCTTACTATGACGCAATAAAACTCAATTCACCTCGCGTAGCGCTGCATACCTACCAGTCATATTAACCTACAGAGCGCATCTCTTTTTATCGCATAGCTCTTATCTCTTCTGACGCGGCACGTGTGACGACGCGCGACCCGCCGTCGGTGTCCGACTATGTACTTGTAGCTTCGTACCTACAGTCCGGAGTGCGCTAGGCCTGCTACAGGTAACCACAAACATACGTACTCTCGTCGGCATCCGGTTGCAGGTCGGCGAGCAGCGGCGCGACGCGCTCCTTGTGCCGCACCGGACTCTTCACGTCGCCGTGCGCGTCGCGTCTGCGAACACACACAACTTGTCTTACTTTGGAGCTGAAACACGCACACATATACACAACATCTACACAACTTGCTTTAGTGTAGAGACGAACATTTTAGTTCAGGGTTTGGGTCCCGGGACGTCTCGTGTCTCGAAGTCCCAGGAAATTTAATTATCTCGTGTCTATTTACACTTTTCTGTTACTGATACTATGACTATGGGACATCTCACTCGCATTTCTTGTTTTACATTCTGTTAATTCTAATTTATACGTAATTGTGCTGAAAAAAGACATCCCCGCAGAGTTTCTTGGTGCTATCTTCTCTAGCGGGCGTATTTCCGAAGCACTGGTAGAGTCAGTTTTCGCATTTCTTTTCAGCACTCAGACTTCAATTTGAGTATAGGAAAGAAATGGGTAAACATACTTACCTTTTTTTCAAAGTCATGTTAACATAAGGTACAATTTTTAACATTTTTTTATTTGTATCATGTGTTTATGACCTTTAAAAGTGCACTTTTGTGCCTATTTAATAAATGATATCTGACTTTGACTTTGACGTCTTAATTAATTTCGTTTCATAATTATAGGATATGATTATCAATAAAAAAATAATGAACCCCCTTTTTTGAGTTTTAATTAATGTTTGAAATGTCAGAATTTGATTTTCTCCATATAAATAATAATTAAATGCTGTTGCGGTGAGAACAGCTGGATCGGTTTGGCGAATAATATAGGTTTTTATGTACAGTCTCGGTTACCTGTGCGTGTACATATGGTTCCGCTGCTGGAAGTGTTCCCCGCAGACGGTGCAGTCGTAGGTGACGTCGACGGGGCGGCCGGCGAGGTGCCGCTTGCGGTGCTGGTTGAGGTTGGTGACCTGCGCATACGCCTTGCCGCAGCCCGGCTCCGGGCACACGAACGGCCGCTCGCCCGTGTGCAGCCGCACGTGGTTGTTTAGATTCGTCACCTGGAGATGTTTTTTGATTTGATTATTTTTACGATCTCATTCATACATCCTGGCAACTAACTAGGATTCCCTGTATCTGTGGAACATTTTTGAGAACAGGATTGTATTACTATAAGGTTGAAAATCTATTTTCGTCTGACAGTTTCGAATTTGTTAAGAAAGGGTCTGAACTCAAAATGCCTGTTGGTCTACGGACCAACAGGCATTTTGAGTAAATTAATACAGCCCGGCAAATCGGCTGATAGACTGCAGCCTGTGGCGAGGGACTACAACTAGCTGAAGGCGGCCCAAATCACTCCTAGTCAACTGCAAATTTCGACGACAGTGGTTATGGTTACCCTAGTTGTCGCGGCTCGATCGACTTTGGCTGCAAACTGTAATCACATAACCAGGCGTTTACACCGTCTTGGTTGCCGATTTCGACCGACGAGGAAGGTCGAATTGTTGAGCCATAACAAGGCAATGGTCATTCGGGCCTTGTCGTTGCCTTGCAGCGCCTCAATTGGCGTACTAGACTAGTGAGTGTCAGGGAAGACCCGAGACGAGTCAATAATCATATTATGAATGAAAAAATAAAGTAAGTAGAACTTCCCACGCATCTTAACTTTATTTCAAACAAGGAAGAATACTGCGATTCTTACCTGAGTGAATGCTTTCCCACACTCAGTGCATTTAAAAGGTCTTTCGTTAGTGTGAATACGAAGATGCGCCCTTAAGTTGTTGGACTGGGAAAATGCTGAAACAAATCAAAATTAGACATGAAGCTAGTTTTTCCTTTTACATTTTGTATGATTTCTTTTTGTTGTTAGCTTATTGCATGTAGTCTCTATCACTGGACGACTGTCCATGTATTTCTAGTTGTATTTATGTGCACTAGCTTTATAATTAACTTGACATTGTAGTTTAATTTACTTGTGTGAACTTGTTCTCATATATTTCTGTACTTCTTGGTCTTAGTAAATTTTTGTTTCATCATTGTAATAAATGTTAACCTTCTAAAAAGACAGAATTTACGTAGAAACGATATAGTAATTTGTGACAAGATATTAAAAAACGATGGGATAGTTAATAAAAAAAGACCAGTATTGCTAGCATACCTTTATTGCAGTAGGTGCAGACAAAACGTCTCTCGGCTCTGTGGTTGCGAAGGTGGTTCTGCAGCTGCATGTTTTTCTGGAATGATTTGTGGCAAATGCCGCAGTAGTAGCCCGTCTCTGAGCTGTCCTAAACGACAAGGAAACAAATAACTATGTCATAGATAGAATTTTGTTTACTCTTGGCTAGTTTATTTATTTGGACTCTAAATCTAAATAAATTGTAATTAAAAAATAGTATTACTACTCCTAGTACTACTATTATTCTATGACAAAATGGAAGAAGAAAATAAAACCAAATTATTTTTACTTTGGGTAATGTTGACATTTGATCACAAACATTCACTACATATCTTGTGTTATGGAAATTGATACTATGCAATTGGAACTTAACATTGAGTGTGTATATTTCCATTAATGTTAAAAAAAATTTAAGTTGAACTGTTTTTTAACCAACTTCAGAAGGAGGAGGTTTCATTGATATTCAACATTGGACTTCTAAGATATGTACATCAGAATTAAAGTCTGTTTATTTATGTTAAAAAATAAATTATAGTAACATGCAATTGTATTAGTGAATGAGTATTTTTATACCTGTTCAGATGAAGTTTGGACCGGAGCATCCTCAGTATTGCTATTATCATCAATGGTAACTTCTGGTACCAAAGGCTGACATTTGAAGCATGCATAAACTCCATTGTCACTCGTCTCAAACAGTTGCTGAAATTTTTTTTATAACATATATTGCTAAATCATACAAAGTTACTAGGCATACAATCATACAATGTACACTCAAATTGATTACTAGTTCACTGACTGATAAAAATATATTGAAATATGTTAGACGGCAAATCAAAATGATATTAAAAAATGTACTCATGTGTTTGTGGTTTTATACTTTCATTTTATGGCATAAAGATAGTTTAACTATTTACAATAATGAGACAGCTATACAGCAGATTTGTGAAATAGCAAATTAGGGCACCTATATCTATCATAGAAGGACATTCTTGCAGACAGAGACCACAGACATACTACCTCACATTTCTTAAAAATTTTCAAGTGTTTACTTAGAAGAAATGATCATGGTGGTATACTAGTGAAACCACAATGTCTCTTAATTTTATGTCAAAGTTTTCAAAGCACACAGTAGTGCAGTTATAGTCATAAAATAGCATAAGTAGATGGAAAATATCTACCCAGTGACTGCAGAGTATTCCAAGGTTCACTATTCAAATAAAAAAAGGAATTCACTCGTTTTTTTATACGGCACTGAGCCAGACGTAAAAAAAACAAGCACCGCGACCGCCCGACCGATGAGGAATAAAAAAAATACGCGGGCAGGTTTTGAATGTTTTTTATCAATATTTTTGGCTGCCACAAAGCTGTTTTATGTCTGTAACAAAATGAGCTTGAAGGTATCTATCCATATCAAAGCGATAGTGGACTGAAATATTTCCAGAGGTGTTATTTTCGTAACATTCTCGTAAAGAAAACAAAAAATAATGATTCGTGCAAGATGAAAGGATGCCAATTAAACGCAGTAAAATACTTACAACTGCTGGTTTCATGCATATTCCACAATTATCCATATTGAGCACACAATAAACTTAGTAAATTGAAATATAAAACACATTAAAAACTCCAAAACAATAAATTTTTCCGCAATAGCTCCGTCGACGAGAAAAAATAACAGGGCGGAGCGGGGTCGGGAAGTGCGGGGAGGGCGGGGCTGGCGGTTTTCTCATAGACAATAATGTTGCTAGCAGTAGAGTACATACACATAGATTTATTTGCTGTCATAAAACGGAACGCAGCCATACGAATTAATACAAATCAAGTGCTAGGAACTGGACTTTTTGGCGGGAACTGAAAAGTGATACAGTTCGATTTGTTTTATTTTCCAAACAAGTGTTATTTCGAGTGATCATGTGTAATATCGGTGGAATATTAACCAATATTTGTTCGTTGCACACGAGTTTAGGCCAATGAAACAAAATAGAGAAAACATTACTTTTTATGTTCTTCCAAAACGTCCATGGAAAGCTTCAATAAAGTTTCACCTCTATATTGAAGCACTAGATGAGGGTCCGGCTTGTTGCTGATGAGTGATGACCCTCATTCTCAACAAAAGTATAATAAATGGAATATTAGGTCCTAGAGACTTTAGCATGCCCTAACGAGTTAATTAAAAAAAAAAGTGCTAGGAACTTTGTGACAGTGACATCGACAGATTCGACAGCTTTATTTGTCAATTTTGACATGTCATGGGGTCCCGTGCGTATTTTCTCCGTCGTAAATAAATCGTGAAAAATTACAAAATTAGCCGTGCCATGTGATTTTGCTTACTAATTAACTATAGTGTATAGTTTTTGAACTTTTGAATAGGTTTGCCGTGCTACATGCAAATGTGAGGTGGTTGTTTACAACTTCGTTTCACGTCGTACCGAAGGACTTCTTGTCGTGAAAAATGTCTGAGAAGCCAGTGGTAGCCAGCGGCAATCAGCCGATCGTGAAGATCGGCCACTACACTTTGGGAGTGACCTTGGGTGTGGGTACATTTGGCAAAGTCAAGATCGGGGAGCATCAACTGACAAAACACAAGGTTGCTGTCAAAATTCTCAATAGGCAGAAGATCAAATCTCTCGATGTTGTCGGCAAGATCAGACGTGAGATACAAAATCTCAAACTGTTCAGGCATCCTCACATCATCAAATTGTACCAGGTAACTTTTTTGTTTTGGCCTTGAAAAGTTTCCTATGAACTGAGTCACTACCACAGAATACTAAGGGACAGAAGCATCACTCCGCAAAGAAATTTAAACAAATAACGCGGATAGACGCGGCGCGTGTAACGACGCGCGACCCGCCGTCGGTGTCAGGCTATGTACTTGTAGCTTCGTACCTACAGTGCGGAGTGCGCTAGGCCTGTCACTACCAAAATTAGTTACTACCAGGACTGGCTGTACTTTATTGGTAGAGAATCCACTCTTTATTCAATTATAAATAAAGATTAGGTTTCCACTGTCCCTCCTATCTTAACATAAATATTCCACATTTAATTAATACATATAATGGTAATTTAAAAAGTAAAACAAATTATTTTTTATTATTTTCAGGTAATATCAACTCCTACTGACATATTCATGATTATGGAATATGTGTCCGGAGGTGAGCTATTTGACTATATTGTGAAAAGAGGCAAGCTGCAAGAGCATGAAGCTCGCAGGTTCTTCCAGCAGATCATATCGGGTGTGGACTACTGTCACCGACACATGATTGTGCACCGGGATCTCAAGCCGGAGAACTTGCTGTTAGATCATAACATGCATGTGAAGATTGCAGACTTTGGACTCTCTAACATGATGATGGATGGAGAGTTTCTGAGGACATCCTGTGGATCACCTAACTATGCTGCTCCAGAAGTAAGTTTATACATATATCAGGGTGAGTTCTTATTGGAACAGAGTGCATTGATCGTATAATTGCATTATATGCTATAACATTTACCACATTTAATATGAATAGACTGTTTATGATGGGATTGAAAGACAACAAAAAAGTTCCAGACAGTAACTGATTTCTCGACAAAAAAATAGAGGGTGGAGTTTCAAGGAAACATAAACCAATCAATTGTAAGAAAACTGCTAAAGAACTGTTTAGTTTTAGTTTGAAATTTTTCATGAGTTTGATTAGTTATAAAAATGTTATTGTGAATTGAGTTAGTACTATCTAATAAATAAATTGACCAATCACATATTAAAATCAGACTCTGTGGTTATTATGACACAGTTATTTTGTTGCAGGTAATTTCAGGAAAACTGTATGCTGGTCCAGAGGTGGATGTATGGTCGTGCGGTGTCATTCTTTATGCCTTACTCTGTGGCACCCTTCCATTTGACGATGAGCATGTCCCTACCCTCTTCCGTAAAATCAAATCTGGCATATTCCCCATTCCAGAGTACTTGAACAAGAGTGTAGTTAGTTTATTATGTATGATGCTTCAAGTAGATCCCATGAAGAGAGCGACAATTGAAGATGTAAAGAAACATGAGTGGTTCCAGAAGGATCTACCAGGATACTTGTTCCCTTCGCCAGTGGAGCAGGTAGTCGTATATTTTTCTAATTATAGCCCTTATTTCACAACCTGGATAGATGTCAAACAAGGAGTGTAGTGAAGATGTCAAATATATCAGACAGCCTCTGTGGTGTAGTGGTTGGGTGGGTTGGCTCAAATGTCATACACCACCGAGGCTGCAAGTTCGATTCTGGCTACGGGACAAATTACGATTTGTGCAAAAAAAAGCGCATGTATTTGTTTCGTGTTTGAGTATTGTGGGACCATGGTCCTTGTAGTTTCTGGTTCCCTAGATACAGGCAATCTTAATTTTAGAGGCGAGGGGGAAGCTCTCAGGTAGAGACAATGACATGCCCAGTGTGACTTGACAAAGTACAATATATGTCCTTGAATCTTGATGTTTTCACAATGTGTTCCTGCACCTTTTGGTGGTAAATCCACACATAGTGTTTATCAATACTTGTTGTACAAATAGTCCTCACAGAAATTCCATATTCACCAAGAACATTTCAATCTGTATCAAACAACATACGAAACCTGACTCCTGGAGTAACCATAATCCCTCCAACTTCCAGGACAGCAGTGTGATTGACACGGAGGCCATCGCCGAGGTGTGCGATAAGTTCGGCGTGAAGGAACATGAGGTGCACAACGCGTTGCTAAGCGGTGACGCCCACGATCAGCTGGCCATTGCCTACCATCTGATCATAGACAATAAAAGGATAGCCGATGAAGCGGCCAAAGCGGAGATTAAAGACTTCTATGTTGCTAGTGAGTACTTGCTAATGAAGACCATGTACCCAAACAAACAGCCTAATCAGAGCATTTATACCGCGGGTGTTGCAGATTTCGAAATACATTAACGCCTACTTTCAGGCGGCCGTTCGTTTAGTTATTATCAGCCAAAAATTGTGGGCAAAAAAATGTGATCAAAGTCACCTACCATCACCGTCGGGCCGCCTATCTGTTGCTATTTGTACTTACGAAACGATTTGGGTAACCCTTTTTTTATAACAGCGAAGAAGGGGATACTCTGCCATCTCGACGTTTGTATCTTTTTATAGTCTGGATGTGTTCCAATCTTCAGCGAGTAGGTAATTATTATGCTAGCGGGTGCTATCTTTGACCAAATCGTCTACACCCATCAGTAGCTTTACTATGGCCTCAATCAGGTGCCATCGTGGTCAAACATTGGCTTCTATCAGGTGCCATCGTGGTCAAACATTAGCCTGTATCAGGTGCGATCGTAGTCAACTATTGGGCTCGGCCAAATTAAAAAAAGAAAAGACTCATTATAACTTTAACATCGCAAGTACAAATCCGTTACGATAACGCGCATGGCGGCGATTAATTTATTCATTTGTTTAATCGTTTTGCAAAAAAAATGGTACAAGGAATGAAGTGTTCAAGGATAAGTTCGATTTGAACAAGATAAGCCACTTATTCAGTAATTAAAAATGAGTTTTCCGTGGGCAGGCAGCTCGCCGCCTGCCGCGGCGGCGCCGGAGAGCCACCGACCGCACCCGGAGCGCATCGCGCCGCTGCGGGACTCGTCCGCGCCGCCCGCGCCGCACCCGCCCGCGGACAAGGCGCGCGGCACGCCCGTCAAACGGTACCACTTTCTTTCATTTCTTCAATCACGTTTCTTTTTTTTAACGCAAACTGGAGGGTTGTTATAAAGACAACTATGCGTGAATGTCTATTGCACCAACGGGTAAACCGATTTGGATGCGGTTTTTTTTATTTGGAAGCAGATTTTCTACAGGTGGTTCTTAGACATGTTTTATCAAAATTCACACAAAAAGTAAAAAACGGCTGACCCGTCAGCCGTTTTTTACTTTTTACTTTTTACTTTTTACAAGTTTTTTATGTCGGGGGTATTTTAAATTTTAGTTTACTGGAACTTGCTTGTCTTTCTTTGACTACGTTTCTTTTTTTTATTCTACTAGATTAGCTCACCCGTATGTACTATAGACATAATAATATTAACATAATTTAAATGAAATTGTCATATTCAGGTAAATATGATAAAATGACATGTTTTGATTGACAAGCCATAATGTAGTTCACATTACTGTTATATCACTTATATAATATTGTAGTGTATTTTATCCATTATGACAATAAACATTTTAATTTAATTTCATTATGTTTTACCTCACGCAGAGCAAAATGGCACCTCGGCATCCGGTCGCAGAGCAAACCGAACGACATCATGCTGGAAGTGTTCCGCGCCATGAAGGCGCTCGACTACGAGTGGAAGGTCATCAACCCCTACCACGTCAGGTGAGGAAACTAGAAAGTTCAATAATATTATGAAAATTCACGTGATTTGGACACATTATTTATTAATAATAATAACTATAGTTGGACTACTCCAACTTCAACCCGTAATTCTACATAAATAAAAATGAATCACCGAAATGTTCATATTCATTTATTCATGCTCATACATATATTATTACCGACAGATGTTAAAATAGTGTCACAAAGTATGCTATAGGTATGTACCCTGTAAGGGTGTTGCATATGAGTGCAGTTCTATTATAGCTCAACATAATTCAACATTCCGATTCTAATTCATTATAAGTATCTACATTATTAATTTAATTTAATGTCATAAGTAGTCTGTGCTTGATAAAATTTGTTAAGTATATACTTTGGTCCTAAAATAGGAAAGAGAAAGCGAAATTAGGAAAGAGAAGTTTAAGAGCGAGTGTGGCTCAGCGGGAACTCATGCGCCTTTCGATCAGACGCACCTGGGTTCGAATCCCGACTCGGCCCTGCAACAATGACTTATAGTTAAGTGCAGATTTTGCACGCTCGCTCTAAAACGGTGAAGGAAAACATCGTGATGAAACCCGCTTACGCGCTTTGGAGTGGTAGTCTCTGGCCGTGGTTGTAATACCACCCACCGAACAAAGCCATGCCGTCAAGCGACCTAGTCGTGTTTCGGGATGATGTTCCGTGAACCATTAGGGAGACGGGTCTGAGCAGCCGCTGAACTGCCGTCTCTCTCTAGATCTATGTGCTCCATCTTAGGCCACATCATGGCTTCACATCAGGCCAGATAGTGGCCAAACATAGATCTATTAAGCATAAAAAAAAAATGGAAATAATGATACTTGTGTGTGTGTGTGGCACCATCATTCATGTACACCAGATTTATAGGAACGCCAAAAAGTTCAACTTCTAGAAACTGGAAAGAACCTATTTACCTAGGTTTAAATACTAGGGTCACTTTCATGTATTAATACTCAAATATTATTACCCAACACTAGAGTGCTAGGAAGAGTAACCGAAAATACCGTTACTCCTGTGAACGACTTCCCCTTTTCAAAACCCAAAATACTGATTGATCAGTCCTTAGGTAGGATGACTGACAAACGTCAAAATTGGTGTATGGAAACGACGGCGGGCGGGACTATACTTACATAAATTAGGAGTAGGTACTACTAGGTAGTAGGTACCTACTAGGTATTTGTATATTTATTCAAACAAAAATATAGGTATAGGTATAAATATAGGTACCTATCTTCTAAACTAGGTAGACAGTTATTAGGTTCATAAAACTAAGTACTTATATTTACACAGTTTAGATAAAGTTCGTAATGCGTAATGACCAAGTATGCTGTGAAGATAGGTAGGTACTTACTTCATTACGCTAATAATGAGTCTGACGTTTTTTTTACGTCATTTTTTTTTTTTGTTGCGCTTATGTCCCATTATTGCGTCAGAAAACTTTCTGTAGCGCCGTTTGTGGTGCGTAATTTTTGAGCGCAAGAGACACGCATTCCCCGCTTAAAAGCCGGAGCGAGACTGATGCGACGACCGGGCGGCAGGGGCGGTCTAAGTGAGAATGGTTCCGACGCGCGATAGTTTAGGTAATGTTTTTTTACAGTGTAAATAATACAGATTTTTTAAATGCGAATCTTTAAAGTGCTTGATAATATTTAATTCAGTTATGCAAAGTTTCATGTTCTAATTTCAAGAATTTATTGAATAATTTAGGTTTATTGTACGGTTTGGAGGCTACTTTACGATTTTTTTCTATCGAGAAAATTTTATGGAATCGTGTTTCTGCAAAGGAAACGTTAGCAATAATCTTCTAATTTAACATATATTAATTACAAAGCGAATGCTGCAGTATTGTTGATTTAATATGAGATCAAACTAAGCGATTTGTGATTGTACAAACTCTGAAAAGCTTGTTTTGAAAAATATATTATTCAACAAAAATTTTGTTATATAAGAATAAAGTCTTTCCATTGAGTGTAAACGTTACACCTATCTATCATATTTATGTGCTCTTTCAGAGTACGCACTCTAAACAAGATGACTGAGAAGTACGTGAAGATGTCGCTCCAGCTGTACCAGGTGGACTACAAGTCGTACCTGCTGGACTTCAAGTCGCTGTCCGGCGAGCGCGAGGACGCGGACGACGAGACGCCGTCGCCGGTCGCGCCGCCGCCCGCGCTGCCGACGCAGCCGCAGGGGCACCACACGATGGAGTTCTTCGAAATGTGCGCCGCGCTCATCATACAACTGGCGAGGTAATGATGATGGCGGGGTGTGGACGTCGCGAGATAGGCTTTTGTTTTCGTCTCGGCAGAATGAGGAAGAAAGCTTTTGGTCTCGGCGGAATGAGGGAGAGAGCTTTTGGTCTCAGCAGAATGAGGAAGAGAGCTTTTGGTCTCTGCAGAATGAGGAAGAGAGCTTTTGGTCTCTGCAGAATGAGGTAGAAACCTAATTAAAAAGAGTGACTTTCACTTTCGAAAAGTGTCGTCGTCGTCACTACTCGTCGAGGCTCTTATCGAAGGCAGAGATTCAAATCCTATACTTAATGTTTTGCCTTTATTGTCGTTTTGAAGAAAACAGTTATTCGCCTCCATGGTACACACGTACGTCTGAGTTAAAGTTGTATAGATTAGAAATAGTAAAACGAACGAGACAAAAGTTTATCTCGCAGGACTCTTAAAGAAATAGATAATTTATATTACCTACTAGACAAAGCACTAGAAGTGAAACTTACAAGTAGGGAAAGCGAAAAGTGTCAGGAAAGAGTCATTGAACAATAGATTTTGTCCAATCACTTTTTCCAGACGAGAAAGGGTGAGTGTCAGGTCTTTCCTGACACTCCAAAGACAAACTGGGTGATGATAACAGTGTTATCAACAAATTTTGAACTACTGTTTTAAGATTTAAAATATATTCAAGTTCCCAGACAGTCAAAGCACTGTTCTAAATGTATGGTATAAAGTAGTTAGTTAAATTCACTGTCATTGTCACGTTTCTAACTATAGCTTGTATAGTAGACTAATATGTTGAGCTTGAATTTGCCTCCGCGGGTATAAATGTATTGAACTTATTAATAGAATTACCAATAGAGAATATGCATGTATTTTTAATGCATGAATCGGTTCATTATTGAATACTGTTAATTAAAATAATATTCAATTATTTTGCGGTATATGTCAATAAAATAATTAAACGAAAATTTGTATCGATTTAAATCATCATAAACGCGCCATTTTAGTGTGACGTCAAAATGTACCTAGGGTCTCCTCATTGGCCTGTCTATGCTACATGTATGTGTGTGTCAATGATCTACCAATAGCGCGGGCTTTATGACAAAAAACTACTAAAAAGCAGCAAGCCGCGTCACGTCAACATGTGGTTGCACGTATTCAAGCGATTTCGTTCCATTTTCCCAAAAATACGAGAAAGAAACGTTCAAATACAAAAAAAAACTACGCAATGTATACTAATAATTATATCACTACTAAATGTTTACAGTAGTAATCTATCATAAAAAAGTAATTGCCAGATTTTTCGACAGCACATGCATATTCTTTATTATGTAACAAGAAACTAAATCATTATTTATGCATTAATAGAATATGCATTCCGCAAATGGTGAACAGTAGACATTTTAAAAAATCGAGCTACATGCAGATGTAGGCTACTATTGAGCGTAGAAAGTAATACCGCTTGCTGATAAACGAGGTCACACGAGTCAGATTTCGCTAGTTAAAGTGAGGTTAAATGAAAATAGATTTTTTTCTAATAAAACCTGCCCAAGGATTTGCATATCTATGATTTGAAGAAATGTGATATATTATATGTAAACAGCACAGTTATTGTACCAAAGAGTCAAACAAAGTCAATGTAAATAACAGCCTCTATGGTATAGTGGTTGAGCTGTATGGCTCGTTAACGCAGAGGGTATGGGTTCGATTCCCACTAAAGAACAAGTATTTGAGCATAGATAAGCGCCAGTATTTGTCCCCTGTATCCTGTATGGGCGTTGTGGGAGCCATAAAGTTTATTATATTTCCTGGTTTCTTGTTCTCTCGGAGCTAGGATTTTAGTATGTGATCGTAGGGTGTTATTTATTATTTAATTGAGAAGGGAAATTGTTAAAATATTCGTAATATAATATGTATGGACTACCTACATAGAAAGTGCCTTTTATATTATGTACTAGCTGCGCCCTGCGGTTTCACCCGCGGTTTCCCGGGATACAAAGAGCTATCTCCATACCAAATTTCAACAAAATCCATTCAGTAGTTTTTTAGAAAGAGTAACAAAGGTACATCCATACATCCATTCTTACAAACTTTCGCGTTTATAATATTAGTAAGATTGTATTTATAATGCTGACTCTGTTTCGGGTTCTGTACCTTCAGTATTTAATTGCCAGATAAGAACGAGGCTTAATTTTGATTGAAAGTGTGTAAATAGTTGAGATTCTATGACATAACAATTAAATTAGTATTCATGAAATGGTGTCCAGTATTAGCCCCAACTTAAAATGATATGAGAAAATAATGCTTTTATGGTAAGCAAGATCTTCTGCAGAACCTTTCAATTGAAATTGACCCTTGTTCCTAATGTAATATGGACTCGGCGAAGGTTATAAAATGCGAAAAATAATGAAACAATTTGTAAAGATAAGATGGGACATGTTCGTATAGCAATTTAATTAGTTGTATTATTGTATTGTCTTTGTACAAAATTGTAGTTATATAGCTTTTTAGTGTGTGTTTAAGAGCATTGCAAAATTTTACTTCCATTAATTAAAAACCTTATGAAATCTCGTAGAGAAATCACTACAAGACGATGTATTTATTTTATCCTTTCCCTTTAGTGGAAAGCAGTACATACATTTTTTCAAATGAATTTTGTTGACCGTTCTCGGTACCAAGGATCAAGATACTAAAACATTCGAAACTATTTTGGATTCTAGGGTATTAATTTGTTTAAAATAAAACTCGTATATAAACAGAATACTGTAATTTATTACAGATCTAGAAAATATTATATAAACGACTAAGGAATTTATAAACAAACAAATGGATGCAATGAATACGAGAATCTATTTCTAATTAACAAACTAATAAATAAATTAAATTGGTTATTATTTTTTACTAATAAAAAAATTTCAATTACAATTAATGACTGGTCTGAATGAACATCACAAATAGACTATTCATCACATCCTAGTGACCGAACGGGATTGGCTATGAGCTGGTCTGGAACGTCATGTATCTTCGCATTTGGTTTAGTTATTTAGGAGGAACTCACGGTCAAACATATACACATTTGTTATGTGTGAGGGTCTTATAAACAGATTAAGTAATGAACCAACATCTCAAGTTGCATATTTTTTTTTTAGCGTACCATCTACAACTTTATAGCTAAAACGAAATTGTTCCTATATTTTGCAGAGCTTGGAAAACGCTTGTACATTTTAATGGATCATTTTAGATGATAGTCGGTTGTTGCATTTTACAATATTTCTGATTGATATGATTGTTGAGATTAATATCATAATTTTAAACTTGATGCTAGTTGGGAAAGCCTATGTTAGTTATTAGCAGTAGTTATTATAATTACAGCAACTTATATTGTACGCTTTTAATTTAATTGTTTGCGCGTGGGAATAAACTCTAATATTGTAACTGGCCAACTAAAATAGGCTCCACAACATAGACTAAAAATGCCGTCCACTCATAGCTGAAATCATATTGCACAGATAATATTTTAATATTTCGCACTATCAGTTGGGAAGATGCGCAAACTTCCCTAAGAGACCGTGAGTTCGTTGCGCTTATGCGCCGATTTCACAGCGAGAGTTCTAAGAGTCCTCGTGGCAGTTCAAGGCGTCGCACAGATTAGATAATATGTAGTACTAACTAGCGTCGCATAGACTACAGTGACCGTGGAATTTGAAACTCTCGCTGTAAGTTCGCGCCGACAGCCCGTGGACATGTGTAGTGGTATGAGCGCGCGGTAGCCGCGTCACGCGGCGGGCGTGGGGGCGGCCGGCGCGCCCGCGGTAGCCGCGTCAGGCGGCGGGCGTGGGGGCGGCCGGCGCGCCCGCGGTAGCCGCGTCAGGCGGCGGGCGTGGGGGCGGCCGGCGCGCCCTCGTCGGGTTTGCTCTCGAGGGAGAAAGGCGGGATGCGGCAGTCGAACGTGTAGCCGTCCTCGCGCTCCATGCGGAATGTGCCCCTGGGGGGACACAAACTTGAAACTCAATCAACATATAAAGGAAGGACAGTAAAAGGTATGTACAGCCTGCCTACTTTTATCACTTTACGAAGCGAGTAGTGAAATTATTAGCCAATTCAGATAGAAATTTTATTGGTACATAGATAAATAATTTAAAACTTAGTGGTCGCGAGCGATTTGGACTCGCACCCAAATATTCAGACTATAAATCAATAGAGGGCGTGAGCGCAACGATCGCTCAGTTGTTAATTCGCAGTTCCAGCGAGTCACAGAGATCAACCGGTTTCCCGTTAGGCGAAGATGTTGTCCATCATTCAGATGATGTTCCACAAGTTTCAGTCCCTTCAGAAGCTACTTCCCAGTACTGAAAGGCGGGCGAGTGGCGCACCAGCACGGGCTCCTGGCCGACCACGCCGCGGCCGCGCACGGTCTCCGTGTGTCGGGCAGTGTACGCACCACATGTGTCCGCTCGGCGCCTGCAGGCTGACGTGGCTGGAGTACTAGAAGGCGGGCGAGTGGCGCGCCAGCACGGGCTCCTGGCCGACCACGCCGCGGCCGCGCACGGTCTCCGTGTGTCGGGCAGTGTACGCACCACATGTGTCCGCTCGGCGCCTGCAGGCTGACGTGGCTGGAGTACTAGAAGGCGGGCGAGTGGCGCGCCAGCACGGGCTCCTGGCCGACCACGCCGCGGCCGCGCACGGTCTCCGTGTGTCGGGCAGTGTACGCACCACATGTGTCCGCTCGGCGCCTGCAGGCTGACGTGGCTGGAGTACTAGAAGGCGGGCGAGTGGCGCGCCAGCACGGGCTCCTGGCCGACCACGCCGCGGCCGCGCACGGTCTCCGTGTGTCGGGCAGTGTACGCACCACATGTGTCCGCTCGGCGCCTGCAGGCTGACGTGGCTGGAGTACTGGAAGGCGGGCGAGTGGCGCGCCAGCACGGGCTCCTGGCCGACCACGCCGCGGCCGCGCACGGTCTCCGTGTGTCGGGCAGTGTACGCACCACATGTGTCCGCTCGGCGCCTGCAGGCTGACGTGGCTGGAGTACTAGAAGGCGGGCGAGTGGCGCGCCAGCACGGGCTCCTGGCCGACCACGCCGCGGCCGCGCACGGTCTCCGTGTGTCGGGCAGTGTACGCACCACATGTGTCCGCTCGGCGCCTGCAGGCTGACGTGGCTGGAGTACTGGAAGGCGGGCGAGTGGCGCGCCAGCACGGGCTCCTGGCCGACCACGCCGCGGCCGCGCACGGTCTCCGTGTGTCGGGCAGTGTACGCACCACATGTGTCCGCTCGGCGCCTGCAGGCTGACGTGGCTGGAGTACTGGAAGGCGGGCGAGTGGCGCGCCAGCACGGGCTCCTGGCCGACCACGCCGCGGCCGCGCACGGTCTCCGTGTGTCGGGCAGTGTACGCACCACATGTGTCCGCTCGGCGCCTGCAGGCTGACGTGGCTGGAGTACTGGAAGGCGGGCGAGTGGCGCGCCAGCACGGGCTCCTGGCCGACCACGCCGCGGCCGCGCACGGTCTCCGTGTGTCGGGCAGTGTACGCACCACATGTGTCCGCTCGGCGCCTGCAGGCTGACGTGGCTGGAGTACTAGAAGGCGGGCGAGTGGCGCGCCAGCACGGGCTCCTGGCCGACCACGCCGCGGCCGCGCACGGTCTCCGTGTGTCGGGCAGTGTACGCACCACATGTGTCCGCTCGGCGCCTGCAGGCTGACGTGGCTGGAGTACTGGAAGGCGGGCGAGTGGCGCGCCAGCACGGGCTCCTGGCCGACCACGCCGCGGCCGCGCACGGTCTCCGTGTGTCGGGCAGTGTACGCACCACATGTGTCCGCTCGGCGCCTGCAGGCTGACGTGGCTGGAGTACTGGAAGGCGGGCGAGTGGCGCGCCAGCACGGGCTCCTGGCCGACCACGCCGCGGCCGCGCACGGTCTCCGTGTGTCGGGCAGTGTACGCACCACATGTGTCCGCTCGGCGCCTGCAGGCTGACGTGGCTGGAGTACTGGAAGGCGGGCGAGTGGCGCGCCAGCACGGGCTCCTGGCCGACCACGCCGCGGCCGCGCACGGTCTCCGTGTGTCGGGCAGTGTACGCACCACATGTGTCCGCTCGGCGCCTGCAGGCTGACGTGGCTGGAGTACTGGAAGGCGGGCGAGTGGCGCGCCAGCACGGGCTCCTGGCCGACCACGCCGCGGCCGCGCACGGTCTCCGTGTGTCGGGCAGTGTACGCACCACATGTGTCCGCTCGGCGCCTGCAGGCTGACGTGGCTGGAGTACTGGAAGGCGGGCGAGTGGCGCGCCAGCACGGGCTCCTGGCCGACCACGCCGCGGCCGCGCACGGTCTCCGTGTGTCGGGCAGTGTACGCACCACATGTGTCCGCTCGGCGCCTGCAGGCTGACGTGGCTGGAGTACTAGAAGGCGGGCGAGTGGCGCGCCAGCACGGGCTCCTGGCCGACCACGCCGCGGCCGCGCACGGTCTCCGTGTGTCGGGCAGTGTACGCACCACATGTGTCCGCTCGGCGCCTGCAGGCTGACGTGGCTGGAGTACTGGAAGGCGGGCGAGTGGCGCGCCAGCACGGGCTCCTGGCCGACCACGCCGCGGCCGCGCACGGTCTCCGTGTGTCGGGCAGTGTACGCACCACATGTGTCCGCTCGGCGCCTGCAGGCTGACGTGGCTGGAGTACTGGAAGGCGGGCGAGTGGCGCGCCAGCACGGGCTCCTGGCCGACCACGCCGCGGCCGCGCACGGTCTCCGTGTGTCGGGCAGTGTACGCACCACATGTGTCCGCTCGGCGCCTGCAGGCTGACGTGGCTGGAGTACTAGAAGGCGGGCGAGTGGCGCGCCAGCACGGGCTCCTGGCCGACCACGCCGCGGCCGCGCACGGTCTCCGTGTGTCGGGCAGTGTACGCACCACATGTGTCCGCTCGGCGCCTGCAGGCTGACGTGGCTGGAGTACTGGAAGGCGGGCGAGTGGCGCGCCAGCACGGGCTCCTGGCCGACCACGCCGCGGCCGCGCACGGTCTCCGTGTGTCGGGCAGTGTACGCACCACATGTGTCCGCTCGGCGCCTGCAGGCTGACGTGGCTGGAGTACTGGAAGGCGGGCGAGTGGCGCGCCAGCACGGGCTCCTGGCCGACCACGCCGCGGCCGCGCACGGTCTCCGTGTGTCGGGCAGTGTACGCACCACATGTGTCCGCTCGGCGCCTGCAGGCTGACGTGGCTGGAGTACTGGAAGGCGGGCGAGTGGCGCGCCAGCACGGGCTCCTGGCCGACCACGCCGCGGCCGCGCACGGTCTCCGTGTGTCGGGCAGTGTACGCACCACATGTGTCCGCTCGGCGCCTGCAGGCTGACGTGGCTGGAGTACTGGAAGGCGGGCGAGTGGCGCGCCAGCACGGGCTCCTGGCCGACCACGCCGCGGCCGCGCACGGTCTCCGTGTGTCGGGCAGTGTACGCACCACATGTGTCCGCTCGGCGCCTGCAGGCTGACGTGGCTGGAGTACTGGAAGGCGGCCGAGTGGCGCGCCAGCACGGGCTCCTGGCCGACCACGCCGCGGCCGCGCACGGTCTCCGTGTGTCGGGCAGTGTACGCACCACATGTGTCCGCTCGGCGCCTGCAGGCTGACGTGGCTGGAGTACTGGAAGGCGGGCGAGTGGCGCGCCAGCACGGGCTCCTGGCCGACCACGCCGCGGCCGCGCACGGTCTCCAGCGTGCCGGACAGCGAGAAGATGCGCCAGTGCCGCTCGCGCAGCTGCACCGCCTGCGAGCCCAGGTTCTCCAGGCGGATGCAGTAGCGCCACTGCACAACAGAACACAAAACCACGCTCACACTTATAAATGGGTATATGAAGTGAACATCATATACATTTACAGGTTTTTCATGTGGTGATCGCCAAACATGTCTACGTAAACACATACACACACAAATGAGGGCAACTGGTTCCGGAGCGACAACTAAGGCTGTATAGATATTTTTAGTACAAACTACACAGGGACTGCCCGCAGACCGTGGCTGGTCAGTCGCTCAACTGCCGCCTTCTTTTGGATGATCATCGTCTTCAACTAATCAGGCAAGATAGCCAGACGATGATCTCTACGGGATGTAAAAATTAAATAAGATTTTTGTTGAAAAATGTTTTTACAAGACAAGCTTTTAACACATTCGTAATCGGAACCGCAAGCAGATTAAAATGAGCCCTAACACTAGTAGTTTACGATTATCCGTCAAGGCCCACCTTCCATCTCCATCATTAGATTAGCTGGCTGTCACCACAATACTGCATTGTCACCGGGCTTTGACAAGTATGCAAAATTTCAACTCCGTAGTTAACGAGGAAGTGGTTCTGATTTTGTTACCCAGTAAACAGCCGAGTTCTGCGACTCCCTGCTGCCCATGTAGAAAGGTATGACGGTGACTCGCACGCCCTCCGTGGTCTCGCGGTGCACGTCGCTCAGCTCCAGCCACGGGTGGTTCTTCTTCTGCCACGCTCGCAGTGTCTCTTGCGCTATGAATGGAGGGTCTGCAAATTTTTCATTGGTACCACTTTACTCGTCTAAACTTAAGAGCGAATGAAATATGAATGCGACCCTAAAGGTTAGCATGCTTGCGGTGCGGCGGTCGGAGTCTTTTTAGTTCTGAGGCTAAACTGTTATGAAAATGGACTTAGCAAACCTGGAGATTTTGATCAGCATTTAAAAACTAATTATAAATCTTGCAGTGTTTAAGAAAAACTGGTTTTTAAAATCAGAAATGTATATTTGGCCTTTTTATGTAATAGTTTTTTTTTAATACTTTTTTTTTATGTAATTATGTTTGTGTTATGCAATAAAGTTTGATAGTATTGAATTTTATTGTAATTTCTATGGATCTACATCCATGAATCAACAACGAGATCAATTTTTTTTAATCATGCCAAAGTTAGCTATTTTCGGCCGTTTCTCAAGATCTTATAACAGTTTACATTTTAGCCCGAGACGCCCATGAAAAAACTAGTTTTAAAATTACTCAAAAAGTTTTAAAATTGGTTTGAACAACACACATCACGCAGATGCGATGAAGTCTGACAAGTTTTTTTTTATTATTAAAGCCTAATAAAAAATCCAGACGGTCTGCGGTGGCGGTCACATTGCGAACCAGGCCGACGGCCTTTTTTTTATAAGGTGTGTAGTAAAATCAATCTTGGGAATTATTTTATTAGATTAAGCACTCACCTTTATCTGGATTATGCATAAGGAACTTGTCAAACAGTTCATGCTGCAATGGTACTCTCTCCACTGAGGTATAAGGTATGATATCATCATGAGCTACATAGTCCAGTCCGGGGATAGCATATAGACTCCGACTGGACTCCTGGTTGCCAAGGAAGGTAACAGCTTCTGTTTGAGCACGCTGGAAGAGATGACAGAGTATGGAAATGTCCCAAGATGAAACCAATGACACCATGTTTGACAATGTGGTACATTGATAGATAGATAGAAATTAAAAGAAAAGAAAAGAAACTTCGAGTCTAGACACAATTTTTATGTTTCATTCAATAAGTTATTTATGTAACGATGATGACATTGTTACATTAATAACTTATTGAATGCAGACATCAGAATATTACGCTCTCCTTATTCTCAATTCACACCGGAGATGGCAACGGCGGCGCCATACCGCCAGCGAAGCGGCCAGCTTCGCAACATTTTAAACATGTGTCTTCTTTGCTAAAATACATAGTACCCCTTGAGGGGCACGAAAACGGCGTACGGGCGCCTCGCTCGAACACCTCAAGCAATACCATGTATTACAGTAATGTATATAAAGTTTAAAATGCATAAACATGTTTACAGGGACTGGTCCCCGGCGCTGATTAACTGCCATCTCAGTGTGAAAATGTTATCAAAGTAGTCTAGTTGCCATAGAGATAGCTCCCTGCTCAAAGACTCACCTGTATAGTACATATAAATGGACAAATAAATGCATACTAATAAATAATAAATGAACATATAATTGCCTCTAAACAAATATGAACAATTTTGTGTAAACAAACACGAATGACTGTGATTATTATGTTACTTATGCAAGTTTATAAAATGGTGAAAAAAGTTTAAGAACATTCATCTATGAATATAATTAATTGTTTTGGTAAGGTCTGCCACACACTTTTTTTTTATAAAAGTTTCTTATTAGAAACATGACACCTAAAACAACCATAGCTGCATTAGTATATATATAACTACCTGTTATTACTAAATGCAAATTATCTTGTAATCTCTATCTGATCCTTTTTTAAATGTCGGGCGGGGGGTATCGGAATGCCAAAAAAAAAATACAGTCGAATTGTAAACCTCCTCCTTTTTGAAGTCGGTTACAAACACAGGTCTCCTGGTTTGGGTACCAATGTTCTACAACCAGGAATAAAAACTTGATACAATCACTTCTGCATGTATATTATTATGATATATAATGTTTGTTGAAATTCAAATAAATTGAGCTTTATCTTTAGTATCTCTTTACTTATGTATGATATTGTAGAATCTATCTGGTGCATTCTAGGCATCATTGTACCATTACAAGTTTAGATGAGGGTCATACCAAGAATCCAATAAAAAAAAATAAAAAAAAAGCCAAATAAAAAAATAAAGAAATAAAAAATAAAGAAAGAAATCCAAATAAAGAATACAAGGGGATATCCAATTATGGTAATAAAACATAGCCTTCTGATCTCTGTACCTTACAAAGTATGCCTTTATTCTAATGCTTGGTGAGTAATAAGGTAGTGTTTATTAGAATCCAGGTTTTTCTATTGGTTATTGGGTCTATTTCTGTTGATTATTAGGTCAACTGGACCATTCCATTCCACAAGTGGCCAAGTTCCATAAAAAGTCAAAATAATAATATGTACAAGGAGAGGGCTTTATGCCATGGATGTATGTATGTGGCAGACCTAATGCATAAATGAATGAACATTTCCATACAAATGTCTCACTAATACATTGAGACATTCTCATTTTAGTCACAAATGATGCTAATAAGCCATCACACAAGTTACAAAAGCTTTATTAGATTTTATTATGATTTTAAATTGTGAAACAGATAATAATAAACTGTATGTTATTCATATACCTTTTTCTTCCATTCAGGTCTCATGTCGACGTTTGTTTGCACAGTCAAAAATAAAAGTTTTATAAATAAGAAGCTTTTTAGACACCAATACACTCTGGGAATAATATATACAAATTATTTTGTTGGGAATGTTTATAAAATACACTTTTATAATAATTTTATTTGTTATTCACAAATGAAATTATACCAGTAAGAATTAATTAAGCTAAACATAATAAAGTAATATTAAATAGGTATATGCTTTGATTACCCATCTAGCAAATCATCTTAGTATTAAATGGGTGTTTGCTCAATGCAAACAAAATATCTATTAATTCAATAATAAAATGACATTGAGGAACTAAATGTATATGAATTACATATCTAAATACATAAATAAATGTTCATTCACTAATTATGAAGTGTTCTCAATGTTTGTGTCAACATACGATACTTATTGATACAAGACAATAATGGTAGGTACCGCATTTGATGGCCGAAGTGAATACTTACTATGTATGGTGCATCCCTTGTGTCAATGAGTACTTGGTAGAATGTGTGGGTTCGGCCCTTCACCTCCTTCCCAACGTTAGAAAGAGAGTCGCCAGACGCCTCAGACGCGCTTGAGGAGTCGGGACTCTCCTTTTTATTAGTAGCATCTCGATCGTAAACTCTCGCCAACCAGGGAAACAAAATCACACCTCTGTACCCAAACACTTTATGCAAAATAAGCTGACCCGTATCATATTTACCCGCAGATTTAGGAAGTTCCAATTTCCCTACTTCTGCCAATCTGAAAACACAATTATTATAAATTGAAGGTTATGTACTACGTAATATCCAATTATTTACATGTATGCAATACATACCTAGTGTAATGAGCTACTTGGGTTATAAATATTCTAGATACAGTTAATCTTAGTGGGTTTTTTGGTACCAATCTCAATAATATCTCCATTTTATCATTTTATTGTGTTTTTCGTATTTTTGTTTGGCGACAGATGAGAATTGAGATGATAATGACAGTTAGAGATATGTCAATTGTCAACTCGGCTAAACAAACCAGATTAATTCGGTTCACAGAGTACACTTTTCATTAGTGTGAGACCTCAATGCTGTATAGGTCAGTTATAATACTCTTTGCCTCAATGACACTTTTATACCGATTCGGTTAGTGTCTCTCGGGTTGATTCGGTTTACAAATTTAGCAACTTGGTTTGGCTAGAAACTTCGAGTAGACAGCCAAATACTGGATACTTTATCTGAGGCTAGAAATGAACGCGACCGTGCGTTCTCGTGTGCAAAGACAATAGGTACCATAATTACCAAACAAAAACCTATATCAAGCAGGATAAGGTACCTAAGCGGTTGGATGCAAATGTACACGCTGACTTCTTCAGTTCAAAGCGAAAGCCGGGTCAAAGTTATCTGAGGGCCAAAGCGATCTGTCACGAGTTACAACTCGATATTTAATATTTATAAACTGATTCATAATCATAACTATCAATTCGGTTGGGGTGATTTGGTTTGCGTATGTTATTTTTTTTAATTCGCCCGTTAGGGCAGGCTAAAGTCTCTAGGACCATACCGCCATGTCCTACGTAGTTTTTATTTTATCGTTTAATATTCTATTTATTATACTTTTGTTCAGCAAGAATCAGCAAGAAGCCGGACCTTCTCCTAATGCTTCAATAAAGTGGTGGAACTTTATTCAAGCTTTCCATGGACTTTTTGGGAGAACATAAATAGCAAAGGTTTCTCCATTTTGTTTGATTTGCCTACACTCGTGTACGTTCGTTACGTTTACGAACACATAATGGTTAATATTCCACCGTTATTACACATGATCACACATAATAACACTTGTTTGGAAAAAAAAAAACAAAAACGAACTGTATCATCTCTCACTTCCCGCCAAAAAGTCCCCTTGCGTAACCCCGGTGCATAAACCCGGTTAGGGTTTATGCACCGGGGTTAGAAGGTTTCCTTTAGAAAATGATCGGCTTGGCCATCGTAATTGACAGATTGATGGCAGATGACAGTAATTTTGCTTTGATTTTTTATTTTTTGGCAGTTAGATGGCGCTTGAGATGTAGGAAGTAATAGATAACATTAACAATCGATTTTCAACATTATTAAACTATAAAATAAGATCGGGAATTGCTAAAACTGCCATCAATCAGCTGTTTGTCAATTTTGCATTTTCTTGCCAAGATAATAATGGTAATTACTACCAACGGTGAGATATTAACCGTGGCCTATTTGGGCATTACATAAGTACTGGCTTAGTTAATAATATATTTATTTTATATATTTAATAAAACTACGACAGTATAAAATGTTAGAAATAAATCAAAACTTAATGAACTGCTACTAAGTCCAACCTACTAAACCTACCACAAGGCACAAAGCATGAAGGCCAACTTCCTAGTCTGTGATGAAGGCTCTTCCAGTAGCGGCACTTCAGTATTATTGTTCTGTGATCGGCACTGCCGATACTGCTGGCCAATTCAGAACCCCACGACAACATACCGAATCGATTCGATTGGATAACGATCTCGTGTTGTAGGTTTCTTTTCGAGCTATTCAGAACATCCGCCCCGAGGATTCGACACGGTTTCGGTTACGATATCGAAATCGATACGACAACGTGTTGCATTTACGGAGTTCGTTTTGTGTGCAATACTCGCAGAAAATTTTATTATTATCTAGACGATATAAAAATGTTTTCAAGTTATCAAAATTTATTATAACAACGTTTATCACGAATTAAATTATAATCAACAATTATAAGCGCCAGATATTGGTAGAAATATAAAATAAACAAGAGCTTCGTAAACACCCACCTGCTGATATCCACTTGACATTAATGTTTAATCTATGCTTTTGACATTGACAAACCGCCAAATTTAAATGTCTATCGCAAATTGTTTACTTGATCATGTTTTGAAATTATTAAAAGAAGATCGAGCGAGAAGACGAGCCTCATCAAGATTTGTTAGAAATGTTAAGTAAATACCAAAATTACTATTACATAGTATCACAGAGTACTTTATAATAATTATATAGGTACAGTGATTTTATTTCGGTAGATTTATGCATCTTATTAAGTAATCTTATAGTAGTAAGTAAATAGTTCTAAAACAATCAAAGCGTGATGGGGTTATAAGCTTTATCTATGAATACCATAGAGTAGGCCTGATATGGCAGCTGGTAACCATGGCTTGTTGATTGTCAGTTTAATTGGAGAAATACACAGAATTTGGTGAACGTATATTATTATTGGTTTTATTAAATATATATAGGAATATGGTGACTTCCACGTGCAATTAGTATTTTATCAGGTTATGGGCCGCCCCATATATCTTATTTCCAGTGTTTCGGGCAAAATAAGAATGTAAAATATTTACTCGAAATTTTTATTCGAATTTGACAGCCTTCGAGTATATAAAATTAATATTCATAATTCAATAAAAGGCTGAAGCAAAAATAGCAAAGCTTGTTATCGAAGCAGCTTTTATAAAGAGTTAAACATGTCTCAGATTAAAACGCAAGATGTAATTCGACGGTTAGAAGACGGGAATAATTTTCATAATTGGAAATTTAGACTGGAGTTGTTAATGGAGGAGAAGGGTCTCGGTGACATAGTGAAGTCTGGTACTATTAAAGGTGAAAATAAAAATAGAGATGAAGAAGCTAGATCGCTAATCGTGCAATGCATAGGGGATGATTTTTTGGAAATTGTTAGAGATTGCAAAAGTGCAAACGAAATGATGAATACTTTAGAAAATAATTTTATAAGAAAGAGTGTTATGAATAAATATAATATAAAGAAAAAGTTGATAGAGTTGAAATGTGACAGCAACGAGAAACTACAAGAGTTCTTTTTAAAATTTGACAAGCTAATTCGTAATAATGAATCAATGTCAAAAATGGATGAGTCGGACAAAGTGGTGTATTTGTTACTAGCTCTACCAGAGAAATTTAATGATATTACAACAGCTCTAGAAGCAATGAACGAAGGACTAACTTTGGAGAAGACAAAAAGTACTTTGTTAGATGCAGAAATAAGATTGACCAACAAGATAATACCACCAAACCTAGACAATGCTTTCAATATAGAATGCTGGAATTGCAATGAAAGAGGGCACAAAGCAATATATTGCCGCAAGGGTGTACAGAACAGACAATCTTATACTCCCCAACGAGGAGTTTCCTTCGGAAATGGTGAATTTTATAGACGTGGTCGTGGAAGAATGCAGAGCCGCGGTCGAAACGTTACCAATTATAAAGCAAGTACATCGAGAGACGATGCAATATTGGGCAATGAAGAGAGCGATGAAATGGGCTGTATCATTGATGGAGAATTCAATTTAAATTGTAAGGTTGATGAATTAGTTTCTTTCGTAATAGACTCAGGTGCATCGCAAAATTTTATATCTGATCAGTATATACAATACATGACTAATATAAAACAGTTAGAGCATCCAATAAAAATTAACACAGCGAATGGCGAAAAATTGACTGCTTATCAAAGTGGCAATTTACTAATAAAATGTAACAATGTTAGAATTACAATTAAAGGACTTATAGTAGCAAATTTAGCCTATAATTTGTTATCTGTGAGAAAACTATTAGAAAACCCGAACGAAATCATATTTAAAAGCGAATACGCAAAAATTATTTTTTTTAATGGTTCCATATTATGGGCATATAATAATGGAAAACTTTATCTATTACAGGGTGAAATTGTAACAGAGAATGGAGTCGCAGCTATACAATCAGCGAATGGTATGTTGTGGCACAGACGTTTAGGTCATACCAGTTCTAAAACTTTACAAAGGTTACAACTACCACTTAACAACAACGTATGTAGTGCTTGTATGAAAGGTAAGGCAACAAGGTTACCATTCAAAAGATTAGAGCGACCAAGATCGCTTCAGGTTTTGGAACTAATACACAGTGATATAGCGGGCCCTTCCAACATTCCAACTATACAGGGTGAAATTTATTTTCAAACTATTATTGATGATTACTCACACTTCTGTGTAGTATTCTTGTTGAGGAGAAAAGCTGAAGCCGCTGAAAATATTATTAATTATATCCACCGATATGAGAATGAATTTGAAAAATCCGTAAAAAGGATAAGATGTGACAATGGAGGTGAATACACTTGCAACAAATTGCGTCAATTTTGTAATGAGAAAGGAATAGCGTTGGAATATACTTTACCATACTCGCCAGCTAGCAATGGCGTTGCAGAAAGGATGAATAGGAGTTTATACAATAAGGCAAGGACTATGCTCATTGAAACCAAACTACCAAAACATTTGTGGGGTGAAGCTGTAAAATGTGCGGCATATCAGTTAAACCGATGTACCTCTATGGCCATTAATTTTAAAACTCCCTGTGAAATACTATATGGAACAAGAGACTTGAATAAACTTCGTGCGTTTGGTGCCAAAGCGTGGGCATTTATCTTACCAAAACCGGATAAATTTTCCGAAAGAGCATGTGAAAGCAGGATGGTTGGATATAGCAGGACAGGGTATAATTTATGGGACCCTAAAGAAAATAGAATTATAGCATCACGAGATGTGAGATTCGATGAAGATGATATTGTTTACAATGAAAACGATCAAGTAATAAAAGAAAATGAATGGCAAAGAATTAGAGTTTCTGAAGTGAATCGAGAAGATAGTAACCCGATTTCTGAACCAGAACATAATAATGAAAATGACAGACAAGAGGTTATAGTTGATAATACAGATGTGGAAGATGGAATTATTGAACCAGAGGAAAAATTTGAGGATTGTGCTGAAGAAAATATAATTGAGCGTGACGATACTTTAAATGAACATATAGTAAAAACAAGAAGTGGCAGAATAGTTAAGCCTCCGAAAAGGTTAGAAGATTATGAAACACATGTGGCCTACTGTTTGTGTACGGGTGATCCAAGTTCTTACAAAGATGCAGTCGATAGAGGTCAAGAGTGGCAAGATGCTATTAATAAAGAGTTAAATTCCCTTAAAGATTTGGAAACCTGGGAAGAATCAGAATTGCCTAAAGATAAAAGAGCCATAGATACAAAATGGGTTTTCACTACTAAAAAGGATGGTACAAAAAAGGCTAGATTAGTGGCAAAAGGATTTCAAGAGGAAACATTATTTAATGTATACTCACCAGTCGCTCGTATGCCTACAATCCGCATGATGTTGAGCCAAGCTGTACAAAATGATATGTATATGAAACAACTAGATGTACCAACTGCTTTTTTGAATGGATTTTTAAAAGAAGATGTTTATATTAAACCACCATTAGGAATCAAAGTTAGAAAAGGTGTATTTTTGAAACTAAAAAGGTCGCTATATGGATTAAAACAAGCACCCAAGTGCTGGAACGAAAGATTTCATAGTTTTTTAGTTGATAAGGGATTTGTTCAATCGAAATATGACTTCTGTTTCTATGTTATGGAAGATGTCTTTTTGTTAGTGTATGTGGATGACATTATTATAATGTCAAAAAGTGAGATTAACTTGAATAAAGTACATAAATTTTTACAAATTGAATTTAATGTAAAGGACCTTGGAGAAGTAAGAACTTATTTGGGACTGGATATAGTAAGAACGCCAGAACAGATTTCAATTTATCAAGAATCTGCAATAGACAGACGCTATATGGGTATGGGCATGACTATACTAGACTTGGTAGGTACTTTATTACATAGAATTAGTTTATGTTGAATCTTACTGTGAGTTTTATTTTATTTGTAGTAGAAAATGTAGTTTATTTAACAACACACGGAATATACTCGGTATTAACGGTCAAATCTAATGCTTTCGAGTGATATGTTGCACTCGATAAGTTGTCGTGGAAATTAATCGGACGTTCGAAAACTTTGCTTCGATATCTGCATTATGAATAACGTTCTCGGTCGATAAATACGCGTTTATCGTACGGTTACGATTGGTTATCGACTACGACAATTTGAACGTCGATTCGACTATTGTGAATTTAAAATATTTTGAATCGTACGATATCAAACCGAATCGATCGACAAATGAGTTGTCGTGAGGTTCTGAATCGACCAGATAAATATAGGTAGGTACTGATACAGCCGATTCGGCAGTATCAGTATTAGGACAGTTTTAAATTTTAATACTCTTTGATCAGTATATTTTGGTCTATGGAACACATAACATTATACGGGTTCAAAGTACTAAAATATTTAACTTTTTAATTTTATTCATTTGTTTTTATTAATTTTCTACGCTAAAATGTTGTTATCATTCTCTAAAGTGCTTCAGGTAGTCGGTAAGTGTTTCAGGCAACTGTTCGAAAACATTATGTAGCTGCTAAAATGGTATTGGCAGCAAACAAAAAAGTAACTAGGTATTCTTTTTCATTCCAGGACCTACAAGTGTTCGGCAATCACGATGCATAGCGTCGCTCTCTGCTTTACCGGACACCTACCAGATGCTCTACAAGACTTGCCGAGACTTCGCCGAAGGTGAATTGAAGCCTAACGCGGCAAAATATGACCGCGAGCATTTATACCCTGGAGATGCTATCAAGAAGATGGGAGAGCTAGGTTTGATGGCCATTGCGGCACCGGAGGAGCTCGGTGGAGCTGGGTTGGACTACCTCGCGTACGCTATAGCCTTAGAAGAGATTTCCCGAGGATGCGCATCAGCTGGAGTAATAATGTCGGTTAACAACTCGCTATACTTGGGCCCTCTCCTTCACTGGGGCACTGACAAACAAAAGGAAGAGTTTGTTACTCCATTTTGTACTGGTAAGTTAATGAATATTATTTTTAAATTAATATTAGAGACACACTTACACATTTTATCAAATTATGTATGGTAAAAATAAAATAATGAATACATGTTATTTCATAGGATGAAAGTCTCGATAATTATTATTGAGCTATTGGGCTTATAGACCTTATGTATTGAAACTGTTTTCAAGTCAGTCATCATGTTAATAGCTTAGACCTGTTTATATTAGTAATTAGATATGTATTTGGTTTTTGATTTCCAGGTGAGAATATTGGTTGCTTTGCCCTTTCTGAACCAGGCAACGGATCAGATGCTGGTGCAGCCTCCACCACTGCCAAAGACAGTGGCGACAAATGGGTCCTCAATGGCACCAAATGCTGGATCACAAACAGTTATGAGAGCAAAGCAGCAGTAGTATTTGCCACAACAGACAAAAGCCTGAAACATAAAGGAATATCCGCTGTTATTGTACCAATGCCTATTAAAGGTTTAGAATTAGGAAAGAAAGAAGACAAGTTAGGAATAAGAGGTTCATCAACTTGTTCTTTAATGTTTGAGGACTGTGCAGTACCAAAAGAAAACATTTTGGGTCAGCCGGGTATGGGTTTCAAGATTGCAATGATGACTTTGGATGCAGGAAGAATTGGCATTGCTTCACAGGCTTTAGGTATTGCACAGGTAAAATTTTTTTTAAATCATCTATGCATATAATAACTTTATTTTACAGAAAAAATGTGAGGGAGGAATTAATAAACAAAACCATAATTTTCATCCTATATACAGGCTTCACTAGACGTAGCCATTGAATATGCGTCTAAACGCCTGGCGTTTGGAAAACCCATCATGAAGCTGCAAGCCATCCAGCATAAGCTATCTGACATGGCATGTAAGCTGGAATCTGCTAGACTGCTGACGTGGCGCGCGGCGTGGCTCAAAGACAACAAGCAGCCTTACACCAAGGAAGCTGCAATGGCTAAGCTTGCTGCATCAGAGGCAGCTACATTTTTGTCACATCAGTGCATACAGGTGAATTTCTTTTCAGCATATTTCTTTTAAGATAAATTGCCCCCCTAGAATTTACAAACTGACATTGTACTTTGCTATTTGAATATTATTATCTTACAACTTGCGATTATGTGGATTTACTGTGCTGCAATAAAATGATAACTGATTGATAAAATGTGTTAAAGGCACCCAGAGGACAAAGAAAGAATTTATATTTCATTATATATATTATGTAAAATAAAATAACTTTCCAGATTTTGGGAGGAATGGGCTATGTAACAGACATGCCTGCTGAGAGGCACTACCGCGACGCCAGAATCACCGAAATATACGAAGGAACATCAGAGATACAAAAACTAGTCATTGCTGGACAGCTCATTAAGGAGTACGGTCTTTGAGTGGATGAATACGAAAATATATGAGAAATCTGTAGGAAGAGCATAAACCATTTGTAAGAAAGTATTGTGATCGATAATAATTTGTATGATAGGTATTTGCTATAGGATGGGTATCTCTATCATATCACTATATAAATGTATGCATAGATGATAATAATGTTAAGTTCCATTCTTTTTTTTTGTTGTGTATGTTTTTTGGTTTACAATAGTTGTTAAATCTAACATTTAAATTATACAAATATAATATGAATACTTTCTCGTAAGTGCTTCGATCAATCAATCAATCAAAAGTTCTTTATTTCAATTTTGTCGTCACAGACGCACTTATGAACGTCAATTATTACAATGACTCTACCACCGTATCGGAAAAAGAACTACTACTCTGAAGGTACGGCAAGAAACTGAGGGGCATAATTTTTAGAACTTTTGTTTCAATATTTTATGTTTGTTTTTGACAATATTATTTTTCTTATGTGACAGTTGGCTACTTGGCAGAAGCGGAATGTTCCATGCATTTTTGTCTTCTATGTAATTACTAACTGTATAGTATGCTTTTTTTATTAGAATATTTTTCACACTCTATTTGAATCTACTTTCTGTGGGCTCCGTTACACATTTTGGAATTTTAATGTAAAAACTTACACAATTGCCCATGAAGGACTTATTAGTTTACTCAGTCTAAACCTAGGTACTGCAATTCTATCCTTATTTTATATATTTATTCATATTCGTCCCAGTAGTGTGGAAATGTAAGCACAAAACATAACATAATGAACTACAAGTAAGACCCACATTACAGGCGACATAACTAAAGAAGTAGAAGTAAGATGAATAATGAGACTGCAAAATGTTCTTTGAGAACACTGCCACTTTATCAAAAAATTACCTAGAAGCAAAGATAGAAATACAAGAAACAGACTAAATTGTTCAGCTGCTAATATATTTATTGTAATTATAAGTACATAACTTTACCTTTTAATCTACATGAAAATGCAAAATTAATGATTTAAACTAAAATGTATGTTTTGTATAATAAGATTTTATTCATAAAAAAGAAATTATGGAATCAATTTACATGAATTTTTTTATGCTTAATAATAATATTTTTTGTCAACATCTTGAAACTATAAATCAGATCAATATGTTCAAATGTATCTGTGTTTCAAATATTTACATGATGTGTTTATAGTTTCATAATGTGCTGTACTACTTGAAGAATCTTACAATATAAAATGTAGACAGTGTAAAAATATTTATACAAGAAATTAAGATATGGTAAACAAACAATAAATGCTGATTTTTGCTACAGAAGACTTATTACTGTCCTGGTCCTGACAGGGACTTGTCCATGAATTTCCTTTTGGCAAAGCAGAGCCACCACTTGCTTGGCTTGCCATCCTCTGTGGCAAATACCTGGCAAGAAAAAAATGAGTATGTTTTTAAAATTAAATAATAATGGCCTAATAATGAAGCAACAATAACATATCTATGGGTTCTTTCTACTGGTTCTTACCTATGTATAATATTATTATGGTGTTATTTGTATAGCAGATAAAATTGCAACAATAATATTATTGATATCAAATTATGTAATTTCAATATTAGTTCACAGAATTACCTTTTCACATACTCGGCCACCAGTCTCATGTCTCAACTGTTGTAAATACTGTCTCATTAAATCTGAAATAACAGAATACATATTAGTAGACTAGCTTCACCCTGCATTTTGCCTGTTTGGTCCACTTTCTGGGATAAAACATATCCTTTGCCCTATACCAGGGTACCTGCTAAAGTACTTGCTTAGAAAATTTGATCAAAATCTATTTAGTAGTTTTGGCATGATAGAGTAAGAAACATCCATCCATCCTCACAAACTTTCAAATTTATAATATTAGCAAGAAAAATCCATAGGGTTTATTCATATTATCATGTGAAAAATCTTACCAGCCTCCTGTGTGCTAGATGGTTTAGCATACACTGAGTTCAAGGGGAAACCATATTCCCCAGGAATGTCAAACTTGGATATTGCCAGCATGTACATCTCCTGCTGTCCCTGGTTCTTGTTAGAGCACTTCTGCAGCTTCTTGAGGCATTCCGAGATGTACAAAGTAAGGTAGATAAGAACTCTGTCTGCATCAGACTGGAATGAGCAAAGGTTTGTGAATAATGAAGATTATAAAGTTCTCTAATTTCAATAGACTGTCACATTGAAACTGCTCTGATCTTAGAGCGGGAACATTATGGCAACAGTTTAAGTACAGAGCTAAAGCGAACAGGAAAACGCAACAGCTATACATAATGAGCATGTTTGCAGAAATATTCAAGTACTGTTGTAATTGCAAGTTGGAACAAAAAGTCTTACCTTGATTTCATAAAATCTAAAGAAAACATTAGCTTTAAAGTAATTTAGAGCTTCATCGACGATATCAAGCTCTATCTTGGGACTCGTTGGTGCTGGACCTCGGAATGTAGTACGAATCGGCAAGAGGGCCAGATTGCCCACAGATTGCGTGTAGTCCACTAGGGTGGAGTGATATGCCTAGAACAACGATGAAAGGTTTGAATCAACATCTTTTAAACTAATTTGTACTGACTGCATAGGAAAATGAATGAAAACTTACAGGCATTTTATCAAGGTTTTTCCTTAGTGTTACCACACACGAAGCAGCCAAGTGGCTTACAACTGACAATTAGATCATGTAGTGATTCTGTATGACTTGAAGTATGAGCTGGTTGTTAGAGATACAATAAATTGTTAATAAAACAAGAAATAATCCAATTTCGAGCGGAGTCGAATATGAATCACTCCTTCCCTTAGTTTGACTTGTTTTGACATTTGCTACATTTGACATTTTGACAATGACTTTAACATCAAACATTTTTCGGACATTGGCAGAATTGTGACAACTAGCCACAGAAGCCATATACCAAGAAGTCTAGTCAAGTTATTTTTCATGTTATAAGAGCAGCCTGCTGCTCCGACTTTATTAAAGTCAAAAATAATGGATCGATTTAAGCTAAAATCGATATCGATTGTTGCAATCATGTTAATGACTTTCTAACATTGCCCAAACGGGCGAATAAAAAAAAATTACATTCTAACATTTTTATCTGACGTCACTGTCAATCATTTTGTAGATATATGTCATTGAAACAAGGAAGTTCTTGAAAATACACGTTATATTATTTTGAGAAAATGACCGACGAAACTCAAAATATAGTGCTTTCGTTAGTGGCAAACATCGTGAAGAAGCAAAGCAAATGCGATGACACAGGGTCATCAAACAATGTGGACGCCGACACAAAAAATGCGCTGAGGAAACAAAAAGCAAAAGATAACCCAGTTGCTATTAGAGGAAAACCTAAATCAGGACGGTTCTGGAAGGACAATAAAGAAAAGTGAGCACCTAATTTCATAATTTGGTTTCGACCTTTTATAACATCTCCATACCTTATGTTCCTAACTTATCAAACGATCTGCACATTCTTGTGATAAAACCATGCTGCTTAGCACAACTAAGTTGGTACCAACATATTCATATTATACTAACAATCCTTTTTTTTTAGATTTTCGACAATAAATAAAACTAAAGGACTCAAGCAAGACTTTGCAAAGAAGACTGCTTTACGACTGGAACTGAAAAGGACTAAAGAATTATCCAGACAAGCTTTAGAAGAGTTCAAGCAACAGGAAATTCAGAAGAAAGAACGAAGAAGGGAAAATTTGAAGAGAACAGAAGAGAATAAGCGTAAAGCAGAAGTAGTTCAAGTAATAACAAATACAAAAAAATTAAAGCGCATGAGGAAGAAGCAGCTTAGATTTATTGAGAAGAGAGATACCAATAAAGAAGTTCAGGCTAGTAAATAAACTCCATTTAGAGTAAAATGCGTTTTACTCACATGCCCAGTAGTTATGCCTAAAGCCATATATAATCATCAATATTTATTTAACCCCTAAACTCACATCATGAAAAAAGTACAATACAATACTTCTATTTAGGCACTGTATTTCTGTGCACATGAGCGTAAATAAAAAAGTTTATGTAAGGCACTTTATATGAGTGTTTTACACCTTTTATATTAGGGAGGCACTAGGGTTTAGGTAGCGGACCCAGCTTCGCATGGAAGAAGAAGGTTTATATGCATATAAACCTTCCTCTTGAATCACTCTTGTCTATTGATGAAAACTGCAATTAAAATCTGTTGCGTAGTTCAAAAGATCTAAGCGTACAGAAGGCGGGAAGCGACCCTGTTTTATACTATGTAGAGATAGCATTATTGCGTAATTTTTTTATTTGCATATGGTCTGAAATCAACTTTTTTTTTACTTGGTAATTTTACAAGTTACCTCATCTGCTAAGGGTGCAATACTCTATTTTTGGAGACGAAAAAGTCACAGAGGACTGTGGTTCCTCTATGCAGCCCTTTCATACCGAACCTAAGCTCTTCTCTTCAATCTGTTTTTCAGTATCTTATTTTCCAAATGAGGTGGTTGGTCTACAAACACAGGTACAAAAGTAAAACAAAGACATAATTGTATATACAATAATACTACCCATGTGGTTACCATCTAATATTTTTATTAAGTATTTATAGTCACAAAAACCCCACAGATACATATATAAAAATATTAAATGCATTTCCCAGTTTTACACAGGTTCAATGAAAAGTGTGGTTGTACAGATATTTACATATATTCTCGAGGATGCAATGAACAGTGACATGGATGATACATCAACCTTAACATTTAACTTTATGCATGTATGTACAGAGATGGATAGAATTCAGTGACTATATAAACATCTATAAAATACACCAGAAACTATTTTGTCCATTACACTTTACATAGAAACATTCAAATCTCTGAGAAAAAATTATCTATTACAACTAAATTAGAAATACATTTATTTAAATCATAAGTGATGTGTTCATATTCAGATTCCAGCCTCAATAAAAATTATATCACTTTCGTCAGTTAAAAATAAATGTTAAGTTACATTCACACTTTAAGCTTATTAAAAAACTCCTAGTAAAAATAATATAAACTATTTATTTAAAAACTAAATCCAAAATTAAAGTGTTATAAGAGTTATTAAAATCAAATCACACCATGTAGTTAAATCTCTTATGAAGTAGTATCTCAACGTTCATCATTAAATTCAATGAAATAATTTACAACAACAATACAGTTGTTATAATAATAACAACAATAGTTAGTAGCTTAAATTCTATATTAGACTTACATTTTGTCCATAATACTCCTTTCAACACATAAAAAAAATCTTCATTGAAAACATCAGTCTAAGGCAGTGACAACAAAGTTTGATCATGAAGAATCTAATTGAACAAACTACATTGTAGTGGCATGTTTTAATTGAAAATATGATGTAGCAAAATAGTATAAAAAATGAGATTCATACAAAATTCTTAGGATATGTCACTACAGTACCCAGCCAAAATAAAGAAAATCAAATGGAAGATACATTTTCAAACTTCTAAGGTCTTAAACTCTGAGACGAATATTTTGTTCATTGCCTGCGCAACGACAAACAAATTTAGTAAAAAAATATCAGAGAAAAAAATTACGCATAAAGATTTTCGGTGCACTATTTCGTACATTCTCTATTTTAGCAAACTAAAAAGTACGCGGCGCGACGGTCTGTGAGTCATCTCCGCAGGCTTTATTGGGCACTAAAAATAAAGATGTTTTTAAGAAGCTTGTAACGTTCTTAAACATCTTTACTTTGGACCACTAAACGCTTATTTTCTAGGTAATATGTAACAAATTGTACATATATCTTCAAAAATAACTGCAATAACCAAAAAATTCCAAATGAAAACTGAATACTTACGAGTACAACCCCATCTTAACGTTTACTAGTCGGCAAATACTGTGGTTGTTTTAACTAGTTCGCCCTTAGAAGTGATATTGTTGGCTTGAAGAATTTACAGTTTTTACTAATAGTAGAAAAGATTTCATGTCAATAAACTTACTAGATCTATAAATGTATATCCAGACCTGCAAACAACACTTACCGCTGGTACAGTCAGCGACATAAGTAGCTGAACTTTCACAATCTTTCAATTGTCAATAACACAGAAAATATACAAATCACATGCAATGTTTTGCAATTTTCCTATTCACACAGGATATTTATAGACTTTTTAAATGCAACATTCAAGGAAATAAGACAAATATTGAAGTTGTGAGCATTCAAAGATTCACAAATCTTCAGCTACTTTTGTCGCTGGCCGTACATATTTCATTCATATCATGAGTTAATTTAGTGCGTTATCCACTAAAAGCTACAAAGTTTAGCACAAAAATAGAAAAGTTTATAAAAAGTCATAAAAAAGATGAGTATTACTGAAACTGTGATATAAAAAAAGTCTAATTCATAATTCGAGCTATAAGAGGAAAGTTCACAATCACTGGTCTTGTATCCTATATAATTACAATAACACATTGAGGCAGGAATACACATGGCACCTAGTAGCATATTACTGGAACAATTCTACATATATTATTGTACTGTGTACAGATTGTTTATATTAAGCGGTCAGTGATGTCACATCCTGCGATAGTGAGCGTAACAATTATTGCATATGTTCTGCTACTCAGTAGCATGTGTGTCCCAGCCGTTCGAGTTGAAGTTACCCTGTGTCTTGTAACTTTCTCTAAATTCTTTTAACCAAAAAGCGTATTAACTTATCTAAAACATACACCTTACGTCTTTATAATTATCATTGTAACATCAATTCACACTGCGAACGTCTGTATTGATTACAGTCAGCTATACAAAATTAACAAGCATTTCGATACGTATGACGTTTGATCAAAGTACTGTACTTCATTACTTTAAAGTTTTGGTATAGCGTTACTCGGAGTAGTTATTTTATCTGCTGCTATATTTTAAACTTAGTTTATAAACAGTTGCACGTCCAACAAAGCGAAATCTTACAAATGAAACCGATTGAATTTTTTTATATGGTTCTCACACACCTTTGTTTGGATGTGCCAAGGTTTTATTTTGAGACGGGTAAGCGGCCAGCTATCCAGAGCATTTGTGCCTACAAAGTCTTTAAAAAAACACTAAGACGAAATCAAAAGCACCCACCGCTTACCTTCGAAGATAGAAACACACGCGGTCAACAGCGCCGGTCCTTAGCAACAAGAGTGTTCGCTTTGTAACACGCGTTACCATCAACATATAGTAAGAAAATTCTAGCATTGTTTCGAGTGAGGATCTACGATTGACCCGCCGGGAGGGGCTCGAGCTCGGGGGCTCGGGGCTCGGGGCTCGGGGCTCGGGGGCACGAGGGGGCGCTCACACATCGAAATCCGCACCGCCCTTGCTTGGCGGGGTGTTGAACGGTTCGCTCCACATTCTTCTGAGATCACCCTGGGGAATAAGAATTTACGATCTATCAAGCAATTTTAAGTATTATCTCTCTAACATGCGCCAACGTCGAATCGTGATCAACCCAATTAACTTGATTTTTTGTATGAAATTGACCTTCATGAATCCTTGTGTTTACCCGCAATATTTTATTGGTGCGTGTGGGCCTTAGCTGTAATATTTTTTGTTGTGGTAAAATAGACAAGAACTCCTTTGATAAACACGCAGATGAAGGAAGTTAATTCAGGACTTCTGCTACTTTTCAACCAGGAAAACCGCGGGATGCAGCTAGTTAACAATTAAGTAGGATACTGTACGTTCGTCGCTCGAAAGTTGCGCAGCACCTGGCGATAGATGGCGCTATTTTCAAGTGGTCGCAGGTTACCTTGACGTAGGCCATTGTGAGCAGCGGCAGCAGCGTGAAGGGCACCAGGTAGAGCAGCGCGGGCTGCGCCGCCTTGAACACCTCGGCCGACACCGTCGCCGTCAGCAGCCCCAGGAAGTAGCCGAGCAGCGAGCAGTGGAAGTACGTCAGCCGAGACCCCTAGACCCCGGCGGTAATCATAATATGACTTTATTTGCATAACAAGAATAAGAATATATGACGTTTAAAAGTGCATATTTTGGGCCTATTTTTATTTTTTACTTTTTACTTTTGAGGTGAGGTCGGCATTGCATACTAATAAATGGATTTCGAATGCATTGTCATCGAGTTGTGAGCTACCCTGAAAGTTTCAGCCGGATAGCTAATCGAAAAGTGCTTGAAATTTGAGTTGCAAGATTCCACCCGAAACGACAGACAGACAAACAAGAAAGTGACTTAATAAAAACGTGGTAAACAGGTTTATAGATAAAATTTTTGAATCTACAATTAAAAATTAACTAGTTAAAAACTATGTTTCGAGTGCCAGTGGCTTCTCCCATCTATATTTACTTAATTTATTTTGCATTTCCGGAACAAACGCCTTTTTCTAAGATATCTAGGCATGTAACTAGTAATTATTAGTTTACCTAGTTATGTTATTTGTATACTGTAACCACAGAATACTAAGGGGCAGATGCATCACTCCGCAAAGAAACTTAAACAAATAGCGACTCTTGCTATGACACAATAAAATTGAATTCAGCTCGCGTAGCCGTGCATACCTACCAGTCATATTAACCTACAGATCCCCTCTCTTTCTATCGCATAGCTCTTATATCTTCTGACGCGGCACGTGTAACGACGCGCGACCCGCCGTCGGTGTCCGGCTATGTACTTGTAGCTTCGTACCTACAGTGCGGAGTGCGCTAGGTCTGCTGTAACTATATTCGGTGAGACCAACACACATACATTGTTAGCTTCACTCATCCAGTTTGTTCATAGCATTGTAGTTTTACTAGGGGGTACATATCTCGATGACTTCGAGTAATCGTGGCTCAGAGGAAACTCGTGCGACATTCGATCCGAAGCACCGGATTTGAAATCCCGATGATATTTATTGATTTTAGGTAGATTCCTATGAAATATATATGTTACGGCTAAAAGCCGAAGTGCGGCTACACCTAGTTTTAGCCGGCTACAACTAGGTGCAGCCGGTTACATGCGGTTAAACTTAGATATATCCTACTTATCTTCGGTTAGAACTAGGTTTAGCCTAGTTTTAGCCGGTTAGAACTAGGTGCAGCCGCATGTGAATATAGCTGCAGCCCTCGGTAGGTTAGGGTGCGGCGGGGGTGGCGCTTGGGCCACCCCAACGCCGCGAACATGTATATTAGATATAATATAATGTAGATTATCATCTATCACTTCAATAGATTATAATCTTCTGAAAAATAATGCGACGCCGGTTAGAACTAGGTGTAGCCACTTACTCTTGGCTACACCTAGTTCTAACCGGCTAAAACTAGGTGTAGCCGCACTTCGGGTATTAGCCGTAACATATATATAATAAAACAGAATACAAAAATTTGCCCACGTCTCGTCGAAGCTGCAGGTGACAAAAGGGCTGGCTCCTTCCTGGCTCAAAGATTCGCTTTAGCTATTCAACGCGGGAAGGCAGCCAGCGTTCTTGGCACCTTGCCGCATGGTCACCGCTTGTATATAAATTTCTAGTTGTACATAGTTTAGTATCTTATAATAAAAAATATTTCATTTCGGCTTTCATAAATCAGAGTTATAATCTGGAAGAAATCGCTCTAAGCGATAAGACCGCCCATTGTCATTGTCAAAATTACGATGTATTTTGTGACATTTTTATTTTTCATAATTGTGTATATGTTATTTGGTGTGCAATAAAGTGTTATTGTATTGTATAATATCGATTTTCACCAAGTTGTAGCCACTTTAGAAAAATAAAACCATATTTTTTTTTCTTCGTAACAGCAACAGCATTGAATAACACAAAAAAATGCCCACAATCGACTGTATGCAGCAAAACCGTTTTTCCAAAAATTCTTAAATACCGGATTAATAGATTAAAGAAACTAGATTGAATTTAACAACTTTCTCAAATTGTTTAGGGAACGAAAGGGGGCGAGAAGAAGACACTACGGAAATGGCACCGAAGAAGAAAGCATTACAATTACAAAACTCTTTATTGCATACCAGTTACAAAACAATAAAAATAATAGTAGCATAAAATTCCTTACAATGGTAGTACAATGGGCGGTCTTATCGCTTAAAGCGATCTCTTCCAGACAACATTTGGACGGACAGTATCGAAAGAAGGAGTAGACGGCCGTGTGCAATTAAATTACAATAATAAAAACCTGGATACTTAAACAAACATTCCAATACAAACATACTAACACATATATAAACTAATATACATCAATATACTAATACATATCATATACTTTTACATAATAGGGGATCGGACAACTTTTCATAAAGTGTTTTATACCAACTACAATTAATATATATAGCCATGAAAAATACTATTTTAATTAAATAAAGCTCTAAAAGAACCAAAAACTATGTTTAAATATTATGTTTCAAATATTGCCGCGTTAAAGGCCACCTCAAAATTTGTGACGTCATATGTAGGTAGAGTTTTGTGAAGTTTGGGGACTATATTGTAGTAATGGAACGAAAAAATTAGCAAAAATACATTTTATGAAAAGCAAAATCTAAATATCGAACGGCCAAGGAGTGGAACTCTCTGCAGGCATCTGTGTTTCCGAATAGCTACAATCTGGGTATCTTTAAGACAAGAGTGAACAGTTTTCTTCTAGGCGAGCGTGCTACATCTTCGACCGCATCTTCACTTAACAACAGGTGAGATAGCGGTCAAACGCAAGCCTATAAATAGTAAAAAAAAAAAAACTTAAAATAAACACAAGCTTGACTCACGGCATTTGCCTACAAATGACGTCATGCGCTGTGATTGTTGATTCGTTTGAGACGAAGAACAGATTAAAAATGTCAGAATTATTAGATTTTATTTATGGATTTGAAAATATAAATAATTATTATTTCACAAAAATATTATTTGAATGATCTTTCTGGTTCGACGAACATTCGTTCTAACTACATTTTAGATTTTTTCTCGATTACTGTCCGATCCCCTATTACATAAAGATAATAAGTAGCTGCGGGTTAGGGGTGGGATAAATAGTGAACTTTTTATGTTTCAAAATATTCATTACGAAACAAAGAAGACACCAAGAAAGAGGGAATAGTACAATACTCACCATAGACCTAGGGCCGGGCACCTGTCCCATTTGGCACACGAGTGTCGCCTTCTTGTACGCGTCGTAGCGAAGCACGAAGCACAGCAGCAGCCCCGGCATCACTATGTCACCCAGACCTGAACAAAACAAAACAATCATTGATGTTATGCTAGGAATTAGGATAGAATTGCAGTACCTAGGTTTAGACTGAGTAAAACAAATAAGTCCTTCATGAGCAATTGCGTACGTATCTACAATCTACGAGCTCGCAGAAGGTAGATTCTAATTGCAAAAATATTCTAATGAAAAAGCATACTATACAGTTACATAGAAGACAAAGATGCATGGAACATTCCGCTTCTGCCAAGTAGCCAACTGACACATAAGAAATATAATATTGTCAACAACAAACATAAAATATTGTAACAAAAGCTCTAAAAAAAATGGGCCTCAGTTTCTTGTCGTATCTTCTGAGTAGTGGTTCTTTTTCCGATACGGTGGTAGTCATTGTAATAATTGACGTTCATAAGTGCGTATGTGATGCCAATAATTTTATTTTATTTATTTATTTATTTCAGGCAGTATTAATGTACAATAAAGTAAAATTAACATAGGCCCATAGAATATATACCTTATATACTAACATATATATAAAAATATAACACTATAACTAAGTATTTTATACGCTACTACACAACACATAAGGAATTATTGTATAATGAGTATAGCACTTTTGATTGATTGATTGGTTACTTTCATGCAAGGGCCGTTAGCTGTTAGGGGCGCATATCATTGTAATCATAGCTTTAACTACTTTTAGTGATACTATATGTAGTCTGTAAGGTATGTGTTTCTATGGGCAACTGGCACCTTTTTCAACTGTGTTATTGCCTGATATAAACAATTTATTATTATCATATTTTGAATTATTTTATGTTCGCTTAGGCGCGTCGGCCGCGTTGCATTGTATTGTATTGAACATTTACCGAGCATGGAGAAGTGTCCCTGGTGGTGCATGGAAGGGAACACGAGCTTGGCGGGCAGCGACAGTTTGGGCGCGTCGCGCATGGCGCCACCCAGCTGCAGGCGCCGCGCCACCACGTTCATAGGGTTCTCCGCCGGCCTGCGGCGGTCCAATCAAAACATTACACGTGTAACTTAATCTAATTAAAAAAACCAACAACTTTATTTCCGCATAACTGACAACATTTAATTTTTCAAGGTACTATAATTTCGAAGTCATTTCGTGCCTTTCGCATACTGAATAAAAGAAACAAAGATCAGTTTTTTTTTCACTGGGTTCTCGAAAGTCTTACAGAATGTCGATCATTTATTTTCAAGCAAAAAAAGTTGGGCAAGTAAAAAAAGGAAAAAGTTTTTTACTCTGTGATCATGTCGTGTGGTTGTCAAATGATGTCAATGTCAACTTCATAAGTGACATCGGCGGTTAATCTCTAAACTGAACGTACCCTGAGCCGAGCGTTAAAAGGTAATATTAAAAATGTTGGCAGCAACATACTATTATTCTGCCCGACTCGGGATTGACATTAGCGGATTTGATCATATTTAAAATTAATTTTAGTGGCAATAAGGGATCGGACAACTTTTCAGCAAGTGTTTTAAATTAACCATAATCAATATATATAGCCATGAAAAATACCATTTTAATTAAATAAAGCTCTAAAAGTACCTAAAATTAAAGTTAAATATTATATTACAAATATAGCCGCGCAAAAGGTCACCTCTGGTGTGTGACGTCATACGCTGGGCAAACGTCAAACCAGTATTATTGTTCTGTGCGTCAAACTCAAACTCTACGAAAGAAAACTTGCAAAGAGATTTAAATACGTTTTGTGAAGTTTGGGGACTAAATTGAGTAAATTGTCGGAATGGAACGAAAACCATATCGTTGGTGTGCAGTACCTCAATGTAGAAATAATTCTATAGCTACTCCAAATAAATTATTCATTGATGTACCACGAAAAGCAGAAATGCGAAAAAAATGGATGGATCTAGCAAGACGAAAACACGAAGGGATGTCTATAACATCAGCGATTTTCTTTTGTGAGGACACTTCGATGTAAGTACCTTTAGATAGAATTTAAGCGGTGTGTAAAATAATAAGTTCCTTTTGTGTATGTATAGGTTATATTTACAAGTAAGAAGTTTAGTATAAGTGCTTAAATAATTTGTAATTTGTGTTATAGCTAACGAAAGATATGGAAAATTACATGCGATATCATATTATGGAAAAGAAGTTTGCCATCAACTACTAGTACATCTTGCCCCGCTGCTGTCAAAAGGCAAAGAATGTCTTTAATAGAAGAAGCCCTTGCAGAAATTAAACTGGAGACTAATATGGAAAAAGAAAATACAACTCAGTCTCTTAGTAAGTACCTAGCTAAATACCTACTAGTTTAATTTGAACCAATACCTTTTTCGGAATGGTTAACAATAATGACCAATTTACCTTTGTTTTAGATTTACAAACTGACTTCGTAAGAGAAGAACAGCCAAAAAGCCAAGATAAAGGTGTACAAGTTGTTGTCAAAAGTAAATACTTCAGAAGCAATTATACACAAACACATAACAAATCCAAAAACATTGCAACATCACCATCTAAAACGTGGACAACAACTACATCGACATCTCCGTTCAAAGTAGAAGAACAAGTAGAGCTATCAAGAACAAGTGTGTCTAAAATAAACAGAACATTCATCGATGAATCTGATAGTGACATATCACTTTACACCCCATCAATATCATCTCAACCATCATCACCTTCTGTTCAATCATTACAGTGTAAAATACCATCTGACTAGCTTAAACAAAGAAGAAGCTAAAATAGAACAGGAAAGAGAAGCAAAGCAATCCCTGAATAATATGTTGAAAAAAATTGAAGCCAAACCACGTTTTTATATAGGCATAACAAAGGATTGTTTCTTTTTGGTTGATTTAGTACAAGGAAACACCAACGTTCCAACAGACCATATCCTACTATGCTTGAAAAAAATTAGATTAAATACAACATTTTCAGAACTTGCAGATCAATTTGGAATATCGACATCATATGCAGGCAAAGTATTTAAAAAAAATATACCAATCATTGCTAATATTCTCAAACCATTTATAGTACAACTAGATAAAAAAAATATTCGCCTAGAAACCTAGTTTTCCACAAGTACTATGTCACCATGCATCCTCCATAGCCTCATAGTCCCCATCATCAAATCTTTGATTCCATAGTGGGAAGCACCTCACTGGTTGTACAAAGCTGATGGAGAAAAAGGAAAGGACTTTATGGAGTTATTTATTTACGAATTATTATGTGTACATACCTAATATAAACTTTAATAAATAAAACCATTGAATATGTAAAAAAATTATTTTATTTTGAACTTTCATATAGAATAGGGTATACATTTTTTTTCCAAAATTGAGTTGAACTTGAAATATAGTGCTTTATTAAGGCCTCATTATAGCTTACTAATAACATTTCACCATGGTTGTTGAGTTCAAAATCCCAGTGAGCAACACAGAAATAACAATGTTTCAAATTTGTGACAAACATTTGAATTTGTATTTGTGCCATATATTTTTCTGTTACTTTATTATCTTTCAAATAATTTTTATATGTTTTTTCACTGGTTGGGCATTTTATTTCAACACATACTTTGTTGTCAATAATACCATCTGGTGAACCAGCTATAAATGGGTATCGTGAGGAAATAAATAATCCGCAGGTCTTCACTTTCTTGCCAAGTGTTTTTTCCACTGTTTCTTTCACTTTTGTTTCTAATTCCCGACCTTTCTTCATTGCTTTTGTGTCTGGGGTCTTGGCTCCCATGATCATAGATATCAAAGACCCATCTGCAGTATGACATTTGCTAACTTCGTAGGATTTTGAAGCTGTAATACGCCCTGTAATACCTGAGCTCGTGCCACAACCTGTTCTTATATTGCATTCGAGAGTTTTCTTCAATCAGTTTAATGTTTTTCTCAGTAAAATACTGAGCTATTGTATCCAAAAATGTGTCACAATCACCATCATCACAATGTTCAATGATTAAGTAATGAAGTGACAATTTCTCATACTCTTTCACTCTGCAGTTATTATATTTCAATAATTCACAGTTTGTGACATTTCGGGTAGCAGCTGCTTGGAGAAATTGTTCCAGCATATTATTGTGTGGAGCAGTCTGTGTAGAAGATACTCTTTTACCAGACGAAAGGTCCTTTGCAGTAACATACTTAACATTGGTACCAATCTGAGCCAGTTTAGATTTCTTCCAGTAACACAGTATTTCAGTACTAGATGGCTCCTCACTCATCCTGTGGACCCACATCAGAAAAGCGACAGCATGTTTGCAACCTCCCATTGATGCAGCACAGTCATGACACTGAACGCTGACTACTTTTTTTTCTTTTTCATTTACTATCATAGTCGCATTATACGCCTTTGAAATACTTACATAGATGTTTTAACATTTCGAAATTCAGCAGCACAGAAGTCCGAGTTTGAGGCAAAGAAATTGCCAACCATTAATATACTCTCGGCAGAGTTCTATTGTCGGCTTTTATATAGCTTGGTTCCATGTTATTTATTGTACAAAACAAGTTGTAAGCAAAGAGATAATGATCACTTGGGAGAATTGCACCTATTAATGGACTATTTTATTATCTCTTAATTCTAAATATTGTAAGATTTTATGAAAAGCAAAAACGAAAAGTAATCACAACACAAGCTTGGCACACGTCATCCGCCTACGGATGACGTCATGCGCTGTGATTGGTGTTTCGCTTGAGACGAAGAACAGATTAAAATAGTCAGAATTTTTAGATTTTATTTCTTGATTTAAAAATACAAATCATTATTATTTCACAAAAATATTGATTGGACGATCTTTCTGGTTCGATAAACATTCGTTCTAACTACATTTTATATTTTTTCTCGATTACTGTCCGATCCCCTATTGTAACAAAATATCGAAAAAATAAAAAAAAACGTCTGCCCGCACCGCGCTGCCACCTAAAGAGACTGAGGAAGATCGATTGTCCAAGTGATTGAAATTCCTTCGTAATTCTTTATTTTGCGTCAAGGTCAACATTTACGTTCAAATTAGTTGATGCCTCGTTTTGTCAGGCCTAGTGCACTCCGCACTGTAGGTACGAAGCTACAAGTACATAGCCGGACACCGACGGCGGGTCGCGCGTCGTTACACGTGCCGCGTCAGAAGAGAGAAGAGCTATGCGATAGAAAGAGAGGCGCTCTGTAGGTTAATATGACTGGTAGGTATGCAGCGCTACGCGAATTGAATTTTATTGCGTCATAGTAAAAGTCCTGGGGGTCTTCAAATCGAGAGTGAACAGGTATCTTCTAGGTAAGCATGTTACATCTTAGACCACATCGTCGCTTTCCATTAAGTGAGATAGTGGCCAAACGCAAGCCTATAACCAATAAAAAAAATTGTTTAAATTTCTTTGCGGAGTGATGCTTCTGTCCCTTAGTATTCTGTGGTTTAGTTCAGGTTTGTAGTTCCGACTGACCTGGTGGCGACCTTGACCATGACGTTGGTGGTGAAGATGTATGAGGAGAAGAACACCCAGAAGACGTCGTACAGCAGCAGCCCCGTCAGCAGCAGCGTCGACACCTTCAGCGACGGCAGCCGGATCAGCGCGATGAACGTCACGCACAGGCCCATGCCCATCGCTGTAAACGGGAAAACACTTTTTTTTATGTAACTAAATGACGGGGCGAGCTGGTCGTTTGCCTGATGGTAAGCAACACGCCAGCCCATAACAATAACAGCACCACACAGAACTTTGTTTTACAAAATCCTGCGCGGTGCTGAACTGACACTACTGAGCTCGTCACCCTGAGACAATTAGCTGTTGAGTCTCATAATGCCCAGTAATTTCACTAGCTACAATGCCTTTCAAACCGGAACAAGTAATGCTTGCGCACTGCTGCTTGGCAGCTGAATAACTGGCAAAGCGGTGGTACCCACGACGGCCTCTCGCATACGAGAAACCTACCACCAGTAAAACCATATAATGACCATCAAAATAATCTCTGAGATACACTTCTTCTGAATCGGCAAATCAAATTAAAACCAAATTTAGTAAATGACCACCAAATCTTACCCGCAAAGTGCCGCACCCACTCTTCCGTGGTCCAACTCGCTCTTACCCCTGTGTATATAAAAAGCGCGGAGCCAGAAGCTCGCTAAGGACGTCCTGAATAAAGCTAGCAAGGGAAGCGACATGAAGGGGTGACGAGCGAGACTTCTGGTGGAGCCTACTTTGGTGATCATTTACTATTTTTTGGTGATTATATTTTTTTTATTCGGTGATATTTGTTTGGATTATACATATAAACCTACCTCTTGAATCACTCTGTCTATTGATGGAAACCGCATTGAAATCCTTTGCGTCTAAAGATCTAACCGTACAGACGGACGGCGGGAAGTGACTTTAAATTTTATAGTATGGAGAGATATAAATTCTATTCTATTTATAAGATAATATTTTTATTTATTAATCGGGGTTGGTCTGTGACATTTAGCGGAAATAATACAGAATGCACAAAATAGAAAATATCAAATCAGCGCCTGTTCCTGAAAACTGTAGTTTTAAGTCTTACTATACTCTACTAACCTGTTAGTTATTTAAGAAGTTTAGGAACGTCACGCCAAAGCGCGTTGAATATAACAAAGACAAACCCTTATAAATTAAGCCGGCCTCAATCGTGAGATGTCTCGTAGCTCGTCTCCTATGCCCGTAAGTCCTCACACTCACAGAAGTGATTGAAATCTCAAGATGAACGCAATTGGAAGGGGTCAGTGGGTCACTCACCGTCCATGAGCAGCCAGTGTCCGGTGAGCACCCACACGGCGACGATGCCGGCGGCGAGCAGCGCGGCGGCCAGCTCGGGCGCGGAGTAGCGGCCGCACACCGCCGCGCGCGCGCCCGCGCCCGCGCCCGCCACGTACTGGCACAGCGGCGTCAGCAGGAACGCCAGCGCCGCGCACGCTATTACTGCACACCGACCGGAGACATACATTAGTTCATCTCATGGTGGGCGATGTTTACGCTGTGGCGTCTACCTTCAATGGTCCTGCTGCGGGACGATTCGCCGCAAATCACTTAGACTTATATCCTATATTTATGGGTTTACTTTTGTTTGATCATTCACAGAATTCAACAACATCAGGTTTACGCACGAACGGGTGTGCGTAATGCACGCGCACACACATGGCGGGTAAATATTAGTCCCGCACGACAGTAAGTGAAGAACAACGCCTGCTTCATTATTTCAAGTGATCAATCTAGAAAGTTCCAGATGGTTATAAAAGGGACTCACTGGCGGTGCATATCGCGACGAGCGTCTGCATGGAATCGAAGAAGAAGAACATGATGAGCAGCGCCACGGACGAGCCCAGCGGGAAGCAAAGCGCCTGCATCGTATTTAGTGTCTGAACGTCTGAAATAGACCATACTTTATTACGCGTGATGGAATTCTTTTTCGCTGATATGCACATAAACATGTTAAATAGAAAATAATAATTATTATTAAGTATGTAATGTTAGTTTAGTTACGAATCGAATGTCAACTACAATGTGTTAGTCGTGTACGGCCACGTTTCGACACCACAAGCCAAAAGTGAAATAATAACAATATATAATAATAATAACGCCCAACGATCACATACATAGATCCTGACCCCTAACTAGGATTCCCTGCATCTAGGGAACCAGGAACTATGAGGACCATGGTCCCACAACACCCAGACAGAAATGCTTGTGCTTTTTTTCTGTGCACAAACAATTGTCCCGTTGCGGGAATCCAAAGTTGGTGGAATCCAAAGTCCAAAGCCTGGTTCATCGACGTGAAGTCGCCAGCTTATCGGTATTCTACAGAATATACTACGGAGAGTGTGCTCAAGAACTGCACAATCTGATCCCCCCATCACCTTTTTACCATCGGACAACCAGACGATCGGCACAACGTCACCCCTACATGGTGGACGTTCCGCCTATCCGTACTAAACGTTTCGAATCATCCTTTTTGGTGCGAACGTCGAAGGAGTGGAACGCCTTGCCGTCGTCTGTGTTTCCACATAAATACAATCTGGGTGTTTTCAAATCAAGAGTGAACAAGTACTTACTGGGTAAGCGTGCTACGTCTTCGACCACATCGTCGCTTCCCATCAGGTGAGATCGTGGCCAAACGCTGACCCAGTCAGATGTAAAAAAAATAAAAAATAGAACCCGCAACCTCAGTGGTGTATGAGATTTGAGCCAAGCTGCCCAACCACTACACCACAGAGGCTGTCAAAAAGAAAGAAGTAAGAGCAGTCTAGATGAACATCTCAATCATAAGAAAGGAGGATTACCAAACCAGGACCACAAGTGATAGAGGTGAGAAAAAACAAACCCACCTCCGTCTACAGGTGTTGATTATACGTGATTTCGCGGGTTGGTGCCAAACGTTGACAAAACCTTATCCAATCCAACAAGACTTACTAAGTGAAAAAAACTATTGCATTCCCAAAACATTAGTACTAAGAATGATCTCAGCCGCTGCTATGCTATATTGAATTAGCTTGGAAAGCAATAAGTATCGAGTGAGCGGCGCCGCTTACGGCATAGTAATGCGTTATGTATGAGTACTTAGAAATCTCGTATTAAGCGATACATTTGGCTCAATCGAACTCAAGGCAGTCGATACGTGACCTTATATGGTACAGTTAGGGCAGGGCAAGACAGATTTGTGAATATGGTATTTTATTGAACAGGTGGTAACTTGTTAGAAGCTTCTGTGGATTAATAGTTAGGTGGGCTCAACTACAGTAAGACGAAACGCAGTTTCAATTTCTTGGAGACAAACACTTGTATTACAAGTTGGGAAACGTGTTTTGTATAATTTTGATCGTTAGCCATTGGCACATGGGCACTGTCGTTTGGCTGACAACAAGAAATCTAATCGGAACATAGGTATTTCAAATCATGATCTGATTATTTTCGGCTGATCGTTGTAATATTTTACTCAACTAACTTCGAAAATCACAAAATTCTCTATTTCCTATAACCCCAAGACATTTTTTTTTTTATTTTTTTCTTTTATTTATTTATTTGGACTATCAACAGAACTACATGATTAAATGCAAACAGTTTTGAACTTAAAATTATGTATTACACATAGTTCTAATTACAGATAGCCTCATCGTGCTCCTTAGTATATGCATAAACATTTAGATCCGTCATTCATAGATACTAGATATTTGAAAGCATGTACTCGTATGCGCTCGTAATGCCTTTAATAGTGTGACCCGAGTAAAGTGCTCGGATATGGGAGATAATTTCCATTAAATTTAAATATTCATAGCTGACTTTTATAATACAGCATTTTATAGCAAGCTTCGACCTTTCTACATCTTCATTTACTGCACTGTCGACCGTCAGGACTACGAATAGTTTCATTATAGGGAGTGCTCTGACCTAATTGTCTAATAGACTGCATATCGAGACAACGCACTTACCTGCCTAATTGTTTTGCTAAATCTTCCTTTAACGTTATTATTTAATTGTAACTAATGGCACCTACCGACTAGAATTAATCTCTGTAGAAATGCTGGTAGTCTAACGCTTGTAGGTTCTACACCAAATATGATATTATATTTATGGCAATAATGTCGAAATATTACGGAACGATTGCGAGGTTTAATGCGAACCTGGGCTCCAATTCAAATTTAGTGAATTGGGGCCCTGATTGGTTCTATCGGAACTTAGTCAGGTACTCTGTAAGGCAGGTTATGGGAACATAAGTCTTACTACGTTATAAAGATAACAGAGTAACGTTCAAGCCGATGTTATTTAATAACACTTCTTACATAACAGTGTGAACGGAAGCGAAGGCGCGAAATTGATAAAAGCCGGATAAGAAACCGATATTCCACGAACGCATAACGAATTAATTTCTCTTTTTGTACGTAAAGCCTTGCAATTCAATTAGGTATAACATCAAGGGCACTGCAAAAATATGTTCCGTGAATTATGGTTTCCTTATTTTTGTAAGTAGGTATTGCATTGGTAGGTTAATAAGTTCTGATTTAAGATTACTGTTGCGGCTGTATTGTGAAGTCGGTTGTTGGGTATCATTAGGGTATCCATAAGCCCAGTAAGATCAGGCATTATGGAAACATGGGACCTACAAGTGATAATTCTGGTTGTACTTTCAAATTATCATGCATTGCTTTGAGATTCAATCAACATTAGGCAGCCGCTCATCGAGCGCATCACCTTATTTACTTTATCTTCTTTCTTTATTTTACTTTTGCTACGGACTTCCAACTTTAATATTTATGTAGATTTGTATAATTTATTTATTTATTTACGTATTTTATTATATCTTTTCTTTTTTCATCTTGTATCCTTCAAACCTCCAAAAACCTCCAAATTCAATTTCGAATAAATAAAGCTGCCACCAGACACTGATGCACGTCAGGAAATACCATAGAAAGAAACGCGTGTAAGCGACGGTTCTACTCACTGTTGCCCGACGACGAAGGTACAGGTTTCCCGCCGAGAAGCGTCGCTTCGCGCTCCCTTTCCGCGCGCTCCCTCGCTTCGCGCTCCATGTTCAGCGAACGAAAGCTTCCGTACACAATGAGCAGCATCGAGATAAGACACGCTGACACCCTGGAACAAACAACATCTTGATAAGCACTTAGAGCCCGAGAAAGATTGGATATAGGAATATAGGGCGTCAATGTTACTCCACTCTTTCTACACGTAATGGCTCTTTTTTTTGAGTGACCGGAATGTTCACCTAACGGTGAGCAATACGCCTGCCTATAACAACTAATAATATAATTTATTTATCTCACAAATATAGGTAGGTATAACATATTTGCAACTGCACTTGTACTATTAATTATTCTGTGGCACCACCCAGAAATTTAATCTATATACATAAAAATGAATCTCCGAAATATTTGTACGCGCATAACTTCCGAACGACTGCACTAAATTGGATAATTCGTTTTTTTGTGTTCGTTATTGTCAGGACAAGGGTTGAATAAAATACTTTTTTATATCGATAAAAAAAGGCGGTACAAGTTCGCCGGATCAGCAAGTTGTAAATATTTGCGCGGCACTGTACTGCGCTCGTCATCCTATGGTAATACAGTCTCATAATGACCACTTATTTATCTTTAAAAAGTGCCCTTCAAACCGGAACGCAGTAATATTTCGACAAAACTGCTTGGTGGTTGAATATCTGGCAAAGATGTGGTATACTTCCCAAGGTCTTGCAGAAGCGGCCTACCACTATAATAGTACGTTACACGAAATTTAAAGAGTGAGAAACCCTGAATATTGGTAATATAAAATAATTCTCACTGAACATTTCCAAATGTAAAAAAAAACGAAAGTTATATTGAAGAAGGGGCTGAAAACAAAGTACTAAACTACCGAATGCTGGTTAGGGTATATATGGTATAGGTTTTTAGACAAACTTTAAAAGGTCATGGAGAATAGTTATTATTATCTTTTTATTCTTTAGGCGTCATAAACCACTCATTTATATATCAGCGTAAAATGAATCTCACTTATTTCTAACATTACAGCAATTTGCAGAATACTAGATAATAGTTTCAATGTCATCTTCGGTTCTGGTTTTATATTGAGACGTTTGGCTTCTTTGATTTCGAAATTGCTAATTCCGCACATGCGATGTGCACTTTCATATTGGACGCACTGGTGATATTTTTAACAATTGGCGAATATTTTACTTTTGACTCGGTACACGATACTTACGTTATTCATCATCATAATCATCAGCCCATCACGTTCCCACAGCTGGGACACGGGTCTTCTCTCATAGAGAGAGTATTAGCCATAATCCACCACGCTGGTCCAGTGCGGATTGGTGGATGTCCGTGAATTTTTGTGATAAATTCTTGGATATGCTGGTTTCCTCACGATGTTTTCCTTCATCGTTTTTTAGAGCGAGTGTTAGATCTGCACATAGCTGAAGAAAGTCATTGGTGCGGGGCCAGTAGGATTCAAACTCGGGTGCGTCGGATCGAATGTCGCACTTTCTCCCACTAAGCCAGACTCGCTCATACTTTATAATTTATAATAAATAGGTACTTGTCACGGATAATCCTGATTGGTATAATTGTATAGCTCGCATAATACGATTAATTTGCACGTTTCATTTGAAGCGCTTGATGAACGAAACCTAATCATATTAATGGTATTTATTTAAGGACATGTTTATAGATATATAGTTAGACCACTCGAGAAGGATGACTCATTAGTCACAAGGCCGATATATAGAGTCCACCAGTAGACTAAGATAATACTGCTACCGTATTTTAGTGCTCACAGTTTCCCTTTCATCTTCCTCGTTTCTTTATCTTCAAGGCATGAGCCAATCCAAGTCAATTAGGCGTATGGAATCAAACACTCGATAGTCGCGGATTGCGTGTCTCAAATACATACAAGAAATCCATCTCGTTACGGATCATTAACCGTAATTACTGGTCATAAAATGATTATCTCATCATCATCAATCATTGGCTTAGACACAAACTTAAAGGTTGCGAAGTTCTACATATTGAGTTGTTGTTAAAAATACAATAGATGAATGGTGGAGGATGAAAGTGTACTAATTGTTATTGACATCAATTGGTCATAGACTTATAGTGAAATTTTGAAAGGCGTTCAGCAAATCAGCTTATATATTATGCCAAGAAGCTAGTATGGTAGGTATTATAAACACAAACTTTAAAATAACAATGGTAAATAAAATGCATGCAATATGGATGTGTTAGAAAAGGTAAAATTTCCCTCTGATTATCCATGGGGAACTGGTTACCATAGTTACCACCAAAAAATCTACCAACTTTAACACCAGTACAGACATCTTTTCCATAATTATCAAGTAGGAACTCATAAAGCACATACAATGTACGATTCTATAGGAGGGTGACCCGGGTAATTAAATGAAGCGGCGTCCAGCGTCTCGACGCTAATGAAACCTAATAGCTCCGGAGTCCGGACACCGTCAATTAAATAAATACATCGTCTATGTTAGGGCGATGCATGAATATCCATACATACCTACTAACTCGTAGGTTGAAGTTAACTTGTGAATAGTCGTGACCGAAGAAGCCAGCGGATAACTTACACATTACTTTTTATTTTTTGATTCGATAAACTTCTGTACCTACTTCAATGTTGTTGATAGAAGATGTGAAACTTTGGATAGATGATGTATGAATGTTTGATAGACACGCGGTTACTAGATTTGAATTTTGGATAGAGAATCACTATGATCTGAATGAGGACATTTTTATAGGTGAAATTAAAACCGCTTGAAGTCGGTACCTAAGTTTGTCTCGCAAAATGGTCGTTTGCCTGATGGTAAGCAATACGCCAGCCCATAACAATAACAGCACCACCCAGAACTTTGTTTTGCAAAATCCTGCGTGGTGCTGCACTGCGCTCGTCACCCTGTGACAATTAGCTGAGCGTATTATTAATATTATACAAATAATTAATTCCTGACCTTTTCCAGCATCAATTAATCTCTTTGTTTCAATATAGAAATGTACGAGTAAGATAGGCAATTAATTGTGAGCATGACATGCCTAAAATAGAAAATTAAAGCTAACCTACTCGCATGCGGGTCAACTAACCCTTATATTTCAAAGAGACCTTGATGAGCACTCCAGATTGTAATCCGTCATGTAGTTAAGGGACGGGAGACACGCGAGACGAGACATGATTTAGATTTTTTTATGTAACTGAGTAATGACAATGACGAGCGCGTCGTCCGCCTGATGGTAAGCGCCACGCCTGCCCATAACAATTACAGTGCCACCCAGAACTTTGAATATATTTATGTTAAGTACTTATTTTGAGGGTAGTTCGTTTTACATTACTATTTTATCGCATCTAAATCTCTAACTAAATAGTATAAAACGAAGTCGCTATCTGCATCCTCACTTCTGTTTCTCCGTATGTGTATTCTAAACCATGCAAGGAATTTTGATACGGTTTACGGTTTTTTGATTTTTTACGGAAGGTTAATACATTCTAATTATGTTCTGTATATTAAAGAAAACTCAATGGTTAGTAATGAAGTCGTCAAAAAATGACACCACATTAGTAAATTGCATCCGTGCGAAGCCGAGGCGGTGCGCAAGTAAGTAATATCACGTAATATTTAAAAACAAGCTGCACCCCGCGGCTCCACCCGAGGTTTCCCGAGATAAAAGTAGCCTGTGTGCTATTCCAAGTCCTAAAGTACCTACATACCAAAATTCATCAAAATCGGTTCGGTAGTTTTTGCGTGAAAGAGCAACAAACATACATCCATACATTCTTACAAACTTTTATAATATTAGTAGGATTTGCTCAAGATCGCTCTGTAAGTCAGAGTTTTTGGCCTTTAATACTAGTTTATGCTTGATTTGCGCGATTATAGTCGCTAACTAAACTACTGTCTTCACGCTCAAAGCTTCACGCCATCTACATGAGAAGCATAATACGCAAGTCTCTCTTTGCACAGCAACAAACCACTAAACCAAGTGTAACAAATCCACGTATGGAACAGTAGCCTAATTGTCTTCGAAACAGGATATCTTGACATCTTATTGGATTACATTTGGCAGATTAGTGTATTATTAGCTTTTTTATCCTTGCTCGTCAATCCTGTGATTTATATATTATTCAAAGTTATTAATACTTTTGACCTGTAACAGGCCTAGCGCACTCCGGACTGTAGGTACGAAACTACAAGAACATAGCCGGACACCGACGGCGGGTCGCGCGTCGTTACACGTGCCGCGTCAGAAGAGATAAGAGCTATGTGATAGAAAGAGAGGCGCTCTGAAGGTGAATATGACTGGTAAGTATGCAGCGCTACGCGAGCTGAATTGAATTTTATTGCGTCATAGCAAGAGTCGCTATTTGTTTAAATTTCTTGCGGAGTGATGCTTCTGTCCCTTAGTATTCTGTGGCTGTAGCCACAAGTATACAATTTATTAAAAAAAACCGACTTGAATGTATCTTCAAGTTCCAGGGTTAAATATCGATGAAATTAATATTATTGAAAGGCGAAATAGTGGCCAAACATAGATCTATTAAGAGTAAATATATATTGAAAGAAGAAAGAAAATACATTTATTCCGGACATCACACAACATTACACTGAATATATACATACTAAAATAAAGACAAAACAAAAACAATACAGTGAAATGTTGCGCGATGTCAGGAAAAGGTTCCGACTCAGCGTACGCTAAGGTATCTTAAGTAGGTACCTTAGCACTGATTTTCAGTCGGAACCCTTCCCATGAGATATATTGGACCACTTCGCAGCTATACTGAACCCAACGCAAAAATAATTTTCCAGATCGGTTCATAAATGACGGATTCGTGCAACAGCAGGACGAAATACTAGTTTAAAAGGTACGCTGCAGCAACTTTTTTATTAACTTTTCTGGGGTTATAGGCTAATGGGGTTCTTACGATTATTTGTGAAATTTGAAAGTTTGATGCAATAGGCTAAATTCTTTGCAGAAGAAAAATACGGACTGTAACAATTGTTTAAACTTAAGAGACTGAATGATGAAACCTTGACAATCATGTAATTAATGTCACTAGGCAGTTAGGTAGGTAACTAAAAACAGCTGTCCGTACAACTGTGTTTACAGAACATTAGTACTTAAGGAACAAAGGAGGCGAGATGACAACGGGGTCATACACTTTCTCACAAGAAACATTTAACGACTGTGTAGTCAAACTACGCCACAACGTTCACTTACGAATTTGAGAATTATATTTGCGGCAAAACCATTATTTTCTTACAAAAAAAATATATTATTATGTAAATAATAATTATAATTATTAATTTAATGTCACTAATAATTAATATTATTATGTCCATATTAATTGTAATGAATCAAAGCTGTTTTCTTTGTTTACACTATATATATATATATATATATAAACACTATATATATAGATAGATAGATAAACACTTTATTGTTAAAAACCTTAAAAATAAGTACATGAAAAACAAGCACATTTCACAGTAATCAGCATAAGAATAGGCGGTCTTATCGCTTAAAGCGATTTACCTATAATGGAAAACATAAGTTGGACGCCAACACTTTCAGAGTCGGAAACACAACAGCAATGCGTCTGGCGACGGGGTGCTTAGTACTGCATATAAGCAGGGACTTTTTGAAGATCCTTTACGATACTCACTTGGAGGAGTCCATAATTGAGTACGCCCACTTGTACTCCTGGTACTCCATGTTGGCTCCCACCTGCGCCATGCTGTCCGCTCAGTGGCCGCCGGCTGGTGCGATGTGAGAACACCCTGTAGGGTTCTGTCACGAGTGCCTGGAACAAGAGGAAGACAGATGTACTTCAAGAGACCTGAAGGCATCATTACAGTTCCATAAAATAGGTATATCTGAGTTAAGTAAACAAACTGGAAAACATTGTTTATTTTCAAACGCTTTGGAAAGCAAATACAATCGTTCCCGGACAATGAGATCGAAATGTGTGGTTATCCGTCAATTATATACTGTTAGATCCTCAGTCATATAATACTTACAAGTACTTCAGTCTAGAATCTAAAGGGCTACTAATGGGCGCCAATGAAATTATTAGAAATTTGGGACTGAAAACATGTGACGAAGCCATACCATATATTGCTTGCCACTGGCCACTCTCATCAATCTCTGGTCTTTCACGAATTCATCAAAATTATTGCACTCTTTGATTTCTTTGTATTTTGATTCATTCATCATTCAGACTTCAAACCATTAACAGCTCTTGACCACTATTACCTTAAACAAGGTTGTTATTGAAACCATGAAATCACGAACAATGTACGTAAATAATTTTATTAAAAATACACTCTATACGAATCTTACAAAATATATCTACAAGAGCTACGTATTTTATTGTCCGACATCCTTATCAGATCACGAAACCTTGGTTACGTAGGCCACAGAACACTCTGCTCAGGAGCAGTTCTCCAGATCGATTCAAAGTTCACCAGATTGGCTCCTGCAATCTAGTCCTCCAAGCATCTTCTTCTTAATGTTTCCGTAAGCGTCTTTTCCCTTGCTAGCTGAAAACCTTGCGGGACGCTCCGGGACAAGCTGACGTCTCAGAATGACAATCGTACATAGGCGTACATATTATAGCACACACGACTAAGCAATTACTGCAACAATTTTTAACAGGTGTAGCGTTTATCATCACTATCAGGCGCCCGGCCACGCCAGTCTCAAGCATACAAGTCTCAAAACAAAACACACCTACTAGCGAGTCTGATTTCGGATTTCCGAATCCAGTCACTGCCAAGTTCCAGACGTTAACTGCCGTTACACCTATAAAGCCGTGAGTACTCCAATCACTGTCATACCGTCCTACACTGCCTTACCCGATTCGCGGTTTCCACTTAAGAACACGACTACTCCAGCGGTTATCGGTTCTGGGGCAGATATGACCAGCTCGCCTTTATGACGGGAGCGACAGTTTATGACCTACAATTTATTCAGATTAGATATTCCGTAAGTATCAGCAAACTTTGCTTTAAAATCGTATGGTACCAAGTTATAACGTTACTCGGCATACGATAGTATTTACAAAATACAGATATTCAAATATCATGAGATCATAATGCCATGATGAACTCAGGTTAAATATTATGCATAAAACATGCATTTAAATCACTCTTCCTTTTAACACTTATAATATTCGCAGTTATAGTAAATTAATTATACATACATAGGTATCAACTATTATAGGTGTAGTATATAAATTAAATTATGTTTTTAAAATCAAGATATACCAGTACTAGAGATTCCAATACATATACTTGTAAGGTGACCTTAATTAAATTATATAAGCTTAATGTGGCTTCCCCAATGCATTACTATTGTATCTGCATGTATTGTAAACAATTAGGTACACTTCGATTTTATTAGGGCTGATGACATGAACTGGACATAGTTATGCGAAAATGTTCCAACCCACAAGTCACACGAAATTGAGTTAAATAGACTAATCTACTTAATTTGACATCTTCTTTCATCTTAGCAAAACGGTTTCAGTCCTCAAATGACATTTACCTTTTTTTTTTATTGTCAATATGTTCCAACCCACACTTTATCGGATCAAGCGCATCATTTATATGATAAAATGTATTTACCCGCCTGAAATGTTTAAGCTTAATACTATTAACCACCCATATTTTTCTAAAACGATCTAAACATCTTGAAACATTTTAGCAAAATAACAACGCTATTTTTTCTTGCAAATAATGTTCCAATACTTTTGGAATGTTTTAGCAAAATAAAATAAACCTCTTTTTTTCTTGTCATGAATGTTCCAATGTTTTTGGAATGTTTTAGCAAAATAAAATAAACCTCTTTTTTTCTTGTCATGAATGTTCCAATGTTTTTGGAATGTTTTAGCAAAATAAAATAAATCTCTTTTTTCTTGAGATGAATATTCTAATGTTTTTGGATGTTTTAGCAAAATTATATAGTGCTTATTTTTTTTAAAAGAAGTTTCCAAGGTTTGGACCGTTTCAGCAATTTATAAAATACTCTGTCTCCTTGGAGAAAATGTATCATCGTGTCTGGACTTATATATAAAACTAATCTAATGTTCTATTTATAATGCTAAATAATCTTTTTTTATTTTTAAATACAAAATACATGACCGTAAATGTTAAAAATGATTATACCTAGTAGCCCTTATAGCGCGTTGATTAATGTGATTTACAAAATAACTTACCAAATCAAAATACCTAACTGAAACCTGTGATGTGTAGGAACTGTTCTATGCTATTAGTAGTAGAGTTCATTTTTTCCGTAGCGCATACGTAAATAATACTGTTAGGGTTATTGCGTGGTAATACATGTTTTAACGGAATATCGTTATTATATACACAGTATTCAATAAAATACTACTATTAACAATCGTACCTAGTTATAGATTGAATAATTAATTTAATAATAGATCACAACATAACTTATTCTGTTTCCGCCAAAATCCGTTCGTTTCTTTTGCAAATAACTTTCTTCGCACTTAAGTCAACTTAATTTCTTTTTAAATAACTATCACAATAATCAATAAACTATATATAATTTACCTATATTAATCACCACAAAAATATTTAAGGTTTAATATAAATGAAATAGAGAGAACTGTTATTAATAACTTCCTAAATAAAATAAAGTATTATGCATCTGAGTATTTCCGTCAATACTACAAAACTGCAATCAAAACAAAGTTATTTCCGAAATGTTGGTTAACCTGACCTTGACCGAGTGCATCAGTGGACAGCAAGCATTGTTACACATAAGTCGTGATAATAACTAGAGTGTTTTGTTTCCAGTTATTTGCCTATTTTTAATTTTGCTTTATATAAATACCTACAATGGAAGACAACGAAAACGAAGACGTAAGTTTTGTTATGATTCAGTACAAAGTTATGTTTTGAGAGATATGATAATAATTTGTTGATTGGTAAGAAATTGTACTTGTAAGTAATCGTTTTATTAATTTGTTCCAGACTCTCATTTTAGCACAGTTATTGATTAAGAGGCGGAAGTTGCTTGACCTCAAACAAAATGTGATCAACAATACAGGGAACAAAAAAACTGAAGGTCCTGTAGAAACCAATCATAGTAAGTACCTACCTTATATTATTTTACTCAACACAAGTGTTAATCATGTTTTATTGTATCATTGTATTCATTATCTAAAATCAGTTAATTAAGTAGGTATTAGGGAGTAAGTGTAGCGATCATATCGGTCATATCAGTGAGCAGTACCCCTACGAACGTAAATATGGACGATATATTTTTTCGTTTTATTTCGTTTAAAATAAGCAGACCCTATAGAACGTCGCGCAATTAAGTTAATTAATGACCATGCGCTGGTGGAGAAGAAGCTGACAAGTCTCGAACACAGACAGAAAGTTGGGTGTCTGTCGCTTTTTTACCAACTGCACTTCGGGGAATGTGCCCAGGAATTGCACGATCTGATCCCTTCTTCTCCCTTCCACCTGAGGACTTCCAGGCGGGGAGTCACCCGTACGTCATAATATCCCACCTATTCGTACAAAGCGTTTCACAGATTCCTTTATCATGCGAACTGCTAAGGAGTGGAACGCTCTGCCAGCGTCTTTGTTCCCAAACAGCTAAAACTAAAACATCTAATGGACGAGCGCATCTTCGCTTTGCATCAGGCGAGATGTCGTCAAACGTATGCCCATTTACCAATAAAAAAAACATGAATAAGTATTTTGAAAATAAGGTACGATAGGTGACTATAATAAGTAATAAAAAAATAAAACATAGAATACATTTCCTTAATGTGTGTTTTCTAATTGCAGGTGGTTCTAATCCCGTTACTCCATATTCAATCGAGCAACCTTCCATTTCTCCACCACCATATTCTCCACTTACTCCACTTATTCCCATGACAACAAACAACGGTAACAATTCACAAGGTAAATTAATTCTTTATAATCACTTAGTTATCTATTATTTTTTAAGTGCAACGGTATTATTTTGTAATAGATAGGTAGATGACGTGTGAACCTATGTGTGAATGTATGTATGTAATGTAAGAGCGAGTACCTACATATTTTTCTTTTTTTACTATCTGTAGACTTAGACTGAACGAATTTTGATGTACAAGATATCTTTAGTCACATTAATCTTCAGTCTTAAAATGTCATAGGCTGCATTTCCCCAATCGCGTACAGTAACAATGAGAGTAAAGTTTTTGTGGGTAGGTATATGTAAATAAACATACCTGAATAACCAATTATTTATTATTGTTATTTCAGGTGAATCTGATCCTGGAACTTCACTGTCAGAAATACATCATTCCGTTTTAACTCATTCAATTCCGATGAACAACAAAACGCCACCTTCTTCATCACCTCTTCGATCAATGTCACCAGAAACTCAACAACTCTTTAATATGTTAAATGAAGGTGAATCCATTCATGAAAATGGAGATGTTTCAAATCATGAAAATATAGTTAATGATTACGATAGCGACGATAGTGATAGGGATCCGAATTTCGACATACATGACAAAGTATACATAGACGAGTCAACCTCTTATTCATCTTTAGATATCAATGAATGCAATGAAGCGAGTATAAATAATTTAACAACTAATGACGAACAACACAATAATATCGGAGTAATATTAGGGCCAATTTTAAATGCAACATCACCTACTGAAGTATCACCCAGACTAGTACCGCTAATAACTGCAGACAAAGAGACGAACATAAATGATTTGGGATCTGATGTAGGAACCGGCAGAGCAAAAAAAGGACGTAAGCGAATAAATCCTCAGCTCAGATCTGAGAGAAAATATAATAAATACAATAATTTAGAATATACAACCACTAAAAATAAAAAAGTTAAGCCCAAAGTTTTCATTGACTATCAATGTACATGTTCAAAAAATTGCGCCAGTTTGATTTCAGTAGATAAAAGAAAAGAAGAATTTGAAAGATTTGTCAAGCTAGGCTCCTTCAACGCTCAGTTATTATACATTGTATCTTGTGTCAAGGAATACAATAAAAAACGAAGTTACACTATGACTAATGTCCCTGGTGAAAGAAAAAAACCGAAAACATTCTCTCGTGCCTATTCAATAAATGGCGTACAAGTGTGTCGTGATATGTTTTTAAAAACTTTTCAAATTACCACTCAAAAAGTCACTACGTCACTAAGAAAAAATAGAAGTGGTGAGCCGATAACAGATGGTAGGGGAGTCAGCAGAGGAGGCCATAATAAATTATCAGACGAGGATCATAAATTCATTATTGACATTATTAATAAACTTCCAAAATATGAGTCCCATTACAGAAGGGAAAATAACAACGGCACATTATATTTACCAACGGGGATGACATTAAATAAAATTTATAATATATATCAACAGGAATACACGCAACATTATGGCGAGGAACGCAAGTGCGCCTCCTTCAACGCTATGAAAAAGATCTTCTACTCTAATTTTAACCTGAAGTGTAAAAAACTACAGAAAGATACATGTAATAAATGTGACATGTTATTTATGAAAATTCAGAGTGCGAAAACCCAAGAAGAAAAAAGAGAATTCGAAGCTGAGAAAAGTCAACATTTAGAAAGGGCGGAAAAATTAAGAAGTCAAATGAAACAAGATTTTATGGAAGCGCAAATCTTACCTAATGTTGAGTGCTTAAGTTTCGATTTAGAGAAAACACTGCCATTACCCCGTATAGCTACGAATGTAGCGTTTTATAAAAGGCAATTATGGCTCTATAATAGTGGTGTCCACTCTGCATCAGACGACATTGGACATTGTTTTGTATGGGTGGAAGGAGATGCTGGAAGAGGTGCGCAAGAGGTTGGGTCGTGCCTTTTGAAATACATAGAAATGAAACTAAGTCCCTCTGTTGAACACCTTATTTTATGGAGTGATTGCTGCGGTGGGCAGAATCGAAATATTAAAATAGTACTCATGTTAAAAGCAGCATTAAGCTGCCATCAAAGTTTAAAAACCATAACGTTTAGATTTCTTGAATCTGGGCATACTTTTCTCCCAAATGACACTGACTTTTCTAAAATAGAAACCGCCCTTAAGCACCATCAAAGCGTATATACTGCTGAAGAATACATAAATATTTTTAAAAACTGCAAGAAACAGAAACCTTTACAAGTTTACAGGATGGAAAGAACTGATTTTTATGGAACAATCAAGATCGAAAAAAATATAACTAATAGAAAAAAATTTCAAGATAAAACTAAAGTCAATTGGTTGAATACCAAAGAAATTAAAATTGAGAAAAATAAAATGTTTTCTATTTTGATGAGATCGACTTTTGAAGAAGATTTTAAGGAGTTGCAAATTGAGAAGAAAATTAAAGGACAAAACCAACAAATAAAAAAATCTGATTTGGCTCCATTGTGGCCTAATGGCAAACCAATTGCACCAGCAAAATTAGCTGACATACAATCCATGTATGATTATATACCATCAAATTGTCTAAAATTTTACCAGAATTTAAAAAGTTCCGATGACATCATTGATGATGTCGACGGGTTTGGCGGGGAGCCAGACTTCGACGTGCAAGATGATGAGAGTAATGAGTAGGTTACCTCATGCATGAGTGCTTCTATAATTTATATTAGTTAAAACGTGTGTTTGATCCTTATTCCTACTTTATTCTTATAAATTTTTAGAATTCTGTATTTTAGATTTTATTGAAATTAAAAAATAAAGTCATCATTTCACACCAATTTATTTTTAACTTGATTTAAAAATATCATATAGGGCTTGGAATATTTTTGCAAAATTAATTGCATACAAATTAATAATTTTGCAAAAGTGTTTCAATACCTATTTTTCTAATTATCTACGTTAAAATGATTGTATTCGAAAAATAAATACATTACTAGATAATACTTTATTATTTCTACAATAAAACCTACAGTTTTTAATTATACTAGTTAAAACAAAAAAGTGTACCTCTAAAACACAAAATTGCATATATCTCAATTTGAGCCACTTGTGGGTTGGGACATTTTCGCATAACTACGTCCAACTATGATTAGTAAACTTTTAGTGATAGGCATTATATCTACATATTAAAAAATAAATAAATAGAAAAATATAATAATAATAGTCTAAAACAAATTATTAATGCACTGTTTGAATCCTATGTTTTGAGCTTCCTTAGACATAAGTACCTAGTTATTGCATTCTCACTGTTTTAAATTTATAAGTTTAGTAAGTTCTTTTTCTATTTATAAATGAACTTTTTTGTAATTTCTTAAAGAGAATAAATGTTCTTTAAACCGAAAACGACGCGTTTTTTTATACTGAGATAACAAGACAAGACAAGCAAGGTCTTGCACTTTGGTAAGCGCCACGCCTGCCAAAGGCAAAGCTGTTGTCATATTATTATGCCATCAAGTAGTTCCAATTACAAAATTCTGTGTGACACTAAACTGCGCTCATCAATCTAAGAATAACGCTTTCAAATGAGTCTCAAAAATGTACTCACTATTTTCTGTCGACAGATCCAATCAATTCAACACAGAAGTACTCAATACCAATACACAGTAAAAAACCTGCTTGATTCAGCACATTAAAAAATTGACACTATGAGCTTGGTACTTTCAGTCAGACAAGCTTCTGCTAAAGAGCTCCCCACTGCAGAAATAAATACTAAGATTGTTTAGTTACATTTGGACTTAAATAAATTCACCTCATGTTTGCTTAGAGTAGAAACAGAGCTTATATATAACTGAACTAAAGAGACCTACAGCAAGTAGTGAATCACTAATGGTTGAAAGAAGACTGATTATGATTAGACTGACCAAATGCCAAGGATGTTAGATTAAAACAACAATACTATCTCACAAGACTCATAACAAGACGGTAACAAGATCTAATATCATTTCATGTTTTTTTTTCTCATTCCTATAGTGGTTGTGTATAATAACAGTTTCAGAACAGGAGAGATGTGTGTAATATCACATCATAATGTATATGTTACAGAATAAACAGAATTTGTGGAGTGTTTAACTGGCATGTGTATACTTTTATTTCACAAGGGTTATTAAATACAGAATGTATGATATCGTATGTAATAAGGCCCAATAGGCCTTATTAAACCAAAACAAAAAATTATACAGAGATTCTCATAGAGAAACATGACATGATACATAGTACACCGACCACATATACATAGTACATAGAGGTTAACTAGATGGAATGCTTACTAGCATTACATTCACCTAAGTAGCTACAAATTAGTTTGTGCAATAGATAATTTTCTATCTATCTATTTATATATGAGTAAAAATATTATGGCTTTTAGTGTCAATATAATATATGAAATAGTCCAGATTGATTGTTAATTGTAATAACAATAATTGGTCTGTTTGAACAATCATAGCTGTCATAAGTAATGATTTTGCTTTGCCAAATGTTTGGTAAAATAATAAAATAATCACAATTATTCTGCCTCTGATCTAAAAAAGTATATGTAAATATGATAATTAGCAGCCTAATGACTACTAATTTAGTAGTATCAAGTTAACAAATACTTTGTCACACTAATATTATAAATTTATATGAAAGTTTGCATGTTTGTTTGTTCCTTCTTCAGTCTTCACGCCACAACTGCATTCTTTTTATCACAGAAAAATGTCCACACAAGTGAACCAGCGACAGCTAGTAACTAACTTTTGTTTAGTTATGAGAACTTTTGATTTGTTATAACGATTGTGTAACAGCCGACAGATAAATATGTATTTATAAATAAGAACTTTTAGGATATATTATCCTATTAAATAAAACATACTATATACTTAATTTTAAATACAACGAAACATTTTTGAAACAGCAGAATACAGGTAATCCTACAAACAAAGATGCTTCTTTGTTTGTAGGATTACCTGTATTTCTGTTATTGAGCTCTTCAGGGACTCTTGTCAATAATATTTAGGTCATTTAATTAATTATAGAAATGGACCAGTAGCCTCCAAATCTGGGAAGACGTTGCGGTGTCTTGCCACGTGCAACAGATAGTTTTCCAAGGAAGGAACAATGAAATAAAAAAAATAAGCTCGCAGTAAGTAGAGCACGAAAATATTGTACACAATAAAGTGAAAGGGTACCGAAATGTAATTACAGCCATTGTACATTGTTAATTATCTGCCACTGAACATCAAAACAATCACTGAGATATAGCATTCAATCTATTCGCCTCAATATATAGTTAGTAATTAACGGGAAGCTTTAAGACAAATTATTTACGAAAGCGTTTATTGAACAACAATTATTATAACTTACCTATCTTGATAGCTGCTCAGAATATGCACACAACTATCAGTCCCGTGATTCCATGCTTATTATTATGAACTGTAGCCTATAATTAGTTCGTTTACATTAACATTATAGGTTTTTTCTAAAATATTTACGAAAAATACGACTCTTCCCTACGCCCGATCGACAGCCATTCTACCATAGAGCATAAAATAAAAGTTAAAACAAAAAATATACTCTATAATATTTCACTTCCATTTTAGGATTCCGTCCCTGTTTTTCAGTTTTAATTTTATAACAGAAAAACAATTAGGACGTAGGTGAGTATGTAACTGTACTGTACTTGCCACTTGAATACCTTGGTAATAAGTATAAAAAGGAATTTTGAAACTGAATCCATAATATTATCACCACTAATGAACTATTAGTAAGTACCAAGTACCTTACTAATGTTTGTTTAGGTCTAGCATTCGCGAGAGAATGAAATCAACTAAACTCGTTTTTGCCGAAACGACCGAAACTTAAACCGAACTTTCAGTCGGACACTACTATTCGGAACTAACCCTAGAATTAGAACTAGAACTAATACGAGTGCGTGTTTGTGTGAAAGCCTGGTGGAATTGTTGCTATTGAAATTTCACTGGAGAGTAACGATAATGATTTAATAAAAACTAGACCACAAAACACAAAGCCAAAGCGACACAATTTTCTTTATTTCTTTTTAAGCTGACATGTCCGTCTCCGTAGCACTAGTTTCAAATATACGAAATCAAAAGAGGCTTCAATGTGGCCAGTTCTAATAGAATTAAGAAAAGTTTCAAGTCGAGACTTTAATATTGGCTAGAGATTATTGTTTGAATAATAGGTGATTGATTGTGAATGGCAATTTTAATATCGTTTATAAAATTGATTTATAGTCTCTGAGACCTCCACCGTCGGGCTCAGCAGCACCATAACGTCAGCATAGCTTATATTATTAATGCTAACACCATCTATTCGACAACCAACGCGCAAGCTGCTCAGGTCGATGATGTGGTCGTTTACATATAAGTTGAAGAGCTTGGGAGACGTCAACCCCCCTGCCTCACCCCGCTCTCCAACCTATATGCTTCAGAGAGTGTATTAGCCCATCTTACAAAACTGGTTTGGTGAGCATACCAATATTTAAAAATATTTACCACTTCTATCGGTAAACCCCTGGCTCTCAACTTACTCCAGAGCACATCATAAGACACAAGCATGATGGCATTCGACTACGACTTACAAACTTATCTTTTGAACTTTTTACTTGTGTAATAGGGTTTTAGTTTTTAACTTAATTTTTTATTAAATCAAAATATATTTAAAACCATCAAACCTAACACAAACCTGCTTCTATAATAATATATATTGTACGGGACCCTTCACGGGAACATTCAAGTTTATGCATAGACAACATATTCGTTCAAAAACTCAAATAGAATACGACAAGTGAAGTTCTCGTATTCATCTCTATTTAGTTTTTGAACGAATAACGTTGGGCACGTTCCGAAAGTAGTCCACAAAGCCCGCGTTCTCCCCGTTTGGTTTTCACGACCTTATGGTAATCATGACATTCACTGGGTGTTTTCCGAACGCTCGCTATCCCACAGATAAAGTGTATTTATCTTAGCGCCATCCTATCCCCATAGAATAGAGTAACCTATCCTCCTGACAGGGCTGTCATTTGTACGACTTTTTAATGGTTTTGTGCATTGAGGTCTCACTGTCTTTACGAAGTAAACATAGCAATCGTACGCAATACGTAAGACTTTGCAATGAGAAGCAAATACTCGATTTTTATTGCGTGATTCGTTGGTCTATGTTGGTTTGTTATTTTGTTTGGCTGTCTAATCGAAGGCGAATTACTAAAAATAATGATTATGTAAGATTAAAAAAAACGAATACATAGGCACCTATCTACACAAATTGAAATCTTACATTACTTGTACCAACCCAAAGTGAAAGGGTCTGAAAAGGAATATTTTGCTTACCATTAGGCGACCAACCTGCTCGTCTTGTAACTCAGTTGTATTAAAAAACTGTAATATAATAGTGATGGTCGACTCGAGTAACTAACTCGAGTTAACTCGAGTTGGGCTTAACTCGAACCAACTCGAATTGAATTCTCTCTGAAACGAGTTTGAAAACTGAATGAAACCGACATGGGGCGAAGTTTGCCGATCATTTGAGACTATATTCATTCATAACAAACAAGTGTCACATATATGTAGATTTGAGGTTAACTTTAAAGTGCCGGTTATTGCTGTAGTTTTTCGTGTTTCAAATTCTGATTTTGAAAAATGCCGGGACCTAGAAGAAAATCTTTGGTTTGGGATGTATTTAAATCGCCAGTGAGTGGACGTGTTACGTGTAATCATAATGTTAGTTTGATTTTATTCTGAAAAGACTGTTGTATAATTACATAGTTTTATTAATAATAAATATAAATATTTTATAAAATTGAAATTCAAGCCAAAACTACATACATAAATGATTCGATTTCAACCAATAATTTCCATTTTTACTTTAGTTAGTAAAACTTTTCCAATACATTATAAACAAATAATATAAAAATGAAAGAATTGGAACAGATAAAAATATCATTGGTCTGTTCTAATTTTTTTGTTACTATTAATGCGAAGGTGGGGGAATAAATTAATAAAAATTAAAAAAAAATATATTAACTCTTCCGTCTAGTTAATTCGAGTTACGTAACTCGAGTTCAATCCGAGTTACGTGAATTTTAACTCGGGTTAAATCGAGTTTTGTTTTTTCCGAGTTGGCACTATAATATAATGATGGAAATGGGCCTGCAGCAGCACAGTGAAAGCTTAATGTGGAAAATAAATAACTCCCGTGATAAAGCTGTAAACGATATATTTTGAATCATCTGTCAGAGTATTTTTTCTAACAACTTAGGTTGCTTAGTTACAGACATAGACTATGAAATTACATAGATACGTAATTAAACCTTTTTCAACATCCCCACTTAAGTTCATAGCCTTTGTAACCCCATACAATTATAACAAAAATTATGCTTCACCTTGTTTACAGGTTTTGTTAAAGCATCAGCAAGCATGGAATTAGTGTCACAGTAATTTACAACTATTTCCTTTGACTCAGCTAACTCTTTAACATAATTGTACCTAATGTTTATATGTTTACTTCTCTTGTGAGTCACTGGATTGTAAATCATCTTGCTAGCACTTTGACTATCACTGTAAACAGTTACAGACTTACAATTAGAACATAACTCATTAAAAAGCCCTCTTATAAAAACAATTTCCTTAGCAGCTTCACAGAGAGCAATGTATTCTGCTTCAGCAGTACTCAATGCAACACATTGCTGTTTGCGAGCGTGCCATGAGATTACAGCACCAGCAAAAACTAAGCAGTAACCCGAAAAAGAATGACCATCAGAATTTGTACCCCAATCAGCATCGGCATACGCAACCAGAGGCTTGTTCTTTTTCTTGTAACAAAGGGCATAATCCATTGTACCTTTTAGATACCTGAGCACACGTTTCAATGCTGCCATATGGGTGCTATCATTGTAACAGTTAAACTGGCTTAGATAACTGACCGCAAAAGTTATGTCTGGCCTCGTACAAGTAGACAGATACATTAGAGATCCAATAATTTCTTGATATCTAGTATCTTCAGCATTACTCCCTTTAGCAAGTTTCAGGTTACACTCCATTGGAGTTCCAACTGGTTTACATTCCTCCATTCCGAATTTTTGCAGTAATTTCCTTGTATAGTTCCGTTGGTCCAGGTATATTTCCCCCTCTTGACGGTTTCTCCTGATGCTCATTCCAAGACACTCCTTGGCTTCGCCGAGGTCCTTAATTTTGAAGGCCTTGCCTATTTGCTCCTTCAAGTGTCCAGCTTCAGTAGCATTATTTGTAAATATGTAGAAATCGTCAACATAAAGACCAATAACTATGAAAACTTCTTTAGTTTTCTTTATGTAAACGCAAGGATCATATTTGGATCTCGTAAAACCAATTTTCAAAATGTGCGCATGTACTTTTACATTCCATGAACGAGCCGCTTGTTTTAATCCGTATATGGCCTTCTTGAGCTTACATACTTTTCCTTCATCACCTTTCTTTACAAACATATGAGGTTGTTCCATGTAAAGATCTTCATTGAGGTCACCGTTTAGGAACGCTGTCGTGACGTCAATGTGATGAATATCTAAATTCATTTCAGCTGCGAGTCCGAATAAAAGACGTATGGACGTCAACTTAACAACTGGGGCAAATATTTCAAAGTAATCTTCGCCATACTTCTGCGAATATCCTCGTGCCACCAATCGAGCTTTATGACGCTGCACAGTACCATCTGCTCCAACTTTTAGTTTGAAGACCCATTTGCACTTTACAACATTTTTATCCAATGGCCGATTTACAATATCCCAAGTTTCATTTTCTATCAGAGAATTATATTCATCCACCATTGCTGAATACCATAGCTCCTTATCAGTCCGGTCCATAGCATCTTGAAGAGAATGTGGGTCTGGATCGTCCGAAACATGAAAGTTATAGATCATGTCTTTTTCTTCCTTTCGGCGTCTGTCCCTCAATGGATATCGGCGCTCATTAACAATTTCTTGCTCTTGTGGTTCAACATCAACTTCAATCTCTTCTGAACGAGCCACAGGTTCATTCATAAAATTATGGTCTGAGCCTATATCGATAGAGTCATGGAAATCATCAGCATCCTCTATTCCTATTGCATCCCCCTCTGAACTCTCCTGTTCCCTCTCTGAACTTTCCAGTTCCCTCTCTGAACTTTCCCGTTCCCTCTCTGAACTTTCCAGTTCCCTCTCTGAACTTTCCAGTTCCGTAACATGAATATCTCTTGGTATTAAACTTCTTTCTTTTTCAGAACCTCTTGCTAGGATCTCTGAGATATCTACAACTTGTGGTGTTTCTTCATTTGACACATCGATGTTGCACGATGTTCCTTCCACGAACACAACATCTCGAGCAACGATTACTCGTCTCGCATTATTTATGACATCCACAAATCTGTATCCCTTTTGATTCTCACTATAGCCAACCATAGTCATTTCAGTAGACTTCGAATCAAATTTCTTTCTTTTATTGTCCTTCACAAGTACGTGTGCCTTGCTTCCAAATATCTTCAGATGAGACACATCCTGTTTCTTTCCTGTCCATATTTCTTCCGGCACAGTTGAGATCGCCATTGATGGTGATCTATTTTTTAGGTATATGGCTGTATTGACTGCCTCTCCCCAAAAACGTTTATTTAACTTCGCGTCTTGAAGCATGCACCTCGCCTTTTCAACAATAGTGCGGATAGTGCGTTCCGCTACTCCATTTTGTTGAGGAGTGTGAGCTACGCTCGTTTTATGTCTTATTCCATTTTCCTTTAAAAACGTTTGGAATTCGTTTCCGGTATATTCAGTCCCGTTATCACTCCTGAGACATTTTATCCGTTTGTTTGTCTCATTCTCCACCAAGGCCTTAAATTCTTTAAATTTACTGAGAACCTCAGTTTTAGATTTAAGTAGATAGCCAAAAACTTTTCTGCTAAAGTCATCAACCAAAATCAGGCAATATTTAGCTCCGCCCCATGATATTTCTTCCATAGGTCCTGCCAGGTCGGTGTGAACTATCTCCAAGAGCTCTTTAGCTCTGTGTGCTTTCCCTTTTGGAAACTTCTTTACGCATTGTTTGCCCTTACAGCACGCTTCGCATGGTTCCGTGTTCTCCACTCCAAAATTAAGTCCATCTACTAATGGCTTCAACTTACGCATTTGGATCCTGGAAAGATGACCAAGCCTCCGGTGCCAAAGTTCGTGTGCACCCATCTTCATGCCACCTTCAAGAACAACCATCGCCTTATCTAAACTTTGATCTAAAACATAGAGCCCATTTTTAACTGATGCTGTTAACAATGCATTACCTACTTTCATAGAAACATCTTCAGTTTTAAAAACTTTACAAGATTTTTTATCAAAAACAACAATATGACCATGCGCCGCAATCTTACTTACGGATAGTAAATTCATCAAAATTTCCGGTACAAACAAAACGTCTCTAAAATTAATGTTGACACACCGTCCCTCATTGTTTACAGTTGTCTTCAAGTTGCCCTGTAAAGTAGAAACAACTTTCTCATTACTTGCTGTGCTTATGCAGTGTCGGGCAGTTTTGACATCTGTCAACAAACATCTTTTGGACGTCATGTGCGATGACGCGCCGGAATCAAGAATCCACTCACTTGAATGACTTGCTATGGCCGTTGTCTCTGCACAACTCATGCTTCTATCTTCTCTAGAAGGTCCAGCAGCAGCCGCAGTATTTCTTTCCTTTTTGAATGCCTCATACTGTTTACATTGCCACTTGTAATGCCCCTTTTTGTCACAAAAATGGCATATTATAACCTTCTTATTCTTTGTAGGTTCCTTTTTCACTTTTGACATCAACAAAGAATCACCTGTGTCATTTACTTTGCGTTGGCCCTCCTTCATGAGTGCAGCCAGAACGCTACTTGACGAAATCTTTGCGCTTGAATGTTCCAAAGCCATTACTAACGGATTGTATGTTTCTGGCAGTCCAGCCAACATTATAATTCCGATAAACTCATCTTCTAAGCCTGCGCTTATTGCTTGTAGAGCTTGCTGAGTTGCTTGTATATCAGTACAATAAGCTTCAATATTCGGGTAGTCATTTAACTTAACTCCGAATAACTTTCTCAACAGCGACAATCTCCGCGTCAACCCGCTGTCCGCATACGCATTTTTCAGGGCTGTCCACGTCTCTTTGGCTGTTTGTGCATTTACTATTAGAGGGTAAACGCTCTCAGCACACATCAGGCAAATTTTTGACCGAGCTTTGGCATCCCGCTTTTTCGATAAATCATTTACTTCAGTTACAGTACCTTCTATGCAGTCCCACAGGTCGCAGTCTGTCAGGAACATTTGCATGGCAAATGCCCAAGTCCCATAATTGGACTGGCCCGATAACTTTGTAAAAGTTGGACTCTGCATGTCTGTAAAATTAAAACTTTATCACGTAGCTATGAGCTGGGCCCATAACCTGATGGAAATGGGCCTGCAGCAGCACAGTGAAAGCTTAATGTGGAAAATAAATAACTCCCGTGATAAAGCTGTAAACGATATATTTTGAATCATCTGTCAGAGTATTTTTTCTAACAACTTAGGTTGCTTAGTTACAGACATAGACTATGAAATTACATAGATACGTAATTAAACCTTTTTCAACATATAACCAGTCTATAAACGTAAGATTTTTTTCCCAAAAATTGGAGCTTCGTACGACTTTTTGTTGACGTTTAACCTTTTTTTCACCTGACACTGACACTGACAGCCCTGTCTCTTGTGGATATAACCTAAAAGTAATAAATAAACTGCCTTGAAAATTTTTGGATTGTATATTAGGAATTGGATTTTAGTTTATTATTCTCTTTATAAAATGAGGCTAACTTCAATATTGTTCAGAAGAAACCGTTTACCAAATGGTCATATATTCAGAGGGAAAGACCGCCTAGTAAAAAAAGTGGAACCCAAGCATTTACGGAGCTTACAGAAAGATTTCGCTGTTGAAGAACAAAATATGCTTTATTTACGCTACCCATATCTAACAGAGGTTCGTTTTCATTTCAGTATGTCTTGTTTTTATTATATTTATTGATTTTTAGTTACATATAGTTTTAGTATTTTGAATATCTGATTTAATATTTTTATAGTGTATTGCACTATGTCTGTTCTATTTTTTATTATTGTTGTATTATATATTTTATTTGCACATACCCTACCTACAGTAGACTCTTCATTTTACAAATAATTAACTTATGCCTACCACTGCTGGTTGATAAATTCAACTTAGTTTGGCCTCGCATGCAATTATGATCATTATCAGTCATATCAGTATCAGTTATCATTTATCAACAATCGTAAAAAACGTGTTGTTCAATTTCAATCAAATATTTAAGGTATTTTACATTTATATTTTCAGGAAGAAAGTGCAGGTCATGCAAAAGCTCTGGGTAAAAATGAACAGAGATTTGAGGAGGTGTTCAATAAACATAGGAAGGTGTTCAAGGAAGATGTCACCTTGTTTGAGCGAATGAAATACCTGCGTGTAACTGAGGGCTGGGATTGATGTGTGGAATACCTATTCATTTTAGTTATTAGTATAAGCTTTTAGTTGGTTGAGATAATATTGAAAATGTAGAAAATAAGATGCATTAAGTACATGTTTTGTATTATTGACATATAATAATTTGTAAAGTGTCCCCAATTCAAGTACCTATTTATTTATGCCTAATTATATCAACTTGAGATCAGATCTGTTGACTGTCCTCCTCCAAATTCTTTACCTACCACACAAAACACTAAAGGAAAGCATAATGTAAAACGGGTCCAGCTTATAAAAACATTTATGTGAAGTAGGTACATACAGCACCAGCGATGCATTCAATCGTCGCACATATATAATAGGTTGACAATGAAAATGTAGTTAATATTAACCAATAGTATATTTTGATCCATTAACACAAATATATCACATCAATATGCTTACTATATCACACATACAATCACTGAACAATACTTTATTGTTATGTAAGAATATATTTTCACACATGCAGCAAGCAAATTATTATCCCTACTAATATAATTTCTATTAATTCCTTCAAGACTAATTTACTGAACTGAAAACATTTGCAGTAACTACCTACTAGTCAGACTGCAAGAAAACAAACTGTTTCATTTCATAATAATGCAGACTGGGGAAAAGGCAAATATATTGTACTTTTGCACCTTACGGTTGAGTTATTCATTTTGTTTTATGGTCACACTACCTTAATATTTATTATAAAATAAAAGATAACCACATGTATAAAAAAATAAGTACATAATAGGAATGAGAGAAATATTCCTAACAAATGCAAATGTGAACTATTAAGTCTCACACATCTAAAATTAATTTAACAAAATCATGCTAAAATTCGAGAACTATAATTTTGTTTTTATAAATAATTTAATTAAATAAGTACTTACATTAAAATAATTTCAAATAAAACCTCTAAAGTATTGTTAGCAAGTTACAGAAATATCTATAAACAAATATTTTAACAATTTTGCAGTCTACTAACTATACTGTAGTTTACTTAGTATACTTTGCAGTTTTACAGTAGATATTTATGGTACAAGAGACTTCTTCTCATTTAGAATAGTCCCAAATCAAGTTTTGATTGAGCTATGCATTTATCAGCATTCTCTTAGCTTAATTTTCTTGTGCAATGTGTTCCATATACATCTGGTCCCACAACCACACATGTGAGAGTCCGATATTAAAAATACTAATGAATATGAATGCTTAATGGATAACGCCGTATTTGTATCAGAAATATTGCTACAATCGATAACATGCTTTAAATCCCCACCAATGAGGATCGTCAGTGGGGATTCCGGGAATAAGCCAGGTCTATATAATATGTCGTCGACACACCCTTGAATCGTAAATATCTTTAAGATTTTCCCAACTGAATGAATGAATATAAAGGACTACATAGGTACTTGTGATGCCATAATTTCATGGCGATGTATGAGGATGTAATAATCACTCAAAATATCTAATCAAGGAAAGCCAGCGCTTATACTGGACCAATATAAGGCGTCGTAATAAAAAAGATAACACTTACATTCAATATCATAGTCATATTCTGCAAAAATGCTTACAATAGACAATCTATATTGTTCATAAGTATAAAATTGTACTTATATTTTTGTAATAAAAAAATATGAACCCTAAGCTCAACAAATTCACCACTTTACACTACGCCAACAAGTTACAAATACATAGTTATAATACTGCACCTTTCCAATATAATCGTAAATCAGTTGATACTCTTAGTCCAAGCAAAGGGATCATCTTTCAGATCTTTCTTGTAGAGGCTTTTCCCCTGGTGCAGAAACTCGGCAAACTGAGAGACGACGGGGTCGCGCATGCAGGACGCGACGGCGATCGCCTTGTCGCTCGCGTCGAAGAAGAAGATGACGAACTTGAGGGCGTCCACGTCGCCGTCGATGTGCGCGCTGGCCGGCCGCCCGCAGCCCGCGTACCGGATGGACTTGCCGAACAGCATCGTCCAGAAGTACGGCACGGTGTTCAGCGAAGTCTCTCTCTTCAAGATGTTGAGAGCGGCGACGCGGCCATGGTACTGCGCGAGGCCGATGTGGCCGATGCACATGGGCTTGTTCCCGTAGGCGGCCACGGGCGCGTTGGCGATGTCGCCGCCCGCGAACACGTGCTTGACGTTGGTCTCCAGCTTATTGTTGACGGTGACCGCTCCGTTGGGCTCCAGCGCGATACCGCTATCTTTCAGGAACTCCGTGTAAAAACTGGTCCCCACGCCCAATATCAGCATATCGGCAGGAAGTGTGGTTCCGTTCTCTAGCTCCACCGACGTTATCGCCCCGTTGTCGCCGTTGCATTTCTTTATCGTGGTTTCGAAATGGAACTTTACGCCTTTTTCCTCGAACAGCCTCTGTAGGCTGCGCCCGATCTCGGCCCCGAATATTTGTCCGAGCGGCGTCGTGTCCTTGCCCACAACCGTCATAGATTTAGCCTTTTCGTTACAAGATGCGGCGGTTTCTAGGCCGATGAAGCCAAAACCAAGGACGACTACATTTTTGTCTTTCTCCGTGCCCAGTGTTGTGAGAATGTTAATAGAGTCCTCGAAGTCTCTGACGGTGAAAATGTTCTTTAGGTTAATGCCTGGAATGTCGGGCACGCGCGGTTTAGAGCCGGTCGCGAGGTACAGGGCGCTGTATCGAAGTTTGCTGCCGTCACTTAAATGTACGAATCTTTCTTCAGAGTCGACTTTGGTGGCGAGCACGCCCTTTAGGACTTCTATATTCGCATTTTGGTAGTATTCTTGCGATCTAGCTTGAAGCTTCTCGATGTCCGTGACGGTGCCTATTTTGGAAACCTTAATTCTGTCGTAGGGGAGGTAGTTCTCTCGCGAGACGACGGTGATGCGTCCCTTGAAGCCCTCGCTGCGTAAGGTCTCGGCGCACGTGGCACCGGAGGGGCCCCCGCCCACGATGACTACTGCTGAGCCTTCACAAGGCGAGGCATGCCCCATATCTTTGATACGCTTGTTCGACTTTAAGTCGCTGATTTTAGCCCGGACCTGAAATGGGCAAAAAAACTCAAGTCATACAAAATTGTAGTTACTTTTTGTGGCTTAACAACCAGGTGTCTGATGTGTGTTTGATGATGACTCATTCGATTCAACGTTAATGGAGTAGGTATGAAAAGATGTGAGATGTAGGTATATTATCATAAACTTGTTTCCATGAATACTAAACGTATGACAAGTCTGCGATGCATCTGTACCTACATCGTCATCATTTTACGTAAAAACTAAAAACAGAATCCGACTCGCCGCTCGAGAAAACTAAGATATTTTTAGGTAGGTATTTACTGCTATCTGCGTACATTCAATGCATACCTAAACACAGTTTGTAGAAGTCTTGAGTACATTGAGTCATACCTAGTTGATGTTTAAAGCATTAGGTAATCCGCTTGCATATTTTGTTGATACAGTAGGTACATATTATAAAAGGTAGGTAGTTATAATAAAAACTATTATAGCGTGCTTGTTCACGCCGGCGCGGCGCGGCGCTGATATGAAATAAATATCTATCGAGGACTTCGAGTCGGTCAAGGTAATTCAAGGTCAGCCACTTTTTACATGACTTGCTTTGATAGCATAAGGAGAGAATCGATCATATGGAATGTAATTACGATCATAAGTATCATAAATTAGGCTTTTATTTTAATTAAGAGCGAGTGTGGCTCAGTGGGTACACGCGCGACTTTCGATCCGACGCATCAAAGTTCGAATCCCATCGGCCCCGCATCACTGACTTTCTTAAGTTATGTGCGAATTTAACACTCGCTCTAAAAACGGTGAAGGAAAACATCGTGAGGAAACCGGCATATCCAAGAATTTATCACAAAATTTCAAGGACTTGTGACATCCACCAACCCGCACTTGGCCAGCGTGGTGGATTATGGCCCATTCTCTCATAATGGCTTCAGTAATTTAGACTGATATGTATAATTAATCATTAAGTATAGGGTGCTTTACCTACACGAATATTAACTCTTTTCTAAATTCCGTAAGGATTCCGTGTTTTCGGGGCATCCGGTTTATAATTCTGTTGTAGATACCTACCAAACGGACTAGAAGTGTAAAGGTAGGTAACACTGAACTTTCGAATTCATCAGAGCGAACAGACTAATTAATAATATTATTATACTTAGGTTCATAAAGGAGAATCAAGACACCCAAATAAAGTATGACGATACTAATATTTATCGCTAAAAACAGTGTTAAAGATTGTAGCTAGGATAGTTTAAAATGCATAGGAAAAACAACGAATATTGCCTTATTATCTATGCCATCCTTCTTCCTACTAATATTATAAACGCGAAAGTTTGTATGCATGGATGTACCTTTGTTACTCTTTCACGCAAAAACTACTGAATGGATTTTGATGAAATTTGGTATGGAGATAGCTTATACCCTGGATTAACACATAGGCTACTTTTTATCCCGGGAAACCGCGGGTGAAACCGCAGAGCGCAGCTAGTAGGTAATATTCGTTGTTTTTTTTGTACGTGTCTGAATATACCTACCAACAGGTAGGTTTTACTTTTGAAAGATTTTAAATCATTGATTTACATATAGCAGTTTAGTTAGATTTAAATCTATGCCAGACAGGCTAGCGCCTGATTAGTCGCGCGCGATAAAGATAAAAGCATTTAATTACATACTTATCTAAGTAAATAAATAAAAGGTACTTATATTTATTTACATAAGTAGGTAATTAAATACTTTTGAGATGGATTGTAATCTTATCTCTAAATTAATCTTCAATTTAATCATTTATTTTTTTATTCAGTTCACGAGTAGTATATAACAGCCCGACGGTACTTAAATTTATTGATTTAATACGATAGCAAACATGGTAAGGCAGGTACAGTCAGCTGCGCTGATATGTATACATTCTCAAGTTTTGATGGGGTCGAGCTCGGGACTTTATACATAATCTTGATAAATTGTATACCGTATTCTAAGACGATAAGTTAATAAGATGACTACATACATTTGAAAAATGTTTGCGTGCACTTGTCTTTGAAAGTTATGAGTATATATCAATTTAAAAACTTGGGAGTGTATACATATCAGCGCAGCTGACTGTACCTACCCAACAAACATGTACAAAAGTCCAAACAAGTTTCAGTTAAAATTCAAAAACTACAGACTCAATGGTTGGATAACTTCTGGTATCAGTGTTACCTAAAGTGTTTTGTGCAGATAAACTGTACCTTTAAAATAAATAACTCCCATTCATCTGATTTTTCTTTATCCTTATATCTGCGGATACACCTATCTACACATAAGATGAACTACTAGGTCCATCAGACCCGACCGTGAACAGTTATTGCTTTTTCGATGCATATAGGTACAATATGTTTGTCATCAACACCCGTTCTTCACAAAAGGTTATATAGGTATTGATATGCTAGAATATCTATTGAATAATAAATATAAAACCACAGAATATTAAGGGGCAGAAGCATCATTCCGCAAAGATATTTAAACAAATAGCGACTCTTGCTATGACGCAATAAAATTAAATTCACTCGCGTTATGCAGCGCTACGCGCTGCCAGTCATATTAACTTACAGAGCGCCTCTCTTTCTATCGCATAGCTCTTATCTCTTCTGACGCGGCACGTGTAACGACGCGCGACCCGCCGTCGGTGTCCGGCTATGTACTTGTAGCTTCGTACCTACAGTGCGGAGTGCGCTAGGCCTGATAAAACTAACAGAACCTAGTTCTAGTACCTAGTTGGTAAGAATTTATTACAATATCAGAAACAATTAGGCATGCGGCGATAAGAATCTCGATTTCATTGCCGTGGCCAAGTTCCTTTAAAATAAAATGAGGTAATCTCGCCTTACTCACTCGTCCAAACATTAGTCACATAGGTAATATAATACCTATATTGTTTATTCTCTATAGTTTAACGTCTATAGATAGGCTTCGCGTCTAGGTCATCTTAGAAACTTGAACTGTATAATTATGTGATATTTTATATCAAGTAACCCAAGCAACAAACTTTAAAAAAATATATAGATATTATGTAGAATAGAGGAAGATATACCTATGCAGCTATGCTCAGATTTTCTTTAGTGTCAGATGTCTGTAGCCCAAAGGGGATGTAACATTTTACTATGGAGCTTGGCCTGTTCACTGTCACTGGTTACTTTAACTGCTGTAACTTTAATCATTATAATTGATATAGTATGCGACATTGATATATATATAAAAGATGTGAATATAGAAGTAGGTAACCGAAGTGGTCGCGTTTCTGTGATATTGAAAGTCTAAGTTCTATATGGCCAAAGCAAATTTTGAAGGAATTAATTATAAGCCAGTGATAAAACCGGTCAATACAAACATAATATATAATTAAAGAAGTATCCTATATTGTAGCATTACCGAGATAGTAGATGTCAAGTTTCTTTAACAAAGATAAGTAAAATACATATAAGTAATAACTAAAGTGATTCATAACCAAAGAAGTTAAAACAAACTTACAAAATGAATATAGAAGTATCCTAAGTTGTCGCATTTCCGATATTGGATGTTAAAAGTTCCTTGCAACCAAAACAAGTAGGTAGGTACGAAACATTCTCTAAACCCACTAATTAACCTTTAATAAGCCAATAGAGAACATCAATAAGAACAAAAAATGTTGACTAAAAGGTATCCTAAGGTGTGACAAAAAATGGGAATGATGAAGTATCCTCAGATATCACCTTTCCGAGATATTGAAATTTTATAATATGTAACTATGAAATAATTGGATATTTCATGAATATCTCGAAACCCGACAACTTATAATAAGTAGGTATACTTCATCATTCCCATTTTTTGTTCGTATTGACGTCCTCTACCGATTTTATTAAGTTTTGATCTGGGCATTGAGGAGGCTTTGAATCATTTAAGGATATATCCACGAGTCTTGGTCTTGGTTATATGGAACTTCTGGACATCTATTATCTCGGAAACGCGACAACTGAGGATACTTCAATATTATCGTTTTTTGCTTACGTAATTTATCGATTTAAAAAGATTGATGGGATTGGATCTAATTTATAACCAGGACAAATATTTACTAAAGTGATCCAATATGGAAATTTGACCTATCTTTGGAAAGGCAACAACTTAGGATACTTCTTTATTCACATCAATGTCCTTTATCAATTTATTAAAGTTTGACCAGTAACTGCAATTTTACGACTTTTTCAAAATGGCGTCATGAAAACAGGTGGTAAATGTTAGATGACCTTTATTATAATATAGTGTTCATTTTTCAAGGGATTTTGAAATTGGTTTTGGTTTACATATTAGCACAAGTATTAGTTACAGAAATTAAATCATCTTTGGTAATTTACTCATTAGCCACTCATAAATAGATCTATCATTAGTAATTTAATGAGCCCGCATGTGACCTAGGTATAAGAAATAGAGAAAATTAGTCAAGGTATCTTGATTTAGAGATAAAACTAAGACTGCATTATTGGTATTTTAACATTTTCTATTATATGTATTTTAACCAGTAATCAAATTTGCTGGTTTTGTAAAAAACTAAATATACTTAGAAATATTATATGTATGTATACCTACTTATTGTAGTACAGGTTTATTTATTAATGTTATCTTAAAACCATATTTATCAATGTACAGATTGTAAAATAATCTGTGCAATTCTGTTCAGGTGATGTGATATGCAATGCACTAAAACTCACAGTATTACAATAAAAGTGTGCTAAAATAAATATTTCTGCTAGAAATATTCATTTCTATTTTACTGAGAATAGAGTTTTTAATAGACTCGAGTTTACAATTATAAATTGCTTACCTTGACTTCTCCTTTCTCAGTAACAGTGACTTGATAGCATGGTAGTGAATCAAAACCGGGAAAGTCTTCTATATCACCAGTTTTCAGGTTAAAACAGGCTCCATGCCACGGGCACCTCACTCTGCCATCTCCCAAAGCTCCATTCACAAGTGGGGCTCCATAATGTGTGCATTTTGTACCTACTGCATTAAACTCTCCTTTTTGTTTCACTAGTAGTACTTTCCCATCTTCTCCGATATCAAATACTTTCATTTCATTGTCTTTCAGGTCAGATTCTTTGCAGACAACTGATTCTACATAGTGGCTTGTTGATTCCATTCTTGAGATAGTCCCACCTGTAGCATTTGCTGCTTTGAACCAGGGAATTAAATACTTTTTGTTAGTTGTTTAGTAATATTAATACACAAAAGCTTTGATCTAGTTAAATGTTTATGATGTTAATATGGTTTATTATGAAACTAAAATTATTGTGTTATTTTAATGAATCTTGAGTGCATTATGACATATCCTTGAATGTTTTAGCTATAACTATAAATACGCAAGTTTCCTTAGCATTTCTATAATGTGTGTAGAAGCTAGTCACTACATCTTGTACAGACTAAAATTTTTAAAATATACCATTCCAACATGCATAACTTGATGGGTTCGAACTGGGCTTAGAACTGCGGTACGTCAGACCAAAGCTCCCACAAGTTTCCACAGTCACTCTCTTTCGTCGAAGGTTGTATGCAGTTACTTAGCATAACAAAAGGTGCAAGCCCAACTGCCATAGTTATTCAGAATTACAGAATATACCTATATAGTTTTTATAAAATAAGTTGATAATTTAGACCTATTTGCAACTCTATTCCTATTAAAGTTTTAGCCAAGTTTTACCCCTATCAATGCAGAGTAGTTCGTAATCCGAAAGTTCTTTTTTACTTACGTTTCTCATTTATGCTGCTGCTACAACTCTGTCCACTATTCGGAGAATAGGATTTTGTAAATGAGCTTCCCATCTTTTTTGTTAGCACTGGACCTAGAATAATCAAATAAATAATTTGAAAGAACTAGAGTAAATTAAAAATCCCGCACTTATGTAGTTTAGATTGTGGAATGAATAAAGTATTTTATTGCAAGTCAAACTTATCGAATATGAGTCTTCTGAGGCAGTTACATTAAAATGAAGTCGTGAAAGGGAAGGAAATTACCTTGGACGATATAACGGGAGACTATATTGTACGACCATAATAATGTACGGCCAAAATTGCACAGCCGATATTGTACAGCCAATATTCCATGTACATCGGATTTCAAATACTCGGCTGGTTTTTCCTGGACGGCAAATATTGCCCGTACAAACTCGGTCCGTGTCGATATTGCACAGCCATTATTGCACAGCCAATAATTCATGTAATGGCTTCCAAATGTCAGGGTGTGCAATCCAGTTTGTACATTATTGGATGCGAAATACAGCCCGTGACGATTGTGGTACACCCAGTATTGTACAGGCAATAATCCGAAGCCATCCATAGATAAAATTAGCATTTCTATAGCTGTCAACACGATGCCTCGTTTGTTTCAAGCGAGTCTTTGAAACACAGATTATTAAGGCTTTTTGGCGGGAAGTGAAAAGTGATACAGATCGATTTTGTTTTATTTTCCAAACAAGTGTTATTTCGAGTGATCATATGTAATATCGAATATCTACCATAATATGTTTCGTAGACTTGCACGATTGTAAGCAAATGAAACAAAATAGGGAAAAACATTGCTTTTTATATTCTCCCAAAAAGTCTATGGAAAGCTTGAATAAAGTTCCACCACTTTATTGAAGCACTAAGAGAGGGTTCGGCTTGTTACTGATGACCCTCATAACAACGATATACGAAAGAAATTATTGTAATTTTTACAAACTATCAAATAAAACTACGTAAAACAAGGCGGTATGGTCTTAGAGACTTCAATCTGCCCAAACGGGTGAATTTAAAAAAAAGACAGATTATTAATTTATCGTTATTTACTCAAGTGCAGCCAATCGAACGTGTTTGGCCCAGACCGCCGTACCCGATCAAAAGTTGTTCATATTATTTGGACTACGCAAGTACGACCATGTCTCCGATTCCGCACTAAGCTCAAGTGGCGTGAACATCAAAATTTTTTTTCAAACTTTAAATTCTCGTGCATTTGGGTCGTCACGTCGTCGTCAGTTGAATTCCTGCACATCACAGAAGTGATGAATAATCGTAAGAATACGATTATTTTTTTACAGTAGTAGCCGTTCGCGTCATGCAGCGTTCTCACTTAGTGTTCTGAACAGTTCTGAGCAAGCAAACGTTCGTCCACGTGGTAATATTAATCACTTTAGCGAGTGAATATATAATATATGTCTGGTGATAATCGCCGTCGCCCTATAGTTAGCCGTTGCACTTTAAACGGTGCAAATATGTTTGCCAGTGAACATTAAATTATTCGTAAAATGTATATGTTTCTGTGTCGTTTTACTTAAGTATCAGCGGCCAAGAAGTAATGCGCAAGCATTACTGTGTTCCGGCTTGAAGGGCATTGTAGCCAGCGAAATTACTGGGCATTATAAGACACAACAGCTAATTGTCTCAGGGTAACGAGCGCAGTACGGCGCCGCGCAGGATTTTGCAAAACAATTCTGGGTGTTCTGGGTGATGTTGTTATTGTTATGGGCTGGCTTAATGCTTACCATCAGGTAAACGACCAGCTCGTCAAGTCATTCAGTTTTACATGTAAAAAAATGTAAGCATCTCATTGTTTCACTATAATCATAAAATATTCTTAGGTATGGGGCATTTGAATTGCCCCATTGCTTTTGGCTTGAATTAATATTATCATATATGGGATAATCTACTTTACCTACTTTTTGGTTTCATGAACATTCTAATAGATATGAGAATTTCCCATTTTTCATTAAGATAATATAATTTATTAACCTTTTTATTAAATTCAAACTTTTGTTTTCTTTTTAATTTTGAAAAGCTGTTATATTATATTATAGTACTTAAATTAATTTTCATTCATGTGCCCTACTTCTCCCTACAACCACACGCAAGATTTACACCCAGTTGCAGAAAAGATCTTAAAATTTAAAGACAACTATGTCATTTTGTCAAACGTACAACTAATGTTGGATTAATTAGTATTCGCAGCGTAAATATGCTGCTAAATGTATATTAGCATTAATCAAATTAATTTTAGTTGCAAAATTCGATGAATGCTATAATTAATCGCTTAGCACCTTCGAGTAGACAGCCAAATATTTATACTGCTGAATATTTTATCTGAGCTTAGTACACTACTCCCCATCGCTTCGCACGCCACACGAATGCAAACTGCGGCGGCTGTCTGCTGATGCTGTTGCGATTGCGAATCGACAGTGTTCCGACCCCGTGCGTCTCGTCTGCGCGATTTCTAAGGCAGATTTTTAAACCAATTTTGCTTGATGTTCTGTATAATGTAATTAACCAACTCCAAAAAAAGGAGGAGGTTTTCTATTCAATTTTATTTTTGTATATTTTTTATGTTTGTTACCTCCGTCATTTATGAACCGATTTGGAAAATTATTTTTGCGTTGGGTTCAGTATAGCTACGAAGTGATTCCATATAAATTTCATCGATATTTGACCTTAAACTTCGAAGATACATTGAAGTCAGTTTTTATAAAATGTGCCTATACCTACTTGTTTATTTGTATGATGTAATTAGGACTTTCAAATACCAGAGATGTATAATACCGGTAATAATACCGTTTTGGTCTCCACAAATACCAGGATCCCGAGATCCCGGTATTGAAAAAAAAAGTATCCGAGACATAATTTTTTTGTTATTAAAATATAACTGAAACCTAAAAAGAAAAGCTAAACATTATATCGACAGTGTATGAGAACAGTCATCCCTGCTTTCGAAAAATGAATATGCCATCACGAGTACATCTGGGACTTACAGATGATGATGATGAACCTGAAAAAGATTTAATAATGCTTCTAAGTTATGAAGACTTATACACGTGCATACATCTGAAAGAACATCAATTGCTATGCAGCTTAGAAAACCTATTTACGACACAAAGGTCGCTGGTCACCGAAACTATAAACAATAGGAACTTAACAGCGTGCCGGCTGAGAGTATCAGATTGCAATAACAACTGTTATCGGTAATTATAACATTGTGGCGCGTCAGTGGCGTAGCGTGGGGTTCTGCCGGCCCAGCCTGAATTTGCCAGCACAAAAATATTAAATAAATATTATGGCAATTGCAAAAAAATAACTAGGTACTCTCTAACAAGGAATACAAATAAAACGTATCTATAGGCACCTACATAATCTAGGTACATGTCCTTATAAATTATAACAATAGGTTTTGTATTCAACCCTTATGTAAATCGATATAATTGACCGTGATTTTCTGAAAACACACTAAAGCAATTTTCATGATTTTTTGAGCCACGTTCAAAGAAGAAAATCACCGCGTAGCGATCTTGGAAACTTTCATAAGCGTAAGACAATTTTATAATTATTATTCATTATAATCTAATAAGGTACGCAAGTAGCGTGGCGAGCGCGAGGATTCAAAACCGTTAAGTAACTTCTTAGGTACGTACTATCATTCTACAAAATAATAGGGGTTACATACTTACGTAGAAAAAATAACGCGAGCGGAGGGAGCGCAAAAATGTTTCACTCACGTAGCTCAGACGCTGCCACATACAAGTAATATATCTATCCACCTATACATAAAACTGCATGCCATCATAATTATCCTTACTAAGTACAAACAAACTCTTTTGTAATCTGTTTCTGTAAATATTTTAATGTCTGGTTTAAGTGATGGACACAATTTTTTTATTACTGGTTTCAGAAAATTGGTACCCAAACTATGAGACCTGTTTTGGCATATCATTACTATGTACATACAGTATATACTATGATAGGTGATGTTTTTTAACAAGCGGAGGATAATCATCGATAAGCGAGCGGAGCGTGTAAAAGCAAAATGCCTACTTTAATTCTGAAAAAATAGGATAATTTATTTAATTTTACGAGAGCGGAGTGAGCACGAGAATTTTGCACTTATGTCGATTAGCCGCTATGTAATCACAAGCGCTATGTATACACATAGCAACCTCTCATAATACTTTCTTTTTGTAAAATGATACGAGACACGAAAAAGTAAAAAAAAATCAAAAAACGCGGGAATGTTTTTATACATGTAGCTGAGAAACCGAACAAAAAAATAGCGAACTTCCTGCCAGGAAAGTGACACTCCATATGAACTCCATAGCTACATTATTTATTATTTTTTATCACTTCGCAAAATTATAAGAGATACAAAGAATAGAGAGGTAAATCGCGAAAAACGCTTACATATTTACTACGTAGCTTAGATAAAAACATTATAGGTACCTACCTACGCAATGTTAGTTTAGCAAATTTTGATAAAATACATAAACACGGCAAAAACAAACACAGAAAATTACACTTACACAATTAAATGTACTACGTAGTTTAGAAACAGTTCTTATCGGTAGGTACGCTATGTGAGTTTTTTCGTTTTAACTAAAATTGTATTTTATTGTAAACTTGCGTCGCCCCGCGGTTTCTCAGAATAAAGAGCCTACCTATCCTATGTGTTAATCTAGGGTTTAGGTCAAAGCTATCTCCATTCCAAATTTCACACAACGGTGAAAAAGTAACAAACTTTCATACTCACTATTTCTCGGTTTTATACTTTATACTTTGGACTTTTAATCTCAACTATACAATCCTGCTTTTATATGAAAAAGTGTATTATAATTTAAATCGTTTAAAAAAAACGTACGAATTGGCAACTAAGTCCCAATACCTATCTGTTAATTACTTTGTTCCCAAACTCAGTCCTCACTTTTTTAATGGTGTGTGAAAGAAAACATACATTGCAGCCTAACTTTGCTTGCGAATTTAGTAACTTATTTTATATACTTACATACTAGCTTGTACCCGCAATACCTTTCGCGTAGATTTCGGTTTAAATATATTCGTTTCATAAGGAAGTGTTCGTTTTTCCGACATAAACAGCCTTTGTGGTGTATTGGTTGAGCAGGTTGGTTCAAATCTCATTCACCACAAGGTTGCGGGGTTGATTCCCGCAACGGGACAAATGATTTTGCAAAGAAAAAAAGGCACAACCATTTGTTTCGTGTCTGGGTGTTGTGGGACCATGGATAATCAAAGTTCCTGGTTCCCAAGATACAGGGAATCCTAGTTAGGAGCCAGGATCTATATGTGATTGTTAGGCGTATTTGTTTATTTATAAAAAGTAGCCTAAGACCCGGGACCTAAGTACAGTACCAAAGAACATATCAAATTTCATCAAAATCCATTCATTCGTTACGGAGCTATGTGCTTATATACTTGTTACTAGCAATAATTATAAGTACTTATTACTTACTAGTAATTATTATTATAATTTGTAAATTATTCTGTGCTATGTACTCAGCCTGCCTGTCTCACCCCGCAAAGTACCTATACAAACCTACCAATACAAACTATGCCAACGCTGATATTGGAGAAAATGTCAGGCGCTAGCAAAAAGTGCCTATATTAACTTAAACATAGCTCTTTAAAATGAATAAGAAAATAAATCCTAGTACCTACTGTACATAACATTTGGAAGTTTGAATAGTGACATAATTTATTTATTATTTATTTATTCAAAAAAAGAATAAGAATTGACAACCTATCATTCTTTACACTTTCTTACGAAATATCGAAAGGAAAGATATTCTTATACCTGCGCCAAAGAAAAAATACTACCTATTACCCTACGCTATGTCTTCGTGTAAGTAGATACTTAGTTACTGATGTTTTTACATTAAATCGGTATTTATAAATTATTTTTTTTATTATTTAATAAGTTTTAGTGTTCCGTTGCTGAGCTCCCAACAAGGTATTTTCCACGCAGAAATTATGCCATAGGTATCACCAACCAGCGTAATTTTTAGTAGACCCCTCAATACATAACCTAGAGAACCTACTAATGCACGCTCAGTATTAAACGTACAAGTAGATAGGTATACCTATTAAGCTTTAAACGGCTTTTTTATTTATTAAAGAATTTTAACGATAAATGTAATAATAAAATATAATAATTAATATACATAATGTACCTAATACCTATTTTTGCAATAATTTTAAGCTATTATACTTAGTTTAATATTCAAATATCAGCATGTCTGCTTGCACACTGAATACTGTGCCTGTGGCTAATGTTAAGTAATAAAACTTAATCTATGTATTCTCGCAAATAAATAATTTGATTTGATTAGAAAAATCTCATAGAGCGAGTAACCTACACACAGATTAATATATAGTTATTACGTAACTGATAAATCACAATCAGTAATCAGTCCCTATGAGATCTTTCATGCCTACTGTTATAATAGCCTACTCTTTCATGTCGCCGATCGCTACGTGCGAAAATAAAGCTAATGATTTACTAGATTGTGCCTAAACGTTCATACGTGAAGTTGTTATTGTGGCCTTGTTGCAGCAAACGCAATGGCGCACCGCGCTGGCCGGCGGCGTGGCGCCGGCGTGGCGGCCAGGGCGCCGATACTATTAATTATTCTGTGCCCAGCTACCCACATGTCCCTCAAGCGCCAATCGTATATTGTGTTGCGCTCAAATTAAGGTGTAGATTCACTGCGACAATGTCTTATGATGCCATAAATATTTTGTCTCATTAAGTTTATCTCAACTCGTTGTCATCGTATTTTGGTATAAATTAATGAGATTAATTCGATTTCTTGCCTAAATCGACCATAATTAGACCGCATCTCATTAGTCGCAGTGACGCTATACCTTAATTCGAGCTCAACACGATATACGATTGGCGCTTGAGGGACATATGGGTACGGGGGCTGGTCAGCCTAATTTGATAAACATATCATTAAAAATATTTAGGTAACTAGAAGAGTACTTTTTACTATTATTGCATCTATTTTTATCTTAAAATTTTAAATAAGAAGTTACAAGTGTTTTATTTTTATACTAGCTTTCTCCCGCAACTTTGTCCTCGTGAATGACAAAGGAAGCCCATATTCGTATTTTTACCAAGACCTCCACAGTATAAAAGAGCGCGTACTACGAAGAAATTAAGCTGCATCTTCGTAGTAACCTAACCGATTTTGATGTAGCATACCCTATAATCTAAGTTGGAACTAATGCTACCAAACCCTAAAACCGCATTAGATTTCGTTCAGCAGTTTCTGATAAAATATCAGATTGAGATAAAATTTAAAACACCGTGGCTTCGTGTTCAGTAGGTACCTACTCTCTAAATGATTGATCCCATTTGGTTTTTCAAAAATATTATTAATGTACAGAATAGGCTGTTAGAGTGAAGTAGACACTGAAAAATCGCAGTAAATTCAAAAAATATTATTATGGCAACCCAGTAGTTAATAGGATACTTGAAATGACCTAATTTGATACTTTGATATTCATCACCATCATCAAAAGCCATAATAAGACAATATATATAAATAATATAGAATATAAATATCCTAGATCTAGTTATAGATCTAGGCATAGGTATGTATTTTTTCTGCCGCCAAGCATTAATATGATTATTAAAAGTCTGATGGACCGCGTCATGTTGACGACAACGTACAGACGATGGGTGGCTATTGCCACCTGAATATTTTTATTTATTTTTTTACATGGTATTTTATGTTATTTTAGTTTTTAATTAATTAATCTTTAAATTTACATTTTTATATTTTATTTTTTTTGTATGTGTAGATAATAACTATGAATCTTTGTGTCTGCAATAAAGAATGATTATTATTATTATTATTATTATTATTAATGTAACTGGCACGGGTACTGCAGTAAGCGCCATAACAACTTTTTCATGATTAAATTTATCATTTTCTCGATAACTTCTGCTACTTCCTATTGATTTGCTATAATAGAACAATTTGATATTAAATTATAGTGCGCATGCGATGATTGTTGAAGAAACCGCCAGTATTTTTTTTAAATAGACCAAGTACGAAGATTTGCCAGTAGGAGCAAACACAACCTCGTGCTACCGACCTCGAAACTAAAAATCCATAGCTCAGGCCCAAACGTCATGGCAATAAAAATTTACAACAAAATTCCATACAACATAAAAGTTGAAAACATCGAATCAATTTTCTTAAAAAAAATTAAAACAATACCTAATTAACAAATGCTACTACAACTTACACGAATCAATATACTAATAAAATTAATTCTTTTTATGACTATAAAATACCAATGTTTATTTAATGGATTGGTCTGCTCGCTCCTATTACTCCTATTGCCATACCCTGTCAGGGTTATATTATTATGTTAACTAACCTTTTCATAAGACCTCTTCAAATGTACATACATATATGATTGCAATAAACAATTGAGTATTGAGTATTGATTATTTTCCCCAATGTATAATAATAAACTATTAATGTTATTCTGATATCATAAAAGAAGACAATATTATTAATAAAAGGAGATAAGAGTTGAGAGCCACAAAATATGTATTAAAGTATCAAAATATTTGAGCAATACTATATATGCTGCCATCTTGTAAACATTAGGGAAATGCCATACCCCGATTCCGGTTTTCCCTAATCTATGGAAAAAAAACACTGGGACTTAACTCAAGTAAATACTTTTTTTCGATTAAGAATTAATAAATCAATAAATTCAATAACAATGGTTTATTTTAAATTATTTATTTGATTATAAGTCGTTTTAGTTGTTTTTTTTTTACATGATGTACATACAAAAAGATCGTATAGTAGTAAATTACATTGGAGTGAAACTAAGTCGATAAAAATAAAATAAAACAGTCCACTAAAACGTGAGAAACAATTTATTATTAACAAATATTTCATACCTTGGGATCCTGAATTTACTCCGTTATGGAGGATAATGCCCGGAGGTGGAAACACTTTAGTGTAGCCATGTAAAAAGTTAGAAAAAAATCGAGTGCCTACCTTCGTTAGACAGACTCTATAGTCTGTGCAAAAAGAGCACTGGCATAACCAAACGAGGCTTTGACTTTGACATAACAATGGATTCGGAATATTGGCTGTACAGTACTGGCCGTACAAAATCTGTCCGTGACAATAAATGCCGTGCCGTATTGCACAGCCTGATAATTCGTGTACATTGAAAAAAAACTACTTCCGGCTTCGGATTATTGCCTGTGCAATATCGGCTGTACAAAATCGGCTCGGTCTGTTAATTTGCATCCACTATTGTACGGCCTGGATTGCACGCCCCAACATTTGGAAGCCATGTACATGAATTATTGGGTGTGCAATACAGGCCGTACATTATTTAGCCTCCAAATATTGGCTGTACATTAACCGGACCCCGATATAACGAGCGACCTTGTTCACGAAAACACCAATTCTGAAGCAAATGGGAGCGACCATTATTTTTTTGAATATTTTATTACCGCGCACAGATATAAAACACATCTGACGTAACAATGACAGACAGAACGACAGACAATTCCATAAAAATAGAGATAATGCAAATATGTGAACCGCTATTCTCGTTCATAGTTTATAACATCTATGAACTATTAAAAATAATCGATAAAATATTTAAAGCGCCGATCCCACAGCAAGAGTTCTCCGCGTTCTGTTGCACATAGTGAGTATCAGTATATATTTCTCTATGGTGAGTATTCAGAGTTCTACAGTTCTGCAATCTAGTAATGAAATAGTAGGTGGACAATAGGGTCGACTCTGAGTTACATTTTATAAGTCTAAATAATTTAGCTTTAAATTATCTAATATGGTATTTGGTATTCTAGATTTCGCGTACTCTAAATTTAAATTACGTTTGACGGCGCTAAAATTTAGCATTTTTACCTAAACTTACGTCAAAAGCGACAGATAGTCGCGCGCAGAATACAGATTCTCTAAAAATAAGTGAAGTTTATTAGAGGCGATAGTAATACTCCCTCGATGAGAGAAGGCCCGTGACCCAGCAGTGGGAACCTGGTGCGCTGATGATGATGATTAGAGATAGCGTGTCAGATTGTCAGAATACGAAATTGTGTTTGTGTTTGACACATCTAACTCTAACTTAGTGCAAATTAGGTTTAGAGAATGCAGCATAGAATTAGGGCAATTATATGATCATGGCCCATGGGTTACATATATACTTGATAAAAAACTTGTGTTTCTGAAAATAATATAAAAAATTGAACATTACTTGTAATTTTCGCCAAAAATTATTTTTGATATCATCGGACAACACAACCTTCCAGCATATGACAACAGGTTAGATAGAACTCACGTTCATTTTGACCACCGAATCCTCTGTGTGTAAAGATAAAAAGTGCGTAGGTGTCGTAAGAATACCAATAATATACAATACAGTGAATCTGAAACTCGGAACTTAAAACACACTCAGAAATTATGAGTGATTTCTACAGAAGTCAGAAATCTTGCTGTGGGATCGGCGCGTTATACCTAATGAATGAATCTACCACAGAATATATAGGCAGATCAAAGTAACTTCGAGTAGACTACTTTATCTGAGCAAAGTAACGACACAACTTGACAATTGACAGAACTAAAGTTTGAATTGTCATATGGCAGTAGAGATCCTTAAATAAAATTAAAAAACCATATCACGTCTACCTACTCCCACAAAAGACAATAGTAAAAGTAGTTGACCCCGCATAGACATTCAAATAAATAGCGACTCTTGCTACGATGGAATAAAGTGCAATTCAGCTTGCATAGCGCTGCGTACCTACAATTATATAGAGCGCCTCACTTTCTATCGCGTAGCTGTTATCTCTTCTAACGCTGGGCGGCGACGATACGGACGGGTAGTCTTACTCTAAATTATTGTGACGTATCTCATACTTTAAGTACCTAACTATTAGTATTACTATTATTTTGTAAACATTGATTATGATAATATAATTGATATTATAATATGATATATACATATGATATATAATTGATATGAGTTCGAATTTGGACGCATAGAACAAGGTAGTTATGTAGATATGATACTCATACTATTATACGCACCTAGTTATAGTTCTAGGGATTCAGGACAACCAAAAAACGTAAATATCTGAATATCTAATATATCTGAACCTACCTATTGTTTTAACTCACATTTATTTTTTTATGTTCCTAACTATGAATATAGATCCCTATAGACTTATTAAAACGTTTTACGGAAGAGACTAGTGTCCCACGACACAGGGAATCCTAGTGTGGGAACTAGTGGACCTTAAATAGCTTAATTATAATTCCAACCCTATTTGCAAACCTTACAATAAGTTCCCGAGTGCTCTAATATTAAGTTTTTTTTGTACCAACATTTCTAAATGAATAAACGAATTATTATTATTATTATAAAAGCCGGACTAGCGCAGCTCGACCGATGATGTAGCTTCGTATCTCTAACTAGTCTGTGCTTCTCAATGTGGATTTACGAAACTGCGAAGTACGCTTTTATAACAAAGATTTTTAATATTTCAAGATTTTAGTCTATTATTTTACTTCATGACTGCCACTGCATTCCAGCCATTATTTTATTATTTTACTATAAAGATTCAATAAAATGCAATCTTGAATAGGTATGTGGCTTTATTAAAATATTTAATATAATAAACTGTCAATATCAAAATATATCACATTTATCTCACGGAACCCTGAGAATCATAAATAAAATCTACCTTGCTATAGATTTTTTATCTATGATGTGTATGTGAATTTGATGGTCGACGGACGTGGCTCGCAAAGAATTTTGTATTATGTTTTTATACTAATAAATTGATTTGAATCGGGTAAAATGTCGGATGCAATCGTGCCCAAAGGTCAGCCGACTCCCGGCGACCCCGAGAAAAAGGGGTGGCTCTTCAAGTGGACGAATTATCTCAAGGGATACCAAAGGAGATGGTTCGTGTTGTCCAATGGATTGTTATCCTATTACAGGTACTTGTAACGTATTTACTTCCGTTATTTCCACTAACACTTATACAATAACTATATTATTATCATCTAGTCTAGGTTTTATATTTAAATCAGCTGATTTTCCTTCATTTTAACCTACTACTACGCAGTGTTGCTGTACTAGGATGTACTAGCGCTCGATAAAAATCTTATTTGAATCTAATTTTACGTCTTACGTTCCATGGGTAGCTGTAAGCTCATAAAGAAAATTTGGTTACCCATGATTTGTTGTTTAATTACATGTAATGTTGCTGTCTTTTTCTGTTTTCCATTCTTACAATCTACTTGACAGCAACAGCTGATATCTCAAGGACATAGCCAGGGAAAACACTGCAAGTTATTATAGATTTTTAATTTACAAGTTGTATACATTGTTGTTGTTGATTTTTCTATTATACAACTGGAAAGGCCAGTGTACAAAATATGTTTTTTTACTTTAAATATAATATATACCCTTACAGGCAGGTAGTTAAGAAAAGTGGAGGTGAGTTAGTTTTATTTCCCATTATGGATTATGATCTCAACAAAAAATGAAAATTAACCATTTTAAAATAGTTTATTACAACACTAAGTAGAAAAAACATAATTTACCCAACGGCATCACAAGATTGAATGTCACCTTACGATAATGCACATGGCTCGGATTGTAATGGGTCCTAATTAGGATTCCCTGTATCTAGAGAACCAGGAATTACGAGGACCACGGTCCATATTTTAAAGCAACATCAAGCAGTACAATGACTTATTTGATGCATAATAAATCATTCATATAGAATGTATTTTACCAAAAATAATAATGTTTATCACTTATTAAAAAAACAGAATTCTAATTCCGTCTGTTGCTGATAAGAAACAACATTATCTATTTAACTATAGACTTCCTTATGGTATCAATGTAATAAATTTCAGTCAAGAATGAACTTGAATCACTCACTGAGTGATTCAAGTTTATCAAGATTAAGTGTAAATATTCAAGATCAAAATTATTATTACCTTATCATCATCATCATCATCATCATCAGCCCGTTATCGCCAACTGCTGAGCATAGGCCTTCTTTTGGTGCTGCCATTCTCCCCTATCTCTCGCCGCTCTCATCCAAACATTCCCATGCTGTTCTTCTGATGTCATCCGTCCACCTCGACATTGGACGACCGGCACTTCTCCAAACCAGCCTAAGCCACCATTTGGTTAGCCTTCGACCAACTGCCATCCTCACGTCTAACCATGTGTCCCGCCCAGCTCCACTTAAGTTCCGTCACTCTTTTTCCGACGTCTTTAACTTTAGTACGACGTCGGATCTCGGTATTGCGGATTTGATCTTGATGTTTGATGCCGAGCATAGCCCGCTCAATGGCTCACTGTGCGACTCTTATTTTGTACATAGTTTCCTGAGTGAGCGTCCATGTCTCGGCACCATAAGTCATGTTGGGCAGGACACATTGGTTATAGAGGTGGGTCTTCAGGCATTGTGGTACTTTTTTAGATCGGAGAATGAATATTACCTTATAATTTCAAAAATTTGTTGACTTTACTATGCATAAATACATTTCAGCTCATTCATAAAAACTATATAATATGGCGAAAAAGAAAACGAATGATTTATGAATGGAACAAACAAATCTGATGAAGAGATGTTATCCTGCTGCAAAACAAATCACCTCCCAACTGATTATAGCTGTTAGAAAACAAAAAGTGTATAAAACTGATGAATTATTTGCTGTTATTATACTATGCTGCATGAGCATTAGTTTATTCAGTTATCATTCTACTGAGCATAATCCCTGTCTTATGTCAACCTTGTGCGAAACGTGTACTTTCTGGCTAGCCTCAACACACTGAACGCCACACCTCACCAGTGACCTCAAACAATACTTTTTTTATAATGTCTGTTGTTAAGTGTTAATGTCAAAAATACTTACTGGAACCACTGGAACAGACAATCCAAAACATAAAATTTAAAGACCTGTAATAAATCATAATATTTTAGTGTCATCTCTAAAACTAATGACATCATAAGGTACATAACAATGTAAATTAAATTCAAGAATGAACAAGAGACTAACTTCAGTACTAACTGCTACATGACATTCACAATCAGATACTGTGATGTTAAGATAAAATTTACTAAAAACTTGTTCTTACTTTGTCTGGGTCTGATACTCTGACGTTATGCAGGTAGGACAATCTGCATGCAATTACTTTCAAATGTTACATTAAGATATCAAAGTTAAATCAGTTGACCTGTGCATTTAGCATTTAAATTTCACTTGGGCCAATGTGAAATTGAGGTTAACCCATGGGTTAACTGGATATTATGTATGAAAGTTGACATCTAATCATTGTGATTTTACATTGGCACAAGTAGGCCTAAATGTAACTATAATGAAGTTGGTTCATACATAATTAATTAAACCAAAAAAGTACTTGTTCTTAACGCCTCGTCGACTCATAGATGGACCAGCTGGCCCAACAAACAATAGAAAAATTGTGTCTGAAAACTTTAACTCATTTGTATGTAACAAAGATTGTTGGATTGAAGATGAGTTGGTTTGTTAGAAATTAGTCAATCTTGAAACTATCCAACTCCATACGCAAAGTAAGTGCGAAAGACTAAATGTTCAAAGACAAAATGTCCCATGTCCCCTAACTGCTGAATCTCTCATTAACGGAGATGGGACCATGAAACTGTTGTTTTGTTATTAGAAGACTCATATTATTTTAGTAAAGTCATTGGTGTCATCAAAACCTTGGGGTATTTTTGGCTCGGATATGACCTTAAGGAGCCAGATGGAAACAGCAGTAAACGCCATTCTCTAACCTGAACAATCACACTAACAATTTTAGCGCAAAACACACATAACCCAGGGACCGGCCGGGGTTACGCTCTATGCACCGTCTGACGCAGCGTTGTCCACGCCCGTCCCGCTTTCTGTATGACATGTTTTAAAATTCAAATAATACAACAGAGCCCGCGCCACTCCCGAAACGCCCTGAAACGCCTCCGGACTGCTTTCTGTTTGGCTTGGGCATTTATTGTTTTTTTTTATGTTACTGAGTGATGAGACGAGCGAGTCGTTCGCCTGATGGTAAACGCCACGCCTGCCCATAAAAATTGCAGTGCCACTTAGAATACCATAAAAAGCACTGCGTAGCACCGCATTGCGCTCATCACCCCGATACATCATATTAAGTCTCATATGCCCAGTAATTTCGCTGGCTAAAATGTCCTTCAAACTCGAACAAAATAATGCTTGCGCACTACTGCATGCATACCTACCCAGACGGCGTCCCGCATACGAGAGACCTACCATCAAACTATGTCCTTGTACTTGTTTCAGAAACCAAGCCGAGATGGCTCACACGTGCCGCGGCACAATATCGCTGCTCGGCGCGTTGATCCACACGGCTGACTCATGCACCTTCGTCATCAGCAACGGAGGCACGCAGACCTTCCACATACGGGCCCACGACGAGGTGGAGAGACAAAGCTGGGTCACTGCCTTAGAGCTGGCTAAAGCTAAGGCAATGTTAGTATTACAGTTCGTCTAAATCGTCTAATTTTATTATCATCAGAAGATGTGTCACTTCGTTCCACTCTATGATGAAGTAGACAGGTCACTTTCTTCCCAGGTCTTACTTTTTCAAATACGGTAGACTGATGCACTTCATCATCTCATTAGAAAATTGCTTAGCTGACCAATATGGCGTAAAATAATATGCCCGAGCCTGGGGCCTTACTCTGAAAAAGTAGTTACGATCTTCGTTCTGTCGGATGAAAGGGACAGCGCTATGCAACAGGCATAAGAGTGTCTCTTGCAGTCCGCACGAACGAACGCACGAAAGCAACTAGGAGTAGGCCCCCTGGCTCCAATCCACGCACGTCTTCGGGTTACCGATTAGACGCCAACTTGGCAATTGAGTCCACTGCTCAAGCAACTTTTCTTCCATCCTTTTTATAACGTCTTATGGGGTCGATTTTTAAATAATCTGAACATTTATTTGAAAACCTTGAAATTTTGCCACGAATACGCTAATTGCTCTAAAAATTGCATTCTATTATGAGAAAGATTTTATCAGGTTATCAATTTTATAACGTTGTTGATTCAAAATATTTTTTAACCCCTGACGCAAAAAAGAAGATGTTATAAGTTTGTTTTTTATATGTCTGTCTGTGGCATACAGACACACAAAAAAACTGCATCCAAATAGGTTCACCAGTTTAAACAGGTGAACCGATTTGGATGCAGTTTTTTTTTTATAAAAAGGAGGGTTTCTAGCGGTGGTTCTTATACATATTTTTTCAAAATCGGTTTAGCCGTTTTTTATTTTTTGTAAGTTTTTTGTGTTCGCTTGTTCTGTAACCATTGAAATAGTTTGAGACATGTTTCTTCTTCACAGTCGAGCCCAAGAGTCGGACGATGACGAAGACGGTTTGGACGGGCGCGGCGCGGCGGCCGGCGGCGGCGAGGGCGAGGGCGAGGACGCGGGCGGCATCGCGCGGGAGCTCGCGGCGCGGTTCCACGACCTGCGCACGTGTTCCGAACTCGTGGCCAGACATGGAACCGCCCTGCAGAGATCGCTAGTTGACTTGGAGATACCGCCCACGGATACAACGAAACAAGTGTCGGAGAGAGCAACGCTGTTTAGGATATCGTGCAACGCTATGATGAACGTGAGTATATTTTGTGCACTAAAAAAAAGCGCAAGCATTTGTTTCGTGTCTGGGTGTTGCAGGACCATGGTCCTCATAGTTCCTGTAGGGCGATCAGGTAAGTCTGTTGCGAACATCGCATGTTGCGGACTAACGTGCAATAGAAATTTGTTTCATTGAATAAAATGCGATCATGTAACTTTTTGTCTCGATTTCAATGTGCTCCTATCGATTACCCGACAAATTTACAAAGCGAGATTGTGCTATTTATCGTTATGTACGCCCAATCTATTCAATTTTACTGTGTAATACCGCTCTTGTCTATGGTTTATATATATCGGTATAAACTTTGTTTGTCAAAACTTATTTTTATTTCAATTGAGTTTTAGCTGACGTTTCATTGCAACAAACGGGTTACGTGATCGCAAAACCATCATCGAGACTGGTTTCTTATTGAAATTGATTGAAATAAAAGATACATGATCGCCCTGCTGGTTCCCTAGATACAGGGAATCATAGTTAGGGGCCAAGATCTATGTATGCGATCATTGGGCGTTATTTATTTATTTAACTTAACAGTTTTGGCAAAGCTTGGTGCACGGCATAGAGGGAAGCTTTTTCATGAAAATTTAGAAGTTAATACTTGAGCACTACTGCTTGGCGGTAGAATAACTAGCAAAACGGTGGTACCAACCCAAACTGCTTCTCGCATACGAGCGATCTACCATCGGCGCTAGCCTACCACCTATTTAACCACGAACAAACTAATCGTGGTGTACAGTTGTAGGTGGTCGCCATGATCTTATTCCGCCATCCTCATTCCATCACCGGACGACCAGACGTACGGCAAGCCGTCATCAATTTATGGTTGACATCCCTCCTGCTCGCGCCAAGCGCTTTGCGTCGACCTTCATAATGCGAACGGCCAAGGAGTGGAACTCTCTGCCGGCATCTGTGTTTCCGAATAGCTATAATCTGGGTGTCTTTAAGACAAGAGTGAACAGGTTTCTTCTAGGCGAGCGTGCTACATCTTCGACCGCACACTTAACAACAGGTGAGATAACGGTCAAACGCAAGCTTACAACGAAAAAAATAATAAATTGTAGCCAGCGAAATTACTGGGCATATGAGTGTTAATATCTGATGTCTCGGGGTGATGAGCGTAATGCAGTGCTACGCAGTGCTTTTTATGTTATTAAAAGTTCTGGGTGGCATTGCAATTGTTATGGGCAGAAGTGGCGCTTACCATCTGGCGAACGACTTGCTCGTCTCATCATTCAAACCAGCGCTGGTCGCACTACCAGCACAACGCTGAGTTGAGACCGGTTTGCAACAAATTCCAATTTTTTATTTATATAATCTGTAACACTTAATGTTTTTTTTTGTTTACTGTTTATTTATTTTTGTCATGTGTTAATAGTTTATAAGTTAACTGTTGCAAATAAACGTTTCTTTCTTTCTTTCATTCAGTAACATAAATAATTATTTTTTAGAAAAAAAACAAAAACCGACTTCAATGTATCTTCGAAGTCCAAGGTTTTGACCTTGGACTTCGAAGATCGATGAGAAAAAAATCCAAATCGGTTCATAAATGACGGAGTTCTGAAGTAAAAACATTATTTAAAAAAAACGAACTGAGAACCTTCTCCTTTTTTGAAGTCGGTTAAAAAAGACTGCCTCTCGCATACTCGCGACCTAGCCGCCTACCACCTAGGGAAGCACAAGCAAGTAACGTGCGTGTGTTTGGTCCAGGCATGCTCGGAGTTGCAGCCTGAATCAGATTCGGCCAGAATGTTGTACAAATTAGTTAACCAATAGTTCGATTAATTTTTATATTTTATAGTTAGCGGATTAGCAAGCTGAAGTGGCAGTGGGCTGGTCATATTTGCCGCAGAACCGATAACCGTTGGGGTAGACGTGTTCTAGAGTGGAGACCGCGAATGGGCAAACGTAGTGTAGGACGCCCTGCGACTAGATGGAGCGACGATATTATACGTAGGGTTGCTGGTAGCGACTGGAGAAGGAAAGCCGAAGATCGTGCTCAGTGGCGTGCTATGGGAGAGGCCTATGTCCAGCAGTGGACTGATGTGGGCTGATGTTGATGATGATAGTTATAGTTAAGCCTACCAGGGCGGCATATTCACACTAGCGAAAAAGCCCTTTTAAATAGATTCTGCATGCTCGCTCTAGAACGGTGAAAGAAAATATCGTGATGAAACCCGCTTACACGCTTTGGAGTGGTAGGCTCTGGCCGTGGTTGTAATTCTACCCACCGAACAAAGCCATGCCGTCAAGCGACCTAGTTCGTGTTTCGGGATGATGTTCGGTGAACCATCGGGGAGACGGGTCTGAGCAGCCGCTCAACTGTCGTCTCCCTCTAGATCTATGTGTTCCATCTTAGGCCATTTTATCGCTTCACATCAGGCGAGATAGTGGTCAAATATAGGTCTAATAAGCGTAAAAAAAATATTTTAAAAATATAAAATATAATAACCAACGATCACACACATAGAACTAGGATTCCCTGTATCTAGAAAACCAGGAACTATGAGGACCATGGTCTCACAACACCCAGACACGAAACAACCACTACACTTTGCTGTTGAAGTGTGTCCGTAACAAAAATCAGAGGGATTCACTGATGCTTTCACTTAAGTTGAACCAGCTTGATATTGGAGTATTTACTCATATTTTAGGAAAACCGACATCAGAAGCTGCAATGCTACTTTTTGAAATGATTAAGATTAGATAACGCTTTATTGTCACACAACAATACTTAAAGCTAAAGTGTTAAGCATCAGTGATTCCTTAGTAAATAAGTTAAGGTTATTATTAAAATATTTTATGTGTTAGATAGCTTAGGTTACGATGGGACTGACTTGCCATGGTGGACGAAAGTCCCTAAATTAAATAGAGATATAAAAAAGAACCACTACACCACAGGCAGTAACAAAAAGAAAAGTAACTTGCGTGTGTTTGGTCCAGGCGTGCTCGGAGTTCATGGGCGCGGCGGCGGCGTCCAGCTCGCGCATGGGGCGCGCGCTGCAGCACGAGCGCGAGCAGAAGCTTCGCCTGCAGGAGGTGGTGGAGCAGCTGGCGCGCCAGCACGACAACCTCGAGAAGACCGTCACGGCGCGCGGCACGCAGCCAGGTCACTCACCTCACTAAACAAGCACACTAGAACCACAGAATATATACTGAGGGACAGAAGCATCACTCTGCAAACAAATTTATCACTGCGCTCGTCACTGAGACAATTAGATAGAGAGGTCTTATAATGCCCAGTAATTTCGCTGGCGACAATGCCATTCATACCGGAACACAGTAATGCTTGCGCTCTACTGCTCGGCGGCAGAATAACTGGCAAAGCGGTGGTCCCAGACGGCATCTCGCTTACAAGAAACCTACCACCAGATAAAGTAGATAAATAACGCCCAACGATCACATACATAGATCCAGGGGGCCTACTCCGAGTTGCTTTCGTTCGTTCGTTCGTGCGGATTAAAAGAGACACTCTTATGCTTGTTGCATAACGCTGTCTCTTTCATCCGACAGAACGAAGATCGTAATTACTTTTTCAGAGTAAGGCCCCTGAACCCTAACCACAGAATACTAAGGGACAGAAGCATCACTCCGCAAAGAAATGTAAACAAATAGCGACTTTTGCTATGACGCAATAAAATTCAGTTCAGCTCGCGTAGCGCTGCATACCTTACCAGTCATATTAACCTACAGAGCGCCTCTCTTTCTATCGCATAGCTCTTATCTCTTCTGAAGCGGCACGTGTAACGACGCGCGACCCGCCGTCGGTGTCCGGCTATGTACTTGTAGCTTCGCACTTACAGTGCGAAGTGCGCTAGGGCTGGTAGAATTCACTTATAACGACTTTGCTTATGACGACTAACTAGCGATGATAATTTTGACAGCCTCTGTGGTGTAGTGGTCGAGCAGGTTGGCTCAAATCTTGTACACCACTGAGGTTGCGGGTTCGATTCCCGCGACGGGACAAATGTTTGTGCACAGAAAAAAAAGCGCGAGCATTTGTTTCGTGTCTGGGTGTCGTGGGATCATGTTCCTCATAGTTCCTGGTTCCCTAGATACAGGGAATCCTAGTTAGGGGTCAGGATCTATGTATGTGATCGTTGGGCGTTATTTATTTACTTTATCTGGTGGTAGGGTTCTTGTAAGCGAGAGGCCGTCCGGGACCACCGCTTTGCCAGTTACTCTGCCGCCAAGCAGTGCGCAAGCATTACTGTGTTCCGGTTTGAAAGGCATTGTAGCCAGCGAAATTACTGGGCATTATGAGACTTAACAGCTAATTGTCTCAGGGTGACGAGCGCAGTGCAGCGCCTTGCAGGATTTTGCAAAATGAAGTTCTGGGTGGTGCTGATACTATTATGGGCAGGCGTATTGCTTACCATCAGGTGAACGACTAGCTCGTCTTGTCACTCAGTTACATAAATAAATAAAAAAGTTGGTTGCTGCGGAAGTAACCTTGCCAAGTGGGCAATAATCTTTTAGTGGGGGTGCAGAGAGATGCAAGTTTATGTAGGATGCCGCATTTGCTTTCCTGTCCCACGTGCCCCCCGATCACCTGTATCAGAGAATAGCTTCATGAAGCGATGGATAGGGAGGTGGTGTTGGTCGGCCACCTTCTATTCAAAACTAATTTGAGTGCTGAGCTGAGCCATTGAAACAAATGAATGATGTAACACTTCCCCATTACAGTATAGCTCATTTGTACAACTGGTTTCCTTTTCCGAAAAATTTTGGATTGAATCAGTTATTATTCGGTTGGCCCGAAAGGCAGCTTCGCCTGCGGTTTTCCCGTTTTCCGTGAGAATACTGAGAAATCCTTTCATAGTTTCATGTTTCTATGTTCAGTGGTTCAGGTTGTGTATTGTCAGCTAGTCAGAGCTTTATATGTACCTAAAGAAGAAAAACACAAAATATTAAAATAAGTAAAATAAAATTACGTCGAAAGTTCCAGTAGATCTAATCTAACTTGTTTAGTAATAGCAGCCACACAAGACCATGTTTATCCATAGTCAAGAGAGATTTGGGGTTGTCGTTCTCTCTTCGCCCAACAAGGCACTTTGATTGATAGCTCCATTTTCCGCATGGAATGAGTGTTGCTCCGCTTGGGCGCACAGAGTTGTTGCTCTGCTCCGTTACCAGTGAGGCTCAGAAGTTGAACAGCTCGGTCACCACGACTGGAACCGCAAGGTCTCGTACGTGACGGCGGTAATAGTTGGAAGATGGGGCAGCTTTTGGTATAGCATGGGACGCAACTTGCATAGATCCTTTTCTGCTGAAGGAGCGAAGAGCCTCAAACGGCAGAAGTATAGTACCTATATTATTATAGCCTTGATAGCGATTACATATTTGAGCCTTTTCGGATCGAGAGCGAGACGCTAGGTCCGTGAGGACCGAGGGCATGTTGAGTTTTTAAAAAAGAATTCAAACTTCTGATTGAAGCAACGAGTGACCAAAATGCTGGCCTATATTTTGGCCAACGGTTTAGCATTGCCATTCAATGTCGCAATGCGGCCAGCATTTTGGGAACATTGCCCACCGGTAGCGGTTTATTAGAATAATATTATTTTAAGTCTGTAATATAGAACTACAAGTAAATATTGTTTAGGAAATGTAATTTTCATATAATTACTTGTTTGCTGGTTTCATATATGTACGTGTAAAACGGCCATCGGGCCGTCTCTCTGTGAATTTATAAATTCTCAGTGAAACGAAACGTTTCACGTCCATCACACTGATGACGAATAGAAAACGGCGAAACGGAACGGAACTGTCAAACGAGAAAAATCGAAAATAATTGCGACTGCGAGATGTCAAATTATTTCTCCGAAAATTTTGATTTTACTCGAAGATAAATTCTCTAGAAAGTGTTAAATATTTATAAACAGTAATATTTATTGAATATTTATCATATTATTCGTTTTCGGTACGTAAAAAGTGTTTCCGAGACGATATTTGGTCCTGCAATCGTAGACAGACTTTTTGGTGATTTCAAGGTTGTTTTAGTTTTCTGAGTATTTTTATTGTAATTGGTTCTGTTCGTTTATTTAATTATCGTCTGGCGCGTACGAGACGTTGTCTGCCGCCGGCGAGCCCGCAATCGCTATCTGAATTGTATCTCTAGTCGTAATTCTGATCATAAATTATTGTGCGCGTCTGTGTGTGGTCTTGTATAGCTTTGTATAGTGCTCGCTTTCAATTACCATGTATCTTATCTATTTAAAGTTGTTTCCGATCCTAATTTGAGTTCTTCGTCAACATAATGGGTGGTAAGTCAAAGGAGTTAGTGTAAGTGTCATCACTGAATGCTTCACCAAAGCTTTTGTCTTGGTAGATGGGTCTAGATTTGTGGATTATGAGCCACTCATCTGTTACTATGCTGCAGTAAGTGCGTGATTCATTAGTAGTAATGAGCATATCTTGTTTGAGGGTGCTCGACTGATTTTTAGAGAAATCAATACTCAATATTACTTAAGATATGTATAGTATCAATATAGGTACCACTGATTTGTTGACCTCCTGCGACACTTCCTATCTAATTTGTCCAATCCATTTATCCTACAAAATAAAGTACATTAGTCAAAGTAAACAAAAAATACTAAATAGCTTCTCTCACTCTGCTATCCCAAAAATGAAATAGACTAGGTACTAAAAACTTGGTTTGACAGTTCATTATTAAGTTATTTAGTACATAAAGTAGAACAAAATATCCTAGTTCAGGGATTTATGTGATTACTGTGTTATTATTTTAGGGATATTGATTTACCTGTATTCTTTAAACTTATTCATTCAAGCACCCACAGTAACTATGTCAGATAACGAGCTTATCATTGTATTGATACAGACTTTATTTCTGGGTTCATAGTTCATAGACTAAGTATGTTGTTTCAGATGCTAATTTGAATTCTTCAATGTTATCACTAAACAGTACATCATATTTAAACAATCATTATTGTGCATGTGGTATACTAGATTTAAAACCTTTTAATAGTGGCTGTGAATTGCAGTTGTAAGTCACTGCACATTGTTGCACTGCTGTTCCACAAGAAAGTGCAAAAATGTTACCTACAAGTTTAGATACCAATAAATTTTTTTCCATTGTAGGTGAACATCATTTGTAAATTGTTGCAAACAAGCGATGACCGGTGTGTTCCATTGGTGCTATAATTACGTAGTAAATATATTATATCCCGAGACAAGAAATGTTCAAAGTGATGTTATTTTCTGTAAAAAACGAAGTATTGTGACGTGTTTTTGCTTATTATTCATAATGCTGATGTGTCATCGTAGCATGATTCATCTTAGTTGGTAAATAAAGGTATAAAGATATCAGAAACTGTAGCATGTAATAAATGTATACATAGTTTTATAATAGCAATGGACTCACAAACTGTTATTGCTCAGCCAAATGTAAGTGTTTTTTATGAATTGCAACAAAGACAAGTCCTGCCACTTATTCTGGCTATTGATAAGAGCTTATGTGCTTGTTTCTATAATTGTAAATATCATTTTTCTTTTAATGTAACTGAATGACACGACGAGCTGGTGGTTTGCCTGATAGTAAGCAATACGCCAGCCCATAACAATAACAGCAACACCCAGAACGTTATTTTGCAAAATCCTGCGCGGCGCTGCACTGCGCTCGTCACTCGTAAGACAATTAGCTGTTGAGTCTCATAATGCCCAGTAATTTCGCTGGCTGCAATGCCCTTCAAACCGAAACACTAATGCATACTTTAGTTACAACAAAAGATGCCATCCAACTACTGCCTATCTTTGTCTTTTTGTTGCCTTTTTACAAAACGGCTAAGTTTAGCTGTGATGATATTTGGCACAGAGATAGCCTGTAGCCTGGATATTTTTCATGCCAATTGAACACGTGATTCCTGTGAGATCGCGATATTACCAAGTCCCACGCGCACGAAGTCGCGGCTAGCAGCTAGTCGTTATAATGCCACAGGTTACACAATTGGCAATAGTCAGAAAACCACCCAGTCTGTGATTGGTCAAATTAACTAATGTCTGTGAGAGGCAGACTATTGTTTGTTTAATTTATCACAATTCATACTGTAGACAGTATTTGGTAAACATTGATAAGTAATGGCACGTAATAGATAGTTGGTAAAGGTTGACATTGAAGTAACTACATGACATCATGCAATTTGTAATATTAATTTCACTAAGCACTAGTTAGCGATTATACTAGTTAATTTATGGTCTAGGTATTTTTATTGTCATGTTGGTAGTCACCATTCTATATTTGGAATGTTTTTATGATGTGAAGTTAGTAGAGCACAACAGTTACACCAAAGCTAAAGCAACATAGTAATGAAAAGTATCACTTTTGTTGCTAATTAAAATATCCAAAAAGACTGAATAGTAAGGAGCAAGAAGTGCTATCTTATCTCTAACTATATGTTACAAAGTTTAAAGTGAATGTCAGAAATATTATGTATAGATACTTGGTTTGTAATGTTCTTTCATAACTAATTCCTCCTTTCACCTACCAGAGTTTTGGCAAGTTTACATTCTAGATAATAATTTATGCCATACTATTAATACGCCCGACGGTCACATACATAGATCCTAGCCCCTAACCAGGATTCCCTGTATCTAGGGAACCAGGAACTATGAGGAACATGGTCCCACGACACCTAGACACGAAACAAATGCTCGCGCTTTTTTTGTATTCACAAATATTTGCCCCGTCGCGGGAATCGAACCCGCAACCTCAGTGGTGTATGAGATTTGAGCCAACCTGCCCAACCACTGCACCAAAGAGGCTGTCTATAGTATAGTATCTCTCATTCACTCCTTCCAGTCATGAGCAAATCTGTCCTAGAAGCTAAATTGTAATGTTGTTCAACAGGAGGTACCGGCTCAGGCGCAGGTAACGAGACAGAGGATGAAGACCATGAGTTCTTCGATGCAATGGAGGAGGGCGTGTCCTCAACAATGGACGACAAGACATCATTTGTAATGAAAGTGCCTGTAAGTAGAGAACACTAAATTACTTACACGAACAACAATTGTCCAAATACTTGGCAAAGTAAGTCACAGCAATTAATCAGAACTCCAAATTAAACACATGCATGTAAAAGTGGAGTTTCTTATTCATGAATATGTGTTGACAGTAGAAAATAAATTCATCAGGTAAAAATAGCCTAAGGATATCAAACTTCAATTCTACATTTGTGGCCTTTGTGGAGCAGCCATCACAAGTATGAGAAAAGAATTCATATTTTTTATTGTGATGTGTGAAACACTTGTTTTTGTCATACAGTAATAATTAATTTTTAGAAAAAAACAAGAGCCGACTTCAATGTATCTTCGAAGTCCAAGGTCACATATCGATGAAATTTATATGGGACCACTTCGTAGCTATGCTGAACCCGATGCAAAAATAATTTTTTAAATCGGTTCATAAATGTCGGGGTTCTGAGGTAACAAACAAAAAAAAATACAATCTAACGGAGAACCTCCTCCGTTTTTGAAGTCGGTTAAAAAATAGGGACTTATTAAAATTTAAGTAAAGAGTAAATAACAACAATAATAACAACTCGACGATCATTGTCCCGATAGTTGTTTCGGCGAACGGCCTTACAGCGAAGAGCCTCAACTAACATCTCAAAAGGTTCTCACTGGACAGTTGGTCAGATTGTCAGGTGATGTCAGAGTGAAGTACAGTCGCCTCCCCAAAAAGGCACTGCTAAATTCCTAGTGTCCTTGCCTTCTGTAAAGGACACTGATGATTGCTAGTGCAATAAGTATACATTTTATAACTAAACTAGCGACCCGCCCCGGCTTCGCACGGTTATTATACATATAAACCTTTCAATCATTCTATCTATTACAAAAACCGCATCAAAATCCGTTGCGTAGTTTTAAAGACTTAAGCATACATAAGGATATACGGACAGAGAAAGCGACTTTGTTTTATACTATGTAGTGAAAAACCGACTTCAATTGTGATGTATCTACGAAGTCCAAAGTCAAATACCGATGAAATGTATATGGGTCTACCTCGAAGCTATACTGAACCCAACGCAAAAAGTTTTACAAATCAGTTTATAAATGACGGGAGTACTGAGGTAACAAACATTAAAAAAAAATCGAATTGAGAACCTCCTCCTTTTTTGATGTCGGTCAGAAATAAAAGTTAAAGCATCAAACTCATGAATAAAAAAAGAGGAGCAAAGACTTAAAGGTGACATTATACTTTGTCTCCCTGAGTTAATCGAACCCGCGACCCCTGCTCTTGTTTCTACCCACACAACTACAAGGCCCCAGGTTTTTAATGATTGCCCCCAGTGTTTGTCCTCATCAAGAGTGCATCGTCTATCGATTGTGTTAATATGACATCACTTTCACTGACCTACTAAACGCGACAGGAAGTGCCACAGGTCAATACAACACGAAAGTTGAGCTACTTCAATTTCATCGATGCACCGTCATTCTTTTTGAATACATAATTAATTTAACTTTTTAATTTCAAGTAGTAGAGTATGATAGTAAAAAAATGGCGAAAGTAACTGTCTTAGAAGTGAAAATAAATTTAAATCTTCATATTCTATAAAATCAGAATTATTGTTTATCTTGTTACAAGTATAGAAGAAGACCGGAATATACAAAAGTTACATGAAATTAACATTGTCTTTCCAGCCATTCCGACAGTGCCTTCAAGTTTCACTAGGTGGTAAGTCTTTCTTATGCAAGAGGCCGTCTGGATTGGCTTTGCCAGATATTCTGCCGCCAAGCAGTAGTGCGCAATCATTGCTGTCTTCCGGCACGTTCCGGTTTGAAAAATATTGTAGCCAGCGAAATGACTGGGCATACGAGACTATCGGCCGGTTTCTGAATTGAGAATTCGAAGTTGAGTTTTTCTTAAAGGCTGCTTAACTACTACTTAAGGCATTTTCTGTTTCTGATTAGATGTTAAGTATAGTTTGAGCATTTGAGGTTGAGATTTGCTCAAATTTGACAGTTCGGATCTTAAGTTCATGCTCATCTTATGATCAGCGCCATAATTGCGTTTCAGAACTCGTTGACAGTGCTCAAACTAGTCTCAAAGCATAATTGAGTAACATACATTTAAGTAAAGGCGTTCGGCTACTCAAACCTTACTGAACCTTGTGATTTGTTTATTTTATTAAAAATACACAAACTTTTTGTGCTTAACCTACTAGCTTTTGTGTCCGCGGTCTTCGGGTTTATTGTTTTGTACAATGTCTAGTGACAACAATACCCATGGTCTTAGGTATCTCATGACACTATTTCTAAATCCTGCCACTCCAGCACAAGAAGCCTATAATATTAGAGCCCAGATATCAACCAGAAACACTGTAGAGAGATGTTTTGGAGTTCTCCGGAGATTAGCAGCTAAAATTAGACAGGGTGTCAAAGGTGATGCGTGGTACAACATAATATGGCCCTTGATTTTGATGATCATATTGCTAAAACGTTGTACTTATTGAAGTACCTAAATGAAGTTCAACCTTTACCCCAGGCCCAAAATACTGTGAGATCAGCACTAGTATATAGAAAGTTATATCGCAAATCATTAGCAAGTACTCCCTATGTATTTCCTGTGTTATTTAATGGTAGTATGTAGGTACTACGTAAATAAATCGTTTTATAATAGTAATGAGTATGTTGTTTTATTTCAATAATTAGGTTAAACAGGTAGGTATTAAGGTTAGGTAGGTATATCTGCATCTCTTGACCCAGTTGCGCCTTAGTATTGCTTTCTTATAGCCATTTGGACTTCTTTTTTCTTTTGTAGGTAGAATGCTCCCGTCATATTGCAGTCTACCACACCTTTGAATCTGTAGGCAAAACAATATATTTCATAAGTTATTATTATTAGGAGCCTGTTTTGTCCCACTGCAGGGCAAAGGCCTCCCTACCCTCCCTCCATTTATCTCTATCCATTGCCACGATAGAACAAACTTTAAGGTGTGAGTCTAGCTCATCGCGCCATCTCCTTTTTGGTCTGCCGCGAAGTCGTTTGCAATCGTGTGGGGTCCACAGAGATCATCCGACATGCGGCAGACATGTCCAGCCCAGTCCCATTATGGTGTTTCTTATACGGTCAGTTCGCTTTACGCCAAGAATACTGCGCTCCATAGCTCGCTGGCAGACCTCAAGGTCGGACCTCTGATGATTTGTCAAAGACCCAGTTTGCGCACCGTAAGTGAGGATGGGAAGAATGCACATGTCCATGAGTCTGTGCTTAAGGGACCTAGGGAGAATTCCCTTCATGAGGGAAATGTAAATTTCATAAGTAATTGTTACGATACGATGGTTTCTTCCTCTTCGTTTGTGAAATTGGGAGAATATCCTGTCCTTTTAAATTTTTTGTAGCTGATTTTATTAATAAGAAATACTAATTAATAAAATACAAAACTTTACATAAAGAAAAATTCGAATCAAACTGAAATGACATTTTGACAACATACTTAAATGACGTTTTGACATATGATATGCGTTTCATTTTCTACGATCGCGTTAAAATAATGACAAAATCCTTCAATATTGGTGTTTATCGGTTTTTGTACGTGTAACAGAACGCAAAACATTGTTTGACATCTTTAAAAATGAATTGAGATATACTTAACTAAGTGGGGTTTGAGAAAATCTAATTCCATCAAGTGAAACGTATAAAACTTAACTCTCTCTCAACTATTTGAGCAAAACTTAGCAGAGTTTTTCTAGAATGCTCAATTCGGAAACCGGCCCTATATCTGATGTTTCGGATGATGAGAGCAATGCAGTGCTTGGTATTATAAATTATGGCATTGCGATTGATATAAGAAAGCGTGGCGCTTATCATCAGGCGAACGACTTCCTCGTCACATTGGTCAGTTCTATACAAAAAGTCCATTTGTAAATAGTTTATTGTCGACCTTCAACCACTGTATCAACGTAAATAACAAAGCATTTACATAATGATACATATTACCTCGCGTGTGCCATACCTCATACATGTGTCGCGTGTGCTTTTGCAGGTAAATAGAAAAGCCAAAGTGAAAAGCGGCGAGAGTTCGGATGAATCAGAAGGCGAGACCGTCACTGAGACTCAACAGGTCAGTACAATACAGTCATCTATGTATTATTTATCTGTGAAAAGATTTAGTTGACTCTGAAAATGGGAAACCTCGCGATTCCACAGTACTCAATGACTAAAGAGTTTAAGATCAATTACACCTTTCATGTCTTAGTAATGCCACAGTTTTACAATCCATACAGTTGCGCAACGAATGTACTAGCGTAGAGTAACGGCGGGGATCTCGTAGGGTGGCGGACTTCGCGGGCCGCGACCCACAAACTAGATTAGTTTGCAGGTCGCAGCCCGAACTGTTAAATAGATTAATAAAATTATAATGGGGCACACCTCTTGCAATCTGCAGTCTATGTTTGAATTAATATCCTGTTGTGGAACTATACCTACTTTTATTTATTTTGTACTAAATAATACCTATATATATATTGGAATATAATGAATATATATATATATATATATATATGTATATATATATATAACTCAATTCTACTATATTATATACTATATATATATATATATATATATATATATATAGTATATAATATAGTAGAATTGAGTTAGGGCTAGAGAAAACCCTATAGAAGTTTTGTGACAAAAATTACAATCGTAAACATTAGATATTTACTATGTACATAGGTACATCACACATGAGTATCGCGTCACTATAACCCTGCGCGAGCCACATTTGTATCTCGCGTAACGCGTTCTAAAGTACCTACACTACTAATAGATTATTTTGTACTTAAATGGGTACATACACGTCGCGTGCAAATATAACGCATGTAAATGTATAGTAGGTAGGTACTTGTAAATAAAAAACAATACTGATCACATTTATTTGATTTTCTATTTTGTGACAACCCTTGCACATCTGCGTGTGACAGTGTAAGTACTTACACGGCCGGTGGTCTCGCCCTACATCAAAGGAGTTGCGCTACTGTATGAATACTGTGGTAATACAATGGACTGAATTTCCTAGTCAGTATGAATAATTATACCGCATAGCGCATAGAAGCGTTTAGCGTCGACCTTGCGATCCATCCGGTAAGTGATTCAAAAGGAAGCTATTGAGCAAAAATGTATCACTGGTGTTTCCGTTATAAATAAAAAAAACGGCCAAGTGCGAGTCAGACTCGCGCACGAAGGGTTCCGTACCATTATCTATAAAAACGAGCAAAAAAATCACGTTTGTTGTATGGGAGCCTCATTAAATATTTACTTTATTCTGTTTTTTAGTATTTGTTGTTATAGCGGCAACAGAAATACATCATCTGTGAAAATTACAACTGTCTAACTATCACGGTTCATGTGATACAGCCTGGTGACAGACGGACAGACAGACGGACGGACAGCGGAGTCTTAGTAATAGGGTCCCGTTTCACCCTTTGGGTACGGAACCCTAATAAAGAGGATTTGACGCAACAATGTACATACAATCTAAATATTGTATGCATAACATCCCTGCATTCAAAATACAAATTTCGTTTAAGGTATTCAATTAAGCACTAATAACCACATTCGCTACTTTTAGAATCCGAACGCTTTTCGGAAGCTAGATGCAGTGACACTACGCTTCACTGTGTACACTTTAGAACGACAGTTCTGCGCAATTCGGAAACCGTTTCTATACAATACGATACAATACAATACAATTACACTTTATTGCATACCACAAACATAATTACATGAGAAAAATATAAGTCTTAACTAGGGTAATACAATTGACGGTCTTATCGCATAAAGCAATCTCTTACAGACAACCTTTGGATAGATTGGACAAATGTCTAATGAATGGACGGTGGTGCACAGCAAATAATTAATATAAATAATAATAAAATACAACATAAAACAATCATACATAACTTAATAATATACTATTAACGACAAATACTTACATATTACTACTATTTTGATACCGCTATCGCATGAAGCGATTTTTTGCTTAGATCGAAAAAATGTTTATCGCGGATGCTAAAACTAGCAATCGCTAAAACGCCTGACATTGATACTTGATCCCAAAAACCTCTAATGGCAAATGCTAAAAGTAGCGTGTGTGCTGGTTAGGACTTCACAGCATATGGTACGAATTGGCTATTAATATTATAGTCCAGATGCTATAAGCGGACTACCATGTTTATGTTAACAGAATAGTGTTTCTTCTAAACACTGACTAATCACAGAATGTCCATAACTACAATTATATACACGTAACAATTCTAATATTTGACCGTCACGGTTGTAATGCAATGCAACGCAGCTAGTGTACTCGTATTAGGTCCGCCGCTTTGTTGAGCGTTACGTGTGCACATAAATTTAGCGTTCTAAGATCGTGGCAAGTTTCACTCTCTAAAACGATAATATCTTGTTGAAATAAGTTGTTTACTGTATTGTTGCAGGTAATATTCGTGGAAGACAAGGAGCGAGCCGAGAGCGCGATGGGAGGCGCCGAGCCGAGCGCCGAGCCACTAGCCTCCGCCGCCACGCGCACTGAACAGGACATGATTGTGTGGGTGAGTGCCTCACACGCCGGCTCTTTTACATTCTAAACTGTAAAATACTCATTAAAAACTCTGCGCGCGTAAGCATTTACGACATAGCAAGATTGAGTTGACTGCAATGCGTCGTCCCGCCGGAGTTGATTGGGCTTTAAGATAATTGTTTTGATTAAATATGAATTTAAAGTTTAAATGTTAACTTGAATGATAAACAAGTTACAGTAACGGTACACTGAAATATTCTATAAAAACCTCAATATTCACTGTACGGTTGAATTTTAAGTTGAATCTGCACGCTCAAGCAGTGAGCTGCCATCAGGTCAACGACCTGCTCGTCTCGCTATTCGCACATTAAAAAAGGAATGGCGGTAACGAGTGGGCAATAGTCAAATAAGGAGTAATGGTCCCCAAACACATTGCACACACACAAAAAGCTTGAAGCGAAGGCAGACGCCAGAAACACAAAACATATAAGTACAGAAGACAATCTACGTACAAAGTGCGCTCGAGCAACGCACACATAGACACCGGCCGCTCACGGACACGATATCTCGGACCAGTTGGGATCAGTGCGAGCGCGAGTGCCATCCGCTCGAGACACGCGTATGTGAACTTTGCGCAAAAATGGAGAAACAAAAAAGTTATTATTCAGTAGACAGTTGTTTAAATCCAACATAAACGGTGAATTGACGTTTTTTAAACTACCAGTTGTTTCAGAGAGGTACGGAGGTATTTGCTTGTATTTCGATGGTTCGTTTTAACGTAATACAGAACAGTTAGGTAGGTAGGTAAGCGCCCCGACTCCGCGCCGAACAGGCGAACAGGCGAACATGACTTTGTAGCCTTGCCATATTTTTACAATTTATATTAGATATTTATATTTTTGTACTGTAAGCTGTGTAAGCCTTGTGTTTTATAATTTAATGACGAAAATGTATATGTAAATAAATCGCATTTTTTTACCGACTTCATTCTGTCTTCAAAAAAAAATCAATTATAATAATAACTGCGAAAAAATTATGTTGATACATTGAAAAGTTTTTTTTTTAATTAATCAATTTTGGACTTCCCAAAAACTTTCTGCGCCGTCCGAGTAATCGTCGTGACGTCACATAGCCGCGCCCGGTCGCAGGCAGCGGGCGCGCGCAGTTAATTTAACAACCCTGTCGCGACTGCCGAGCGTAGGTATGAAAAGTGAAGTAGTGAAGTATGTACATACATGAGACTGACTTCTGTACATATTTATTTTCTGCCAGAAACGCCTGAATAATTCCACCACAGCTATTAGGATAATAGATGTTGTATCGCAAGGTGTGTGTTCCAGCCGCACGTGTCGCGAGTGTCGAGCGCGGTGGACGGGCACCCGCGGCGGACGCGCGTGCCCGACAAGCCCAACTACCCGCTCAGTCTGTGGTCCATCATGAAGAACTGTATAGGTACGTACGTGTACATACATACACAGGTGTCGGTTCCAGCCGCACGTGTCGCGAGTGTCGAGCGCGGTGGACGGGCACCCGCTTTGAAGTTCGGTTAACAACGGAACGCGCGATGCCACGATTGGTTATTGATTGAGTTATTTTGTCGTTGACAGGCAAAGAGCTATCGAAGATTCCGATCCCGGTGAACTTCAGCGAGCCGCTGTCGATGCTGCAGCGGCTGACGGAGGACTACGAGTACTCCAGCATCCTCGACCAGGCCGCGCAGTTCAACGACCCCGCGCAGCAGCTCGCCTACGTCGCCGCCTTCACCGTCTCCTCTTACGCCACCACCGCCTGCAGGTAACTACTCGAGCCGGCCAGACAATCGATCAGTGTTTAGGTTCAAGTTACGTGGCGCGCACTATACCTATACTAAGTGCTGACGACTCATGAAGAAGAACTAGTGTGGCTCAGCGGGAGCTCGTGCGGCTTTCGATCCGAGGCACCAGGGTTCGAGTTCCGCTTGTACCGCACCTTTTCTCACTTTCTTAACGGTGAAGGAAAACATCAAGGAAACCGACATGTCCAAGAGTCACGAAGTTCAAGGGCATGTGACATCCAACTCGCACTGGACAAGCGTGGTGAATTATGGCCCATACTCTCTATGAAAGAAGGCCTATGTTCCAGCAGCGGGAACATAATATGCGGATGATGATTATAATGAGAGAGATCACTCTCTGTGACCAATCGTTTTAAAAGTTTTGCAAAGATTAAAGTTCAAAAGTTCTTTATTCAATTTTGACATCACAGACGAACTTATGATTGTCCATTATTATAAGGACTACCACCGTATCGGAAAAATAACCACTACCCAGAAAATACAGCAAGCTACTGAGGGGCATTTCTCTCTTTCTACATACTCAATTTATACTGAACATAAACTTTTATCATACTTATATGCTTTATCTTGTAATAATTCTTGTAGTCTGATAGATCTGACAAAGTGCTTGCAGCACAGAGTCCCAAAGCCAACATAAGACAGTACTTGAATCTTCTATCTGTCCGTTTCAGAACGAACAAGCCCTTCAACCCCCTGCTGGGCGAGACTTTTGAATGCGACCGGATGACCGACCTCGGCTGGCGATCCATCTCTGAACAGGCAAGTCCCTCCGATACGCATCTCTGTATTGCAGACTTATATGTAACTAGTGGATACGCTAAAAAATGAAATACAGCCTAATGCATTGTTTTAGTGGTCTAAAACCATCTTCGCATTATTGCCTTTCCAATGAAACCGGTTTGGGGCACATCGGTTGGATGGTTTCAAAGTCTATAACGGATATAGGTAGAAACAATTTTTGTGTTTTATATAATATATTATATGTAATTGGGTGACGAGACGAGTAGGTCTGATGGTAAGCAACACGCCTATAACAGTTGCAACACCGGCCAGACCATTTTTTTGCAAAATCCTCCTGTGCACTGCGCTTGTCACTCTGAGACAGCAGAAAATTTACTGAGAAGTGCCTGAAAATGTAAAGGCAATAGCCAATAATGTTTAGTAGTACTGTATAAAAGTAGCAAATAAGTAGGAAATATGAGTACTATATTCTTCTGGAAAATCTGCACCCTTAATGCTAAACAAAGTAGCCACTTAATTTTTAAATTTCTTAAAATATATCATAGGTAGCAATTATTTAAGAAAGGCAGCAAATAGTAGCAAATAGGTAGCAATTTTTGAATATACACTAAGTGACATACGCCACAGGCGACCAGCTATTCTGACGGTAACGTTTGTAGGACTGTAGGCTTTTTTATTCTTTGTGCGATAAGGGCTCCAATTCACTATGACAACTTGGCGATTTCTTGCTTTGAAATCACGTCGATTCCTTAATTAATATACAACATCTCTATGACGCATTCATATGCGCATCTCTATGACCATCTATTGTACCTACCTACATTAAGGAATGCATTAAATAAATATTCATATACATATATGATTCTCTATGACGCGTCATAGAGAATACAAATTTCACAGATGTCGTTTATTAATGAAAAAAATGACGTGACCTCGAAGCAAGGAATCGCCAAGTTGTTATAGTAAATAAGGGCCAAGTTCTGCACTAACGTTCATTTCCACTAACATCTACTTAAGTCATCACAACTCCTGTTTCTTAAAAAACTCCTGACTCCTGAGTCCTAACTTAGTCTGGGATGTATTTCTAACTTCCTGCAACTGAGAGTCAACAGCCCTGCAGGGCGATCTTGTATAATTTATTTCAATCAATTTCAATAAGAAACCAGTTTCGATGATGGTTTTGCGATCACGTAACCCGTTTCTTGCAATCAAACGTCAACGAAAGCTCAATTGTAATAAAAATAAGTTTTGACAAACAAAGTTTATATCGATATATAATAAACCATAGACAAAAGAGCCGTATTACACAGTCAAATTGAATAGACTGGGCTTATACATAACAATTCATAGCACAATCTTGCTTTGTAAATTTCTTGGGTTACCCCTTTCCACCTAGGAAATTATCGATAGGATCGCATTGAAATCGAGACATAAAAAGTTACGTAATTCTATTTTATCGATTGAATTAAGTTTCTATTGCACGTAGGTTCGCAACATACGACGTTTGCAACAGACTTGCGTGATCGCCCTGCTGGTCTACAATAAACAGTATTACAGATGCTTCGAAATAAAGATATCTCGCGCTAACGCAACGTAAAAGTGTTGTCAAAGTACGTGATGGTTGTCATGAGGTGCGTTCGGTGTTTATTGTAGTTCAATGCCTAATCAAACGTACAATTGTTTTTCTATGCAAACAAAAATAAATGTCAACAAGTATGGTCGCACATAATCATCCAACGCACGCAACCTAGTACATTTTATCATAGTAAATTATATGCGTAGCGATTTGGAGACGTTTTACTATAACAGAAATCGAGGATATTTTATTTTTCTCGGAGAAAATCTATGTTTTTTTCTTTTTCTTGTGTCGTTTTTCCTACCCATTTCTTATTTAATTTTTAGCTTTTATTTTATATTTTTTCCTACCAGCACTAGCTTTCCTAATCCTATTTTTAACCGACTTCAATAAAGGAGGAGGTTCTCTATTCGGATGTATTTTATTTTATTTTTTTATTTGGCGATGGTGATAATGATTAAAAATAACAATTTCTGTTGAATTATGAAATTTTTGAAATGTTTAAATTCCTACATTTCACATCACAAACAATATTATTATTTAAATTAACGAATGTTTTTGGCATTTATTCGGCAACACTGAACCCAAATTCCAAAAGTAGGTGTCGCACCACCCGCCGATGGTGGCGCAGTTCACGGAGGGGCAGGCGGGCTGGCAGTGCTGGCAGGAGTTCACGATGACCACCAAGTTCCGCGGAAAGTACCTGCAGGTCATCCCGCTCGGCGCCGCCTCCGCAATGTTCCTCGCCTCGGGGAACAAGTACACCTGGAGGAAGGTACGCCGCCGCCGCCGACCGTAGCCGTCTCACCGCGGAAATATAAACTACTGTTGAACGCGCCTTTCTCATTTTTGAATGGAACCGCGGGCGATGATTACGCTGCGCCGTCGAGCTTCGACTGTCCCGTTATTCATACTTTCGAATTTGGATTTCATCGAATCGTCGGTACACTGAAATGGCCAGACTTTCGTCGAGGAAGAAGTAAGTACTTAAAATGTAGCAAGAAACGGTGGGGAAAACGATATTACAGGTTCGTTAGCTAGCAAACTCGCTAGCTCGTAAACTGTCGCCTTTTAGCGGACACTAGAGGGTGGTTAGAAAGTAACTTGCGGGACATCGAAGGTAGGTAAAAAGTAACTTGCGGGACATCACATGGTAGGTAAAAAGTAACTTGCGGGACATCGCATAGTAGGTTTAGGGAGCGGGACACTAAAGACATGTGCTCATACTAAGTATTCTGTGTCACAGTGTAGGTAAACAGGTAGGTAGCGGGAGCCCACAGTGTAGGTAACGTGCGGGGAGTCGTGGTAGGTGGTGCACCACCCGCCGGTGCTGGCCGCGTACTGCGAGGGCGCGGGCGGCTGGGCCGAGGACAAGCAGTGCGCAATCGTCAGCTGCTTCCGCGGCGCGTACCTCACGGTCAATCCCGACGCACACAACCACATCGTCTTTGCGAGAACGGGAAACTCCTACCGGTATTCGAAGGTGGATTCATCTCTCCAGCACTGCTAGAGGGCCTCACTACGCACGCGAATATTAGCATCCGCGATTGGCGGTTTTGCGATCAAGTGTCAGTCGCGCGTTTTAGCGGTTTCTAGTTTTAGCTTTTAGCATCTATCGGCAATTTTTCGATGCAAAACTAATTGCGTGATCGAACTTAAGCAATGTCGCCTTGAGATCTTTAATTTATTTATTTACGAGAAAAAAGTATGGATGGGCTAAAGTAAAATATTTTGTTGAGCTAAAGATAAATGTGTAATTATTTTGTTTAGGTAATGGAGTGATAATGCTTAGGAAAGCTATGTAAATGTATAAATAAATTAATGCTGAATATATAAGTATGAGCAGTTGTCTCATGCTAAAGCACCTTTTCGTATGTGGTGTATAGTATAGCCGACCGGAGCGGTCAAAAGGTTAAATGTTTGAGTTGCCGTGTCTCACTCTCGCCTCTTAGCAGTGATGTAAATAATAATTCGGTAAGGTAATCGAGGTATCAACATCGCTGCGATTGGCGTTGAATAGTGTGCACCGTGAAGCGTACAGACAACCAAATCAAAAAGGTCAAATTGTCAATCGCTGATGCTAAAAGTAGGAAGTGTAGTGTGGTTGGGCCCTTAGTCATCTAGCTTAGTTCAGGTTTGTAATAGTTTGTGTGGTTTGACTTATGCCTTATATTAGATTAAGTATTGTACATGAGTAAATTCCTGTATGTGGCGATGAATTGAGTCATTAATCGCTTAACGATAAATTTGGTTTAATCAAGTCCTTCCTATTTCTGTGATAAAACTAAGATAATTTTTGAAAATCTGAAATATGGCAAATCGGCAAGAGTTCTTAAAAATGAGTGTTATATTAGTTGGCTTAATATTTTTGTATATTATAAGTAGGACAACTCGTAAACTTACATTGTCAGTAGCCAGTATTACATATAGATTTTATTTTACTTTTGTTAAATATTTTTATTATTTTTATAACTAAAATTTAAACATTACATCTCCAATACTAAAATCTCATTATTTTATTAATTAATTGTGATAAACAAGAGGAAAACTCGCCTGATGGAAAGAGATTTTATTATGCCAATACCAATCTGCAAAACCAAAGGCATATATGCATATGGTATGTATGCCTTTGAGTCTAATGAATGGTTCTTTCAATGAAAGCAGAAGTTCTGTGGCCTTACCACGAGTTGCTTTCGTTGGTTCGGAGTAAAAGAGACGCTCGTATGCATAGCGCTGTCCCTTTCATCTGATGGTACGAAGAGTCGAGGCCACGTGTAGTGTACCGGGTGGTGTGTTCCCGGCAGGTGACGACGACGGTGCACAATATAATAGTGGGCAAGCTGTGGGTGGACAACCACGGCGACATGGACATCGCGGGCGACGCCGGGCCCGCCGCCGGGTACGTGGCGCACCTCAAGTACCTGCCCTACGGGTACTTCAGCAAGGACACGCAGCGCAAGGTCACCGGCGTCGTCAAGGATCCGCAGGGCGTGGTCAGTACATACCATACACCGAGAGTGACAAGTGTGATGCAAATCGACACTAAACTACCAAAATAATAATAATAACACCTTTAGCCACCTACACCAACGTTGCCCATCTCGTGGCCAGTGGCGGCCCTGAAAAGGGCGACTTAGACCTGCCTAAATATTTTCTTATGAGGCGGAACCGGCAGGTGCCGGTAGACCGGTTCTCATGCATTAAAAATTCACCTCAATAGCCCAACCATAAGTAATTTCCTTATCTGCAATAATAGTTCTCGCAATTATCGGGGGCTGTCTTTGATAGCATCTTCTTAATGATGCACTTAGAGATAGTCCCCCATAATTGTTGCCCACTACATATCTAAACTAAATGCTCTAAGGCATCTACGTGTTGGACTCACATCCCCGCGCAAGCCTTCCCAAGGGACAGGTGTATAACCCGTGAGAAAGAGCAAAATAATAATAATTTTATTTCAAAAAATAGTAACATTTCCTTGTAACATTCTTACAAAATAAGTTAATGTGCAGTAGCCCGTAGAAACTATGTTCTTAACGTGCAGAACTTACACTAAAAAAAAATATATTCTTGGTTTCTGCACACCCTTAGATAGGATTATTTTTCTAAAATTTATGAGGTAAGGTAAGGTCTACAAAAATACTAAGTTACATGTTGAATGTGGATAATAAGGAAAGGGTGTGACTGTGAGATTGTGTTGTGTGTGTTAGGGTGTGTGTGTATGTGAGAGTGAAAGATAAAGTGTGATTTGAATACGTGACGGTGTAATTTAAATTGAAATATAGTCTCTATTGCACTCTAGTTAAAAAAGACATGAAAAAAGGTAGCAATAGTTACTTCGTTTATTGGCCACTTTTTTGTGATGAAGTCTCGTAGCACCGCTTTTCGGCCGGGTCGGCCGTTTTAAGTCACAGTGACTGAACCGATTTCCGGTTTAACTTTCGGGTCGAAGTAAGCTTCTCAGGCGATTATTTAGGTAATTTGTGAATATTTAATGTTTATATGTTTACCCCTAAGACGGTTAAATAACGGAACTTATTTTTGTATATTTAGGAATTTATCACCTTTTTTGTATATTTATTTACAGTCATTGAATTCAGAATCCTAGCCACATCGCATAAAAATAAAGTTTTAATTGAACGGTGTTTGTATTCGTTCCAGCCGCGGTACGTGCTGCAGGGGCACTGGGACAGCCGCGTGGAGGTGGCGCCGGTGACGTCGGCGTCGGCCGACAACACCGTGTGCAAGACCGGCAAGTTCGTATGCGCGTGGGAGCGCGTGCCGGCGCCCGCCGACGCCGACCGCTGGTACAACTTCACGGTGCTGGCCGCGCAGCTCAACGAGCCCGAGCAGGGCGTGGCGCCCACCGACTCGCGCCGCCGCCCCGACCAGCGCCTCATGGAGGAGGGGCTCTGGGACGACGCCAACGACGAGAAGCTGCGCCTCGAGGAGAAGCAGCGCGCCAAGCGCCGCCAGCTGGAGGCCGCGGCCGAGGAGGCGGCGGCGCACGGCGCGCCGGCGCCCCCGCCGCCGCGCCCCGCCTGGTTCGCGCGCGAGGCGCACGCCGCGCGGGAGGCGCGCGCCGCGCTGCCCGCGCTGCGCCACATGTACACGCACCGCTACTGGGAGGCCAAGCGCAAGCAGGACTGGGCCGCCTGCCCCGACATCTACTAGCCGCCCGCCCGCGCCCCGCGCCCCGCCCCGCCCCGCCCCTCTTGTACATAGAATGAATTCAGTCGGGGTGTCGCGTCCGGTGGAGGCTCCCGCTCGGTGCCGTGCGGCCGAGCTCGCTCGCGGGTCTCGATAGTTTTGTTCGTTTTAATTAATGGTTGCGTTTGTAATTACTCATTCCATAGTAACTGTGGTTGTTCTATTTATTGTTATGTTTCAAAATTAGTTCGTTATCGTCGATGAGATCGTGTACATAGCTCGTAGTGTATGACGTTTTGCGGCGGACTGTCGTGGCCTAATAACCGTTTTGTTTTGATCGCATCGCATGCAGCTCCATCACTCGCGCCGCGTGTCGCGCGCTCGTACGAACTAACAACGAATCCTTTTCACTAATCATGCTCGTAATCGCAGACTCCGCGGATGGCGCTTCGGCTCACGATTTTATTAATAAAAAATCTAAGTGCTTTTGTAGTAAAATAATAGACGTTAAGTAAAATTGATCGGTTGAGGTTCGCTAAGACTGGGGATAAACTGATGTTAGTTATGTATTTGACTGTTGGAACGTTGTTCCGCGCGTTGTATCGGCATCGGCGGACTGGCCGGACGAGACTTGTCTAAATTCAGTCAGGTGCTTCTAATTAAAGTTTTCAAGGATAAATCTCATCATGCTATTATTATAGGAAATAATGACGATGCCTAGAGCGGGCATTTAATGTAGCTACGTCCTATAGAAAATGACAGTCGTAAATGTATCTTTTAATGCCTTAACGTAGGAGCAATAGAGCGTTAACTAAATAAGTGTTATTACAGCGCAAGTTGATACCCCAGTACTGCACCGTGCACTGTGATCCCTCATGTATTGTATTGTAATGATGATAGCCTCCAAATTGAACCTAGCAGCTGGTATCGACTTGTGATACTGTAAAGAGTATTTTATAAGGTCTATTACAAATAAAAATTGTACATTTTCAAGTGAATGTAAGATAATTTTGTTAATATTTTTATTATAAATAGATATTTGAATACAAAGCCATAACATCTGTATCATGTTGATTATAAAAATAAAATATAATTTCACGGATATTTAGATTTTTATTTTTATGCTTCAATCCTTTTTATTACAATCCTTTGAGCCCAGTATTTCCATTGCTTAATATTACGTCAGGATGAGTCTGGGTGTAGGCCATAACGGCAATTCCCAGTAGCCTCCGTCAACGCCTCCAGGGCAGGGGTAGCGACTTCCGTTCTATTGTTCGATCGATCTAACAAGGAATGTTGGAACAAGGTTTCCAAGGGTGGCACTAAAAGTTTTTAGAACATAAAAGAAACAGTAGCGCGTGACTTATATTTTATTTATTTACCCGTTTTCTCAGGAATATATTGACAAATGTCTCATCACATGTTACACGGGCGTATTTAAGTACCATTTACAACCGTACTATACCACCATTGACCTGTCGTTATTGAAACGACTGTGTAGAGCAAATTTTAGATCAAAATTTTAATCTAAAAGGATTATGTCAGTAAAAAAATTATAAAACCAAAGTCATGTATTTTCAACATTTTTATTAAGAAAACGGAAACAGTGAAAAAGTACATAACTGTAAATTGCAGTTGGTTACAATATTGTTTACATAAACAAATATATTACAGTTAAAATAATCCAAATTTTTACTCTATTCTTACAATCGAAAATAGTGGCGATGCTATAGTTACCGGATAGGTACACAATTTATTTTTAAAACTAATACATAGTTATTTCTTTGAATAAGTTAGGAACAGTTGATGACTAGTCTGCTACTTATGAAGACGATATACATTCATTCTTATTCATAGATGGAAGTCCCGACTCGGATGTTTTAAAATTAAATACTAAGCAATAACAGCGTTGTCTTGTTACATGTAATTTGCTTGTCCAACTGGCAATTCAAACAGGTACCACTAGCTTAGTAATCATTAATTATAAAGCAGATACTGTTGCGAAATAACACTCAATCGACGAACAAAATCTAAAACTAGAGATGCTGCTTACAACGATAAAAACATTTGTCGTCAATTCTAAAGAACAGAGTAAAAATTTAGAATTACATTGAACAGTTAGATGAAAGCAGATAAATAAAATTTTTCAATTGATACATATTAATATACAGTGCAATCGTCTCATTCCCTGAATTAACAAATCAATGAAGCATTACTTTAGATAAAATAGTTATTTTGGTTACAAACATGTATTAAAATGACATTCTCATATCATAATTAAATAAATAAATCAGCGAATGAGACAACTGCTCTTACTTATATATCCAGCATTAATTTATTTATACATTTACATAGCTTTCCTAAGCATTATCACTCCATTACCTAAACAAAATAATTACACATTTATCTTTAGCTCAACAAATTATTTTACTTTAGCCCATCCATACTTTTTTTCTCGTAAGTAAATAAATTAAAGATCTCAAGGCGACATTGCTTAAGTTTAAGTTTTTTTTTATTATTAGATGGTAGCCAATTTGAAATTAATATGCTTGTTGAAAATCCGTCCATTTTTGCCACATCTATGTATTAATGAAAGAAAATAATAAATGAAAGAAATTAAAAAATGTAGTTTATAAGTCGAGGTCGTAGATCTCAAATGGTCAGCTTTACAAGTTACTCTTGTTACGTCACGACATGGAAGCGTTTTTTAGGTAAAAATAGCGTTTATCTCTGATTACCTTAAAAATATTTTTTTTAAAAAAGCTAATCATTTACTTATAGGTAAAAGTACCAAATTTTAGTTTGCAAAGACGTCATTAACCTATTGAATGCCACGTTAAAGAAATAAAACCATGCCCTCCACTCCAAGATATGAAGCGTACATAAGCAGGTATTACATACGTTTTAGTCAGCTTATTTCGACCTTAGCGATGAGAGCACGTTTCATACGTCGAGTGAACCCGAAGTTGGCGGTCAAAAAGAAGTCAAAACTAACAAAACCATCAAGCATTCTGTAGATATAATATCACAAGAATAAAAATCTATTATACCAACGTAAGAGATTTTCAAGCAAGCACATTAGTTACGAAATTCTTCATACAGCCAAAAACAATAGTGAGCTGACCTTACTACAAGAATAATTAAAACATTCAAACCCGGAGATCTCTCAGCTACGACATCTATATGCACTAAGACCGATAAAAAATCCAATATTTTTCTGCATATCTATTTACATATTTTACAAGGGAAAGAAATAATAAGTAATTTCTATACCTTTGATATGAGCGCCCTTTCAGTACTTGTAGGGTTAGGTAGAGATACATCGACGTTGAATCCATGTCAGTATTGACGATTAAACAACTTTCTAATTAAGCTACTCTTCAACCTTACATACAAATCTTTTAAATCAGTAACATATCTACAGTCAGAACTCTCTATGAATTTAAAAACAATTAGATCATAAGTTGCTCAATCATCAGTACTGGACATATTCTTTTATCGGACGTCGAGGTGTTAAATACATCCTGAATAATAATAATCAATCACAACAATGAAAAATGCGTTATGAACTTTTTTTTACCTATTTTGAAACTAAAATAAAATAAATGTACACATATTTACAATACGTGAAAGGTGGTCTTACTTTAGTGCAGTTTTTTTTCTGTGATGGACTTGTAACACTAGCAATGCATATAACATTAGTTCAACCATCTGCACAGGCTCATACCTTTTAAGTATGACTAATAGTCAGAGATCCCACTGCATGATTTATATTTCCATCCGTTATTTAATCAAAGTGCATTATTAATAGAAATATCTTAATTTCCTTATTAAAAATTGGCCGCAAGTACTTTCAGCTCAAGCAACCTATAATTTTTTTTATGTATCTGGATGACGAGACGAGCTGGTCGTTTGCCTAATGGTAAGCAATACGCCAACCCATAAAAATAACAGCACCATCCAGAACTTTGTTTCACAAAATCCTGCGCGGCGCTGCACTGCGCTCGTCACCCTAAGACAATTAGCTGTTGAGTCTCATAATGCCCAGTAATTTCGCTGGCTACAATGCCCTTCAAACCGGAACACGGTAATGCTTGCGCACTACTGCTACCTATTTCCAGCCAATTGTACATACGCAAACAAAATCCGTCATGCAGAGACAAAAAAATAGCTTCTTCTGTTGTGTGTGTGCGAGCACAACCCTAGTGTCGGAGTTTTTAGACCACCCGAAGGCCTCCGACATGACCTGACTAATCTGATTTAAATTTAATAACATAAGTTTTAACCGAATTATTATTTACATCACTGCTAAGAGGTTGCTAAGTGAGACATGGCGACTCAAACATTTAACCTTTTGACCGCTCCGGTCGGCTATACTATACACCACATACGAAAAGGTGCTTCAGCAGTGGTGGCGGCACAGCTTTGCTTCTATAGCTTGGCACTCAAAAGGCTTAAAAAATCAAAACAATTGCACAAAAGTATTTAATTAATATATGTACTTGCGGACATATTTTGTAAATTGATAGACAATGCAGGCGAAACGTATTCCTCTATTATTATCTATAATAATTGCGTTTTGATTAAATACCAGATGGATATAGAAACACCAGTAGTGTAAAATAGGAGGTTTGAGTTTGAATGACTGTGCAGGATAGCAATGAATGCCAGAAAGCTCTCGTAAAAGACCGCAGTAACAAGCGTTTGAATATTGTCATCAGTTCACATTATAAAAAATATTTTTAAGACCACAGCTAGTTTAGTAAAGCCAAAAGTGGACATAAATACGCTTCAGAATTAAATATAAGCAAGACTTAAGATACATTTTCTCATAGGTATTTAATTAAATGGTAAGATTTTTTAGCATATGATCTTTTTTTGTTTGTTTTTAGTCTCGACTAGCTTTTATCAATTTTAAATAATGATTTCCAACAAATGCATAAAACACTTATTTTTGGTTCCATGGTACAAATTCTTAACGAGTTTGTTTATTTTACAATTTTATATTAGCAATGGTTTGCCAAATATAAGGGAGGTCAAATGAGTTATTAATGTTAGTTATGTATTAAGGGGAACAAAATGTTATTAATGTGTTTTAAGTGATTTACAGTCCAGTACCAATACTGCCAAGTATCTGTAAGGTTCATTCATTTTCCAAACCTGTCGAAGTAAGCCAGCTGATAGCCATTTCCTCAAACAATTCAGCTAATAATAAATGCATTTTGTTTAAATTGAGTGCAACAATTTTTATCGATATTGACCCTGTTTTAATTTTGGGGTTTAATTACAAAATTATACCCCCCAATTCTGATTTATTTCAAGGTTTCTTCGGTCAAATATTTGGCTAGAAAATGTTTTCAGTGTGGCAACAATGTTTCTGGACTTCTAGTTTCTACTATGAAAGTGCAACACAAGTTGCGTTTTAGTTTCATGCCGTTGTATACGTACCTAAGGGCTACACACAATATGTGCCGCAATTTTGTCACAGTCGTATTTGAACTGTGTCAATAAATTAAACTATTAAAATATCAGATGACAGAATATGGAAGTATACACACAACGCCAAGTAGGATTTACATTTGACTAGGCTTTTGCAAAAGTCATATTTATTGTTAACATAAATAAGAATGCAACTTGTTACCTTTTTACATTATGACATATAATTTATTTAAGAATTGGAATCAATCTGCCTTTATACATTATACAAGGTGTATTCTATATTTTCCAACATTACATGAAATCACGTGTTCATTGGCGGTAAATACACACGTCTTTTTGAAAACTAACAATTTTGGCTTCGTTTGCATCTCATTTGTTTGTTATACACGTGTACCCTTCTGTATTTTCTTTCGTCTTCTCCCAACCAGCTCTCGGTCTATGAGACAAAATATTGTATGAAAATTATCGTATTACTCAAAGAGCTCTGTTTAACGTACAATGAACACGCAATCACATGCCACATTAATATTTACACTCAATATTCTTACAGGTATTTATAATTTCATATTAACAGCGTTGAAGTTTGGTCAAAATTCGAATTCTCATTATTTTTTCTAACAGTTACGTTAAGGGAAATCTCTACACGCATGCCTCGCCGCGCATCTCACCAAGCTCATATAATTATTTATATATAACACATTATCATGCATAAGTTATTTATTAATATTTAGGATTGTTAATCATTTCACATATCAAATCCGTACAATCTACGACGCTCGCTCATGATTTTATTTGTACTTCGCGGCTAGTATAGAGTAATACATTTACAGCAGGTATTGATAGTAAGGGCACTCAGAAGTGTCATGATTTCATTCACGCCAACAAACGGGCGCCAGCAGCATATTGCCAAGATGCAATTGCAAGAGCAACTGAGTTAATAAATGGTTTCAAAGGTAGCACTCCTTAAGTAGTGTAGTGCCCATACTGTATGTCATTCTAATGTTTAAGTCTTGAATGTTAAGAAGTTACCACGCGATAGGTTGTAATTAAGTGTCTTAAACTTTTGAAAACTTAAGTGTCCAAATTAGCAACAAATAAATTCATGAGCAAGCGAAATGGCACCGATCCATATAAAATGGCCAGTTACACATCAAAAGATCTTTCATTTTATTTACACATTAAAATGGTAAAACTTAAAAATACATAACAAAATAGACTTGAGTGGATAGTTAGAGAAAAATCTATCAAATATTTGTGATTAAATAACAAAACTCAAGCGCAATAAAGATCAACAGAAACAAAATAGTACATGCCTCCACTTAAACCGAAAACATTCGAGTTGCGTCCGGCGCGGCGCGATACGGACAGGTAACATACGAGGAACAATTGAGCATCTGTCTGTAACGAACGCTCGATACTGTCCCGCTCGCTGCTCGCGAGGAAACGGAACCTCGTGCGGTACAGGGATGGCGTATACTGAACCAAGCACTATGTGTCGCTCAGTATACCCTTTGTTTAATGACAAGATACACACATTTCTCAATACGCGTTTCAGCAGCTCTTCTAGGGTTCTGTATCTTGCGCCAGACATCGAACTCGAAAAAAACATTATTTTTTAAATGACTAACAATTTTTATGGTTTTAAGGTTTTTTTATGGTGCAATTTTAAATATTAAATGCTCAGTATAACTCGTTCATCGTCTCGCATTCAGAAGCGAAAATCAGTTTATGTCGACTCAATCACAACGACCGGCGCGACCGTCGCGCGTTCACCGATCGGCCGAGGCCGCAACGTTCGCCGCTCGCTCGCGCAGCGCGGCGGCGGCAGCGCTCGTCACTCGCGCGCCGCACCGCCGACAAAGTTCAGTTCACTCGCACACTGCGAATCTATTAGAGTACCGCGCGGCATCACCACCCGCCACTGTAGCGTCCGGAGCCGCGGCCGCGGCACGCACTCGAGCAGGAGCCGCGGGGCGCCGCGCGTCACTCGGGCCGGCGCGGCACCAGAGGCGCGGGCGACGGGCGGCGCGCGCCGGCGCCGCCCGGCCCCGCTCGCTACTCGCTGAAGTACCGCACCTTGCCGCCGCCGCAGCGCACCACCTCCTCCCACGCTGCAACGAGAAGAGAACGCGTTAGTACAGAATTGGGTCGGCGCGGCGCACGCGCGGCAGCGGACGGCGGGCACTCACCGCTCCCGACGTAGTCGACGATCTGGTAGAGCTGCGCGCGGTCGGGCGGCGCGGGCGGCGGCACGTAGCGCAGCGCGCGCTTGGCGGCGCGCACGGGCACGGCGGGCGCGGGCGGCTCGAGCGCGTCGCGCACGAGGTCGCAGCGCGGGCGGCGCGCGCCGAGCAGCTGCTCGTTGACGTCGAAGCCGAAGGTGACGCCATCGAGGTCGCGCGGGCGGCGCGCCTCGTCCAGCAGCACGACGGGCGGGCGGCGGTCGGCGACCACGTCGGGCGCGGGGCGCTCCTTGCGCGGTGCGCGGGGAGCGGCGCGCGCGGGCGGCGCGGCGGGCAGCGCGGGCGGCGGCGCGGGCGGCGCGGGCGGCGGCGGCTCGGCGCGGCGCGGCGCGGCCGGCTCGCCCTCCGCGTAGAAGTTGCACGACTCGATGAGGTCGGGGATGTTGTGGCGGGTGCGCGCGATGTCTGCGTAGGAGGCGTGCGGCGCGCGCGGCGGCGCCGAGTGCACGGACTCCATGTCGTCGGTGGAGTCGTTGGAGCGGTCGGAGGGCGGCGCCGAGTCGAGCCGGCGCGGCGAGGGCGCGCGCGCGCGGCGCGGCGCCGCCTCCTCGGTGCGGCGGCGCGGCTTGCGCTTCTTGGTGACGGTCTGGAAGTCGGCCTGCTCGGCGGCGGCGGCGGCGGCGGGCGGCGGGTCGGGCGCGGCGGGCGGCGCGGGCGCGGCGTCGCCCCACGAGCGGCGCGCGGGCGCGGCGGCCGGCGCGGGCGCGGCGGTCAGGTCCTCCAGCTTGGTGCGCGAGAGCTCCTCGAGGCTGGAGGCGCGCTTGTCCTTGTCCTTGCGTCGCTCGGCGCTGCGCTTCTTGTGCTTGTCGTCGTCGTCCTTGTGCTTGGCGCGCAGCTTGGGCCGCTGCTCCGCGTTGGACTCGATGAAGCGGAGCAGCTCGTTGACGTCCTTGTCCCCCTGGTACCCGTCGAGCTGGCGGCAGTCGATCACGGTTTCGTTCTTGGACGACTTTTTCCTCCTGGGTTTTTTGTGTTGACTAGACCCCGAGAGAGGCGAGCTGTATCCTTGTACTGAGTTTCCGTTTTCGTCTAGAGATTTCTGTGAAATAAAAATGGTTTGAATTTTTCGGTATGGAAACCTATACGGCTAAAAATATGAAGTCGAAACAGAGGCTGCGCCCTGAGGTCATAGTTAAAGACATGAATATGTACATATATAATAATATACATGTACGTACCTTATACTCTTCGCTGGAGGTGGTGGCGGTGGCGCCGTAGTTGGCGCGCGACAGCGGCAGCCCGTTGAACGAGCTCGCGACCACACTGCGAGGCTGCAGACACACACACATACACGTTACGATATACTCTTATACAAACACATGTTACAAACATTCCACCAGTGATAAAAATACTTATGAAACCAGTGGCGTAGCTAGGTAACCAAAGGCCCTGGGGCAAGAAATAAAGTAGGGCTCCAACTATTTAAAATAGTTTGTTTCGTATTCGTCGCGTTCCGAACTCTAGTTTATTTATATTCCGAATGTGGGAGAAATTTTGACTAGTTCAATTTATAGTTTCTAAGTCAGAGTCTGAGGGGCCCCCTGAGCTTGGGGGGCCCCGGGGCACTGCCCCGTCTAGCCCTCCGGTCGCTACGCCACTGTATGAAACATAGCACTACTCCCATTTTACCATAATGCAAAATGTTAAATTGTAACAAATACAAATTAAAGTTAGTAAAGAGCACAGCACATTCAGAGCTCGACGTCAATGACGGTGTCTTTTTACCAGTATTTAAATTACTTAGAACCCAAACCATAAAACCAACAGATCTGTACACCATTATTAAAGTACATGTTTACTTGAAAGCTCACAAAGACATGACAAGTTGAAGAATTAGACATCAAGTTGAATATTTCAAACAATCTAGATTTCTAAAAAAAAGCTGTTGAAACTGTAATATACATTTTGTCAGTAATATAATTAACCGACTTCAAAAAGGAAGAGGTTCCCAATTCGACTGTCTTTTTTTGTATGTTTGTTACTGGATTACTGCGCCAATTATGAATTGATTTTAATGATTATTTTTTTATTTGATAGGTTATATTTCAGAGGTGGTCCCATATCGAAATTGATTCATATAGGTATAGTCTTAAGTCGGTTTTTGTTTTTTTTTCTAAAAAATATTTATTAGTTCCATTTTGTATGTGAGTCTTTGACCAATGCAAATCACAGCGGTTACAAAACAATCGAACCCATATCAAATCGCATCGCTCAGCTAACATCTAGGCTATGGCCACACCATTTACATACTTTCAGATTCAAAATGCTTACTGATAGCTGCGCACGCGCATGACCACACAAAGCTTGTCAAAAAGTATGGAAATTAAAAAATGCAGTGCATAGCATTGAGCTATTATGTACTACATACAAAGTTAATACTAGGTCAAAAGTTAGAAACCTAGTACATAAATATGGCCTACTTCTATTCTTATTCTTTAGTTTCAATAAATGATTTATTATTATTCACATTACTTATTTTTATTCTTAAATCAAAGATTTTTACTATATTTCTATATATTTTCAATATATATAAATATTATACAAAATCTAAACGTGCCGCCGGCAGCGAGACGGCATTATTATTTTATTATATAGTAATCAAAATAATAATGCTATACATATAATAATATAATTCAGACTAATCACCGGTAGTTTGGGCCTGCCCCGCCGCCGGCGGCACTCTAGGTTTAGGTTTTTTATAGTGTTTTTGTATATATATTTTTACTGTAGAAATATTATAAAATTTAATTTATTAGATTAAAGTAATCTAATAAATTAAATAAATATCTCAATAATAATATAGAAATATAATATGTTTATTATTAAGTACTTAATAGCTCAATGGTAGAAGCGTTTTCAGTCTACTAAATAAGTACTAAAGTAAGTAGTAAGGGGCCGTCTATTAATCACCTGAGGCTCGAAAGAGGGGGTTGGAAAAAATCACGAAATATCACAAGGGAGGAGGGGGGTGTAGTTACATATCACGTGTATTGGACGGAGGGGGGTTTGGTTAAAAATTCAAAAAAAAAAACATCACGTGATTAATGGACGGCCCCTAAGTACTAAATGCAATGACATCAAAAAACGTGATAAAAAGCGTTCAAGTGTGACTAAACGGAAAACCATAGGAGGACTAAAGCGATTCAAGAATCCTAACTGCAATTTTGATTATAAAAACAATAAAGAACATATATATATATATATATATATATATATATATATATAAGAACGTATATATAAGCTGTTCGTTTTCCCCAAGAATAAATAAAGCTATGATTTGCTGGTAAAAGCTTCTAACTACTTTAAAAACGCTGGGTACGATATGTTTTTATGATCGACAACTTTTACTCGGTAATTTGTAGAGAGCTTTATTAAGCTTTTACAATTTAACAGACGCTCACTGAATCAAGCCCAGAAAAGTACGTGAGTAAGTAGTTTTTAATTTCTATCGGATATTTGTATTTCATTAGCGCCCTTCGGCAAACCATGGAGGGGAAGAGACGCGTACTTTATTCATCTATTCTTAGGGATGATATATCAATCTACAAATAAGCGGTCTGATTGTTAGTTATTAGCGTGGCTAACTTCACTATGACCTTTGAAAGCGTGATGCACTTATGCAGCATGTACTTTTCTCGCATGTTGAATGAGAGAAAAGTACAAAATGACTTGAGGTTTGTTATTTCATTATGTTTGGATTATATTATCAGCTGTAAGCTGCCTTTTTTATGCCTACTTGCTTTATACCTTTTGATTTTGACTTGATTTTAGATTTTATCCGACCGTTCAATTCAAACTTACAAATTCTTTATACAATTTGAGCATCACAAATAATCGTTAAAAAAAGCAACCTGAAGACGCAAGAGTCTTCTCTTCTCTCACTATCTGCATGTTTATCTGAGAATTTAAAAGCCGACCTTTAGGCGGTTTAGAGATACAAATTACTTAACTTTGAATAGTAGAAATAAAATAGGGTCCGAAAACAAAAGTTAGAGTAAAATACATTTTGGTATTCAGTGATACATACTCCGTGCCTTGCGTCTTCAGTGGCGCGTACCTGTTCGTCTGCGCAGGGCGGGCGGCGCGGCAGCGCGGCGGCGGGCGGCGACGCGGCGCCCGGGCCCGCGCCCAGCGGCTGCACCATACGCATACCCACCACTCACTACTACGCTTGCAACATCGCTCTCACACACCCTAACTGTAGCCTACTTCTCGGCATGTGTCTATTGTCTACTGCTGAACGTAGGCTTCTTCTAATGAATGCCAGCGAGCTCTGTAGCTCTGTCATTCTGCCTGCAATGGCAGAGCTGCAGGTCTTGCATGTCAAATGTAACCTGCACTCAAAAACCCCTATAGACCAGAAAGGTTTTTAGGTATTTTTTATAGTGTCATATGAACTTTGACTTAATCCTTCTACATTGTAAAGTATAGACTGGGGCATTTATTTTTACCTCAACGTAATTTAAAATGTAACATACAAATGACAGCTCTAGGGCATTTTACTAAATTGCAACGAATTAGAACGAATTTTAACATTCTTGATGACAATAATTTTATGTGATAATTAGGTATATTGTATTTCTATGTCGTGTCGACATTGATATTAGCAATTATTTTCGACTCAAGCGTGTCACACACTACGCAGATACGGTAATATTTTATCTGCGTATAAAAACTTTACTTATCTGAAAGTATCACACACAGATACTATAATATACGAAGTTATACATTCACGCGGAATCCTTCAAACTGACTTGTGTGTGTTACAATGACGCGTTTATTGCTTCTGAATTTATTTAGATTAGACATTGCCTCAGAAGAAGATTCTGATTTTGAATTCGACGCGCGTTTGCGTTAGAAAGTTGACTCATTCATATCAAATCATGAAAGAGTCAACATTCTAAGAGGATATGAAAAAAAACTAATTTTCGAGAAGAAAATGCGAGAATAAGCCTCAGTGCAAAACAACATGTATAAAGTAAAAAATATATATTTGTATACGCAGATAACATCTGACCATCTTTCGATATAAATTTCGGTGCTTACAGATACTTAACGAGTTATCTGCTTAGTGTGCGTTGCTCCTTGAGTTTAGTATAGAGAGCGATATTGACAGATACGCGCTCAGATACAGATATCTTACCGTATCTGAGTAGTGTGTGACACGCTTTACTCCTTATCATTTTTTTTATTCGCACATTGAGTTTATGAAAACAAAAATAAAATACGTAAACACTCGTCGAGTACATATTCTAACTACATGAATACAAATGAAAGTGCATACATTCTGTATAATTATTGACGACTTCGACATATCTAATGCCAAACAGATTCAGCTTTATTTACATATTAAAAGCATGCCTCTCTCTGCGAAAATCAATAAAAACAAAGCAGAGATCTTATCGAATACGATCATAAAGTGTGCAAATGGTGTAGCAAAGTATGCAGTCGAGGGGCGGCGGAGAACGACAGCAAAGTATGCAGTCGAGGGGCGGCGGAGAACGACAGCAAAGTATGCAGTCGAGGGGCGGCGGAGGGCGACAACAAAGTATGCAGTCGAGGGGCGGCGGAGAACGACAGCAAAGTATGCAGTCGAGGGGCGGCGGAGGGCGACAACAAAGTATGCAGTCGAGGGGCGGCGGAGAACGACAGCAAAGTATGCAGTCGAGGGGCGGCGGAGGACGACAACAAATTATGCAGTCGGGGGGCGGCGGAGGGCGACAACAAAGTATGCAGTCGAGGGGCGGCGGAGGGCGACAGCAAAGTATGCAGTCGAGGGGCGGCGGAGGGCGACAACAAAGTATGCAGTCGAGGGGCGGCGGAGGGCGACAACAAAGTATGCAGTCGAGGGGCGGCGGAGAACGACATCAAAGTATGCAGTCGAGGGGCGGCGGAGGACGACAACAAATTATGCAGTCGGGGGGCGGCAGAGGGCGACAACAAAGTATGCAGTCGAGGAAGGCGGAGGGCGACAGCAAAGTATGCAGTCGAGGAAGGCGGAGAGCCACAACAAAGCTGTTGATAGTGGAGTGGTACCTTGGCGTCGAGCGCGGCGGCGGCGGCGGCAGCGGCGGCGGCGGCGGCGGCGGCGGCGGGCGGCGGCGGCGTGGTGCAGCTGGCCACAACCTCGGGGGTCGTGATGCAACTAAACGGTATAGCGGAATCGACCTGCGGAAACACACACGCGTTAGCACGGGCCGCCTCGCGCCGGGACTGCAACCGAGTAGCGAGCGGGGGCCTACCTCTGTGTGCGCGGCGGGCGGCGCCGGCGCGAGGCCCGGCCGAGGCGAGCCTCTATCGCTCTTTAACAGATTCTCAAACAGAAGCACTCTAAGCGCGTTTTTATTGATCGCGTCCTTCTTCTTGCTACCGCTAGCGGCGGCGGCGGAGGTGGCTGCGCTGGCTGCGGCGGCGGGCGTCCGCTCCGGGGCGTCGCTCTCTAGCTCAGTGACCGCGGCGGGTCGGTACTGTCGGGCGAGCGGCGTGAACAAGCGTTTGGGGAGTGTTAGAAAGATATAAGCGTTATTGGGAAGCTCGGCCAGGATGTACCTGTCGCCGGGCGCCCCCTGGCCGGCAGGCGCCCCCTGGCCGACGGGCGCCCCCTGGCTAGCGGGCCGGCGCGCCTGCAGCGCCACGGAGCCCGCGTCGCACTCGCAGGTTATCGTGCCACTCTCGGTATTAGTACTCATATTTATATCATTTTCGCTACTTACATCTCTCGGTGACTTTCGCACCGGTTCTACGTCCGAGTGTTTGCTCGTTTTTATGTCGTTATTGTTTTCCAGTACTTTAATGGAATACTCGTCTTCGACGGTTTTCGAGTTAGTAGCTTCCAGGACTTGGAATAGATTTTCCTGCCCGGCCAGGTAGCGCGAGAAGGCGCCGGTATCGCGGCTGTGTCTGGGCGCGCGGTGGCATACGATCTCCTGGAGCTCTATATCATCGCTTTCCGCAGTCGGATCGATCGCATTTGCGAGAACTCCACCGGTTGCGTAGTCGGCCGGTGGGGTCGAGATGTGGCTCATCTGAAAACATTTCGACGTTTGGTCTTCCATTGACTCCGAAATTTCACTATCGACGTCTATGCAGGTATCGTTACGAGACATTTCCTCCGCGGCCGATTCTATCGTGGGATTCGAGGTTACTTCATCGGCCGTCACTTTGGGAATGTCGCAGTCGCCGTCGTGGCGGGTGGCTCCCTCGGTGGCGAGTGAACTATCTACGTTTTCGAAGGAAGAGAGGGGCTGGCCTATGGACATACTTCTAAAGTTTCTCGGGTTTATCGACGGCGTCGTCGGAACTGCTTTCGGTAATATTCTCTCCCTATACGTTTTCCTTAGACTAATATCACTTTTGCAGCTATCACTAACTTTCGAATGTTCTACTACCCTGTACGCGATTTTATCGCTATAACTTTGGCCAAAATTATCAACATTATTATAGAGATTTTTTTTTTTATCACTGTAATGTCCATCGACAGATTTACGATGTTTAGTCGCCGAATACGGGGCCGCGGCGCTGTCCTCGAGAGTCGCATCGGAATAGTGTTTCGGAGGAACGCTTTTCGATCGAACGTCGTCTCTCAGTCCGAAGTTCGACACGCCGTCGGTCGGAGCGGGACGGTCGGGCGCGCTCGGCGGAGATCGAGAGTACGCCGCCAGGCCCTCGTACCACAAGTCGACATTGTGGACGAACATCTGGGAAGTGAGATCGTCTCTCGGCTTCGGATTTCCAGTGGGAGTGTGGGATCGGTTTCGTTCAGCGCGTGCGGCGACGGCCGGGCCGCGCGGTGCGCCGCCGCCGTCCTTACCTGGCGGCGCGGGCACCTCACCACCACCGGCGCGCACCTTGGAGCAGATGGCGCTCATGAGCCGCGTCTGGGCGGCGTCGCGCGCGGGCGCGGGGTGGGGGCGGGAGCGGGCTGCAGGGGGCGGGGGCTCGGTACGCACCTGGTTGGAGGCGGTGGTGGTGGTGACCGCGCGGCCCGGGCACACGCTGCCGCTGCCGATCTCCAGCACCGCGCGCGCCGTGTACGTCACCGGGATCATCGGCTTACTCCTTCTGCGAACAAGGGCGCCGCTTACACACGAGGGCACTGTCGCACTGCGCTGCGCTATGCCGGCCCGACTCGCGCGCACTTAACGTTTCGTTTCACTTATAATCACACGATGGGCGACGCGAAGGGCCGCTCACGATTTCAAAACTCAATAACGTCATTTGTTTTTTAATCACGAAACTATCGCACTTTAACGATGCGGCCCGGCACGCGGTGAGCGCTTACGTAGTAAACTGATATGACAAACTATGCACCCTGTACGTGCGTTTCGCTTACATAGTTCGAAAGTTACTGTGTAAGCGAAATGCTTGACTTTACACTTTCTGAGAACTTGTTGAGTAGAGTAAGTTATATTGTTTGTTTTTAATTCAGACTGATTTGTATCAGTATTGCCTAAGAACTGGTTCTATTTTCATTGATGCTAATTAATGTAAATAGTGTAATCAAACTCGAACTTATCTTAGTTATTGTTTAGTTGTTGACATCGGCAATCCAACAAGCATTGACGCTTATGTCTCTCGGTTTGTTTATTTATTTATATATTCGGTTTTAAGAAGACTATCAACTATTTAAATCTATGTAGGCACTTAATTAAATATTACAAAGTCATTTAAGTCTCCACTGTTAGTAACGTGATAGTAGTTACAATAAGCTCATATAAAAACTATACATAATGTTAAATTAATTTTGACTTAGTCGTTTTAATATATCTGCACTCATTCTGATTGCACTGGAAAGAAGCGAAAATTATGCGATATTCTTATATTCTTTATTGTACACTGTTATAATATTTACATCGGTGATTATAAACTATAAGTACAAAGGCGAGCTTAACCCTAAAAAAAGTTTTCTTCCAGCAAACGCCTTGAGGAATGAGAACTGTCACATATATATGGTTTGTGTGATATTATGTTTATTCTATATGTAGTTCAGTTCAGCGTGACCAGACGCGATACACAAATGTAGAGGTACCTACGTTTTACGCCGCATTCTGGGTATTTAGAAAATATAGTTGCAAAATCAGTAAGGGAATAGGGATTAATTCACAAACCTGCTATCTAGACATCAAGGGCCAATCTCGGACTTCACGATTATGGTAGACATTCGGAAGAGTTCTCAGTTTTCAATTCGAAGCGCGCCACATCCACGGTTTACGGACGATTAGTTGGCGGTTGAAAACGAATGCTGATAATAAATTAAAATAATACGCGTCACAAACTCTGCCAATGTCGCGCATAAACGAACCGACCGCTTTACTGCTATCGTAGAGATTACTTACTTTAAGCGTTATTATGTAACAACCGGTACCTATTATGGGTAGAAGATACTGGACATTATGGTTAGTTTCTTAAAATATGGCTCTTGGGAGTATTTTTAAAGACATTAGGCTAGCTTGGTTCCCACAACTATGTCTTGTATAATGGTTATTTTGACATCGTTTTTGCAGACACGGTCTAGCTCCAGTTATATCAGACGGAATTATTGGCCGAGATAATCTAATCGGGGCAGTGGGACGGTTTGGAGATCAGACTTTTATTAGTTGAAGGGGGACCTTCCTTGATTGCTTGGCCACGTGAACTGTTTATATGCGGAATGTTACTCAGTACTATGAAATTTGAATCAGGGAAATAATATTTGTACCGAGTCGATGTGAACTTTTATAAACTATCCACCTACCACAGGACACCTTACATTAAAGGCATCACAATGTTAATACGTTTCGCTGTCAGCCGTGCTGGCTTTGTTCAGGAATGAAGAAAGTGGTAGAACTTGTCCGGTAGTATGAAATATTGTAGGTCAGATAAAATGTTTTTTTTTGTTGCCGAGCGTTAGTGCTTTTTGGGCATTACTTTGATTCCGGTGCAATGGCAATGCAGGTCGTATATCCATGATCTTTCGAACGCTTTCGTTCTGTTATAGCGTCTTAGATCCTATTAAGGGGTCTGGTTTTCCTAGACTCCCGTAACAGTATTTCTACCCCTAAAAGTGTATGATTTATTTCGTCAGCAGAGGCTACCACCTCATATCTCCTAGGGTTATTTTTCTCGCGACTCGATCTGTGTTACTCGAGGGTATACCCAGCTTACCGTCTAATTCCTAAGGGTGATTTCTCTCTATACCTGCTTACGTGATACGTGGTCACTAGGTGCGCGAGATGTCTGCGGTCGGTGCGTGTGATGTCTGCGGTCGGTGCGTGTGATGCGTGCGGTGTGTACGTGTGTAGTGTGCGGTGTGTGCGTTTGATGTGTGCGGTGTGTGCGTGTGATGTGTGCGGTAAGTGCGTGTGCGGTGTGCGGGTGATGTTTGCGGTATGTGCGTGTGATGTGTGCAGTATGCGTGTGATGTGTGCAGTGTGCGTGTGATGTGTGCGGTGTGTGCGTGAGTGTGTTACCTGTTAAGCAGCTCGAGTTCGTGCGGCGCGTTGGCGTCGCTGGCGGACACGCGGCGCTCGGCCAGCGGCGGCGGGTTCACGCACCGCACCGTCGCCAGGTACCCGCCCGCGCCGCCCGCCCCGCTCGCGGCGCGCATACCACCCTCTTCGCTTAGCAGCGATGCTGGAAATATAAAAATACACACTTCAGTTTTTTTTATTCCTTTTATTAATAGAATCGGTATACGTATGGCACTTCAACCGATCAGAACTCCATTTAACTGCATGCAAATGCGGAGTTGTGTGTGGCGAGCCTCATTTAGCACAGTATTTTGGCTCTACTTTGACAAGTGTGTTCCTGAAAAATTATGAGATTATGACAAACATTAGACATTTTGAGAACATTCGACGTATTTACAATACGATTAATCAAAAGACGCCCAAGAGGCTCTCGTTAGATGTTTGGAATAAGGGTCAGATGCAGAAGGCTACTCCTTGACACGGCACGTATAGTCAGGAGGTTCCTTTAATATGTGTAATAATAAGTGTTGCCTATTACATAATATCTAAATTAAATATTCTAAAAGGCCTATACGTGTTGGACTCATGTCCCCGCGCAAGCTTTCGAAGGACCGAGTGTATAACCTGTGAGAAAGAGCGACATCATAATCAATTTATTGTTCTTACTTACAATTACCTAGTAAACTTAACTTTAAAAGAGCCGAATAATAACAAAATACACTCTGGGTTTGAAGTGGATACGGCGTACAGAGACTGCAGAGACAGGTACCAGAAAGCCTTCTAAATATGCGCATTCAAAAGTACAAACCACTCGGAAAAACGGCCTCGTATAGAAGCAACGACAAGTTCTGTAATGGGAGGTATCTTGTGTAATTATGAAAATTAACGTGGTGTGGACACATTATTAATAAAAAATTACGTTTGAATGGGATTAGAAGGGGGTTAAATATTTAAGTTTTATTTAACCCCCTTCTGCCCCTGTGCACCTGCTGCTTTTGCAGCACCATTAAAACTGCTAATAAAAATACACACTATAATATATTATTTTTCTTTTTTTTCTTTTTTATTTTTCCCTTTTTTTCCTTTCTTTCATTACTTATGGTTGTTCCCACACTTTTTTCATATTTTGACTTGCAAGAACCTTAACTATAACTAGAGCATGCTTAAGTGCCGCGGAGGTGTGTCCCGTACACCCAACTCTACCGGTCACGTTTAAGTTGGAGTAGTGCAACTATAGTTTCAACCTCATCCCGATCACCGAGCGTTCCGCACTCGTATTGAAAAAGACCACCGGATGTAGTTGAAACTATAGTTGGACTTCTTCAACTTAAACGGGAGTGTCACCCGTAAATTCAGATTTCAGGTTTAAGATATTTATTTCTCATAAAGAATACATATTCACTTACATGAGAAAAACGTGTTCGAGTTTCTTAGGCTAACAGTAAATGCTTACTTAAATATTTTAAAAACATAACAATTAGTAAGGCTTATTTAAATACATTTTTTAATGAGGGTAGTTTATATACTTAATCGTGTAGTTTGTTCGAATCGGCCGGATGCCTTCTCGCGCAAATTATTATTAATATTGTGTCCAAACCACTTGAATTTTAATAATTACACACGATTGAACACACACCCGCAAATAATTTAATTAATAATGTATGTTGCGTAGTGTGTATTGTGGTGGTACGTACAGGTGTCGACGCCGGAGGGCAGGCTGCCGCCGTGTATGGCGCGCGCGGACACCGTGGGGTGGTGGTGGTGGTGCGCGTGGCGCGCGTGGCGGCGCGGCGCGGGCTCAGCCGCCAGCGCCGCCACCAGGTCCTGCAGCGAGTTAGAGTGCGGCAGCGCGCGGCGGCCGCGCGCGCCGCGCCGCGACCCGCGGCACCCCGTCAGGCTGCGCGCCGCCGCCTCGCACGCCTCCTGGTCGTCCTGCTCCACCTCCTCCAGCAGCTCCTGCACACACGTACACACCGCATACACTTCCACTGGACAGTGACTGCCACTCCGTCCGCGTATACTTCTCCGCAAACATCTGAGTTTGAGCGAAGGGGTACGTTGAAAACCAGCCCTGTGTAAACTCACTAGAGTTTAAGTGAGTTTACACAGATCGATGCTGAGCCTACCCCTTATTGCCAAATTATAATTTATTTATTCTTTTAGGAAAACTACAGCTAAACTTAGTAAAATGTAGGTATAAACGTATGGACAGGTTGATAGCTTATAAAAGTTTCCACAGATGGACAACTAAGTACACAATACATGAATGCAATTTATAAAACTTAAACATGTAATACTGTAACATATATAATTAGATACCTATCATGAGTCATCTGCATCAATCGCATCAAGCGGCTACATGTTATACGATCCTATGTTAAATAAGTATGTAAGTAACTACGAGCTTTGGATTAACTTTCATCAATGCCAAAAAAGTTTCTGTGTATATACATTTTGAAGATATAGTGTTTACTATTGAATATGTCAATGTCTTCGGAGCAGGTTTGATTAAAGTTTCTACACGTTCTAGGTATAAAATAATAGCATTTAATTAATTGTATAAATATTGTGATTATGTTAAGGCTGTTGGCAATAAACCTCATTTTCTTTCTACTTTCATTCTAAGCAACTGTTCGATTTTCCGGGATGAAAAGTAACCTATATTTCAGGATTACCTATATTTTCTATATTTCGCACTTTGGAGTGGTAGGCTCTGGCCGTGGTTGTAATACCACCCACCGAACAAAGCCATACCGTCAAGCGACCTAGTCGTGTTTCGGGATGATGTTTGGTGAACCATCGGGGAGACGGGTCTGAGCAGCCGCTCAACTGCCGTCTCTCTCTAGATCTATGTGCTCCATCTTAGGCCACATCATCGCTTCACATCAGGCCAGATAGTGGCCAAACATAGATCTATTAAGCGTAAAAAAAAGGACCTAAAGTATCCTCCGCATCCTACTAATATTACAAATGCGAAAGTTTGTGAGGATGGATGGATGAATGTTTGTTACTTAATCACGCAAAACTACTGAACTGATTTTGATGAAATTTGATATGTAGGTACTTTTATCAATGACGCAAAATTGCCAATCAACCTTCCAACCCCGGTAACAAAGGATCTCCCACGACATTTTACAGACTCAGAAACTCGTGCGTTGGCTGCTGTAATACGAGACGTTTGTTAGCGATTCAAATATAGAAAAAATTGCCCACCAAGCATGACTGGGTATTGGTTTATGCATAAACACATGGCTTATCAGTTTGTTTGTAAACTTTTCTGTAAAAATATGACCTTCAAGTTGCAGTCACGACAGATGCAAAAGATGACAATCACACGGTCGTAAACCTTGATAATAATTAAATAAATGCGGACTTTGTGAGCACATTGACCGCAAAAGTTTATAATAAACTCCTTTGATTGTATTATACATTTTCACACGTGAAAAAGAGCGCCGCGACCGCCACCATAATACCCATATTTTTATCGCGGTATTGCTGAAAAGTACCCATTCTAGATTTCAGAATGACGTCATGCGTTCGCCAGATGCATCCATACTGATATTGTAATCGAGAAAGGAACTCTGTCTACCAGTCTGTTTGTTACCTTTCTCGATTAACCGATCTAAACCGATCATGGATGTTTGGCACAGAGATAGCCTTTAGCCTGGAGAACAGGATAAATTTAATATTATTTTAACTCGTGGTTCTCTAGGAATACCTTTGTACCTACAATCTATGTTGTAGGTATATAGGGTTGTAGGTAGCTATGTCACGATGGGTTTCTTCACCGATTTACCGTGAACGAGTGTTAATTCCGCACATAAGTTAAGTAAATCATTGGTCAACGGGATTCGAACCCCGTGCGTCGGATAGAAAGTCGCACGATTTCTCGCGGAGCTACACTCGTCCGTGATTATCACTCGCCCCGATCCATGTTCATGATAAATCTTGTGGCACTATACGACATTTTTAAACACTTTATAAAAAGGAGGAGGAACTCCGTCATTTATAAACCGATTTGTAAAATTATTTGCCTTGGGTTCAGTATAGCTAGAAAGTGGTCCCATATAAATTTCATCTATATTCGAATTATGACATTTTCTGTTACCAATCTGATCGAATCAGGTGTGACACACAAAGCCTTTGTCGGTAAACCGCTAGTATACTGTGTTTGGGTTTAGTTTTGTTTTAGTACAATAAAAAAATGTTCATAAGCACACACATCACTTACCTTGAAGAGGCTGCTTTTTCCTTCACGATCTTTGGGACATTTGTATGTGAGAGCCTCATTTAAGAGTGCGCGGAGTTTATCGTCGTCCAATGTTTCCACGTGTTTGTTGTTCTGAAACAAAAACAAAAGATATTATTGCCTCTGTGGTGTAGTGGTTGGGCAGGTTGGCTCAAATATCATACACCAATGAGGTTGCGGGTTCAATTCCGCGACGAGACAAATGTTTGTGCATAAAAAAGCGCAAGCATTTGTTTTGTGTCTGGGTGTCGTGAGACTATGGTCCTCATAGTTCCTGGTTCCCTAGATACAGGGAATCTTAGTTAGGGCCAGGATCTATGTATGTGATCGTTTGACGACGCTTTATTCACAACTAATTTAATTATAATAATGGTAAACCCCGCAATTTCAGTTTTAAATCGTTTAATATTTATTTTATCGTAAATGCGTCGTCAAAATCACATACATAAATCCTGGACCTTACCAGGATTCCAAGCCAAAAAAGATAAGTTCCCCTTCGATAGTCACTACACTACGCGACTAAATGCCATCACCGATGTGGACTACGGCTGCGCCAATACGTGTAGCAGTAGGCTTTGCCAACACCATGCAGCGACAAAGTGGAGACGCGGTTTAACATACCCCCATTTCCGAGCAGTCTAAACATAGACATAGTTGGCTATAACCGCAGATATCTAATTTAGATGTCTGTGGCTATAACCATGGGGCTAGGGGTTTGCGTACCTGTCTGTATGTAGAGAAGATTAGCATGTAGATAAATGTTAACTGCCTCATAAAGGAGGTTCTATGTTCCGCAGTTTTTTTTGTATGTTCAGCAATTTCTCCGCCAACTGTTGACCGATTTAAAATTTTTGCGTTCAGTTCAGTATAGCTACTTTTTTTAGAACGAGTGTGGCTCAGCGGGAACTCGTGCGCCTTTCGATCCGACGCACCTGGGTTCGAATCCCGACTCGGCCCTGCACCAATGACTTATAGTTAAGTGCAGATTTTGCACGCTCGCTCTAAAACGGTGAAGAAAAACATCGTGATGAAACCCGCTTACGCGCTTTGGAGTGGTAGGCTCTGGCCGTGGTTGTAATACCACCCACCGAACAAAGCCATACCGTCAAGCGACCTAGTCGTGTTTCGGTGAACCATCGGGGAGACGGGTCTGAGCAGCCGCTCAACTGCCGCCTCTCTCTAGGTCTATGTGCTCCATCTTAGGCCACATCATCGCTTCACATCAGGCGAGATAGTAGCCAAACATACATTTATAAAGTGTAAAAAAAAAATGCTACGAAGTGGTCCCATATAAATTTCATCGATATTTGACCTTGGACTTCGACGATACATTGAAGACAGTTTTTTTTTGGTAAGATGTATACTTGTCTTGTGTAACATTCCCTTTGACTATGCCAACAATTGAACATTAATTAGCTGAAAATCCTTCAGTGACGCAAGTTCGGGATGTTTAATCCCATAGCTATCCCTATGAGAGCTTATTTAGCTAGTTAGCGTAAAGGTTAATTAATTCCCAAATAGGTGTACTCTACGCTTTGAGGATCACTCGTGAGTACCAAATGCCAATTTGTGTCGAATTGTTCTTTATCTACCTTTTTTTTCTTTTTTCAGCAAACAGAGGGGTGTTATAAGGTTAACGCGTGTATCCGTGGGTCTGTCTGTGGCACCAAAGCGGATGAACCGATTTTGATTTAGTTTTTTTGTTTGAATGTTTACGTGATAGAGTTGTTAGCCATGATTTACGAAAATCTGTTCAGTCGTTTGAACATCATCAGCTTTTTCCAGTTGATGAAGGGATGTGAACTAGTTTCACAGGTCTGATCAATTCAAAATTTGGTATCCTGTTACTTCAATGATATTGCGAGAACATATTGACTTTGACCGGATGCTGAAGCATCACCTGGAACCGCAGGATACCCAACTCCTCACCAACTTACAGCAGAGGTATCGTGTGCGAGCTCGTTGGAATGGTCTCAATGAATAGGTTATAAATAGGCGATAGATGGTGATCAAGGTCTGATAATAGAGCAGGAAAAAGCAGTTAAAGTCGGGCGGTTTTAATTTTTTTAATTAATACCTCGTGTATGAATAGTATTGGCGTTAGCCCTAGATAGTTTAATTTGTGATGTCATTGCTGACTGAATAAAAAAAAGTTCTGTTATTCATGAACTCTTGAAACAAAGTTCAAACGAAATTCTGATTCTAATATATACATAATTATATATAAATATATGTATATATAAGAATCAGAAATATATATATAGAAAATAACTTATACTAGTTACCAGATACAGTTTCGTAGATACAAATTTTTACATCGTTTCTGGATGTAAAAATTTGTATCTACGAAACTGTATCTGGTAACTAGTATAAGTTATTTTCATTACATCTTTAGATTCCGTGTACTAAACCGGTGGGCTATTAATTAATGTACTCATAACTAACTATTGCTATTGACGTTGTATCAAATAAACTGACAAATTGTGAAGTTGTCTATACATTTCTACAATCACATTTTTCACAGTGCGATGGCTATACTATAGTATGTATCAATAACTGTCACAACAAATGACAGTGGTGTCAAGGTTACAAAGTTAATTATGGCCTCCCTTATCACAAACTCATGTGTCCTACAGCCGCAACGCGACAATTCCCGATCGCCGCCGCCCGCCGCCGCGCCTGCCAGCCAGACAGTGCTATCGTGTCGCGCGACACGCTTCGAAACGTGTTTGTTTAGCGTTAAAACTATTAACTGGACTTAAGAGAATATCAATAAATGTCTCCATCTAGATGGGAGAAGCAACTGACAGCCGAAACAGTTTCTAAGTAGGTCGGGAGCCTATGAATTAAAAAAAAATTATCTGTAAACCTTTTATGCAAATAAACTCATTTAAATATGACTAATAACAATGAAGTGAACGTAATTTGTCTCTATATAAACTTTATAATAAGTTGTTTCGATAGTGATTGTCGACACGGGCGGCGCCGGCGCGGCAGCTCATCCAAATAATACTACGTCGTGTCGTGAATAATCTATACATCAAGACGTAGAATTCTTTATTTTTAATGCATGACCCATTCATCCACCAACTCGCCATTAAATTTGAGAAGAAAATCTTTTTCCGATACGGTGGTAGTCATTGTAATAATTGACGTATATAAGGGCGTCTGTGACGACAAAATTGAAATAAAGAACTTTTGATTGATTAAAAAAAACAATGTTTTTGAGTAGGCAAAATTTGACAATCCGTTATCGTCGTAAATCTTATTTTTTCCAAGTCTTAATAGAAGCACGATAGGAAGTTAGTTATCCAAAAGTAAATACAATCTTGCATCACATAAACCTAACTCATCGACAAAAAGAAAGCATACTAATCATGCCGTACATAGTACTGAATTTTCACCAGTATATCCGATATCTAGAACGCTAGATCTAGGTCGCAAAAGGGCCCAGAATAATCAAACTACAATAAAAATATGAACGCCTAGAATCCTGAGTAGTAAACATCATCTAAATATCTAAGGCAAAACAGACCTTCGTCCTACCACAGAATAAATAATTTACTATTATAAATATTCACAGAATTCACTTAAACAATCTTATCGACTGGCACAGAAATCAGCAATGCTGAAAGTTTTAACCATTAAAGACAAAGTTCTGGGTGATGCTGTTATTGTTATGGGCTGGCGTATTGCTTACCATCAGGCAAACGACCAGCTCGTCTCGTCATTTAGTTACATAAAAAAGACAAACGACAGATTTTACAAACTTTAAGAACACGCAAAAAACCATCAAATAAACAACACAAACGAAAACTAGAGAAATAATATTGCTACACATTTCTAAACCACGGAACCCTAAACTTTCGTCATGTAGGCTGTTATGTCAACGTCGTCAATCGCAACATACTACAATATCAATCTCATTAAGATAAAAACAAACACAGATCACACGAACCTTTGTTCCGAAAAGTAGGGCACATAAAAAAGCTGCGCTCTGCTCGGCGCAAAAATTGGCAATGTTATAGCTGAGTAAGCACTGACTCACTCAAGGTCTCAAATAATAACGCTCATAATATTATACACGTCAAGCTGTCAGTTGTACGTTGTACCGCTCTGGAATTCTGGCAACTCTTTGCCAGAACATTTGTTTATTACTTGCCAGCTTCGTTTGCGTTCACGCAGGTAAACAAAATAATGTAAAATAAAATTATTTTTTCGAAAAAACAAGAAACGACTTCAAGACTAAACATATTTTTTTTTTGTTGTTTAAGCTTTTTCAAAATTGCTGAATCAATTTCGATAACATCTATACGGGACCATTTCTGACCTACTAAACAAAAAAAGAATCATCAATCAATTCATAATTGGCGGAGTAATCGCGTAACAAATCGAATTGAGAACCTCCTCCTTTTTGAAGTCGGTTAATAAAAATTCTGCTATCCTTCTCTTTCTAATATAATGCATGCAACAGTTTGTGAGGATGGACGTTTGTTACTCGATCATGAAACCTACTGAACGGATATTGATGAAATTTCGTAGTAGTTACTTGATCATGGAATTAGGACATGGATACTTTTTATCCTAAAAATCAGTCCACGCGGGTGAAGTCGCAGCGCAGCTTCTAAATATCAATTCATCTATAATAAGCTAGACTATGTAATGACACAACCTAGCTTATTCAAAGCAGTGTTAGATAATCTCAAAGAAAAACAACAAACAAATCAACAAAAGTGCTTTTTATGGTATTTAAAGTTCTGGGTGGCATTGCAATTGTTTTGGGCAGGCGTGGGACTTACCATCACGCGAACTACGTGCTCGTCTCATCACGCACGTTCATAAAAAAAACTTTGTTTAGAATAATAACATCGAAATCAAAAGCTCTTTATTCAGTTTAAGCATCACAGACGCACTTATGAACATCAATTTATCACAATGACACACGTATCGGAAAAAGAACTACTACTTAGAAGATACGGATTTAATAATCTTATGTTTACTTGAAATGAATAATTATAATTAATAATATGTCTATGTCTACGGTTAGAAACATTGTCTGGACATCAGCTTTTCTCCGGACCATTTTGAAAAAACTTTGTATCTTTTCTGTTAACTACTGGTAGTCAAATAGTGTTATGTCGTCGCTCCTTCCGCTATGGTCTAAGAGCCCGTGAATCCATCGTTATTTTATAAAAGCTGAAAGTTTGTCAGCGCATGCTCCCAATACAGGTAAGAGCTATGGACCATTATGAACTTTGGGCTATGGTGGCTTTGAAAGGTAAACGGTACTATAGGTGTGTAAAATATCGATCTAAATTCGTCAAAGAATAAAGTGTGATTTTTTGGTATTACCTTCAGTACATTATTAAAAATCACGTCAATCATTGCCAGACACTTAACATAGTGGCAACCCTTTGCCAGACACCCTTAAAGTTCAAAAAAAATATTCAATTTTAAAAAACAGAGTCGGAGGCAATAACCCCGGGAGCAGAAAAAAAAGGGGCATAAACCACGGACCCTACCTAACTCATGGTATACCAGAGAGAAACTACAGAAAACGTCAAATTCGTTACACATGCCGTTATATTTTAAATACCTAACACGATACGAAATTCTTATCTAATCAATTTGCTAATTCAATTAAGTGTTCATAAAAGGTATTTAAAACTATACATGGAGAAAAATTTTCCGTGCTTATGCTAACGACCGTCCTGCTATGAATTGCCTAATCAATATAAAAGAGAACTTTGAATTACATCAGAGCCAAATAGGAGATAGAAATGTATTATTCAGCGATACGTAAGATACTTTGTGACGATACTGACGATGCCGACATAAGATTTAAGAAGTGCCTCGTGCCAATCAGAATAACAAGATATATATGTCACAGCCAACTAGCTTAACTAGCCGTTCAATCAACAGCCTAGCCTCTTTACTAAACAGCGCCGTTCAACTAGCTTTCTGAATGATATTCACCGTGCAGGGCCGAGTCGAGATTCGAACTCGGGTGCGTCGCATCGATAGGCGTACAAATTAAAGCTTGGCCACACTCGTTCTAACAGTCTAACGTGATCTAATCTGACTGTTTGGCATTGAAAAAGTTTCGTAAGTTCGCAAGAATACTGTTTACATTGTTAGTAGAGCGACGAAACAAGAGGGCGATGTCAATAAAAGATTTGCCTAATTGACGTTAATGCGAAACGTTATACGTCAGTAAGCTACAAGGTTAAACTAGATAATCTGGTGTTGCTGTCGTTAATAGATGGCAATTATCATTAGATCTATTATAGAAAGCTGGTATTCAATAAATTATTTTTAGAATAAAACAAAAACCGACTTCAATGTATCTTCCAAGTCCAGGTCACATATCGATGAAATTTATACGGGACCACTTCGTAGCTATACGGAACCTAACGCAAAAATAATTTTCTAAATAGGTTCATAAATGACGGAGTTCTGAGGTAACAAACATAAAAATAAATACTGTCGAACAGAGAACCTCGTCCTTTTTTGAAGTCGGTTAAAAAGACGGACAAATATGAGAAAGACTGGCGCCCTGAAGTTCCGTTCCATATCGATATAATATTGTACGTAAATACAATTATACAAAAATCCTATGTTAGAGCCACTGGAAGGAAGGAAGTAAAAAGTGAAGTGTTTAAACTTATTTTACGTCGTCTGTTCGTCATACATCAGTATAATTTTTTCCTTCACTTGTGTGAAAAAGAAAAGTAATAAAGAACCGCAAATGTGTCAGCAAAATGAGAGACAACTTAGCTTAGTCAAAGGCACTCAAAGGGCAGCGTAACATGCCACTTTCATTTCGAGTAACTTGATACAAATGTGTAGGCGTGCGTATATTTACGGTCTGTACACACGACGAAATGTACGCATGACAACAAAACGAGTACAAAATAGTAGGTTTGGCGGCTCAAGAGTGCGCGATCTAAAATGTATTACCATAAGCAATTTCAAAGTAAACTAAATCACGGTGAAGCTAAACGAGGTTTGGATAAGATTGTGAATGTAAATGTCGCCGACACGCGTAAGCGGGACGATGGGAATCTTATGGGGAGAACAAATAATACCTCCATACTAACCACAGAGCGCGACAAGCAGTCGCTTTCGTGGACATACGCAATTAAATGCTAAGAAGATTCCCGAATCTTAACACCGGGTGCAACGTTAATATTAAAATAAGTTCAATATAAAAAATTGTGTGCTCCCGAATACTTGAAATTGTGCTAATAGTGTAGTTGAGTTAATAGTGTTTTGACTGTCCTCATCCAGGTTTAGCCGAACCTAGACATGTTTTGTAGAAAGGCGATGACGCATTGTCAACATTCAAATGCGAAAGACTGAGAAGAAAAACAACACACGCCCTATAACAACTCATTCGCACATCTGTCAGTATCATTATCAGTACACGGACGAAAGAGACAATGTAATCAGTAGAAGATAATTGAAAGATAGCGGCCAGCTATGACAAAACATGGGGGACGCAGATCGTGGACGCATGCCAACATGCTGACGTGTCTTCAGTCAGACATACAGTCTCGGAGTATTTTGACATTACTCAAAAACCCTCTATACAGAAAAGAGAGCAGCGTTACTCACTTACTATAATTACTCAAATGATAGATGTTTCAACTTCTTAGTATTTTGTAAGAGTATTGTCACGGAATCAATGGTAACGTTTTCCTTTATGGCATCACGACCTGGATTTCACGACACAAAGCTTACAAAAATCTTGTAATTAAAATAAATAAAACCATTTCAAAACATATTAGCCGACTACCGTTACATCATCTCACGGTACTTTTACGAACATTACTTTTTAGCATTATGTACGTCTGTCGGCTATTAGGTTTTGTATAGAAATATTATCTATATTTTTAAGAAATATAAACTTTAATACTAACGGCATAAACGTTAATATTGGACATAACGCGTTTCAGTAGGTAGTATATCACAGTTTCCTAAACGAGATGTAGCCGTAAACGTGATCGAAGCTAACAAAAGAAAGTGTGTGTCAGCATCAGCAGTGGAAATAAAACAAAATATGTATACCTACCTAAATATAACATATCAACAAGCATTGCAAGGCTTTCCTGATGGTCTGTACAGATGTTGTCATAATCATCATTATCAGCCTGTAGTCGTCTCCTGCTAGACATAGGCCTCTCCTAATGAACGCCACTGAACCTGGTCTTCGGCTCTTCTCATCCAGTTTCTTCCAGCCACCTTTCGCAGGTCGTCGCTCCATCTAGCCGGTGGGCGCGTCCTACACTACGCTTGCCGATTCGCGGTCTCCACTCAAGGACACATCTACTCTAGCGGTTGTCCGTCCTTCGTGAGATATGACCAGCCCATTGTCACTTCAGCTTGCTAATCCTATGGGCTATGTCGGTTACTTTGGTTCTCTGTCAGATTAACTCATTGCGGATCTTATCTTTCAGAGAAACTCCGAGCATAGCCCTCTCCAAAGCACGCTGAGCGACTTTAAGCTTGTGAATTAGTCTCACTGTGAGTGTCCACGTCTCGGCTCCGTAGATCATTACTGGTAGGACGCACGCATTAAAGACTTTTGTCTTAAGGCACTGTGGTATGGACGACGCGAAGACTTGACGTAGTTTGCCGAACGCTGCTCAGCCTAGCTGAATCCTTCTGTCGGCTCTCGAAGTTTTCATATTGAGTAGATTAGGGTATAGGGATAAGGAGAGCTAAAAATCGGAACTTACCGGCAAACGTTAAGACTGATTCAATCGCATGATACATTTGAATACCTATCACATCACACTATAATATTTATAAATGCGAAAATTTCTGTATGTGTTTGTTACTTCTTCAAGCTGTAACTTCTCAACGGACTTGAGTAAAATTCTGAATGGAGATAGCCTATACCCTGGAATTAACACATAGGCTACTTTTACCCCGCGAAACCGCGGGGCGCAGCTAGTTTGTAATATATTTCAACGAACAATGAAGTCAATCTAGGCCAATATGCATCTATAGCGTTTCAGCTCGCTTCGGAAACGCGTTCAATCAAAATCAATTTCGCGCTTTCAAACTGTGATGAAAATAATGCATTTTATATGCAAGATGATCACTATTAAATTACACGATAAGTTATAAAATCAAGACAAATTCTCTCTTATTTTCATCAAGTCACAAGTAAGTCAATCACAAGTAGAAATTTCTTCCATTTTCTTATGGCTTTTGATGTATAAAAGTTCATTTTAATGCCTATTATAGACCTCTCTCAAAAATTATTTATTATTAGAAACCGCATCAATATCCGTTTAGGGGTTCTAAACAAAAAAAAGACCCGGATGAGCGACATTTTAAACTATTTAGATATTTCGTCACAAAGGATTAGGAAATTAGTGACGCATTTTATGCAGCGCCGTTGATTTGATACGCCTATGCCTGCCCCTTTCAATGCAATTATTTTGATAGTAGCTATTCATTATAGCTATAAAAATTAGTGAAACAGTCAAGAACCTAGGTGTACTTATTGACAGACAGATGTCATGGGTACCACAAATGGCAGAAACTAGTCGGAAACTGTTCGCTTCTGCTTCGTCACTTCGAAGACTAAAGAATTTCTTGCCAATTGCCACTAAAATTGCGCTCGCACAATCTCTTCTACTCCCTATTCTCGATTACGCTGACGCCTCGTATCTAGACTTAACCGAAGAACAGCTAAACAAGCTTGAACGCTTACAAAACTTTTGTATTAGGTTCATATTTGGCTTACGAAAATATGACCATATTTCCGAATTTCGTTTAAAGCTGAAGTGGTTACCTATTCGTCTTCGTCGAAATGCTCATTTACTCTCCCTGCTCTATAATATCGTATTTGTTCCTTCCAGTTCCTTCATACCTCCCACTCCTGACCCTTGCGCTCCTCCGAAACTTTGCAGCTTAAAACACCTTCCCACACTTCCCAGTTCTATAATAAATCTTTCACAGTGCAAGCTGTCCGTCTATGGAATGCTCTTCCACTTGACATCAGACGTGCCAAGTCTTTGGCAATATTTAAACAAATGGTCAAGGCTCATTATCTATCCTCCTACCAATAACACTGCTATTATTATTTTTATGTAAATAAGTATTATATTAAATGTATTAGAATAATATTTTGATAAGTATATATTAGTCTATTTTAATAATAATATTTTTGTTTTCGTGTGTATTAGAATGTAAATATTAGCATGTATGTATGGTTATGTAGGTATTTAGTTGTAATTAATAAATGTTGTTGTACACTGCCGTCTACTTCTTCTTTCGATACTGTCCATCCAAAGGTTGTCTGGAAGAGATCGCTTCAAGCGATAAGACCGCCCATTGTACTACCATAGTTAAGGACTGTGTTATTGTCTATTTCTTTAAATTGGTATACAATAAAGAGTTTTTCTATTTCTATTATATTCTATTCCCGTGACTTCGTCTACGTAAACTTCGGCAACAGAATAAGCCCATAGTCGTCTTTTCCACAACCATTTTAGAAAGATCTCCCTAGTATATGAGAGAGCTTACTACAGAGAGTCTGTGTATCTAAAATTTAAATAAATGGTACGTTATTACTAAACCGATTTTGATGTAAAGTTGGGATCGAAATAGCCCGAAAACACCATCAAAATCTGTCCAGTAGCTTTTGAGATTACAGGTAGGTAAACAAACTAACGCAAATTAAAAAAAACTATATTTTCTAAGTGTCAGTTTATTAAAAGTATGGATTAAATGAAAACCTTGAATGTTACGAAGAAACCTAGTACCTTCTAAAGGTATATTTTAGCTGACGGCATGAGTGTATAAAATGTCTTAATTATCTAAGGAGAGAAGTTCAAGTTTAATTGTTAAGTTGTTACCAAACTTTAATCACGGGATGGCTATTATAACAATGGCTGGCGTCTATTGTAATTTTATAATACCAACGTAACTGTAGCTTTTTTTTAACTGAAATCATTATGGCCAATGCGCGTCATTGGGAAAGTTCGTAGGAGGATCTCTGGAACTACTGCCCTCTGATTCAGAACCTCCCGATAACTTAAGGAATCGATAAGATTGAATATCGACTCGATTTCCGAGCTATTCGGAACTTTTAAGATATCAAAATCGATAAGACAACGTTTTTGAAAATTCTTTCACTGATAGAATGCTACACTATCCCTGAGTGCTATAGGCTATTTTTTTAACGATCACATACATAGATCCTGGCCCCTAACTACGATTCCCTGTATCTAGGGAACCAGAAAGTATGAGGACCATCGTCCCACAACACCCAAACACGAAATAAATGTTTACGCCTATTTTATTTCTGTGCGCAAACATTTTTCCGATCGCGAGAATCGAACCCGCAGCCTTAATGGTGTATGTGATTTGAGCCAACCTGCCCAACCACTACACCACAGTGGCTTACAAAATTTATTATGCTTATTTTATTATGTCGACGTGATCGTCTAGGTTGTCTATGTGGTGTAGGTTGCCAATAAAATAATTATAAAATTGATAATTTTGAAACCCCCACTACGTTTTACAGTGCCCCCTGGCGGTTTCGCTCAGAACCATAACAGGTGAATTTCAAAGGAACTACCGAAAACAGCAACGAAATCGGTTCGGCCAAATCGTAGATAGATGGAAACAGAAATGTGCACAAAAAAACAGTATGTATATCTACTGCAGTGCCTGGTTGACTGCCACAATACATCCTATCTAAGAGACATCTCAGATAAATTTCAAAGCTACTACCGAATAGAAATCGGTCCAGCCATTTGGAAGATAGATGGGAACATAGAAATGTGCAAACACACAAACAACTCTTACTCCAAACGCACGACACCAAGAGCCTGTCGAGTACTTTATTATACCTCAAACGGAATGGTCTTTGTATGTACTTGTAGCGAGACGGCTGAAACTACGAGAAATCAATCGCGAGCGAAGCCATTAACAAATCAATTGGTGACATGTATCCAATACAATGTGTAGCGTGTAGGTTGTACGTAATGAGGAGTTACCGCCGGAGGAACTTGTCAGTAAATACTGTTATTGCTTCCAGAAATACGTCAGTAAAGTAAGATACAGTTTTTCTATATACTTATCTGAGTGATTAAACGATTTGTTTGGCTTATGCTAAGCGTCGTTACCGTAAGAATTTCAGTGCCACCCAAATCTGCTAAAATGAAATCTCCTGAGCACCACAACTAACAGTAAGTATTCTCCTCAAAATAAAATACAAGAAACAATTGTTATTTGCGAGGTTGTGCGTAAAGAACAGTTGTTTCTTGTTCACACATATTGTGTCAAAAAAATATCTCATACTATTCTACCTACTAGTCCCTTGTCGCTTGTCGGTAAAGGGCAGAGGTAAAGATTTACCAAAAATAGAATTGTAATGGAAAGATTGATTTTTTATCTCATATCATACCTAGGAGAGAATATGATATTTATTGATTTACTACGTAAGTTAAACAAAAATAACACATAAAAAAACAAACCAGAACCATGTCGTAGTCATGTGTAGTCTTGTACCTTAATGTTCTAATTATAAAAAGATGTTACCGATTTCATAATAAACTACTTTTATGATTAAGAAGTCTCAAGGTTAATTTCAACAGTTTTTGAGCTTTTTAAAGTTTAATATCAAATTAAGACATGCCAATCTAAACTAAACAGACCCCTTGGCAACACTTAAAGAAGCGACGCGTACTTCCACATGTTTCTATATATTCCATTCGGGTCATTATGAAAATTATCAGAGCGTAAACTATTGCATTAGGTATGGCAAGTTTCAGGATGCAACAGTCTTTAAAACAAATGCTGAGCGGTTACAAGGCAGACTATTACAGTCTGCCTTGCTAACCTTGCCTTGTCTGCCTGACCAAGACCTGTCTTCTAGAGAAGAAGACCAAGACCTGTTAACTGCTATTTTGTTTGTAAGATAAAATATTTTTTACTTCTAAGTAATGCATATTTTATTTTATGTGCATTATAAGCGTGCAAGTTTTCACGCGTAATAATTATTATTTATTTTCAATTGGTATCTTGGATCAAACGGAAACTCTTTTACGATAAAACGTTCATTCGATAGGATAACGAGCGAAACTATTTCTGAATTTCAATTATATCACCGACAGAGTGAAACTTTCGCGAAGTTTTCAACACCAATGTATCTGAATGCAATTTTGTAACATCGTCGGACAAAAGAGCCGACAACGAGAATGAAGATTAGAGTGGTGGAAACATAAATTTGTCAAGTTTCTCTCGATACATAATTGGTATAATAAAAGCAAAGCACAAACGTATTGACGTCACGTAATCTGCGCCCCGCGATGAACGCAACGGGCGGCTGGAGCTCTCCCGGGGTCAGGGTCGGGCCAGGAAGACGAGGAGACACGAATCGATGACATGCCCTTGTCCCTTTTAACAGCCTGATTCCGCGCTTCACTCGACTCTCGCTATCTCGATGTCGCTCCCATTAGCATAGTCACCCACTTGTTGACTATACACCCGTTTCGCGCTTTGTTTACAATACAATAGCAGTCTCTTCAGAAACCGCATTTAATATTAACTTCGCGTGGCTCATTAGTGCAGCAGCGTTAAGTTGGACGAAAATGCCGCACGAATTTTGGAACATTCCAAGACTAACCTGCAGCGTTGGAAGGTTGCCAAACATCGTTTCCAGGGTGCCGCCGGTGTATCATTGATCTCTCGGCTAGAACACTGAACTTGGTAACCGACTTCCAAAGCAATAAACCTCTAAATGTACAAACATGTCTGTTGCCGATTTAACTCAATAGCTTGCGGTTCCTTTCGAACCCAAGTAAGCCACAATAACTTGAGAACATTGCGAAACATACTCTCTCAACTAGTCCGTGGCTACTGTTTTAATGAATTTAAATGCTTGTTATGCTAGTCTATTTTGTACTGGTTCGGTGGTTTTTGTTATCTTATAAAATTTAATAATTATATTCCATCGTGTTTGTCAGGACTATAACATTGGAAAGGTTAATAAACCTAATCCTAGTGCGACTTGGGAACAGTATTTAGGGCGAAATACGAGTAACTATAATGCACCGAACAAGATAGATGTAACTACTAACGTTGAAACTACAAGAATGTCATCTCGCGGGTCGGCTAGCGGCTGGGTGCTGATGCGACAATGGCTTCAGACCGGGTGTCCGTTATTTGGCACCCTAAGTATACTTCAGCGCCATAGCCTCTATTGTCACTGATCTCGTGTGGTTGGAGTTAAATTCTTGCCCAACTCCACCAATAAAATAAGACCTGATGCATAACAGTCTCGTAATTTAGGGCAAACACCACTGAACCAGTCATAGGAGAAACAGGGTCGTGGTGGCGTGTGAGGTGTAGCATTGCGTTGCGGCTGCGGTGAGAGTGCGCGAATGTGATCTTGCGGACGGCTGCGGCGCGACGTGGTGGCGCGGCGTGACGGCCACAAAACCCAGTGCGGGCTTCCGTTATTTGGCAGTAAGGTTACCTACGGCTTGTCTATACTCATCCGTAGACAAAAAATCAGACAGTAACTTGGTATTCTTACATGGCTTAACGCATGCCAAGCATTTTATACAGGCAATAACGTACGTCAATAGAAAAATTTACTTACCTAGTAAAAAACAAAGATCCTTTCGAGTCAATTGATAACAAATATTCAAAGTTACAATGTTATAATAGGCACGGCACCCTGGGTTGTTTTGTGGTTAGGTCGGGTTTTCCCAAAAGGGTACATTGTACCAGATATCCTTGTGACGAATTGGGCTTGTCTTATCGAAATAGGATAGGGTAAAAAAACTAAAATTCGACGTTTTTGTACTTTTTGTATAACTGCTAGTTTTTTGACAGAATAATTACGAGTAAAACGACTGTATGTTAATTATTCTGTATGTAGAATATTTCATTTTGAGTTCTTTGGAGTTCAAAGCTCTGATGGAATAAAGCATGTTGAATCAAAATCGCACTAGATGCATTGATTGCATTTTAAATAGCAGATTCTCGGAAAACCACGAGTAATGACTTGGTAACTAGTTAGCCAAGATATTCTAACAAGTAAAATAATCCTTTGTCACGAGTATCATGACAGTCTTGAGCATTTTTGGCCAGCCTAGATAAATTCTAGGTATTATAATTAGTGGGAACTAGGTTACTGGATTTGAATGAATATTATTGTAAACGAATTCGGTTTGCGTGTGAACGAGCGCCGTCTTGCCATTCCGAACTGAATAAAAATTCAGGTAAAAGGTTTTCGACACTTGCGCCTATTTTGTGGCTATTTGAGCGGCAGCCTGTATAAGTAATTAGTACATAAGCCAAAAATGGCGAAAACACAGAAAATGGGTCGAATAACGCCTACAATTTTAATTACAATAGGGTTAATAAGTGCAAAAATTCAAAGCGGAGAAGTAAGTGGATAACCAAAAGGATTAATAAAAGTGGTGTGAAAACCCGAATTTGTTTTTTTTTATGTATGTAGCGACCCGCCCCGGCTTTGCCCGGATGCAATTTACTAATGCGGTGTAATTTTATTTCTTTAATTAGAATGTATTGTACATATTAACCTTCGGTAAAAAAAATATATAAATGACAGTGAATATCGTATCAAAATTCGTTGTGTGGTTTAGTTCTTCTAAAGCGGAGAAACGGAAATAAAGACGCGAACAGCGACTTTGTTTTATACTATTTAGAGAAGAGATGTGTTTGTGGAGATCTACTTTCTTTTAATCAATAACTTTTCATTCTTAAAGTTTTTGCGGGCGGTTAGCGTCAAGCAGGTCGTCTTACGGGCATGCCTTCTGAGTCAGCTGACAACTGAACAAATGAACCAATGATTTACTTCGTTGTCCATTTACAGAGATGAACATCTGGCGCCTAATATTTACATAGAGAAAAAGCTGTTAACCAAAATCAAGCATTACATAACAAACTAATAAATGGTTTGCTCTTTTACTGACTATACAATAACTTATCATCATCAACACAGGAGGTGTTGGTGGATTTCACACATTCTTGGATTTCGTGATTTTTAGACATGACGGTTTGATGTTTTACTTCACCGTTTTAGGGCAGTGTCAAATCCGCATATAATATAAAAGTCATTGTTCTGGGGCCAGCGGGATACGAACTCTCGTGCATTGAATCGAAAGTCGCACGGAGTTCCTAATGAGCCCCACACACATTACTATTCTACTTGCACTTTAGAGATATTAACTATCAGATATTTTTTGTATTTTGATGGCATATTGAAGTTTTTAATAAATTTGTCGTCAGGCATGGAGATGTAACAATTTAAGATGCTTGTGGTGTGGATGCAAATGAGTTTTTAAATTACATCATGGGATGCAAAATACTAAGAAACCCTGTAAACTATGAATATAAATAGGAGATTAGCCTAAATAATATATGAGTAATTAAAAGCATACCATGATAATAAAATCACCTGTATATTGTCTATGGTTAAAATGTCCATAAAGAGTTTATCTAATTATCAATCTTGTTAATAAACTACATTCAAAAATATAGGTAATGTGAACAACATAATTAAATTAAAAAATCTGTATTAAAATTTATCTATCCGTTCACAAGCCTATAAATGATAAAAAAATTAATTTAAAGAAACCGTGAATTGTTTTATGCGCCAATAGGGTTAGGCGCTTAGGCGCGATAATGCGTTACTAAATGTTATTTCATATATTGCATATTAAAGTACATAATTATTTACATAATCAGGTATGTTTGTTTTGTTCAGTGTTTACAATGATATTTTTATAACCTCTCAATGTTGATATTGATGCTATATATGTATATGTATATATACTGATATATGTTGACTTGGCAAGTAACCAGTTTCAATATTACAAAACACAGTAGAATATAGCCCAGACACAGTTTTACATTTCGAGCACCACACTATAGCGCACGCGCTTTTAGTGGGCCTAATATGAGGTCCTCAGAGTAGAGAGCACTATTTCATGTCGAGTATAGCTGACCTTGGCGGCCAAATGGTTAAAGCAAATTAATCTGCCTAAAGAGCATGCTTTTACCATAAAACTTGGGATGATAAGAGCCACAAAATATATGTAAATGTGAGAATGAGTTGAATTAAAACATAACAATTATATGTATACAACTATACATATCAATCATAACTCAAAAATGAGACAAAAAATTTGCTAAGTATTTATTTTAATGACATGATTATGCACAAATAGACGCCAGCAAAAGAAATTTATAGGAATCCAATTCTAGGAGACTATCACAATTTTATTAATTTATACCTTGTCTGCTGAAGTAAAAAGAAAGGTTTTGTTGAAGATAAGTGTGGATAAGTCAAAAAGCACAGAATGTGTGAACATGTAATAACTGCTTATTTGCATTGGGACCTTATGGTGGTTTATGATCACCTTTTTTTAACCTTGTGGTATCACTCAATTGAATTTGCTTTGACAGTATGCGGCCTGGATCTCAAGCGTTAAATGACAGTGTGGTTTGTACAAATTAAATTGGTGGAATTAACTGGAAAATTACATTATTTATTATAACACAATATGGAATGAGTTAGTGCATGTGTGTTACTCTAGCTTTTAGAGGAGAGAGAGTAGAGCAGAGGTAACTGAAATTATTGTGCAAACTATGGATGATATTGCAAATTTAAAATTGGCATAAATCTGTTCCATCTGTTGTTTGATATCAAACAATAATGGTATCTACTTTTCATACACAAATCAAAGTGTATGATATTATCAATACACACAGTTAATTAAATACCCATGCTTACCACAACAGGAGTAGTATGTTAAGGGTTCTGAATAATTTGTAGTAGTTTTGACAACATACTTCGCCATTTACAATCACGCACAAAGATACCCACCACGACGCGCATGTACCGGAAAAACAATATTTCTTCTGGATTTCAGCGGTACGTATCCACTGAGATTTTTAGAACCATTACTTCTCCGTGCTGATGAGTGTGGAAGTGAACGAATCGACACTTTACAGCCTTCTAAATCAAAAAATGGCAGCAGAGATCGACTTACCTCCACTTCCGAGTTCGTAGCAGAGTTGGTAGTCTTGTGGTCAGAGTTGTGGTGCTGGTCGTTTATCAAATTGTGTAAAAGTTTCGTATCTTCACTGGAAATGTTTGTAGCACTTTTATCCGGGGCTTTCGGTTCCTTATCATACTCCGGCGAAGGAGCCATCTTGAAGGAAGAACAGTCAGATGACACAAGTCTTATGACTTTCGTACACCGAAATCACTATCTACCCCGATAGAATGTCTTTTCCACTAACTAGCTACTTAATCGAATCATAATTAATAATTAACTACAACATAATTACAGTTCTAACCATTTGCAAAACCGGATTCATCATTTTCGACAGATTCTGACCAACATTTTCAATCGACTACACAAACGCCCTCTCTAATCGCGACATCGCGTAAACTTAAGACAGGAGCGGAGCACAGATAAAAAACATATTTTCGGCAATCAAAAATTCAATCAATCAATTTTATTTTTTTATTGTCTTATTATTTTATTGTAAATCCAGCTCATACTTATATTTTTATAACTTATAAACAGATTCCCTTTCCAGTTCAATGGTGGAATTTTAAATATATTTTTTCACGACTGGACTGCCTCACTGCTCTGTCAAAGCATGTCAGTGCTTTGGTGTAACTATTACAACTTTGTACATAGATGAAATGTTGGTCGTAATGTTAGTAATTACATGTCCTTTTCCAAGACCCTACTTTTAAAGAACCTACTTACTAAATTTCATTAAAATCCTTTCAGTATTTATTCGCGTGATTGAGTAGTAAACATCGATCCTCACAAACTTTTACATTTATTATATTAGTAGAAGATAGTTGAGTAGAAGTGGATTAGAATAATATTTATATGTATATATATATTAACGCGTATTTAATTTTCAATATCGTACGAATGCCTACGAATCGTGTACAAAACTTATTATCATTTAATTTTTCTTTGCGTGTGTTTGATTAAAGTTAAACTATGGAAATCTATGTAGTTAACGCATTAATTATTATCAATTACCCTGAAGTGGTTAAAATACCAATTTGTAATCGAATAAAAAAAGTATTAATTACACTAATACTGTATTGCCAAATACAAAATTCTCAAAATAATTGGGTATTGAACTGGATACTTTATCTGAGGTATTGAACGGCTGTATAGGACAGTTGCTTCAAGGAAGAGGCCCTTTTAAAATTACAACAAGACGTAATACTGCGGCTTAAGTCGATTTATTATTTTATGTTTTTTATTATTAAATTAATTAATATTTATTGTAGGTACCAATAATTTCTGAGTACCTGTCCTGTTTTATATCTAGCTTATAACATAACAACTCATTATTCTCGTACACAAGCACCCAGTATTTCATTTATCAATTGTTTTTTTTTGTTTTATTGTGTTGTGATCGTTGCTGTACCGTGTACAGTTTTGTCCATTGAGGAATGTAGTGTGAGACAAAGATTTATTTATTTAATACTTTTTCTTTGCTTTGGTACTTGGCAGCAAAGAAAAAGTATTAAAAAAAATCTTTGCTTGGCAGCATCGTGGCCTTGAGAACTTTTTGGCGGGAAGTGAAAAGTGATACAGTTCGATTTTGTTTTATTTTCCAAACAAGTGTTATTTCGAGTGATCATGTGTAATCTCGGTGGAATATTAACCATTATGTGTTCGTTAACGTGCACGAGTGTAGGCAAATGAAACAAAATAGGGAAAACATTGCTTTTTATGTTCTCACAAAAAGTCCATGGAAAGCTTGAATAAAGTTCCACCACTTTAGTCCGGCTTGTTGCTGTTGACCCTCATTCTCAACAAAAGTATAATAAAATGGAATATTAAACTATCAAATAAAAACTACGTAAGACATGGCGGTATGGTCCTAGAGACTTTAGCCTACCCTAACGGGCAAACTTAAAAAAAATCGTGGCCTTGACACTTGACAGCTCGTCGACTGTCAAAACCAGCAGGCAGGCCATTGAGGTAGGTGTCATTCCTCAAGAGGCAGGCCAAAAAAAAAAATATAAAAAAATCTTATCTTTGAGGCAGGCAGCATAATCTGACATTGACAGTTACCGTGAGCCATCTAGTTTGTGGACACCATATTTAACGACTTACAATTTCGCCTGTTTTCAGATAATAGAGCTATAGAAATGGCTGAAACAAAGGAAAACATATTCCTATTTGTGCCTAACCTAATTGGTTTGTAAACATCTAAACGTATATTACATATTATCATCATTATGCACTGAATTTTATTGATCTTTGATGGCCCACTGTTTACATTTCAGGGTTTGCAAGGGTCCTTCTGGCCATAATCTCCTTCTACTTTATGCCGACTCACTGTGTCCTGGCATGTACTTGCTACATTACGTCGGCTTTGCTGGACGCATTCGACGGTCATGCGGCAAGATATTTCAATCAAAGTAAGTGATATTATAGGGCATCACATAATTGGATTACATTACATACTTATAGAGCTACAGAATTTTATCAAGTTGGTATACGATCATACCATAAACGTAGGTGTAGGACCATTTATGTACATCTCAAGAAAGGATCGAGTATATCTTTACCTAGTCTAAGAATAAATGGGGTACATGACTCAATGTTTACCTAATGCATCTGGGAACAATCATAAAATATTTTTAGCAGCCATTCCACCAACGCAAATCAATTGAAAGAAATAAAGCCGTCATCAAACTCATTATGAGCTTGTCTGTTTATACACTTAGTACTTCTTTGTGATGGACTTTGATGCAATTTTAACCATCATCTGAACCACTTCTTGAGGGAGATTTAAGTGTTTATTACTAAAGTATTTTAAGTGAATTGCACATGGGCTAAGGCTTGCAGATAATGATTATAATAACTATAACTACTACATTAGACATATGTGCTGAGTTATAGTCCCTTTTGGCACCACAAAAAAAAAATATCTATTCATGTATTTTGTTTTTTTTTGTTTTGTTATAGGCATTCTTTCTCTCTGTTTTTGTATTTTATCATATGTGTGTCTTTTTCATTTATGTCTTTGTGGTTGTCAAATAAATGTTTTACTTTCTTTCTTTCTTACTAGCTATTGATTCTAAGAAAAGATTGAGTCTATAGTTTTAGATCAAATAGGGTGTGTGACTCATTTCTTAGGATCCTAATGCATCAGGAACAATCATGATGTATAATATTATTCTTCTTACAGGCACGAAGTTTGGTGCAATGCTCGACCAGCTGACTGATCGTGCTGGCACTGCTGGCCTCATGATGACTCTGGCTACTTTCTACCCAGCTTACACCTTCTGGCTCCAGATTTCCATGGCCATCGACATCACATGCCACTGGCTGTATCTCCACACTGTGACCCTACAGGGCAAGACATCTCACAAGTTTATTGACATGTCAGAGAACCCCATTATGCATGTATATTACACAAATAAGACTGTACTGTTCAGCATGTGTGCTGGCAATGAGGCTTTCTATGCTGCTCTCTATGTTATGAACTTCTATACTGGACCTATTGGTAAGTTGAGTGATGAATGATAATAATATTGTAATGGGTAGCTAATTAGCAAGAAGCGATCTGGGTACCACTTTACCAATTATTCTGCCACCATGCTTTAGTGATATATTTGTAACAATTATCATCATCATCAGCCCATTACATTCCCACTGCTGGGACTCGAGCCTAACAACAACAAACAACAATTATATTTTATATTTTTGTTTCTTTTTTATACTTTATGTAAAACTAAACTAATAGTTATAAATAGAGAGATGCATCAATTCAGTAAGTTATTTGTGTTTGATATTGGTGTAAGTCTATGCCAATGTGATGGAATTTTATATTTCAGAGCTATGAAAATGTAATGGACTCTGTGAGATATCAGTGATGATTGTGACCTGTATTTTAATCCTTTTTATTACTCTTACTCTATCACACTAGATAAGATAAAACAAGACCCAAAGGGGCTTATTATGTATTACATGTAATATAACCATGATAAAAATACTGTTCGTAAAAAGTACAACTACAGACTGGATTCGAACACATGTTTATAATTTTATATAGCTGTGCCATGGTGCCGATTGTATTTCAACTGGTATTATGTTTACTTTCAGTGATGGGTGTTGGTCTCTGGAAGCTGATTGCTTTAATCTCAGCTCCGGTTGCTATCGTGAAGGCCGGTATTTCTGTGATCCACGGCATCGTAGCCTCTATGAATCTCGCCACCATCGACATAAACGAACGTGCCAAGACAGCTGCCGAGAAATCAAACTAAATGCTCTTCCTACTGGCACAGGTGTATGAAAACTAGGATAATGAAATAATTATATTTGCAATGTTCAGAAATTGTGTATTGTCTTTATGGCCGGTGTTTACCAACGGCATGGCACGGAAATGTATTTACCGAAGTCTCCCGTGGTATGATCTTGTCTTCTTGTGAGTACTAAGGGTATTAAAATAAGATCCAAAAGCTTTTCAGCTTATTAAAATCTTTTGCCGTGCCGTTGTCAGCGCCGGCGCCTATGTAAATTAGTCACTAATCATAGTTCTTTGCTTTCCACAAATAATAATATCTATACTCTTTTAGTATGTCAGCAGACCTAAATTAATGCATTCCTTCTATTTTAACTGGTATTAATATAATTAGTACTTGCATTTAATTGTTTAGAGTTTGACAGTGTAATATTGTTTTTATGTTTCTTTATTTATTTGATCTGAATTGTTAATAGGTTTCGTATAGTTGTGCTAGATTTTTATAGATGTTGTGGCCAAAGTAGTCATCGTAGAATTATAACGCTAGCGTTCTAATTCTATGGTAGTCTTTTAATTTATTGTTTTTGGTATGTAGTGTATTTTATTGTTAAGTAAATTACTAATGCTTCATATTTATTTTAAATCTGTCTCCAATGTTGTCAGGGTCCCAAGTATAGTATAATAAGTAAATATGTAAATGTTTTACCAATAAAATAACTGTAAAATCATCCAATTATATGGAAAATAAATTAGGTTAAATATTTTAAAATGATGCTGATTTTGATATTCTGAGCTATTGGTTGTTAACTGTTTTTACTTTTGTACCTTTGTTGATGTATTAATTTATCTAATTTGTTCTCTAAGAATATTAATAGTAATTGGTTGAGCAGACTGGCTCAAATCTCATACACCACTAAGGTTTCGGGTTCGATTCCCGCGACGGGACAAATGTGTTTCGTATCTGGGTGTTGTAGGGCCATGGTCTTCATAGTTCCTGGTTCCTTAGATACAAGGAATCCTAGTTAGGGGCCAGGATGAATCTATGCATGTGATCGTTGGGCGTATTTATTTATTTTCCTAAGTGTTTTTGTTAATTTACATGTAATTATTTATGTCACAATGTGAACAAAAACATAATGGATGTTATGTGAATTTAGTGAACCTTTAATTATAATGTTGTACCATTTTTATTTTCTGTGTGATAATGATAACTTAAGGGTGAGTTTTGCTGATTGTAAGAAATATCAATATTGAATAGGCTAGGTCTAGAATGAATCAATGGAAAAATGAGGTGGATAGTTGAAGGTACCTATTATAAGCATTTATGTTGTCCTGCAATAAAACAATCAAAATAAATGGAAGTTTTATTAAAATAAGAATACTGTTTAGTAATTAATTAAATTTATTAAAGTTAATTATGTTGTAAAGAAATGTATGTAACTAGTGCGTGAATGGATAAATGTAATTAATATTTTATTTAACTCTTCCGAAAGTCATTTAAATGCATCAATTAAAATAGGTTATAAACTCATAATACTTGAAAGCAAAAGTGTTGTGAAAGCCGGAGAAGTAAGGCCCCAAAGAATTAGAATTAATCTACAAACTTAACCGTCTATCCTTTGAGGCTGCTCATACCAGCTCTCATGATTTCGTCAACAAGAAGGAGGTTGCTGGCGATAACGGAGCACGAGTTCAGGATCTGCTTCTTCACGATATAGTTGTCGAAGATACCCAGGTCTGCGGGCTTTATGGCTTCCCCGCTGCTTAGGTCCAGGCCGACGGGGTCAGGGCTAAGGCGAGCCTCCTCTTGCAGCTTCACAATGGTGTCCTGTGCGTCGTAGCCCGAATTTACGGCGAGGATCTTTGGAATAATCAGCAGAGCCTCCGCGTATGCCTGGATGCCGAGCCGAGCCTTGCCCTTCACAGAGTCCTTGTACTTGAGAAGCTCGGTGTTGGCCTTGATCTCGAAGGCGCCTGCTCCGGGCACGACGCACTTGTCGTCGATAGCGTTATTGATGGCGCGGAGCCCGTCGCGCACGGCGTCCTTAATCTGCAGCAGCGTGTGCTTATTGGGGCCCTTGATGAGGATGGTAACAGACAGCGGATTCTTGCATTCTTCTACGAATGTGTACTTTTCTTCGCCGAGCACATGTTCGTACACGAGTCCAGCGAATCCAAGGTGCTCCGGGGATATGTCCTCGACGGAGTTCATGGCGACGCCTCCGCACGCGAGCGCCAGGCGCTCCATGTTGCGGCGCTTGGCCCGCCGGAGCGCCATAATGCCCTCCTTGGCGAACGCATCGAGCGACAGGGGGTCAATGCCCTTCTGGTTGATGACTACGAACTTCTTGTCTGTACCGTCACACACCTTCTTCTTCAGAGCTATGATCTGTAAACCATAGAGAACAAATAATATAGAAATATAGACTTAATTGTTGAGAACAACACTTAGGGTTTTTTAAGTAATTAAAGGTAAACAAATTATTAAACTACAATTTAAAAAACCGCTGACACAAAAGACCTATAAAAAGTAAAAAACGATTTAAAATAAAAAAAAAACTGCATCCAAATCAGTTCACCCGTTTAAGAGCTACTGTGCCACAGACAGCAGACACATAGTGATCAAACTTATAACACCCCTCCTTTTTGCGTCGGGGGTTAAAAATCATAAATCTTACACAGTGTCAGAGACGTGTAAACTAATTATGTACAATAATTGATATTTGTGACATACCTTCTTGACTCTCTGGTCGATGAAGTCTCTCTCTGCAGCGACTAGCTTGTCCCTGTCCTCAGCTGACTTGTAGAAGAATCCAGAGTTGACTTCAGTCTTCTCGTATTCAAGAGAGATATTGCAAGTGAGGATGTAGGCATTCTCGACACGCTTGGGCATGTCAGGGTGACGCGGACCATGGTCCATGACGATACCTGAATAGATAAGAAGCAATATTTCTAACAATGAATTGACTGGGTACAAAATAAAATGAATTATTTATAAGTATTTAGATAATAATGGCCCACTCACGTGCACTCAATTGCAAGCACCCTCACAGGGTCAATTCAATGTAGATAATACATACTATAATAGCATATTTTAAGACCTCTGCTTTAATTTAATTAACTTAAATGTAATATATGCAATAAATAAATGAATAAATTGTAACCTTTAATGAGCGTGGTCTCAGTAGCGGTCTTGTGCTGCATCTCCATGATCTCAACCATGTGCAAGTCGGCCGGCCGCTCGTCCTTGCGGATGGCCAGCACTGCATCCACGCACGCATCGGTCAGCACGTCTGCTAGTTTGGGGTGCACCTGGAATTTATAAGTTTTATACTAGTATTAAAAGCTAAGGTCTTTCTAGTAAGATTTGAGAACAGCAGTGATGCCAGTACTGTAGTAGTTGCTTCTCATTACATAAAAGTAGAGCAATTTTAGTTGTGTGTATTCAAAAAGATATTAACTGCACAAACAATTAAACAACACCTTAATACCTTGTAATAACAATACCTTAGTTTTCAAAGATGTGCGTGCAACATCCAGCAGATTTTCACGCTTGATTTCAATAGGAATTTTCATAGATTCAAGAATTTCTAGAGCCTTAGCACGAGCCACATCATAACCTTCAGTCAGGATCCTGGGATGCAAACCTACAAAAAAATAAACAGACTGTGCAGCAGACACAATAGGTTGAAAATATATGTTTGTGATCTCTGGTGAACTCGGTGGTGTCCTGACGAGCTAATAAATGTAACTTCTTGAAAATATCCTAAGGCACGAGACAGCAGCAGCGAGTTAAATTATTTAATCAAAATCATCATAATTATGTCCACTCACCTTCACTGATATATATATCAGCCTGTTTCAACAGCTCTCCAATCAGAAGAACAGTAGATGTGGTACCATCCCCAGTGGCATCATCTTGAGCAGTGGAAGCACGAGCAATGAGAGATGCTGTAGGGTGCTGGATCTGCATCTCATGAAGGAGCACATTACCATCCTTGGTGATCTTGATGTCACCAGCTCCTGACACCAACCTGTGAAATTTATGACATTTTGTAGACATACTGACTATTATAAGCATAATAATTCTATTTTAAAGAACTGTTTAGTATAGAGATAACAAACACAATCTGTACAATGTTTATTGAAGCTTTGTGTGGAACGGATACTCCTTTTTTCACATATATGATCTATGTTTGGCCATTTTTCTCGCCTGATGTTATGCGACGTTGTGGCCGAAGATAACACATAGATCAGTCAGAACACAGCAGTTCGCAGTTGAGCGAGCGGCGGCTCAGACTCGCCTCTAGTGGTTCACCGAACGGTATCCCGAAACAAACACGATTAGGTCGCATGACGGCTTGGGTCCTTTAGGATAAATAACGAAATTCGTAAATTGACCGAGAGATGTAGATATACACCGCGATCGAAGGCATGTTATCTGCCGGTCATATGACTTTTTCATACACAATAAAACTTTTTCTAAGCATCAGCGAGGCTGGATTTAAATTATAATGAACTTCATAGGGCTAAAATATTAATTTTATGGGTAAACTACGCAGTGGTGCAGTCTTTGAAAAAGAAATACGTACATTTTCATTGTGCCTTTCGGGCCGAGGTTAGTTTTCATAACATCTTGGATACCCTTTGCAGCAGATATATTCACCGCCAAAGCTTGTGCTGCCCTGGCAAATTCGGCTTTGGGATTCAATAAGCTAATTGCAGACATTATATCGGATTATTAAATTTTAGTTGATAAAATTGCACGAGGAACGTACGCTCGACAATCAAGAATTGAAGGAAATGAACGGAAAAATGAACATAAATGAGCGATACAAATCGTACAGATTCAATAGAAATGAATGAGTCCACAGAGCATATAATGAGCTGGTCAACATTACACGGCTGTCAATAACTGTTTCATTACTAAGGCCGCGTTCAGAAATGGGTAAATGTTCACGAGTGAATACTTGTCAGTGAATCTCAGTGATATGCCAAGTTAAAAATTAACTAACGCCTTTCTAAACGGGCATCGAGTAATACAATGAGCCAGCCAATCAAAACCAATCATTTTCAAGACCGAGATTTCCCGCGCTTTTGTTTATCAGATTTAACTGCGATATTTTGGCTAATATCGGAATTTTACCTTATATTTTGCTTCAAATACACGAATCGCTTATTTTATTTATATGTACAAAAAGTCAATGCAAAAATATTGCAAAATGTAAAGGAAAATGACAACTGACAACTATTACCTGACAGGTGAGAATCGTAACCCGCTTTTTTATCGGTGAATATTTTCACCTGTCAGGTGAACTTTTACTCTCCCCAATTGGTTTTCTGAACGGCTCAGGGTAAATGTCAAAGTTCACCTGAGTCATTTCTGAACGGCGTTAGGGTAATAATTACATTAACTGGGTGATTTCTGAACGCAGCCTAAAATGTCGCCCTGCGCGTGTGTACGGGGGCGGGGCGATATGTCAGAAATGACGTCATCGCCCGCGATGTCGGGGTGGAAAAGGTGGGGGAGTTCGTGGTCCGTCTGGCATGTCGTATGTACGACCGCGCCGACAACGGGCCACACCCCCACCTGCACGACATCGCACCCCTCCACGCGAGACCCCCGACAAACGCGCCCTGCCCCGCGACATTCTTCCGCCGCCAGAAGAAGACAAAGAGGGCAGAGGAGACAGCAACCACCAAAAAAAAGGTCCAACACAGAGCCGCTGAGAGGTGCACCGACTTTACTTAACTTTGACATTTACCCTGAGCCGTTCAGAAAACCAATTGGGGAGAGTAAAAGTTCACCTGACAGGTGAAAATATTCACCGATAAAAAAGCGGGTTACGATTCTCACCTGTCAGGTAATAGTTGTCAGTTGTCATTTTCCTTTACATTTTGTAATATTTTGGCACTGATTTTTTGTTCATATAAATAAAATAAGCAGTTCGTGTATTTGAAGCAATATATAAGGTAAAATTCCGATGTTAGCCAAAATAACGCAGTTAAATCTGATAAACAAAAGCGCGGGAAATCTCGGTCTTGAAAATGATTGGTTTTGATTGGCTGGCTCATTGTATTACTCGATGCCCGTTCAGAAAGGCGTTATTTAATTTTTACTTGGCATATTACTGAGCATTGGCATATTGGCATATCGCTAAGCAATGAACATTGGCATAGCACCCGGAATGGTGGGCCAAAATAGCTACACAATGGGTGCCTGAAGACGGGCGTCGACGCCTAGGAAGGCCCAGAAAGCGTTGGCGGGACGATTTGGACGCTTTCCTTAGTGACTGGCCTGAGATCGCAATGGAGAGGGATCCATGGAGGGAGATGGGGGAGACCTTTGCCCAGCTGTGGGATCAAATAGGTTAAAAAAAATAATATCACTGAGATTAACTGACAAGTATTCACTCGTGAACATTTACCCATTTCTGAACGCGGCCTTAGTACTATTATTTTTTTGACATTTAAACGTCACTGTCAACGCGTTGCCAACGTCAAAATGAAACAACATAAGAAAGTGCGTTCAGATACTTTTAAATTTTTATGTGTTTCTAATAGTTTCTGTATCTAAAACAAATCCATGTAAAATCAATCAATCGACTATGTAGTATAGAAGAACAAACGATTATAATTGTTATAATCTAAAAGCATGACAGCTCTTCAAATAATATAACAATCAATATTTTTACACTTACAAGACAACTAATAAAGACAATATACAATGTTACAACTTCAGAACGTATTTGGCTCATATCACTTTCCACAGGGGAATATAAATACATTTTCTATTTTGGTTTGAGTTAAAGACACTAGAGAACACGAGATTTTACCAGAACAATCTTCAACCAGACTATAAAAGCGTTCGAAAGTTAGTTGCCATTCAAGTATTTTGTACAAATCGAGAAAATGGGTGTTCACAACGAAGAAGCTGAAACCTACAAGAACCAGGGAAATGAGGTTTTCAAGAGTGAAAATTATGAAGAAGCGATAACCCTGTACACCAAGGCGATCAATCTCGCTGAAAAAGACAGCCGGGACTTGTCTACATACCTGAAAAACCGTGCGGCGGCTTATCTCAAGATGAAAGACTACGATAAAGCGATTAAAGACTGTGATGAAGCCTTAAAAATTATACCCGAGGACCCAAAGGCCTTGTTCCGACGATCGCAAGCCTTAGAAAACCTGGAAAGATTTGAGGAAGCATACAGAGATGCTAAATTAATATTTACTGTTGAACCCTCAAATAAAGCAGTGCAACCTGTTTTGTCTAGACTACATGCTATCGTCCAAGAACGGGCCAGGCAGAATGCGCAGACGAGCAATAAGGTGGAACAAATGTTCAAACTAGCTTTTGGGCTAGGTGAAGAAACCGAAAAACGAGAAAAGGCTATGGGTAACCTTGTTGTATTGGCTAAGGAAAACACAGGTGCAGATATCATGCTTAAAAATGGTGTAGTTCAGAAAATACAGCAGCTTTTAAAAATTGAGAAAAACCCTGAAATATATGTAAATGCTGTGCGCATCATCAGCCAGCTCTGCAAAAGGAATATTGAAAGAACTAAAGCTGTAATCAAGATAGTCGGCATCCCCTGGGTGTTAGAAATAATTGATAGTGACATTGAAGAAAGGGTAAATGCTGCTCAGTACTGCCTCCAAGTAATTTTGAATACATTCTCTGGCATGGATAATAAGAAAGAAACAAAACCTGATCCTAAGTTATGTGAAGAATACAAGAGTGAGATTGACACGCTTCTTACATGCCTGACATACTCCATCACTAACAGAGTGATCACCGGGAGTGCTAGGGACACCATCATGGAGCTGATTATGAGAAACTGCCATTATGATACCCTCAATTGGGCCGAGAGGTTTGTGGAGATCAAGGGACTGCAGCGGTTACTTGAAGTATGCAGTGAGCTAGAAGAGTACAAGTATGAGTCAGCTATGAACATCACTCCGTCTTCCAGCACTATTGCTGCTGCTTGTCTTGCTAGAATTTACGAAAACATGTACTATGATCAAGCTAGGGAAAAGTTCAACAACCAAGTAGATGATTTCGTCAAAGACAAGTTGTTGAGTCCAGATCTTGAGTCCAAAGTTCGAGTCACTGTGGCTATTACTTCATTGCTCAGGGGGCCTCTCGATGTGGGAAACTATGTAATTTCTAAAGAAGGCATTATTGAGATGATACTTGTCATGGCCCAGACTGAAGATATTCTACAGCAGAAAGTTGCTTGTGAATGCTTGGTTGCTGCTGCTTCGAAGAAAGATAAGGCAAGAACAATCATTACTAAGGGTGTTGATATTCTGAAGAAATTGTATCAAAGCAAAAATGATGCTGTTCGTGTAAGAGCCCTGGTTGGCCTCTGCAAATTAGGCAGTTTTGGTGGGGATGATGCTTCAATTCGTCCATTTGCTGATGGATCTACCACGAAGTTAGCTGAGGCTTGCAGAAAGTTTCTTTGTAATCCGGCCAAGGATAATGATGTGAGAAAATGGGCTGCCGAAGGTCTTTCCTATCTAACTTTAGATGCTGATGTGAAAGAAAAGTTGGTTGATGACAAGCCAGCACTCCTAGCACTTATTGAACTTGCTAAAAGTGGAGACCAATCCTGCTTGTATGGTGTAGTTACCACACTGGTCAACCTTTGCAATGCATATGAGAAGCAGGAAGTGATGCCAGAAATGATGGAGCTTGCCAAGTTTGCAAAACATCACATCCCTGAGCAGCATGAGTTAGATGATCCGGATTTTATTAACAAGAGAATCACTGTTCTAGCCAAAGTTGGTGTTACTACAGGCTTGGTTGCTTTATCCAAAACTGAAAGCCATAATTCAAGAGAACTGATTGCAAGAGTGTTCAATGCTATTTGTAGCCTTCAAGAGCTGAGAGGAATAGTTGTCCAACAAGGAGGTGCCAAAGTATTGATACCAATGTCTTTAGAAGGTACTAACAATGGCAAAAAACAAGCTGCACAAGCCTTGGCTAGAATTGGTATTACTATAAACCCTGAAGTTGCTTTTCCTGGACAGAGGAATTTGGAAGTTGTCAGACCCTTATTAGCTCTGCTGCATCCAGACTGCACAGCATTGGAGAACTTTGAAGCTCTCATGGCGCTCTGCAACTTGGCTGGAATGAGTGAAACTACCAGAAACAGGATTTTGAAAGAAGGAGGCCTTGCTAAGATTGAACATTACCTGTATGAGGATCATCAAATGCTTTTGAGAGCTGCAACACAGTGTGTCTGCAATTTGCTTCAGTCTGAAGAAGTGATAAAGACTTATGAAGGCAACAATGACAAGACCAAGTTCCTGTATTTGTTATGCCAAGAGGAGGATGTTGATACTGTCATGGCTGCAGCAGGTGCACTGTGTATTTTGACTTCAGTGAGCAAAATTTGTTGCAGAAAACTATTGGATTGTCAACCATGGCTGGAGACTTTAAGATGCTTGTTAGCAAACCCTGACAAAGAAATACAGTACAGAGGTTCCTACATACTGTACAATATTGTAAATGGTGACAAGGACATTGCTGCAAAAATATTTGAAACAGATATTATGGAAATATTGATGGCAATAACTAAATTGGACGACCCAGAGTTTAACAGAACCAAGGAGAATGCCCAAAAGTGTCTGAATGCTGCAGAAGAGATGGGAGTTATTAGAAAACAAGATGAATCAGCCCCCGTATTAGATCCTTTTGAGGAACCTGAAAATATTGAAGAAGAGGATGAATAAATAACTACTTTTTCATTCTGATCAAACAATTTAGTGCCAAGCAATTACTAGGTATATGTATTATTTAGGAGGGCCTTATCAAAACTCTGTACTTAAATAGATTATTTTTAATTATAAGTTAAGCATTGTATTTATTTGTCTGCCAAGTGTATGAAGATGGACATGTGTGTGTATTTAAATTAACTATTTAATAAATTTTGTATTAATGTTTATGCTGTATTTTTATTTAAGTGACATACCTACCAAAAATCTCTAAATAACATCAATCTTTCTTAGATTTTTCTGTCTAGTAAATCATCTTTGATATTAGCAACGACATCTATATACTTAGCACACTTTAATACTGTGTTAGTACATCTAGTTATGTAGGTAGGTCTATGTAGTTCATTGGGTATTAGATTTTATCCTTATGAGATCATCATTGCTCCCGTATGAATTATTGTACATTGACTTTTAAATAAAGTAGGTACTTACTTAATTTATACATTAATTTCGTAAAGCTATATTATTTATATTTATATATCTCTCACTACTAAACTACGACTAAGTGTTATATAATTAAGTATTTAATTTTTATCAACTTTTAATTTTTTTATTAGTTTTTAGGTGTTACTAGTAATCTAAGTTATATTAATTATTAAAAAACGACTGTAATCACAATGGCTTACTTGTGGTAGCAGACCATTTACAGCTAAGCCAATTTAGAGTTAAACAATAATAAGAGTTTTAATAGTAGGCAAATGGTAGGTAAAACCGTCTATTCCCAGTTGCCACCATCAGCTGTGCCACCACTGGTGGCAATTAAGAAATGAGTCCCAATGCTGGCAATTAAGAAGTTTTTGTTTTCGATTGCCACTAGAGCCACTGGAAACAATTGCGAAGGGATATAAACTTCAGGGTTCATTTTCGCACGAAGCGGTTAGGGACGTGAAAGAGTGGGCAGTATGAAAGATTTTTAACTAAACGGTAATTTACCCAAATTACATTATTATTATTTTTAATATACATACCATTTTAAATCATAATCCTAATCAATTGTTTATTTGCCAGATACAGATAATATACAATATTTCAGATGTCATAAAATCAAAAGTCTCGGTATTCAATAGACATGTGTAAGTAATGCGATTGATGCATTACGCGTAATATTACCCGATCGAGTACTGTAGCATTACATATTACTCGACTAAATTAAGCATTACACGTCATACCTAGCATTACACCATAGCATCACACAGTGCACTGTTCTGTTCGTTGCATTATGTCTATCGAGTCTATGCCTATGTCACTATTCGCGCGCGCGTCTGAGAGAGAGGAAGCAAGCTTCATCGCACGTGCGCCCTGCCTGCCACTTGATTGAACTTCCATTTAGAACCGTATTACTAGAAAATTAAGGCGACAATAGGTTATTTTGGCACCGCCCCCGCCCGTAATTTTTGAATGTTTTGAACCTGTCGCTCAAAACGATATTGTTATTTTGATTTGATGTACTCGCTCCAGTCACAAAAAAAATAAGTAACTCGCTATCTCATGTATATACGCTATATCTATCACTTGCAATTGCATTCGAGCATTCCATTACAATATCACACAAGTGATAGTTATAGTGCGTCCGACGCATCATCTCAGGTGATGTTTGGGGTGATGAAATAATGAAATATTACTCGGTACGAAATGTGATGCCATATCACATTACTTTTCAATGCACTGTTTTGCGCATGTCTAGTATTCAACCTGCAAGCAGGCGTGCAAATATTAATAATGAAATCAAAGAATCTAATTAACATTTTACAATAAATAAAACTAAATAATATATGTCATTTACATTTTAAATATTCACTTACACTATAAAAACAATTATGAATTAGCTACCTATAAAGTTTTGTCTTAAATTGGTTTCCGTCCAAAATTTTGATTTCTTCGGGTAATTTATTATAAATTATAAGACCCAAATTGTATACATTTTTTTTATAAATATCTTTATGATAGGAGGCTGGTACAAAAGGTTTTGGAATCTAGCTCTTTTTTGTCTTGTTATAACATCATTCCTTCTTCTATAATGTTCCGGATGTGTATTGACATTTCCTGAATAAAGACTGACAACTATCAAAGAACCATGTCTTGTTTATGACACGAACACACCTTTTCTGGATTTTAAAAGCTACATCTAAGTCAACGGAGTTTCCCCATATTATGAGGCCATAGCTCAGGACCTATGACACATAGCCATGGTACGCAGCTAAGGCAGCTTCCACAGATACAGTTTATCTCACTTTCTTTAAGGCAAACACAAAACGAACAAGTTTATGACACACTACATTAACATTTTCCTTCCAGTTCAAGTGCTGGTCTAAATATATTCCTAAAAATTTTAAATGAACAACTTCCTCTACATTTTGATTTAGATACATAATGTCAATGGATAATGGCTTGCTATTATAAGAATGAAATTGAATTAATCTAGATTTATTTACATTAATACTTAAATTATTATATTCTGTCCAGTCAATATCAGCTAAAGCTGTATTTATAATTGTCTCAGATGATTCCTTGCTGTCACATTTCACGATTACTGTAGTATCGTATGCAAATAATATAAATTTGTGAGACGTACTTTCAGGCAGATCGTTAATGTATACGAGGAAAAGCAACGGACACAATATACTTGCTTGAGGTTCTCCTCTATTATATATTGACTCAGTTCTAAACTTCTGTTTGAGATAATTTTTATTGTTGTTTTGTGTGACTCTTGTGATCTCTTTGAATTATTGTTTATTGTCTAAATAACTTGTCGGCCACTTCTAATACCATAAAACTCAAAATAAGTTTGTGCAATAGTTTAGCGTGGTTCACAAAGTCAAAGACAAAAAATAACTACACTACTGGAGTTCCGGCATTTATGCTCTCTGTAACGGATTGTATTAGATTAAAACAAGCTAGTGTAGTTGAGCTCTGAAACTAAACTGGGAAACATGTGTTGGTCATATATAAAAATCCCTGACCTCTTCTGGATTTCTGCTTGGTACTTTTACAGACTAAAATCTTACTCGATTATAACTCTATCTCAAAAATTCGAGCCAGACTTAGCTGCGATCGGTCGGTCGCGGACGGTCGTATTTATAGCAAACCTACGCTATACTACCTAGTAGTAGTAAACTAATAGTTTATCAGTTTATTATTTTTAACAGTTGTTGAATTTTGTTAGCGTCTTTGCGCCGATATATATTATTTATTCTATATTACCCGTCAAATATGTCTATGTAAATCTCCGACTTTCCTTTAGTTACTGCTCACCTAATATTTTTTAAGGATAAAATATGGTTAAAGATTAAATTATAACGGAAAAGGTTACATATATGGTTTAATGGATAAACCATATCCATAATCTTATTATTTGTTTCATGTCTTTCTTACATAAATCAATTTGCCATTGGCACCACTGAGAAGATATTTGTCCCGATTGCCACCACTCATGGCGACTGGTCTTTTTTTCTTACTGCCGCCATTAGTGGCGCAGCTGATGGTGGCAGTTGGGAATAGACGGGTAAAAGTAAAAACTCTGCCATTATGTCGGAGCCTCATTCGAGGCCTTACAGTAAGTTCAAATAAGACTCTGAAGATAGTAAGAGATTTAATGGTAGGTAAAACTCTGCTTTTAATTTATCTTGTCTATGAACGAACTAGTTAATTATGGAATTTAATATTATTCTCTAACATTTGTAACAGTAGGTATAGAAAATATCTATTTTGGGTATATTATTATTTAAATAACTAAAATATTAATATAAATAACTCAGAAAATATGTACTTACATTACTTTAAATTTCCCGCTTCTTTTATTCCATTTTTTCTAAATGGAATACCGCGTCCTTCCCCCTCCTCTATCCTTCTCTTTCCAACCATTTTTATAAAAAGGTTTTTTTGATGCACGTTAGCCGCCATTTTGTTTGCTTACATTTTTATAGTTGATTTAGGTGATAGATCAATTAACTCAGATAAATAAATGTAACACCGTACAAAAATATAAATAAAACGAATATAGAACTCGCATAAAACCGGTCTTTATGAGAAAATAAGATTACTCCCCTAAAGTTCTTCGCTGTGAACCGGATCGTGACATTTCAAAAACCTTTCAAAATGACAGCTTGATTTGGTTTGGTTTCCGCTACTGTGCTATTGTGCTATTTTCTAGTTTTCGGTAGGAAAATCAAAAGAAAATGTCGATTTCCACAGCGACTGGTATGTATCAAGTCTCAATACACGTTTGCCTGTAAACATTTCCTAAAATAGTTGAGTGTTTACCATCAAACCTGATGAAGTAGTGTTTTCGGAGAAATGCCATGGAATCCCATATGGCGGTCCTCACTCCACATGATCTAATGACGCTACGTGATAGTTAATAATTTTTTTTTTTAGTGTTCAATTCATATATAACTACTTTGCTATAGTGAATCTTCGGTAAAATTAACTGAAATGTAGTGTCTAGGTTACGATGATTATCTGGTTTTCGCTGGAGTTCCAGGCGTTTTCGCAATTTGCGGACGCTTGAATTAACAACCCAAGTCAATCTTCTGTTAGGACTTCACTAGCAAATTGTTCAAACATGTGTATTTAAATATTCATGTGAGCTATCAGCTGATTGCTGATTGTAATGTTGAGTACATTTTATAGTGTGTATTTTTTGTAACTTGACCTGTCCTTACTCAAGTAGGTAGGTCACAAAGTAACAACAGATAGATCTGAACGAAATGTAACAAAGTTGTTTCTGTGACTTTGCTGTTTTCAAAAGTTATTTTAGACTTACCTATTTTGATGTTGTATTTTTGCTATTGTTTACTATATATTCTCATAAACTTTTATTTACTGGCTCTGCAGATGAACGCACGGAAGGTGATGATGAGTCATCACAGGGAAGCCATCCGAAGGACGATAGTAGTGACTCAGAAATTGAAATCAACGAGCCACCAAATCAAAATGGTGCACCTCTCAGCCCAGAGGTGCATGAAATCACAAGTGACGATGAAGAAGAGGGTGATATAGTGACTAACGATGATGATGAATCCTCAAGTTCTAGTTCCAGTAGTAATGGCAGTTCAGAAAATTCTCAACAAAGCCATAAAGCTGTTGAGGAGAAAAAGACACAAGAACTTGAGAATGGGGCGATGATGGAAGTAAATGATGAATCAGATGTCGAAGAGGTTACCATGGAGGATCCACTGAACCAAAATCAAACTAAAAGTAAACCAATAATAGTAAGTGATACCAGAAGCTTAGCAGAATTAGCTTCGAAACAATCCAACACAAATGGTGAACAAAAAGAACCCACAGTTGTCATCATAGATACAAACTCTATTTTATCAGGAAAAGCGGCACAAGCCATAATAAATAAGTCATCAGGAAGCAGTTCATTGGATGCACAAAATTTGTGTCAAAGCATTGCCGCTCGAGGCACAACTATCACTCCTGTGTCTTGTAAATCATCTACAAATCAGTCCAGCACACCAGCTGCACAACCCAACATATTACCTTCTCTCACAGATGATATGTTTGTTGTTGAAGCGCCTTCATTCATAGTTCCCTATGTATATGAAAAGCCTTCAGTGAAACCCTTCAGAGAGTTTGTTGACAAGTTAGGCAAAGAATTAGAAGAGCTCAAACTAAAAGAAGAGCAAGAAAAATTGGAGAAAGAGAAGGTAGAAAAAGCTAAAAAAGAAAAAGAACGCCAAGAGAGGATTGATAATGGAGAAACTGTGGAGGAAGAGGAACAAGAGGAACAAAAATCTGCACAGGCAGTAAAGGACAGGAAAGCTGAGAAAAGAGAGCGCAGGAAACAGAAAACAGAAGAAGATGATGATTCCTGGGAAGGTGAATCTATTGACTCTGATGAAGCTATGAGTGATGAAGGTGAAGTTATTGTTAAAGACAAGTTAGATGAATATCAGGACCCCATTGGTATGATAGCTAAAAGTCTTAGTGGAGGTAAATCTGATAGCTACTTTGACTGCTCACTTGGACAATTCTTCATAAACATTGGTTTGAATTTGGTACAGGAATATGTACAGACTGATTTGTTGAAGCAGCAAAATCGGAAGTTGTACAAAGAAAAGAAGTCTGGACGTAACACAAAAGCTACAGAATCTGCTATAGCTTCACTTACACAAAACTTAGAATTCAGCAAGAAAACTAATGCACCCTTAGCCCTTCCACAGAAGAGATGTGAATTTTGTAGTTTTAAGACAGAGTCTATGTTAGTTATGGCTCATCATTTAGAAGCGCCACACATGCGCAATAATATTTACAAATGTAACACATGTGCTTTCGAAATCCGCAGCCCGCATGACATTCTGTTCCACATGGAAGCAGAGCACAATATTAGAGGGAGGTTGGAAAGGGCTCCTGCTTATCAACAGTGTGCGAATTGCCACTTTGAAGATAACAGCAAGACAAAATTGGCGCGGCATCTGATCGCATGTGCTAAGAAGTTCAAACCTGACCTCAACTTAGCCCCTCCACTGGAATGGGAGCCTCCAGCGAAAATACCAAAGTTAACACGCGCACGCAATAATATGGCGGGTTCATATCCACAGAGTTTTAATAGACCTCAACTTAACATAAACAACTTGGGTCGACCACCATTACACTTGACTAATGTCAGTATACCGAACATGCCGATTCTGGGCAGACCGCGCGGCCGCCCGCCGATGTCAGCCCAGCCTCGCGCCACGCCCGTGTCGGGTGTACCCATCATACGCAGCGGTCTCATGATCATGCATAATACTCCTCCTGGGACCACTATCTCTAATTATCCTATCGTACAAAACAACCAAGGGGCAAATAATATATCTGCTACCCCTAAGATATCTATCACGCCCTTGCCTCGAGCGCCGCAGCCCTCGTCTTCACAGTCTGTACAAAATTCTAAAGCGACATTCGTCATTTGCGAAATTTGTGATGGTTACATCAAAGATTTGGAACAGTTGAGAAACCACATGCAATGGATTCACAAAGTCAAAATTCATCCCAAGATGATTTACAACAGGCCACCATTGAATTGCCAAAAATGTCAGTTTAGGTTCTTCACAGACCAAGGTCTGGAGAGGCACTTGCTGGGTTCTCATGGCCTTGTGACTAGCTCTATGCAGGAGGCAGCAAACAAGGGCAAAGATGCGGGCAGGTGCCCGGTTTGCGGCAGAGTCTACCAGTGGAAGCTACTCAATCACGTCGCGCGAGACCACAATATGACGTTGAAGCCGGCTCACTTATCTTACAAGTGCACAGTGTGTACTGCCACTTTTGGTATGTACAAACAGTTCGAAAACCACGTGTATTCTGCGCACAGCGTGGTCGCAAAGCGCGTAATGGACAAGACTAAGCCCGGAAACTCGGTGGCGCCTAAACCTGATTCGGAGTCGCTGCTCAAACCCTTGAAGATCAGTGATGAGATCACCATCATACCACAACCCGCTAAGTCCTCACTCACCATCACCGCCAAAGGTAAATAACAATATCAATCAAGGGTGCGGACATGGTGCCTCGATTCTGCTTTATGATGCACATCCGCTATAATGAGCAGTATTTTGTAAATATACCTGAGCTATATCACTTAAAATGATTAATTATTATTATTATTATTATTGTTGGAAAATGAAGATATAGCCTAAACTAGATAATGGAATATGTGTGAATGATATTTTATTAATCGAGTTAACAGAAGCATAATGATGTAAATTCATTGTATAAAATCTTCTAAATATACCCCAGAAGACAGATTAAGTTGTAGCGTCTTCAACTATTTTGTGATTTGAGCGCTGTGTGATAGGTAATTAGTTGTGTCACAAATTAATGAAGAAAAGATCTTTGTAAGCCCTTACTTCCTCATATAGAAAATGTATCTGTTAATTTGATATTGAATGATTGAGTTTGTAAAACATTTCCTCTGTTTATTAACTTAATTTATTTAGCTGACTTTTCACATTATATTAATCTAATTAATTTCTGCTACTTTAAACTTAATTTTATAGTTGATCAACTGATTGTCGTAATTGTAAAAAGATGATAGGTAGTACCTTCCATTATGATTGTATAATAAATCAAGTTACTTTTGATTGATTAGTTTAGGTGGTAAGTTTAGTTTAATGAAAGTAGCATTAATTCGTAAGTAAATAACATTGAATTCAGTTATATCCCTTTCAAAACGCCCTATCATAGAACAGTTTGCCCGGGCCGGACGGGCCGCCGCAGAACCGCCGCGCTGCCGGCCACGGCGCGGCGGGGCCGGTAGCGGCGCCCCGCTCGGGGTCGGCCGCACCGGGTCACCAGCCTCGGTCTTATAATATTTATTTCTGATCTCAGATCAACCAACAGGTGTTGATTTGGTAAAAGTTTACTAAATTGTTATTGTACTTATAGAACTGAGAATGATGTATTTTTTTTATTTAATAAAAAAGACCATTGTAATTGCCTGTTGTATTTTTTATTTGACCCATTTACGAAGTTGAGTTAACTAGTGTGCTTTACTACACACTTGACTATACTATTACAAAATTGGCGCGAGAAGTAGGTTATTCAATGTACTTATTCTAAATATATATATATACATACTATGCCGTATTCTGTGGATAGGTTGGGCAGAGGGGTTTATACTATAAAATACTTGGTGGGGCCATCTAGCCACGTCGAATATCGATCGTCGACCTCTCGACGTCATACCCAAGAGAAAAAACCCGTCGACGCCGACGGACAGTCGAAGCCGGTACGTAGAAACTATTTATTAATCTGCCGCTAGCCAGTACAATCGAAGAGTGAAGTGCCTACCTACCCAGGGCTAGGCTATGCTTTTAACTCTACCTTAAATTAAAGTACCAAGTTCAAAGTACTTAGTAATAAATAAAATCAAATGTCTTTGGTTCAGGTGCTCTTGTTCAGTGAGTCACGTCTACGCAAGCGTTGGGTGACTATAGGTACCTACCTTCTATATAATCCTCGTCACCTTGAGACAATTAGCTGTTGAGTTTCATAATGCCCAGTTATTTCGCTGGCTACAATGCCCTTCAAACCGGAACACAGTAATGCTTGCGCACTACTGCTTGGCGGCTGAATAACTGGCAAAGCAGTGGTACCCACCCAGACGGCCTCTCGCATACGAGAAACCTACCACCAGTAAACTTTCCGTTACTTATTCTATTTAAAATAGAAAACCTATCCTATGATACTATAAAATTATCAGAACATACTAACCATAACGTCATCTCAGTGGGATGAACGGACATAAAAAATAAAAATATTATTTTATTCCTCCGTCCCATTGAGAAGCCCGGTGAGACAAGGGACTGTACGTGCTAAATCACTATTGTTTTATACATGGGATAATTAATTGATCACTTTTGGGCGTGTTCGTTGTGAACTTGTGATCATAGACGACATTTAGTGATAGCGCCAAACTCAACGATTATACCTATACAATCGTTGAGCGTTTTATGTATATTTTATAAAAATAATAATTAAATTAAAAGACTAAGAACCACCGCTAGAAAACGTGCTTTCAAATAAAAAAAAACCGCATCCAAATCGGTTCACCCGTTAATACGTTGGCACAGACGTGGCACAGACAGACACATAGTGCTCAAACTTATAACACCGCTTCTTTTTTCGTCGGGGGTTAAAAAATTGTTGCATACTGGCTGATTGCAAAAACCGCGTAAAGCCCGAATAGTCAAAGAAAAAAGTACGAATAGTCATTGAGGAATGACACACCTCAATGCGAATAGTAGATACAGTCCATCAAATCTAAGAGGTACCGTTTGACGTTTCATATTTTTCAAACCGAAACAACTTTGTTCATACGTACATTATTCAGTTTCGATAACCTTTTTCATAAAACCATGAATTTAGAAAGATTTCATTATTGTATCTAAAAATGTACAATTCTTAATATCTAAATGTAATTGAAAACTTTCAAACAAAGCAAAATAACACATATTTACACAGTAAATAATTTCTAATAGTTATATTCTTGACCTCATTACAAAGTTACGTAGTTAGGTCACTGCACGTAGTGTTGCGACTCTTCGGATACACTTGTATGCAAAAAAATCGTTTACATATACGAAAAATCGAATGTATTATTTACAAATTACACTTGACAACCAAACAAATATTTTTTCATGTGAATGGGATTTATCTCACATATTACGATTACATAACTAAATAGTTATGTAATCGTAAAATATGAGATAAAACCCATTCACCAAAAATACGTATTTATAAATCAAATATATTTGCTTCTTTAAAAAGTTGTCGAAAGCGAAAAAATAAAATAATTTTTTTTTTTCTGGCAACACTGCCAACTACAAGCGCACGCGGTCCGCTCGGTCGGTTCGGCGTCAGCAGTCTCTCGCCATCTTGGAAGCTGACTGTGCGCGTACTTGCTTTCTCGTTTGTGTTTTACAATTTGTGACTTGGCTATTACTTTTCTGGACTGATCATTCTTTATCCGTTTACCTTGGCAATATTTATACTGGACTCCGAACTAAGCAAGTGTTTATTAATAATGTCGAAAAGAGGACGTACTTTGAACAGCCAGGCTCGTGAATTGGTGGTGAAATTACACGAGTATTTTGAGCGTGAATCTCAAAATGGTGGACTTCTACTGCCAGTTACACAAGTTCGGGATCGCGTCGGTGAAGCTCTCGGTATTGGTAGCCGCACCGTTGGCAAAATATTAAGTGAAAAATATGGGCCTTCGGGGAGTGACAGTAACGTACTTCACACACCGAAAAAACGAAAAAGAAATAAACCTGTGACAGGCATCGATGAATTCGATAGTCATGCTATTAGAAACCATATATACGGGTATTTTACAAGAGGCGAATTTCCAACATTGGCAAAGTTATGTGCAACTTTAAAAGATGCCGGGCTGTATAAGGGAAGCATAGAGTCGTTGAGAACGGTAATAACAGGAATTGGCTTCAGATACAAAAAAGTTGACAAACGAAAAATTGTTATGGAGCGACATGACATAATTATGCAGCGACTAACATTCCTGCGCGAAGTTAAACAAATTATAAACTGGGATAATGTAATATTTTTGGACGAAACCTGGCTAAATTCCAACCATTCTGTGCCGAAAACATGGACTGATGATTCTGAAGCTTCGTGCTCGAAGGTGCCGATAGGAAAAGGTGGACGCCTCATAATATGCCATGCTGGGTCAGCGTCTACAGGCTTCGTGGAAAACTCTTTATTAGCTTTCCAATCCAAAAGCACTAAAGAGTATCATGAAGAAATGGACGCAGTAAGGTTCCGAGAGTGGTTCTTAAATTTATTACAGAATATCCCTCCTAACAGCACAATTATAATGGATAATGCCCCATACCACTCTGTGCAAATTGATAAAGCACCTACGTCAGCCAATAAGAAAGCAGATTTGGTGGCATGGCTGCAAAGAAAAGGAGTGGATGCCGACATGTCACTATTAAAAGCTGAATTATTACAGTTAGTGAAATTGCATAAACCACCAAAACCGACATATGTAATTGACCAATTGGCCGAAGAGCACGGGCACAAAGTCATACGACTTCCTCCGTACCATTGCCAATATAATGCCATTGAACTGATTTGGGCCCAAGTTAAAGGTAATATTTTATAATATTATAATAATAACACGAGTACTTCTAACATTTATAATTTAAACAATGGTTTTCGTCTGCTATCAAATAGTTACATTATTGTTTTACAGGTTATGCAGCAAGACACAACACAAAACCACCCTTCAATGTCAAGAAAATGGAAGGTTTATTAAAGGAAGCATTTGCCCAAGTTACACAGGAAGATTGGAGTAAAGTAGTACAAAAAACAAAGAAAATAATAATGGACGACTTCGAAAGAGACGTACACTTTGATAATGTAATGGACAATCAACTGGTCATTAATTTAAATGACGATGATGACGAAGACGACGATACTAGTACTAGTAGTGAATAAAAAAATATCCTAAACATTTCTTTTATTTAATTATAACAATTGATTTCTTAAAATTCGGATATTATAGTAATCGATCTCTTAAAGTTCGGATATTATAGTAATCGATTTTTTCATCCCATCCCTATCATTCAATTGTCAGAACTGTCAAACGGTACTTCTTAGATTTGACGGACTGTAGAGTCCGAAAAAAGCCGGCTGTCATTTATACATAAATGTCAGTGTCAACTAATAGCAAAATGCTGCCAGTAACATTTTTTTGTTATCTATAATTTGTAGGATTCTTTACAAACTACTTATTTTTTTAGATTTGTAGTCTGTAAACGGCTATAAAACATGGAAGCCCTTTGTCAAGGAAACTTAGCGCATATCTTGACACAATTTTGCATATAATATCACGCATTGGAAAGCTATCACTGATTAGCTTACAATAATTTATTGCAATTCGGGGCGCACAATCAAAAGGCAACCTTATCTTAGCGTACAAAACGCCTATTTTTCCAGTTTCATGTTTATTTTCCTTTCGTCATTGTAAAAAAGCCAAATGATTGATGACTTATAATATTGATGACTTATAAGATGTTGTCATCGCGTCTAATAGCTTATGCACTGTGAGGGAACTCTCATGCATACATTGTAAGCTGCTAAAAATCATAACCCTTCTTTTTGTTTCTCCGTAGTCGGGTAAAACGAGATGAAATTTAGAAGAGATGTGATACATACAGTAAGGATTACAAGACAGTATTATATAAAACACTAAGAAGGTACCTACTTAATATTGTATTTAATTATTTTTATTTTTATTTCGGGTTATTTCTGATTTGATTTCAGACTTTTTCATCATAATTTTAAGTTTGACTGTAGACAGCACTGGTTCTTGTTCTTTCACCATAGAGTATTTTTGTCCACGTCCTCAGCGTGCGGGTGCGGTTATTACTCGATTTCGGGTAATTCCATCGAGTAGACAGCCAAACGGAGTCGACACGACAGGCCTACCCCTCTCGCCAATTTTGCCAAACGTCAAGGACAAAAAAATCCACGACGTTATATAAAACTAGTTGACGCGCATCACGCGCCATTCACCAACTGTCGTAGCGGGCGAAAGAGCTCTTAAAAAAATGCCAAGTTGCAGCATATATTGGTGCAAAAAAATTTCAAGGACATAAAACTACACCAAAGATAACGTAATTTTTCATCTGTATGTGTTTTTATATCAAATAATGAACTAAAATAGCGAAAATTTGAAAATTATTGTTAGTCACATAAACTCACATAGTGTTGCAACTAAATCGAAAACGTTATATTTCGGATAAATTTTTTAGCTTATTTTCATGTATCTAGGCAGCCAAAGCTCTGTTTTCCTGCACGTTATAAGAAAGTCAAATAAAACAAACTATTAATAAACATTGTTTTACATTACAATTTTATATACCTACATGTTATTATTTTGAATAATTGTTGACTCGAAAACTGCAGAATGGATTTTAATTTGGTTTTCAGCGTTTAGTATTAAGTTCCAGCTCTGATCATAGGGTATACAGGTGTGGCAAAAATTTGGGACCTCCAGGGTAGGTACCTTTTCTCTTGCATTGAGAAAGTTTTGTCCTTAGAGTGGAGAAAATATAAACAGCATTTTTGGTATTTTAAAAATTTTGCTGCACTTGTATACATCAAAAAAACCGGTTGGGTGGGTGGTTGGCGCTCGCATATGGGAGGTCTTGCGAAAATGGTATTTGAAAAAAGACGACTATATTGTCTGGACACAGGCGAAGTCGCGGGAAAAATCTACTATAATGAGTAACTAATGAGAATGTCCTAATCGAAAATAGGCACTTATATTATTTGAACGTTAGCAACACAGTCAAAAAATCAGAGTGAAATTAGTGCAGGGACAGAACCAATTTAGATATCGATAAAAACAATATGTTTAAAAATATGTCGATAAAAATACAATTGTTGTATTACACTTTTATTTGGCAGATTCCCAAAAGAACCAGGTAGTCGGGCTGCCTGGATTCAAGCTTGTGGAAATGATGTATGTATGTATATGAAATGATGTATTACACAAGTCATTGGTTTAAGTTAGGTTAAGTACCAGTTTTATCAACGCATATTTCTGGCCATAATTGATTATTATATTCGTGTGTGTTAACTTGTTCTCGCAGTTCTTGAGTCAGTTTTCGCATTTCTTTCTGCGCTCGAACTTCAGTTTCAGTATAGGAAAGAAATAGGTAAATATATTTTTTTTTCAAAGTCATGTTAACTTAAGTTACAGTTTTTAACATACTTATAATTTTATTTGTATCATTTGTTTATGACGTTTAAAAGTGCATTTTCGTGCCTGTTTAAATGATATTTGACTTTGACTTCTATTACAGTTCAAAATATGTCAATGACATTAAGCTTTGGACATGCTCAAAACTTTCAAAATACCAACCTTTCTAGTTACTTTATGTCCTGATATTTAAGCTTGCACTTCAGTATTATAGTTGAATCACTGATTTTGAAATGAGTGAATCAACTATAATATACACACATCAAAAGTGTCTAGGGATCAAGCATTTTTATGCGGATTTCTTGAGATTGAGATGTGGCTTTGTAATAAATTTATGATTTTATAAATTTATATGGATCCTTTTTGGTGCATTTCATAATTTGAATCAGGAACTGTGAATCAAATTCGAGTAAAAGATGAAAATCAGCTGTCAATATTTTCCCTATAAAAACATACAACGCATTGAAGACATTATTAGTGCTACTGTTTCCCTACTACTGATTAAAACCAACGTTATTATGGAGCGGCGACGTCATTTAAGCAGGGAAGAAATGCTCAGAGCCGTGGGAATGATAGAAGCTGGTTCCCGGCAACGTACTGTGGCTTTAGCTCTGAATACAAGTCAGAGTGTTATCAGTCGACTTTGGACACGTTACCGAAGCACTGGTACCGTGGCTGAGCGCCATGGAGGACGGTATCGCTGCACCACACGGAGACAAGACCGATACATTCAAATCTTAACTCGAAGAGCTCCAACAATAACCGCCATGATGTTAGCCGTGAGGCTTCATCACTCTTCAGGGAACTTAATTAGCGACCAAACAGTCAGAAACCGCTTGCATGAAGTGAACCTTCATTCCCGAAGACCGCTACGGGTACCACCTATAGCAATGCACAATCGTAGGATTCGATATCAATGGGCTCTTGAACACAGAAATTGGGCAGAAGAACAATGGCGTTTCGTGTGCTTTTCTGATGAGTCTCGTTTTGGTATGAGACCGGATATAAGACGTATACGTCACTGGAGAACCCCTGGACGCCAACAGCGATTAAAATCCTGCCAGGAAGTCCATCCTTATAGTGGTGGAACCATCATGGTATGGGCGGGTATTTGGATCGGCGGAAGAACTGAGTTGATTTGGATCAGAGGCAACCTCAACGCTCAAATTTATGCTGAGACGATTGTATCAGACGTCATCGTTCCTCTACAAGTGCAAATCGGTCCCTTATTTCAGTTAATGCATGATAATGCACGACCGCACACCGCAAGAGTTGTAAGACAGACTCTCGCCGCAGCTAACATCAATGTCCTGCCCTGGCCTGCTCAGTCGCCAGACTTGAACCCGATTGAGCATGCATGGGATATGCTACAGAGAAGAGCTCTGCCGAATATGGAGAGTATCCAGTCGCAAGAAGACCTTTTTTTGTTGTTGCAACGAACATGGGCGGCCATTCCACAGCGTGATTTGGATGAACTCATTTTGAGTATGCCAAACCGATGTTCTTGTGTTGTTAGTGTTCGCGGTAGAAACACGGATTATTAATTGTTTAAGTTACCCAATAAAATTTTAAAGAAAACTGTTATTTCAGTCTTTTTTTCGAACTTTAATGTTAGTGGTTCAAATGTCAAAAATCCCTTTATTAGGAAAATGGCAAATTTCTTTATTAATGCAAAGGTGACTTGGTTTATCGTTACTGTGACAAACGAAAACACTTTATTTGATGAATCCTTAAAGAAAATTTTAATTAATATCAATCAGGAGAAAAGTTATTGCAAAAATATATGTTGATCCCTAGACACTTTTGATGTGTGTATTATACCATTTTTTACCAAAAATATCAGTCAACAATTGTTTTTCATAACTGTTTTGCAAAATACAATTTTGACATTTGTTTGTTTATTGTATACGCTTGTGGCGACATCTGCGATAAAGTTTGCCTGTTCTTCCGTATAGGGTAAGAATAATGGAAGAAAGTATTGCAAGAAGTATTGTGCCTCGCTAGAATGCTTCTCTAAAGAAGCATATACATATACAGCAATAGTTCTTGCAACGTTATTTCACGTTATTGCAAGTTTAATTTTAAATCATCGCCTATAGTAATTACATAGACTATCATTATCGTTAGTAATTACATAAAAGACAAAGATGCATCGAACATTCCGCTTCTGCCAAGTAGCCAACTGGCACATAAAAAAAACATAACATTGTCAAAAACAAACAGAAAATATAGTATATTTTATGTTTGTTTAGTTTGTTTAGTCATGGTAATAATTAAAGTTCATAAGTGCGTTTGTGATGCCAAAAAATAATAAAAAACTTCCGAACTAACTTTGATAGTTATTATTCTCTTGAGCAACAGAATATGTCATTTAATAATTCTGTTTTATTTTATTTTTATGTGTCTTCCATGCTTTAGCAGAGATTATCGATAACACAATATCGATAGTATCAAGCATGAAGTGAGCGTCACCAATCCAGGCTGGATACTTTATCTGAGGGTAATTCCTCAGATAAAGTATCCAGCCTGGATTGGTGACGCGCGCTCATTCCCATTACAAAAAGTCTGTCATTTTCGGTGGGGGACGAGGAAACGCACACAATTAAATGATCACTACTAACGCATTTTTCAATCACGTCGCTATGCACGCACACAACAAAAGAAGCAAACACTAGCTTAAATTTTACGCACACAATCACATTCACACACAGAGACGTTCTATCGGTACACGATATTTAAACGTCAATCACGTAAACTACTTCATGCTTGATACTATCGATATTGTGTTATCGATAAACTCTGCTAAAGCATGGAAGACACATAAAAATAAAATAAAACAGAATTCTTAAATGACATATTCTGTTGCTCAAGAGAATCAAAGTAATAACTATCACAGTTAGTTGGAAAGTTCTTTATTATTTTTGTCATCACAAACGCACTTATGAACGTTAATTATTACAATGACTAAACAAACTCAAAATATACTATATTTTATGTTTGTATTTGACAATGTTAAGTTTTTTATGTGCCAGTTGGCTACTTGGCAGAAGCGGAATGTTCCATGCATCTTTGTCTTTAATGTAATTACTAACGATAATGATAGTCTATGTAATTACTATAGGCGATGATTTAAAATTAAACTTGCAATAACGTGAAATAACTTTGCAGGAACTATTGCTGTATGCAGTGTTGTACAAGATACCCTATACAAAGTATCTGGAGTACAAAATACAAGATACTTTCAAATTAAGTATTTCAGATACCAAATACCTTTCTGGAATGGTATCTGAAATACTAGATACAAAATACGTATCTTCCAAATACTTTTTAAAGATAAAATACTTTTGTAAGAAACATTTTATTGAATGTCAGGTTCTTTTTTTACGTGAATTATTTACGAATAAATCGCGATGATCGCGCAAATGTGACAAGACAAAAGGTTTTAATTGAGACTTAAGAAAAGCCAGTTCTTCAAACATTTTATTACTTATTTTTCTTCTTATTTTCTTTAGTTTTAGTGGTTAAGTGTACTTTATGCCTAAAGTGGGACGATTTGGTTGGCAAAAAAATTGTTGGCGTTTGAAAGGATAATAGCTTTTAAAGTTACCTACGAATCCTACGATATTATGTACATACCCTACTCTGCATATAACACAGCAGAAACAAAACGCTTAGTGTTAGTGTTTCGTTTAAACGCCAAACACGGAACGCATAATTTATTAAGCAGATCCAAAAAGCGCAAAATGAAACGCAGTTTGCTGTTGCGAAAAGCTCGCGCAGAATATTTTTCTTTAGGTATAGCCGTTGTTAACACGACTATTCATAGCCGATGTACACTTGTAGAAAGAAAGAATCTTCATCTATCAATTTAGTCCCAGACTAAAGTTTCAACGGGGCGTTCAGTTTTATCTTTTTCTTATTTTTTATTTTTTTATTGTGGAACTGAGTGATAAGACGAGCAAGTCGTTTTCCTGATGGTAAGCACTACGCCTGCCCATAACAAATGCAGTGCCACCAAGAACTCTTAATACCATAAAAGCACTGCGTAGCACTGCATTGCACTCATCACCCCGAGACATCAGATATTAAGTCTCATATGCCCAGTTATTTCGCTGACTACAATGCCCTTCAAACCGTAACACAGTAATGCTTGCGCACTACTGCTTGGCGGCAGAATAACTGGCAAAGACATTGACATATAAAATTAATAACAGCATAGAATCTTGTCACATTTTGTGAATAAATGCATAGATACCTAACTATTGGTAACTATAAAGTATTCTGTGCTATCACTAAAAGTATTTTAGAAAAAAAAGTATCTACAAAATACTAAGATACCAAAAACAGGTATTTAAATAGAAGATACAAGATTAATTTTTAAAAAGTATTTGAGATACAAGATGAAAATACCTATTTTGTATCTTGTATCTGTATTTCAGATACTTGTATCTTAAATAAGTCACATCTCTGGCTGTATGCATGATGGAAGCATCGCACTTTGCGCGCGGTCAGCAATTTACGCCTGCATGCCACATTTCATGTATCGCGTCATCAGTTCACGATCGGACACCATTCATTCCGCGTGTGCTCAATCATTACCATTTACATTAACCAGTTTAGACCTAGTTTTGGGGAAATAAATGAACAGTTTTTTAAAACTTACTTTAGATAATTTTAATGTTGGTATGGAACCCTGTTTCAATTTCGTTGTGTTATTAGACCGTGAAGAACTAATAGAAGCAATTATTTTTAAAAGGTTCTGAACAAATTGTGCTGGTACGCTTAGGAACCCACGATACATCATTTCCACAAGCTTGAATCTAGGCAGCCCGACTACCAAGTTCTTTTGGAAATCTGCCAAATAAAAGTGTAATACAACAATTGTATTTTTATCGACATATTTGTAAACATATTGTTTTTATCGATATCTAAATTGGTTCTGTCCCAGCACTAATTTCACTGCGGTTTCTTGACTGTGTTGCTAACGTTCAAATAATATAAGTGCCTATTTTCGATTAGGTCATTCTCATTAGTTACTCATTATAGTAGATTTTCCCGCGACTTCGCCTGCGTAGACGACAGACAACTTTTTTCAAAGACCATTTACGCAAGACCTCCCATATGAGAGCGCCAACCACCAACCCAACCGGTTTTGATGTATACAAGTGCAGCAAAATTTTTAAAATACCAAAAATGCTGTTTATGTTTTCTCTACTCTAAGGACAAAACTTTCTCAATGCAAGAGAAAAGGTACCCCTACCCTGGAGGTCCCAAATTTTTGCCACACCTTCGTACCCTATAATCGGAGCTGGAACTTAATACTAAACGCTGAAAACCAAATTGAAATCCATTCTGCAGTTTTCGAGTCAACAATAATTATTCAAAATAATAACATGTAGGTATATAAAATTGTAATGTAAAACAATATTTATTATTAGTTTCAGTTTCATTTGACTTTCTTATAACGTGCAGGAAAACAGAGCTTTGGCCGCCTAGATACATGAAAATAAGCTAAAAATTTTATCCGAAATATAACTTTTTCGATTTAGTTGCAACACTATGTGAGTTTATGTGACTGACAATCATTTTAAAATTTTCGCTATTTTAGTGCATTATTAGATATAAAAATACATACAGATGAAAAGTTACGTTATCCTTGGTGTAGTTTGATGTTCTTGAAATTTTTTTGCACCAATATATGCTGCAACTCGGCATTTTTTTAGGAGCTCTTTCGCCCGCTACGACAGTTGGTGAATGGCGCGTGACGCGCGTCAACTAGTTTTATATAACGTCGTGGATTTTTTTGTCCTTGACGTTTGGCAAAATTGGCGAGAGGGGTAGGCCTGTCGTGTCGACTCCGTTTGGCTGTCTACTCGAAGGGTAATTCAGGCCATAAGCGGGTAATCGATGACTGGCGGGCAATTTCGGGTAATCTTGCGGCAAAAAAACCATTTCATTTATCCTTCGAGTAAACAGCCAAAGCCACGCTGAATACTTTATCTGAGCATTTTGTTAGAAAGAGGTTTGAAATACCTTCAGACTGGCTGGTATGACAGAATGAAGGATATTTAAATAGAGAGTAAAAGGTGTTTTCCATAAATCTTTTGATGTGTCGTGTTTCCGTATATACAATTTTTATCTAGGGTGTCGTGTTTCTGCTTGATAACTGTCATGTGAATAAAATATTTTAATTGTGTTTTTAAAATGTATTTATAACTAGCTGCGCCCCGCGGCTTCGCCCGCGTGGAAATTGATGTGTCGCAAGTAAGAAAAGTAGTCGGCTTCTCGGCTGCGCTGCGTATGATTATTTCCGAATCTATCATGATTCTGTATTTGCGAACTCGCTTCAATTGTTAAGCACGTGTTCGACGATTTGTTCTCGTATTTCCCGTGCCTAACATGGGTTGCCGTATAAAATATACGAAATTGCCTAAACAGGCATGCCCCATCACCAGTGATAGGAATAGGTAGTGCCTATTAGCCTAAACTTCGAAGAACAGAGACAAGAAGCGGAGACTTCCTTAGGACTAAATTATTTCCGGGACATCAGTCTCAAAATTTCGAGACAACACATAAATACATTTTAAAAAATGTGTTATTTGGAACAAGTAATTCTTTTTTTTTAATTGATATAAACTAGTGCTTGACTGCGATCCTACCTGATGGTAAGCAGTGATTTATCTAAAGTTTGCGATTAGACATAATTTATAACTCCATAATAGCCACTTATCCTATATCAGCATATCCTACATTAGTCTATATGTCCCTCTCCTAGAGAGGAGGCCTGAGTCCCAGCAGTGGGAACATTATAAGGCTGATGCAATGCAATGCAAGGATATATCAGCCTAGTGACACACACTGCGTGTGTTTGTATTGTTGTGATCAGAGAGCTCTTCTTAAAATGTGAATGATATAGATGACTTCCGTATTTTTTTCACGCCTTTATCCCGGAGGAATAGGCAGAGACCACAGACTATATCTAATACCTATGCAATTACTAATATTATAAATGTGATAGTTTGTATGGATGTCCATTACTCAATCCCACTGAAAATGCTGAATTTGGCAGTGATATAGGTTAAGGTGTGCATTAGCACATAGGCTACTTCCTATTAAAAAAAAAGTATAGTTCTCATGGGATACAAAAATGTATACAAAAAAGTAGTACACGCGGGAAAAGCCGCGGGCATTAACTAGTTTAAAAAAAACACGTGAGGGTTTCATTTCATTCCTATGCATGCAACTATGGCGGTTACATTTTGTAATTTCTAAGAATAGATAACGAAACGCGCTGCCGTAAAAGTTGTATTGTACTTTCGGTGCAATAAACATTAAATTAATCATGTTTTTAAAAAATTTTTGAGTTTAAGTTTGTTACTAACTTTAAAATGTATTTAAGTGTTGTATCGAAATTCCGGGACAGATGTATCGGAAAAAAATTAGTCCTAAGGAAGTCTCCGTTTCTTGTCTCTGTTCTTCGAAGTTTAGGCAAATAGGCACTACCTATTCCTATCACTGCCCATCACCGATTGTCTATTTTTTCGAACCATGGAATACAATTTTCCATATAAGGTTTGGAACTCTATTGCACACCCCCTACCTAATGGTAATTTTGTAAAAATATAAAATACATAATTCATTATTTACTTTATAGTTTATTTAAGCCTAGGTTTTAGTGAAATAAAATTAAATCGAACCAAGAAATACAATTTTCCATAAAAACTTTAGAACTCGTTTGCACCCCTTACAGAGGTAGTTTAGAAAAAAAAAGTTATTTACTATTTATTTTGTAGTTTATTTGTACCGAGATTTGAGTGAATGAAAACATCATACACATAAACTTTTGCATTTATAATATTATTAGGATTAGGATTTAAACTGAGTTAGGTCTCTCGTGTGCGGCAGGCCGTCTAGGTAGGTAGGTACCACAGCTTTGCCAGTTATTCTGCCACCAACCAGTAGTGCGCAAGCATTACTGCGTTCCGGTTTGAAAGGCATTGTGGCCAGCAAAATTACTGGGCATATGAGACTTAATATATGCTGTCTCGGGGTGCAGCTTTCCGCAGTGATTTTATTGGTATTAAGTTTGTTTATTGTGGTCAGGCGTTATGTTTGCCATCAGGCGAGAGTCAGTAGATATTATTTTATAGAACGCAAAAAAAATTGCTTACGTAATAAAATTAAATCATTTTTCTTATAAAAAAACCACTATGACAAAACGGGTAATTTCGGGTAATTTCTGAATCGGTTTCGCACTTTTTCATGTTTGACTGCTGGCAACACTGCACACTGCACTGCACGTTAGACATGCGCAAAACAGTGCATTGAAAAGTAATGTGATATGGCATCACATTTCGTACCGAGTAATATTTCATTACTTCATCACCCCAAACATCACCTGAGATGGTCGCGTCGGACGCACTATCTATCACTTGTGTGATATTGTAATGGAATGCTCGAATGCAATAGCAAGTGATAGTTATAGCGCATATACATGAGATAGCGAGTTACTTATTTTTTTGTGACTGGAGCGAGTACATCAAATCAAAATAACAATATCGTTTTGAGCGAGAGGTTCAAAACCAAAGATTTACGTCTTTGTTCAAAACATTCAAATATTACGGGCGGGGGCGGTGCCAAAATAACCTATTATCGCCTTAATTTTCTAGTAATACGGTTTTAAATGGAAGTTCAATCAAGTGGCAGGCAGGGCGCACGTGCGATGAAGCTCGCTTCCTCTCTCTCAGACGCGCGCGCGAATAGTGTCAGTGAGGCATAGACTCGATAGACATAATGCAATGAACAGAACAGTGCACTGTGTGATGCTATGGTGTGATGTGTAATGTTTAATTTAGTCGAGTAATATGTAATGCTACAGTACTCGATCGGGTAATATTACGCGTAATGCATCAATCGCATTACTTACACATGTCTACTGCACGTTCTTCTATGGCGCTGGCTGTTGGAAAATCACAAGGTAATTTTAAATTATTGATTTATCTATACTAGTTATATTTAGTTACTATTGTTACATTTCATGAGCCTCATACTAATACTTTATTATATTAGTGAGTCAGCGGTCAACTTCGCCTTATCAAAATCTCTGGACCACGTGGATGCATCTCTGCTGCAATGATGATTAAAAAGTAATTGATATCTCATTAGTAAATATGTTCACCCTAATCGCAATGCAAATACTATCAATTCCTATCTATCTTCAAAAAAAACGCATGTCATTACGATACGCTTCTTATTTGACCATTGAGATAAGATAAGATTAGGAGATCGTCTTCACACCTTTTTATGTAGAACATACGTAGTTTTATTGATCGATTTTGATGTAGACGTAACCGATATATAAGTTATTGATTAAATGATGACAAGAACACGAGCCGAAATGTGTTAATATGATTAACACGTGATATTAAATGATAGGGCTGATTCTTAACCTAAAAATGTGAATTTGATGTAGAAGTACATAGCATACCTAATCTATATTTTTTTTATTTTCAGGTTGTGCTTCATTGCTGCTGTGTTATTTCTAGAATAGGTAAGAAACATCACAACTTTCAACAACTATTACTTACGTAGGTTCTTAAGTAAAAATAACTGAGTAAGTGCAGACTTATATTTTATCGTAACATAGGCATTAAACATAGATATTTACCTTGTCATCATCAACTTTAATTGTCCACAAACATTATTTTCACATAAATTCTCTACATGTTACTGAAATCCTAAGAAACAATAAATAACCCTTCTGGTTTGCAGTTCCAATATGCACAATTTTTATTTATTAACACAGAGTAGTACACAGTTATAGTTATTGCTGGTATATGTCTGTTTATTTATGTAATGATTTAAGTATATATTTATTATGTACATATTGAAGTACATAATATATATTTTATAATTAGGCTTGCAATAGGTATATATTATGTTTATGTGGTTTACTATTTCCCATAACACACTTTACTGCACCGCTACCATTTTTTCTCGCACATCCTGGATGACTGGTAGAAAATGCTATCTAGCATTAAGTCCTCAATGTACAAACTGTTTTGTGCTAAAGTATAAATAAATAAATAAGAACATGTACATAGATGGTTTATGGCAAATAGCTATATAAATTGTTGTACATACATATTATTACATATACATCATTTATCTCTCAAATAAAACATTTTATACAAATATGATAAAACCGAACACAATCATAATCTTAAGTTTAAAATGATGAGAACCAACACGAGCCGATAATGTGTTATTTTGATAACTACATGATATTGAATGATAGGCCTGATTCATTGGTGTATTAACCAGTAGTATGTTATTAATTGATATGTTTTTTAATATCATTGTGTTTTTATACAGGGAGTGGTGAAGTCAGTGAAACAGGTGTATTATTGGTAAGTTAATTAACTTAAGCAGTAGTTTTGTTGTATGTTTAGTATAATGTATACTTTTTGTAGTAGTTATTGTAAATGTATTATGTAAATAGCCTTATTGTATTTTATATTTAACTCATTTATGTTTTTGTTCAAATTAAGAAATGTATTTCTACCATAATATTCTCTGGAAATTAAACAAAATTATATGTTATACTATGAATCTTTTTATTTGTTCTTCAAATACCTTACGAACTAGCAACGGGTCAGTATTTACAAATTTATCTTACTCTAGTAATTTATACATTTGTACAGATAACTTATTCACAAGACTAACCTATCAGCCTTTAATTTTTACAATGCTTACATAAAATATTCTTAAAACTCAAACATTTTAATTCCAAGATTTCATAGCCGGGTAATTTTACTTGTTTTATTAAAAAGGAGGCTTACAGAACACACTCTACATAACAAATTAAATTGGCATGAGGATTATTTTTTTACTGTAGATAAACTAATTGGTAAATAATCGGTAATGCAAAATTAAACATACAGACATACTAACAGAATTAACATGAACAGAATACAGCCAGACTAAGGCCCTTTCTGCAATATGGAAAAATATATTTTGCAGAAGAATAGCATGATTATGAGTAAAATAAAATTCAAAGTTTTAGTTCTGTTGGTTCCTTGGGTTGAGTTCAGTCACATTCTGCAGCTGGATGGTGACGTCAGTCAGAGCCATGTTAGACAGGATGAAATCCTGGATGTTGGCCGCCGTGTCTGAGGGACGATCGAAAGGATATCCCATAGCACGCTTGTCCGGGTACAACTTGTCCTTGAGGCCACAGAAGCTGGAGGCTTCCTTGCAGGTCTGCTCGGTGCCATCAGGCTGGTCAATCTGTGGAAAACTAGTTTAGATTAGCTCTGCAATTATCCTGAAGTCAATTTAAAATATCTGATCAGATTCAATCAATTATGCAAAATACCATCTAGTACTCAGTGAAGTAGTCATGACAGTGATTTGCAGTTATGGATTTTTGATAAAATCTATTTGCCTAAACGATATGTATGAAATCAATTTAGCTTATTAAAATGAAATTATTTTTGGCAACTCGTAGCAAATTAAAAAAAATATGCCCATACAATTTTTTGTTCCATATCAGGAAAATAAATAATACGAGTGAAAAAAAATTTGGACAGTAAATCGATTTAAAAAAAATACAGAAGTTTTAATACATTTTGTGTAGATGTAGATGGATTCCTTACAACAAATTATTCTATGGGAAGTTTCCATACGGATCCCAAACTCGTTCACCTGTAGAGGTAGACCTATTCATAACAAAAGAGCACTTAACAGATTCACTCGGGATCAAGTACACTTTAAAAACAAAAACCAGCCAGACATACCCGGTCCAAGTCATAGTTGGACAGCATCACAAACAGCTGGTAAGGCGCGCCGGCCTCGGTTCCCTTGGGCACCAGCATGTGCTGCGGCCAGCCGCAGCCGCAGAAGTTGGCGGCGAGGTTCTGGCCCGAGGGGTCGCTGCCCGCCGCGGACAGGTCGCGGAACGTCTGCTCGAAGGGAATCGTGAACGTCGACTCGCTCGACTGGCGCCTGATGGTGTTCTGGCCGGCGGACACTGCGATTACAATGTTTGGGCACAGGATAAATAATAGTACTGTTTTGGGTAAGGTGAGATAAGATAGCGATATTGGGGATTACGCGTACCTACGTTAGGCTAATCTTTTATGGCCCTATCTGTCAATAAGGGTTGCGTCTGTAAACACTTTATTTTGGCGATAACATAATCTATGATATTAGTTAATATAGGTACCTATTTCTGTTCTAGTTTTTATACTTGTCTTCATTTTGTTTGTCGGAGGGTTCGTTAATTTTATTTGTTACCTTATAGTAGAACTAAGTTTTGAGACGAAGAATCGCGTAAATAAATACTTATTTCATAATACGATGCATCAAATAATAAGTTCTGTTTCAAAACAATTGAAGTAGTATCTATATAATATAGGAAATAATAATAGGTACTAGTACCTACATGCTTGGTAAGAATATTTTTCGCTACAACACAAGTCTATAGTTGTAGGTAAGTACGTATGGATAACTCGCGCCTAACTATAGGTAGTCGGTGAACAGAGCACCACGTGACCAGCGCAACAGCAAAAATGGATACAAATTCGTATACGGCGCAGGTCAAACTATGCGCCAGTCAGCGGCCATAAAGTTTGGCGCGAGTTAAATGTAGTAACAGCTAAAATGTGTTGATTCTTTACATGGCGTGACGAAGCGGTCCATTTCAATGAACATCTTGCGCTGGTCTGTGAGCGACCATGCGAGGTTGCGCTCGTCGAACTTCGGCGACATGAAGATACGGCAGGTAGCGCGCCGCGCGGCGCCCGTATTGTTCACGTTGATACTAAAACAAGCAATAATATTACAGATCTTTTAATAGTTTTCATTGATTTCCATAAGGTATGTTTTGTTCTTTGTTTGGACACTATCTCAATTGATGTTAAGCGACGACCTGGCCGAAGAAGGAACACGGCAGTTGAGGAACTGCTCAGACCAATTATATGATGTCAATCGATATTTCTATGGTAACCTGTTATTGTGCAGTACTTACAGGTAACTGAAAGGCCTGTGGTTCAAATGCGTGATCCTAGCGTACACCGCGCCGCGGTCGGAGAAGTCGAGGCCTTTCGAGAGGTTCAAGTCGCTCTGCATCCAGAACGTGTTGAGTATGTTCGTCTGTCCGGTCGACGACTCGATAGCGGCTGACGTCACTTGCACTCCCGGATTCTCTAACTGTAGGAGAACAGTGGGCGGTACAGTATCGTAGAGGCTGAGAAAAACAACGTACGTAGGTACCATTGATATAATTATGTACTTCGGTAGAATATATGTCAATGGTACGTACTTACATTTATTTGTAATTTAACTTAAATCTTAAAAATGCATTTTTGAGTAAAGATTAGGTACAATCAAACATTTTTTGAGTAGGTATTGTTGATGTTAAAAAACGAGAGTATTGTAGAGGCAATAGAAACATGTCGAGGTTTGTAGAGTATTGTGGATCAAATATAAAGAGGTTTCGTGGTTCGGAGTCCCGTAACTCTCTTCAAAGATCTTTTAGGAATTCAACATTTTGAGATATACAAAAATTTTTACATTTAGGGAATACAACATCATGAGATTTCCACATATTGGGAACTCAACATAGTGGCACAGATAAACGTGGTCCCAAATGCTGTTTGGTACCTCAGAGCGAGTGTAGCGGCGCACGTACGGCGACTCCTTGAACTTCTGGAAGGTGTCGTCGATCCAGGCGTGCCAGCGGTAGAAGAACGGGTCGCGCATCGTTGTCGCCTCGTCCGCTATCACGCCGAACGATTCCTGGTCACGGTCACAATCATCATTAAATATAAAGACCACAAGCGGGCCCTACGCTGTATGCGATGTTTGACGTAGCCCGGTCCGCGCTAGCCCCGCCGTCTACGTCTGGGACATGTTTCTTACAAATTTAAACAATACAACAGTGTGACTTAGGCCGGCGCGCGGCGTCCACTATTGCTACACTATTTACGGTTATTTAAATTAAACTAGTAGGTGCTAGTAGCAAACAAGCAGACGCCTTTAGTGAAGCGATCGTCGTCGATCGCTGATCACTGCTGCCTATAGACATCTGCAACACCAGAGCACTGCAGAGGGACCCAGATAATAACCCAAACGCTGGTCTATTTCTAAGTAGAAGTAGCAGCTATCAAGATGCCCTCAATATATAAATTAGTTTGCAAATAGTTACCAAGTAACGATGTTCCGGGTCGTGCATGTAGGCGGAGAAGCTGTGTCCGTTGTTGTGGATGCTGCCGTAAAGGTCGCGGTTGGGAGACAGCATGCTCGACTCCAGCATGTTGCCGAGCGTGTCTATGTCCAGTGGCTGCGTGTTTCCGTCAGGCTGAAACGAGTGCGTACTTGATGATATGGAGCCCAGTAACAGTGTATTTGACAAGAATCACAAACTAATCGCTGTTCATTGCCATTACAAAATAGACATTAACAATCTTGGGTTATCGCAAATTTTCTTTTCTTACCAGCCTGACCATGCCAGTAGATATAGCCTCGTCGATATTCTTCCTCCAGAGCTCCATTTGGGCGACGGTTACGTTGAGGCCGTCGACTGGCCTGTTGAGGTCCTGCCACTTCATACCGGACTGCCGCGGGGGCCAGCCGCGCGATGACGTCAGCGAGTCCATCTTGGGGAAGTAAGCCTCGGGGATCGGCTCCCGCCAGTTCGAGAACTTCTTGACGCGTTTCAGAGCGTTGTTGAGACGCTCGCAGTTGTAGCTTTGCGTAGACACAAAAACAATCTTTATTTAAACTTTTTATCTACACTCGAGAGCAATGAATCCGGGTCACTTAAAGAATCCTAAAAATCTCGGAAACTAAAAATGCTAGGTTAATGCAATAAATTGTATTTAATAGACAATGTAATACTCCTTAAATGAAGGTATTAAAACTTCTTAGTTATTGTAAAGTTATATCATAAAAAAATCAAATTTGAAAAAGGGCCACTTTCGAAGATGGAACTACGAAATTACAGCATTTGGTTTTGCTTTTGTTTGTAATCTGTCATTTATGTGGGTACATAAACCATGTTGATAGTGCTCTATATTCATTATTCAAGCTGAAATTATGTCGCTTACGCCTGAAGAATGCACCAGAATACTTACAATGCTGGAAACCGGCCGGAGTCAGCGCGATACAGCCAGGACTGTCGGTGTGTCGCTGTCAACAGTACAAAGAGTTCTCCGACGTTACGAAGAAACTGGTTCTAACCTATGCAGACCAGGAACGGGCAGAACCAGGTGTACCACAGCACGAGAAGACCGATACTTGGTGAACACCATGCTTCGAAATCGCTTTCTCACAGGAACTGAACTCACCAATCAGTTTCGACGCCTCGGAGGAAGTAACCCAAGTGCATGGACAGTAAGACGTCGGCTTGCTGAATCTAACTTAAAACCCCTTAGACCTGCAAACGGCCCTAAACTGGAGCGTGGGCATCGTATTTTGAGACTAAGATATGCCCAGAGCCACGTAAATTGGAGTATTGAAGATTGGTCAAAAGTTATGTTCTCCGACGAATCAAAATTTATGCTCTACAAGCACGATAGAAGACACAGAGTGTATCGAAGACCAGGGGAAAGATTCAAGCAAGCATGCATCGAAGAAAAAGTAGCCTACGGTGGTGGGTCTGTACTTGTGTGGGCCGGAATTTCTTCTGAAAGTCGCACAGAGCTGGTGATCATAGAAAACGGCTCTTTAACTAGCGTAAGATATGTGGAAGAAATCCTCAATGATCACGTTGGTCCATTTATGGTCAATTTAGGTGAGGATGCTATATTTATGCATGACAATGCCCGACCTCATACAGGTAGGATTGTGAATGACTACCTTCAAGAGATGAACATTACTCGTATGAAGTGGCCAGCGCGCAGCCCGGATATCAACCCGATCGAGCATGCTTGGGACGAGCTAGGCAGATGCGTAAAACAACGAAACCCTCCCCCAATCACGCTTCGTGAGCTCAAAATTGCTCTCACAGAGGAATGGGAGAATATTCCCCAAAATCGTATAAGGAACTTGGTGTACAGCATGCCAAACCGCGTAAACGCAGTAATGGAAGCACGAGGAGGCAATACGAAGTATTAAAATTCAAGAAAATCGTAATAAAGTTCAAAAATTTCATGTTTCCTATTTTTGTTTTAAGGAGAGATCAGCAGTTTTTTTCTTTATGTAATTTTGTGTTAATAAAATGTATGGTGACTCATATTTTTTTTACTTTCATTTAAGGAGTATTACATTGTCTATTAAATACAATTTATTGCATTAACCTATCATTTTTAGTTTCCGAGATTTTTAACATTCTTTAAGTGACCCGGATTCATTGCTCTCGAGTGTATTTAATGAAATAAGGTCAAATTTATAGCCACTGACCGGCACACCATAATATGCGCAGTATATACTATTTTTTATTGATTTTCGCTACTGCGGCACTCACGACATTTCATCACATTTTCGGAAGGGATATCCAATTAGGTAGAGAATAAAATTAGGTTGAGGGAAAGAAAATCACAAAATATGTGTTTGTCATCAGAGTATAATTTGCTGACGCATGTAAAATAACAGTTCTCCTGTTATTTACGACAGACGGTAGGTACTTGGCGAGTGGTGCTGGTCGTCGCCTATGTTTTTGTTTTTCAGAGTGTTGGAAGTTATTTTCAGAGTTTCTAATATTTATCGAGCAATAATCTGCGGATGCAGGTAAAATAACAGTTCTCCGCGACGGTCTTTGGCTCGATGCGGTGGCGGCAGTCAGTGGCCAAAACAGGTACCATGCACAGTGCTAGTGGCACAAATTGATGCCCACGTTTTGTGTATCAGAGTCGGCCCACTGATTCAGTACCTCACTATAACAAATACCGAATCGATTCGACTATTATCGATCTCGTTTTGTATGTTCCTTTTCGAGCTATTCCGCTCCGAAAATTTAATACGGTTTCGGTTACAATATCAGTATATCGATTACATGTTGTACCGAATCAATCGACAGCGAGTTATAGTGAGGTTCTGAATCGGCCCGCTGATCAGGCTAATATTTACCGAGCGATAATCTGCTGATGCATGTAAAAGAAGAGTTCTCCACGACGGTCCTTGGCGACGATGCGGCGGTCGCTGGCGGCGAACGGGTACACGAGGTGCCAGTGCCAGTGGTGCAGGTTGACGCCCACATCCTCGCGCCAGTACGCCAGCCGGTGCTCCTCTTCCAAGTCGCTGGCGGTGTAATCGCGCGGGATCACGATGGGTTGGCGCTGCATGTGCCAAAATTACAAATTTATAATGGGTAAACTAGTGATTTCGCGGCGGGTGCGAGCTGCTAAAGCAGCTGGGGGTTGTTGTTTTTTTTTATAGAGGTTTTCTATAGATTACGGTTCATAAGTTATTTGCACATTTTTGATCTGATAAAAACCTTTGTATGGCGGCTATCTGGAAAATGGCGGAATCTAATTTTTTTTTAACGGCATTTGGGAGAACAATTATTATTCTGCCAATATGTCAGTGAGTGGTAATCCGGTTTTATAATAATGAGTAAATTTGTAGCGAGCGAGCTGTGGCTCAGTGGGAATTCGTGTGACTTTCGATCCGACCCGCAGTTCAAATCCAGCTGGCCTCCTACCGATGACTACCGATGTCTTTCATGCATGTACGGGTTTAACACTCACTCTAAAAACGCTGAAGGAAAACATCGTTTAGAAAACCGGCTTATTCAAGAATCATAAAGTTCAAGGACATGTGATATGGCCCATAGTCTCTCTGTTTGCGAAAAATCCCATGTTCTATTATAGGACCTACCTATAATTTGCACCAAACTTTTATGACCGCTGACCGGTGCGCCACGTGACCTAGGCAGTATAAAATTTTGTATTGATTATTATTTGCTACTGCGCAGGTCACGTGGTGCGCCGCCAGTCAATGGCCATAAAGTTTGGCGCGCTGTATAAATACCATGAACATGGATCGGGGGCGCTCGCACTGCTGTGACATAACTACCTACAACAGTTATAAAATATATACGATTATCATTATTAAAACTAGCGTGAGTATTATTCATATTATTGTTTACTAACCGGCTACACTCACGATCACTTATGAACCGTAATCGATAGAAAACCTTTATAAAAAAAAAAACGATTATCATTCAAGAAACGTTAGTTCCGACCATAGAGATGTTCCGTCGTGTAGGTATAGTGCCCGGCTCTTAGTTCAATGATATCAAAATACGTTTCATATTGATTCTGATTCTAATGCCAGAGGCAAGTTTTATGATGCAAATAGCATGTTTACAATGTCTTTACGATACCTTATGTGACATTTTTGCGAAATTACCGGCTCCTAGTTAGTGGCCAGGATTTATGTAGAGAAATGGGAAGTATGATTGTGGTAGTAAGTAGTAAGAATAAGTATTACCCTTTTTAGAAGAAATTTGTTTGGTAAGGTAATTACTTACGGGAACATCTTTTGGGATCACAGCTGCCGCCTCACGCGCCTGGGAGAATACTTGCGAGTCCATGAATTTCGCCGGGAAGGTTTCTGCAAAGTTTTGGATAGGGACGTCTCTCGTATCTCTCCTGAAAATTTTGAGTTTTTATCAAGAAATAACTAGCGACTCACAAGAGCTTTGCTCTAGTTCGAATATGAATATATTTTATATTAAAGCACATTTAATGTGAATTAAGTTTTGATATTAGGTCAAAGTAAAATAAGTGGTTCTTTTTGTAGGTTATAAACATCATATTTAGTTGATTACTTAGATTCTGCTATGTTCCGACTCCTAGACATATTCTCTATCTATCCCATGAGTTTGGGCACAGATTACCAAATAGTTACTTTATTCATACGTTATCCATACAAACTGGTTTTGGACTTTTGGGTGGTTCAGGGCATCTCTACATAGTATATATAAAGTATGGTATGTAGATAGGTACTTGCCTGTGCATCAAAGCAACTGAGAAGCAATAGTTGAAGAGCTGAGGATTGAGGTTCGTACGCGCGAAGGCGCACGTCGACAGTAGTTGTTGCAGTTGGTCCTCGGGAACGTCTGTTAGATAAATAATATTATTTAACAAACTAGACCGAAACAAATGGCTTGAGAAAGAGTAGACCTACAACCAGCAATGGGTGGAGACGGGCAGAAATGATTATGATAACTAGACTACCAGGAAGCATGACTTACTAATTACACCTGCTTAAATAAAAATAGGCATGTGGATGATGATATTTTATTAGCACTTGCTGCAATAATGAGTAACTATCGCGTCACTTAAGCCCACAACAATTGGCATTTGCGACGCTACCGGGAAACTAAGTTACAGACTACGAATAAAGAAGATTTAATAGTACAAGATATATATATATAGGCAGTCTATATATACAACCGGGAACGAAATTGAAACACTTCAGGTGGTAGATGCAGAAGACTAGCCCATCTCCCTGTCTTTCACGTTTTGGGATGATGTCCGGTGAACCATCGGGGAGACGGGTCTGAGCAGCCGCTCAACTGCCGTCTCTCTCTAGATCTACGTGCTCCATCTTAAGCCACATCATCGCTTCACATCAGGCGAGATAGTGACCAAACGTATATCTATGAAGCGTAAAAAAAAAACTTTCTTCTCTTGTTACAGTATCAGCAGCGCGTCGGCAATACTTCTGGTGTAGCAGATGTCAATGACTGCTTTCCTTCAAGCTGCTATATTATTATCCTTGTTGCCACTATTTCAAATAAAAATACTTACTCATAAGCACGTCGATGACTTCCGTCGCCATATCTTGGTGCCGTGGTAGGAATAGAGAGAAGTCCGCATCGGTCGGCAACTTAGACGCCAGCGGGAATTTGGGCAAGTTGGTGAGGTTGACGAGAGGGATGACCTCGCTGACATCGTCGCCGAAACGGTTGTTCAACTCGATGGCGTTATTGGAGTATTCCGGAGGCTGTGGGTTAGATGGATAATATATTACATTAGCTACGAGAGAGAAGAAACACGAAAACACGGTTACATAGAACTATAGATTCACCTCATTAATGCCTCAAATAAAATACCTAATGTAGGTACATAATCTACCGTATGTGCATCTGACTCAGACTGAGGGCCCATTTTTAAATCCTTGCAAATCAACTTGAGACTTATAGGAACATTAGTTAAAAATTGTAAAAACTTGAACAGTTCATAAATTTCTTAAACGCGAATTAAAATTGTTATGACCAAATGACTTGGGCTCTCAATCCAGACGGTGCTGAATTGAGAGCAGAATATTTTCGGCTTTATTGCCGGAGCCGGAGGGCGTCCTACACTACGTTGGTCCAAACGTGGTCTCCACTCTAGAACCCGTTTACCCCATCGGTTATCGGTTCTTCGACAAATTTAATATGGTCGACCCATTGCCACTTCAGCTTGGTTATTATTCTTTGAGCTATGTCGGTCACTCTCATTATATTAGTGCAATTAGGTACATGGATTGTTCTTATTAAGTTTAATTTACTGTAAGCAAAGCAAGCACCTGGCCAGGCGGAGTGACGACAGGTGGAGTAAGGTACTACAACTGACTAAATGGTGGCCAAGACAGGGCAAGCGTAGCGTTGGGCGTCCGAAAGCAAGATAGGTCGACGATATTGTAAAAATCGCAGGCCGAATCTAGACACGAATGGCGCAGAGTCGAGGCGAATAGCATGGACATGAGAGAGGCATATACCCAGCAGTGGGATGTAAAGGGCTGTGGATGATGATGATAATGAAAGCAAGCATCTGAATAATATAAATAAATAAATGAATGCATGAAGACCAAAGTCTTCCACCAGTGCGTCCTACCAGTAATGACCTACGAAACCGGAACCGAAGTCGAAACTAGTAAATAGCACAGCACAAAACGTAATCGCATCCGACAGTTCAAGCACCAAATATAATACTAAGTCGCTTAAAATATGAGGGTAGATACCTACAGTTCAGTCACATAAAATTAACAAAATCATATAACTATCCTTTAAAATTTACTCCTATAAAAATTTAAAATGCATTTTCTCTTAAAGTAGGTAAGTATGTATGACATTTAGAACAACGGATGATATATCAAATTTTATTTAAAAACCAGTAAAAAGCTTAATCTAATTTGCTTAAATAGATTCAAGCAAGCATTTGGTCATAACAATTTTAATTCACGTTTAGAAATGTATGGACCGTTGCATCCAGTTTTTACTATTTTTAACTAATTTCCCTAGAAGGATTTAAAAAAATGGGCCCTCAGTCCAGATGCACTAGGATGGATGTATGATTTACGGGGTTGTTCCTGATATCCCCCAGTAGGGGGACATCCGGAAAAATCTTCTTGATGTTCCACTGATGATCCACTTACGACTAGATATATAGGTACATTGAATCTAGATAAAAGAGGTATACCTACTATCAAAAGTTTCATATTATAACTACCTAGATAAGTACGTAAATTTCCACGTTTTTTTTGAATCCTACGTGATCCTACACGAATCTATAAACGCTCAAAAGGTGTGTAAAAGTAGTAGGTGCTATATATATGTAGGTATGTATTGGCATTAGACAGGTAGAGTATGTATAATATTTAAGTACTTTGCCTTCCTGTTTGTGTCAGTAAATTAATACTAACGTACTTTAATTGGAAATATAAAGCAATGACAAGGCGTTAATTTTCCTGTTATTGTACTTAAAGTTACCTAAAGAAATATAGTCATTAGGTACGTCGGACTTAGGTATTCGCGGATAACTACTTATCTACCAACTTACAATTCGTTGAAAATAAATATTGCCACAACATAAAAATGATTATTTCGCAATTAAGAAATAAGCAATCGTGTCCCTCAATGTTATACCGATCTACTTAATAGATAAGGGTCTATAATATTCGTTCTACATCGGTCAAGGGCTGGTCAAGAGTTTCTAAATATTTAAGAGTTAAAAGTCAAAGTCAAGATTTTATTTTTTCATTATACAAATCAAATAAAATACGTTAAAAATAGTAACTTTAAAATGTCATGACTGAAAAAAAGCAGCTACCTACCTATGCATTTCTTTCCCTTACTCACCACAGAAAACAAATGCGAAAACTGACTCTACCATACCAGTGCTTCGGAAATACGCCCGCTAGTGAAGATAGCACCAAGAAACTCTGCGGGGATGATACTTTTTTTTAAATATTTTAAATTGTCTAAGTTTCGCAAACGGAATCAAAAACGAAATAAGTAGGTACGCGCCTTTAAAATCTAAAGAGCAAACATCAATAACACTCACCACAAACTGTTCGGTGATTTGGAAGAGCTGTTCGCCATCCTGCCCTTTCGGAGTGATCAGGGGTTCGTTAGGCCGATCGAACAGAAGATACAAACTCTTCTTTACGTTGGCCATTTTACCCAACTACCTAACTATTTTATTCACTAAATTAAATAGGACAACTCACTTCACAGAGACTGTGAAGTGGGAATGGTTCACTCATCCTATCGCATGCGGTTATATACTGCCTGCAGGACTCACAGATTGAACATTAGTTACTACGTAAAGGGGTAGCAGCCGTATGGAGTGCAAAACCACAATACTGCAACATGGCAACTGATAACGCGTGAGAATCGGTGACCGGTGATAAGACAGCTCTGTTCTATAGGGCGATTGCACTGTCCCATGAGTTTGACAGGATCCTGTGGTTATCGTTTCCTAGTTGCTACTGGTAGTCGTAGGTAGATTAAATAGTAGAAGTAGTATACTCCCTACTTTAGTTTCACTGCGGAGTTAAACGTAGTGGTTTGTTTCTTTAAATCTAATCGCCAAGGTCGGGTATACACGACATACGAAAACATGCTCTCTACGCCGAGGTCGCTTTGAGCCGACTAAAACGTAGGAAAATTGCGTAGTTGACTCGGCATGGACGCATAGCTTTTTTTATGCTTAATAGATCTATGTTTGGCCACTATCTCGCTTGATCTGAAGAAATGATGTGGCCTAAGATGGAGCACATAGATCGAGAGAGAGACGGCAGTTGAGCGGCTGCTCAGACCCGTCTCCCCGATGGTTCACCGAACATCATCGCGAAACACGACTAGGTCGCTTGATGGCATGGCTTTGTTCGGTGGGTGGTATTACAACCACGGCCAGAGCCTACCACTCCAAAGCCCGTAAGCGGGTTTCATAGATAGATAGATAGAAAGTTCTTTATTGCACAAACAAATTTGAAGGTAGGTACATAGGCGAACTTAATGCTAGTGACCATTATCTTCCAGTTAACCTCGGTGTACTGTGGAGATCACGATGTTTTCCTTCAACGTTTTAGAGCGAGTGTGCGAAATCTGCACTTATCTATAAGTCATTGGTGCAGGGCCGAGTCGGGATTCGAACCCAGGTGCGTCGGATCGAAAGGCGCACGAGTTCTCGCTGAGCCACACTCGCCACCACTCGCTCGAACTTTCTCGGCAATCAATCAATCAATCAAATCATTTAATTCGAGAATATAGTACATAAAGGTGATACAATTCTAAAAAATAAGTCCTTAGCTACATTCTACCATTACAATGGTGTGCAATAACATGTCTTACTAATTATTTCGGCTTTCTTCTATAGCGTGACGCTCAAATATAGAGGTCAATTAGGTGCCTATTATAATTTTTTAATCTTGTATGAAAGGAAATATAAGGAATTACTCTGTCTCTTTGAATAATATAAGTATTTTTATTTATAAATATATTGTATATATTTTTTTATAGAACTGAGTGATGAGACGAGCGCGTCGTTCGCTTGATGGTAAGCGTCACGCCTGCCTATAATAATTGCAGTGCCACCCTAAACTTTTAATACCATAAAAAGCACTTCGTAGCACTGCATTGCGCTCATCACACCGAGACATCAGATATTAAGACTCAGTATGCCCAGTAATTTCGCTGGCTACAATGCTTTACAAACCGGAACTACATAATACTATAGCCAGAACACAGTAATGCTTGCGCTCTACTGCTTGGCGGCAGAATAACTGGCAATGCTGTGGTACCTACCCAGACAGCCTCCCGCATACGAGAGACCTATATATAGAATACTTACCATACGCCCATGGAAGTAGGAAAACTCCTTCAGTCAGATCTTGCCACGCCTGTCACAGGCAGATTAAGGGACTTTACCTTACCATGAAGGACTTTACTTATCCAATAATAACCTCCACTAAAACAAACAGGATACGTAGGTATTAAAACAAGGAAAGTAGTTATATTCGATGTTGTACTTATACATAATACATTTGCCGATATCTACCCCCGGCTCCGTTCATCTCTGGAATTCGATTCATCGTTGCCCCTTATGGAAATGTTCGTTTTCCCAAGAATTAAAATATCCTAGGTAGGTATGTCCAGAACCTAACATACCTACATACCAAATTTCATCAAAATCGTTCAGTCGTACTTAGTCGTTGTGAAGAAGTCGTAGTAACAAACACAATACAATACAATAACACTTTATTGCACACCAAATTACATATACACAATTATAAAAAAAAAGAATTACACAAAATACATCGTAGTTTTGACGTACAATGGGCGGTCTTATCGCTTAGAGCGATTTCTTCCAGACAACCTTTGGATGGATAGAACAGGTTTAAGATCTAATGCGGTTTAGACACATACACACTCACCCTCCCTCCGTCTCTCTCACACACACAACACTTTCGAATGTACAACGAATATTCTTTTAAATAAAGAGCGAGGAGAAGAGACGTTTATCCCACCATTGTGCGAAATCAATGCGAAAGTTTGTGAGGATAGACGTATTTATGGACTTTTGTTACTCACTCTCGCAAAATTACTAAACGGATTCTGAAAGTAGATATCTTTTTTTTTACATCTGACTAGGTCAGCGTTTGACCACGATCTCACCTGATGGGAAGCGACTATGTGGTCGAAGATGCAGCACGCTTACCCAGTAAGTACGTGTTCACTCTTGATTTGAACACACCCAGATTGTATACGTAAGCACATTTTTCCTGGAATTTAGTCCACGCGGGTGAAACCGTGGGGCGTAGCAAGTAATACACAGAATAATTTTATCAATAGAACGTACATTTTAATACAATTATTCTGTATGAATTCTGGGCTAAGTGTAACCTCTCTATACCTTAATTCGATCTCAACACGATATACGATTGGCGCTTGACGGACATATGGGTACGGGGGCAGTATTGATTCGACTTATACCTTCGACTTAATTGATATAGCTAAGTAGCTGATCGAAGGTAACTAGGTATACTGTAATGACGGGTAACTGCTTTCGTTAAGTATTCTGTGCTCATACTCTAGTTATAGAAGCTAAGCAAAGCCATAGTATAAAGACTGTTAGCTAAACATAGCATTACAATCAATTTAAACTTGCAGAGATACGAACGGGCGGGCGGTCGGTAGCATTATGAGTGTGGATATGTGGATACTTTCGTATTAGTCGATACCTATGGGGGTGCTAGTTATCAAGCAGCGCCAAAGTTTCTTGAAACGATGATAGATCTTATTTTCCTAAACACTAGAAAAATGTGAGTTGAATTGTTTATGTAAATTGCTGCGTGTAATGGAAACGTGTGGAAAATAGAAAAAAAAACAGAGGTCATTTGTCACTCTGCTGTCAGCTGTCACTATGACATAATCAAACGTTCCATTTCCACCAAAGAAAAAGTATTAAAAAAATAGAATTCACGCAAAAAGATGAACAATTAAACATATACACATTTCTTTTTTCTCAAAAGGCCGTTTGCATGTGTTAAAAAGAGAAAGCATTATGCGCATGACACCATCTTTAAACCCTGCGGGCCACCAGCCAACGGGCGTGACGTTTGTTGATGTTTGGTCGATACCAGCTGGTATTTAATTGTGTGCAGTGTTTTTGGTGATTTGCAAGGAATTTTGCGGGAAAAACATTATATCAAGCAATAAACAACAAGTAAATGAACCATGGCGTGTGTTATGATAGGCTGCAAGAGCCACGTCAGTGATTTAAAGCATAAACCAAGGGCTATAACATTTCATCGGTAAGTCTGATTTGTGTATTTCACCTCCTAATGCGAATATTTGTATGTGCTAGCCTTCTCGTACGTTTGAAAAGTATGTAAGTTACACTAGGTGCTATTTTAGCTTCACATGACGAGCAGAAGAATTCCCATATCTAAATAAACACGGATTTTTGCATACCGATCGACGTGTTTGGCATTTCATGTACTCGTCTAGTGATGTGGTAAAATTCACAACCATAGTATGAATATAGAATATATGATAATAGAACATAATTTATTCAAGTGGCACACTTGAATATGTTCTAGTTAATTTCACAGTCTATATTTTTCATTTTTAACCGACTTAAAAACGTTGGAGGTTATCTATTTGATTGTTTTTTTTTATAATATGTTTGTTACCTCGGAACTCCGTCATATATAAACTGATTTGGAAATTTCTTTTTGCGTTGTGTTTAGTGTGGATTAGTATAGCGATGAAGTGGTTCCATATAAATTTCATCGATATGTATATGACCTTGGACTTCGAAGATACATTGAAGTAGTTTTTTTTTTTATAAAATGTATACTTGTAGCTAATTAATTATGTTAAATATATTTAGAATACTTAGGTTCTTGTTCTTGTTTTAGGTTCCCGGTGTTAGCAGAATTGCGAAACGCATGGATAAAAAACATGCAGAGGTCAAAAAGAACAAGAGCGGGGCTCCCCCTCTACTAACTTCTAACATTAAATATCTTTGGACTTAAGTATTGGAAAATGTAATTCAGCTCAATTTCAGTATGTTAAGCTGGGTTGCTTGACATAATAAATAAAATTCAATCAATTGTAAGAAATTATTTGAACATTTATTTAGTGTATTCTTTTGTATATTCTTTTTTATAAGTATATTCTTTTGTTTGCAGAAAATACCTGTGAAGCGGAGACTTATAAGATGAGCTTCGCAACCTATACCTAGTTAATACTGATAGTAGTGCTCGCTGTAATTAATAATTAAAATAATCATAAATAATAATGAAATTATTCTTTATTGTATTGTATGTCATGCAATCTTAAAAGCATATTTAGCGTTCTTATTGGTTAGATGTTAGATGTCGCCACTAGCGTATACAGTAAATAAATAAATTCAACGTATTTTGAAAGAGTGTGCGTTATTAATTTATTCCGTTCCAGCAGTCTAAAAGTCAATAGCCGGGTCCACACCGGCCCATCCAGAACCGCTCGAACTTGCGCGGTGCACAGTTGTAGTCGGTGTGGACGCGTCTTGCCTGATGCACCTCTATGTGATACCTACTGGGTGTATCACATTATATTTCTCGTCCGACGCGTGCATGATACAATGCGTTTGTATCATGCACGCGTCGGACGAGAAATCAAAAGGAAACCACGAACTAAACACCCGATCAACTAAACAAACTTTTGATCGTGGACCGGAATGTAGGTCGGCTGGTGTGAAATAGCTAAAGTATGCTTTATCTAGCGCGAACGAAAAACGAGATAGTCTAAAGTGTTAATAAAGCATACACTACTTCCAAGCATACAATCAGTTCATCGTAACAAGTCTCTTCCTTCAAAACTTTACACGAGAACTATTCACCTCCGGTCTTAAAAAAAAAATTTTGAACATTTTCTTATAAGACCGGAGGTCGAAACGTTTTATCGGTATGAAAATAGGACATCGCTAATGTACAATATATGTATAATCATTTGACAAGTAAGTAAATATAGACAAAGTGGAGACAATTGGGTATTTTTTGGGTATTGAGCAACTATAGTGGTCTCTTTTATTTCAAGTAACTTTTGTGATAAGTAGAAAAGGATGCATTCTGTTTTGGAAGTACAACTTTTTTCGGTAAATCTAATACTATACTAAATCTTAGATTTCCACGCTCTAAAACATTTTGTCTCAGAGTAATGACACTATAGAGTACTTGACAGCATAACACTTGGAAAGCAATAATTTTTTGACAGTGTTTTTGGAGTGTTTACCAACCTATGAAGAATTCTCCCATTCGCTTGAAAGAAAATTTTACGTGTTCTGCATTGTATTGCAGCCACTATAACTTCAAAAGTTCGTAGTTGGTCTGTAAAAGGTAGGACATCTGTACTATTCTGTACCCCAGAGTGAAAAATAAGTACCACGATAATTTACAAATTACAGCAATAGGGATATATATGCTTTTAATGGCAGTAGAAAGCGAATGTGCGTACCAGGACAAACCTACTGTGGTTTTGTGGTACTACAGAAATATGTTTTGTATAATACGTTTTGTTTAATAAATTAAAAAAAATAATGCATATGTTGTCGCAAAATCTAGAAATTACTTTTTATGATAGATTACTCCTGTAAACAGAACAAAAGGTGAAGGTCTCTTTTAGGTGGCCGAGTAACGAATACGTTCTAGCGTGGCCATAGAATAATAGTACAGATGTCGTACCTTTTACAGACCAACTATCTACGACTTTCTGAAGTTATAGTGGTAACTATATTTCTTTACGGCACGCTTCTTATGCAATCATTAATATTTTGTTGTTAACCAGGTTTTATCTAGGATTAAACCAGTCAGGTAAATAAAATACATGATACATTTATACAATAGACACACATTCATTATTTCCATACAGGTAGAATTTACAATAGAAGAACTAGTATTTTGACATAATTTACAAGACAACAGCACAACTGATACTTAGGATATAGGTAGATGAAGTATTCTAAATAGCATAGTGTCTCAGAGTCTCAGTTAAATATCATATTGTCGGAGCAGATCACAGACGCACTTATGAACGTCAATTATTACATTGACCATACCACCGCATTGGATAGCATTAATTATTTAATTTATTTTATTTTTATTTTATATTTAATTTATTAACATTTTACACAAAGATGCAATTTGTTACCCGACGTAATGGGAACTGAAATGTTTATACGATGGCCACACTGACCCACGAAACTGCTCAATGTTATTTTAGCAAAATAATACCGAAAACTGAATGTATCAAGCCAAATGCAGGTTCTAATCATTGAGGAATGACACTATAGAGTCCCTGACAGCGTAACACTTTTGGAAAGCAATAGTTTTTTGACAGTATTTTTGGGGCGTTTACCATACCTATGAAAAATTCTCCCATTCGCTTGAATGAAAATGTAACGTGTTCTGCGTTGCATCGCAGCCACTATAACTTCAGAAGTTCGTAGTTGGTCTGTAAAAGGTAGGACATCTGTACTATTCTGTACCCCAGACTGAGAGATAAGTAGGTACCACGATAATTTACGAATTACAGCAATAAGGAATATGCATATGTTGTCGAAAAATCTAGAAATTACTTTTGATGATAGATTATTCCTGTAAACATATCAAAAGGTGAAGGTCTCTTTTAGGTGGCCGAGTAATGAATACGTTCTAGCGTGGCCACAGAATAATAGTACAGATTTCGTACCTTTTACAGACCAACTACCTACGACTTTCTGAAGTTATAGTGGCGGCGCTACAACGCAGAGCTCCAATGAAATTGCGGTAACTACATTTCCTTACGGCATGCTTCTTATGCAATCATTAATATTTTGTTGTTAACCAGGTTTTATTTAGGATTAAACCAGTCAGGTAAATAAAATAAATGACACATTTATACAATGTATATACATTCATTATTTCCATGCAGGTAAAATTTACAATAGAAGAACTAGTATTTTGACATCATTTACAAGACTGCAGCAGGTAGATAGATAAACACAATGTTAAAAAAAACACTTGAAGTAATCTAAATAGCATAGTGTGTCAGTTAAATGGTCATACTGTCGGAGTAGATCACAGACGTACTTATGAAAGTCAATTATTACATTGACCATACCACCGTATTGGATAGCACTAACTATACATAACTGTCAATTCACTACACTAACCCGAAACGGTTTGTCCTTTTGTGTCCTGAACAGCCTTGACGTTCACATGATTTCATCATCATCTACGTTCATGAACTCGTTCTCACTATGTGGCGTTAATTAGGATTAGAAATCCGAGATTCGTTGCTTACACTTTATTGTAGGATTGTGATCCATCAATGGGATTGGATGATTGGCCATAGTAATCGACAGCAAGGACCTGTAAAATAAATTTATTACACAAAATAAGCACTTATTTACAACATATGTTCTTACATAAGAGGCGAATGCCTTTTCTATTAAAACAATTCTACTCTCTTCTTACTAAACTTTAACTTTTTAATTTCAAATTAAATAAAAACTACAATCATTAACTACTTTTATTACCTATATCTTAATTAAATGGTTTAAGAATGCACAATTTTAATACATTTAACATTTTACACAAATATGCAATTTGTTACCCGACGTAATGGGAACTGAAATGTTTATACGATGGCCATACTGACACAAAAAAATGCTCAATGTGGTTTTAACAAAATAACACCGAAAACTGAATATATCAAGCCAAATGCAGGTTCTAATAGTCGAACCCGATGTATAGTTAAATCCACATAAATTATAGTTGCCGATAAACATCAATAAACACAAGAAAAACACATACGTTTGAAAACTTAATCTTTCAGTACAATTTTCACTTCACCATGAATGGAACACCCGAATAATTTTTCACATTCAATTCTAAATTGTTTCTAGTACACATTCACAAAGATTCACTTAAAAATAATAAGAAATACCACAACACAAATTAAAAAACCACAAGCCGACCCTGCCTGGCCATTGTTTTGACTTAAGACGTCATGACCAATGTTAAGAAAATGGGTTACGCGATAGAGACAATATGATAATAGTTGTACCTCGTTCTTTATAAGAGCCTGTTGTATAGCGCTATCCTTTTTTAGGTCGGAAAACTTCGTAATTATCCCTCTATAGTGTGAGACCTCAATGGTTCTAATAGTCGAACCCGATGTATAGTTACCACATAAATAAAATTATAGTTACCGAAAAACACATACGTTTGGAAACTTAATCTTTCAGTACAATTTTCACTTCACCATGAATGGAACACCCGAACATTTTTTCACATTAAATTCTAAATTGTTTCTAGTACACATTCACAAAGATTAGATTATAGATTAGAAATACCACAACACAAATTAAAAAACCAAATGCCGACCCTGTCTGACACAAATTTTGACTAACACATCATGACCCAATTTACGAAAATGGGTTACGTGACAGAGACAATATGATAATAGTTGTATCTTTTTCTTTATTTTCTTTATAAGAGTATAGAGCCTGTTGTATAGAGCTATCGTTTTTTAGGTCGGGAAACTTCGTAATTATTCTTGTATAGTGTCATTAATCTGAGCATTTTGTTTTGTTTTGTATCTATATTTCTTAATGTAAATCTTTGACATGTATATAAACTCTGAGTTACTCATTATAATGCATTTATGTATTTTTAAGTTTTTTTCATTAACAGAAAAAGCTGTGAAAGATTTGCAAGATTTTTTATCTTTACTCGTAAGTAGCTTGTTTTGTGTGTAATGGAACGGAATGTTATTATTGCGAAAAGTCACGTAGGCCACCCGCGCGTGTTTATAATTTGGTGAAAAAATAACCTGTGGAAAACAAAGTTATTTCTATTAGCTAAACTGTTTAAGTAGTCATAAAGTAGTAGAGTTTGGAAATCAAATCATGGAAGATTTCGCAAGCACTCCCGGTGTTGTAGTGGTGCGTGCAAAACCCGAGGGTCAAAGGAAAACTTTCAAACCTAACATTCGCGCTTTGAATAAAATTCCTGATGAACTGCTCAATGATCCTATGTTGAACAGAGCTTGTGAATCTTTGCCACAGAACTACAATTTCGAGATCCATAAAACGATTTGGAGAATACGATCTTTGAACGCTAAACGAGTGGCTCTACAATTACCTGAAGGTAACTTTCTACTGTTCAGTGTTTTCTTAAGTTTTCCTTGATTGATATTAGCAATAACATACTATCTTTTTCGGTTTCAGGACTGACGTTATTTGCGACAACTTTGTGTGATATTATTGAAACTTTTACTGATGCGGACACAGTAATCATGGGAGATGTGACCTACGGAGCGTGCTGTATCGACGACTTCACCGCAGTCGCGCTCGGAGTGGACTTGCTCGTGCACTACGGACACTCCTGCCTGATTCCCATCGACCAAACCAGCAGCATCAAGGTCTTATACATATTTGTAGATATAAAAATAGACCCATCACACTTTGTAGAAACAATTAAGCTAAATTTTCCTAAGAAGACACATCTAGCACTAGTTAGTACAATACAATTTGTTACTACATTACATTCTGTGGCAAAGAATCTTCGAACTGAAGAATACATAGTAACAGTACCACAGAGTAAACCGCTGTCACCTGGAGAAATTCTTGGCTGCACAGCTCCTAAATTAACTGCTGATGTGATTGTATATTTAGGAGATGGCAGATTCCATTTAGAAGCAATAATGATAGTAAATCCTACAATAGCAGCTTATAAATATGACCCATATGAAAAGAAGTTCACTTCAGAAGTATATGAACACAAGGTGATGCAAAGTAATAGACAAAACCAAGTTAAAACAGCTGAGAATGCTGGAAGTTTTGGACTTATTTTAGGTACACTTGGAAGACAAGGCAGTGTCAAAGTCTTAGGAAACTTGGAAAAACAAATTCAGAATGCTGACAAGAAGTATGTCAAGATATTACTATCAGAGATCTTCCCCAGTAAATTAGCTTTATTTGAATTAGATGCGTTTGTCCAAGTGGCTTGTCCAAGATTGTCCATTGACTGGGGAACAGCATTTCAGAGACCTTTGCTGACTCCCTATGAGTTTTCAGTGTCATTAGGAAATAGTAAGTGGTTGAAGGAAGATGGGACATATCCTATGGACTTTTATTCTAATGATAGTTTAGGGCCTTGGACCCCCAATTACAAGCCGTTGATTTGTTTAGAGACAGGCAAGGAATGCGGTAATTGCTGTGGTGGGAAAGACAAAAAATAAGCACTTACTAGAATTTCTTTTTGGATCACAGCTGTGTAGATGTTTGAGAGTCTTAGAACTTAGATGGGTAGCTCTCAGAAAAACTGGATTTGGTATGGTCCTGCTGCAATTGATATGTTATTGATGATTAATATAACTGTTTACAAGACTAAAATTCTATAAGTTGTGACTTATTTTATGTAACTATACTTCCAAAACTTTGAGCCATTATTTATTGTATGACTACTACTGTTTCTGTAATAATTTATCATTATCATTTATGTCTTTTCATCGCCTTCACTTAAATTATGATGTTGACAACTTTGTTTTTGCTATGTATTCCATGTTCTATAAGTTAAGGTTCTGTGTGTTAAAACTATTAATTTAGCCTGATGACGAGAAGCAATAGTAGAACAACGAGATTTGTGAGAATTGTATTTCAACTGGAGCGCTTGCAGTTGGATCTCCGTAACATTATGATATATGAATAATTAATGAATTGGCAGTCTACTTAATTTATTGCAATAAAATTAATACTTTTTGTATAGGTACATGTGCTTATTTTCATAAATATAAGCATTATACAAATAATGATATGGATAAGAACAAGCTCAAGTCACTGTCCACAGGCATCTGCAAGACTATTGGGAAACCTAAATATAAATATATGTGAGGTAGACTACTTTAGGGGAAGTTAAAAATTACTTACTCGTTAACATATTGATGACTTCAGTAACAGTTGCAATATTTATATATACTGGTCATGGCAATAACAGAGAAAAATTTGCATCTGTCTGCTTTTGCAAGGCTATTGGAAAGTTGGTTTAAGATGTTATTTGAACACACAAGTTGCACTTCTTCTCTATGATCTGTATGAAGTCTAGTGAATTTCATAGAATAACTCTTATGATCTTTGTTATTTGATTTAAAATTTTAGCTGTATGGGTACTTCTATTCTTTAGGTTCTTTCAATTCTAAAATTTCATTACTTATCACAGACTGCTATTAGGTACTATGCCATGAATGATATCATGGCAAAACTACAGAAATTAACTCTTCCACTAATAAGGAATCAGAAGTAAGCAAAATATTTGTAAAATAACATAAGGCAATGTAATGAGTAATGAGTAACAACTGTAACAAGATTATATTAAACTAATAAAATTTAATCAACAATAAATAAACATTACAATATTTACTCTAAAATCACCTCAACTAAAAATAGTTGACTTCAAATCACAATAAATTTTACTATTCTTTTAAACTGTATGAGATTATTAACTAAGTTTGTACAAAGTGGGGTATTTTACTTTTCTTGTAGAAACTTGCAGACAATATCGAGGAACTTCTCGGGCTTCTGGCTATGGACCCAGTGGCCTGCGCCATCTATAAATTGCAGCTCTGCTAAGGGGAAGTACTCTTGGATTTCTTTCAGGTCATTCTTACTGAAAAAAAATGTTTAGATCATTTTTAATATTCATTTATTATGAAAACAACATTTAGGTGTTGTAAGATGATTGTGGCTGTGATATTACTATGCTAAAAAGGTTGTTTGGAAGAGATTGCATTCAGCGGTAAAACTGTATACTTACATGTTAAGCTGGTTACTCTGAAATGTACTTGTTTTTAATGAGATTTTGAACAATAAGATGTTTATTTACTATCTATGTATGCTATTTACAACTAGGTACTTATTTATGAAACTACTACAAACCAAATTAGAATAAATACATTGTATTCTAATTAGGTTTTATTTGGTTTATTTTTTAAAACCTCATTTACATCCCAAAAATAATGAACAAATTGCAAACAGGTAAGCTGTAGGTAATTTGATTTTGTTTAAAACACCATTATAGTAGAAAAAATATTACAATCTAAATAAATACAAGTTTTATTATAAATTTGGATTTAAAGTTTTTATCAAGATCCTAATCACTAATCTGTATAATACTATATTGAAATGTGTTATTTACCCAATATAATCCGAGAGTGATCCTCCAATAAAGAAGGTGGGCCCACAATACTGCAACCCCCTGAGATTGGATGGGAAATTGGCTATCTGTGACTGAAAGTTATCCTTTAAAGCTGAAATATTTACTCTCCATGTATAAGACCCTGTATTGGTCTGTACTAGATTAGTTATCAAGAAGTTCCTCAAATTCACATCAGGTGTGATCACTTTCAATTGTTCGTCAGCTAATTTTCTAGCCTTAGACATGGCTATACCAGACCTTATGGTCACTCCTGACATGGCATCAAAGAGGTTAGCCATTGAAAAGATCTGCGGACTTGTCTTCACCGGTGAGATGTCCACCACAATAAGGCTAGATATGAGGTCAGACTGAAAGAGGAATAGTTTGATTAAAACAATTGTATTATTATAGGTACTAAAGGTTTAAATATTTAAGATTTCAAGGAGTGTTGCAGTGAGCAAGTTATACAAAATGATTATAGAGATAAAGCTTGTTTTTCAATAAAGCTATGAATGTAGCTACTCAAGTAAAAATAAAATAATTAAAATTCGTTTATTTCAGGAAAAATTACGTACAACTTACACATAGCAGTGACAACACCATAGCGGTGCGTCCGCCCATACTGTGACCCAAGATCGACACTTTTGACAATTCCAGCTTTTTTAAGAGTTTCATCACATCATGAGCCATGTGAATATACGTATGTTGAGACGCATGTCGGCTATCGCCATGGTTTCTAGCGTCTACGCTGATGACCTTCCTCCCTGTGGTCCTGTGAATAGCTTTACTCATGCTGTTCCAGTTATTCTTTGACCCTAACAAGCCGTGCAAGATCACGAGCGGAGGCTGCGTAGTAGTGTCGGTTTCCGATGTACTCTCATAGGACGCGTAAGCCAAATCCACTGCCTCTGCATTATCTGATGTCGAAGCAAGTCTGCATATAACTGTAGGTAGTATTTTGAAGGCGTTTAGGGTTTTAAGCGCGGTTTTGTGAGCTAGACTATTGAGTAACATTTTTGTTTGGAATATGAAGAATTGTGGCCGAAATAATTTTGAAGGTTATTTTTCTGACTGACAGTGACAATGACATGGACATGGACGCGTCCATCAGTGATTTTTTTATATTTTTTTTTGGCTGTTTGCGCAAGCTAAAGTCTCTCGGACCATACCGCCTAGTTTTACGTAGTTTTTATTTGATAGTTTAATATTCCTAGTTTTGTTGAGAATGAGGGTCATTAGCAACAAGCCGGACCCTCTCCTAGTGCTTCAATAAAGTGTTGGAACTTTATTCAAGCCTTCCATGGACTTTTTGGGAGAACAAAAAAGCATTTTTTTTAAATATTTTGTTTCATTTTCCTACACTCGTGCACGTTTACAAACACATAATGGTTAAAATTCCACCGATTTTACACATGATCACTCGAAATATGTACATAACACTTGTTTGGAAAATAAAACAAAATCGAACTGTATCACTTTTCACTTCCCGCCAAAAAGTCCGCGTCCGTCAGCTACTACTAGTTCATGTTTTTTCTTCTCCCGAATGAGGGATATGGCTTTGCACGTCTTGTGCATCTGCCAGACTCAAGTATCGGTCGAGTATTGGGTTGAGTCTTTAATTTCTTGTTTCTCTTGATTTCTTAATTTTTATTACCATGAAATATGAGTTTTATTTGGATATTACTAAGTTAAAAACATCGTAGAAGGGAAATATTTTAACGATTAAAATTAATCGAAATAAAAATAAGTATCCTTGTTATACGAGGGTCAAACTAAAAGTTTTTAGATCTGGCCACTTATAAACAAAATAAATAATAAAATAATTTAAATTTTGAAAATGGAACTCTTTGCCAATATTATTGAGTATGAATTTCATTCAATTGTCATTTGCCTCAGCATGAATTTAACGCGAGAAAATTTTCGTGCTATGATTTTTTATGTCTTTCGATTACATTTAAGTCTACAAGAAAGTTATAATAGACTACGATTGGCCTTTCACGATGAAGCCCCATCTCGTGCCACAGTTTACAACTGGTTTAATGAGTTTAAGCGTGGTCGCACTAATCTCACCGATGATCTGCGTGAGGGACGGCCTTCTACGACTACGACCGAAGACTGACAAAAGAGTGACCTATCAGCAGATTCGGACTGTTGAAGCAAAGAGGTTTTGCTGTGTAGATATAATCTCAATGCATGGTATGACAGTAAATTATTCTTTTGGTTGAAAAGAAAAATGTTTTTTTTGCTTGGTTGTCAGATGTTACTATCCTTGTGTTATTTTATGTTATATACGTTTTGTTTACCGATTATTCCAGTGTGATTTGTGATAATTCTACAATAATAAATTCATGTGCTTTCCTTGCTTTTTGTATACTGCGTTTTTATGAATACTCTGCGTTGGGGACTGATGAGTCATGAGAGACTCCAGTTTGCCTAACAGGTTTTTAGCACAGCACTAGAGGAAAACGCTGAATGATGGCAAATACTGGAAAAGGGAATGCTGTTAGCACAGTCAGTGCGGATGATAGGCCGCATACTTCCCAAGGAGGTAACATGAGTTCGAGCCTACCAGGAATGGAGAAGCTTGATGGTAGTGCCGATTATAACACCTGGAAGTTCATGATGGAACTGCACCTGATACACGAGGATTTATGGGAGTACACGATGACAACACCGGTGGCTAGCAATGTGTCAGGCTTGAAAAGAGATCAGAAGGCCAGAGCAAAAATTTGTTTGATGGTAAAGCCACATTACTTAGTACACGTTCGCCACGCGAAGTCTGCAAAGGAGGCATGGGATGCCCTGAAGACTGCTTTCGAGGATAAGGGCCTGAATAATCGGTGCAGATTGCTGTCGAAGTTGGTGAATCTAAAATTGGAGCAATTTACTTTAGTGCGTGACTACGTAACGGCCATGATGACGGTAGCACAGCAGCTTCGTGACCTTGGCAAGGAAGTAGATGATGAATTGCTCGCAACCTTGATGCTACAGGGGTTAACAGAGACGTTTTAACCCATGAGACTAGCAATAGAGAATACAAACATAGAATTAACCACGGACTATGTGAAAATGAAACTGTTTCAAACGGAGGACGCTTATCAAGCAGGCTCGAGTACTGTTACAAATGCACTACAAGCTCATAATAAAAGTCGAAAGGACAAACAGAGGCAGAAGAGTACGAATCGTACGTTAAAATGTTTCATCTGCGATGGGCCTCACAAAGCGAGGAATTGTCCGAATAACCCGAAGATGAAGAAGGATGCTTTGACGTCGTTGGCGATGGCAACTGCAAGGAAACAAGGATCTGGAGAGTGGGTTCTTGACTCTGGAGCATCTAATCATATGACAAACAGAAGAGAGTGGTTAACAGACTTTAAAAACTTAGAAAAACGAGTAGAGGTAGCTTGTGCCAATGGAGAAACGGTATGGGGAGAGGCAGTAGGTAATGTGGTTAATGAGGAGACGGGTGTTTCAATAAAAGGTGTATTGTATGTACCTGGGTTAGCAGCTAACCTATTGAGTGTGAGCACAATCGTAAGTAGAAACCTAGTTATTGTGTTTGACAAATCTGGCTTTAAGATTATGAAAGCAGATGGATGTAAGGTTTCTGGTGAAGTGTCGCATGAAGGTAATGTAGAGAATGGTGTGTATAAAATTCAATATTGTTCACAGGAAGTGGCTTTAGCTTCAACAGCTACGGACCAAATGATATTGTGGCACAGGCGAATGGGACACCTAGGGGTACGGAACCTTACACTACTCAAAGATAAAATGGCGCAAGGGGTAAGTTTTTCCAACACCATTTCTAAACTAGAGTGTGAAGGTTGCGTCTTGGGAAAACAGACAAAGCAGCCATTTAAGAAAACTGGGGCTACTAGGGCAAATGAGGTTTTGGGGTTGGTCCATACTGACGTGTGTGTACCAATGAGTGAGAAATCGTACGCAGGGTACCGTTATTATCTCACATTCATTGATGATCTCACGAGGAAAACGTTTGCGTATTTTTTAAGAAGTAAAGGCGAGGTGTTTGACAAATTTTCCGAATTTGTGAATTTGACGGAGCGTCAAACTGGAAAGAAGTTAAAAATAATTAGATCCGATAATGGCACGGAGTTTGTCAACAAGCGGATGAACGAGTTCTGCAAAGCAAGAGGGATTTGTCATCAACTGCCAGTGGAATATACGCCCGAGCAAAATGGAGTTGCTGAAAGAGCTAACAGAACTATTACTGAGAAAGCCAGAACTATGCTGAAAGACGCTGGTTTGGGCAGAAGGCTGTGGGCTGAGGCAGTTAACACTGCAGTGTATCTTAAAAACAGATCACCGACCGTAGCCGTAAAACATACGACGCCAGAAGAGGCGTGGACTGGAAGAAAGGTAGACCTGAGTTTCCTTAGAGTATTTGGATGCAAGGCTTATCTGCATGTCCCAGACCAGAAACGTAAAAAGTGGGATCCTAAGAGTAAGGAACTGGTTCATGTTGGGTATTGTGAAGAATCGAATGGCTACCTATTAGTAGACCCAGTGACAGGTGAGCTGCATAAGGGCAGAGACGCTGTGTTCTTCGAGAATCCGACACACCGTAGCAAGAGAGCAGCACCTGATGAGAAAACTATTCCGCTGACAGAGACTACAATGGAACTGGAGGAGATAGCAAAAACGACACAAGAGGAAATAGTTCCGGACATGAGTGCCTTGCTGGAACAAGATCGAAGTGATACTGGACTTAGAGAGACGGTTACTGAGGACAACATTGTGGAGATTGAGGACGATGATTGGGCAACATCCGATGAAAGAAAAGAATCAGACGCTGAGAACACGCCACCATCGCCAGATCCCAATGATGTATTACCGGCCAGGAGATACCCACTTCGTGAAAGGAAAGAGAAACAGTTTCCAGATTTTGTGACTTATCAAGCAGCTACTGCGTCCCAAAATCCATTATCCGTTGAAGATGCCTTATCCAGAGAGGATGGAGTAAAGTGGAAAGTCGCAATTGAGGAGGAGCTAGATGCCCTCAAGAAAAACAAAACTTTGACTTTGTGAAGCCACCGAGGTCGTGCAACATCGTTGATTCGAAATGGATATTTCGTATCAAAGAAGAGGCGGGGGGAAATACTCGTTATAAGGCACGACTCGTTGCGAGAGGCTTCAGTCAACGGAGAGGCGTTGATTACTTTGATACGTTTTCTCCTGTTGTAAGACACAATTCATTGAGAGTGTTGATAGCTTTAGCAGCTAATATGAATCTTAAAATAGAACAAATGGACGTGAAGACGGCATTCCTGAATGGAGATTTAAATGAAGTCGTCTATATGAAACAACCAGAGGGTTACGAGGTGAAAGGCAAAGAGGATTACGTGTGTCTTTTACAAAAGTCGCTTTACGGTTTAAAGCAGGCTCCCCGAGCGTGGAAGATGAAGCTTCATTCTGAGCTAATGAGACTGAAATTCAAACAATCAGATAAAGAGCCTTGCGTCTACATGCGATCACACAATGGTAAAGTGATAATAATTGCTGTGTATGTAGATGACATTTTGATTTTTTGGAACAATGAGCAAGAGATGCTAAAAGTGAAGAATGATTTGAAGCCCAGCTTTGAAATGAAGGACCTAGGCAAGGCTGAACTCTTGCTGGGAATTAATATTGTGCAAGATGCCAATGAAATTAAACTACATCAGAGCAGTTATGTAGAAAAGGTATTGAAAGCATACAATATGGAGAACTGTATACCAGTTGCCACACCAGCTGTACCAGGCCAGAGGCTAGAGAAGCCGACACAGGGCAGGAAACTAGATGAGAAGATCCCCTATCGAGCGTTGATAGACTCACTTATGTACTTGGCGGTCTGTACAAGGCCTGATATAGCGCATGTTGTGAATCATTTAAGCCAGTTCAATGAATGTTATGAGGAGCAACATTGGACTGCAGCGAAAAGGGTATTCCGGTATCTTAAGGGTACCATGACTCTTGGTTTGCGTTATTCAAGAGTGAAACGCAAAGAAATTTTGGAGGGTTACGCTGATGCCGATTACGCAGGAGATAGCGATCGACGGTCATATTCTGGCGTAGTATTCCTTATTCAAGGAGGAGCTGTTTCGTGGCAGAGCACTAAACAACGTACAGTGGCTCTTAGCACTGCAGAGGCTGAATATGTCGCAATATCGGAGGCAGCGAAAGAAGCTATATTTCTAAGGCGATTTATAGCTGAAATGACTGGTCAAGAGGAGCAAAAGGCTTTAACAGTATTTTCGGATAGCCAGTCAGCAATCGCTATTGCTAATAATCCAGTGCATCATCAGCGCACAAAACACGTAGATATTAGATATCATTTTGTTCGCAATGCTGTTGAGTCAGATGTGATAAGGCTGGAGTATCGTGAAAATGAAAGGATGGTCGCGGATGCTCTGACCAAACCTCTCCCCAGAGGCAAGTTTGAGTGGTGTGTAAATAATGACTATGTGTATAAGAGGACATATGTGCATGAGATTAAGGAGGAGTGTTGAAGCAAAGAGGTTTTGCTGTGTAGATATAATCTCAATGCATGGTATGACAGTAAATTATTCTTTTGGTTGAAAAGAAAAATGTTTTTTGCTTGGTTGTCAGATGTTACTATCCTTGTGTTATTTTATGTTATATATGTTTTGTTTACCGATTATTCCAGTGTGATTTGTGATAATTCTACAATAATAAATTCATGTGCTTTCCTTGCTTTTTGTATACTGCGTTTTTATGAATACTCTGCGTTGGGGACTGATGAGTCATGAGAGACTCCAGTTTGCCTAACACGGACAAGCTTAGGCATTGGTATGAGTCAAGTGCACAAAATACTCCATAAACATTTAGCGGTCAGGAAGCTTTGTGCCCGGTGGATACCTCATATTTTGACCGAGGCCCAAAAACTCCGTCGTGTTGATTGGTGCCGTGAAATGCTTGAAAGATTTAACGGAAGTGACTCAAATGCTGTGTTCGACATACTTACGGGTGACGAAAGCTGGATTTACTGTTATGATCCCGAAACCAAAAGACAGTCTGCTCAGTGGGTGTTTCCTTCCGAGGAGTTGCCAACTAAAGTGAAGAGAGGTCGAAGCGTGGACAAAAAGATGGTAGCGTCGTTCTTCGGAAGGACAGGTCATTTCGCGACAATTGCTTTAGAGGATCGAAAAACAGTTTCTGCGGAGGGGTACACTAAAAATTGTTTGCCACTTGGCCGATTGGATGGACGATTGTTAGAAATGGAGCCGCAGCCTGCAGCAGTGGACCCGGGCTGGGCTGATTAATCCACTTTAATATTATTTTATTTGAAGAGTATCACTTTAGTTTCAAAGAAGGCGCAGTATACGTTAACATATATTACCTTCATGTATTAGTTTATTTTTCATTTCGTTTGCGAGCGTCAATGTCACAAAGAAAGGAGTGACGATTTTTGGCAGGTTGTCAGCTGTCGTAAAAAAGGCATTCATGATTCGTTACAAATCTGATATAAATCTGGTTAAAATATAGAAATCCGTTGGAATATTAAAGAAAGAGCTAAGTATCTGTTTAAATGTTGTTTTATCTTGTTTGGGGCTTATTTATGTTGGGGTTGTAATTAATATTTCAGAGGTTCTTGAGAGATATGGTTGAATTATAAAATGTTGTTGCTTGTGGCTGGTTGGTTGTGATTTTACATATTGGTGGTCGTACAATACGGCGTTAATGTAACACTGGCACGTATGTGGATAATAAGTTGTTATAGTTTATTAGGAAGAATAATGTGGAAATATAATATAAACTGATGGGAAAGACTTTGTCTTATTGCATTCTGCTCTTATTATGATGCCATGCTAGTAATGTTTTAACAACTGCATTGTGCTCATCGAGTCAACACCCCAACATCGGCTTCAAGCTGGAACACAGTAATTCTTGCGCATATTTATACCTTGTACTAGGATTTAAATTACATTGTAATGTAAACTATAATTAGGTACATCATGTATGTACTCGTACCTACTTACTTTTCTTTAATTAGTTGTAAAACAATAATTAGAAATGGAAACTGAACGGCGGGACTGGCGGGATGATGTTCGGTGAACCATCGGGGAGACGGGTCTGAGCAGCCGCTCAACTGCCGTCTCTCTCTAGATCTATGTGCTCCATCTTAGGCCACATCATCGCTTCACATCAGGCGAGATAGTGGCCAAACATAGATCTATTAAGGGTAAGGGTAAACAATTAATCCTGAAGCATAGAATTAAAACAGCCACATGCGTTTTGGGAATTGAAATCAAATAGGACTATCATATCGGGTTATATTAAAAAAACCATTACATGGCATATTTTCTTATCTACTAATAAAATATAAATACTTAGCGTCGTACTTCGTTGTCAAACGTTTACAGTAAAATAAAATAATTCCTTTATACCTATTGCCGATTTTGGCTTGGAAGAAATACTTTGATTTGAGAACTAAAGTCTTTCTAAACGGTATACTTGAGAAGAAATTCTGTCGTAAGCCTTAGTAACGTAGAGGGATCTTCTTTGTGGATATTGTGTCCAACGCCAGGTATATATTTCAGCTGTGCTAGTGGGAAGTAGTTCTGGATACCCTCGAAGTCATTTGGCCTGAAAGAAACGTATTTGGTTTTTTATTATGAAATAAAAATAATAAATGAGTTTATTTGCCTTAACAGTTTACAAATAATTTTTGAATCCATAAGCTCCCGAACTCGAGTGCCAGTGGCTTCTCCCATCTAGATGTACATACATTTCTGGAACAAATTACTATTTTACTAACTAAGATTTCGATATACAAATAGAAATTATTATTAAAGTTGTTATTTTAGTATGAAAGTTTTCGTGAGTTTGATTCATTATAAAATATTTAATAAAACGGCTCACGTAGTTTGTCGAATTAGTCGACCTAGGTTTCGAGCATGTCCGATGCTCTTTAACAGATGAAGATCCCTGATGAAGAGCATCGGACATGCTCGAAACCTAGGTCGACTAATTCGACAAACTACGTGAGTCCTAGCCGTTTTATTAAATATTTATAAAGTTGTTATTTTTTTTTTTATACATATAAGGTAAAACGCGATCATTAGGTTTTAAGTACTAAGTATTCATAGTATTGTATATGTGTGTGGGTGTGTGTTTGTGTGAACTGTGGAGATGACAATAACATACGATAATTATGTAAATATAAATAAGTACAAGATATATCCAAGAAAATAACGCTATTACATTGGAATAGGAATACCCTGAAAGTCCTGAAGTTATCTTGTCACTCAGATATAATGTACCTACCTATCATCTATTTAGGTACTGCTACCTACGCCTGGGATATCAATGGTTGCTTTGCTATATGTTATTTGTAAGTATACATGGCTTCTAGTACTGTAGTTATCATATCCACATGAATTTGAGTGAGCAGAAACCCAACTTAATTACTCAGTACTCACGGTAAAAAATTCGATTGCTCGGCTCCGATGAACATAACAGGGCCTAGGTACTTCCCGGAAATATCGGGAAATTTCAGAAGCGTGGGGAGACTTTCTTTTAGAACTTCCATGTTGGGCATCCACCCCACTGTTCCATCTGGTTTCATTCCTACTTTCAACAAAATAAAGTCAACAACGGCCTTTTGAGTTAAGCCGGACGCATGCAGTGCTTTCTTAGCATATATAGTGGCTTCTTCAACATTTGCAATTCCCATAAAGTCTACGGCCATAATTAACTTTAAGAGTCGAGTTATGTTGCTGCTCAATTGTTTTGAAACTAATAATGGAGATACATCCACTAATATCATACTAGATATTAGTTGTGGCTGAAAACAAGTGAACATATTCATTGAAGACGTAGATAATTTTATTAATAGTTAAGTCAAGCTGAGATCGGAAAATTACGTTAAGTAGCGATATCACCATAGCAGTTCTGCCGCCCATGCTATGTCCCAGCAACGACACTTTAGACAAGTCCAGCTTTTTTATTAGCTTCATGGTATCGTGGGCCATATTGAAGTATGTATTTTCCGAGGAATGCTGGCTGTCACCGTGGTTGCGGGCGTCCACGCTTATCACAGTTCGACCTGTGGTTTTGTGTATAGCTTCACCCACATTTATCCAGCTGTTTTTGGACGCTAGTATGCCGTGTATTATGATCACAGGAGGCTGGGAACTGCCATGATTAATATTTCCAATGCACGTAAGCGCCAAATCGACCGTATCTCCAGTGAAAACTCCGTGCAAACTCCGTGCCGCACTTTTCAAAATTGAACTGCAATGCAACCTTCGGAAAATCATTACTGCAGCAGTTTTGTTGCTTAGGTACAGCAAGTGGCAAGAGGATGTTATTTAATTTCGTTTTGTTATTTAGCGGTTATTTTGTCGCGCAACGACCGAAGAGTTTCTTCAATTATATATTTGACACTTTTGAAGTTGAGTTGGGTACTAATTTGTCTTTTATATTAGCTCTAACATTGACGTCAACTGTGCAACGGAATATTCCCACGTTCGCTTGCGATGCTTACTGACAACAATAGGGGATCGGATAAATTTTTAGAAAGTGTTTACAATTAACCACTATATATATATATATATATATATATAATATATTTAAATATTATGTTTCAAATATTGCCGTGCAAAAGATCACCTTAGAACATGTGACGTCATATGAAGCCAAAAAACGACAAACTCTAGGAAAGAACACTTACAAAGAGATTTAAATACGTTTTGTAAAGTTTGCGGACTATATTGTCGTAATGGAACGATAAAAGAAACTACAATTAGCTTTAAGTATTGTTTTGTAATTAAGTATTTCATGTTGTTTTGTGACAATAAAGCGTTATCTAATCTAATCTACAATAAGTTTTATGAAAAGCAAAAACGTTAAATAAACACAAGCTCACGGCATTTGCCTTCAAATGACGTCATGCGCTGTGATTGTTGTTTCGTCTGAGATGAAGAACAGATTAAAAATGTCATAGTTATAAGATTTTATTTATTAATTTAAAAATATAAATTTTAAAAATATACAATATTATTTCACAAAAATATGGGTTGGATGATCTTTCTGGTTCGATAAACATTCGTTCTAATACTACATACTTACCTAAATATAGTATCGATTTTTAATCTTCATCAGCTATCGGCACCTAATGGGCGAACGTGCTCCACCTTAGACCGCAACTACGCATACCATCAGGTGAGTTGTAGAACGTGAGCCCATTTAATCATAAAATAACTATCTCTGTGCAAAATAACACCAGGGCATTTAATACTAGACAAGTAGGTATACCTACGTACCTACTTATCTTTTAAACCTAAACCCTTAATGGTACAATGAGTTGCTCCTTTAATCAGGGCGGCGAAAGCAATGGACAGGCAAACAAACCAACTCACTTTCGCAGATATGATTTGATTAGCCGTATAATCTTATCAAATTATTACTTAGTTGAACGGAATAAAATGATTAGTGATTAAATGCATTCGATTGACTTTAATGATATGAATTTTTTTTTATCTAAACGGTGAGTTTTTGAAAAGGGCAATTGTCCTAACCGTTAAAGATATAATAATTTGTTGTTAAAAATCCATCTAGTTTTCCAGACGCAATAATACTAAATAAAAGCGTTAGTCAATAAAATTTAAAATTCAAAATACATGTTCAATATTTATCCGTTAGGGTAATTTAGGCTTAGGTTAGATAGGCTTTTATCCGTGTAGTCTAGTCAAAGCCCAGGCTGTACTATTAGTTCTGTGGCTCAGGTGTTTTCCATGTATTTTTACGATGATCAAATAATAATAATAAATACGCCAAACAATCACAAACAGATCCTGGCCCCTAATTAGGATTCCCTGTATCTAGGGAACCAGGAACTACGAGGACCCCATAGTCCTCCATGGGACCATTCTCACAACACCCAGACACTAGTGAAATGCTGGCGCTTATTTTTTTTTCTGTGCACATACCCGTCGATCGCGGGAATCGAATCCGAAAACGGGACATAAGGAGTTTCATTAAATTTTTACTAGGCATATTCAATGATTATATTTTTTCTGTCCTATTACGTCATTATTGTTAAGCATTAAAAATACAGGGGGTGGTTTACATAGGTACTTAGGTGTGTAGGCCTAGGAATCATGTACTGTATGTACGTTTTAACCTATTTTAGTGTCCGAAATAACTTAAGCATATAATTGGTACCTACCTAAATCCTTACTTATATTTAAAACTAGCTTTTCCCGCGACTTACAATATAAATTTTTTATGGTGCGGTACTAATGTCAAAAACCAAGCAAGATAAGTAAAAAAAAATGATTTGAATATGTGTTTATTTCATAGAAGTCTTTATTTTATGAACGCTATCACCATGTCCAGGAAAGTTTTGGGATCTTCTGCGTGGACGTTGTGGCCCACTCCTTTGACGTACTTCAGATCTGCCTTCGGGAAGAGACCTCGAATACCGGTTATATCCTCAGGCCTGAAAGAGAAGGCATGGACAACAGTAAAATTTAACAATATATTATACTAGCTGCCGGGATGAAAAGTAGCCCATGTCCTTTTCCAGGACATAAAGAACCTACATATCAAAATTTGTTCAGTACTTTTTATCAAACACCCATCCATCCGCACAAACTATCGCATTTATAATATTAGTAGGAAGTAGGATAGGAAAGCCTCTGTGGTGTAGTGGTTGGGCAGGTTGGCTCAAATCTCATTCACCACTGAGGGTTCAAATCCCGCTACGGGACAAGTGTTAGTGCACTGAAAAAACCGCAAGTATTTGTTTTGTGTCTAGGTTTGTGGGACTCTACGGTTCTCGTAATACCTGGTTCGCTAGATTCAGGGAAGGGAATCCTAGTTACGGGCCAGGACACACGTAGTGGCCACTACGTGTTAGACCAGGCCTAGCGCACTCCGCACTGTAGGTACGAAGCTACAAGTACATAGCTGGACACCGACGGCGGGTCGCGCGTCGTTACACGTGCCGCGTCAGAAGAGATAAGAGCTATGCGATAGAAAGAGAGGCGCTCTGTAGGTTAATATGACCGGTAGGTATGCAGCGCTACGCGAGCAGAATTGAATTTTATTGCGTCATTGCAAGAGTCGCTATTTGTTTAAATTTCGTTGCGGAGTGATGCTTCTGTCCCTTAGTATTCTGTGGTTAGACTCATGTCCCCGCACGCGCTACATAGCATTTACTTAATTAAAATATGTAATGGGAAACACTATTTAAAAACTAAGCGAGAACATGCTAGAATGTACCTAATAAATGATGACGTACCTAAAAAATGTAGGTACCTAATAAAATGCAACCTTTAATATATTTTATTTTCTTTTTAAGTGTATTTCAGATTGTGACTTTGTGACCTTTTATCTATTTTAATGGAATAGAGGATCGGACAGTAATCGAAAAAAAATTCTAAAATGTAGTTAGAACGAATGTTTGTTGAATCCGAAAGACCATTCAATCAATATTTTTGTAAAATAATAATAATTCATATTAATTTATTAATCAATAAATAAAATCTAATAATTCGAACATTTTTTATCTTCTCCGAAACACCAACACACTGCATGACGTCATTTCAAAGCAAATACCGTGTGTGAAGCTTGTGTTTTATCTAAATCAAAACGATATGTTTTTCATGCCATGAGGACCCTAAAGTCCATAAACTTCACAAAAACGTATAAATCACTCTGCAAGTTTGCTTTCGTCAAGCTTGTCGTTTCGTTGGCCTGCGTGTGACGTCATACGTCCTGAGGTGACCTTTTGCGCGGCAATATTTGTAACATAACATTGAAACATAGTTTTAGCAAAGAAAACTAAATATTACTTTTTAGGTACTTTTAGGACTTTGTTTAAATGTAATATTATTTTTCATGGCTTTAAATACATTATGGTTAATTTTAAATACTTTCTGAAAAGTTGTCCGATCTCCTAGTGAAGAGACGAGAAAGTGAGCGTGATGGTGAGGGCCACACCCATAACAATTGCAGTGCCACCCAGAACTTTTAATACCATAAAAAACACTGCGTAGCACTTTAATTATATTTAAGATTTAAAATGTAATGCTCTGTACTAGAGCTCTACTTATGATTATGTTCATAATGGATTCATACATTAGCAACAAAAGTGAACTCTCTCTCTCTTTACGTAATCTCGTGGTAGGTCATCAAATCATTCGTGCGAGTAGGGAAATGAGTAGTACTAATTAAATTAAAAACCTAGGGATGTTCTTTTTTTAAGCTCGATGCAATTTTCTCGTATCGTAGCAATGTGAATCATTGAAATATTCTATTATTATTACCACTCACTGACATACTGACGGAATTGTTCTTCCAGATGCCGGTATGGTTGGATGTTTTGAAACCGATCAGAATAATTAATTTTTAGAAAAAAACAAAAACCGACTTCAATGTATCTTCGAAGTCCAAGGTCACATATCGATGAAATTTATATGGGACCACTTCGTAGCTATACTAAACCCAACGCAAAAATATTTTTTCAAATCGGTTCATAAATGACGTAGTTCTGAGGTAACAAACATAAAAAAAATAAAAAAATTACGAATAGAGAACCTCCTCCTTTTTTGAAGTCGGTTAAAAATCCGACATCACCAAAAAATGGTTTCCTCGATGGAACTGCTCAGGGGATCTCGGAAACTATAAATTGGGTGGGGGTACCGGTTGCATTAAATATGCTCAAATCCATGGGCCATTTATGAAATTTTGAAAAAAAGGTGGTCGCTATACAAAAATCATGGTCGCCATACAAAATCAAAATGCATATATAACTTTTAAACGGTACGGGATAAATTAGGCGTGCTCGACCAAATGTCATAGAGGATGATGGGGAAATTTAGAAAAATTGGAAAAATTTAAAAATATCATAAAATCGGCGGCCATTTTGAATTCGTCATTTTTCAAGATGGCTCTCATTAAACGTTTTTTCGGAACAAAAAGTTACAAATACCTTTTGAACTGTAATCGATAGGAACCCTCCATAAAAGAAAAACACCCCCCCCACACACGAAATCCCGAAATCACTAGTTAATATATAGGTATTATCACATCACGTCACACTTCACACTAAATCACATCACACTATACTCCGTCCAACCATTTATTTCTCTTTTGACAGCTCGATTAGTGATGTCCTAATTGCGTTACTGATTCGATTTCTGAAAACAATCTGAAACTTTATTTATGAATAAGTTTTAATGGATTTAACAAATTGATTTTCCAGTTTTGCTCTACGTTTTGTATTGTTTTATAGAAATAATCAGGTGTTAAATGAATATATTGCATGTATTCATAAAAAAAAAATATTAATATTTTGATTGTTTTATTTGCTTTATTTGACTTTATATCTTAATATTTAACCTTTTTTATCAATAATAATTATGTACAAATGAAAATATGTAACAACCCTTTATATTTCTTATGGAAAAATCATCTTAATATTTTTGGATATCAATCTATGGGCTCAAAAAATATCCAAATTAAATAGCACGTCCGCCACTATTGTGAAAAAAAACAGTGCCCACAAAGTATTGCATATTTTTACCATGGTTTATCACTTCAACAATTACGGAACTTCATAGACGTGCATATGTTAAAAGTTAAATAAATGGTTGGACGGAGTATAGGTAATATTATAAATGCGAAAGTTTTTATGTACCGTGTGTCTAAGTGTGTTTGTTACCTCTTCACGCCGCAAAAGCTAAATGGATTTGGATGAAGTTAGAAATGGAGATAGCTGAATTAACCTGGATTAAGTCATAGGGTGCTTTTTATTTCGGAAAACGAACTGTTCCCGAGGGAGCAACTATAAACCGACTGCTACGCAGGTGAAACCGCGTGGCGCAGCTAGTTTACATACCTATATATTTTAAACAGAAAAGTTGATCACACTAAAAACCGCAACAAAAACCACTATAATTAATTTAAAAACACTTAATTGTTAAACATTTTTCATCCCATCTATTCGAAAAGGACGACTTGGTTCGCCTTTATGTGCACCCAAAGGTGGTGTTTTCTATAAGAAACTTTTAGCGGGCAGTAATGAGTTTTTAATCCTCTTTATAAGTGCGCCGCAATTATCTTTGCCGCGCACTTTTTGAATTTGGAACATCTTAGTGTTCAGCACCAAAGAAATCGAACGCAAATATTGTTTGAATAAAGACTGGCTGGTACGACGGCCCATAGTCACGCCGCCGGATGAATGAAAAAAAAAAACAAATTAAAAAAGCGCGAACTACAGCCCGCGTTTTCGTAAATTTTCACGGATTGTTAGAAATTCATTGTTTTGTTTTGTTTTGAAAAATGAGTTCTTCAAGTGACAGTGAATAAAATATGAGGCGCTTTTATTTTCTTAGTGGCTGATGAAAAGTAGAGTGTATCACTCGGGCGCAAAATATATTTTTGGCTCGGGCGACGTACTTTGAATCCCTCGCTACGTTCAGGATTCTACTAAAGAATCCCTCGCTACGCTCGGGATTCTACTCTAGAATCCCTCACTTCGCTCTGGATTCAAAAAAGCGCCCTGGCTGTCAAAATATTATTTTGCTCCCTTATGATACAATCTACTATTATAAATATGTTAAACATAGATACATTTTTAGGTGTTTTAGGCAATAAGAAGTCCCATGACTTTTTCTAAAAGTGCCAATGTTCAATTATTCGCCTTTTAAGCAACAAAAATATTGCAAGGTGAAGTGGATATAGCCTGCTTAAGAAATATTTTTAGTCTTAGTCATCAGTCGTACTTAGCATCCTACTCACAATATTACCACAATATTTGTACTTAATCTTTTCAACTGCTGATAACTGACAACAACCACCAATAATAATTAACATGTAAAGTACCGACATTGTGTTTACATTAGTAACTTAATTAACAAAGTTAGCCGATTTTCAAAGGTGTTGAATCGATCCGTGGATCTGATCGCATTGATTCGATCCGACCCGAAGTCGAATAGATCGTATACTCACGATCCGATCTTTTCTAGGCTCGAATCGGATCGTCACATCCCTAAAACAATCTACCGTGCTAATACTTACTTTGTTTATATTCTATATTACTTATACCCACGCGCCTGGCTGCGTAAAGTAACTATACCTACCTACCTATATATTGACGCTATACTAAGTTTAAGTACTTGAAAATTGTCTTGTTATTGCTTACGGGATGTAATTTGACTGATCACCGCCGATAAATAGAACCGGACCTTCATACCGCTTGCCTCCCAGGTCAGGAAACGTGGCAATATCCTTAAAGTGCTGCTTCAAGACATCTATGTTGCACTGCCAGCCAAAAGTTCCATCATATCTCCTCCCCACATTCATAATCACGAAGGCTATTTGCGCCTCGTGTTCAAAAAGCTCCGAAGCTATAAGTTTCGCTTTAGCTAATTCCCTGCCCTTGACAGGGTCTAATCCAGTGAAGTCAACGGTTTTCATGACGTCTATAAGTCGGGGGAAAAAATTGTTCAGAATCCCGGCGGTGGAGACAGGAGAGATATCGACGACCACTAGTTTTAGCACTCTGGAAGGCTGTAAAAGGAATGAGATTACGTAAAGAGAGAGAGTATCACTTTTGTTGCTAATGTTCCATTATGAACATAATCATAAGTAGATATTTTAGTAGGTAACTTATTGAGTTGGTTGTAAAATTTTCGTCGATACAAAATAATGTTTCTCGGTCTAAGGCGTTAAATAATGTCACTTTATTTTATATCTACATAAGATATAGAAACCTACATAAATGGATTTTGAATAATAGATAGCGCAGTGAACCTACCGAACCATATTGGTACGTATTTATTTTTACTACTTAATTCACATTTAAAAATTGCCATTTAATACCTCTGTTAGAGCCACCACCATAGCCGTCCTGCCTCCCATGCTGTGACCAATTATATAAGCATTGCTTATGGATAACTTGTTCATCAGCTGCAAAACATCAGAAGCGAGATCCCTGTATGTGTGTTCGTTTGAGTGCGGGCTCTCTCCATGGTTGCGGATGTCGGTTGCCACCACCGCCATGGAAGAACTCGCTGCTATCCTCTTACACATGCTCTCCCAGTTCCTCTTGGATCCCAGCAGTCCATGGAGCACAATAATAGGCGGGTTGCTCCCGAGTTTTCCGTGGATCTTATGTGCTAAATCTACAGCATTTCGTGCAAGAACTAAATTAATTTTATACACAGACTTTAGCACATGAAGTCTGCTGAATTGGAACAGAATCTCCATTCCATATCTCCATCACTACGAAAACAGAGAAATTATACAAATACTATTCATCAGAGAAATAAACAAAGAGAACTCAATAAATTTATCAAAACAACGTGGCGTGCGTTGTCACATAAATGTCCTTGCCAACCTCAGAACATGAATAAGTTTATGAGTGTCAGTGAAATAAGTCCTTATATCTAAAACCAGAGGCTCTATATACCTATGCTATAAATATAGCCTTAAAAGGAAAAAGGTAAAGGAATCCACTTTCCTTGAAAAAACTCAAAGATTTTATATACAATTCTTACATAGGTGCAGAAAAAATTGTACGGATCATTTTGTGGCTCGTCTCTTTTGTCTATTCTTCTGAATGGTTCCCGGTATACAGAATTCTTTTAGTGTCGATTCTCGTTATAACGAGTGTCTCTAAACGCCGCGTGCCTTCCACGCGATTTCACCAGACTTCGACTCTCAAAACGGCACTGATTGAAAGAATAGACGAAAACACTGAACACAAAGTTTGTTCAGATTTTTTCTTTTGAGTTACGCGCGGAATCTTCAGAAGGACTTATGTGGGGTTATTGTGGAAATTTAGAAGGCCATGACACAAAAAAAAACAGATAGGCTTAATAACTTCACAGTACTTGTTTAGTATTGATGAGTTTTGAGGAACGCAATAGCCAGTTCTAGAAAGGACTTGGGGTCATCGGCGTGCAGGTTGTGGCCAGTTTTCGGGATGTACTTGACCACTGCAGAGGGAAACAGCTCTCGTATTTTAGTCAAATCGTCAGGACTGGAACAAAGCGAAACAAGAGATAATAATACCCAATTACTATCATATTATACATGTGTATATGTCGCAGCCAACTAGCTTAATTCGCCTTTCAATCAACAGCCTAGCCCCTTTACTAAACAGCGCCGTTCAACTAGCGGCCTGAATGATATTCAGCCATTTGATCAAACAGCTATACCTACTTGGATCGATGACGTTTAATGACTTGCCTAGCTTGTTCATTTATAAAGCCTGATTTCCAAAGTTTAATGAAAAATAGTACAATCGAAGAGTGTAGTGACAATAATAATGTGAATTTAGCTGCAGGCCTCGGTAGGTTAGGGTGCGGCGAGGGTGGCTCTTGGGCCACCCCAACGCCGCGAATATGCATATTAGATATAATATAATGTAAGTAGATTATAATCTATCACTTCGATAGATTACAATACTGAAAAATAATGCGACGGTTCATAAACTTTCGACTGTTTACAATCTTGCGTAGGATACATCTACGTTTAATCACATGCCTAAGCATTAGCCAGCCAGTTTATTAAATGTTGTAATAGACACTATGGTTGAATATCATTCAGGCCGCTAGTTGAACGGCGCTGTTTATTTAAGAGGCTAGGCTGTTGATTGAACGGCGAATTAATCTAGCTGCGACATATACATGGCAACCTCTGCAACATATGATACAGACAAATCATTGGTAAAGACATTCATTACGGATGTCTGAGCTTTCAATAATAAGTACGATAAAAAAAAAATGTGCAAAAAGCAAAAAGTGGAAAGTGTGAAAAAGTGGGCAATATACAACTCCAAAGTTATCCAAAAAAAAACAAGAGTTTAACATAAAACTGCCTGCCCCTCCCCCGTTTCTCTCGTGGTTTTCCGGGATAAAAACTATCCTACTATGTCCTTCTCTAGGACTTAAGTCTAGGAATCTTTCATCAATATCCTTGACAAAAACATCCATGACATTCATCCATCCATCCATTCCCACAAACTTCCGCATTTATAATATTGAATACTTAGAGAGCCAAGCACTGCATTTTCTTAGCATTCATATCGATTATTTCGGTCATCAAAAACTGTGTACCTAATGCGTCTCAGTTGAACATACAATTAAAATTAATCGAAAGAATCATGCTTACATACCTAATTTCTAAGCAACTAGACCTACTATACTGTGCTTTACCACGGTTCTTAGAAATGTTACCAAACGTCAGTAGCCACACCAATAATATTTTGGTAAATAATTAACCAAATCATGCCGTATCGGCACGAAACGAATGTTATAAACATCAATTGCTTTATTGTCTTAAATGTTTCCACTGAGTGGCAAGTGAGAACCAACCGATTTCGTCACGGAGGATATATCAAAGAATACATCGACGGAATTGCAAGATAAAGTGGTTATGAAATGACATTAAATATTGTAGCGATGTGTACAGTACTTTCTGCATTAAATTTTATGAAGCTTGCCATTGGCCAAAATCAAAGGTCACAGTGGGAGAGTCGAAAACAAAATACGAAAATATATTTTGTTGTTTAAATATTTCCCAATCTCTTTAATCTTTTGAACATTTACAAAATATTTAATTAATAAGTTCATGGTCACATCAGCGTAAAACTGTTAGATGTTAGTAGAACTACGGAAGATAATATATATATAGATAAGTGGTAAGTAAAGATAATATATATATAGATAATATATATGTAGATAAATACGAAATACTGATTAAGGTATGATTTTACATACCTAACAGGTAAATTAATTTGTTTGTTTTAGAAGTCCTTAAATTTGAATTGTCTAGATCTACTTCTTACCCATAGAACTTACGGTATACAATCCGAAACTTGTCCTCCGATAAATAAACACGGTCCACTGTATGTTTTCCCTTTCATGGTTTTTGGAAAGGTTGCTATGTGCTCGCTCTGCTTTATTAAAGCGTCTAGGTTGCAGCCCCAGCCTATTTTACCATTACTCAGAATTTTTACATTAGACAGAATTGCTTTGAAGTCCTCTTCGTCGTCGATTACTTCCCTCAGCTGTTTCTTGACTTCCTTCTTTGCTCGGCCCAGTTTCTTGGGATTCTTAAAGTCTAATTCTTTCATGGCGGTAAGCATCTTTGTCATGTGTTTTATCTGCCCGCAGTTAGAGACAGGTGATATGTCTATTACTAATATTCCTGCCACTTTTTGCGGCTACATTGGATAAAATGGTTGAATTAGAATTGAATATTATTTATGGGTAGACAATAAAATCTGCGATGCACATGCATAAGTATCTGAGTATGGGATAAATATTACCTAAAACAGTATGTAGGCAACAACAGTACAGGCGATATTGATAAGGGTTGAAAATAGAAGATTGGAATGTTCGGAAGAGCTTTCACGCAAAATGTCAAGTACCTAACTGGGTTTTATAAAGTAGGTATCTACTACCTTACAACTTACAAGCTTTAAAACTTACCTCAGTTAAAGATACGCACATGGCAGCCCTCCCACCCATGCTGTGGCCTACGAGACTTGCCTTTCTCACTTCTAGCTTGTGCAGCAAGTGTAAAATATCAGCTGCCATATCATCGTATTTGTGAGAGTTAGTATGCGGGCTGGTGCCGTGGTTCCGCAGGTCTACGATCACGACTGACCGTTTCGTCATGTTCAGTATGGTCTTCCCCATACCTTTCCAAAGCTTTTTATTACCTAACAAGCCGTGGAACAGGAATATAGGCGGCTCTTCCGGTTCATTGGTTCCTTTGCCGATCACTTTGAACGACAAATTGACTATTGTCCTCACCACTAACTTGTTCGTTGGCTGCGGCATTAAAGTGCGGTACTGTAGTATTAGGGTTGAGATTCTGAATTTTAAGTTCATATCTTATTAATGGATTCACGCATTTTTGTTGTTTACATTTTACTCAAGTATCACTTGATGCATTGTCACATTTCACTTTTCAGTGTCAAGCAGCTTTTTGCATGGAGGTAGAAGTATAAGGTATGAGTTTTCCACCCTCAATTGAGTTTGTTCCTTCCTGTGAAGCGATGTCGTGGGTCGTGAGGTCGTGAGTCAAAGGTGTTACGGATTTTGCAATGTTCATATGAGAGACGTGGACCATGGTCGCTTTCCATGAGGCTTTACCTCCGTACCAACTGGTCCCTCTTGCCTCTCGTATATATCGTGTTGAGCTCAGATTAAGGTGTAGATTCATTGGCGCTTGAGGGACCAGTGAGTTCGGGGGCATAAAACGTTACCTGCGCAATAAATGCAGCTACGTTTTATTGTGTAAATTGGAGCAAGCAATGTTTCCCCGATTTATTTATTAACCGTAGTCGTCGCGTACAATCAACGGGCTGACCCGCCACGTGCCTGCTGAACTGCGTGAACGGGTTAATTATTCAAGGAAGTTCATCGCCCTTACTAGTTACCTATGCGTTAGAATATGGGACACGAACGTTACAATTTCGTTAGTAGGTACCTTAGTTTACCAGCACTTCATTTTGATTCGTCTTTCATTCCAGGAATCTTTCCTTAATTAGTGCTTTTGATTTTTCCCTTACTTAGTGCTTAGTGACGGATCTGAGCAGTCGCTCAAACTGCCACCTTCCTCTAGCTAGATCTATGTACTCCATCTTCAGCCACGTCATCACGGGCGACAAAATGGCCAAACAGGTTTTTAAGCGGCAAAAATGTACGTAGTGGTTTAGTAGTAGCCTCGTCTCCTCACTCAATCACATAAAAAATTTAAGCCCTTCTCTGGCACGGAAGATTTAATAAAAACAAACATTTCCCTATAAAAAATAAACGAACTTGGTGTCCAACTGTTATGGGCAGGCAGTGAACGTGCTGCTCACCTCGTCAATTAATTATAAATAGAATGCTGTACATGTATTAAGAGAGATATGATAAATATGTAGATATTTTACCTATATCAATATAAAATGTTTTAAAGTAGATATTAGTTTGTACTATTAAGTATTCTATGATATTTGTAACAAAAATCTAAAGTACTCCCAAGATACCGCAGGTACTGTCAGCGACGAAAGTAACTGAACATTTGTGAATCTTGATTGACTACACCTTCAACATTTGTCTTATTTCTCTGAATGTTGCATTTAAATTGCAAACAATTGCATATAATTTGTACATTTTCGGTGTTATTAATAATTGGAACGATTTTTCAGCTACTTATGTCACTGACTCTACCTATCGGAAAGTAAATCTGATTTACTTTCATCGAGCGCTATTTAAGTATGCGTGCCCCAAAAACCTGAAAGTACAGTTATGCTTTGTATGTAAGTAGGTACTCGTCTTTGTTAAAAACTGTACTCATTCTATATTTTAGGGGTAGGATGTGAATAAATCAATAATCCGACTGTTCAGCATATTTTTAGGAGTAAAATGAAAAGACACGAAGGATAGAGAAAACACAAGACGAACGACTCGAAAAAAAAACGAAAGGACTCATCGATTCCTAGACATTATATATTTATAGGGCTTTTCCCTTGCAGTGAGGGAGATTTGTTCTTAGGAAATATCGGTTGAATTTGGAAGAACAATAATTGCGTTTTTCACTTTTTGAAAAAGTCATTACGTTTCCGGTTAATAGCCCATAAAGTCGTAAGTTTTTGAAAAAAATTAAATATACTATGATCTCAAAATTTTGCTGCATCCTGCAGAATTAGTACCTACGTAAATCCCTACTTTATGAACTTGTCTTTTGTGGAAGATATAATTTCACGTTATTTCATCTACGGTCGAGCATATATTTATTTCATGTCTGCGAGTGATTTAGGTACCTCCGCTTTCAAGTCAGCTATTTTACCGTGAAATACTTTGGTAGTTAGGCCCGGTATCCACCAAAGTGGAGATGGGCTGAGAGGTGAGGAGACGAAAACGACGAAACTCGAAGTACGGGACATAGCCGATAAGCTCCAGGAAAGACGTTTGAGGTGTCGGTTAGCAGAAAACAGTTTGTACATGGAGGACTTAATGCTAGACAGTATTTTCAACTAGTCATACAGGACGGGCAAGAAAAAATGGTAGCGGTGCAGTAAAGTGCGTGATGGGATATTCAAAAATATTCTTAATTATTGCTTAAAAAAATTACAAAAATATATACTATTATTGAAATTAATACCTAAAATAAGCCTAATTATAAAACGTATACTTGAGTATTTACATAATGAAAATATATATAAAGTATATACAAACATTTACATACATAAAAAATATATACTAGGAATAATAAACGTCTACGTCAATGGTTTGTCCTCTGCAGACCGGTGGTGTAGGTAATATTCGGCAACCAGTGCCTAGGCCTTGTAGTTTCAGGAGCATCTCGTGGCCGGCCTAAGACGCGATGGCCTAACGTCGTTAATGCGAACATGAGGGTCAATAGACTCACAATGCAGGATGCAGAAAACCGTGCGAAGTGGAGAAAGTGGAGTAGGAACGTGGACCTCTGCCGAAGCCGGAATTAATAACTCTAGGCAGAAGAATAAGACGCCCTGAAAATGCAGAAGGTCAAGTGACCTTCTGTAGTATCCCCGTTCATAAACCCCGCAAAATAATCTTTAAAAGTCACTTTGATGGATTTAAGTTCATTACCATTTTCGTTTTACTTCGTTAATTTTATACCTACAAATTAATTTAGGTTAAAAAATACAAAGTTCAAGATCACAGTAATTCTAATCATTTATCGCAATATAGTACGAGCAAGTGGTAAAAATATAAAAATGAGTCCTTACATTCTACCATGGCAATAGTGTACCTTTCTCATTACATTAATTTAATTACATTCCATCACATTATTTATACAAATTATTAGGTATTAAATTAATGTGAAAAAACTTTAAATGTTATACTAATTTTATATAATATTTATAAAGGTGATAATAATTAATAATAATAATACATAGGTAATTGATAATTAATTGTTTTATTTTTCTTTGCTCTATAAATTGATAATTGTACGTCTGGGTCGTAAGAAACCCGAAATAAATGCATTTTTTTTATTAAATTCATAGTCTACACTAATAAATGTCAATTCGTCTCGATCGTGTTTGTTAAATTGTCCTTATTAGCGACAATAAAAATAACAGTAAAGAGAATCGCAACAGTTCTTCAGAACATCAAATCATTTTGGATGTACGAGTATGGTTTAGATTATACCGCAGAGTATTTTTTTCATCGAACTAGCTGACACGTCAGCCGTTGTTCTGTGGTTGTTGTTCTATGGTATTTTTATATTTTTGTTGTTATATGTTCATACAAAAATCTAATAGAAAAAAGCACTTTCAGTTCTTCCCGAATTTTACGGGCAACTTTTCCAATTTTTCTTTCCATTAAAACCTAATTAAAACTATTACAAAACAATTAAAAAAAATGCCTTATCGGTCCGGCCGTTCTCAAGTGATCCGCTTACCAACGAACAGCATTTAATTTTAATTTTGTGCCGTCTGACCCGACAGCCATTGTCCTGTGGTTGTTATTCTATGGCCTAGTCCATAAAAAAATCTAAAACAACAAGAATACGTTTTATCAAACAAAAAAACCGACTTCAATGTATCTTTAAAGTCCAAGGTCAACAAATATCGACGAAATTTATATGGGACCACTTCGTAGCTATACTGAACCCAACGCAAAAATAATTGTCCTAATCGGTTCATGAATGACGGAGTTCTGAGGTAACAAACATAAAAAAAATACAATCATCATTCATCGAATAGAGAACCTTCTCCTTTTTTGAAGTCGCTTAAAAAAGCACTTTAAGTTTTCCCACATTCCTCAAATTTCTAGGAAACTTTTCCAATTTTTATTTCCATAAAAATCTAATATCGACTTTTACGAACATTTAAAAAGAATTCCCAAATCGGTCCAGGCGTTCTCAAGTGATGCGCTTACCAACAAACAGCATTCAATTTTTATTTATACACTCGTAGATAGATACACGATTATACTTTATGCTTATGAAATTGCTATAGTCCCTATTCCCCGACAAAACTGTGTGCTAACTGTGACTCAAGTTAAGCCGCAGTTAGTTAGCAATTAACACATAAGTACTTAACACTAGGTACATAATTATGAAACGACTGATAGTGACTAGGTTGATTTATACCTACTACATGAATGTAACATACCATGAACTTGCAGGAAAGACTGAATTCAATTATAAAAGAATAATGAATGAACTGCGACATTGTTTGGCTAGCACGTGTTGAATAGGTAGGTATGTAGGCAAGTAACCACTTACGATTTTGCAAGGTTCAATATTTACAATCGGAGAGAATAAAATACAACTGTTACAAAACATGTAGGTACCTATATACGAGGGAACTTACATGATGGTATGTGACGTAATCTGCGTATAGTCTTGTGTTGCTTGACTCTTGACGCAACGCAGTCCTCAAAGCGCGGGCTTATAGTACAGCATACAGCTATATTTTAAAAGTCAACAGGCTTCGGAGGATTGCAAAAGTTCACTGACAAACAAAGTACAACGAACCAAACCTACCTGTTCTACGTATGAGATACCTAGCTGAGCAATGACGTATCTCTATCCTGTGCGTATCTAATTAGCCGCCCTGAAACGCCGGCTGACGCTTACGTTTCATCAGACTTCAGAAGTATTGCTTTAATACCAAAGTTCACTGGCCAAGAACATATCCCACCAATAATAGGCGACTTATTCAAATTGATGCAGTTAATTAAAATGTTTCGATGGCCGTGGTTTTACAGCTGACGCAAAAGAACCACGGCACAGTCTAGTGGTGGTTCTTACAGGAGTAACACGTCTTCGACTCCTTGATCAGGTATTTGGTGAATTTTCTTTAATTTCGATTTTTAAGCACGTGTTCAGGCGGTATCGATTTGTGTGTTATAAGTGCGGCCCTTTCACTGCTCCGTTGCGTTGGAACCATCTTTCATTGATGTGAAGTACAGTTAGCATGATAGTCGAAGAAAATGACAGAGGAAATGTATCATTGTGATCATTTTCCGAAACATTTTTCCGTAGATAGATAGCTCTATATTAAATTTATACCTACAACTACTTGACTGTGTTCTCTTGATCAAAAGTGCAAGTGAAGTGAAGTTGTAAAGTTGATAAAAACTTTTGCAACTCTGTTTTAAAAAGGTGCAAATGATTGGCGATATAATTAGCAACCGACTCTATTTTATCATAAACGAGACTACGTCCGCGTAGATATACTTGTTACCCTAAGGAATTCGTGGCAAAATTGTCCATACTTCAGTGCAACAATATAGACAGTAGGCAAAATTTAACTATTCGTTTTGTGATATGAAAATTATCCGACCTTTATACATATACCTACATATACTAGCTGTTGCCCGCGACTTCGTACGCGTAGTGAAGTAATCTAACATGTTCTCGACAATTTTCCATCCCACCCTAATCCCGCTCTTGCTCCCGCTCCGCTTCAATCCCATATACATATATAATAGATGATCCAAACCATGCATATCATCATCATCATCATCATCAGCCCATCACGTTCCCACTGCTGGGACTCGAGCCTTCCCTCATAAAGAGAGTATGGGCCATAATCCACCACGCTGGCCCAGTGCGGGTTGGTGGATATCACATGTCCTTGAATTTTTGTGATAAATTCTTGGACATGTCGGTTTCCTCACGATGTTTTCCTTCACCGTTTTTAGAGTGAGAACCATGCATATAATCTGTGCCAAATATCATACAAATCCATTCGTACTCATGTTGCGATGGATGTGATTGTATAAAAACATTTCAATATCCAATACAAACCTTGGCTCACGGGATGGGTACAGAGAGAATGTTCCCATCTACATAAATGGCCAAACCGATTTCGATGTGGTTTTCGGTAGTTCCTTTGTAATTAATCAGATTAGTTCTTAGATAGATTATATTGTGCCAATCCACCAAGGAGCGCTGAAAACAAAAAGTTCGAGGATATTCCCATCTACATAAATGGCCAAACCGATTTCGATGTGGTTTTCGGTAGTTCCTTTGTAATTAATCAGAGTAGTTCTTAGATAGATTATATTGTGCCAATCCACCAAGGGGCGCTGAAAACCAAAAGTTCGAGGATATTCCCATCTACATAAACGGCCAAACCGATTTCGATGTGGTTTTCGGTAGTTCCTTTGTAATTAATCAGATTAGTTCTTAGATAGATTATATTGTGCCAATCCACCAAGGGGCGCTGAAAACCAAAAGTTCGAGGATATTCCCATCTACATAAACGGCCAAACCGATTTCGATGTGGTTTTCGGTAGTTCCTTTATAAAACCAAAAGTTCGAGGATATTCAACATTTTTAATTTTGTTAAATAATAATAATAGTAGATGACCTTCCTTTTTAAAAACTTTTACTAGACTTTGCTAAATGCTAACTTCAAATGAAGACCACACAGCCAATTACCAATAAGTAGGTAAGTACGATTAAATCCCGTAAGTACTTACGGATTATTCTCGTAGGGCCTTTTAGGAAAACATTCCAGCGCCGCGTCGCGCCGCTAGGCTCACACAACAACTAGGTGTTTCTTTATTGTTTCTTGAAGTCTCTCAAAATCTAAGATCTTTTTCTTCTCGCATGACCGCTGGTGTAGAACGCCCAAAGGCCTTCGGCATGGCTTAACTACTGTTTTCGGAAAAGAACCGGGTCCGCCGGCTAAACAACACATGCCCTCCGAGTAACGGGTGGCGCGTAAATACCTACCACACAAACAGTCACCCATCCAAGATATAACAATTGCGAATGTTGCTTTTTTAACCTTCTACAGCAGATCTGTTACAAACGGATAGGTAAGCTGCGCTTCGAGCGTTACAATCAAAAGGGTATTTAGTCTTGGTCTATGTAGAGACGAGAAGATGGCCTTGCATGTTAAACAAAGCATATAATAAACGCACATGACGTGAATCATGTGTAATTATTGTATTCCATTAATGTTCTTTATAGGAGTTATAATTTATTATTACTTAGTCTACTACAATGTAATACAGAATACAAACGGGTAATACAGCCAGCATTGAGTACGCTGCCAACTGGTAGTGGGTTGGAGCATTTGAGCTATCTTCGGGCCTTTAATGGTTTAGTTTTAGTATATAGAGTGTAGTTGTTTTCAGTAATAAAGGCATTCGCACGTAAAAAAAAGAATGCAAGTGAATATCAAGGAGGAAGAATCATTTTAGATATTTCATGATCCTTATGCCTAGCCCGCTGTTATAAATTAAAATATGTCCAAGGTAAAGTAGTATAAAAATATTGAATGTAAGGTCCTGGATAATGAATTACCTACATAATTTTCATAATAGTAATGCTCAGGTTTGGTGAGGTTTTCGCTTTTAATGTGCAGGTAATTTCGTCATGTGTATTTTTTTTAATTATATTGAAAAGTAGTTTTTTTAGTTACATACTCGAATAATCATATTCAGAGCATTTAATTTTTTGGAAAGGGATGTTCACCTTGAGCTTTCGAAATAAACTCAAGGCTTTACCATTATTTTGAAAGCTCAAGGTGAATACAATTTCTTCCTTTCCAAAAATATAATCTTTATGGAATTCAATTAAGCGTAATGATAAAAGTTGACCTTTAGAACAGTATTTATCAGAACCAGAAGGCATTAAATATAAATAGGAAAACTAAGATTTTTTTTACTATCGCTAGGTAGTCAAGTCAGGTAGGTACTTTCTCGAGTTGAGGACAGAAATTGTGCGAAAATTAAGCACCTTATCACGACATGTTTTTTTATAATTGCAATCACTAAATATGTATAATTTAGTGCCATTTCAATGCACATGATGCGTATAATCACCATACATCATGATTACAAGATATTTAAATTAAAAGTTACTACGTTTTGGTCAAATGTTACTACGTTTACAATCTAGCCATTTGATTACGCTAATAAGAAATATACATTTAACTTAAACTGATAGATAGACTAAGATAAAGAAAAAGAAAAATAACAAAACTATGTGAGAACAAAAAAATAAAAAATAAATGTAAGAATGTGGTCGTTTACACATAGGTATAGAACTTTGATTAAATATACCCTATCCTGTCGAAGTATATCGAAGATACCTAACGATAGTTTTAGGGTTCCGTACCCAAAGGGTAAAACGGGATTACTAAGACTCCGCTGTCTGTCTGTCCGTCTGTCACCAGGCTGTATCTCGTGATAGTTAGACAGTTGAACTTTTCACAGATGATGTATTTCTGTTGCCGCTATAACAACAATTACTAAAATACAGAATAAAAAATATTTAAGTGGGGCTCCCATACAATAGACTTGTTTTTTTTATTAATTATGCTACGGAACCTTTCGTGCGCGAGTCCGACTCGCATTTGGCCGGGTATTTTAACTATATAGCCCTATAGCAAAAACGGAATAAATAAGTGCCTTACTTAGTTAAAAATGTTATAGCACCGAATAATAAATGCGGTATATCTGTGAACCCGATTCGAAAGACCGCTGACTTATAAATGTTACGCGATGTATAATAATTTAGTATAAAAATTATTATCTCAAAATAAATCTCAAATTATCTAAAATAAATTTCTGTCAGACCCTAATATTTATACAAAATAAATTTTAAAAATCTTAGTTACGGGCCAGGACACAAGTATGTGATCGCTGGGCGGTATAAATAATTACTAAAAATAAAAATTTCGGTGCGATGTGGTTATGTTAAATAATATTTGTAATCAGCAAAATGGGGCCTTGTAACGTGTTCTGGTTATACGAGGGCTATACTCGTAGGGGCAAGGTAGCTGACGAAATTACTGGGAGTTAAAATCACATTAAAAACAGATGTCTCATTATGTCGAGCTCAGTGCATTCACAGCACTTTGAGTTTGCACAGAACCTCATTTGATAGATCTTGGTGAGTAGATAAAGGGATCAAGTTTCGTATTTTTACAGTTAATTATTTCTTTAACCATTACTTTTACCATGAGAAAAAGTGACTATGCACTTATGGAGAATAGGTATGTCAAATACTGCAATAGCTATTTGTTTTTTTGTTACGCTTAATTTATCTATTTTTGGCCACTATCTCGCCTGATGTGAAGCGATGATGTGGCCTAAGATGGAGCATATAGATCTAGAGAGAGGCAGCAGTTGAGCGGCTGCTGAGACCCGTCTCCCTGTATTTTCGGTTTAGTTAATTCAAATTTTAAAAACAATTATATGTGTAATTTGGTTTATCCTCCTCAGACACATGATGGGTATATTAGACAGAAGAATATTAATTGTAATATTATTATTTTTTAGTGTAAATGCCTCCCTTTTAATTTATTAATTATTTTGCCAGATTTTGCGAATATATTATGTCGGAACAATTCTATACTATTATTATTCTATTCTATTTTATTATTCTATTCTATTGAAGGGACCTAGCTAGGGAAAAACTGAAACTCTCGATGACCAAATATATTCTGCATTTAATTCTCTTAACTTAGTTTATACATATATTATCTCATTACTTTCTATGTGTGCATTGTGCAACCCTACTTACAATTGTGTCTTACAATACCTTATTGTATCCCACATTATTAAAAAATAAAAATGGAACTGAGCCAATTCTATACATTGAAGATATTTTTGAAAACCCAACTTGGTTCGGCTATTTAGAGGGTACTGACTAATAGGTAAGTACTGAACATAATGTTTTTAGAATTTTTGTCTGTTTTGTTTGTTGGTGTATATATTGTTATCATAGACTCTGAAACTGCTGAACAGATTTTAATGTGGTTTTCAGGGTTTGGTAGCATTACTCCCAAGTTAGATTATAAGGTAGGTTACATCAAAATCGGTTGAGTGACTACGAAGATATAACTCGACCTCTTCGTAGTACGTGCTCTCATATATTGGGGAGGCCTTGCTAAGATTATTTTGGAAAAATTACGTATACCTATGGACTTTCTCTGTCGTTTGAACTTTTAGCTTTGAACTTTGTTTATGCGGATGAAGCCGCGGGCAAGAGCTACTTGCTCTATATAAAGCTATGCTACGTAATACTCATAAATTTTATTATGTTACCTCTTTATAACGCGTGTTTACTATATATGTCTACTATAGTGCTTCTATGTGAAATAAAGATTAAATAAATAAATAGTAGTTGAATCCTTGTAAATATAATAGTAGTGACGACTATAGTGCCGAGCACAGACCATGCGGACATTGTTAATAATCAATGACGATGACTCACGAACAATTCATATGTATTTGAATAACGCCATTTCATAGTTTTCTAAATTTATATACTAATGATGGTATTGACTCAATAAACATTATTTTCGTACATAAATAAAATCTCAAATTAAAACTTCTACAGATCGGAATTGAAATAAAATTCTCACATTATACTGTAATAATAATAATAATAAAGCCTTTTATTTGACAAAAAAATTACAGTTATGTTTCTTATACTACTGCACTGTTATATATTTCATCGTTAACATTATTCGCATATTTGGTGCTTCTTTAATTTCTGTAAGTCCGTTTGCCATTATAATATATATACAAAAATATAATTCAAAATTTAATAACTACTAAACACTACTGAACAGGTTTCAAAAATTACGCTCCTTCCCTATGTACCTCCGGTAATGTCCCGACCCGAGGTCCGTATCCAGACACACCGTACCGGAACGAACAGAAGATGCAGGACAAGGTTTATTACATGGCAGTGCAATGGACTTAAATGTAGATTATACTTCAGATTAGAATGACTTAATAATCGTAATAAAATTAATATTACTAATGCAAAGACCTCTCTCGTCTTTGTATTGTTATGTTTACTTAGAATTATTGACATTTTATTCATCTGATGTGACATTTCATAATTGTATACTTTAATTGCTTTTTTTACGCTTAATAGATCTAGGTTTGGCCATTATCTCGCCTGATGTTGAGTCATGATGATGGGCCCTAAGATGGAGCGCATAGATCTAGAGAGAGACGGCAGTGCATTTTTGGATGAATTAGTACTTTTTTTTCCTTTTATAAGTTATTGCTTGCCGCAGGCTGAATATAGCGATCTAATATTTAACAAGTAATACCAAAGTACCACCTGTATTTACAGTAAATGATATTTAAATTTGAATTATTATTTTCATACATTCGTAGAAGTATCCAATTATACTATTATATTACATAAACTTACCCACATACAATTTAGTTTTGAATTGATTGATAAACCTTTTAGAGAAGAACATTAGGAAAGGAACTAGCTCTCACAAACACAGGGAATCTTATCGTGAAAGCTCACAGGGCTACACAGATCCAATAATGCGTACATTTCTCCAATTTTGCATGTTGCATGTTAGCCTTAATATAAAATTGCGTCACTACTTGTAATGATCAAATCATTGTAATACAGTTTAAGTGTGTATTATTATTACTATTTCAGCAAAATCCTTGATTAAATGATCTTTTACATGTTTATCTGATTGATGTTATGTATATGTTTCTAGGAGCAGCAGTCAAAATGGGCACGCTAATAGGGAACATATCGAACTACTACCACTACGTCAACGATGATTTAGCAGGTGAGAACTATTAAGATAGTTTGGAATGGGCCTTATTTATATTTAAATTCATTCGATTTAACAGTACCTACCTATAATGCAAATACACTGGGCTTCAGGGGATCAGGGCAAAGGTTGGATGGGTTGTGTAGAAACAATGTGTGTTGTGTCTATGAATAACATTTACTACTTCTAGCCCATTGCCTGTATTTGAATATGTCTTTTAAAAAATTAAGGAAACAGGATTTGTCATAACCGACTTGAAGTTGTTTTGGTTGGGTGGGTCGGATACTGTCATCACTATGGTTCTGTATATTCGAAATGGTCCGATAAAACGAAAGTCCTCAGCCGTACCAAATGAAAGCAATTATACATTCAGAAAAAATACTAAATATTTACTGGTGGTAGGTCTCTCGTATGCGAGAGGCCGTCTGGGTGGGTACCACCGCTTTGCCAGTTATTCAGCCGCCAAGCAGTAGTGCGCGAGCATTACTGTGTTCCGGCTTGAAGGGCATTGTAGCCAGCGAAATTTCTGGGCATTATTAGAATCAACAGCTAATTGTCTCAGGGTGTCGAGCGCAGTGCAGCGCCGCGCAGGATTTTGCAAAACGAAGTTCTGGGTGGTGCTGTTATTTTTATGGGCTGGCGTATTGCTTACCATCAGGCAAACGACCAGCTCGTCTCGTCATTCATTATATAATATATATATATATATATATTACCTAATAAAAAAATTAAGACACTACAGTATAGTGAACCATCGGGGAGACGGGTCTGAGCAGCCGCTCAACTACTGTCTCTCTCTAGATCTATGTGCTTCATCTTAGGCCACATCATCGCTTCACATCAGGCGAGATAGTGGCCAAACATAGATCTAATAAGCGTAAAAAAAACACTATTAATATGTATTACTGTTAACGTTAATAAGCAAAAGTCTATAAAAGTAAAAGTTTTAAGTTGTGTTCAGTTTTACGAGACTAGAAAACAATTATTTCTTTAGGTAGAGCTCTGTTACCGAATCTGAATTCAGTTATCAAAACAATTCCCTTACCCGATTGATTATATTCACGATTGATATATGATTATGATACCATAACCCGGAACTCTTTTACTCTCTGTTGCTTTACATAAACTTCCCCTATTCCAGACCCCAGAACCAAAGGGTTCCCCCTAGTCAGCAGCCCGGTCCCCATCATACTAATCATGTACCTGTACCACCGGTTCGTCCGCGCGTGGGGCCCCGCCATCATGGCAAACAGGAAACCATTCCAGCTGAAGAACACCATCATATTCTACAATGTTGTGCAAATTGGACTCTCTGTGTTCTTGGCGTCACAAGTAAGTTGATTACTTTAGTATATAAATGTTTTTGTACAGATATATATGACTATCATATTTTTTTTGCTAGCTCTTGAAATACGGTGTACAAATTTCGCAGTCACAAATTACCTAAATTATTTTTGTATTAGGTGGTATGGGTGCAACAGGCATCGCCTTTTGTAAAATAATGTTGAGTCAATTTGGTTAAATGCTTGAACCCATTGAACCACTCTAGGTTCAAGATTGAATACATAGGTAAACTTTTGAGTTTTGATTACTAATTAACGTTGTTTAGGTCCAGGCGGACATTGAAATGCAATGAAAAGGTACTGGGTGCAAACTTTGTACTTCCTTATTCAAACTAACGTGTCATAATAATGCTAAAAATGACTTATCGAAACATTTCATATTATAATAGAATTCTATAGACCGCGTAGCAAACAGTATAATGTTACTAGCTGCGCCTTACGGTTTCACCCGCAGTTTCCCGGGATAAAAAGTAGCCTATAGACCAAAAAGCCATATAGCATGTAGCCTAATCCAGTGATAATTTCATCCCAATCCGCTTAGCCGTTGCGGCGTAAAAGAGTAACAAACATACATCCATAGTAGGATACTCATTGTAAAATCAAGGAATTAAACCACCAAATTAAACAAAAGACTGCCACAACTGGATCATTACAACGAATTCATATTGCGAAAGGTAATTACAAATTGTGAAAATTAGAAGGAAATTGCAATTATTTGTTTGTGCCAAGGCAAAGGATATAACCACAGGTCGGGGAATAGCTGGCCTGAATTTGTTTGCGAAATCACGAGGAAGGTATCTACTAAAATCGGTCTCTTTAAATTGTAGATACATTTATCGATAAAATCAGGTAAAGTACCTACCTAATATGAAGTTTCATATTATATTTATATTTGGTAATTTTGGAACTTCAGTTATTATTGAATCTGATGCAAGATTTACTGCAATATGAAAATAAAATTAAGCCTTGACTTGATTCGAATTGGATTTAACAACATTTATTTTTGTATGTTTCTTAAGCGACCACTCCGCCAATTATGAACTGATTTTGATGATTCTTTTTTGTTTGGTAGTCATACTTCAGAGGTGGTCCCATATAAATTTTATCGAAATTGATTCAGCACTTTAAAAACAAAAAATATATAATAACTTTAATCTTGAAGTTGGTTCTTGTTTTTTTTAACCGACTTCCAAAAAGGAGGAGGTTTATGTTCGACATGGCTGCTGCACCCAGGGTTGACTTCCGGCGAGGGAACTCGAGAGAATAGAACTTTTTTTGTACATGCATTTAATTGTGATAGCCCGTTGTAAAGTTCAAGAAGTTATTGGCGGTCGAAGCTAATATGTATAGCAACCACCTACTAGTACTAAGTTTCAGGAACAAACTAATTCCTAATTTGAGACTCCACAACAAATTCAACCAAATATAAGAATTAAGATATACAATACAACTACACTTTATTGCATACTACAAACATGGATTGGAAAAATATAAAAAAGATAGACGGTGGTACACAGCAAATAATCAATATAAACAATAATAAAAATAACAATCATATATAACTAAATAATATACTATTAACGACAAATACTACTACTTCTACTACCACTATTATTATATTACTTAATATAATAATTCATATAACACAATTGCTTCATAGAGGAAATAAAAAACATATAAAAAGTAATGCAAAAAACAACGTAAACGATCGACGAGTTGAGCTCTTTTCCACCAAAAATTATAAAATCCCGTACAAAAGACTTTAACGGCGTTACGGCCTTTGCCCACTTATGTAGGTGCACCGTCTTTCAAATATGGGAGCATAATGAACTGATGCTGATGATGATGATAGTTTCGTAAAATACCAAGTTTTCTGTAAGAGATCGCTTTGAGCGACAAGACCGAATTGTAGTATTTTTAACCGACTTGAAAAATGGAGAAGGTTCTCTATTCGATTGTTTTTTTTTTATGTTTGTTACCTCAGAACTCCGTCATTCATTTATAAACCGATTATGCAAATTCTTTTTGCGTTGGGTTCAGTATAGCTACAAAGTGGTCCCATATAAATTTCATCGATATTTAAACTGGGACTTCGAAGATACATTAAAGTCGGTTTTTTTGTTTGATAAAACGTATACTTGTAGTTATTTTAGTTAGCATGCTACTGTTTCCTGTTTCGGTGTATTGTGGTGATTCAATAAAATGGTAATTAATCAATCAAGTTCATTTAATTGTACGAGTTTCATTTAACTTTGGAATTGAAACACTGAATTCCTAAGACCATAAATTCCCACAACGTCTATTCCGAAACTGTAAATCTTTAACTTTAAGATAATGTTGAATTCTCTAAACGTAGGTATTCCATTTGTTACAGTGCATAACCCGGTTATATTGGCCGGGCAACTACAGCCTGTGGTGCCAGAAGATTGTATACGAAGACACGCCTCTGGAGAGGGTGGTAGTTAGCCGAGTGTGGCTGTATTACATGATCAAGGTCATCGACTTAATGGACACGGTAAATAAACTTTTCATATGAGGTTCTCATTGATTAATTTTTGACCAGGCCCAGCGCACTCCGCACTGTAGGTACGAAGCTACAAGTACATATCCGGACACCGACAGCGGGTCGCGCGTTGTTACACGTGCCGCGTCAGTAGAGATAAGAGCTATGCGATAGAAAGAGAGGCGCTCTGTAGGTTAATATATCTGGTAGGTAAGCAGCGCTACGCGAGCTGAATTGAATTTTATTGCATCATGGCAAGAGTCGCTATTTGTTTAAATTTCTTTGCGGAGTGATGCTTCTGTCCCTTAGTATTCTGTGCTTTGACTAAACTTCTCTACTATTTTACCGCTAGCTTAGTTTTTTTATAGTACTGAGTAATGAGATGAGCAAGTTGTTCGCCTGATGGTAAGCGCCACGCCTGTCCATAACAATTGCAGTGCCACCTAGAACCTTTTATACCATAAAAAGCACTGCGTAACACCACATTGCGCTCATCACCCCGAGACATCAGATATTAAGTCTCACATGCCCAGTAATTTCGCTGGCTACAAGCTCTTCAAACTGGAACACAGTAATGCTTGAGCACTACTGCTTGGTGGCAGAATAACTGGCAAAGCTGTGGTACCTACCCAGACGGCCTCTCTCAAGCGAGAGATCTACCACAAGTGCAAACTTTTTCAGCAAATTTAAAGTAACAGTAACTTTCCGTCCAGGTATTCTTCGTGCTGCGAAAGAAGTTCAACCAGGTATCGTTCCTGCACGTGTACCACCACCTCGGGATGTGTCTGCTCGGCTTCGTCGGCACTAAATATGTACCAGGTGGGTACCTAAGTAACTAACTATTCATAATACTTAACTATAACTGACCGTGAGAACTACTTACTGCGTATGTTTTTCTCCATGCCCAGTGAGCACACTGGTTCTAGAGTTTCTCTGGTTAGGTTTTCGTTCAGGATTCACTATTCCTCCCAATATAAGTCAGCCACTTTCCTCGAAAATCAGATGAGCACGCAGACTCTGTCGCTGGTGCTGTCCAGATCAGCCAAAAGCTCGAATAGAATCGAAAATCGAGAAAACAGTGTGTCCAATATTGCACAATCACAAAAGGTCTCGAAACGTCCGAAAGTCCTTTAATATAGAACCGTCGAATCGACAAAAGCTGTGTGAACAGTTAAAAAACCTGACAAGTGCGAGACTTTGCTTCTTGTCCAATTTCATGATTGCAGGTCAACGGGAAGGACCCCATAGGGTTTGGATCTCTTGCGAGTGTCAAAATATGCGGCATACCTAAATGGCCGTATCTTTTGATTGCGTTAACTTAGAAGCTTGATATTTTTACAGCTTCAAGGGTTTTTGATCTGAGTAGTTGATATTAATTTCAAGGGTCTTGACGGAAAGAGACAGACAGACAGATAGGCAGGCAGACACACAGACGGACAACGAAGTGATCTTATAAGGATTCCTTTCTTCCTTTTGAGGTACGGAACCCTAAAAACGAAACGCAGCTTTTCAGATGACTATTATTATGTTATTAAACAAATAAAATAAATCCCCTTTTTCTAATATATATATAAAAATATTTAAAGAGTACTTTTACGACTGTACACATACTTTGACCACATCTTTTTCTAATTTCATGAGACAGACACTGTTATACTGATAAGGAAGTATGGCGAAGGTACATAATTTAAATTATTACGAGCAGTAATTAATTTATCTATGATTATAATTACGACGAGTTCCGGTAAAACAAGGATGTATTCTGTCCGTCCGCGTTGTATTTGTAACCGACTGCAAAAAAGAGTAGGTTCTCAATTTGTCTGTATGCTTTTTTATATTTGTTACGCGATTACTCCGCCAATTATGAATTGATTTTGATGATTATTTTTTTGGTTGGTAGGTCATACTGAGGGGTGGCCTAAATTTTATCGAAATTGATTCAGCGCTTTTTGAAATCATTATCAAAAACAAAATAAATATAGGTATGGTCTTGAAGTCGGTTTTCGTTTTTCTCTAAAACATAATTTGAACTAGCCTCATACCTAACCTAACACAACATAAAAATGTGATTCTGGAATGAGGAGACTGAGAAAAAACTAGAGTGTAGAACGAGTTTTGTTTTGAAACTATTATCAAATTAGGTTTGGCACCAAAACACAACAATAAAAGGTAATGACAGGCTATTATTTGAAGAGCTAAGGTTAACCGAGTTCAGTTGAGCAACGCGGCTAGTTTCAAAACGGATCGCGTGCCGTGCCGCAGTGTGCCACGCCGGGGAAGCAATCGTTTCCATTTATTTGCAACTTACATCCTTTGAAGACCTTTGAAGGTTTCCTACCGACTCTTTAAAGGATGAATGAAGAACTAACCTCTAAATACAACAAGTATACAATGACATTGTAAAATATATACATATATATCATCATCATCCCATCACGTTCCCAGTGTTGGGACACGGGCCTTCTCTCATAGAGAGAGTATGGACCGTAATCCACCACGCTGGCCCAGTGCGGGTTGGTGGATGTTACAGGTCCTTGAATTTTTGTGTTAAATTCTTGGATATGCCGGTTTCCTCACGATGTTTTCCTATATCGTTTAAGAGCTAGTGTTAAATCCGCACATATCTTAAGAAAGTCAGTGCTGCGGGGCCAACAGGAGTCGAGCTCAGGTGCGTCGGATCGAAAGTCGATCGAAAGTCGCACGTTCTCCCACTGAGCCACACTCGCTCTCCCAAATATGTACTCGCTCTCCTAATGCATTATTATGCAGTATAAATTGCAGGTGGACATAGCATTTGGTCAAGATGTTGCTGTTCTACTTCTCCAAGGGTTCATATTTTCTTTTTTGTCGTCAGGTGGTCACGGCATCATGCTCGGGTTCATAAACTCGATGGTGCACGCCGTCATGTACTCCTACTATCTGATCTCGATCGTGCGCCCGCAGTGGGTGCGCCATTGGTGGAAGAAGTACATTACGCAACTGCAAATCGTAAGTTCCAATCCCAGAAGCTGATCCAATTTTTTAGCCTAGAGCAGCCTACAGCTTTTTTTGCTTTTTTTTATTACCTGATAGGCTAGCATTTGTCCGCATTCTCACCTGATGGAAAGTGACGACGCGGTCGACGATGGTTCATGCTTGCCTAGAAGATACCGATGCACTCGGGACTTGAAGACACCTAAATTATAAGAATCGGCAAACAGAGACGCTGGTAAGGTGTTCCATTCCTTAGCTGTTCGCATTATGAAAGTTAAAGCGGAACGCTTTGTTCTGGCAGGAGGAATGCCAACCATAAATGGATGCCGAGTTTCCGTACGTCTTGTTGTCCAATGGTAGAAAGGAGATGGAGGAATTAACTCGTGTAATTCCGTCGCACACTCACTAAGCTCTCCGTGTTGCCTCAAACTCAAACTCAAAAATCAAAATTCTTTATTGGTTTAAGTTACATAAATATGGTACAATATAAATGGAATCTCTGCCTGGTGCTTTAGCGTTAGCTGTGTTGCATCAGGCAGTGTCTTCCCCAAATTTAAAACAAACAACATTTAAACTTAGATTACGTTAAAATATAGAAAAAGAAATACTTATACAAACTACAAAAACAGCTCGTTGGATGATTTGTTGAGTTGAACCTCAGGTTACAAAAAGTTCTTTTACGACTGTACCTTTACTCTTAATCTTTTAATCTTTTTCTAACTCCACAAGACAGACACTGATGAAGAAGTATGGCGAAGGTACAAATGGTTGCGTTTTTTTTTGCACAAATTTTTGTCCGGTCGCGGGATTCGAACCCGGAACCTCTGTGGTGTATGAGATTTAGCCAACCTGCCCAACCACAACACCACAGACGCTGTCAATTCTTCGCATCACGTGCACACGTCCGGTGCTACTCTTATCGTGGTAATAGTGTCGTTAGCAACGCGTGTGGTCACGCTGACCACACACCACAGCGGCCAAATCTGATTGTCCATGAAATAAATTATTAAAATGTAACTTCTCGAGCGTGTGAAGTACATAGATAGGTAGTTAATTTTTATTGCACACTACCAAATATTATAATAAACTACCAAATTTGTTAGCCTCTGTGGTGCAGTAGTTGGGCAGGTTTGGCTACAATCTCATACACCGCTGAGATTGGGGGTTCGACTCCCGCGAAGGGACAAATGTTTGTGTACAGAAAAAAAACCGCAAGCATTTGTTCCGTGTCTGGGTGTTGTGGGAGCATGGTCCTCGTAGTTCCTGGCTCCCTAGATACAGAAAATCCTAGTTATGGATTAGGATCAACGTATATGATCGTTAGGCGTATTTAAAAAAAATCCAATGTAATATAATAAACATCTACTTTTTATGTAGGTAGGAAGGTACAGCCTACTTTTACGTTATGTAGCATAAACGTAAGATGTATGGTAAACTTACCTGAAATTAGCTGTGTGATGGAAATGCGAATAATAAGTAGGTACCTAAATGGATAAACAGTCTTTTGCATTTTTCTCGATTTTGGTGGCTACAATTTTCAAAACAAAATCGTAACCACCAAAATCATTACAAACCTCCTCTCATACACCTCTAGTTAAAAGTAATACTATTTAGTTCACTGACCTCATTGAGGTTTTAAACTCTTTGATATAACCTGTAAGAATTACTTAAAGGAAGTATCTAATTGAAACGCTACCTATCTAAAAAGTGCCTTTATTGTTCTGTTTTCAGTTGCAATTCCTGCTCCTCATCTTGCACTTCGGGCACGTTCTGTTCGAGCCCTCGTGCGAGTACCCCAAGTGGGTCTCCTTCATGTTTCTCCCGCACAACATATTCATCCTGTTCTTGTTCTCAGACTTTTATATCAAAGAATATATACTGAGGAAGAAAAACGCAGATAAAGTTAAATAGGATGCTAAATTGTATTGTATTATGTAAGCATATGTTAGTTAATTATATTTATAGTTTTATTATTCAATGGCGGTTTTATTTACTCCAAATCAAAATAGAAAGGTACCTATATCACCTAATTGTTTTATACTATGTCTATTAACCTTGCCACGCTATAGAAGCAAAGCTGTGCTCTCTACGCCCTATTGGTCGCATCAAGCTGACCTCGGCGAAGAGAGCTCTTTTGCGTATGTAGAGTTTAGCTGACTTTGGCGGTTAACATGTGGCCCCTAGAATTTCTAGATAAACGACAAACAAAAGCGAAAGGGAATAAAAACGGGACGATAGAAGAAAGTAAAAAATGCTATGCTATATATAATGCTATACATATTCGACCAAATTAATGTATTTTGCACAGACTAGTACATTGTAAGAGATGGTATTTTGGTTAAAGTACTTACTAGTATAACAGAATACTTAATAGTACTAAGGTACTAGTATATAGGTCGTTAACACCAACGTTCCAGTTCCATTCATAGATTTCCAAGAGTTATAACAGGACGGCGAAAGACATGGAAGAAAAAAAACATTAATGTCTATTTTTAGGTATGTATGTCAATGTCAGTTACCTACGTAATTTATTATTTTCTCTGACATTGACAATTGTCATATTTCATTTCATTGTTATGAAAAAAATCATGTGAATATTTTCCTTAGATTTTATAACGTTATAGAGGCGTAAAACTTAAAAACTACGCATTTAATTATTTTACTATTATGACTGACGAACAGAAAAAACAAAGGCCTGGAGAGGCAGCCTTAGATAATATGAAACTATTGAAAAGTGAGAGCTCGGTTTTTAAGGTCCCAAAAGTACCTAAAAAGAAGAATACAAAGAATCCTCAGGTTTTAGACGAAGAACTGTACGTGGAGGTAAGGTTTGATGCATTTCATAACTTATTAACAGCAAGCGTGATAAACATTTTTTACAATAGTTTCCAACATGTTTTAGTAAGCATGGCTTCAAAAATTTGCTAACATTCGCGAATTTGTTGGAAATAAAAACTACAGGGTATTTCCTAATGGAGAACCTTATTGAGGCATCTGGAAATGCTGTATATTCGGCAACCTAAATAGCCAATTTTAAAACATTTGTACTGTTGAACTTATGATGTGATAAGTAAGAGAGTACTAGAGATTGTAACCAGCAATTTTTTACATGTTTTTATGCACATAATTGTTTGTACATGTTGTTTGCTAGATAGCATTTCTACTATCATTTATAATGCAGCTGTGGTATAACTCAAGCTTTATTTACTAACCAGCCATTCAATACAGACACACACACACACACACATTAATATAGAACAGCTAGGTTTGTTGAATTATATATTATTAACCTTTGATAATACTTTTATAGGGTATAGCAAAGATAATTCAAAGAGATTTCTTCCCTGATTTGGAGAAACTGAATGCTCAAAATGAGTTTTTAGAGGCAACAGAAAACAAAGATTATGTTAGACTAAGAGAAATCACCAGAAAATACAGCGGACATAGGCCTCCCACAGAGCCTTGTAAGTATTGCAATATTTTATTTTGTTATTTTTCTTTTATATTTTGCATAATGCACAACATTATTGGAAGCTGAAATTCCTCGTTTCTGACTAGTTTTTCCACAATTATGATTTAGCTTCTTCAGTGTGCCTAAACAGCATGCCGACCTTGACACTGACAAAAAAACTGATAATTGAATCTTTCAGAATATAACTGCTTGTAACTTAGCAGTTTCTACAATTAAGACACAACCAATACATTTTCTATTAATATGTCTGCTGTGTGGCGTTCGAAGTGTTAAGGAGCCATAGTTGGTGTGCAGCCCATCAGAGAACTAGATACTAATATTATGCTTAATGTTGTGTAAATACTCCTTCTCTTTCATATACTTTAATTTCTTTTACAGATAATTCCCCTGCAACATTTGACACACCAGATGTTGATCGTCCTTTCTCACCATCATCTGCACCCACAGTCCGTGGTCAAAGGCCAGATGATGACGTCGAATCCACTTCCAGTACCAAACCAAAAGATTTTACCGACAATCACTCCTTAGGTAAGTAAATGATAATTAGCGAAAGGTAGCAAATAAGGTATTTAGATATTTAAAATGATATCAAACTGATTGGAACCCGTGTTAGATTGGCAGCGAGATTATTTATTGGGTTTGATGTAATATGCCTTTTTAGCAAAAAAAAAAGATATGCTAATAGAATTAGGTAATCTACTAAGGTCTTCTTATGTTTTTCAGATAAAAGTATGATATTTATAAAAAACCACTAAAAAAGTCTAACCATGTTGCATCCGCAGATTCATTCCTAGCCAGCCATACAAGCGAAGACAATGCAAGCTACGATAGAGTCATAGCGTTAGAACACAAAAAGAAAGCAGCTAAGCTAGCTCCACAGTTAGAGGCAGAAGCAAAGTCTATAGAGTTAGCGGACAGGGCATTGGCACTACCATCTATTGAGCAACAGGCAGACCAAACCGAGAGGCCTCATGAGGTATCTACAAATTATTAATATTTGCATGATGTTAAAAGATTTGAGTGGAGATTACAGCTTGCCATCAGGCAAATGCTTTGCGCTGCACTTTTCCCAATAGCATAAAAAAATATGTATTTCATCAGCCAAGTTCAAAGTTACAAAGTTCTTTATTCAGTTTGGGCAGTATGAACGTCAATTATTACAATGACTCTACCACTGTGTCGGAAAAAAACTACTACCACAGATTACTAAGGGATAGAAGCATCACTCCGCAAAGAAATTAAACAAATAGCGACTCTTGCTATGGCTTCAATTCAGCGCATAGCGCTGCATACCTACCAGTCATATTAACCTACAGAGCGCCTCTCTTTCTATCGCATAGCTCTTATATCTTCTGACGCGGCACGTGTAACGACACGCGACCCGCCGTCGGTGTCCGGCTATGTACTTGTAGCTTCGTACCTACAGTGCGGAGTGCGCTAGGCCTGGTACTATCCAGAAGATACGGCAAGAAACTGAAGGGTATTTGTTTTTGAACTTGTTTCAATGTGTTTGCTTTTGACAATATTATGTATCTTATGTGCCAGTAGTCTACTTGGTAGAAACAGAATGTTCATGCATCTTTGTCTTCTATATAAATATTTAATTTTATAGGTTTTTTGTGACGAGGGTTTTTTTTAATTTTAGTTCCGTACTGAAATTCGCTTGTATTACAAACATGTATTCAATTGCCCATGAATCGATTGAGTCAGTCTAAACCATTGTTTCCTCTCGCCAGGTTGATACGTGGCGCTACCGGGCGCGTAACCATATAATGTACGTCCCGGATCGCGCGGCGTCGCAGCGTCCGCCGCCGAAGCCCGAGCTCGTTCATAACAACACACGACTCAAGCAAGACCCCTTCGACTATGTTAAGAGCAAGGAGACGATATCCGCTATTGCTCGGAGTCAGGTATGAGGATTTGAAATTCAACTTATTTATTGTAATATGAACAGAGAAACTAATTATTATTACAAATATTACATAGTTAAAATTAATATGTATCTATAAATTATGATAAATAATCTTGTAACGTTTCGTTGCAAGTTGTAACTTTGTCAAAAACGTAGGCTTTTACTGCATAAGACTACCTTATTTTATTATTTTAATAATTTATTTATTTTCTTCAATAATCTCTTCCAGGACCTAAGCACGACCGGTAAAATCGGCGTGGATGGGACCAGCCTCAGCGGCGAGAAAGAGCGACCTGAGTACGCGCTCGTCGCCACCCCCTCCCCGCGCCCCGGCGCCGGCCCTGACGCCTCCCCCCTTATGACGTGGGGAGAGATAGAGGGCACGCCTTTCCGTCTAGACGGGGGGGATACGCCACTACCTGCGTAAGTACCTACTAATTTACAGGGTTTAGGGTATGGGCAAAAAACTTTTTCCAACATATCACATCGCAAACTATTTTCCGCAAATTTTCATTTGGCAAAAAACATTTGTCAAATCAACTTATTATTTTAATAATTAAACTTATTATTTTAGCAATTTTTCAGTTAGCAAAACTATTTTTTAGTAAGTTATTGTTGGCTTATTCTTCTTCTGGCGCATCGCCGGCCGCTGCCGCGGCACGCTCGCTTAGCTCGCTCGGCTCGCGCGTAGTGGTGCACCAGTAACCTAACGTGTCCTCGCTTCGCTCGTCCTCGTACCTATGTATGACTTTGCCCTGTGTGGTACAAATGAACAAACATATTATGTTTAACATTTGACGTAATACAATTTGACAAAGTAAAATGATGCCAAATGATAAATTGAACAAGTGAATAAAATGCGAAATGTTAATTTGCTAAAGATTTATTTGGGAATGAAACTCTTTTTTTCCTTAGTATGGTTTCATAGTCAATATGAACCCCATTTTTATTACAATCTAGCCAATCGATTAGGCTAATAAGTAATTTACATTTAACTTAAACTCATAGATTAACTAATATTAAGAATGTGACCATTAACACTTTCCTTATTGTCTCTATTAAGGCAAAGACACTTTGTTCTTGTGTTCTGTATAGGGAGCACTCGTACTACATTACTCTAATTCACTTTCACTAGACATTTGGGAAATGAAACTAGGGCGATAAGTTTTTTGGGAAGTGAAATTTGACTAAAAATAGTTTGCCCGAAGGCCAGTACACCAATTTACAGAGCATTGCTCCAAATATCCGCTCGACAACGGCGTCACCTCCCCTCGCCCTGACGCCAACTAAATCCGCAGTGTTTCCGCCAAATCCGCATGGGTCAAACCTGTGAGGGCTTCACTTATTCATATCTCAGACTATTTTGTTCGTGTAGCTTCTTTCTGTGTGGTCCAAAGTCTGCAGCGTGTCCGTTTCATGTTTGACGTTTGAGGCGTAGTAGGTAGTAATACTAATATTCTGTGGTTGAGGTGTACTAAGTATTCGAGCATCGAAAAATAATTTATTTTGGTAATTGTGTTGCAGGGTAGGCGCGGGTGCGGCGTACCGCATGCTGGAAGGCGGCGTGCGCGAGCGCATCGCGTTACAACTCGCCGAGCAGGTCGCGCGCCGCCGCCGCCCCACCACGCCGCGCCAAGCGCCGCCTACACCAAGGTACGTGCGCGAGCGCATCGCGTTACAACTCGCCGAGCAGGTCGCGCGCCGCCGCCGCCCCACCACGCCGCGCCAAGCGCCGCCTACACCAAGGTACGTGCGCGAGCGCATCGCGTTACAACTCGCCGAGCAGGTCGCGCGCCGCCGCCGCCCCACCACGCCGCGCCAAGCGCCGCCTACACCAAGGTACGTGCGCGAGCGCATCGCGTTACAACTCGCCGAGCAGGTCGCGCGCCGCCGCCGCCCCACCACGCCGCGCCAAGCGCCGCCTACACCAAGGTACGTGCGCGAGCGCATCGCGTTACAACTCGCCGAGCAGGTCGCGCGCCGCCGCCGCCCCACCACGCCGCGCCAAGCGCCGCCTACACCAAGGTACGTGCGCGAGCGCATCGCGTTACAACTCGCCGAGCAGGTCGCGCGCCGCCGCCGCCCCACCACGCCGCGCCAAGCGCCGCCTACACCAAGGTACGTGCGCGAGCGCATCGCGTTACAACTCGCCGAGCAGGTCGCGCGCCGCCGCCGCCCCACCACGCCGCGCCAAGCGCCGCCTACACCAAGGTACGTGCGCGAGCGCATCGCGTTACAACTCGCTGAGCACGTCGCCCGACGATCAGCTAAATCGGTCCGGGTTTATTTATTTATCATATCCGTAACGTCACCGGAACGCCTCGCTCCCGAGAGAACCCGCCGCCCGATCGGTTGCCGCGGGTTGACAACGCCCGGGTCTCGGGACCCGCGGCGACCTCGCGACCTTGCGACTCTTACCATCAGGTGAACGACATGCTCATCAACACTCAGAACAATAAAAGTATTTCGTTGTTTTTACAGTTTCAGAAGCAACACGGAGCGGCTGGCCAGCATGTCCCCTGCGGCGCGCGCGCTCGCCGCCCGCCACCTGCTGTCCCCGCGCCTGCGCCTCGCGCGCCTCCACCGCACGCCCACGTCCGCGCCCACGCCCACGTCCCCGCGCCCGCTCACGCGCACGCCCACGCGGCCGCTCGTGTCCCCGCGCGCGCGCGCCTCTTCCGTGCCATCGACCAGCGGCAGCGTCGGCACCTTCACAGAGAACAACTTGACGGACAACCTGTTGCAAATCAATGTTGCCAAGCGGTCTCGGTTAAAGGCGCAGGATTTCTTCCGGTAGTGTCGAATATATGATGTGGGAAGCATTTTGTGTTTTAATGGTATAAACAAATAGGTATCTCGTATGCGAGAGGCCGTCTGGGCTTATACCACCGCTTTCCGATGCGGTGGTAGTCATTGTAATAATTGACGTTCATAAGTACGTCTGTGATGCCAAAAATGAATAAAGAACTATTGAACTTTGCCAGTTATTCTGCCGCCGAGCAGTGAGCCGAGTGTTGAAGGACATTGGTGTCCGTCAGGATGGCCGCTCACCGGTCGTATTTTACATCGAAATAATTAAAGAGAGTTGCTACTAATCGTGAAATAATTGCTACCCCACTTCATTAAAAAAACTACTTTTTAAGGTTACGGGCCATTCTGACATCAGGATGGCTGGTCACCTATCCAGTGAGAACAAACTACGCAAATGAGTCAAGTTTTTTTGTAAACAATAGTTGCTACTAGATTGCAACCTTTATATATATCGTTTTGGACCTCATAGCTTTTAAGGATGAAAGTTATTATCACTTTACTAGTTGGATGCCTAAACGCCTGTAGAATTAAATAAGCAAATTCTAAATCAAATACAAAATAGGTATTTTATAAGCAGGCGCTAGCTTTTTATTCTTAAAAGCTATAAGGTCCAAAACGATATATACTATAAAGGTAGCAACTATTGGTTACAACACTTGATTCATTTGCGCAGTTTGTTCTCACTGAATAGGTAACCAGCCATCCTGAAGTCTGAATGGCTCGTCACCTTAAAAAGTAGTTTATCTTTTTAATGACGTGGGTAGCAATTATTTCACGATTAGTAGCAGTTGCTACTCTATTATAGAAAGTTGCTACCTAGTTAGGTAGCAACTCTCTATAATTATTTTGATGTCAAATATGACCGGTGACCGGCCATCCTGACGGACTCAGGACATTGTAGCCATATGCACTACAATGTCCATTACTGGGCAGTAGCAAAACATACTTTACGTATTAAGAGTGGCATTCTGTGTGGCATTGCAATAGTTATTGGCAAGAATGGCGCGTACCATCAGGCGGACGAGTTGCTCGTCTCATTGTTGCTCAGTTGCATACATTAAATATTCTGTGTATATCCCGACAAACATCATGTGCCCGTGGAACAATGGTGTTACCTATTTGGATGCTACCTACTGGTACCTGGCTTTCTCGCCACGTCAAGGAAACAACGATGTGTATAAAATACAATTGTTTTATTGTCGATTCAACGCTAATAACAATATAATATAAAATTGACAAATAAATAATTTGTTTTCTAGCTATTTCCTCAATTCTCGATAAAATTGTTGGATTGTTACATGTCAACTACTTATTTTAAATATTTAACATAGAAAAAAATATTTGTTCTAAATGCAAATATAATAAATAAATATAAATAATTTTAGTTTGGAAAAAAAATTTAGGTAAGTAAAGTACCAATCAACCACTAACTACATATGTACTAATCTACTAGTACTCAACCACTCTACTTTTATTAACCACCATGATACAAAGTCGCGACCCAACCCATGAAACAAAACTTGCCAACTATGTACCTAAACAGTATTTCGTATATTCTAGCGCGATATGTAAATTATTTTGTTAATGAATATGGTACCTAGTACCTACTGTTTCAAGATGCTTGAAGGGTTGCCCATAAAGAACTATAGTTTATTGATAAATCACAAGTGTATTTGTACCTACCTAACAATTTTTTAAATATCTTTATTTATTAAATAGAAGTTTGATCAAACGATACTTTAATAAGCCGCCGTGTCCAATATTTTAAACAAAACACTAACAATTTTTATTTACAATCTTGTCCATAGGACGCGACGCGTGATATGACATACGTTACATTTGTAGGTTATCTAGAATATTCTGCCAAAACATAATCTAATAATAATCTAGGTACATCGTCAAAAATCTTGGTAAGTAATTACGTAAGTTTACATAATGTCGTATGTAAAGATTACTGGCCTCGAAGTTATCAACCTAAAGAGATTAATAAAATCGCAATAACGATAAGATTATGTTATAGCATTAAATAATAGCGTTATATAGAAATAGTAGGAATAGAATTGAGAACAGAAGCAAGAGTAGATTTTAACGTTTTATCAAAAGAAACAGAAGTACCGAAATTATACGAAAAATACGTATCCAGTCTATGGACAAAGTCATTGAGTGGGTATATGTAGGTATTTTATTATACCTAATTGCAAACTCTTGAATTGAGTTTAAAGATGCACACATTCATCCAATTCGGGTTTAATATCAGAGGCCGTTGTCGTATCGCCAGTTCTGTTGCCTAATAGTACTTTTAAACATATATATCATTATCAGTAGTCAAGATATCTGCTATTAGATATAAACCAAGAATATATTACTGTATGAAGACAGTATAATTTGTTGACTAAACGGAATATAGAAGTCCTCTTTGATAACATTGTTTCTTGTTCCACAACTCGTCAATTTATTAACCAATGTTATTGTTATTGCTAAACAAATTACATTATTGTATGTTAGAAGACAGGGTATAACTTGTCGACTATAAAATGGCATAATATAGGTCCTCTTTGATAACATTGTTTCTTGTTCCACAACCGGTCAATAATAAAATATGTAGGTACCTATAAAATGGAATAATATAGGTCCTCTTTGATAACATTGTTTCTTGTTCCACAACCGGTCAATAATAAAATATGTAGGTACCTATAAAATGGAATAATATAGGTCCTCTTTGATAACATTGTTTCTTGTTCCACAACCGGTCAATAATAAAATATGTAAGTACCTATAAAATGGAATAATATATGTCCTCTTTGATAAAATTGTTTCTTGTTCCACAACCGGTCAATAATAAAATATCTACCTACATAATACTTATTTCTAAACAAAATATAAAATCATATCAAAACACACACGTGTCTACAAAATAAGATAGACAAGAGTCATAAGTTAAAGTAATCAACAACTTTGTCATTCTTGATTAATAGTCACAATGTTAACAGCGGTATATATAAAATTATGCTGCATGTCGAAAACGCATTCATTTACCATAAATCATAATAATACACAAGGATCCTTGTTTAAATTATAAACCTATTTGGTAGCCACTGATTAGAACTACTTGAGCGTATAGGGTATATATTTAAAACCTTTAATGTGAAAGCCCCTATGAAGGTGACATGGTCTATTTGACCAAACCGTCTATAATAAAAAAGAACTTTACCAAAACATGACAAACAGCCATTCGTACCAAGATAGTTCTTTTTTATCTCTATATTCAGAGTTGACTTTCGGCTTCGTATCATCTTTGGGATCCTCTTCAAAGATGTTGACCAAGGATGATTTGATACCGAATCTGAAGAAAGCCAAATAAGGGAAGTACCTCATCAAGTAAAGACTGAACTTGAAGTTTAGGTTGAAATACCACCTTCCTATACCACACCCGTATAGAAAGATGTACAAGTTGTTGAGAAATAGCTTGTATTTAGACTTGATGGTGAGTAGTTTGTACGCCGGGGAGGTCTCGAGGGTATTGTAATCGTTGTAGTATAGAAGTCGAGGAGGAAGCTCCGGCAGGCCTACTACTGCTGGCTTCTGCATCAGAGAGGATGCGTCTACACCTGCAAGATTAAATAATATTGTTTTTACTACTCTTTTGTCTCTTTACGAAACTTCTTAAACTAGAAGTTGAAGGAGTCTTTCAGAAACTTTGTCTGTCCCACATGGTAGTTTTTTTTTTTTTATATATAGATGGGTTGTTCTTCAATACAATACAATAACACTTTATTGCACACCAAATAAAATAAAAACACAATATTGAGAGACATGCGACTCGCAAGTTGTCAACCCGCAGTCACCGCACGGCAAGCGTAGGTACCTACGGGCGGCGCGCGCGGCGGCGGCGGCGGGTTGTCATGGGTGGTTCACTTGCGAGCGAGGCGTTCCGGTGATGTTTACGGAGTTCATAAGTGAGTATATGGAATCTATTTAACATTATGTTATGATAAATTTGGATTAGTGGTGTTTACCTATAATTGAAAATGAAATAACTCTTGATTGAAACACACACAGATAATTGATTATGCAATTAGTTTGAAACATCTTGATAATGTTAATTTGGCGTAAGAAATATTCTTATTATATGTTATATGAAGCATTAACGAATGCCAAGCGAAAAACTCAAACAAGATTTTTCGGGAAGAAAAAATTCGACCACGGCTGAGACTCGAACCCGCAACCCAATTTTCCCTCAGCGCAGGACGCTCTACCAATTGAACTACGGTGGACACCAATAAGCAATATTGTAACAATCGTTGGTAGACCTTTTTAAATAAATAAATGAAAAAGAATCATATAAAGAAATTCCCAACCGCCCGCTGTGCCGGGTTAACAACTGACATGCGACAAAGTCTTACCCGTATTCAAAGGTTTCCCTTCCAGCTGCTTTCTAAGCTTCCTCTGCAGGTTGAGCCTGTCGTTCTCGCTGTACAAGTACCCGGGCACGTCCGCTAAGTATCTGCAGAACCAGATGTTGGAGTCGACGTCGATGGTCGGGTTGACGCACCACATGCCATCGAGCATGGCGCGCGCGGCGTGCTCGAAGTGCTCGGGCACGTTCTCGAGGCACGGCGTGAACACGCGCTCCAGCAGTAGCTGGCACACTTGCCGGGTCTCCTCGGCCGACTTGCGGCAGATGTTGTATCTGTAGAAAGCGTTTATTTTTTAACCGACTTCAAAAAGAAGAAGGTTCTCTGTATTTCTTGTATTTCTTTTTTATGTTTGTTACCTCAGAAGTCCGTCATTTATGAACCGATTTGGAAAATTCTTTTTGCGTTAGCTGCAGTATAGCTACGAAGTGGTTCGATATAAATTTCATCGATATTTGACCTTGGACTTCGAAGATACATTGAAGTTGGTTTTTTTTTTCTAATTTTTTTTTTACATATAAATGTAGATGTATGTTTGGTCACTATCTCGCCTGATGCGAAGCGATGATGTGGTCTAAGATCTAGAGAGAAGCGGTAGCTGAGCGGCTGCTTAGACCCGTCTCCCCGATGGTTCACCGAACATCATCCCGAAACACGACTAGGTCGCTTGACGGCATGGCTTTGTTCGATGGGTGGTATTACAACCACGGCGAGAGCCTACCACTCCAAAGCGCGTGTAAGCGGGTTTCATCACGATGTTTAACTCAAGAAATTCAGTGGTGCGGGCCCAGCGGGATTCGAACTCGGGTGTGTCAGATCGAAAGTCGCACGTGCTCCCACTGAGCCACACTTGCTCTTTTCTGGTATAATTATTAATACTTATTTTCGTTCTTTTTGTAATAACGCCCAAAGATCACATACATATAGTGACATAGATTCCTGGTCCAGCATCCTGGTCCAAGATCCTGGATCTAGGCATCTCTGTATCTACTTAGCTAGCGAGCCAGGAACTACTACTACACGACCCGCCCAGACACGGAACAAATACTTGCAATTTTTATTCTGTGCACATGAAAATTTGTTTCGTTATCGAACCCACAGCCTACGTAGTGTACTTATGAGATATGAGCTGACTTGCCCAACCACTATACCACAGAGGCCGTCATTATTCATATTGATTTCAATTATTTATTAATCTATATCTATACTTATAATAAAACTGTAACGAAGCGGTTACTGTACATTGAAGATATTTTTGAAAATCAATTTTTTTAGGAGTATATGGTAGCAACAGAACCCAAAAATACAATTTTTAAAATTTTTGTCTGTCTGTCTGTCTGTCTGTCTGTCTGTCCGGGATAAACTCAGAAACTAGGGCACGAATTTGAATGCAGTTTTTTTTAAATATATTCTGTGGAGTCCGGCGCTACACATAGGCTTTGTTTCATCAAAATCGGTCCAGTAATATTGAAGTTATTACGGAATTTAGGAAAAAATATAAAAGTCCACTATAAGTTGAACCACGGAACATACCGGACCCTTTGTGCACATGGCTCAGCTTATACTGGTTTATTACTTACCTTCAGAGTTTGTAGAACTAAAGTATTGGTTCACATGATGGTATTCTAAAAAATGTTTTGTGGAGTCCTAGGCTACATAACAAACTTTGTTTTATAAATATCGGTTTACGAAAACTGGAATTATTACGCAATTTAACAACGTTGAGTACCTACCGATTAGCAATTTTAGTATGAAAGTTTTCGTGAGTTTGATTCATTATAATTATGAATATTTAATAAATCGGCTAGGACTCACGTAGTTTGTCAAATTAGTCGACCTAGGTTTCGAGCATGTCCGATGCTCTTCATCAGGGGCGAGTTTACACTGCGAGATCGCGGCGACTATTGGCGGTGCCGGTGGCGGTGGCTGGTGGAGTGGTATAACGTTGAGTACCGTTGCAAGGCAAATTAGCTGTTTAAATCGAGCCACCCATAGATAGCACGTCTTATCAAGGGGCGTTTTTCTGACTCGCGGTGACGGGTTTTATGGACATGGCGCTGGACCTGCACTGGAGCTTTTTTTTTGATCAGTTTGCAAAACGCTTTTTTGCTGATGCGATTATGTCGCCTTGGAAAGTAGTAGAGGAATTTTACCTAGCGGTTCCCAAGTTTTTTTAGCTATGGAACACTAAATTATGTACCTAATTTCGGCGGAACCCCAACACATATTTGTAACCGACTTTAAAAAGGAGGAGGTTCTGTTTTTTTCTATGTTTGTTACGCGATTACTCCGCCAATTATTATTTGATTTTGATGATTCTTTTTTTGTTTGGTAGGTCATACTTCAGAGGTGGTCCCATATAAATTTTATCGATAAAAATGCTGGCCAGCGTCGGCAATTCTCGGAACCCTAGGGTTCCGTGGAACAACTATTAGTAACTGCTGGTATAGACGAACAAAAAGCATAGCAACACCGTACCGGGCCCGGAACGGCCGCGGCGGCTAGCGTGGCACCGCGGCGCACCGTCACCGTCAGTTTTGCGTACGAATCGTAAAGGGTCCATGGCATTTCCCCCCGATGGCAATCCCACCCGTGTTATTTCCACCCGGCCTCCGTGGTCCCGTAATATGTTTTTTAAACGGAACGATGACATTTGATACGTATACTCGGTCAAAGAAACTATAACACATTTTTCACCAATTTTTAAACATCCCTAAAAGAACTTGCTAAAATGTATATATCTAAATATAAAAATAATCCACTCCCTCAGACACAGACACACACACACACATCACACCTCGAAAACCAAAAACCTATGAAGCTGTTTTGGTATGTAAGTTCTATAAGGGGATCATTACGAGAGCGGACAAAAGGAATGAGAGTTTATGTTTTTAAAGATAGGGCTATCAACTTTGGTAATTAGGATTGGGAGCGGAACGGGATGATAACGGGATAAGATGGGCATGGAAATGGGATAAGCGCGAGAGTTACAAGATAGGAGCGTAATGGTAACGATATAGGAGCGGGACTGGAGCAGGAGCGGAGCGGTACGGTAACGGGATAGTAGGGAGCGGTAACGGTATAGGAGAAGGACAGGATCAGTCCAGAACGCGGCGGTTACGGAATACAACCAGGACGATAACAGGATACGAGTGGGAAGGTAACAGAATAGAAGTGGTACGGTAATGAGAAAGGAGCAGGATGGGAGCTGGAACGGGAGTATTTTGGGACAGAAAATGGTCGGAAGCATGATGAATTACTACTACACTACGCGTACGAAGTCGCGGGCAACAGCTAGTTAGTAAATATACACGTGTGCTGGTATGTCTATATCAACCACAGAAATGTAAATACATTTTATTTAGACTTCTGTGATATCAACAATGTGTCTTTTCACTTTCTCTTTAATAGTGATTGCTTATTTTTAACTCCCGACGCAAAAAGGAGGGGTTTTATAAGTTTGACCACTTTGTGTGGCTGTCTGTGGCACCGTAGCTCATAAACTGGTTAACCAATTTGAAAGCAGGTTTTCTAGCGGTGGTTTTAGACATGTTTTTACCAAAATCAGGTCTTTCTTTCTTTTTATAAACTTTTTTTATCGGTTTTTTTTATTTAATTAATATTTTATTGTAATAGTGATTGCTTATTACTAATTTTAGTGTAGTTGCCTCACCTGTCTTCTAACCCTATCATATGCCCAATGACCCTCCAGAAGTGGTTATACGCATCCCAATCTCCATCCTGCAGCTGTCTGATGGAGAACTTATCAGGTTTGATTATGGAGAAACCGACGAAACCAAACTGCGTGAGAGCGATGTCCCTTTGGGAGACCACGCCCATGCCTTTAGCTTTAGCTGCTAACCCCGCTTTGAGGTGCCGGCTGCGAACTGCATACAGCGACCGCCATGACCTGCGAACATCACAATTAGTCAGTTTTTGGGAAGGAGGCCATAACCTGGGAATGTGCGGAAGTAGTGCTGTAAGTTTTGGAAAGGGAAAAAGGACTGATCGTATATATATATATATATATATATATATATATATATATATTATTTCAGACATCCATATTTACAAATGAAAAATAAATAATATTTAATAATTACACCTTGATAGCAAGTATAAGTAAACCTCGCAGAACTAGACACATCCAAAGCTTATTTTTTATGTAACTGAATGACGAGACGAGCTGGTCGTTAGCCTGATGGTAAGCAATACGCCAGCCCATAACAGTAACAACACCACCCAGAGCTTTGTTTTGAAAATCCTGCGCGGCGCTGCACTGCGCTCGTCACCCTGAGACAATTAGCTGTTGAGCTGCGAGGTAACCTATGCGCTACCGTCTTTAGTACGCGTAGCACGTCCAGCGACCTATTGGTGTGACCGATCCACAGACTTCCCGTGTAAAAGCTCTGACAGTATACTTTAAAAAGCGTGACCTTGTCCTTTTCATTACAACGGAAAAATGCGGGTCAGCATGTTACCTCTGGCCGCTAGAGCCCTACGCTCACTCTCAATGTCTACATCGTCCTTTAAGGTCGTATAGGTGACTATTGGAAATCTGAAGAATGCCGCCATTAACGTATGACTATCTAGTTAACACGGCCATACTTTATCTCAACTTTGAATTCACCTTCTTCGAAGACGTTTACCCCATCCTTGCAGCCCCTAACTCCTTAAGAATATCAGAAGGTAAAGTCAGTGTCAATGATATCGTACCGGAAAACGCGACACGCTTTTATGATGTCGTAGGCAGAGAGATAGCAAATCTGAATCACAACAGTAGGTACCCATTTGCTGGAATTCATTAGATCCTGTTTAGCACTATCCGTGGTTAGAGGGGTTATTACATACAGCGATATAAGACAAGATTCGCCATTATTCAATTAGCAAGATAAAGGAATTAACATTTTTTATCACGAATAATCTAGACAACAACATAGGTAAGTAGTAGGTACCTATATTTCTACTTGCTTATTGATAAAATTTAGATAGTACATACATTATTATTATATATTATATATATATATATATATATATATATATATTTATAAGATAAGGTAGGTACCTACTTACCTGTCTGTATAGTCACTTTAAATATGACACTAATCACTATGTATATAGGTATATTCTTTTTAGCTTTTCTACTAGATTGAATTATGATTCTGAAACATGCCATCGCCAGACTACACAGGTAGGCAGAAATCTAAGTACTTTAGCTATCCTATGTAAGTATATTATTATGCAATGTATATGCCGCAGTATTTATACAGGTACCGCGACATGTACCTATATTTCGGGTTGGAGGGACCCAACTCCGAAAGTAGGTCAACACCGGTCGTTAGAGCGGTAGCCTGAATATACAGCCACAAAGGCCTGCCTGTTTCAAGGGTCTAAAAACTTGGAATTCTTCCAATTTTGGAGAGATATATAGGTAGATAAGTCCAAAGGCACGTGGTGTCCTAGATGGTATGTGGTGTTTTCAGTAATAGAGAGGTCTCTATAAGATCTTCGGTACTTACACGTTTTGGAGTATTTATTTTAACTCATCAACAGAGTTATCTATGCTTAAAACATTGAGCTATTATTACTACGTATAGAGAAGCTATTATAAGTAAATATCATGCTCCATTATGTTAAATGTTTAAACATAAGTTCGCTGCAGCGCTGAAACAATAAATAGCCGTCGAACCTGACAGTATAAACACGTAGCAATAGAGCGCTTTTATGTTGTAGTTTTCTATCGAACAAAAGGTCGAAAGCGCCATGATTTTTCATAGCACATCGCGTTTTGTCCAACGTTTTGCGACAGCTTGGCGTTCCTATAGAGTCTATAGACTATCTAAACTGTTGACTAACTACAGAACTGACATAGCTTTGTTTCTACCTAACAAGCTTCATTAGAATTCAGTTTTTGTTTTCTTAAATTGAATTAATTAAATAGCAAAAAATATTAAAGTATGAGAATTTAGTTTAATTTATTTATTTAAGTAATTTATACCATTGTTTGACTATTTTTTCATAAAGATTTTTACAAATGTTAAATTTATTAATTCTATATTATTTATTCTGTAGCATTAATATGGATAAATATGGATGTGTATTGTCCGAAATAAAGAATTTTTATTTTATTAATTGTTATTATGTAGTAGTTTGACCGATACAGTATAAAGTTCAGAATAGGTAAGTTTCCATAACTATCAGGAAACATCGCCAAATTTTTTTCATTCATCCTTGATCTCAATGAGGAAAAGGCTTATGCGGACACACGACTCCGGTCCGAGCAAATGTAAGCATATAATATAGGATCATATTATATTCATCCATGGTTGGCACTTCTAGGTAGGTAAATGTTTACAAATTGCTTATCCTTTGATAGAACCATAGGCCTAGCGCACTCCACACTGTAGGTACGAAGCTACAAGTACATAGCCGGACACCGACGGCGACGCGCGTCGTTACACGTGCCGCGTCAGAAGAGATATACATAGTCATAGCAAGAGTCGCTATTTGTTAAAATTTCTTTGCGGAGTGATGCTTCTGTCCCTTAGTATTTTGTGATAGAACTCATAACTCGGCGTATTGATTAGTTTTCAGAGCAATAACTCCATATCCATTGCCATCGCCAAGGAACCATCGATCGGTTGAGTGGTCAACCGATAGATCCGATAGATCCATTGGGGTCAAGGTTTAGGCTATACAATGCATCCAACAAGATACGGGAGCCAATAAGGGAGACAACACGAGGGAAAAATTATCACCACAGTCTCATGCGTGAGTCAGTCGCGATCAGTTGAATAAAACTTGCATTGAATCAATTTTTTTTATACTTATTTCCCAGACCCTGTGGCCGTCTGTATCCGCATTATGAAAATTGGGTCATGTTGGGGTCAAACTCATGCAGATTGTGGAAGCGATGCCGTGTTGCGATTGGAATGAGGTATTTTTTGTGTCTACAATACAACAGCTTAGTATCATGTATGACATGTATCTAGGTATAGATAGCTTCATAAAATAAGGGTGTAATAAAAGGCTGTAGTATACGTAACAAGATAATACCTCGGCCGTGACGGGTCTAGTTCATAACGTCATCGCCACGTCCCGTCTCGTCTCGTCCCGTTCGTGTCCTCGTCAAGAATATTTTGTTTCATATATTATTTTGTACTAGCTTTATCCCGCGACTTCGTCTGCGTGAACGACAGAGGAAGCCCATTCGTCCAAGGCCATTTTAACAAAACCAATTTAGCAAGACCTCGCCTGCATATGAGAGCGTGTACTACGGATACGTTAAGCTGTATCTTCGTAATCACCCAATCGATCTAACCGATCTAAGTTAGGAGTTGGGACTTATGCTACCAAACGCTGAAAACCACATCAAAATCCGGTCAGCAGTTTTCGAGTCTATAGATAACAATCAAACAGACAAAACATCCTAAAACCATGGATTCGTGTTCAGTACCCTCTAAATAGTCGATCCCAGTTGGTTTTTCAAAAATATATTTAGTGTACAGAATTGGCTCAGCTCCATTTACCCCGTTCCTTTCGGCACGAGAAAAAACATGTCATGTATGCTATGGCCTAAAGATGTAAAGCAACTCACGTGGATCCCGGCTTCAGCTCGTGTTCAAACCAGGCCATGGTGTGGAGCAACGTGGAGAGGTATCTTCTATAAGCCGTGTACGAGGAGTTGGACCGCCGGGTGCCGACAAGGATCTTCAGAATAGATGGTATAGCAAACACAGCCACTAGCCCCATCAACATTGAGCCGGAGAATGAGAAGCAGAACTCCTTGTAGAATTTTCTGCCTCTATAAAGAATAAAAGACAATTCGAGCGGTTGCTTACTTTAGAAAAATAGATTTATGAATAAAAGTGGGCCCGATGAGTAGGTAATATTTATTAGCGTAGCCAAGGGACAGGGCGGCCCCTCTTAGAAGATGTGATGAAGAAAAATTCCGATTAAGCTTCTTGCCGAAGACACATAATATTTTTGTTGATATTCATGCATGCAGTGCAACACAATAAATGGTTCATAAGTTCAAAGTTCAAAAGTTCTTTATTCAGTTTTGGCATCACAAACGCACTTTATGAACGTCAATTATTACAATGACTACTACCACCGTATCGGAAAAATAACTAATCAAAAGGTAGGCACAGCAAGAAACTGAGGGACTTTTTTTTAGAAGTTTTGGTTATAACATTTTATGTTAGTTTTTGACAATATTATGCTTCTCTTGTGCCAGTTGGCCGTAAGCGGAATGTTCCATGCATCTTTTTCTACTATGTAATTACGAACGGTATAGTATGCATTTTTCATTAGAATATTTAACACGCAATTTGATTTCACTTTCTGGGAGTTCCGTTATACATTTCGGAATTTTATCGTAAAAACAATTGCCCATGAAGGACCTGCCCCCGTACCCATATCTCCCTCAAGCGCCAATCGTATATCGTGTTGAGATCAGATTAACGTGTAGATTCACTACGACAACATCTTATGATGCCATATATTGTCCCATTAAGTTTGTCTCAACTTGTAGTTATCGTATTTTGGTTTAAATGAATGAGATTAATTCGTTTTCTTGTCTGAATCGACAATAACTAGACCGTATCTGATTAGTCGCAGTGAACCTATACCTTAATTTGAGCTCAACACGATATACGATTGGCGCTTGAGAGACATATGGGTTGGGGGGCTGTTCGTTTTACTCAGTCTAAACCTAGGTGCAGCAATTATATTCTTATTTCTAGTATTTATGTTATAATGGTTGGTCACTGTTCACCTTGAATTTGTGTAGGTTTTTACGATATATATAGGTACTCTTTAAGGATCACATTTAAGTATCTATTTAAGTATTCGTGTGATGAGGGCCTTACTGTGAGCCCGTCACTGTCGGACAATCCATCGGCCATTGCTTATTCTTCTTACTTGTGATGGAAACACGACATGAATATACAATTATAAACGCACGAGTCATTTACCTTTGTGTACATATCGATTTTATTAAAATGTACTAGCTAATAGCATGCTTGCTGGTGAAAGTTGTCTGTGGTGTAGTGGTGGGGCAGCCCATATCTTATATCATATACCACGGAGGTTGCGAATTTGATTCCCGCTACGGAACAAATGACTGTGTATAGATAAAAAATTACAAGTTTGTTTCGTGTCTGAGTGTTGTGGGACCAAGGTCCTCGTAGTTGCCGTTACGCCTAAGATTCTAGGGTATACTAGTTAGGGGCCATGCAGGATCTATGTATGTATGTGACTGTTGGGCCTTATAAATTTGTTTCTTTTGGTTTTATGTAACTGAATGTTGAGACGAGCTGGTCGTTTGCCTGATGGTAAGCAATACGCCAGCCCATAACAACAACAGCAACACCCAGAACTTTGTTTTGAAAATCCTGCGCGGCGCTGCACTGCGCTCGTCACCCTGAGACAATTAGCTGTTGAGTCTCATAATGCCCAGCAATTTCGCTGGCTACAATGCCCTCCAAACCGGAACACAGTAATGCTCGCGCACTACTAATAATTAATAAATTAATAATACTACTAACACTTATAATTTATTTAGTTTTAAGAAAAAGGAACTGATTAACTGACCTGTTGAACTGCTCTTCATCATACCATTCTGGCAATTCCATGACCAGCTCTTCGGGCTTCACATTGTCCGAAGGTTGATCCTGTGCGTCCTTCGACAGGAGTCTGTCTACGAACTTCTCCGCTAGAAAGAAAGAAGAGATAGAAATTAGTTACTTAGTTCAATGACCCGAATTTTGTTGTCTCGGATGATGTTTGTATGTATTTTAGTTACCTATTAATACCTATAGATGTGTTTCTTTTTTTATATTCTTTCGTAATATTTTAAGCTATAAATAATGCGAGCCCTGTTTCATAAATAGAACTTACCCTTGAGCGACAAAGAAAGCTCGCTCGATAAGCGCGACTAACGAAAACAGACGCGGTGGCCGCGCTTATTTTTTTTTACGCTTAATTGATCTATGTTTGGCCACTATCTCGCCTGATGTAAAGCGATGATGTGGCCTAAGATGGAGCACATTGATCTAGAGAGAGACGTCAGTTGAGCGGCTGCTCAGACCCGTCTCCCCGATGATTCACCGAACATCATCCTGAAACACGACTAGGTCGCTTGACGGCATGGCTTTGTTCGGTGGGTGGTATTACAACCACGGCCAGAGCCTACCACTCCAAAGCGCGTAAGCTGGTTTCGGGGGTAATTTTTTTGTATTGAAATTTTTGGTAAACATTTATTTTTTTTATTTTATGCATCATGACATTTTTCGTACGTTTATAATACAATAATCAAGCCGGTCAGGATTCTCTCAAGTGAAAGAACCTCTGGAAGTAATTTTTGGTATTTCACTTCGATTTTATCAAGTTAGGGATTTGCTTTGGATAGTAAAATAATTGTCAACAGAGTACAACGCCAAGAAGAATCAAGTCATCCTGATGTCCCCCAACCAGAAAAGTTTCCTCGTGTCCCCCACAGGGGCCGAAAAATGGGGGATATCAGGAACAACTCTTTCTTATTTTTGGGAGTTCAACAATGAATTGTGGACCTATACCCTTCATATATAGGCAAATGCCTTATCATATCACTAAAACGTACTCCTTATGCATATACATAGGGACATATCGAGTATACATAGCTACTCGATATGTAACTAGGTACATGATATCATCTTTATTGATGTTCTTTTCATTCTGATTTAGTGATCCTATATAAATGCGCAAGGACAGTGCCAAACAATCCACTGAATCACTCTCCACCTGTTACATTTACCTTGCAAAAGGACATAACATTCTTGAACAATAAGGTTTGTCTTCCGTCGCGATTGGACCAAATCCACTTATCAGAGATTATTTTACAAACAATCGAACTTACGTGTTTCTTTTTCTTTTACTTCTCCGATTGTAGACACAGTGCGAGGCGACGGAAGTGTTGAGTAGGTAGTTGACGCGATGACTTGTGCAAAACTGTTAGTGTTTTTTTATGTTCTCCAAGTTAGCAAGTCTGATTGGGTATGTTATTTGTATATTAAATAGAGATGACGTTCTAAGGTCGGTAATATAGGTTCTATTGGGAAATATTATATGTAGGTAGGTATTATGTTAATATTTACCTACAATATGAAACTAAATAAGTTTTGATAAACGATAACTGAATTTGTCATAATTTGAACCCCTATAAAGTATCTATAGGTAGAAACAAAACCATTAGGTATTCTGTGACAAAACGCTAAGAAGCTTTTTATATGCAACTAGCTGCACCTCGCGGCTTCGCCCGCGTGGAGATTGATGTGTCGCAAGTAAGAAAGTAGTCGGCTGCGCTGTTATGATTATTTCCGAATCTATCATGATTCTGTATTTGCGAACTCGCTTCAATTGTTAAGCACGTTTTCGAAAATTTGTTCTCGTATTTCCCGTGCCAAACATGGGTTGCCGTATAAAATATACGAAATTGCCGAAACAGGCATGCCCCATCACCAATTGTTATGGAAACGACGACGGTGTATTGCACTATTACCTACGTCATTCACGTCTAAACTCTCTATTTTTCACAAAACCATAGAATATAATTTTCCATATAAAGTTTAGACTATCTCTATTGCACACACAGCACAATTTTGTACAAATAAAAAATACATAATTCATTATTAACTTTATAGTTTATTTAAACCAAGTTTGTAGTGTTTCTTTCTTTCTTTCTTTTCGTCTCTCGTATGCGGCAGGCCGTCTGGGTAGGTACCGCAGCTTTGCCAGTTATTCTGCCGCCAAACAGCAGTGCGCAAGCATTACTGTGTTCCGGTGTGAAATGCATTGTCGCCAGCAAAATTACTGGGCATATGAGAATTAATATGTGATGTCCCGGGGTGCAGCTCTACGCAGTGATTTTAATGGTATTAAGTTTGTTTGTTGTGGTTAGGCGTTGTGCTTGCCATCAGGCGAGCGGCGAAAGTTTCTTTATATATATTATATATTACATTATGTATTATATTATATTACATATTTGAACCGAGTTTTGACTGAATCGAACAAAAATAAAAATAATACACAAAAACTTTAGAACTCCTTTGCCTTAAGGGTAGTCTTGAAAAAATAAAAAATATGTGTTTTATTACTTATTTTGAAGTATACTGGTACCAAGTTTTGATTGAATCGAACTAAAATAAAATATCATACAAACTTTACCACAGCTTTGCCAATTATTCTGTCGCCAGGCAATTGTGCGCAAGCGTTACTATGTTTCAGTTTGAAAGACATTGTAGCCAGTTAAATCACTGGGCATATGAGACTTAATATCTGATGTCTCTACGCTACGCATTGCTTTTTATGGTATTCAGGCTCTGGGTGGCACTGCAATAATTGTTGTGGTCAAGCGTTGTGACAGCAATAGGGCGAGCGGCGAAAAAAATTTTTTTTTAATCATATACAACATCATGTATTATGTTATATATTACCTTATATATTATATTACATAATACATTCTATATTATATCATACTATATTAGGATTAGGATTTAAACCGAGTTTTGAGTGAATTGAACCAAGCAATAAAATTTTCCGTGCAAAGTTTAGAACTTTATTGCACACCCCCTAGGGGTAGTATTGAAAAAATAAAAATACGTGTTTTATTATTTAGTTTAAAGTTTATTTGTACCGAGTTTTGAATGAATAAAACTGAAATTAAATAAATATCATACAAACTTTAAAACGCTATTACACTTTTTTTAAGGTGAAGTTTCGAAAAATAAAAATGTTTATTTGTTCTGAGCTGTGAGTGAATCGAACCACGGAATAAAGTATACACTGGAAAAACCGCACAAACTTTGGAACTCCCATACATCCATCCTAAGGGTAGTTTTGAAAAAATAAAGAATATGTGTTTCATTATTTAGATTAAAGTTTATTTGTACCGAGTTTTGAAAGAATAAAACTAAAATAATAAAAAATCATACAAACTTTAAAACGCACTTACACTTTTTTAAGGGGTAGTTTCGAAAAAATAAAAAACACTTGTTTTAAAATGTATGTTAAACTTTATTTGTTCTGAGTTGTGAGTGAATCGAACCACGGAATAAAGTGTACACTGAAAAAACCGTATAAACTTTAAAACTCCCATGCACCCTTCCTAGGGGTAGTTTTGAAAAAATCTAAAATACGTGTTTGTTTATTTATGTTAAAGTTTATTTGTACTGAGTTTTGAGGGAATTGATCCAAGGAATAAAAAAATCCATACAAACTTTACCACCCTCATTCACCACCTTGGGGCTTCATTTTTAACCTAAAATTAACCTATGTTTGAATTCAGTACTTAAACTATCTATATTCCAAATTTCATCAAAATCGGTTCAGTAGTTACGGTGATACGTGGTAACAAACATCACACACACAAACTTTCGCATTTATAATATTATATTAGGATAAACAGGGTTCCATACAAGTAAGGATTCGGCTAAGTCACTAAATTGAAAATATTCTTTATACTACACCTGCTCGGAAAGTACCTTGATACTTTATCAAATTTACGGTAGAAAGTACGTCATTGCATATCGAACAAATATGCGGCGAGAAAACGCATCTGAGCGGGAGAGAAAAGTGTATGAAAATCCATTTCTTACGTGGTTTTTTTTTTAAATTTTGGGTAAGACTATGCGCTGGTAACCTAAATATCAAAAGCCAAAAAGTTTTTACAGTGAGTTTTTATCTCCAAGTTCGCAAAATGACACTGGCCACTAGCCGTGTGTTGGATGGTGTCAAACAATTTGAAAAAAGAACATCGCAAACATCTCAAACAAACATTAATGGAAAAAGTGTTACATTAAGCTTCACTAACTGCAACAATTTCAATATAAATTTCAATTAGTAAAGATTTAGTTTTTTATTTTCCTCGTAGGTGTAGTATAAAGCACTATGTATCACTCGAGAGAAAGTGCGATTCCCGATCTCGGGTGTTTTAAAGCCCTCGCCTACGGCTCGGGCTTCAAACGACACCCTCGACGGTAATCGGTCACTTTCTCCTCTCGGTGAACAATGTACTATTTTAAATTTACCGTTATTGACAGTCGGGCGAATCAATTCCGGTCGATTCCGGAATAAGTCCCGTTTGTAACCTTGTCCGAATGTTCTAAAGCAGATAAGTATAGATAGGCAAGATTCCTATCTCAACAGAAGGTTCTTACATAAGCATTATCTTTGGTATTTAACCTACAATATGTCTAATATCATAAATAGGTCCCTAATTATAACTTCCGATTTCTACCCTACAATAATTATAAAGACATTTATTATTTTGTTTCAGGCTTCAGAATGGATGGCTCCGATCCATGACCAATTGTAAGTTAAATAGAGTTTACGTACTATGTACCTACTATATGATATTTTAGTAGGTACATTGATCTCGTTTTCATGCTTACCTGCACCTCAGCAATTAAGCCACGTGGTCCTATACTTTGTAGAAGTAGATTTATTACTATACTGATTATATTATAATAATATTTCTAAATTATGGAAATGTACCTACCGAAGATAGAAAAAAAGTAACAAAAGCTCATAGCAAAAGCTATACAGGTGGCGCATAGCACAGGAAACAATAAAAAGCTATAATTCCTTCGTTTTTCGAAAAACGGTACAGCTAGCAAGAAGATCAATATCTCTCGAAAAATTATACTATAGGACTGGGCTCAATCGAGTCTCGCAACAGAATTTTTTTCACCAAAGTGACTTGGTCGCCAAAATCGAGAATACAAAAAAGATTTTTCATAACCTTATAAAAAAATCATATACCTACTGTAAAATTATAAAGGTCTCCCGATTAAACTTTGTACAAAATACGACAGATACTGGCTTGAAGCAAATTGCACCTTTTCAATAGCTTGTCCTTGTGTCCGTTCGTTTCAGTCGGTCAAGTCAAATAATTATAGCTTATAGCAGTGCAGAATCACGCAGAATATTTAATAAAACAAGTAATGTACCTACGTCAAAGAAGGGAGCATTGTCCTTACCATCTATACGTACGTACTTCATAAGTATTCATAACATTTGTTAGATAATGTTAGCTTAACACTTAACTGACTTGTGTAGACTTTAAAGTTGGTACTATTAAAGTATTCTGTGCTATAACGATAAATGATAACGAGAAATATGGACGACGGGCGTAAAGGATCGCCCTCACTTCTCGCACCTGTGATAATAGCTCGTCTCGTCACCCAATTACGTATACGAGTATAAAAACATCGTACATATAAAAAAATGGTTAATCATAATGGTCTACAAACAAGTATACATTTTATCAAAAAAACCGACTCCAATTCTAATGTATCTTCGAAGTCCAAGGTCGAATATCAATGAAATCTAGATGGGCCCACTTCGTACTGAACCCAACGCAAAAAGCCGTAAGAATTTTAAAATAACCACGTATAACATAAAAAATACTATCGAATTGAGAACCTCCTCCCTTTTTTGGAGTCGGTTAAAAAGGTAGGCAGGTATACAAAATCAAAGATAAAAAATATTATTCATTTTCCAGTGACGATAGCCCCATCAAATATAGGAGAAACGACGCCGGCGAAAATATGAAGCTCTACGAGGAAGAGCAAAAGACAGTACCGTTCATCTTGGCGGCGACTGAGGCTCCTTCGTTTTACTACCAGAACGAGAACTTTAACTCTGTCTCTGGTTTGAAGATGAAACTAGAAGCGACGTTAGAGAATGCTCAATCGTTGTTGGATAAACTGAAAATCCAAATCATAGAAACCGCTACAAAGGAGAATCTTCTAAAGGAAGCAATTACACAGGGAAGGTAAGGATCCTTAAATTGAATGATTTTTCTATAAACCGACATACGACAATGGGCGTTTATAAGAAAAATCAATACCTACGATATTGCCTACATTGAAGATTGTGTTTCAATTTCAAGTTTTCAATGTCATTAAGGAATTCAATGTATTCAAAGGAATTACAGGTCGTTTTGAGACTTGAAAACTGATGTTTTAGGGCGACTAGCACAGTGGAGTGATAGAGAGCGCAAGAACTTGCAATATAAAGTTCTGGATAAGGCTTTAATTAGACGCAATAGCGCTTCAGAAAGGTACCTTCGTTATGTAGAAATTAAATAAATATAAAAAACACATAACACATAAGTTAACAGCGCTCTACGTTAACAGTTCACCACATCGGTCTATTCATTGGTTTTGCAGCTGTGATTACATGCCTACCTTCTTTAGTTATTGATAAATTGACCTAATAGCTATCGGGAATGCATTTCTGAGGTCAGGAATCTAGCTCAGAATAAAACAAATTAAATCAACTGGTTTTTATTAGAAATTTAACAAGGTTTCTACTTACAATGTTTTCAGCTCGGAAATCCACAATAAAGTGAGCTAACCACTACATTTTCCAAGAGCTTGAGGACGCCATTCCACCGCCAATTTTACAATATCTCAGAGCGGATAGGTGCCCTCAAGCGATTGGAAATGACATTAAATTAGCAATAATCATTAACAAAGCATATTGTAAAATTTATTTCAAATTTATTAAAGCTAGTTTACGAGCAATGAAAGCCTAAAAAGCCTTGAACAGAAATAAATGGAGTTTCTATTACTTACTTCGGACTGGTAGTACCATCAAAGTTTTCATAATCAAAACAATTTACATTATATTAACAAATTAAGTAATTATGAAATCGTAAGAATTCCATAATTTAACAATAAATTCATGATTATAAACAGTAGTTATGCAATCAAGTCTTAGTAGTAAATTAATAGTTATCAGTTTTGTTATCTTCAACAGTTGTTGAAGTATGTTAGCGTCTGCGCCTTTACTTATAAAAGTAAGTATAGTTAGGGGCAAATAAATATATAGTATGATAGAAGGACGAACAAGAAAATTAAAACAAGCTGGGCTATACCTAAAAAACTTGCCCCATTGGCCGTGACTTACCCTAGTACAATAGGTCGCATAGCCTCCAGAATTCCTTTAGAATTATGCGGCATTTCTATTATATCTACATACATACATATATGCGGCGGGCGCTCTCATCCAAGCGAGGAAGTGAGGCAGCATAGCACCTTATTAGTCAAAGATTTAATATAGTATAAATACTATTTTTTTTTTTAAGAGTACTGTCCGTGAAAAGAGGACAGCTATTCAGAAAAGAAACAGACCTAGTTTACAAGGAGGATGTAATAATACTACGTATTTTACTTCTTTCATATTTGTACTCAAGCCCTTTGAATGAAACAAGCAATGACACAAAAAGTTTCCTCCACGTCAGTCCATCATCGGAGTGAAAGTTTCATTTTGCTCGTCGGGGCCAACGATTCACATTTTGATTGAATCAAAGGAGGAAAATAACTTTAAGTTTCGAAACTACATATCAAAAGAATATTCATGAAACGTCGATGGACACGGAGACTCTCGAAAAGTTTGTTCTTCCTCATTGAAAACACAAAATATATGGAGAGGTATCATGTAGTGTTGAAGAGTCTTTAAGCTTTGTTTATTATTGTCTTAAAATCACGTGAAGAGTTGAACGATTTATTAGATTTATATATTCGGTACCTATTTAATAAAATAGTTTATCAAGGTACTACATATACCTCTACATCATTGATGCGTAATGATTTATGTAATTAATTTGTCTACCAATAAAGCCCATGATAAAATGTATATGATTGTAAAAAAAATTGATAATGTTTGAGCACCGATAGGTCCAAAGTTACAAGTATTTTTTTATAACTTATGCCGCGGTTTCCTCCTTCATATAAATGAACAGACACGTCTAAAAGACCATAGTCGTCTTTTTCATGACTATTTTACCATTTTAGCAGTATGGAGAGACCCTATTTATGAATGATCTGATATGAGTATATTTGATTGATCAATAACAATATAATAGTATTTTGCAAATCGAAAATAACCTTTAACGGTCCGGGAGTTGTTGAGATGAACATTGTCTAAATGTTTATGGTACAAAATGTGGAAATCGCGAGTCATAGTTAAACCCCCCGATTCAAAACCTAACGATAACGAATATCGAATCGATTCGACTTTTATCGATCTCGTTTTGTATGTTCCTTTTCGAGCTATTCCGCTCCGAAAATTTAATACGGTCTCGGTTACAATATCGTTATCGATTTTATGTTGCATTTACGAAATTTGTTATGTATGCCATATTTTGCATCGTAAGATAAACAGAATCGATCGACAACGAGTAATATAGTGAGGTTCTAAATCGGCCCGCAGAGTGAACTCCTAAATATTACTAATATAAGCATAGAATAGCTATACCAATCTAGATCAAGTGCGACAAAAACCGAATGAATATAGATTTAATGACGGCCCAAGTTTGAACAACTTATAACCTTAATGACGTCGAGACCCGTGTCACGGACTAAGTAGATATATTTCTTTGTGCTTGTGTGTACCAGATAATTCTGTGATACCAGGCAAGTGTACTTTATGATAATGATGGAATTAATTAGTTTCTGTTCGCCGTGTTCATTTAAATCCTTGTCACACTAAATTATGACTTTATTGACAAACTCCTTGACACGTGATACAGTAGCTAACAGTTTTCTTTCCGAAAACCCTTGTTTGAGTAGGTACAGTATCAGCGACAAGCCATGCTATTGCATAGCATGTCGCTGATATTCTACTGCATTTATACCAACTGAGCCAAGGTCGGCTATACACGACGAAAAAGTGCTCTCTACGCTGAGGTCGGTTCTAGCCGACTAAAATCTATAAAAATTGCGTAGCTCAGCATAGGGGTAATGGCTTTTCTTCTATAACGTGGCGCTCAAAAGTTACAATTCTTTTATTCTGTTTTGATTTTCAGAGGTGGAGTCTCTACCGTGTCGGTGTTTAATTTCGGGCTGGAGCCGCGAAAGTACATAGTCCGCGACGGTGCCTGGTTTGAATGCTATGGAAGTATAAATGTACCTTCACCAAGCATCCACACTTCTCGCACCTCGCCATACTGTAGCGCAGAACAGGTAAAGGATAAAAAGGATAAAGGTCTGTTGATGTCCCGTTCATGTAACTTAGGAGGAGGTTCGCCTACTTCTTTGCCAGATATTCAATCGCGAAGCAAAAGTTTTACTGGGAGGCGAAACTAAAATTAATTCCCTAATAGATTTAGTGTTTATAAATTATATGTATATATACAGACTACTGTAAGGTATATATTTTATGGGTCTCTGGTACTTTTAATTTGTTAACTGTACAAGTATAAATTTTACCAAAAAAAAAACCTACTACAATGTATCTTCGAAGTCCAAGGTCAAATATAGATGAAATTTATATGGAACCACTTAATAGCTAAAACTGAATGCAAAAAGAATTTTTGAAATCGGTCAACATTTAACGGAGAAATCGGTTAACATATATGCATAACATAGAACCTCCTCCTTTTTGAAGTCGGTTAATTATTGCCTATAATACATTAATTTATAAATATAGTGTAATAATTAATTTTTAGAAAAAACAAAAACCGACTTCGATGTATCATCGAAGTCCAAGGTCAAATATCGATGAAATTTATATGAGACCACTTCGTAGGTATACTGAACCCAACGCAAAAAAAAATTTACAAATCGGTTCTCAAATGACGGAGTTCTAAGGTAAAAAATAAAAAAAAATAAAAAAAAATACAATTGAATAGAGAACCTTCTCCTTTTTGAAGTCAGTTAAAAATTACTGTATTTTGAAAACACTGTTTCAAGCGTATGTTTTACTGGGCATTATGCCAAGACATGAGCCACTATCTCGTACTACTAAATATTTTGTGTTCAACTGCTCAGTGACTTGAGCAGTGCAGTGCCGCGCAAGATTCACAAAACAAAGTAGTGATGGGTGGCGCTGCCACTGTTACGGGCAGGCGTGTTTGTTAACCATCAGGTGGCAGCCATTTAATACATTAGAAAGGTACATAAAGAGGTAGATAAAACAACCTCAAAATGCACTTTAAAAGGTAGGTACCAGTAATAAGATGCCGTATTTACGTGCCGTTTTTTATGTGGGATATTTATCCCACAAAAAAATTTCGACTGAGAAATGCTCCAAACAGTGTAGCCAACATTATGTTTGTCGGTTGAAACGCCTCGAGGGGTATGTCAGTTATTTAGGCCCTTAGAAAAGCGTACATATCATCTCTCGCTGATCTCGCAGACATCCATATCACAGAAAGCCATATCCACGCGACCAGGCAACCCACTGTTTTAGCAACTCATGATGTCCTTCATCGAATGTGCCAGGTCTCAAGCGGGTACTCGATGACGTCATCATCAGCCTATGTCCATTTCTGGACATAGGCCTCACCTAATGAACGCCACTGAGCCCGGTCTTCGGCTCTTCTTATGCAGTTACTTCCTACTCGATGACGTAGTTTTTGCCAAAAAACCCCATAAAGAACCTATGCCACCAACAGTTAGGTTCAAGTTGAGATGCAACTCTCGAAGGGCTGTCAGGTGATGCGTCGTCTAACCATACATCAATATTTCCTAATCGTTGCTATAAAATATATCTTGAGCTTGCTTTGCTTAGATTTGAAAACTTATTTTTTATCATTATCTTACAAAATTAAAATTTGTTGTTGGAGTATTCAAAGTTGAGATGAGAGGTCAATACCGGCAGACAAGACACTAGACAAAAACTATACTTCGGAACTATACATATACTTCGAATTGCGGAATTTGATAAACAATTAGAAAAAAAAAACAAAAACCGACTTCAAAGTATCTTCGAAGTCCAAGGTCACATATCGATGAAATTTATATGGGACCACTTCGAAGCTATACTGAACCCAACGCAAAAATAATTTTCCAAATCGGTTCATAAATGACTAAGTTCTGAGGTGACAAACATAAAAAAATTATAAAATAAATACAATCGAACAGAGAACCTTCTCCTTTTTGAAGTCGGTTTGAAAAGAAAAGACGTGGTTTATTAATACTCAATTAAATATTTTCCTATAAAATGTGTCCAAACACGTAAGTTATAAACTTACTTATTATCTACCTATTTCGTCATGTACCTACACAAAATATTATGTATAATATAATGCTAACTGTACAATGACTTGCTTGCCTAAGCAAGTACATATAGGTACCTACAATAATAGTAATTCAATATATTTATTTGTAGAGTCGCAGTTATTTTGAAGGCCTTCAACATTTTTGTTTTTTTTTTTCGCTTTATCAGCAAATTGCAATAAAAAAACCCGTTCTATTACATATTATATAGGTATAAGTAGGAGCATAACAAGTTTTTAATTGGATATTAGTACCTATGCGAACCTTCTATAAATATAAATTAGGTAGTATGTCTTATACCTTTGTAAACGACCATTTGATTTATGGTGAAATAACTGGTAACCTGGGAGTACGAGCGAATATTAACAGGCATTGCGCACTCCGCACTGTAGGTACGAAGCTATAAGTACATGGCCGGACACCGACGGCAGGTCGCGCGTCGTTACACGTGCCGCGTCAGAAGAGATAAGAGCTATGCTATAGAAAGAGATGCGCTTTGTAGGTTAATAAGACTGGTAGGTATGCAGCGCTACGCGAGCTGAATTGAATTTTATTGCGTCATAGCAAGAGTCGCTATTTGTTTAAATTTATTTGCGAAGTGATGCTTCTGTCTCTTAGTATTCTGGTCATATTAATTAAAAAATTGCCATAGGTTTCCACAACTCCCGACGCCTGCGTGTTCAACTCTTTGATTAAATACGAGACGGTCCCGACACGTCAGACGGCGCAGTACGTAGAAGACGAGTACTTGTGTCTGAAGTTGACATTCAATACAACCCTAGAACAGTACATGAGCGTTCCCAAACGACTGATCAACGAAACTTGCATTCGAGGTAAGGTTAATTTTATTTTTTAAATAATGATTTGAGAGATTTCTACTAAACAAACATACCGCCAGCTAAGCAAAAAATTATTTTGGGTGCGTTTTATCACGAAACAGAGGAGGAGGGAGCAACTTTTTTAGCAATAAACAATTGTAATTATAGCACTTAGGTAGAGTAGCTTTTGCCGGAATTGCGTCCACGTACAAAAAAATATCATCCGCGTAGAATTAGTCATTTTTTTATAACCATATTTCATCAAACTACTTTAGTTCGAGTGCGTTATCATTATTATATAATTTTATTTTTATAATTTTTTCATTTTTATCATTTTTATAATTTTATTTGATTTGACTGTTTTTAATTTTGATTTTGTTAATTCAATGTAATATAATTATTGTAGATTAATTTAATTATTTGACATGTTTAAATGATTTAATAAATAATAAAAATTATTAGTGAGGCCAAGTTGTAGGTATCTCTAGTATTCTCTGTTGTTTTTTAATGCAAGCTGTATTGTTTCTAGACAACAGTCGTTAGGCCATTTCCGAGACCTTCGGGATGTCTAATAACTCCAACACCAGGGTTGGCCACACATCCACACGAAAGCAGAAGAATGCTAGCTTATAAACAGGCAGGCCAGACTTAATGTGAAGTTTAGGTACGGATGCGTACCTACCTACGACCTTGCTCACCACCGGCAGCATCATCGGTGGCCGGCGATGAAGGCTAGCGGCTAGTAGTATTATTTATTTAAATTTAGAATTTGAGATGTGACATGACGAGTAGCTACTTAAACCGTTGGAAATACTGGAAAACCATAGAGATCAGGTTTCAATATCTGTGTAGAAAACGGTGATAGGAGACTATCCATATTTTTTGAGTAATTTAGCTGCATTCACAGATTCTGAAAAAAATTGTCAGCATAAAAATGGTCAGTCCTTGCGTTCTCTTTTTATAATACCAATCGATCCGGTTTCTTATAAATATCAAAATACTCTTTGAGACCAACTAAGGTTTAGGTACTGTACTGTACCGTACCAACTCGTACTAGTTATCAAAATAGATAAAGCGCGATTGTCATTGCCACGGGAGGGGATCTCATAGAGTGACATATCTAACATCCGCGCGGCGCCGGGTGCCTTCAGCTCTTTATAGCAACGCCACATAGAATAAATAATAGTACTAACGCCACTACGGTTTGCAAATCTATCTACCTAATAAATAGGTATTAGGTAGATAGTTTGACAGGATTGTATAGATCTTTCATGCTTCGTGATCTGACATTACTATCATATGACCAAGCGAGATCGAGGTCTCAGAGTCGACTGTGACAAAATTAAATCATCGTTTGTAATTGTGTATGCTTTGTAAGTTATATGATTTTATTCACATCTAAGTAGCGCAGTATAGTAAATCTTATGATTTACTAGATATGTAGTATATGTGCCAAATTATTATCTTTATATATTTATTCTTTCCAGGGGAAATTCGAAAACTCACAGATCACGTACAAGAATGCGGCATAAGAACCCTATCCGAGTACACCTACTACCCCAACCAGGGTGATTACGCATCCCTCGAGTTACCCCTGGAATACTGCACTGAAGAAAAAAACGCCTGCAAACTGGTTGTCGCGTGGCATGTCTCAAACTTAACGATAGAGAATTTCGAGTTTTTCAATATCGATGGAGGATTTACGAAATATTTTATGAAAGGCCAACAAGCTTTGAATTCGTAGTTTTACAGAACGCCTGCGTGTATTTACAAAATTACGTTTTGTTGTAAGAGAAGAAGAAGAAGTATTCGTATTATATTTTAATAATTAAAGATTTTTTAAATTATCATATCTACTTACAATGTACTTTTAAAATATATTTTTTAGTTCATGTTTATTTTTACATTTATATTACTATTAATATATTACTTAAATATATATACAACAATATATAATAGAATTATTCTAAAAGGCCTGCGGTGGAGGGGAATGTGCCCAGTTTAGGTAATCAGGTAATCATTACTATCTTTATAGGTATTTTATTTAAGTTTAGTTTAACTGCTTTCATCCCACTTTTCACCTACGCTTGCTACCTACTTTCATAAACATAAATACTAGAATTTAGCGACTCAGTAGGTAAATACTACGGTATTTTGGTTTGAATGTGTAATAAAATATTTAATAAAAATGATATGTCTGATTTATATAATAAGAATTATATGAAGGTATGTATATCGAAAATTAGAGATAAATACGACGAAGTTATCATAATCATCTAAAATATCGTCTAAAACAAATTATAGCTCAAAGGTATCCAGTTACATAAAAAAACAAGGTAAGTAGGTAGTTATCTTACTTACCGGTCATATCGTCCATAGTGGTATTTTGAAGCAGGTTTCTGTGGCAAACTATATTCTATTATATATGTATATTGCAATGTAACTCAAGCTCAAGACACTTCTTATAACAACATATTGTGTAGATGAGTGGGGGAACTTTCTCTCGTATTTTTATAACGCTATCCAGCGACACGTACGTGAAGCACCGCGACCCAAACAAGACTGACCACAGGTTAAGTAGTAAGTACCCATAATGAATATGAATGAATGAATAGTGACATGAGCACAGACTAGTTAGAGATACTTTATTCAATATGTTTGCTTTGGAGATACAAGATTCTTTGAGTACGCTGGATATTTTATCTCAAGCGTGCAAACCGATATATAAAATCAAATTAAAATGGCCATAGCCATTTTGCCAGCTTTTTAGGCACTTTACCCGCAGACGGTGAATTAAATTCTGTTTTTATCTTTAAACTTACTTTTAGTTTTGATGTAAGATAGTTTAGTCTTTATCACTGTATATATTTGTAAAGACTTGTTTACAACAATAATTATATTTTTATAGTTATACAATTTGTTTGACATTGACACTGACACAGTAGATTAAAAGTCAAAGTCACAGTAGACAAAAATTGTGAAACACTTGAAACAAGTTTGTTTACTAAAGTGATTTTCGGAACTTTGCTTTTATTTTTCGTGTACAATAAAAGTGCTGTATGATAAAATAGAGCTTAATAAAATTAAGATATTAATTACAATGAAATGCCACGTACCTGGGCCGAATGTAAAAGGTTTGTCACTGAATAATAATTCTCACATTAAACAAAACAAATTGCCGGAATCTGTCGCCGTCTGATTATATATTTTCTTCTTTCAGTTCTAGGAAGAACCGTGCACGCTTTAGCCAGATTTGGAAATGAATTATACCTGGAATCTCTTCCAGACTGCGTACTGCTACGGACATTGAATGCCGCCGAATCCGCTTACGCCATGGTCAAATTCAATAAGAACTTTTTCACCTACTTCAATTACAATTATTACTCTACAGAAGATAACGAAGGCTTAAAATGTAAAATATCAATGAAGTCGGCACTTAACACCTTCAAATCGCCCACACACATGGACAAGCAAGTGGAGAATTTAGAAATCAAACTAGATCCTGAATCTTGTAAACTAATATTTCAGTTGAAATGCAAACACGGCATAGTCAAGACACATTTTGTATCAATTCTTGACTGTAAAGCTATGCAAGCTGTCTACACCAAGGATTTAGTACCCAACAGGTGATACAAACTAACATAAATTGTTGTCATGAACAAGGATATATTTATTTGTGTCAGCTCTGTTTAGCATATGTGAGAAACATATTAATATCTGATTGCAAGTCTTTAAAATTAGCATACTGTGTTTCAGAATAACATCACCCCAAAGAATACTATCAGAAGCTCTCAGTAACTTCCAAACCTCGGACGACCAAGTGACAATAGAAGCCTCATCACAATCCTTAATTTTACGAAATTATATAGATAATAATGCAGATCTCTCGAAAATAATTCGAACACAAGTTAGTCTGAAACCTTTAGAATTTGATAGTTATACAATAGGAACAGAAACAACTATAACTTTTACACTAAAAGAGTTCAGAGCATTGCTTGCTTTTGCTGAAGCTCTGGCATTGCCTCTACAACTTCATTTCGAGATAACTGGAAGACCGGCTGTCTTCATAGTTCATAATGGTTGCACATTTGAAGCACACTTTGTCTTAGCCACTTCCAAGCCAGACTGTGCAACACAAGCAACATCAACACAAAACACAACCGTTGAGAGGAACAAGAGAAAAGAAACAAGTAATATTCAAGAGATTGCCAAAAAAAAACCACATTTAGATGCAGAAATATCTAAATGCTTAGATGAAGATTCACATTTATTCAACTTAATTGATATTCCTGAAGACGTTCAAAATAATGACCTAAATGAAAGTGCATGTAAAGTGGCAGTTAATAATAACCACATGGAAGTATCTATGGACTGTGATAACATACCTGCATCACCAACATCGAGGAACATGATCAAATCTGTCTTCAAGAGGTGTTTTGAACTCACATATGATCCCAGATGTATCAAAGGAGTAGTTTTAGCTGAAAACTCTGACAGTGAATAACTTCCTTAGCTAAAACTGATCTATGAATGTTTTTTATTGTGATGTATATATATAAAATATTTAATGCTGATTTTGCCTACCTACATACTCTTATTGTCCTTTTTCAAGAATCACATGATACATACTGGTCTAACTAGTATGTCTTAGGGGCTATCTCCACTGACGAGAGAATATTATCGTCGTGCCACGTATTTCTATACTCTCTAAGAACGTGTCTACACAAAGCGATATTATCGCGGCGATGCGACCAGTGGCTGAGTGCGAGCGAAAACGTCATCTAATAGCCGCGCGCCTGTCGCTACGTTACGAATCGTCGCGAGGATAAGCTGGCGGAATAATCGCTCGTTCGTGGAGATTATCCGACGATAGCAGGACGGATTCGTTGCGATTCTGTAGTCCGTGGAGATGGCCCCTTATATCTAGAGATACAGGATGTAATTTATTTGGAAAACATGGCACTCATTAATGCTGTAAATGGGGCAAAGTCTTGGAGGCTGTGCTTTTGTTTCATATTCTAAAATATATTTTTAATCCATTACTTTGCTAAAATAAACTTTAAAAAGTGAAGCTATCAAATGAACCTACTATCTCGACATAGTTGTAATTATTTAGTAGAACTGATCTGGGAAATTCAATTAAAAAGCATCTTTACTGCATTATGATTTTATAGCAAAAAATATACATAGGTACATATGGGTAAAATTATTTATAACATGTCACAAATTAACTTTTGATGTGGAGAGCAACAGGGCAATTCAAAGTACAAATATTTTACTAGGTACATAAGTCTAATGTATGCATAAACTTTCTCGGTAACAATTATTATGTATCTTTCAACTTCAGGTTATAAGAATATAAGCGTATTTATATCTATTCAATTTATATATGTATAAATAGATTACATACTGGCAAAAATCACCTAAATTAAAAATTATAAAGTTTTAGTTGCCAAAGAAGGAAAATTGCTGAATGTAAACTGAATTAAATCAACTGGAAGTACCTCAATTTCCTATGGAAATAAATCATTGATAGACAACAAGGAGATATTTTACTGAAGGGCTAGGAGGAATCGATACAATAATAAAATACATGAAAAGGTTTTATTCAGTAAAAATCATAATTAATTAGGTCATAAATTTACTACTAAAATTAGCACTAGAATAATAGTGTGGAACTTAAGCATTATGTCTCCACAATTCCAGTGAGTGTATCATAAATATGGTCGGTAACTAATAATTTACATGCAGTTCATTTTACAATTTTTATAATAGTTTCTATGTGAGTTGTATGTTTCATATTTTACATATCTCTCAGTTTAGGCACATAATAAATAATTCCTGTTATAATATTACTTCGGATTTGGTTTCTACTATACAGAGATCAAACTTTTAATAATAATCATACAAGAAAAGAAAAAAATGCAGATTTGTTTTTCTATAAAAATTACCATACACATTTCATTATTATAACAATAGCTAGCTAACATGTGTCTTAAAAAAGATGAAAAAAGACCTTGAATTCTATTTTAATATAAAATACGACAGCGATACCATTTTAATTACAATAAGTATTTATTTTAAATCAATTTCAATAGTGTCTCTGGGCCGGGTGTTGGGCCGCACCGAGCCGCACGAGATGCCACAACGTTTTAACACCAAACACATCACTAAACAAAAGAGGGCACTGATAATTAGGAACATTCCTCTTGGCTCTTTCTTACACACTGTGCTACTTTCCTTTTAAACTCCGAATATGATTCTCTCCACTCTTTCTGTAAAAAGAAACATAATGAGCACACAAATGTAGTGGCGGATGCGGTCGCATGAGGCAAGCCGGCGCGTTGCGACCTAGCGTCTAACGAAATCTCTCTGCGTGTGGTTTGGTACTGTGGTGTCGACGGCCCGTCTCCGACATTTGTCATCTAAATCCCCCCGCCACTAAAAGCAATCTTCTTGACTTTTCCTAACACATCTGGCGACTTTCTTTTTGAAATCCGAATATCGCTCTCTCCATTCCTTCTGTGGATGCAAACATGAAATGTATATATTAGTGATTTGCAGAATTCGTACATCATTGATACACAAGTTACAGAGGTCAACTTTTTTTTATGTACATGATCACGAGACGAGCTGGTCGTTCGCCTGATGGTAAGCAGTACGCCTGCCCATAACAGTAACAGCACCACCTAGAACTTTGTTTTGCAAAATCCTGCGCGGCGCTGCACTGCGCTCGTCACCCTGACACAATCAGCTCTCACGTCTCATAATGCCCAGTAATCTCGCTGGCTACAATGCCCTTCAAACCGAGTACAACTAGGTAGACAAAAGTGAGAACTTTCACAATAGCAGCGGTCTGAATGAGCCAACCTTACATGGCTTCAAATAACTAATCCATAATAGTTCTTATAACGTTATTACGTTAGATTTCATGTGGATAAATCAATCATCAAATCAATCAAATCAAAAGTTCTTTATTTCAATTTTGTCGTCACAGACACACTTATGAACGTCAGTTATTACAATGACTCTACCACCGTATCGGAAAAAGAACCACTACTCAGAAGATACGGCAAGAAACTGAGGGGCATATTTTTTAGAACTTTTGTTACAATATTTTATGTTTGTTTTTGACAATATTATTCTTCATATGTGCCAGTTGGCTACTTGGCGGAAGCGGAATGTTCCATGCATCTTTGTCTTCTATAAGTACTAACTGTGTAGTATGCTTTTTTCATTAGATTTTTTTTCTAGCTTCATCTTATAAAATAAATTTCAGGAACAAAATGTCTTTAGTTAAGTAGATTAAATTGAATGTCATGTATATGTTTCTACTCATCTCTCAATTTACATTGGTGCTTCTTACTGTTCTTGTACCATATGTATCATGCTAACAATGGGGAAGTGTTTGTTTCTGTTATTTTTGTGCCCTTACCACTTAGATCCATAATGACGGAACTGATTTTGATGAAATTTGGTATGTAGGTATAGGTTCTAGAATAGGACATAAAATATTATTATAATGAAATGAGAAAATCGGACAATTCATAAGGAATAACAGCACTGGTGGTAGGTTTCTCGTATGCGAGAGGCCGTCTGGGTGGGTACCACCGCTTTGCCAGTTATTCAGCCGCCAAGCAGTAGTGTGCAAGCATTACAGTGTTCCGGCTTGAAGGGCATTGTAGCCAGCGAAATTACTGGGCATTATGAGACTCAACAGCTAATTGTCTCAGGGTGACGAGCGCAGTGCAGCGCCGCGCAGGATTTTGCAAAACAAAGTTCTGGGTGGTGCTGTCATTGTTATGGGCTGGCGTATTGCTTACCATCAGGTAAACGACCAGCGCGTCTCGTCATCCAGTTATTAAAAAAAAAAACTATAAACCTAATTCTACTAGGGCGGAGTCGCAGGTATCGGCTAGTGTTTCACTGATACAGTGATAACATAATGACTATGAAAGGACATATGTTGGAGCATCCAATGCCATATGGGTTTAGTTTGTGGAAAAAGTTAATTATAAAGTGTGATAGGAGTTTTGAGAAGTTCCTAATAATCTCTACAAAGTATAAAACTAAGTCGCTGCCCGCCGTCTGTACGCTTAGATCTTTTAAACTATGCAAAGGATTTTAATGCAAATTTCTTCAATAGACGGAGTGATTCAAGAGGATGGTTTATATGTATAATACTTTTCCGTGCGAAGCCGGGGCGGGTCGCTAGTCATCCAATTCCTCTTATCCTACGAAGTTGAAATTTTGCATACTTGTCAAAGTCCGGTGACAATGCAATATTATGGAGACAGCTAGCTGATCTGATGATGGAGACGGTAGGTGGGGCAATGAAACTCCTTGACTTGGATAATGGTAAACTACTAGTGTTTGGGCTTATTTTCATCAGCTCGCGGTTCCGATTACGACTTTGTTAAAAGCTTGTCTTGAAAAATATATTTTTTATCAAAAAATCTTATAATAAAATTCCAAAATGTATAATGGAGCTCACAGAAAGTAAATTCAAATTACGCGTAAGGACTGTAATTATTTTTTATAGAACTGAGTGTTGGGACGTGCAAGTCGTTCGCCTGATGGTAAGCGCTCGCCTACCTATAACAATTGCAGTGCCACCAGGAACAGTATCAGGAACAGTAATGCTTGCGCACTACTGCTTGGCGGCAGAATAACTGGCAAAGCTGTGGTACCTACCCAGACGGCCTCCCGCATACGAGAGACCTACCATAAGTACCACTGTTCTGAGTACTTGTGATGATTCTGAGTAATGAGAAAAGCATACCATACTGTTCGTAATTTTATAGAAGAAAAAGATGCTTGGAACATTCTACTTCTGCAAAGTAGACAACTGGTACATAAGAAACGTAAACAACACTTTGATCCCCTATTACATGACAAGCTATTTAACCAACTACTACAGATCTCATACAATTTTTTACAAATCATGTAGAATCTTATTGAATGTCTGCTTTGATGTATCATAATGGCAGAAGTTCTCATAAACACAAACTGCTTTGTATATTCATGATTTATCCATAACAAGATTAAAGGTAATAGATTTAAATGAAAGATGGCAGGATTGGAGAAGGAATCAAGAGAGGATTCTTCAAGGATGTGGACAGACAGGATTTGTTGTTGCAATAGTTTAGGACAGTTATTAAACTATTATTAACAGACTTCATAAAAGGAAGATGTTCCTAATTCGATTGTTTTTTTAAATAAAACCGATTTGGAAAATTCTTGCTGGGTTGGGCTCTGTATAGGTATGGAGGGTTCCCATGTAAACTTTGCCTTGGAATAAGAAAATACATCAGAGTTATTTTTTTTTATAAAATGTATACTTGTAAGATAAAATAGTAAATAGATTAGTAGTACTCACCGCAGCATCAACGTTAGCTGGGCTCTCATCATTGGGGTCCGCAAGCATAGAGATAACACTGATGAGGATTGTCTCTACTGTGTGCACTGGCAGCCATCTTTCCGAAGCTTTCTCATATCCCCATTTGTCGTCTCCGGGCTCGTGGAGTATTGATATGCAAACGTCACCGTTCTTCTCAACTGAAATTGTAATAATTGCAATGTTTAGCATAGTGATTTTGAAAACCATTGTGACTGACATAGTCGTTGAATGACTAGTACCTAAAAATATTTTTAAAAACAAAAGCTTCATTAAATTAATTTTATTATAAATTTGAAATACCTAAATCCAAATTCAGCTCATAGCAGTGATGATCATAGAATATTATATTGCATTTGCATTTTTATATGATAAAATCAGCATGCAGCAAAAATGAATAACAAGTTTTAGAGTTAAACATTTTAATAACAATTTGAGACAAAACAGAAGGAGTGCCATAAACGTGAAATATACTGCATCACATCACAAAAACCAAGAAAAAAAAAATCTGTCATAAATATTTGTCCCGTCAAAAAACATTTGTTTCGTATTTGGGTGTTGTGGGACCATGGTCCTCATAGTTCCTGGTTCCCTAGGTACAGGGAATCCTGGTTAGAGGCCAGGATCTATGTATGTGATGTCCTAGAAAGAATTTTTTTATAGCAGTACTTACATATCTGTATGTATACTGCTACATAACAAGACTTACTCAGCATTATGATATCGCTGTCGTCTCAAAAATTAAGTAAAAACAATCAATAAAAAAAGGAAACATTACTCACTATTTGGATGCCATATTTCAGTGACAAATTTCATCCGTGGTGGCCTCAGAGGGTATTCCTTAGGGAAATGTAAGTGCGCCTTGAAGAATCCACCCTCACTGAAAAGTTTTTAAAATTATTTTATTATTGCATGATATTAATTTTGTATCTGTCATCATATCAGGTTTGGCAAACAACCAATCAAAACATTTTCTACAAACAGATGTGGACAAATGTTTACAAATTGTTGGCTATTGAAACTTGCTTGTTTTATAAAAACTCTGCTAATGCACTACACTAATCGTAAGTTAATTCAAATTTCATTTTTAATTGTTTTTGTATTGTGGTGTTATAATAAGGAGTTATTCTATTCTCATTCCTTTTTTTTGGTGATGATTTTAAACATCTTTAAACTATTTTGGCCCAGTCTCATTTTATATTACCATACAGGATATGCAATTAAAATTTCTTTAACCTCTTCCATGTAAGGAGAATTCTCAAGTTTCTAGTTTACAAAACAGCCAGCTGGGATGAAACCTTTCATAAAATAAAGTGGACATTCACTTTAATTAATAGTAAATCACACACACACACACACACACATTTTATCAGATTAGAGCTTCCTTATTTTTAATTGATGATTAATTATGTCAGGTAATATGTGATGAGCTAACAAACTTTCTAACGACAAACGTTTCACTTATTTATTAGCATACATAAGCTTCCTCTGCTTATTCTTAAAACTGACGCAGCTGATTTAAAGTGATTTTGAGTAATCATAATTAGCATTTTAACAATAAGCCCAGTCAGACATAAACTACTGACAGTACTTATGCATATTTAACATATTCAACGTAAAGTTGAAGATAACTGGAACATGATTATGCTGTCCATGGATAACATTTAGAATACACAATGACAAAGCGTAAAATCACAATAAATTGCGTATAATTAAATACCATGCTTCAGAGGTTATGTTTAAAAATAGTCATCTTTTGAGTTTATTGTGGCCACCTAATTTTAGAGTTTGTACAATTGCTGGTACTTACTATAACGTGTCCGGAGGGCCGATAATGAGGACTTCCCATCTGTATATGTCATTGTCATCTATCAATCCAGCAGAAAACCCTTCCACTGGATTTTTGTTCAGTTCTGAAAGATGTTGTAGACATTTATTTGTATTTTATTTACAGTGTGATAAGCCTGTAACTTACACTACACACCCATTTACATATCTGAAAAAACCAGAATCCTCGCAAAATGCAGACCGTAAATATACTGAACAGTAACTTTATTGGTACGGCATACCTGTCACTGCGACGAAAATGTATTGATTTTATTTTATTGAACCGGGCTTGTATTCCACCGGATTTAACTCACACGTAGCACAACACAAGCTGGTAAATAATAGAAGCTCATTTAACGTAAAGACACTAAAAATTCGACCCGCAGAGGTCAATGATTGCTCGGACAACCGAATTGTCCGACGCTCGTAACGAGTGACTGGCAGGAACGATTTTCTAGTAAGGTACACTTACCAGCTAATTGCTTTTTTAACAAAAGCGAAGACTGTGGCTCTGACATTTAATTACGTTTGTGAATTTAACCCTGACGACACGAAACAAATGATTTTTCCACAAAAGATGGCTGGCTGAGTTTTGTGCAGGTTCAGGTTGTGAAACTTGTGAAACATATGAGTTGCTGCTTACTTCCGGTACAAAATGTTGCCATAATGTTTATTGAATTGCTTCCATTAAAACCTGTACGACTACAATTTTGTACCCTTTTTTGATTACCAAAACTTAAAAGGCTGAATTGCTCAACAATTCAATAAGGTAAATATAATTATTATGATCTATTTAGCTTATTAAAAACACAGGGTGTCTTTTTTCAAAGAATTCCAATAACAAAAGTCAAAATTCAGAGATTTCTTTGAATGGAGTGAAAAGTTATCTATAACTTTAACAAAAACAATCTTTAAATTTTAAAGACGTCTTTAAAAACTAATCTGTGATTAAATTATTGTCAAATGTCAAATGATAATTTACGTAAAAAAGTTTTAATAATGAGTTTTCTGCAACCCAGTGTACCTATGCGTTTTGCCTGCGAGGCAGCTATTTATTCTAATAATGTCCTGATTCCAATAACATTATGATTATGCTCATTACAGTGCTTACATTAAGTGCAAAATGACAAGAACATATATTATTGTAACAACCACCAAACTCGACCAAGGTCGTCATTACTTTGGTTGCGTTGGATATGGAATAGAAATGGATTGCGTGGACGTTGGTTCGTTAGGGAACCAAAATGAGTTGACCTTCCAACGGCCTTGGTAGAAAGTACTGCATTTGCGACCAAATCAGGGCAATTGATGTGTTGAGTCATTCCAATCGTGTGGAAGCTTGTTGCGTAAAGCGTTGCTGTCGCGCGTTATCAGTTTGGCGAGAGAGCAACAGTACGTAAGTATACTTCACAAACGGCTTTATTTTCGCAAAGAAAATAAGATTATTTTTTTAGCTCCCACGCTACCATGGTGAACCAGTGTTGTGTCTCTTTCGTTAAGTTGCCTGTTAGGAACATTATTGAAGGTATGAAAAGTTAAAATTATTATTATTATTTTTTACGTCTGACTGGGTCAGCTTTTGACCACGATCTCACCTGATGGGAAGCGACGATGTGATCGAAGATGTAGCACGCTTACCCAGTAAGTACTTGTTCACTCTTGATTTCAACACATCCAGATTGTATTTATGTGGAAACAGACGACGGCAGGGCGTTCCACTCCTTCGACGTTCGCACCAAAAAGGAAGATTCGAAACTTTTAGTACGGATAGGCGGAACGTCCACTATGCACGTGAGCATAAATTATTAAGAGTTTTTAGATATGTATCGGGATCTACCATGCTTATATAATATAGGTTGCAACGAGTATAAACACAAACATTTTTGTTTCAATTTTTTGTTTAACCCACTGTTTCATTCTTTTTCTTTTTATTTTCGCTTAGGTACGCATAGAATAGAAGAGTAAAAGCCTTTCCAAATTTTTGGTATTACGAAAGGCGAGGCGCCATGATTACCTTATGATGCTCACGGCCAATTAAAGTTGTGACAACCACGCATCCGTGTAGAACAAACAAGCGATTCTGTTGTTGTTCCAACCGTGTAGAAGGCATTTTCTATACAAAACAACCAATAATTTAAAGTCATAACTAATCTAGCAACATTGTGCGGATGTACCTGCTGCCATCTACTGGATATAATATTTACTTTTTAATGACGGCTGTCAAATCAGGTTTTACAAATTTGCAATTTATGTCTTGTAAATTAAAGTTCACATTTGGAAAAAATAATTTTCTGTCAAGACAGATTAAAAAGGTTTATTCTTTGTTCTCACTTTAACTATTATTAAGTATTCTGTGCTAGAACCACAGAATACAATAGAACGTAGCATTACGAAATAGTTATTAATTTATCTATGGTATGGTTTTCACCAAAGTTTTTAACAAAGAAAAACTTTTTAAATCTTTGGTTTTTAATAGGGGATCGGACAGTAATCGAGAAAAAATCTAAAATGTAGTTAGAACGAATGTTCGTTGAACCAGAAAGATCATTCAATCAATATTTTTGTGAAATAATAACGATTTATATTTTTAAATCAATAAACAAAGTCTAATAATTCTGACTTTTTAATCTTTTCTTCATCTCAAACGAAACATCAATCACAGCGCATGACGTCATTTGTAGGCAAATGCCGTGAGTCAAGCTTGTATATTTTACATTTTTGCTTTTCATAAAATATATTTCTGCCATTTTTTTCATTCCATTACTACAATATCGTCCCCAAACTTCACAATTGCAAGTTTTATTGCGAAGAATTTGTCGTTTTCTACCTTCATAATGATGTCGGAAGTTTTAAGGTGACCTTTGCGCGGCAATATTTGAAACATAATATTTAAACATAGTTTTAGGTACTCTTAGAGCGTTATTTAATTTAAATAGTATTTTTCATGGCTATATACATTAATTGTAGTTAATATAAAACACTTTCTGAAAAGTTGTCCGATCCCCTATTCTTTATCTTTGCACATAAATCTGTCTTTTTGCACGTAATTCCTTTTACCATTTGCATCGTTTACTGAGCTTGTAAAAAACTAAGTATGTAGGTTCTAGCTGCACCCCGCGGTTCCCCGGGATAAAAGTATCCTATCCTAGGTCCTTTTCCAGGACCATAAGTACCTGCATACGTTTCATTAAATTCCTTTTAGTAGTTTTTGCGAAAAGGTCGCTCTCAGCTCTCCCCAATCCCCACAACGGATAAGCTTGCGAAGTCTGAGCATTCCAATATCGATCTATTCTCAAGCAGTCTGGCTGCGGTGAATAAATCCCTAACGCCATTACTATCTAATCATTGCAATTTATAAATGGCATTGCATGGTGCCATCTCGCATTTCTTATTTCATTCCTTAATTTTCTAGTTAACTGCTATTTGTGGAGGCTTTTAATTGGCTTTTTATATTAATTTGTCACATTATTTTGTAACAACAGCTATTAGCTCCCAGACAAAATAAAATATAGAACCATTATTTTTGCAGTACATTTTTTATACTTATTCCAGACCCAGCCCGATAAAGCTGCCAATCTACTTTTTTTTTGTCGACATGATTTACAAATTGATGATTCTGTTCGGAACCCTAACTTTAATCACAATGTGATGTAACATAGCCTATGTCACTTACGGATAGTGTAGCATTTTATCGGTAAAAGAATTTTCAAAATCAGAGCAGTTGGTTCCAGAGATTACCGCTACAAACATACCTACGGACATACAAACAATTTTACCTCTTATAATATACAGAATGTGGCACCGAGTGGTTTACTCGAGACATTCCGGTGATGTGACGGGGTTGATGAGTGTATATGAATGGAATTTCATAGAAAGAATTCCCAACTGCCCGAGGCGAGAAAGCGCTGGTCGATTGCCGATGCCGGGTTAAATAATGCGACCTTGCGGCATTAGGGGGGTTTATCTAAGCTACGAGCGACAATAGAACACAACATAAAAATTTCGCGAAAAAAGTTCCACAACTATTTTTTGCGGACAAAGTTACGAAAAAGCTCTTCATGTGCGCAGGCATTTTATGTCATGCTATTTACACTCTCGAACACATGCTGCTCATCCAACCATGTGATCGTGGAAAAAACTACTTTATCGAGTCTATAAAGGTGTGTCTAGTTTGATTATCGACATATTTCGTCCATATGTGACCAAATATGTCGATAATGTACCACAAGATAGCTGCTAAAATAAAACAATCATTTTTAATAAAACTCCAAAATTATATTACCTCAAAGTTATAGAAATTATTCACTTATATTAGAATCCTTTCTTATTCTCTTTTGTTGCGATTCGTTGGCATGTCCATTCATCTGGTTTAGCTTCCTTTTCTTTTTATTTTTGTTTTTCTTTGATTTCTTACCGTTTTGGACAGTCTGAGCTTCTTGAACTTGAGGTTGAGGTTTGTTAGCTTTAAGTGTACCCTTGCATGAACTTACTATATCTAGCAATAACTTAAAATCTAAGTTAGTTTCGACATGACAACTTTCGTGGAACTGCTTCATTGTGTTTATAAGTTTCTTTAGCACAACAAAGAAGTTATTTTTCACAGGGAATTCTGTTTCTCCTTTGAATGTGCTTGTGAGTGTACTCCCAAATTTTGATTCCAATTTGTTAAGTTCAGAAATCGCCTTTTCTGATGGTTTATTCCTTTTGAGCGCGCGGTAGAAACCTGCTATTAACTCTATTCCTTCATTGCGACGGAATTGCCTTACTTCTTTGTTAAAAACATTCTCTACAATAATAGGCACAAGTTTGTAGTTGCCTTCCCATTCCGTTTGGAGAATGTTGTGGAAAAAAATTATGGGAAGCATACAATTTCTGTTTTGGAAATAACTTTGTACAGCTTCCTTCAATATTTCTACTAGTGGTGATGACTCCTTGCTTTTTTTCGGTGATTTCGGCTTCTTGATTTGTAGTTTTTGCGAGCAATGGATAATAAACGTCGTGAAGAATGTAATGACATCCCCAAGTGCTTGATACAAGAAGTGGGACCGCCCACCTTTATCAATGTTCGCCTTCAAATAATCGCATAAAATATCGATTGTAACATCATCTATTGAAGTGAATTTTCTGATTTTAGTTAGATTCTTAATCGTTTTTCTGATTCTGTTTTCTAATTCGCTGAACTGACTGTCTTGAATACAGAATTCGAGGCATCTGGTAAGTGGCGCGATCATGCCTAAACAGATATCCATTGACGGATCTTTCTCTAGATAGATATCAATCAAGTCTAGAACTCTGATTCGGAAGTCCGACAGCGCCTTTTTGTTCTTGCGGTCTTTCTTCTTTTGTTTTCCCTTTCCTTGATTGAATTGTCTGAAGGCCTCTGCTAGAGCTTCGTCTAGTTTCTTTCCTTCTTCCTCATCGATCATATCGGCGTCAACGCTCTCTGCGTCGGAATCAACTGCCGCGCCTAAAGCTTTTTGTATGGCTAGCCTAAGTTGGTCAGGCGTCTTCATATCTGCATCTTCGTCTTCGTCTACGTCTTCTTCATCGCTATCACTCTCTTCCTCGTCACTTTTATTTTCTTCATCACTGCTTTTATTACCTTCTTTTTCTTTATAACCTTCTTTTTCTTCATCATCTTTTTCTTCATCATCTGACTCCATGTCTTCGTCATCACTGTCTTGCGTTAACGGATTGGACTCGCTTTCTGGATCTAAAACTGACACAATCTGACCTATCGAAGATGGAGTCAGATACTCCCATAACAGCCTGAATACGCATTGCACGACTGAGCGGAGCACACTTGACTCTGCCGACAGTATCGACAACAAAACTTCCACAACAACCTCAATCCATTCTGGTTCTTCTGATAAATCAACATCCTTTACCTTTTTCTTTTTACCTTTTTTGTAGTGGGCATAGCAGCTCTTTAGTTCTTTTATTGAACTTCTTGCAATTTTTACATGTGCCGGTTCAGAAAACAAAAACAGGCCTAGCTGGTAAAGAAGGATGAGGAATACCTTGTCAACTTTAGATTTTGAATCAGTCTTCTCGATTGTCTGGCAAACTTCCATTAGTGTGTCCCAACATTCCACATTTTCTTTTGGGAACTGCTTTTCCAATTTTGCTCGGACTTGTTCTTTTTCTAGAATACTACAAATAAAGTTGCATAAAGAAGACAGGACGGTTACTAAGTTGTCTACGTTGGAGAACTTGGAAGTGAAGCAGCGGTAGAAGCACGACTTTATTGCACCTGTCGAAGGAAAAAATATATTAGTAAATAAAATATACAACAATTGTTCATTTTAAAGAACAAGCACAACAAAGAAAAGTATGGCAAATGCTCACCTGATAGATCCTTACTAACTGCAACACTTTCATCACCACCAATTTTGAAAAATCCAAAGCACATAAGTAGCTTCATGTACGTTAACTTGAAATCAGTATCATCCTTCACAGCTTCATGGCTCACTAAATGTGACATCAGTTCAGCTGCTTTCACCCTTTCATTGTTGTACCAACTTCTTGTGGTATCTTTGATGGTTTTCTGAGATGTGTTCAACAGAACTCCTTTGAACACTTTTGCCAAGTTCTTTACCCCGTCTTTGTCCAAATCAGCTATAATTGATTTCACTATAGTAGTGCCTGTTATTTCTGTAAAGTTTATTTCACCAGGGTCTAACAGAAGCTTATTTAAAGTCTCAACCCTGGTTTTACAGCTGACCTTCTCAGATTTTACTGCTTTAGCCAATGTATTCAAGAGTTCTTTTTGCTTCTTAGTCATAAGTTTATTGTCATCCTCATTGTCTAGCTTATTTCTTATTCTACTTGCTGTTTGCAGGCCCTTGAACCAGTCCATGAAGAGCTTGAAGAAGTTTTTGCTCATTAATTCTGGAATAACTGCAGTATTATCTTGAATGTTGTTTAAGATATTAGTTAAAATATTTATGGCAACAAGTTCTCTGTTTCGGTTGTGTTTGACAAGTTGGCTGTCTATGCCGGAAACCCAGAAGACTTGTAGATGCGGGGAGCTGGCAATTTGGGTACCAATTTCTTTATAAATAGGATGGCCAACTGAACTGAAATCTACACCAGTCTGGAAATTGAAATGAAGTGTTATTTGTCAGTAAGAATAGTAACATCCACTCAGTAATTTTTATGAGGTATTGAGTTATTGCATGAGGATAGATTTATGGTAAGTATTAAAAGTAATAAAAGAATAAAAATTTCAAGAATATGCAATGGTGAATAACTTACCAGCAATTTCTCACAAATGGCATGTATGTTATCCTCATGGAGAATATCACTGACTCCCAAAAGTTTCTTAAGTTTAACTTTTTCTGGAAACTTCTTTATGACCATCATGAGAAAGTAGAGGGAATCTAGGGTGTGCTCTTTCAGGTCCTTTTTGAACTCTTCCTTTAAGTTGGACCAGAGGATTGTGGAGAATTGTTCTTCATTAAGCTGTGAATTATTGATAATGTATGAGATAGATGTTGTGTAGTCATTATAGAGGTGAAATGGAAATTGAAATCAAATCTGCCAAGACTTCAATGGATTACCAAGGTCTGATGTGATCTCAAACAATTAAATTTATAAATTACTTCATATGAGTCATTGCTTCTGCTTATGAATTATAAATGAGAAAGTCTGTGTGTGAATGAGGGTGTGTATGAGAGGGTATATGTGTGTATATTCATAACCACTTAACTCCATTGAACCGATTTTGATGAAATTTGGTATGTAGGTACTTAAATTCCTGAATAGGATATAGGCTAATTTTCATTCTACGAAACTAAACAGTTTCCGATGGAGCAATTACCTATAAACAGAATACTACATGGGTATGTGGCAAAGCTTGTTTTAAAAATATATTACTGTTAGCCTGTATTGCCCCAGGGCTGAGCAAAGCTAAAAATATATAAGTGGGTAGATATCAACACATCTTGACTTACTCCATTAGCAAAATCCAGCAGCATCAGATATGCTACAGTAGTGAGGTAAGACTTCTTCTTACTGGCATTGATCAACAACTTGAGGACCTCTGCTTGTTCTTCACTGGTGCATTTCAGTATAAGCTTAGAACGGAATACCGCACCACACAGCAAAATCTGACCAAGCGCTACATCTCCTACTTCCTATACAGAAAAAAGGAATGAATTATTATTTATTTATTAACCACTCACATGCAACAAGTTTAAATAACTATAGCCTTACACAACAATATGTGCCTATATCTCGTATAGGGTTAAATAAATAATAAACTAATTATTAATGGAACTTCTTCATCAAATGTTAAAATGTACATAATAAAATTACACATTTCACAGGCTGTATACTTTACAAAATTAAATATTATGGAAGAATAGAAAAAAAAAAATGTCTATATCATACTGAAAACTGACTATGCAGTTATTTATTTTGAAACTGGAATAAGCTGCAAAGTATTTTAAGCGTTACTTTTAGTTTACATACACTTTTGGAAGATCCATTGGCATGAAGTTCCTTCTTTACAAGTTCAAGCAGCTGCGATACGGTGATGTTGTCGATCTTCGTAAGTAATGCCACAAGGGTGGCGAAGTACCCTGTCCTCTGTTCCGGCACATTCGCGCCTAAGCTACGCACTAACCTTTTCAATACATACTTTACGTCTTTTTCATTCTGCGGAACAAATAAACAATAAACATAATAAACTATTATAAAGATATGATCAAAATACAAGTTTCCTGGACAAATAATTGTATTTTCGGAAGAAAAACTAACCTCATTCCCCTGTAACTGGGAGATAATTTTTGAGCCGCCTGTAAGTTTTGCATCATCTTTAGGCGCTTTCAACAAATCAAATGCATCCAACACGGAAGTAGACACTTTGCTTTCTGTTTGAGATGCGCTTGCTATTTCGGGGTCTTTCATTTTGATTTAATTATTTGTATCACAACAACAAAAATCCACATGGTATGCACATTTTTGGATATTTTTGTGAATTGTGGAGTTGAGAACTGCCAAACTGTCAACGTGACAATTGTCAATTCAAGTATTGACAATGACATTGAACATTACAATTTGATGTCAAAAATGTTGCAGAGTCAAAGACCGGTTGGTTAGGAGATCAAACATGTGGAACGGCATAGAGCCAATTAGAGGAAATGAAAAAAGAATTAATAATAAGCAATAGACAACGTTTTCCTTTATTGACAAAGATATAAAGTTTTTGGCAAGAAAAGCCTACAAAGGCCTCGGGATAAATCATGCTTGCATGATCAAGTTACGTGCTTGGCTGCATGCATGAACTTGTCCATTCTATTTAACATGATGGCATTGATGGCTTGTCATACCAAGCGTTCGCATACGTTCTTGCCGCAAGAATGGCACTTATAATTAACTTTATTTCATCAAAGGCCAAGCTTGTCTTGCATGCGTATTCGTGTACAGCAGTGCATTTAATGCTTTGATTATTAATTTAGCAAATTCGGTCTGCTCATTAATTTTTAGAATCCATAATTTGCCGAACTTTTCGTAACAAGGCATCTTTATTCTTTACACTGTTTGTACGGTCCCGTCACGAACAATGGAATGCAATGGATTGCTCTAAAAAACGAACTATACTGATATTAAATATTCATGATAGGTATTAAATATCAGCGTGGTTTCCATTGAGTCACGCCCCAATGTGTAATACTAACACGATGTGAAATTAATTCCGCTTGAGTTAGTGTGACACAGCTCTAGGACCATCATCCATGAATGTCAAGCACGTTACTGCTTGACCATGATAGTATGATTGAATGTATCCCGCCTGGGGTCACGGCGCGGCGCCGCCTGCCGCCCGGCCCGGCCCGGTCGGGCGGGGCCTTAAAATAGTAATAGTTGCTTGATCTGGCTTGGTTGTGCTGTGATTTATGATTGCTTATTGCATACGTACTAATAATATAAGTTATTTTCTATTAAAGGTGAAAACACCTGTAATTTATGATAAATTCATATCAAATATATATTGTTGTAACTCAGATATATAAAATGGTCGCTTCCAGAAATTGAAGCGCGCGCGTTCAGTGTTCCATGTTTCTAAACATGGCAGGTCGCAGTGGATACGACGATGTTAATCCCAGGTATTATAGCTAAAATACTCTCAAAATCAACCTAAAATGTAATTTTCTAGCTGTATTAATTAATTTCGCGATTAAATTAAGTGTGTCGCTTGAAATTTGCTCATTTCTATTGATAGAATTTTCATGTTTTTACTTTGCGATAACATTGAATAAAAACGGGATTTTTACATATGATTGTGAATTTAAAGTAATTTGTCAGGCGATAACTCGCGTAGAACGATAGCTTACACTCAATTATTGTAGGAGAAAGTGTGTTTTGACGATTTTGGAGGTTATGAAATGTTCACGATTGCGGCGATGGTTTCAGGGATTTCGGCGGCGGCAGGAGGACCGCCGGCGGCCGCCCTCTCCCCTCAGAGCCTCCCTACAAGGCGTACGTCGGGAACCTACCCTCCGGCATCATCCAAGGCGATATTAACAGGATTTTCCCTGTAAGTAGTAACATTTCCTAGATATTTTTTATTATCTACCTGAGATTTCGAGTAAAACCTTGCAGAAATCATTATTAGTCAGCTATTGTGGGTATGGTTTAGTAGTTTTTGTCCAAAAATGCAAATTGAATTAGTGATTGTACAATCATCATTCTATTTTTACATCTTAATTTAATAAGCTCTATGAGAAATCGAATCGAAAAAAAAAGAGAATCTATTGATGTTTTCCTTTTTGAGTGGTATCAAGTCATAGGTTACCTTTATTTACATTACATCACGATTCACAATGCCACTAAACTATAATTGAGTGGCTGATAACTGCTGTAGATTGTTCATACACACATTTAGAAACATTTATTATATATATTATAAGTTGACATTCATAATAACCAACTCCATAACAATCACCATAAATTCCCAACTATAAGGTAACAATTTTTAATCCCCTTACACATTTGTTTGAGTAATTTAACGATGATTTATAGTAGCTGTGTATTGATAGATGAAATAGAACATATTATTCTAACTATGTACCTACAAATTGTACAAACCATCTATTAGTAATTACCTAATTCCTCACAAATATCTAAGAAAATGAACTAAGTTTTGTAAGGTTGTTTTCTTTAAATTCACATGGATATTGAGCTAAATACATTGAGAGATTCTTTATGGCTGAAAGAACTTCATTGCTTAATATTCACTGCTCTTATAAGGCAATACTTTCATGGCTGTAGGGACTTGCAGAAAAAAATTGATCTTTGACTGCAGGTGAAAGTACTAATCTCTACAATACATAGCTGATGACACTGCTGCTGCAAAGAGAGCCATTGCAACATTAATTAGAGAGAAACAAACATTTACATGCATAATGAGCTACCTACAGTCTCACCATAACAATTCTGGTGTTTGGTAATTTTAGAAAATAATAGAAAATAGGAGGGTAGGGAGGCCTTTGACCTGCAGTGGGACGACCATGGCTAAAATAAAAATAATAGAAAATAGAAATGTTTATATTAAGCTTAATATACTTACTACAAATAACAAATAATCTTCACTAATTCTCATAGAAACCTTACACTTTTCTTACCTACCCTTACCAAGTAACTGTCCAAATATCTATGAATAATAGGGGAACAATTATTTGGTTCGGTTTTTTTTTTTACACTTTTGGTCTATGTTTGGCCACTATCTCACCTGATGTGAAGCAGTAATGTGGCCTAAGATGGAGCACATAGATCTAGAGAGAGACGGCAGTTGAGCGGCTGCTCAGACCCGTCTCCCCAGAGTTTTTTTCATACACACATCACACAGACATTTTCCGGAAGCCGACACTACCTATGGTGTATCATACAAAATCAATCATGTTGTTGATTTTCCAAATAATTTTACTTTCAGGACCTAGCAATTAAAAATGTGAGGTTGGTAATGGACAAAGAAACTGATAAATTCAAAGGATTCTGCTATGTGGAGTTTGAATACCTCGAGGATTTAATCAAAGCCATCGAACTGAACGGATCTCTCAATGTGGATGGGCAGTTTATCAAAATTGATGTCGCAGAAGAAAAAAGAGGAGACAGGTAAAACCCAATAACAAGACTAGTAGGCCTATTGCATAAATGTCAGTTGATAAATTTACTCATAGCGAAGACAACTTTGGGTGCGTTCTGAAAAATTACCCCGGCGCCTGCGTCGGCCACTAACTAATGGATCACTAATGACGATGACGTCATAAAGCTCTATACCGTAACCGCAACAATAAGTCTGGTGTATATGACGTCATTGATGAAAAAACAGTCATCATCATCATCATCAGCCCATAACGTTCCCACTGCTGGGACACGGGCCTTCTCTCATAGAGAGAGAATGGGCCATAATCCACCACGCTGGTCCAGTGCGGGTTGGTGGATGTCACATGTCCTTGACTTTTTGTGGAAAATTCTTGGACATGCCGGTTTCCTCACGATGTTTTCCTTCACCGTTTTTAGAGCGAGTGTTAAATCCGCACATAACTTAAGAAAGTCAGTGGTGCGGGGCCAGCGGGAATCGAACTCGGGTGCGTCGGATTGAAAGTCGCACGAGCTCCCACTGAGCCACACTCGCTCTTCTTAACAGTTAACTTTTTGAAAAAACAGTGCTACAACAAAATCAAAACCTATTTTATCGAAATGAAAATGGTCGACACGAGCCACGGTGCCTTTTCGGAATGCGCCCTGAGTGATGATCGAATTAGTTATCAAATGAGATTCGCTATAAACCTACTAATTGGTTTTCTATGCAGTTGCGAGATGCATTATTTTGTAGCTTTAAACTTTGATTCCTTTTTAGGAAGTATTCTCCAAAAAGAACATTTTATGCTCCTAACTCAATCAAAATCCCTTTATTCATTTTTGGCATCACAGACGCACTTATGAACATCAAAATATCACCATGACTCTACCCCCGTATCAGAAAAAGAACCACTACTCAAAAAGGCAAAAAACTGAGGGGCATTTTTGTTTATAGATTTTGTTACAATTGAAAATGACTCATTTGATGATTCCCATAATATGGATAACACTCAATATAATTATCATAATGTATAAGTTGACTCGATCACTTTCAACCTAACTCTTGAGGTTGAGATGTCAACAAATTTATGACACAAAGATCTATTTCATTAAACAAATTTGTTTATTAATCATCACAACCGGTCCTTTCCATACAAAGATATACAGAACAAATTTTCTGTCTGTATCGTCTGTGTGGGAATGGTTAAACGGTATTTACACTTGTGATTTAAAGGCTGGCATGGACAAACAATGTATTTCAAAAAGAAAAATTACTTGAACCCGCATCTCAATTTTCCCTCAGCGCGGGAAGCGCTCCGCCCGATTGAGCTACGGTGGTCACCAAGTCGAGTGTTGATTTTTTTCTTCCGTTATTTATAGACAAAGCTGCGATGAATACAGCTTGCGCTGATTTACGACAAATATACATCGTCGGCTAGCAAACAACACCGCGCAAGTAATATTCCGCTGCTTTACGGGAAAAACTGCATCCAATGGCATTTGAAAGTCATAGGTGCCAAATTTTGACATGAGCGGTGTTGTTTGCTAGCCGACGACATGTCATGATAGTAGGGGAAGATTTTAATCATGAAATTGCCATAAAATACTCTTTTAATATAATAATTTAAAAAATCTTTTGGTGAGATGAGCAGGTCGTTCGCCTGATGGTAAGCAACACACCTGCTCATAATGGTTGCAGTGCCACCCAGAATTTTGTTTAGCACAGTACAGCACTGCCTGGCACCTCGAGACAATAGCTCAAGCCTCATAATGCTTAGTAATTTCCCTTGGATCAGTGACCTTCAAACTAGGTGACAATAATGCACACTACTTCTTGGCGGTAGAATATCCATAATAAATAATACGCCCAACGATCACTTACATAGATCCTGCCCCCTAACTAGGATTCCCACAACACCCAGACGCGAAACAAATGCTTGCGCTTTGTTTTCTTCTGTGCACAAACATTTGTTCCGCCGCGGGAATCCAACCCGCAACCTCAGTGGTGTCGACCTGCCCAACCATTACACCAGAGAGGCTGTCGAATCTGGCAAAGGTACGTTCCAAGGCGGCCTCTTACAGAAGGCCTCATCATCATCAGCCTGTCGCAGTCCACTGCTGGACGTAGGCCTCTCCAACTGCACGCCACTGAGCACGATAGCTGGATATAAGTATCTCATCCAGCTATCGTGCTCAGTGGCGTCCAGCTATCAGCTGCAACCAGGCACCTTGCGAAGATCATTGCTCAACCTAGCCTGCAAGCGTCCTAATGTTTGCCAATTTTTGGTCTTGTTCTTTGTTATTCAAGTCCATTTATTTATCTTCCGCTATTTTTATTTTCATCCTTCTCTCGTTTAGTCTGCATTTCCTTCTTTTGCCATATCATATTTTGTTATTTGTCTTTTAACCCATAACGTTATAGCCTTAATACCACGTTGTTGAATGTTAGGGGCGGCGGCTTCGCCGGGCGGCGCGACGGGGGCGGCGGACGCGGCGGCGGCGGGGGCGGCTTCCGGCGCGACGGCGGCGGCGGCCGCGGTACGTACGACCACTTCGAGGAGCGGCGCGCGCCTCGCCAGGGTGGAGGTGGAGGGTTCACACACGGTAACATCGCTATGCTAACCAACTCATCGCGTGGACTCAGATTGGATCCAACGCTCCATTCATTGAAACCATGTGTTTGGCAGGTCATAAAAGTCAAAAGATATTTATTAAATATTTAAATGTCATATGCACATACTACAAATAAATTAAAATAACGTTAAAAATTTTAACTTAAAATATGATGAATATCAAAGTCAAAGTCAAATATAATTTATTAAATAGGCACAAAAGTGCACTTTTAAAGGTCATAAACACATGATACAAATAAAATATGTTAAAAATTGTAACTTATGTTAACATGACTTTGAAAAAAAAGGTAAGTATGTTTACCCATTTCTTTCCTTTACTCAAATAGTTCAAAATGATTTTTTTCTATCTTTACTATACAATAATACTTTATTGAATACCAAACACACAGGAAAAACAATAAACAGTGGGTACAATGGGCGGCCTTATTGCTATGTTCAATTTATTACAGGCAACCTTTGTAGACAGGTATATTATAAAAAATATTGCAGTCGTGTGGTGTACATTATAAAACTTCAATTATATGTAAATATGATATTAAAAATAAGACATATAAATATTTACTATCTTTATTTATTAAAAAGAAGTTTGATCAGACGTCATCATGTCACTCCCATCATATACATCTACCAACTGCTCAAAATGTTAACCGACCTATTTGCAGAGACAGCTCCCTCAACAAATAGGTACATATAAAACAAACAAGGAAAACCCAAAACTATAGTGAACGTTTGTTTAAACATAACTAGTAATCTCATGATTTTGATGTTTAAAATTAAAGATTCAGGATTTCATTGCAGGAAAAAATCCAGTTATTCAGAATGAACACATGGCTTCAAGTAATGTTGCTGCTATTTTTATCTTATTGTTTAAAGATGCTACGGTTCAGCCAGGGAGCAATTCTGACTAAAAAACTTACTCCACAGAATAAAAAATAGTACTACCGTTTAGTAGATCATCTTCCATTATACTCGGTCTGTGCTCAATAATAAATGTTGATTCTAATTACTTCAATGAAGCCAGTCAGCTCTCTTTACATTTTTTATTTTTATGGAAAAGAGTGACGGGACGAGCAGGTCGTTTACCTAAAGATAAGCAACACGCCTGCCCATAGCAGTTGCAGTACCAACCAGAAATTTGATTTGTAAAATCCTGGCACTACACTGCCTCGTCACCCTGAGACAATCATTAGCTCTTAGGTCTCGTAACGCCCAGTATTTGCGCTGGCTACAATGCCCTTCACAAACAGTAATGCTTGCGCACTACTGCTTGGCGTCAGATTAATTGGCAAAGCGGTGGCAACTACACATGTTCTCCCGCATACGAGAGACCTACCTCGAGCGTATTTACTATTACCATTAATTTATAATATCTTGACTCACTCGAAGTCTAAGATTTAATTATTACGAGTGCTTCCATGAGTGATATAAACAAAGCATTTTTTGCGAAACTAATAAATGAAACTAGCAAGTCATTCCCCTGCTGGTAAGCGCCACGCCTGCTTATAAGAAGACACCTACCACAACATGGGTACTATATATTGCTATAGTAACTTTGCCCTTCGTTTTTAACACTGGCTGACCGTATACGCATTCACTGATAAGAAATACGATAGATATAAGGAATATATTCAACATCTAGTCCAATCTGAATCCACGACAAGCATATCCTGAAAAAAGAAACTTAAATTTTAACCTTTGGAAATTTAACAAAACCCTAGAGACCATAGTCATTTTACATTACATTTAATAATTGAAATAAGACAAACAATTTCAGGATATGCAAAGGCAACATCCAAAATTCGCAAGATGTTAACAATTTAACAACTTTCTAACATAACTTGCGAGTTTTGCTTAAATTCCATGTAACATAACCATAAAAAATACATAAAATTTAACATTCTTCATTCTGTCTAATAATTGCTCTAGAAGTACTAACTTTAAATTTCGTAGCAAAATTTCCTCTTTTCTATTTACACGTTTATTAGAAAATATTATCAATAAAGAAACCCTACCATACGCACTAGTAATACTACAAAGTCGCTTATTCAAGTCCTGTCTGTTTATTCGCCCTATTTCACTACTTACTTTTAAAACCTACTTAATGGATGCGCGGTTTTTACCGTAATTTAGAAAATCTCTTAGGCCCTAGCCACACCCGCTACTTTAATAATATCTGCGATCGACGAAGCTTTCCGGAAGCTAGATGCAGCGACTGAACGTTTCACTGTGCACTCCATCAAACGTCAATCGCAGCGATTTTGATACCGCAGCCGGATCGCAAGATTGCCCGATTTTATGCCGCGATCGCTAAAACGGATGTCAAAGACAAAATCTCTTTAACCATATTGGCATTACAGACGCACTTATGAACGTCAAATTATTACAATGACTCTACCACCGTATCGAAAAAAAAATCACTACGCGGAAGATACGACAAGAAACTGAGGGGTATTTTTTTAGAGAATTTGTAATTATTTTTGGGTATCTGCAGTGTTTTATTTCTTATGTACAAGTTGGCTACTTTGCAGAACTTGAGATGCGTATGTAGCAATCGCTAAAACGCGCGTGTCATCGACTGCCAAAACTAGGAATCGCTGAAACGCGCGTTTGTGATACTCGATCGCAAAAAGCGCCAGTTGTGGATTCTAAAAGTAGCGTGTGTAATTAGGCCTTTAACCCTTTGACCGCCAAAGTCGGCTATACTCGACGTACGAAAAGTGTTCTCTACGCCGAGGTCGGCTTGAGCCGGCTAAGGGAACGTACCAATACTACGTGACCCATTATTTTCAATTTTTTTAGCCCCCCTCCCCTCGGTGACCACCCGTAGTATATGTCAAGATCCCCTCCCCTCTAGTTTTCACGTAGTAATTCATAAATATGGCTTTAAACATGCAAACTGACAAAAAAAAATTGGCTCATATTTGTCTTTATTAATACGGCGCTTGCCGCGTGACTCCAAAAGTGCGTGCATAGCTCGAAAGAGCGCGAGATTTCCTAGAGGATATTGACTACGTGACGAAAACCTAAGCCCTCCCCTCCATGAACGGGTTACGCAGTATGGGTGCGTTCCCTAACACGTATGAAAATTGCGTAGCTCAGCGTGGAAGGCACGGCAGCTTCTATTACGCGGCGCTCAAAAGGTTAAGGAAGGTTTAGGTATGAAACTAATCCGTGCGAAGTCGGGGTCGCTATGTAGACATTTGTCTGTGAATTCATGTCTGAGAGAGGTAGCAATCTTCTAGAGCTGTTTTTAAATTACCTATTGGAAAGTTTTTTATCACTTAAATACCTAAAACTATCACAGATTCATAACATAACAAACCATGCTTATCATCCATTTTTAACCGAGATGAGTGAATCGTGTGAAATTAATTGTGATTAACATAATAACTGCATAACCGTTAACAGCTAACTGTTCTATTAACTCTTCTAACTAGTTGTTGCATATTCATAATACAATAATTATAATTCATAATCATGGGTGAATGTGTGGCCAAAGGTTTTGGTGTGGGTAGCGTGTTTTTATGAGTCATAATGATTAATTAATTAATAAAACTTCTATTATGACATTGTTTTTAGTAAGAATGCATTAACGAATGTAAGAAGTTTTTTTTTTAATATTTTGAATAAATCTATCGAATTTCATGATATTCTGTCAACGTAATTTTGTATTTTAAATATTTATGTAATATTTTTAATTTTTCCCCTATACATAATATCAATAAGTGGGGAAAGTTGAACAATGTTTAACAGGTTTTGTCTCTGTCCAAGTTCGTTGAAATGGATTTGTGTTAGAAAGAGACTAAATTTTAATCAGTAAATAAGGTTTATTGGGCCTTTATATTAAATCAATATCCCTTAAACAACATTTATTATACCCTTATTGTATTCTATCCCTTGGTTATTAAACGCGGTGTCCAGCAATAATAAACAGACTTGTCACTTATTAAACTGGTTATTTATGGACTTATACAAAACAGTCAGCGAGGCAAAGCTGTCTAGAATGCCTGCCTTCGGTGTTGACAAAAATTTGAACTCATCAGTTTGTTATTGTTTGACAAAGAGTTTGGAAATCTGGCGTTAGTCTTAACCCCCATTAGAGCCTCTTGTCCACGGCACGGTTTCTTTACTATACAGCGTATTTGCCGCGCCGCGCCGTAGAATCAACACAACAGACGTTTTTGTAACTGTCCGCGCGAAAATAATACGCGGAACATTTTTCGCGGACTTTTTTGTTCAACGTCTGCGTTGTCGCATACATTTCCGATAGGTTTGATTTTCGCGAACTAAATGTACTTAGGCGTGCACAGGCTTTCTAAAATGTTTAATCATATGAATCTTGTTTAATGTTGTATATTTTGTCTCTTTCACACATATTCAATTCAATTTCGGAATTGAATTGTGACAAAACATGTAAAGCATATTATATGAAAAAGGGGGTTGATTTTGCGGTGACGGTTTTAAAGGGAACTGTTTGCGGCTGACTTGTTGCCTTGAGTGAGCGATAGTTTGAATACTTTAAAAGCGTTCACACTACGTAGACAAGTACGCAATGTGCAGCTTGCTTGCTGAATCAGTCAGCGGCTAGTTAGCAGCAGCAAATTATGCTACAGTCATTAGTCAGTTTGCCTCCGATTTGCAGCTCAGAATCAGACAGCGGACAGCCAACTGCAAACTGTTTGTCTAGTCAAGTCTTATACCTAGTGCGACCGCGCCCTTTTGTTCATATTTGTTCATATAATGTTTGCAAGATCTATCACGGTTTCGGCAATGGTTTAGAGCGCGAACGCGAGCGGGGCGGCGGCGGCGGCGAGCGGTGGGGCGAGCGCGACGGGTCGCGCGGCTCGCGCGGCGCGTCCGAGGAGCCGCGCGGCGCCGGCGAGTGGGGCCGCATGGGCGCGCGCCCCGGCGGCGGCCCGCGCGACGGACCGCGCGACGGCCCGCGCGGCGGCGGCGGCGGCGTCGGCGCGGGCGTCGGCGCGCCGGACGCGCGCCCGCCGAGGCGCAACTTCGATGACATGCCGCCTTCGCGCCCAGGTTAGCTTTTATATTGTTACTGATTATATTGAAGACAAAGATATCTAGATATTTTAGCTGGCTGGTTAGATGGCAGCGAAGCGGCGAGCAGTTTATAGTTCGTTTAAATAGTCGTTTTTTTATAATAATTGAGTGTTGCATGTAAAATAAATGTATAGTTCCAATTTATTTAATTTTTGCTCTTAATGTTCAATTATAAACATTATTAATATAAACGGCTACACTCACGTTATGATTGTGTCTGTAACTCCGACCAGGTTTCGGACAAATAGGATGTCCTATTTCCGGGAGTTTACGCTTTGGATTCGCGGCGCAGACTGACTTACTGTTAAAATTAAAATTAACTAAATATGTCAACAATGTTCTGTGACAGACACAACCGGGCGGCCCAAGCTGAAGCTGGAGCCGCGCACCGTGAAGGAGCCGGTGAACTCGCTGGCGTCCACGAGCCAGGCCTCGTCGATATTCGGCGGTGCGCGGCCGCGGGAAGAGCGGCTCAAGGAGATCGGCAAGGAGTAAGCGCGCGCGACGCCGGCCGCCCGCTGCCGCCCGCTGACTGGACCGCACCCTGCGCACACCTTATCTACATACCTTGAGCCCGATTTGAAGCTACGTGCGGCAACAATCTGCGTGGACATGGGTTAATGATGGCGCCACTTACAAGACTTGTCTTGCTGGATTAGTTTTTATTTTGGTCGTGTTCATGAAGATTGTTGTCGTACTATATGTGTTGTGAGTTTGAAACTGTCGAAAGTCTTTAAGTTATTACGTTCCAACTTTCCTACCGCGATAGGTCTTCTTTCACAGGGAGAGAGTATCTCTGTCGCCGAGATCGAGAGTTATGTATCTCTGTGATTCGAGAAACTAATAGTTGTTTTCAAGAGCTTAAATTATTTAGATATCAGTCTTAAATTTGATGGTTTTATTTTGATATTCAACTTTCAATATTCCCTAAATTTGGTTATTCATTTTTCAGTTCAGTTTCATTATGCATATTTTCCCTTTCTTGTATAAGCTGTTAGGTTCTTACCGACCACTTTAATTATGAACTGTCTAAGCAGTTTAAATTGTAGGATATTGGACAGTTTCAATTTGTGTCACACATATTTATCGAAATCCGGCTCTCACAGACACTGAAACATATCATCCTTTTGTCCTAGCGATGCAATCACGTACGCATCTGAAGATGCGTATCTATAAAACTTACTTTATTTATCGAAGATCACAAGGTACTAAAGATGAAAGCAGCGAATACTTTGTCTGTCTGATGCACATTAAACACGATCAATATAAAACTAATTACTCCACTGCTCTCTACAAACTGTACATAGTTACGTTTCGCAGGTAAGGATGATATGCTTAGTGTAGGTGTGAGTGTATGTGTAGATTGACCGTCGTCGCGCGATGCGGCTCAGCCAAGGCACGCACACATTCATAGCGCTGCCGCTATTGCGACAGACGCGCTCCGCAGCGCGGGCGCGCCGCGCGGCCCGCCCGCGCGTCCCGCCCGCGCGTCCCGTGCGCCAGCGCGCGCGCCGCCCGGCCCCGTGTGTATATGTATCATCCCGTACGCCCGCTAATCTTCACAAAATGTGCAGCCAAAATTGTATATGAACTCGAAAGATTTTGTTAGGTTATGAGGTTGTAAATCATTTTTATCGTATACTTTTGTTAGCTTTATTATGTGTATCGTTTGAGCTTAATTTTTTAGTGCGGCCCGTCTCGCTCGTGCCCGCGCGTCACTCCAGCTCGGTCTTGTAGGCGCTAGTGAACTCACCTACAGACGTACTTGTGTATCCGAGCACATCGCGCGGGCGCGCCGCGCTGCGCAGGCGCGGCCGCGACCGCTTCGATTAAGTCGCAGTATTTAAAATGCTAGTGTTTCTCCCCCTCACCAAATCCGGGCTTGTGTGTATGAGTGATGTCAGCTCGCATAATATTATTGTTTCCAAATTAAACTCGATTTTTACTATCTTTTGGTTCCTCGTACGTTATGTATATGAAACATAATAGTTATTTTAATTTTTTAATTTGTAATATGTGTCGACGGAGCTTCATATTTGATGCTTTGTTGTATTTGTTTAACATTTATTGATTGTTTAGTTTGTTAGGTCATGGAAATTAATCACTGATCGAGTAATTATGAAACATAATTTAAGAGTTGATTATATGGTTATGTAATTACGGTGTCATTAATAAAATTAACTTCCACGTACTTGGATTTCTACTTTATTAGAAATATTGTATATGTCAAAGTTGCGTGGCAAATAAATTATAAAAAAAATCGCAAAATTGTAACAGAACATAGAAAAAATGAATAAAAAGTGAAGTCTTTGTAAACCGAGGGTTTGTCTGGATCACCTGCTGCTCCTAAGATTTAGATTAACTTTCTGGTCCTTGGAGATCTTCTTTGAAAATGTACGCACGCAGGACGCTACTGTGAATAACAACACATCTTTGATAGTTGCTATGTTCACCACCCTAAGAGATCATAACGTCGAACAGGCAGCAGAAAAACAAAAATGCGTCCGCGTATGTAGGCGGTAGGCGGTTGTTTCAGGCAAGGGTCAATCATAAGGCTACTTGCCACTGCAGGAATTTCCTCACTGGAACTGAGACGCCATGACAGCCGGTGGCTTGCACTCTAGGCTTAGCTTACAAAATAGTAGATTACTGACTAGTAACGCCGCACTCCTACGAATACAAAAAAGATACAAAATCTTTTATATACCAAAAAAGAACTAACGAGTAAATACAATAACTACAATAAATTAAGTACATCCTAGCCTATGAGGAGCCTATGAGTATAGTTATTCATAATTCATTCATTTATTGCATTCATTGTACATTAATTACATTTAAGTATAGAGTATGAAGATAGCCTAGGAGTGCGAGGTTAACTTTAACCCACTTGGGTCTAGTTCAGTCCCATTTGGGACTGGACGGGCCACATGGTTCAGATGCATCTGAAGAGGTTGGGGCAAGAGTCAATGGGAGCCTCAAGAAAAGGTAATGCAGTGGTATCAAACCCTTCCGTTGGCTGGGAATAGCCAAAAACAAATACTTGTATGGAAGGATAATTTGAGTCTGAATCTATAAGTATGTACAGAGGTAGAGATACTTTTATCAGATAATACAGGTTATTAAAAAATAATATACATTGCCCAGCATTATCCATCAGGCGCAGGAGAACCCATCCATAGGTAGTTGGCCAGCTTGGTAATCTGGTAATCTCTATAGTAGCAGGCCTAGCGCACTCCGCACTGTAGGTACGAAGCTACAAGTACGTAGCCGGACACCGACTGCGGGTCGCGCGTCGTTACACGTGCCGCGTCCGAAGAGAAGAGCTATGCAATAGAAAGAGAGGCGATCTGTAGGTTAATATGACTGGTAGGTATGCAGCGCTACGCGAGCTGAATTGAATTTTATTGCGACATAGCAAGAGTCGCTATTTGTTTAAATTTCTTTGCGGACTGATGCTTGTCCCTTAGTATTCTGTGATAGTAGTTGATTTACTATTCGTTGAAATGCTAGAATTCTTTATTTTATGGGCACTTGTCAGCGTCGATTAGCGAGGAACGAATCAAGCTAGAAAACTAGCAACGTCCCGCGACTTAGTTCGCGCCGACATAATATAATATAGCCTATGTTACTCAGTGATAGTGTGGCTTTCCATCAGTGAAGAATTTTAAAAACCGGATCTTGTAGTTCTGGTGATTACATCATACAACATGCTTACGTACTTAAAATTTTACCTCTTTATAATTATATCTTTTTTTATGGAATTGAGTAATGAGACGAGCAAGTCACGCCTGCCCATGACAATTGCAGTGCCATCCAGAACTAAAAGTTCTGCATATACCATAAAAGTAGTGCGTATATTACTAATCACAATTACAGTGCTCTGCATTGCGCTTATCACCCCGAAACATCAAATTGCCGAGACAATTAGCTGTTGAGTCTCATATGCCCAGTAATTTCGCTGGCTACAATGCCCTTCAAACCGGAACACAGTAATGCTTGCGCACTAGTGCTGACGGCAGATAACTGGCAAAGCGGTGGTACCTATCCAGATGGACTCCCGCATAAGAGAGACCTACCTACCACGAGTATACCTAGTATATAGAAGTATAGATAGTATTAGTAATTAGTTGGCGAGTAATGAGAACCGAGTGAAGATGCTGTTGGAATCTGCGGTGTAGAGTGACAGTCCAATCACTTGCTGATATAGGTACTTATTGTACCAACTGTGACTCTTCTGACCACCGATGAAGCGCCGCCGTCGCGTCGCTGAGTGAATTCTTTGATAGTTCTTGTCGGTTCGTCAAACTAATAAGGAGGTGAGAAGAGCCGCACCTATCTGTTTTATTTACGCAGAAAAACTTTATTATTCACCTTCAAAATAGAGATAAAGTACAAGTCAAATGTTTACAATGGTGTAACAATAGGCGGTGTTATCGCTTAAAGCGATCTCTTCCAGACAACCTTTGGATGGAGAGGAATAACGAAACATATACAGACAGTGGTGATAGAAATTATAATAGACACACTAAGGGCTTACATAAAATCAAAATCAACCTTAATCAGGGCTTACATGATAGGTACATACAAACATAGGTACTACAGTAAAATTATTTAGAGAAAATAGCTGATCGAAAGAAGCACAGTAGCTTCCTCGTCGCGAGTGCAGTGGCACGAGTTTATAAAAATTTTTGAACCCTGTGAAGTAGTGTGTGGTTTATTTAATGTAATTTTATATTTTTGTATGTATGTTAGTCTGTAAGGTATATATTCTATGGGCCTCTGTTAATTTTACTTTGTTGTACTTTAATATTGCCTGAAATAAAGAGTTTAATAATAATAATAATAATAAAACGCCCTACTTAGCTGCTTTCGTGAATGACATCCTCTACAGTGTTGAGTTATTGATTATGCCTGAGTACTGCCTGTCCTACCACCTGAGTTGTTGATAAAAAGGAAAAATGTCAATGGTAGATCAGGCTTATTTTCTCCTTTTGGAATCCAACCAATGCTTTAGAAAGTTATGAAGATCCTGTGGTGCTTCAGGATGAAAATAATAACTATCTTATGTATGTAACAAGATCGTAGGGATGGCGAGTCGTGCGCCTGATGGTAAGTGCTACGCCTACCTATAATGGTTACACTGATATCTAGAATTTTGAAGCAAGTACCACTGTGATATCCACAGACAAGTTGTGTGGAAGTTGCTTAAATATTTTGTGAGCTGTCATCGGATAGATGTGGCCCTCCAACAGCATATGATAACTATTTTGTACTACAAAATGGAAAAGGTATCATTTGTTGTGTGAAATTTCATTTGGATAACCAATAAAATTTTAATTGTTTTTGCAATAAGTAAATAAAACAGAACATTGTGTATGACTAATTTTATTTACAGATCCAAATCTTCATCCGGGTCTTCTTCATCCCAATCATCGACTGCATCTGGTTCATAGTACACTTTACTTTCTCCTTCATGTATTTTACTCATGTAAGGAAGTTGCAATTTAGACTTCTCCATCTTATCTATTTGATCGACTTCAATCTTGAACGTAGTGAGACTGCCTGGATTAAGTTTTTCTGGCTCATCATGTTTTTTGTCTTCTTTGACAATAGGTGCAGAACATAAAGTTGAAGTACTTCTATTGTATGATAAAATCTCATCGCTTCTTGTAACTTTAGTGCCCTTCTTTATTGTGTAACGTATCTTGCAAGAATTTGATGCATCATATGAAATGATAGCATTGGCTATGTGATTCAAATGTATTTGTAATTTAGAGGAATGTGATAGACAATCTTTGTGAAGTACTAGTATAACTTGTTTAACATTTGAGTGGAAGCTTAGTCGTTTCACGGACTTCAGACATTCATTCCAACCCATACTTAGAGCCATTTGGTTTACGGAAGCTACGACCACGGTGCATTCTGAACTCGTATAATTTTCAAATAAATCTGGATTGTATTCATCATGGCACTGAACAATAGGGTTTCTGAATATACTTTCCCAAACATTGGAAGGTTGTTCATAGCTGAATATTGTTATGTTTTTCTCAGATGGCACCAGCTCTAGAAGAAGCGGTAAGATATTCTTGTTTGCGTCGTCTTCTATTAATAACACTGGTGCCGACTTTGATTTCAATAACGACATCGTAAAAAAATAGAGTTAATACGCTTGAATTGCAACATTTACAACCAGCGAAAGCTTAACCAATAGGAATATGGGATTGCCACATCAGTGTTGGTGTTGCCGGTAGTCAAACAAGAGAGAGTTCGAAATCAAAATTTAAAATTACCCGATTTTATCCCACTTAAGCAAAAATAAAAGTAGAGTTATGATTTAGAAGTGTGTATACGTATTCAAATACATATGTGTTTATAACCGCACAGAATTAACCGATTACAACTATATAAAGAATCGTTGGATTCGTCTCAACTAACCGCATCTTATTTTGAAAAACATTACAACTTTTTTAAATTATATTCTCTAAAACTAATTTGAGGGAAACATTCCTCATAGGAAATACGGGTCGATTAGGCCCATAATTTTTTTGAGAAATTGTGTTTAAGGGATTTTTTTCAAAAATCCTAAAGCGCAACTTTTATTTTCTCCAAAATACACCAGATGTTTCTTGAAAGTAAAACTTCCTCAAAGCAAAGGAAATGGTACTTACCTTGAATGTCCCTAAATTTTGCATAAATTAATTTGCTAACTTCAATTTTATGTTAGCCCAACACCGGGATTGTTTTATTGTAGTAGGATTCTCAAAGTGATAAATTATCTATTTTGTTGTGGCACTTCATTATGAAATAAGTGGAGTCCCGTATGTACAGTACGCACAAGATAGAAAAATATATTTTTTGTAAGCGATTGCAGTAAAATTACCCGACATTACCCGGCAGACATCGTATACCCGGTTTTGACCAAAGTTAGCCGAAATCGGGTAATTTTACCCGCACCGGCGACACTGGTCCACACACAAGGTGAATGACAGTGACACTGACATGGTACAATCTACATTTAAGGAGGCGTTCAGAACTCGGGCCGCGTTCAGAAATGGGTAAATGTTCACAAATGAATACTTGTCAGTTAATCTCAGTGACATGTCAAGTTAAAAATTAACTAGCGCCTTTCTGAACGGGCATCGAGTAATACAATAAGCCAGCCAATCAAAACCAATCATTTTAAAGACCGAGATTTCCCGCGCTTTTGTTTATCAGATTTAATTGCGTTATTTTGGCTAATATCGGAATTTTATCTTATATTTTGCTTCAAATACACGAATCGCTTATTTTATTTGCATGTACAAAAAATAAATGCAAAAATATTGCAAAATGTAAAGAAAAATGACAACTGACAACTATTACCTGACAGGTGAGAATCGTAACCCGCTTTTATATCACTCATCTGCACTGCCGCATCGTCACTTAACAACAGGTGAGATAGCGGTCAAACGCAAGCCTATAAATAATAATAAAAAAAAAAAAAACGGTGAATATTTTCACCTGTCAGGTGAACTTTTACTCTCCCCATTGAGGAATGACACTATAGAGTCCTTGACAGCGTAACACTTTTGGAAAGCAATAGTTTTTTGACAGTATTTTTGGAGTGTTCACCATACCTATGAAAAATTCTCCCATTCGCTTGAATGAAAATGTAACGTGTTCTGCGTTGCATTGCAGCCACTATAACTTCAAAAGTTCGTAGTTGGTCTGTAAAAGGTAGGACATCTGTACTATTCTGTACCCCAGAGTGAAAGATAAGTACCACGATAATTTACGAATTACAGCATTAATAGGGAATATGCATGTGATGTCGATAGTGGCGGCGGCGCTACAACGCAGAACACGAACGAGATGCGATAGGTACCTACATTTTTTACGGCACGCTTCATAGTGAATGTATAAATACAATACTTAAAGCCTCATAGACAGTCTTCCGAGAAATTCCTTTGCAACAAAATCTATGAAATTCGTGCAATCATTTTAATATTTTGTTGTTAACTAGTTTTTTGTCTAGGATTAAACCAGTCAGATAATTAAAATAATTATAGTAAATACATAGATGATACATTAATACAATAAACTTCATTATTTCCATTCAGATAGAATTTATAATTAAAGAACTATAATTATTTGACATAATTTACATGACCACAGCACAACTGAAACTTAGGATATAGGTAAATAAACACAATGTTGAAATAAAAATAAAATAAATAAACAAAAAAGGCCCCTAACTAGGATTCCCTGTATCTAGGGAAAAACTAAGAAGACCATGGTCTCACAACACCCAGACACAAAACAAATGTTTGCGCTTTATTTCTGTCACAAAAATTTGTCCCGTAGCGGGAATCAAACCCGCAACCTCAATGCTCATAAAAAACCTATTATAAAAACCTTAAAAGTACATGAAAAAAACAACTCGAAGTATTCTAAATAGCATAGTGTCTCAAAGTTCAAAAGTTCTTTATTCAGTTTTCGCAACACAGACGCTTTTATGAACGTCAGTTATTACACATTTTTCTAATTTTTGTGGGTAATACATTAGAACTTTGTTCAATAAAAGCCTCGACAGCAGGGACCTGTTAGATAACTTTTATATGAATACTAGTATGTCGCCGCGTGCGCGAGCTGCTAAAGCAGCTCGCGTGGGGGGGTGGCTGCTGTTTTTTTTTAAAAGCTTCCTATCGATTACGGTTCTAAAGTTTTGTTTACCCTTTTTGTTCTGAAAACAAACTTTTGTATGGCGGCCATCTTGAAAAAAAGCTGGATTTCAAGTGATTGTGTGGCGTGCGCGAGCTGCTAAAGCAGCTCGCGTGGGGGGGTGTTTTGCTTTTTAATAAAAGCTCCCTATCGATTACGGTTCTAAAGTTATTTAAGTTCAGTTGTTCTGAAAAAAAGGCTTTTGTATGGCGGCCATCTTGAAAAATGGCGGAATCCAAGTAATTTTGTGGCGTGCGCGAGCTGCTAAAGCAGCTCGCGTGGAGGGGTGTTGCTTTTTTTATATAAACGCTTCCTATCGGCTAAGGTTCAAAAGTTTTGTTTGGCTTATTTTTCCGGAAAAATATCTTTTGTATGGCAGCCATCTTGAAAAATAGCGAAATCCAAAATTTTTTTTCATAATCGTAATCTACGACCCAGAAAACCCCCCGATGCGAAATTTCAGTCGGATCGGAGCAACTTTCAAAATGGCCGCCATTTTTTTTTCTTTTTTTTTAATTTTTCCAACTTTTTCAAATTTCCCCCATGGCCCTCTATGACATTTGGTCGAGCACCCTATACCTATCTCTTACCATTCAAAAGTTATTAACATTTTTATTTTGTATGGCGGCCATGTTTTTTTGTATGGCGGCCATCTTTTTTTTCAAATTTTCAAAATTGGCCCAAGGTTTGGGGCATATTTAGTTCAAGCGGTACCCCCATCCGATTTATAGTTTCCGAGATCCCCTGAGCAGTTCCATCTCGGAGACACCTTTCCATGGATTTCGGATTTTTCTGGTTGGTTTCAAAACACCCTCTATCCAACGGTACCAAACACTACCCCCCACCATAACGGCAAGTTGGAGATCAATTCTGTCAATATGTCAGTCAGTCAGTCAGTCAGTCAGTCAGTCAGTCAGTGGTCTTCCAGTTTTATATTATATTAATTAATGAAAGTATTAACAACAATGTTGAGATAGGTGCAATGCACATCACTATCGTTTAGTCTCATCCCTAGACTTAAGATTTGATTTACTCTATGTTCTCTCTGTCATGGCGTTATCATTAGTTAAGATATAGTTTTGTGTTGTAAAAGGTAATTAAAGCAAGAATATAAGAAAAAAGGTTTTTATTGAAGATCAAAAAGCAGAGCACCCAATAAACAAGAACCGGGTACGAAATTAGGATATAAAATGAACAATTGTCGACGAAATCAATCAGTCAGCATCAGTCAGTCCACTAGTAAACAAGACGAATAAAATGCCCCGAAGTAAGTATAACAAGAAGCCTTTTTCTTCAGTTTTAACCAAGTCGCAGCCCCCACACTACCATACTCCTAAAAAAATTGATATTCAAAAATATCTTCAATGTACAGTAACCGTTTCGGTACAGTTTTGTTATAAGTATAGATTAATATTCAAAAGAAAAGGTTTTAGTTTTACCTACCACGTGACGTTTTATTGGACGAGTACTTTGTGATCCCTGGCTTGCATACATTTTTTTAATTTTTGTGGAGAATTCACTACAACTTGGTTCAATAAAAGGCTCGACAGCATGGACCTGTTTGATAATTTTCATTTTATGAATATGAAAGTATTTACAACATGATATTCTAACAAAAGAGGCGAATGCCTTTAATATTAAAAACAATTCTACACTCCACTTACTAAACCTTACTAGTTACAAGGACAAGCAATTGGACAACCTATTGACCATTAAAGGCCTGTAGATAGCCCAAATACTACAGCCCACTACCCGTTAGCAGCGTATCCAACATGCTAGCAGGTCTGGATTGCAAAATAAAATACATGCTAAATGTGCAACTGGATTGTGCAACGAGTTCTAGAGTGGAGACCACGCTTAGGTAAACGTAGTGTAGGACGCCCTCCGGCCAGATGGAGCGACGACCTGCGTAAAGTGGCTGGCAATAATTACATGCGAAGAGCCGAGGATCGTGCTCAGTAGCATACATTGGGAGAGGCCTATGTCCAGCAGTGGATTCGTATAGGCTGATGATGATGATAATGATGATGATGTGCAACTGCAAAATCACAGAGATAATTAAAATTAAATAAAAACAACTAAATAATAAATCTTACATGCACTGTCGGTACTGCATCACGAACTAGTCTTGTTCGTTTTTCTTTAATTTTTAGTTCATGGTCCTTAAAATGTATTGAACATATCTTCGAATGTTTTGTTGGCTCCCAATCTCTTCTTCCAGTAGCCGTTATCCAAATATTTTTATAGGCTTGGGGAAAGCTGTAGTTTCCAAAATAAAAGCTTTAGTCATTAACTACTTTTATCATATCTTAATTAAATGGTTTATGTGTGCACAATTTTACTACATTTAAAATTTTACACAAAGATGCAATTTTTTACCCGACGTAATGGGAACTCAAATGTTTATATGATGGCCACACTGACCACAAAACTGCTCAATATTATTTTAACGAAATAATACCAAAAACTGAATATATCAAGCCAAAATCAGGGTTCAAATAGTCGAACCCGATGTGTAGTTACATCCACATAAATTATAGTTACTGAAAAACATCAATAAACACAAGAAAAACACCTACCTGTGGAAACTTAAACCGTTAATACAATTTTCGCTTCGGTTCTTGCAACCAAGAATGAAACACCCGACCATACTTTAAAATTAAATTCAAAATTGTTTCTAGTACACAAGCACAAAGATTCACAAGAAAATAATAAGAAATAACACAACAAACATTAAAAAACCACAAGCCGACCCTGCCGGGACACTATTTTGACTTAACACGGCATGACCAATGTCAAGAAAATGGGTTACGCGATAGAGACAATATGATAATAGTTGTACCTCGTTCTTTATAAGAGCCTGTTGTATAGCGCTATCCTTTTTTAGGTCGGAAAACTTCGTAATTATCCCTCTATAGTGTAAGACCCATTGAGGTCTTACACTATAGAGGGATAATTACGAAGTTTTCCGACCTAAAAAAGGATAGCGCTATACAACAGGCTCTTATAAAGAACGAGGTAGAACTATTATCATATTGTCTCTATCGCGTAACCCATTTTCTTAACATTGGCCATGACATGTTAAGTCAAAATAGTGGCCCGGCAGGGTCGGCTTGTGGTTTTTTAATTTGTGTTGTGGTATTTTTTATTATTTTTAAGTGAATCTTTGTGAATGTGTATTAGAAACAATTTAGAATTAAATGTGAAAAAATATTCGGGTGTTCCATTCATGGTGAAGTGAAAATTGTACTGAAAGATTAAGTTTTCAAACGTTTGTGTTTTTCTTGTGTTTATTGATGTTTTTCGGTAACTATAATTTATGTGGATGTAACTATACATCGGGTTCGACAATTAGAACCTGCATTTGGCTTGATATATTCAGTTTTCGGTGTTATTTTGTTAAAACAACATTGACCAGTTTCGTGTGTCAGTGTGGCCATCGTATAAACATTTCAGTTCCCATTACGTCGGGTAACAAATTGCATATTTGTGTAAAATGTTAAATGCATTAAAATTGTGCATTCTTAAACCATTTAATTAAGATATAGGTAATAAAAGTAGTTAATGATTATAGTTTTTATTTAATTTGAAATTAAAAAAGTTAAAGTTTAGTAAGAAGAGAGTAGAATTGTTTTAATAGTAAAGGCATTCGCCTCTTATGTAAGAACATTTGTTGTAAATAAGTTCTTATTTTGTGTAATAAATTTATCTTACAGGTCCTTGCTGTTGATTACTATGGCCAATCATCCAATTCCATTGATGGATCACAATCCTACAGTAAAAATGTAAGCAACGAATCTCGGATTTCTAATCCTAATTAACGCCACATAGTGAGAACGAGTTCATGAACGTAGACTTCATCATCATGTGAACGTCAAGGCTGTTCAGGACACAAAAGGACAAACCGTTTCGGGTTAGTGTAGTGAATTGACAATTATGTATAGTTAGTGCTATCCAATACGGTGGTATGGTCAATGTAATAATTGACTTTCATAAGTACGTCTGGGATCTACTCCGACAGTATGACATTTAACTGAGACACTATGCTATTTAGAATACTTCAAGTGTTTTTTTTTAACATTGTGTTTATCTATCTACCTATATCCTAAGTATCAGTTGTGCTGCAGTCTTGTAAATTATGTCAAAATACTAGTTCTTCTATTGTAAATTTTACCTGTATGGAAATAATTAATGTATGTATATTGTATAAATGTGTCATATATTTTATTTGATTATTTTATTTACCTGACTGGTTTAATCCTAGATAAAACCTGGTTAACAACAAAATATTAATGATTGCATAAGAAGCATACCGTAAGGAAATGTAGTTACCGCAATGTCATTCGAGCTCTGAGTTGTATCGCCGCCACTATAGCTTCAGAAAGTCGTAGTTGGTCTGTAAAAGGTAGGAAATCTATACTATTATTCTGTGGCCACGCTAGAATGTATTCATTACTCGGCCACCTAAAAGAGACCTTCACCTTTTGATTTGTTTACAGGAGTCTATCATAAAAAGTAATTTCTAGATTTTTCGACAACATATGCATATTCCCTATTTCCCTATTCTTTCACTCTGGGGTACAGAATAGTACAGATGTCCTACCTTTTACAGACCAACCACGAACTTCTGAAGTTATAGTGGCTGCAATGCAACGCAGAACACGTTATATTTTCATTCAAGCGAATGGGAGAATTTTTCATAGGTGTGGTAAACACTCCAAAATTACTGTCAAAAAACTATTGCTTTCCAAAAGTGTTACGCTGTCGAGGACTCTATAGTGTCATTCCTCAATGTTAAGACCTCAATGACTCTCCCCAATTGGTTTTCTGAACGGCTCAGGGTAAATGTCAAAGTTCACCTGAGTCATTTCTGAACGGCGTTAGGGTAATAATTACATTAACTGGGTGATTTCTGAACGCGGCCTAGAAAGGAAAGAGACAACATTTTCTGACATAACATTGACCAAAATAAGATTAGTGATAATGAACTTGTAATCTACAAGGTCTACAGCTTCTATTAGTAATAATTTTAGACAAAACAGTAGTAATATGTTCGGCCGTGTTTTTCCGTATCATTTCAAACCTCTTGCAAGGCACATAGTTTGTGTTCCGAAACATAAAGCCCCGGATCACAAAGACGTCGAAGTTCTTAAAAACTTTTTGTCTGAACACAGTAGAATACTCGTTCTCACGGGCGCTGGGATTTCTACAGAATCCGGTAAGCGTCCGATTTTTACGTAAACAATATACTTAACTCAATACTTCAATAAAAAAAAACCCTTGTAAAAGTTTTCCCATAAAAGGTTGATATTTTTAGGGATCCCTGACTACAGATCTGAAGAGGTAGGTCTCTACGCACGGAGCAACCACAAACCAATCCAATATCAAGAGTTTGTGAAGTACCCTACAGTGAGACAAAGGTATTGGGCAAGGAACTTTGTAGGCTGGCCAAGGTTCAGCAGCATACAGCCTAATAAAACCCATTCGACTATTACAGAGTTGCAAGAGGTAATAAAAATATGTAAATAGTGTAAAATAAAGGGTCTATCTGCATCCTCAATTCTGGTTCTCCCCTTAGTTCTTCTAAACTATGCAATGGATTTTGATTTTCACCTTCATTTAGAGATAGATTTCTTATGGAAGGTCTATTCTCATTAAGTTTTTGTATAGTAGAGAAAAAGAAATGTTTTGTAAGTGTCAAAAAATAACACCACCAATATTTTACCACAATAGATAAATATTTTTTATTGGACTATAAGTTGTTGATATTGAAGTAGACTAAGTTCTAGTTATAATTTTTTCCAGTTAGGAAAAGTGACTTCAATAGTGACCCAAAATGTAGACAGACTTCACCACAAAGCAGGCTCCAAGAACATAATAGAACTGCATGGTACTGGGTACATTGTGAAGTGCTTGAAATGTCCCTACGAGATAGACAGACATGAACTCCAACTGGAACTTATGAAAAATAATCAGCATATGGAGAGTAATTTCACTATGATAAGGCCCGATGGAGATGTGGAGTTGTCCAAAGTGAGTATTTACCAAGATTATAAAATATCCAATAGGGAAGTTTTCAGGCAGGTTAAATAAGTAGATAAGAAGTTATCTAAATAATAAACATTTGATGTCAATGTACTTAGCAGGACTATACTACTCTATCATCAATAATATGTTAACTACTCTATGGATTTGGTGAAAATAAATAAGATAGATTAAATTATAAAGCTTATAATTTAAAAAACAAACTATACCATATTGTTGAAGTTGTGTGTCAGCTAATGCCCATGACAAATTTATATCAAAATACTTTAAATAAAAAGGTGGATGACTTTTACCAGTCATGTCTGTTTGTGAGTGATAATGTTAATTATTTATGTAAGCCTATTGATTATTTATTTAACTGCCTTGACAACAGATAGATTTTCATATCTGTTGTAAAGGCAAGTAAAAGTATATAGCTTAATAGGAATAAAGATATTATAATAGATTTTATTATCTTATAAAAACTGTTGAACTATTATTTTTCCAGGAACAAGTGGAAAGCTTCCATACCCCTTTTTGCCCGAAATGTGAAGGCCCACTCAAGCCAGACATCATATTTTTCGGCGACAATGTTCCCAAAGCAAGAGTGGAACACGTCCGAAGCGAGGTGTCTTCTAGTGACGCTGTTTTCGTGCTAGGTTCCAGTTTGACCGTATACTCTAGTTATAGGATTATTCTTCAAGCTAAGGCAGAGAACAAAGACATAGCGATACTCAACATAGGACCGACACGAGCAGACGATATAGTACAAACAAAAGTGGCTACAAAGTGTGGCGATATTCTACCAGAAGTGTGTAATTCAATCAAAAATACCTAATTTTTGTTTTTTAATCTATGACAATGTTATCAACTCATGAAAGTTGAATTTATTTTGTGATGTATACTTATAGAATTTAATAATAGTGAAATCCTACCTCAGTAAAGTTGTTAATCAAATCATGTTATTTTTATGAATAAAGGAGAACTCATGCAATGGTATTTCATTTTTTTAATTGTACATAATATAAAAAGAAGTAGGGATACAAAATTGGTTATCAATAATATAGAAACATAGACATGTCATAAAGTTCAAAATGAGGAACACTGAGGTAAAATAAATACTAGGAAAAAGGAACTGTATCTCAGAATAAACGCCATCAATATTTAACAGTAGGTAATTTCACAAGCTGTACAACATTGTTTTATAGACTTCACTTCAAAATAAGTGTATGTTTGACATTTTTAATTTGGATTGAAGAGCAGCATTGAAAGTATGTGCTTCTAAAACAGCATGTTACTATTTGTCATCCACTATCTTGAGACCACAATGAACAGAAACAACAACTTGCCACACCAACTCACAATGTACAAATGACTTGCCAATATCTAAATAAGAACAAATTAATCAGATACGAAACATTCCTTGAGGTCATATTAATATATTCACAAATTCAACAACTAGTTAAAAATGATATCACTTACAATTTTAAATGACAGCTTTAGAAGTCTGCTAAGCTAAAATGTCAGGACCTTTGCTAGTAACATGGAAAACATTTTATATTAATTGCATAAGTTCCTAAATATAATTAATTTGAACATGACGAAAGCTAACATCAGACATGTACAGTATAAGGCGGTATTTACATTTCATTACGTCTGATAAAGGTACAATGAATTTTATGCTTATAATTATGCTTCGAACAAATTTTAATTCACTGCTTGCTTAACTACATCAAATTTTATAAGAAGGTAGGTATGTCATTTAAAACAATAACTTAGCCACTTTTAAAATGAAACTAGTGAGACAAAACAACTATGTATTGCTTTAGTAAGGCATCAATGTAAAAACGGCGGTTTCTAGACATCGATAAAGAATCGATGTCTATCGATCGTAATCGATCGAAACGTCCCACCACATTACTTGTGGTAGATCTCTCGTATGCGGGAGGCCATCTGGGTGGATACCACCGCTTCGCCAGTTATTCTGCCGCCAAGCAGTAGTGTGCAAGCATTACTGTGTTCCGGTTTGAAGGGCATTGTAGCCAGCGAAATTACTAGGGATTATGAGACTCAACAGCTAATTGTCTCAGGGTGAAGAGCGCAGTGCAGTGCCGCGCAGGATTTTGCAAAACAAAATTATGGGTGGTGCTGTTATTGTTATGGGCTGGCGTATAGCTTACCATCAGGCGAAAGACCGGCTCGTCTCGTGAGATAGATAGATACATAAACGACCAGCTCGTCTCGTCATTCAGTTACATAAAAAAAAATACATTGGAGTAATTTCAATTCTTGTACCATTGTTATTAAAATGCTAAAGTGGCTTAGTTTTAGCTATCTATGTATGAGTCGTAACGTTCCTTTATCCAGTCAAGCACAACAAACGTCACATAGGATTTATGCACACATATTATTGGTGCGTAACACGTATAGCGTAACGAGGTTGAGGTCGACTGGCCCGCAACGCACGCAAGGCACGCTTTGGTTTTCTGTATAAATAGACCAGCCTCTAAGGTTTGGACTGACAGTCGATACAGTGCTTTAGAATCGAATAAGAACTTGTTTAGCACTGCAAGTAATATCAGTCCAGCCCGCAGAGCCGCCGGCCGTTTGATACGTTCCGTGCCGTGCGTGTGTTGCGGCCGCTTTTGGGCCCCAATTCACTATGACAACTTGGTGATTCCTTGCCTCGAAATCACGTTGATTCCTTCATTAATAAACGACATCTCTATGACGCATTCATATATTGATATATATGACACGTCATAGAGAAGACAAATTTCGCAGATGTCGTTTATTAACGAAGGAATCGACGTTTCCTCGAAGTAAGGAATCGCCAAGTTGTCATAGTGAATTAGGGCCCTGGCCTGTCGACAAGTACCCTAAACATAAACTTTAGAATATTTCTTAGTTTCCATTGATTAATCCAAATATTACTGAAAGATTGAATTTTGAGGCGAGACTCGTCAGTTGATGTGCACAACACATGTAGGTTTAGTTGCGACTTGCCATCTACTGTGTTAGATTTTTTTAAAATTGCTATTTGGCTTGCGTTTGACCACTATCCATCAGGTGATGGTAAGCGACGATGCGGTCGACGATCTAGCACGCTTACCAAGATAATACCTGTTCACTCGAGACTTGAAGAAATTATGGATAAAATCTAAAACGTCAAACAATTACCGTAAGTGCTTCGAATTTAATGAACTATTTGATATTAGCCTATCTGTGAGATATGAAATGTAAATGCAACAACACACAGGAAACGATTTTATGGCAGCCACAATCAAGTGGCTAACTTTTGGTCCAACACTATTAAAAATATAATATATATTGTACATATTATCGAACCGTTGACTAACCTTAACAGTTACTTACTACGGCAGTGTTCAAAAGACAATGCTACAGGATTCTGATTATTATTACATACAATTTCGGAAAATGTTACAAATAGATGCAAGCTTTCAAAATATAAGTGAGAAAACATAATATATGCAAATTTTGGGAATAATTTCAAATTGCAGTATTAGATTATAATCAAAATGGACTATCGTTTTTAAGAAAAATTAAAACAGTGAGTGTGGGAAGAATTGTGCTAAAGAGAAAAGTAGATATAAAATAGGAAATATTTTTTGTACTATCTTTAAGTTTTCATGTAAGTGGCAAATATTCTTAATGAGAATAAATTTCTTTAAACTAACATCTCAGAATAAAAACCCGTACATTTAATAGGTCAGTCCTGTCTCTTGCATCTATTCATGTCATTTTAGCATCACCCACTCTATTCCTATTCATTGTTCAATATCATCACATATTCGAAATGTATATTTTATAATTAAATTACATTGATTTATCGACTTTTACATACAACTATCAATTAAAAAGCTAGTTTTCGAGGAGGTATATTAGTTCTAAACATTCGACACGGAATTTGTACAACCAAATTAGAGCCAAAGCAGGAAATTTCCGAGAACGGATTCAATTTCTTCGAAAATTGTTCTAGCCAATATTTTGGTTACACAATTTGCGTATATGAATATTACTTGTCGCTATCCGTAGTGAAACACGGAAGAAATTGGAAAATATGTTTTTCAAATAAAATAGCAATTAAACGAACTTCCTAGAGACTCGTTTACACCAAACAAGTGCCAATGTTAAGTTGCATTGTACTTAGCGTTGTATTATTGTGGAGGTACTCTTTGCCACGGAGTGAGTACTAAGTACAATAGGTACTTGTAGTGTAAACACGACTTAAAACAGCGATTAAGCTATATCTATATCATTTAACTTTAAGACTCAGTTTGTACTAAGTCATTGATGATTGAGTCCATTGAGGTGGTGTTAAGAGTACCGCATAGAACCATTTGTCATCTAGCATTGAAAAAGGTCTAAAATGATGCTATGTGGTTTTTGTTTCAAATTCTTCGTATTATTTACGCAGGTATTGATTTGAAACTATATGCAAGAACTTTAAAGATAAATCTTTTTACAGTTAACAGTTAAATATTATTTTTATATTACTGTGATCAAAATTTCCAAAATTGGTAATCACTTGTTTTATGACAATTTAAATTAAAAGAAAGGAATCAAAGTATATTATGCAGTTCCCGGCAAAAAATGGTACATCTTAGGAAATGTTTATGGTATTGACACTGGAGTACACAGGATCACATTGCATATAATATTTTTCTTTATTGGTTTGGTCACCATATACGCCAATATGCCAGCGCCCTTATGTATTTGTCTTTATATGACGAAACATATTTGTTACCAGGGGCCTTACTCTGAAAGTAATTACGATCTTCGTTATTTCTGATGAAAGGGACAGCGCTATGCAATAGGCATAAGAGTGTCTCTTTTAGTCCGCACGAACGAACGAAAGCAACTCGGAGTAGGCCCCCAGACACAACTGTAAGTAGATACATTGAACTCATACTACTTAAGGCAATAAAGTGATCACCAAGTTCACCAAAACACCACACATAGACATCAATACCTCCCGCAAGACATACAAAGAACATTCAACTCTACCTTAAAAAAACACAACTCGCTACACTTACCAGTCTTAAAATCACATTAAATTAGTTCCACATTGTTAATTGTTTTGTCACTACATTTAAAACCGTAATACTAACGTCGCCCGGCGATCACCGACGGGTTCCATCGCGTTTAAACCGTCTACTGTATGGAACATTATAAGAAGTAGTCCGCTTGGGGTTTCTTGGAGGGAACGCCTCTGGATTCCTGCGGCGCCGCTTCAAATATCGTGAACTCGCGCTGAAGGTTCTCGTTAAGTTCTAGGATAGCCGCGACGTTGCCGCATCTGTGGATAAAATACAGAATTTTATTGAGTAACGGAAAGGTAAGGTTAGGTTGGTAAGGTTGTCTGGAAGAGCTCTAGCCGCCGCGAGCTCTAGACTCTGGCCGTGGTTGTAATATACCACCCACCGAACAAAGCCATGCCGTCAAGCGACTTAGTCGTGTTTCGGGATGATGTTCGGTTAACCATCGGGGAGACGGGTCTGAGCAGCCGCTCAACTGCCGTCTCTCTCTAGATCTATGTGCTCCACCTTAGGCCACATCATCGCTTCACATCAGGCGAGATAGTGGCCAAACATAGATCTATTAAGTATAAAAAAAATATAAAAAAAGAGATCGCTTTGAGCGATAAGACCACCTATTGTTATGCTGATTACTGTGAAATCTACTTGTCTTTCATGTACCTATTTTTAAGGTTTATAACAATAAAGTGTTTATCTATCTATCTATCTAACGAGACGAGCCGGTCTTTCGCCTGATGGTAAGCTATACCCCAGCCCATATCAGTAACAGCACCACCCAGAACTATGTATTGCAATACCCTGCGCGGCGCTGCACTGCGCTCGTCGCCCTGAGACAATTAGCTGTTAAGTCTTATAATGCCCAGTCATTTCGCTGGCTACTATGCCCTTCAAACCGGAACTTGGACTTCAAATATGCATCAGAACTGAAGTCGGTTTTTTTGTTATAATAATAATAATAGAAGGAAGAAGAAGGATGTCAGATGCAGAAGGTAGTACTCCTTGACACGGCACGTATAATCAAGAGGTTCTTCACTCTGCAGCCCTAACTTAACCACCGGCAGTCTGGACCCTACCCCGCTGCCGGCGTCACTCTAGGTTTAGGATTTTTATAATATATTTGTATAATTTTTATTGAAATATTGTAAAAAACTTAGATCTAAGAATTTAAATAAATAATGTGAATAATAATAATAATAAACTTCGGTCCGTGCCTCATTTACCTCCTGTTGTGGGAGAAAAACGTTTATTTTAGGCAATAATACAGCTAACAAAATAAAAGTACCAGAGACCCATAAAATAAATAGCTTACAGACTAAAGAGGTTATAAAATGAATTGAGGAGGTTCTTTTCAAACTTGACTATTCCACTTAAAGTGTCTTCAAAATCTGAGAAAATAGTTTTTTAGGTAATGCAATGGAATCAGGCGTGACGTTGCGGAAATTCATCTCAAAACTGAAACGCAGTGAAAATATATATTCAGCGGGATTACACTATATATTTTCATTGCGTTTCAGTTTTTTAGGTATTTATTTATTATTATTGGTTTGCAGCTTTGTATTGGAATAATCTATTTTTAACGTAACCAAGCCTTTTAATATTTTTTTTCTGGTGTTATTATCAAGTTTTGGCCCAATTCTATTTTCCGAAGTGTAAATTTGAATGTTACCGAACAAAAAAAAAACAGTTTTATCGAAAGTGGAATAGTCATGTTTTAAAAAGAAGCTCCTCAATTATTGCTTTCGGGTGTAAAAAATGTTACCTGTAACAGTAGTTGGGCGCGGACCACACTGTCAGCACGGTCTCGTTGAAGTGCCACTTGTAACCTTCCATGACTAGCTGATGCGCGCGGCAGATCATGTCGATATCGTTCGATACGTTAAACTGAGCCACTACATCTGAGCCAAACAGGTAGCCCGCGCCGCGCGGGGACACGCCCCAGCCTTGTGTGTCTGGAACAACATATTACAAACTAATTTCAGTATAACATGATATTTGCAGAAAAGTGATATTTGCTCAGGCAGGGACCCCTGCCCCCTGCCTCCAGCCCAAGCAAATATTATTTTTCTTCTTCCTAATTATTTAAAATCTTGAGATTTTCGCCTAGCATGCGCTAATGCATTCAATATCAAATGATAATGACTAGGGGATAAGTAACAAACTCCACTCAAAACTTGTGCAACCTCCCTTACAGGGCACATGTATTTATTCTACAAGACATTTCTAACACATGTCTGGTACATTACATGTAAACATGAATAAATGAAATAATTGATTAAACTGACCTTCAGGGTCACTCCACAGCAGATCGCACATGGGTCCATCATGCGGCACCTCTTGCTTCCTATCGATGGTGCGGATCTGGTCCAGGGTTTGTATCGACGGGCTGAGTCCGCCGTGTACGCAGAATATCCGCCCGTCAATTATAGCGGACAACGAGAGGTAGTCGAAGATTTCTGTGCAGTACCTAACGGTTTAACCATTAGTAATACAACATGGAGCAATGAGAACGATCATAGCGGTTTGATCATTAGTAATACATTTGAGATTTTTTGTAATGCTATAACACGATCAAGTCGTTCGCCCTATGGTTAGCGCCACGCTTGCGCAGTGCAACCCAGAACTTTTAATACCATGCATCTTACAGAATAGCACTGCATTGCGCTGCACTGCATTGCGCTCATCACCCTTAGACATCAGATAGTCTCATATGCCCAGTAATTTTGCTGACTACAATGCCTTCTAAACCAGAACACATTACTGTGTTCTTAATATGCATTGCGCTCATCACCCTTAGACATCAGATAGTCTCATATGCCCAGTAATTTTGCTGACTACAATGCCTTCTAAACCAGAACACATTACTGTGTTCTTAATATTGCTATTTGTTTAGTTCAAAAAGAATTTGCACCACTTTCAAAGTCACAGTAACCTTGAGACTTATCTTGACCAATGATATTACTGCTTTGTCACATTATACAAGTCTCGATGACAACTATGAAAATATTGGTAGAATGATTCGTTTTGATTTTGTATGTTTCCAAGCATTGCAGAGTGTTGTAGACGGAGTTCAAAAATATCATGATTTAATTTATTCTAATCAATTTAATTAATTTAAATTTAAATATCATGTATTTTACTTTATTAGATGTTGATATTTTTCATTCAATTGAATGTCGGTTTTTTAATTGTAAATATTTTTTTAACTATTTAAACAAAAAAAAAATATGTTTATCATTAAATAATTATTGAGTGTATGACAGCTTATTTTAGTACATCCTTGCCTAGCAGTCCCAAATTATTCCTATTATTCAAAAATTTTGGGCTTAGTATAAATAAAAAAAATATTATTTATATCAAATCATTCAACCCTGATTGTGGACCATGGTCCAGAATAATGGTCAAGATAAAGGCAGACCAGTGGGATAGGTATATTCAATAGAATTCACTTCAATAATCAAAGTGGCGTCAACTGACAATCAAATGATGTACTCACAGGTTTTTCCTAGTGAAGTAAAATCTATTATTACCTAATAACTTGAATAAAGTCATTAAATTAATGCATGTACGAAGAAAAAATTGTAGTTATGCTGAAGTTAAAAATACATCAAGGTACTCACAATCTTTATCAAGTAACTGATATTGAGTTCAATTTATTTTTGTAACAAATTTTTAATAAAATATAACTGGAATAATCCAAGGCAGCCACAGTGGGCGTCTGTTTCATTATAGCCTATAATTTCTCAAAAAAAATTAAAGGTCACACTCAGAAGTGTATATACAATGGCTTCAAATTTTTACTTAATGCTCTCTTTACTTGTTCAATGTGATATGTAGAAGACTTACCTCCAAACTGTAATAGAGCCATACTTTCTAAGGCATTCATCATAGAATCCATATACTTGTGTGATTTGCCTAGATTCATGGTTGCCTCTGATAAGTGTGATCCTATCTGGGTACCTAACCTGTAACACATAACATTTACCAATCATTTGTATGAATTTGTGAAAAATTATAAAATATCCATATTGCCGGATAATATTAACATTATTGAGTCTTGTAGCATTGCAATCCCATGATTGAACCAACATGGATGTTTCTTTCCCAATCACACAAAAATTACTGAATGAATTTAAATTTGTTATGTTACCTTAAGTCCAGAAATAGGACATGGTATACTTTTTATCCTGGACAATTAAGATAAGCTATTTATTTTCAGTGGAAGCTTAGTTATAAATAAACAAACATAGTTACAATATATCTATAACAAAATTAAATTTCCAATGGATTAGAATGGTGGTTCCACACTAGGCTCTAGGCCCATATCGTGGAAGCCTTAATATACAATTACAATTTTGTACACAATAATAGTATCGGAAGCAACTGATGACGCCCAAACCGCAGGATGGAGCTAGTTCACTATAATTGGTGTACTAATACTATTTTTCATCTACGTTAATCTGAGTCAGTTTTATATCAATATACTATATTTTAGTATGAAAGTTTTCATGAGTTTGATTCATTATAAATATTTAATAAAACAGCTAATTAGACTAATTCGACAAACTACGTGAGTCCTAGCCGTTTTATTAAATATTTAAAATACCATATTATGTTGTAATAATTGAACTGTATTCCTTACCTTCAACGCTAATAACAGTAAAAATGTTTCTACAGAATAAAATCCCCTGTCTACAAAGTCACCCATGAATAAGTAATTGGTCTCGGGCACATCGCCACCTACTTTGAATAATTCCTTGAGATCATAGAATTGACCATGGATATCTCCACACACCTGAAAAGAAGAATAATTTGAATATCGCATTAGTAATTAACAAAGTCAAACTCCACATCATAATTGCAGATTACAGATATAGAAAGCATAGGATAGGAGGTATTTTGTGGAATTTTTGTATATTTCTATTCAATTATATTTTAAAAGTTTATTGTCAGAATGTACTGACAATAAATAATATTGTTTTGTAAACAAGTTACTTGTATATCAACACATTACGTGTTTGCCATTGCAACGCAGAAGAATTAAAATACATTGATTTACGATAAGTCAAAATATATGATAATATATCAAATGCAGTGCTTGCATTGTTTTCCCTTTTTCGAAAGGTTTTTCCACCTTACTATTAATATCAAAGTAAGGAAAACCAGAAAATAATGTTTTTTGGTTAGAAAACTTCATAACAGGAACAAATTGTAGGACAGAGTACAAACAAAGGTTATAAAACTAAGGTCACATTTTGAGATTGTAGTCATTAGTATTACAAAACAGCCCTTAATTTTATAATAATAGATATTTGAGTGCTCACCGTTACAGGAGAATCCACCCTTTGAACGTTACTCTCTTCGACCAATATCTCTCGGGCCTTGGCACACAAGGCCTTAACCTCGGCCTCCATTATTATCTCGCATCTCTTCAACTGCTCGATCTGACGATCCAAGTCACTAGTATCCGACATTCTTCCTACTTAAAATAACGCGCTAAATCTGCAAAACAGTTACAACATGAAACATCGGTGGCTCATTCATATTGATTGAGTAACGGGCATGACTAGAAAACCAAGCTGCGCTTGAATTTAAAATAATTTCGGAAATGACATGGGTTGAATATGTGTACTTACAGTAATAAAATGACTAATTCTACGATTGTTTTGGCGTGTAAGCGTAACAGAAACCGAAAATATTTCATCAAACAATCACAACGCGTCCGCCATTACAACGTTTCAATCGGGAGACTATATTGTACGACCATAATAATGTACGGCCAAAATTGCACAGCCGATATTGTACAGCCAATATTCCATGTACATCGGATTTCAAATACTCGGCTGGTTTTTCCTGGACGGCAAATATTGCCCGTACAAACTCGGTCCGTGTTGATATTGCACGGCCATTATTGCACAGCCAATAATTCATGTAATGGCTTCCAAATGTCAGGGTGTGCAATCCAGTCTGTACATTATTGGATGCGAAATACAGCCCGTGACGATTGTGGTACACCCAGTATTGTACAGGCAATAATCCGAAGCCATCCATAGATAAAATAGCTGTCAACACGATGCCTCGTTTGTTTCAAGCGAGTCTTTGAAACACAGATTATTAAGGCTTTATGGCGGGAAGTGAAAAGTGATACAGATCGATTTTGTTTTATTTTCCAAACAAGTGTTATTTCGAGTGATCATATGTAATATTGAATATCTACCATAATGTGTTTCGTACACTTGCACGATTGTAAGCAAATGAAACAAAATAGGGAAAAACATTGCTTTTTATATTCTCCCAAAAAGTCCATGGAAAGCTTGAATAAAGTTCCACCACTTTATTGAAGCACTAAGAGAGGGTTCGGCTTGTTACTGATGACCCTCATAACAACGATATACGAAAGAAATTATTGTAATTTTTACAAACTATCAAATAAAACTACGTAAAACAAGACGGTATGGTCTTAGAGACTTCAATCTGCCCAAACGGGTGAATTAAAAAAAGACAGATTATTAATTTATCGTTATTTACTCAAGTGCAGACCATGCCTCCGATTCCGCACTAAGCTCAAGTGGCGTGATCATCAACAATTTTTTTCACACTTTAAATTCTCGTGCATTTGGGTCGTCACGTCGTCGTCAGCTGAATTCCTGCACATCACAGAAGTGATGAATAATCGTAAGAATACGATTTTTTTTACAGTAGTAGCCGTTCGCGTCATGCAGCGTTCTCACTTAGTGTTCTGAACAGTTCTGAGCAAGCAAACGTTCGTCCACGTGGTAATATTAATCACTTAGCGAGTGAATATATAATATATGTCTGGTGATAATCACCGTCACCCTACAGTTAGCCGTTGCACTTTCAACGGTGCAAATATGTTTGCCAGTGAAAATTAAATTATTCGTAAAATGTATATGTTTCTGTGTCGTTTTACTTAAGTATCAGCGGCCAAGCAGTAATACGCAAGCATTACTGTGTTCCGGTTTGAAGGGCATTGTAGCCAGCGAAATTACTGGGCATTATGAGACACAACAGCTAATTGTCTCAGGGTAACGAGCGCAGTACAGCGCCGCGCAGGATTTTGCAAAACAAAGTTCTGGGTGGTGCTGTTATTGTCATGGGCTGGCTTAATGCTTACCATCAGGCAAACGACCAGCTCGTCAAGTCATTCAGTTACATTTAAAAAAAATGTAAGCATCTCATTGTTTCACTATAATCATAAAATGTTCTTAGGTATGGGGCATTTGAATTGCCCCATTGCTTTTGGCTTGAATTAATATTCTCATATATGGAATAATCTATTTCACCTACTTTTTGGTTTCATGAACATTCTCATAGATATGGGGCTTTCCCATTTTTCAATAAGACAATATAATTTATTAACCTTTTTATTAAATTCAAACTTTTGTATTCTTTTTAATTTTGAATAGCTGGTATATTAATATAATATAAAACTGGAAGACCACTCACTGACTGACTGACTGACTGACTGACATATTGACAGAATTGATCTCCGACTTGCCGTTATGGTGGGGGGTAGTGTTTGGTACCGTTGGATAGAGGGTGTTTTGAAACCAACCAGAAAAATCCGAAATCCATGGAAAGGTGTCTCCGAGATGGAACTGCTCAAGGGATCTCGGAAACTATAAATCGGATGGGGGTACCGCTTGAACTAAATATGCCCCAAAACCTGGGCCATTTTTGAAAATTTGAAAAAAAAGATGGCCGCCATACAAAAAAACATGGCCCCCATACAAAATAAAAATGCAAATAACTTTTAAACGGTAAGAGATAGATATAGAGTGCTCGACCAAATGTCATAGAGGACGATGGGGGAAATTTGGAAAAGTTGGAAAAATTAAAAAAAAAGAAAAAAAAATGGCGGCCATTTTGAAAGTTGCTCCGATCCGACTGAAATTTCGCATCGGGGGGTTTTCTGGGTCGTAGATTACGATTATGAAAAAAAAATTTGGATTTCGCCATTTTTCAAGATGGCTGCCATACAAAAGATTTTTTTCCGGAAAAATAAGCCAAACAAAACTTTTGAACCGTAGTCGATAGGAAGCGTCTATATAAAAAAAGCAACACCCCTCCACGCGAGCTGCTTTAGCAGCTCGCGCACGCCACAAAATTACTTGGATTCCGCCATTTTTCAAGATGGCCGCCATACAAAAGTAATTTTTTCAGAACAACTGAACTTAAATAACTTTAGAACCGTAATCGATAGGGAGCTTTTATTAAAAAGCATAACACCCCCCCACGCGAGCTGCTTTAGCAGCTCGCGCACGCCACAAAATCACTTGAAATCCAGCTTTTTTTCAAGATGGCCGCCATACAAAAGTTTGTTTTCAGAACAAAAAGGGTAAACAAAACTTTAGAACCGTAATCGATAGGAAGCTTTTTAAAAAAAACAGCAGCCACCCCCCCACGCGAGCTGCTTTAGCAGCTCGCGCACGCGGCGAAATACTAGTTAATTAATTAATATAATATAAAACTGAAAGACCACTCACTGACTGACTGACTGACTGACTGACTGACTGACATATTGACAGAATTGATCTCCGACTTGCCGTTATGGTGGGGGGGAGCGTTTGGTACCGTTGGATAGAGGATGTTTTGAAACCAACCAGAAAAATCCGAAATCCATGGAAAGGTGTCTCCGAGATGGAACTGCTCAAGGGATCTCGGAAACTATAAATCGGATGGGGGTACCGCTTGAACTAAATATGCCCCAAAACCTGGGCCATTTTTGAAAATTTGAAAAAAAAGATGGCCGCCATACAAAAAAACATGGCCCCCATACAAAATAAAAATGCAAATAACTTTTAAACGGTAAGAGATAGATATAGAGTGCTCGACCAAATGTCATAGAGGACGATGGCGGAAATTTGGAAAAGTTGGAAAAATTAAAAAAAAAGAAAAAAAAATGGCGGCCATTTTGAAAGTTGCTCCGATCCGACTGAAATTTTGCATCGGGGGGTTTTCTGGGTCGAAGATTACAATTATGAAAAAAAATTTTGGATTCCGCCATTTTTCAAGATGGCTGCCATACAAAAGTTTTTTTTCCGGAAAAATAAGCTAAACAAAACTTTTGAACCGTAGTCGATAGGAAGCGTCTATAAAAAAAAAGCAACACTCCCCCACGCGAGCTGCTTTAGCAGCTCGCGCACGCCACAAAATCACTTGGATTCCGCCATTTTTCAAGATGGCCGCCATACAAAAGTCTTTTTTTTCAGAACAACTGAACTTAAATAACTTTAGAACCGTAATCGATAGGGAGCTTTTATAAAAAAAAGCAAAACCCCACCACGCGAGCTGCTTTAGCAGCTCGCGCACGCCACACAATCACTTGAAATCCAGCTTTTTTTCAATATGGCCGCCATACAAAAGTTTGATTTCAAAACAAAAAGGGTAAACAAAACTTTAAAACCGTAATCGATAGGAAGCTTTTAAAAAAAAACAGCAGCCACCCCCCCACGCGAGCTGCTTTAGCAGCTCGCGCACGCGGCGAAATACTAGTTATATTATAAAACTTAAATTAATTTTCATTCATGTGCCCCACTTCCCCCTACAACCACACGCAAGATTTACACCCAGTTGCAGAAAAGATCTTAAAATTTAAAGACAACTATGTCATTTTCTCAAACTTACAACTAATGTTGGATTAATTAGTATTCGCAGCGTAAATATGCTGCTTAATGTATATTAGCATTAATCAAATTAATTTTAGTTGCAAAATTCGATGAATGCTATAGCTTATTCATCGCTTAGCACCTTCGAGTAGACAGCCAAATATTTATACTGCTGAATATTTTATCTGAGCTTAGTACACTACTCCCCATCGCTTGGCACGCCACACGAATGCAAACTGCGGCGGCTGTCTGCTAATGCTGTTGCGATTGCGAATCGACAGTGTTCCGACCCCGTGCGTTTCGTCTGCGCGATTTCTAAGGCAGATTTTTAAACCAATTTTGCTTGATGTTCTGTATAATGTAATTAACCAACTTCAAAAAAAAGAAGGAGGTTTTCTATTCAATTTTATTTTTGTATATATTTTATGTTTGTTACCTCCGTCATTTATGAACCGATTTAGAAAATTATTTTTGCGTTGGGTTCAGTATAGCTACGAAGTGACTCCATATAAATTTCATCGATATTTGACCTTAAACTTCGAAGATACATTGAAGTCAGTTTTTATAAAATGTGCCTATACCTAGTTGTTTATTTGTATGATGTTATTAGGACTTTCAAATACCAGAGATGTATAATACCGGTAATAATACCATTTCGGTCTCCACAAATACCAGGATCCCGAGATCCCGGTATTGAAAAAATAAGTATCCAAGGCATAATTTTTTTGTTATTAAAATATAACTGAAACCTGATTAACTACAAGAAAAGCTAAACATTATATCGACAGTGTATGAACAGTCATCACTGCTTTCAAGAAATGAATATGCTATCACGGGTACATCTGGTACTTACAGATGATGATGATGAACCTGAAAACGATTTAATAATGCTTCTAAGTTATGAAGACATATACACGTGCATACATCTGAAAGAACATCAATTGCTATGCAGCTTAGAAAACCTATTTACGACACAAAGGTCGCTGGTCACCGAAACTATAAACAATAGGAACTTAACAGCGTGCCGGCTGAGAGTATCAGATTGCAATAACATAACTGTTTTACATTCCAATAAAACAGGTGTTATGTGTCGGATAAACACACAGCGTTGAGATGAAGAAGCAATCTTGAATTTTCCCAATATATTAGCAAAAACTTACCTAAAATCCTTTATAATACCTGAGTAGTACCCTTGTCTCACGCTAGAGGGCGCCATCCGTATAGTGAATGCCGCCATATTTCTTTCTCTTCATAGAGTCTTCACCAGCTAGCACTTGCTGCAACGCTGTGTGTTTATCCGACACATAACACCTGTTTTATTGGAATGTAAAACAGTTATGTTATGCGTCTTCCTAAACACACAGCGTTGAGATGAAGACCTGTTTGATATCTGCTGGTGAGAAGGGTACAATGACGCTATGTGATTAATTGATCTATCAACGACACATAAAAATTCTGATATAAGCTCAAAATTCTAATCGGTTCTATCCAGTCTCTAAGACTGGATCTAGGCTGTAATTTTTATAAATGTTTTTCTCAAATAAATATGTAAATCAATAAATAATTAACTTCTATGTCTCTCAAAGAAGAAAAACAACAGTATATACATTTAATACTCTATATTGAGTCACTCACAAACTCTTAAGAATAATGTAATTATATAACTTCTAATAAAAAGGAAACATAAAATAATGAGATCTTCTATATAATTTTAATTGTTATTACAAACTGTTTGGCTCAGGTAGGTCTTTGGTTTGTTTTAAACAAAATCACACAAAAATGCCTGTTAGCCTTAATCAAATACTAGTAAGCAGACTTCAAGCCTACAATATTAAATGAATATAAAATAATAAAATCATTAAATCATAATAATCCACATAATAAGGACAATGCTTGTTATTAAACAGATACAAAATGATTACTTAATAGGTCACAAGAAACCTCTGTATTAGTTCTTTTTATCTGGCGACAATAGTGTTTGGTTAAAATTTCCAGACTTTTCCAATTGCCCCTATCAAGAATCTCTTGTACTGGTCTTTTTTCAAGCCAACCTCTGGAAGCTACTGCAGATCTAATGCTACCTGGAGAAGAATCTATGTTAGCCTCTTTGAAAACTGACCTTATCCACCCTGATATTATTCTCCTTGAAGCAGGTTTCACTTCCCCAATGATATTTATAAAAAGGCTCTTAATGCTCTCACCCCGTCTAGTCTCAGTTAATTTAATTAATTCTTTGACATGAAATACTGGACATACCTTTTTATCTGTGTGAATTAAAAGTTGCCAGCCTGACTGTTGGTGTGTATTGCTGTCAGTTTTTGAACCAAACCTGGGCCATAAAATGATTTGATCTTCTTCTATTTCTATACTCTCTTCAGAGATGTCTAAAAGAGTTAAATCATGAATTCTTCTGGATGATGCTAAAAGTAAAATTATTGCTGTTCTTCTAGAAATATCAAATAAAGTCCCAGTGCTTGGCTTATGTCTTAACCAGTCATACAGTAATTTAATGTCCCATATTGGAGTCTTCCTAACCTGAGATTTTGACATACATATAGCCCTCAAGATTTGTTGAACATAAAAATTATCTGAAATCTTTTTAGATGATGTTGCACAAAAGGTTGAAATTGCTGATTTGTGTAAAAGTATGGTACTATAGGCTAATCCATCCTGTAAATATAGTTTAGCTAAAAACCTGGCAACATCTCTTCCATCCGGAGCTCTACTGTCAATATTATTGCACCTACACCACTCTACCCATCTGTTAATTGGAACGCTGTAAGTAGTCAAGGTTGAAGGACGCCAACTGCTCTTTAGTAAATTCTTTTCTTCTATAGTCCAGTGGTTGACTTGATCGGTCCACCCCCAACCTTCCATGCTAGCAGGGACAATTTGTCTATCTGTGGGGGGCATATCCCCGTTGACCAATCTATCAGAACCCTCCGCAGGTCTGGTATTATTATTGGTTCTGTCAGTGCTCTGGCCTTCAAGTCTGGAAGCCAAAAGCATTGAGTCCACTGTGGGGCGATCACTATGTATAATCCCTTGGCGCTGTTCAACTGTGCCAGTACTCTCGGCATTAAATTGGGAGGTGGAAACACCCACCCTAGGCAACATTTCCATGGTTTGCTGAAGGCGTCGCAGAAGAGTGATGAGCCATCCTTTGCATCTCGACTTATATAACAGGGCACGACTGCTGTTTCTTTTGAGGCGAATAAGTCTATGTCTGGCACTCCCCACTTTCTGAATATGGCCTCTGTGGCTTGGGGAAGAAGGTGCCACTCTGGTATAGGCTTTCCTCTTGAAAGATGGTCCGCAATACCGTTTAACCTCCCCGGGAGGTATGCGGCTGACAGTGTCATGCTGAATTGATCGGTCAGTTTTAACAGTTGAGTTGCTAAGTTCAATAGCTTTCTGGAACGGGTACCACCCTCGTTCCTTATATAAGCTACTAATGTCTGATTGTCTGTCTGAATCAATATATGAGCATCTGTCAGATTGGCTCTCTGACAATCTAGAGCTTTGTACACAGCGAACATTTCTTTTAGATTTGAATGCCAAAGTCTCTGTCTTTCGTTGAAATGTCCTGACAGATAAAGGCCATTCAACTGTGCTCCCCAGCCCGCATCCGCTGCGTCTGTTGTCAGAAAATGGGTAACTCTTTTCTTGTGTAAAGGTGTTGCACTGTGTTCTATGTTGGCTGACCACCATCTGAGTTCCTGCTGCACAGGGTGAGTTATGTTTCTTCTCTCCCTCTGTCTTCCCTGGGTGAATGACCGTAAGAACATCTGTGTCCTTCGACAGTTTAGGCGTCCCCTGGGAACGGCATAATTTGCAAAATTTAACTGACCCAGTAGACTCTGTGCTTCGCGCAGTGTACAACTCTTTCTTTGTAGTATTTGTGCTATGGAATTCTTTATTTTCTGTATTTTCTCTATGGGTAAGCTGATTTTGTTCTCTGTGGTGTTCCATAGAAGACCCAGATACTCTATCTCTTGGGTCGGTTTCAAAACTGATTTCTGCCAATTTATGTGCCAACCCAGGAACTTTAATATACCTACGGCCTCCGCAGCCTGAGCTGTTAGCTCTGAACAGTCCTGATGGGCCAGGAGGTAGTCGTCCAAATATACCATCACTCTTATCCCCCGGGCTCGAAGGGTTTCCGCAACCCAATTCGACACCGCTGTGAATGTACGGGGTGCTGAAGAAAGACCAAAAGGGAGACACGTCAGCTGTAATAGTTCTTGCTTGTATATGACTCTTAGAAAGCACCTGTGTGTCTCCGCTATAGAAAGATGAAAATATGCCTGGGTCAAATCTATTTTTATCATATAATCCTGGGCCTGTAGAAAGTCTACTATGTCTGTCTGAGAGATGAGATGAAAATGTTTTGCAGATACATGCAAATTTAAGGCTCTGAGGTCGAAAATAGGCCGTCTGGTGCCATCTGACTTCTTTACCAGAAACATTTTTGAGTGGAAGCCAGCACTGAATGTCCTTGGTCTCTCTAAAATTCCCAGGTCCTTTAGATCTTTGATCATCTTTGTCATCTCTGGAGATGTTGGAGTCTCGTATCTCTTTTGCAGACTTGTATAAGGATATTGTAAGGGGGGCTTCTTGTTGAAAGGTATCCGACACCCTGAGATTGTTTTTAAAATATAAGGATTTGCACCTAGTTGTTTCCAGTTCACCGCCTGGTGTCTCAAACAACCCCCTTGAAATATCCCCAGATGATTGTCATTTTTGATTATTTGAGTTTGAGGCACGGTTGGTCTCGCTGGGACGAAATGGTCTTTTGTTATTTGCTCTGTTACCTTTGAAAGGTCCTGTTTTTCCCTGTCTACGAAAGGTCTTTGAACTAATATAGTCCTTCTTCTTAGTGTCTCTAGATGGAACAAAAGATTTCTTTTCTTTTAAGTAAGCTGGGGTATTTAGCCAATTTTGCACTCCTCCGAGGGAATGGATAAGTGGTGCTAATTCATCACGGTTAAACAAATAGTCTGCACCTGGTGGGACCTTTTGTAAGGTAGTTTTCAGGTTCTGATTCCCTATCTCTTTTAAAATGCGGTCCCTTCTTATCTCAATGCATTCAGTCCTTTTTCCACAAATGATCTGTAATGTTGTTTCTGCATTTTTATAACAGGCTGAACCTGAACCAAAAGAAGAAGAGATCTTCTCAAAAAGAGTATCCACTCTTAAGTCGTTGGGATTAGCCGCAGCCCAGTCAATTAGACCTTGCAAACCCTCCTTCATCAATTGTCTTTGTTCTAAAACTGCATTTGTGAGACCAGCCAAAAGATTTTCAGTCGAGGCCAAATAATCTTTGGTCTTATTAAAATGACATAGTTCGTCGTTTACTTTTAAGCCCACAAAACCCGGTGTGGCTGCAAATGATTGTAACGCCTTCTTGTATTTAATACCACGCCATGCTTGCGAGTTGAATTGTTGTAATTTTATAACCTCTTTCAGTCGATCTTTGTTTGCCTCAGGAATTACTTTACTGTCATCACAATCAATTGCTAATTCTCCTAACGATAGTCTACCGTCTGAGGTACTTGGTTTTACTAAAAAAGGCGTGTGCGAACTATCATCAGATCTTTGCGTATTGCAAGTGTTGTACCTATTCGATAGAAAATTAGTAATGCATCCTACCTGGTGCATTAAGGCGGCGATATGTGGATCCATCTCCTTCTTCGACTTACGTTTTCTCTTATTCGGCGCCGGCGACGCCGTTCCCGCCTCATCCTCCGAGGAAGAGGTGGAACTATCACTATCACTTTGAACCGAATCTGACCTCTGTTCTCCCTCCGGAGCAACAGGGTCACGTTCAGACGCACTCATTTCACAATTTTCACCGAAAATTACGCTAACAACAAACTCCTTGTTTGAGAAAATTTGACGCTATGAAGAGAAAGAAATATGGCGGCATTCACTATACGGATGGCGCCCTCTAGCGTGAGACAAGGGTACTACTCAGGTATTATAAAGGATTTTAGGTAAGTTTTTGCTAATATATTGGGAAAATTCAAGATTGCTTCTTCATCTCAACGCTGTGTGTTTAGGAAGACGCATAACAACTATTATCGGTAATTATAACATTGTGGCGCGTCAGTGGCGTAGCGTGGGTTTCTGCCGGCCCAGCCTCAATTTGCCAGCACAAAAATATTAAATAAATATTATGGCAATTGCACAAAAATAACTAGGTACTCTTTAACAAGGAATACAAATAAAACGTATCTATAGGCACCTATATAATCTAGGTTAACAATAGGTTCTGTATTCAACCCTTATGTAAATCGATACTTTCTTTTGTTTGACCGTGATTTTCTGAAAACACACTAAAGCAATTTTCATGATTTTTTGAGCCACGTTCAAAGAGGAAAATCATTGCGTAGCGATCTTGGAAACTTTCATAGGCGAAAGACAATTTTATAATTATTATTCATTATAATATAATAAGGTACGCAAGTAGCGGGGCGAGCGCGAGGATTCAAAACCGTTAAGTAACTTCTTAGGTACGTACTATCATTCTACAAAATAATAGGGGTTACATACTTAAACGCGAGCGGAGGGAGCGCAAAAATGTTTCACTCACGTAGCTCAGACGCTGCCACATACAAGTAATATATCTATCCACCTATACATAAAACTGCATGCCATCATAATTTTATTATCCTTACTAAGTACAAACAAACTCTTTTGTAATCTGTTTCTGTAACTACAGTGAAACCTGGTTAAGTGGGACCTGGATAAATGAGAAACCTCTATTATTGAGAGTTGCAACGAAGTCCCGGTTCTTTTTCATTAAATTACCTCTGTTAATGGGACTTTTTGAACCTGGTTAAATAAGATTTGAATTCGAAGACATTTTCGATGTTTACCTCTATAATTGAGACTCTGTAGCTCAATTACCTGTATAAGTGAGACAAATTAATAAGGTATCAACACGTTTTGACGTGTTTGTTTACATACATTTCTCGTCGTCTTGGTTTGATTGTCAGTACTATCTCATGTTTTGACCTAAAAACAAGGGAATAAAAGTGTACAAAATGTCCAAACGCAAATATAAAACGTTATCAGTATCTGAAAAATTAAAACTTCTATCACATTATGATTGTGGAAAGTCGCGTGATGAACTGTGTAGGGAGATTCTATCGAGAAACAGGTTTCAGCAACTAGCAATCAAATACAAACAAACATAACCGATTACTTTAAGTCATAAACTTTACCGTATTTTTTTTTTTCGACGCAATACATTATGTATGTACATTCATACCTACATTAAATTCATAACATCAAAAATACGCATTTTTATTAACATTTCCACCTCTAAAAATGGAATAACGGCACATTTTGACCTCTGTAAGCGGGGACCTCTGTAAATGAGACAACTATAAATTTAAACCTGTTTAATTGGAAAACTGGATTATTGAAAACCCTCAATAATTGGTACATATGTCTTGGTCCCTTGAGATCCCAATTAACCATTAATGTAACTATCTATGGTTTAAGTGAAGGACACAATTTTTTTATTACTGGTTTCAGAACATTGGTACCCAAACTATGAGACCTGTTTTGGCATATCAGTACTATGTACGTACAGTATATACTATGATAGGTGATGTTTTTTAACAAGCGGAGGATAATCATCGATAAGTGAGCGGAGCGTGTAAAAGCAAAATGCCTATTTTAATTCTGAAAAATAGGATTAATTATTTAATGTTACGAGAGCGGAGTGAGCGCGAGAATTTTGCACTTATGTCGAGTAGGAACCGCTATGTATACACAAAGCAACCTCTCATAATACTTTCTTAAACCGAACAAAAAAAATAGCGAACTTCCTGCCTGGAAAATGACACTCCATATGAACTCCACAGCTACATTATTTATTATTTTTTATCACTTCGCAAAATTATAAGAGATACGAAGAATAGAGACGTAAATCGCGAAAAACGCTTACATATTTACTACGTAGCTTAGATAAAATCAGTATAGGTACCTACCTACGCAATGTTAGTTTAGCAAATTTTGAAAAAATACATAAACACGGCAAAAACAAACACAGAAAATTACACTTACACAATTAAATGTACTACGTAGTTTAGAAACAGTTCTTATCGGTAGGTACGCTATGTGAGTTTTTTCGTTTTTATTAAAATTGTATTTTATTGTAAACTTGCGTCGCCCCGCCGTTTCTCAGGATAAAAAGCCTACCTATCCTATGTGTTAATCTAGGGTTTAGGTCAAAGCTATCTCCATTCCAAATTTCACACAACGGTGAAAAAGTAACAAACTTTCATACTCACTTTTTCTCGGTTTTATACTTTATACTTTGGACTTTTAATCTCAACTATAAAATCCTGCTTTTATATAAAAAGGGTATTATAATTTAAATCGTTTTAAAAAAACGTACGAATTGGCACCTAAGTCCCAATACCTATCTGTTAATTATTTTGTTCCCAAACTCAGTCCTCACTTTTTTAATGGTGTGTGAAAGAAAACATATATTGCAGCCTAACTTTGCTTGCGAATTTAGTAACTTATTTTATATACTTACATACTAGCTTGTACACGCAATACCTTTCGCGTAGATTTCGGTTTAAATATATTAGTTTCATAAGGAAGTGTTCGTTTTTCCGACATAAACAGCCTTTGTGGTGTATTGGTTGGGCAGGTTGGTTCAAATCTCATTCACCACCAAGGTTGCGGGGTCGATTCCCGCGACGGGACAAATGTTTTTGCAAAGAAAAAAAGCCACAACCATTTGTTTCGTGTCTGGGTGTTGTGGGACCATGGATAATCATTGCTCCTGGTTCCCAAGATACAGGGAATCCTAGTTAGGAGCCAGGATCTATGTATGTGATTGTTGGGCGTATTTATTTATTTATAAAAAGTAGCCTATGACCCGGGACCTAAGTACAGTACCAAAGAACATATCAAATTTCATCAAAATCCATTCACTCGTTACGGAGCTATGTACCTAGATACTTGTTACTAGCAATAATTATTATGTACTTATTACTTACTAGTAATTATTATTATAATTTGTGCTATGTACTCAGCCTGCCTGTCTCACCCCGCAAAGTACCTATACAAACCTACCAATACAAACTATGCCACCGCTGATATTGGAGAAAATGTCAGGCGCTAGCAAAAAGTGCCTATATTAACTTAAACATTGCTCTTTAAAATGAGTAAGAAAATAAATCCTAGTACCTACTGTACATAACATTTGGATGTTTGAATAGTGACAGAATTTATTTATTATTTATTTATTCAAAAAAAGAATAAGAATTGACAACCTATCATTCCTTACACTTCCTAACGAAATATCGATAGGTAAGATATTCTAATACCTGCGCCAAAGAAAAAATACTACCTAGTACCCTACGCTATGTCTTAGTGTAAGTAGATACTTAGTTACTGATAGTTTTATATTAAATCGGTATTTATGGATTATTTTTTTATTATTTAATAAGTCTTAGTGTTCCGTTGCTGAGCTCCCAACACGGTATTTTCCACGCAGAAATTATGCCATAGGTATCACCAACCAGCGTAATTTTTAGTAGACCCCTCAATACATAACCTAGAGAACCTACTAATGCACGCTCAGTATTAAACCTACAAGTAGATAGGTATACCTATTAAGCTTTAAACGACTTTTTTATTTATTAAAGAATTTTTATGATAAATGTAATAAATTATAATAATTAATATACATAATGTACCTAATACCTATTTTTGCAATCATTTTAAATGTTATTATACTTAGTTTAATATTCAAATATTAGCATGTCTGGTTGCACACTGAATACTGTGCCTATGGCTAATGTTAAGAACTTAATCTATGTATTCTCGCAAATAAATAATTTGATTTGATTAGAAAAATGTCATAGAGCGAGTAACCTACACACAGATTAATATATAGTTACTACGTAACTGATAAATCACAATCAGTAATCAGTCCCTATGAGATCTTTCATGCCTACTGTTATAATAGCCTACTCTTTCATGTCGCCGATCGCTGCGTGCGAAAATAAAGCTAATGATTTACTAGATTGTGCCTAAACGTTCATACGTGAAGTTGTTATTGTGGCCTTGCAGCAAACGCAATGGCGCACCGCGCCGGCCGGCGGCGTGGCGCCGGCGTGGCGGATACTATTAATTATTCTGTGCCCAGCCCCCCTACCCATATGTCCCTCAAGTGCCAATCGAATATTGTGTTGAGCTCAAATTAAGGTGTAGATTCACTGCGACAATGTCTTATGATGCCATATTATTGTCTCATTAAGTTTATCTCAACTCGTAGTCATCGAATTTTGGTATAAATTAATGCGATTAATTCGATTTCTTGCCTAAATCGACCATAATTAGACCGTACCTCATTAGTTGCAGTGACGCTATACCTTGATTCGAGCTCAACGCAATATACGATTGGCGCTTGAGGGACATATGGGGACGGGGGCTGGTCAGCCTAATTTGATAAACATATCATTAAAAAATATTTAGGAAAATAGAAGAGCACTTTTTACTATTATTGCATCTATATTTATCTTAAAATTTTAAATAAGAAGTTACAACTGTTTTATTTTTATACTAGCTTTCTCCCGCAACTTTGTCCTCGTGAATGACAAAGGAAGCCCATATTCGTATTATTACCAAGACCTCCACAGTATAAGAGAGCGCGTACTACGAAGAGGTCAAGCTGCATCTTCGTAGTAACCTAACCGATTTTGATGTAGCATACCCTATAATCTAAGTTGGAACTAATGCTACCAAACCCTAAAACCGCATTAGATTTCGTTCAGCAGTTTCTGATAAAATATCAGATTGAGATAAAATTCAAAACACCGTGGCTTCGTGTTCCGTAGGTACCTACTCTCTAAATGATTGATCCCATTTGGTTTTTCAAAAATATTATTAATGTACAGAATAGGCTGTTAGAGTGAAGTAGTAGTAGTAGAATTCAAAAAGTATTAGTATGGCAACCCGGTAGTTAATAGGATACTTGAAATGACCTAATTTGATACTTTGATATTCATCACCATCATCAAAAGCCATAATAAGACAATATTTATAAATAATATACAATATAAATTTCCTAGACCTAGATATAGATCTAGGCATAGATATGTATTTTTTCTGCCGCCAAGCAGTAATGTAACTGACATGGGTACTGCAGTAAGCGCCATAACAACTTTTTCATAATTAAATTTATCATTTTCTCGATAACTTCTGCTACTTCCTTTTGATTTGCTATAATAGAACAATTCGATATTAAATTATAGTTCACATGCGATGATTGTTGAAGAAACCGCCAGTTTAAAAAAAAATAGACCAAGTACGAAGATTTGCCAGTAGGAGCAAACACAACCTCGTGCTACCGACCTCGAAACTAAAAATCCATAGCTCAGGCCCAAACGTCATGGCAATAAAAATTTACAACAAAATTCCAGACAACATAAAAGTTGAAAACATCGAATCAATTTTCTTAAAAAAATTAAAACAATACCTAATTAACCAATGCTGCTACAACTTACACGATTTTTTTAATGACAAGTAAATAGATATTTTAAATCAATATACTAATAAAATTAATTCTTTTCATGACTATAAAATACCAAAGTTTATTTAATGGATTGGTCTGCTCGCTCCTATTACTCCTATTGCCATACCCTGTCAGGGTCATATATGTTGACTAACCTTTTTATAAGACCTCTTCAAATGTACATACATATATGATTGCAATAAACAATTGAGTATTGAGTATTGATTATTTTCCCCAATGTATAATAATAAACTATTAATGTTATTCTGATATCATAAAAGAAGACAATATTATTAATAAAAGGGGATAAAAGTTGAGAGCCACAAAATATGTATTAAAGTATCAAAATATTTGAGCAATACTATATATGCCGCCATCTTGTAAACATTAGGGAAATGCCATACCCCGATTCCGGTTTTCCCTAATCTTTGAAAAAAAAACATTGGGACTTAACTCAAGTAAATCCTTTTTTTTTTTGATTAAGAATAAATAAATCAATAAATTCAATAACAATGGTTTATTTTAAATTATTTATTTGATATTAAGTCGTTTTAGTTGTTTTATTTTTACATAATGTACTTACAAAAAGATCGTATAGTAGTAAATTACATTGGAGTGAAACTAAGTCGATAAAAATAAAATAAAACAGTCCACTAAAACGTGAGAAACAATTTATTATTAACAAATATTTCATATCTTGGGATCCTGAATTCACTCCGTTATGGAGCATAATGCCCGGAGGTGGAAACACTTTAGTGTGGCCATGTAAAAAGTTTGAAAAAAATCGAGTGTCTACCTTCGTTAGACAGACTCTATAGTCTGTGCCAAAAGAGCACTGGCATAACCAAACGAGGCTTCGACTTTGACATAACAATGGAATCGGAATATTGGCTGTACATTACTGGCCGTACAAAATCTGTCCGTGACAATAAATACCGTACCGTATTGCACAGCCTGATAATTCATGTACATTGAAAAAAAACTACTTCCGGCTTCGGATTATTGCCTGTGCAATATCGGCTGTACAAAATCGGCTCGGACTGATATTTCGCATCCACTATTGTACGGCCTGGATTGCACGCCCCAACATTTGGAAGCCATGTACATGAATTATTGGGTGTGCAATACAGGCCGTACATTATTTAGCCTCCAAATATTGGCTGTACATTAACCGGACCCTTTCAATCATAGACAAAAACCATAACCAAACAATCATAGACTACAGCTACATCAACAACACAAGAGTCAAGATTCAAGACTTGATCTGTGAGTCAAGTTTTCATGGAGTCGAGCAGCTTATAAATAGACATAGATTGTTGGAGTCAAGACAGAGGATTCTGAGCTCAGAGAGACCAGAGATGAGATCTAGATAGATAAGGCCCCTAATTCCTTGACTCATTTATACCACTCTGATTTTGAATCAGGATTAGGGACGCTGAACATGACGTGTAACATAAATATACGAGTATATCAGGGCTTATTACACTACACGTTACTCAGGGTTCACTGATTCAGAGTTGGGTAGTAATGACTCAGAATCGGCAAACGAAATGACCCTAGTTGGAGTCCTACCTGATATGAAAAACCCTGCAAATCTTGGTGCGGGACCAATCTCAAAGCAAGGGTGTCTTTTTCATTTAGTACATTAGTACTAACCTAACCAGTAAGTTTCAACGTCGTCGCAGAGCTCAGAATACCGAACAAACAAAGATTACACTCCTACTACTTCTACTACTCCTACAACTTTCCGTAGTCACTACCGCGTAACTAATATTTTGTTTTATTTTTCTAGACACATGATTTGATTTTAGCTAAAACAAATAAGAATATTACTGCAAAATAATAAAAATATTAAATCGTTGTTGCATTGCCATTTCCAGTATTTTCCAGTGTAGTCTTGGTCTTTGTTTATTTATAGCCTGTGGTTGGTTCTGAACCAGAGACAAACAATCAACCATATGTTCATTCGGTCTCATTCATTCAAAGTTGTTTTTCTATTGATCGTGAGTGTTGTTGTTTGTAGTAAAGCTAAAAAAAGTGATATTTCTGTGGAATTATAGTGTGTTAAAACCGGAGAGCAGCATGGGAAATATCCACACCGTCGGCCCGAATGAGGCACTAATAGTTTCAGGTATTTATCTTATTGGTATTTGGGGTTATAACATAGTCATGTTTTCCTCAAATATCGGCTTTATGTGTCTTTACCAGAGTTCTATTCAAAGTACAGGAGAAATACAAGATTTCACAATATGTTTCACTATAAATAGTTGCGGCCAATGTTTACGTATGAAGTTATTCACTGATGATAAGAATGATATCATAGATAAGGGCGTGAGCATTACCCACACAAGTGTGAGAATTTCATACATACATCTATGGCTAGGTATCTTTATCTACATAATAGTATGTAGATAAAGAATTATCACAGTACCAAAATATCACAGTAGGTAGGTACTATAGCTGTATAACCACAGAATACTGCATTGGTCTGTACTCTGTAGTCACCTTGACTGATGAACACAATAACAATATTATATGTAATAGTCAAATAATAGATACATATTACAATGTATGAGGCCCAGGAATCCTCTATTAATACATGAGCAGCAGCTACATTACATTATAGCATCGATAGAAATAGAAACTGCTGGAGTTACCTACCTATAATAGATATGTAGGTATATATCTATGTTTTCGATCTGAAATGTATTTTTTATTTTTATAATGCACTAAATCCACTCGGCCACTTGAAACTCGCTCGCCCGAGTACCTAGGTAGGTACTAAATAAATCAGTGAGTACTGCAGAGTTATTCTAATTCATTCGACTCGTTCGTCGGAAGGTCCCGCCACGGAAATGTTTACGAAGAAAGCTTTGTAATGGTAGGAAACTGATTTCATTGTAGAAAACATGATAATTTTGAGAAATCTCAAGTAATTCTGCATTTTAATTTAAAAACGTTTCGCTTAAATTTCAATAACACATATTGCAAGTCACAGATATATAATATTTGTACCTACTCCAAACAAAACTTTGTTTGAAGTAATTTTAAAACAAAAGTGCAAAGTAGCCTCGTAAATGTCAACATCTCACCAAACCATTGACTATAAAAAACTATAGAGGACTTCCACCATTAAAAAAAAACCGGACAAGTGCGAGTCGGACTCTCCCACCGAGGGCTACGTACAAATTTGTCGGTAAATATTTAACCTCGATGATAGATTATGTACTTTAAATAAAGACTATATTTTTCCTGTACCTGTAGTATATGCCGATAGTTCTAGGTCAATGGAAAGTACCATATAAATTTTGATTCCCTTGAGTGTCAAAATATACGTTTTGTGCGGCATAAACGGCCGTATCTTTTTTTTACGTTAACTTAGAAGTTTGATTTTTCACAGCTTCAAGGGACTGTGTACTTGAGAATATGGTTTTCATTTCTACTCGATACCTCCACGCGTCCCCGAGATTTTTGGGTCGTGACAGACAGACGGACAACAAAGTGATCCTATAAGTGTTCCGTTTTTTACTTTTGAGGTACGGAACCCTAAAAAAGAACGGGTGGAATAATCACACAAAATAATACAAAATCGAATAAAATCCGGCCACCTTCTAGTACATGCAATTCCACTGATGAAATCTTACACACTTCATTCATAACCACAATACACATAAACATTAAATATTCACAAATTATGTAAATAGAATACTAGAGAAGAATACTACGACATTTGAACCGTAAATCGGTTCAGTCACTGTGACTAAAACTGGCCGACCCGGCCGAAAAGCGGAGCTACGTGACGTCATCACAAAATAGTGGCCCATAAACGAAGTAACTACTGCTACCTTTTTCTTTCATGAATATATTATACTTTTTACTAGAGTGCAAAAGAGACTATTTTGGTAGTTCAGTGTCGGTTTGTATAACACACAAAATGTATAGACGCATGTTATCACTCTTGTTACATACTCTATGCACCAGTTTATCAAATGTCAAATGATTATCAGCTGATCAGCAAATTACCGCGAATTTGTGATTGGTTTTGATTCGTCGCATCAGCTAGCGGTTCTGTAAAGTAATAACGCCTATTCTTTCTCTCTGTTTATAGCACTATAATGTGTTCCCTCTACTCAACTAAAATGGAAACAATGTATTGTTATAATAATAACCTAAAAGTTGGTAAAAGAATAAGTAATTTTGGGGCAAAACCACAAAACAGAGAGTAAACCCCTATTGATTCAACACTAACTTCACAATATAATTACCGTAGTTAATTATTTTTATTACATAAATATGGAATTTCCGAAGTTTGTAGGCGTTTCCGACAGCAAATTGCTCTCGGAAAGATTTGCGGATAATATCCGAATTGGAGTGTCAAACATTTCCGAATTTGGATTTGAGAATAACGTTTCTCGGAAACCCGTCAGAAAGTTCCGAAATCTGATGTTGACATTTACGAGGCTACTTTGCACTTTTGTTTTAAAATTACTTCAAACAAAGTTTTGTTTGAAGTAGGTACAAATAGTATATATCTGTGACTTGCAATATGTGTTATTGAAATTTAAGCGAAACGTTTTGAAATTAAAATGCAGAATTACTTGAGATTTCTCGTTATTAAATTTTCTACCATGAAATCAGTTTTCTACCATTACAAAGCTTTCTTCGTAAACATTTCCGTGGCGGGACCTTCCGACGAACGAGTCGAATGAATTAGAATAACTCTGCTGGACGTAACCTGATTAGTTAATAGTATAAACTTTATACCATGTTCTAAATTTAAAGTCGCTAGTCGTAGGTAATACGATTTACGAAAACGCACAAACTTACAATAAGTAGGTAGATATACTCGATTGTTGTAATGTTAGTGCGTTGTCGCGCCAATGATTTCGTGTTCGATCGCTGGTTTCGCTGTAGAAAATTTCCTCTAGGTTAGGTACCTACCTAATTTTATCTCTTAAGGTTATCACATGGTTAACATCAGGATTTAGGAGGATTTTGTTATCTCGGCACCTATCAATATTTATAACTTCGTAAGTATGTATACTTACCTACCTACCTACCTCTATTAGCAAGCCTCGTAACTCTACACATTTATCTATCTAGTAGGTAGTCGGTAGGTACGGTATCATAGGTACCTTCCTACTAACCTTCTCCAAAAAATAATTACCTAATATCTGAATGATTTTCCTGTTAGGCAAGTATTAAAATACCTACTTCGGAAAAAACGTAACTCGTACATAACACTACTTACAATATTTTTTACCTGCTATCCGTTTTGTGTTTATAAAACCTGTAAGATTAGTTATTGGACTCGTGGTAGGTCTCTCGTATGCGGGAGGCCGTCTGGGTAAGTGACACAGCTTTGCCAGTTATTCTGCCGCCAAGTAGTAGTGCGCAAGCATTACTGTGTTCCGGCACAGAATACTTAATAGTTCCAAGGTTCCGGTTTGAAGGGCATTGTAGCCAGCGAAATTACTGGGCATTATGACACATAATATCTGATGTCTCGGGGTGATGAGCACAGTGCAGTGCTACACAGGGACTTTTATGGTATTAAAGTTCTGGGTGGCACTGTAATTGTTATCGGGAGGTGTGACGCTTACCATCAAGTGAATGACTTGCTCAAAAAGAAAATAGTAAATTGTTGTCTATGAACAGACGTAGTTGGTGCTCTGTTCATGGACCAATTTTACAACAACTTTTAAATTTCCTCGCCTTTGTATGATATACTAGCCACATTATACCATGATCATTAAATAGATGGGTGACCTTAATTGTGTTTTGTGGTGTGTTTAATAACACTAAGCATTCGTCTATCGATTAAATTCTAAGGTCAGTCGTCAGGGATATCCGAATACCCTAGTCTAGTAACAACAACAACATAACAACTTCAGATTGGTTTTGTCGTGAAATAATGATCCTTAAAATGAGTATGAGGAAGAAACTTTAGCCACGTATGTGTTTAGGTTCATCTAAGACCTAAGCAGACGACGTACCTAAGCAAAGTTGTGTCCCGATATGACCGAATACCGAGGGACATTTATTTTTGCTATAAAATAGGTATACTCTACATTATGGTTTGTTTCTGATAAACAACAAAAGCAAATGAAGAGCACCACAATTCACAGTTTTTGCACATATATATATCACAAGAACCGTAATAGTTATTGTAAAAAACTGAACAAGAATAAAAAAAATGTAACTATAGTCGAGGACGTATTAATTTAAATTTCATTAGAAACAAAGGCCAAAGGTGACTGATAGAAACACCTTTTTGTGTATTGGATGTATGGACGTACAAATGCGGCAGTTATAGTGAAACTCCATAAAACTCACGGATAAATAGGTACATCATTTATTACAATTCACTTTCGTAGAGCTAATCACAGCACAAATAATAATTCAATTGAATGAAAAATGAATTCGTCTCACTCAGATTCCCAAGCTTTCCCAGTTTCTTCGAAGTTTGACGGATCAAAGCAGTTTCCAATTCGCCTTAATCATGTCAGCGGCTTTTTCCCCTATCATGATCGCTGGTGCATTAGTGTGAGCCGCTATCGTCCTCGGAATTATGCTACTATCTGCCACTCGAAGGTTGTTTACCCCATGTACCCTAAGCTCTGGATCAACGACAGCTTCCGGGTCGGACCGCGGACCCATTTTACACGTTGTGATCTGATGATGCAGTGTGGAAGTAACAGTTCTCACAGCGCACTCCCAATAACCATCGCTACCGAAGTTAAACTGCTTGCAGTTAGGAAACTTCTTTGTGTGCAACTTTGCTCCGTACTTTTGGAAAGGCGCCGTCTCTACCATTTTTATAATGTACCTTATCGCAGCGATCATGGTCGCCGTGTCTTTTGGATGACTAAGATAATTTCCATACATTTTGATGTCATCGAAAGGATCTCTGGTCCGTAATCGCAGATATCCTTTAGATTCTGGATGTAGTAACATAAAAAGAATAGTAAACGTGTCGAGGTTTTCAAGGGGTTTATAAACGTCTTGGTAGAGCCAGTCGGCAAGATGAATACCTTTCGCTACGATGTTCCCATTGTCAGATGCTAGAGAAGCACAGGTTCCGATGAGTTCGATGTCAGGATAGTCGCCGACTTCTTCAGATATATTTGATTTAATATACCCTATAGTTTCGACTCCGGCTAAAGAAGACATCGGTCCGTCTCCATAATGCTCATATTGAACTACATTCTGGACCGTCGCTACGTTATCGTTTTGCAATGTCAGGCTAGACGTGTTTAAAGTAAATGCAAGAGCTGGGAATGAGATATGATCATAGAGCGTCTGCCCCACTTCCAAGTCCTGTATCACAGGAATGCCGAACGATTCCAAATGTTTCCTTGGGCCTATACCTGATAACATTAAAAGATGCGGTGATTCTATCGGTCCTGCTGACAGTATGACTTCCTTTTTTGCGCGTATCTGAAACATGCGTCCGTTTCTGTAGAATTCGACACCCACTGCAGTTTTAGTACTAGGATCTATTAACACTTTGGTGACTCTACTGCTGGGGAGTATGTGCAGATTCTTTCGCTTTTTATTTTTGTGTAGGAAGGCTCTGGCGCTACTGGTACGTTTTCCTTTTGCTATTGTTGCTTGGATATAGCTGAATCCATAACCGTCAGGGCTGTTGTAGTCCACTTTGCGGTGGCCTAAGTATTTCGCGGCGTCCAGGAATGCTTTTGATAATTTTGATCTGAAATGTGAGAGGAGACGGTGTTAAGTTAATTTTATGTTTCTCTCTTCCTACAGCAATAATATAATACTATCTATAAACATTTATATAATAATATTATCTATGAACAAACTTACTTGAAGGGTACATATTCCACATCTAGTTCACCATTCCGACCGTGGTACGGGGATCTCTCCAAGCCTCGAAGTGTTGCGCGTTCTGACTTCATAAAATAAGGCAGAACCTGTTTGTATGACCTGAAAAAATAACAAAATTTCTATTGTAATTTATGTACGTCTTTCTATTTTTCAGGTATGTAATAGACCTTAATTTCTACATTGACTTTATTGGTAAGATTATTTATTTTAAAGATAATTTGTTTTAATTACGTTTTTTAACTTCACTTCCAAAGACATCATTTAAATAAGTATCTCCTTTGTTTTTTAGGTTCACAAATAGTATCAACTGAATGTAACGTTGCTATTACTATTCTGTCAGACTCAAAAGCAAGTTTCGTTCGATCATTAACACGTTATTCTAGTGTTGCAGCCATCCTAAACAACTCACCATCCGTAGTTCCCGTCCCCGGCGATCCTGTCCCAGTCATCCTTCTGGCCTCGGGTGTAGATCATGTAGTTGACGACGCTGGTGCCACCCACCGCCCTTCCTCGTGGCCAGAAACACCTTCCATCTGTCATTCCTAAAATAAAGAAAAAATAATTAAAGCAGTTTCAATATACTTTTTCTTTTTGGTATAGATGTACTGAATAATAATCATAAATTGGTTTTCATGTAGATGCCGACGTGGTTGAAACTTTGATACTACTACCTTTTTTGACAGAGGATATGTTTTTTATCGTTAAAAATGTTGCATGCGATTATTCTTAATCCTTACATACTTACAATACTTACATATCATAAACAAACTTACACATATAAAAACAATAACATTATTATAAATTATAAAATAAAACTTTTGACTAATAAAAACATAATAAATAATAAAAAATAATAACGTATATTATGGCACTAAAAAACCAAATTTATTTGTTAAATAAACAAGTTGTAAAGCTCCTTGAACGGGCCGACCTCTACTTTAAACTTTAATGAAAAAAGTGTTTATTTTTATTAGAGACGTATACAAATAAAATAACTTACTTACAATAACATTCTGTTTTCGTATGAATATTCAGGATACTACGATATGAGCATAGATAATATAACGTTTTTTAGAGCAGGTTTTTGTGGCATTTGATATACTGGAAATCCTTGAAAGCCTTAAAAAAACTACGTACCTAATTTTAGTATAGAACCAACCACCCATATGTCAGCTGAGTAGTTTATAATAAATATTTATATTTATAGAATTCAGGAAACGAGAATATTAAAAATAAAAGTGACAAGGCTTGTTCATTAACATTACCGTTTTAATCTCGTAAATCGTAAGAAATTAATTTTTAGAAAAAAACATTAACCGACTTCAATGTATCTTCGAAGCCCAAGGTCAAATATTGATAAAATATATATTTGGGACGACTTCGTAGCTATACTGAACCCAACGCAAAAAGAATTTTCCAAATCGGTTCATAAATGACGGAGTTCTGAGGTAACAAACATAAAATAAATTATTTTTCAAAAAAACCTAAACCGACTTAAAAACCACAAATAGGCACTCAAAAGTGAAAAATAAATTAATATAATTATCATAAGCGCTACCCACTCATATATTTGAAGTCGGTGCCAGCCAAATCTAATAGGTAGTAGATAAATACTATGTATATAGTAAGTACTACTTGTAGGTAGTATCTATCTACTACCTTTTAGATTTGGCTGGCACCGACTTCAAATATATGAGTGGGTAGCGCTTATGATAATTATATTAATTTATTTTTCACTTTTGAGTGCCTATTTGTGGTTTTGAAGTAGTATTAGTTTTTTTTTGAAAAATAATTTATTTTACCCTTTTTAGTGCAAAACAAGTTTTAATTAAATTAATTTAAAAAGTTTTTAAAGACAAGCTTTTATGATCTAGCAGCCACATCATGACGAAGTTTAAAACGGGCTATCACAATTAAATGCATGTACAAAAAAAATCATGTCTGTCTTATTCTCTGTTGAGGAGTTCCATCGCCGGAAGTCAATCCTGGGTGTATCAGCCATGTCATGATTGAATTTAGAACAGGCTACTATGGGTAAATCCATTTAAAAAATGTTGTGTCTGTACTATTCACCGTTGAGGAGTTCCCTCGCCGGAAGTCAACCCTGGGTGAAGCAGGTGAAGCAGTCGAATACAAACCTCCACCTCTAGAAAGTCGGTTACATAAAAAAACAAGAACCGACTTGAAGATTAAACTTATATTTTTGTTTTTGCTATTTTTTTCAAAAAGTGCTGATTGAATTTCGATAAAATGTATATAGGACCTCTGAAGTATGACCTACCGACCAAAAAAGAATCATCGAAATCAATTCATAATTGGCGGAGTAATCGCGTAACAAACACTCAAAAAAAACATACCGTCGAATTGTAAACTTCCTCCTTTTTGAAGTCGGTTAAAAATACAATCGAACAGAGAACCTTCTCCTTTTATGAAGTCGGTTAAAAAATACTGCAGATATGTCCAAGGATATAATTTAACGTTGTTTTTTCACTGTGATTCAGAATATATCGAACAACTTTTGCAACATCAACCTACCTACGAGTAGGCATATAGTACTATTATATATTCAGTGATTTAGGCCTCCTCGCATTGTTATAACGAACAAATTAAAAAAATATATTAACCTATTTACTGTCATGTCATATATGCAAAACCGTGCTCCCTAATCCCCAAAAATTCAACGAGCTACGCAATTTTCATACGTTTTAGTCGGCTTAAGCCATCGATTCATCAGCCGAAGCCATATACAATAGTACATTAAAAATGTGTAAGGACGACTTTGTCACATTCAAAGGAAAGGGCAACAATATAGATATCATCAAAGAACAGATTGACTCATCGATCACATGCTTACCTTTACCTTAGAACCAAACTTGGTTTGCTGACATGGTTGGTCATTATATTGACAACCTCTGTCGTGTAGACCACTACAATGAGAATGAATGAAATTTTATTTGTATTCATTGTGGTTACAAAATTATGGATACGATAAAATTATGCCTTCTGCCTTGATTCATTGCCTTTGTTTAGTTGATAAATTCAAGAGCCTTACCCATACACACTCCAGGCTGATGTTCCATCAAATAAGGCCACACGTAACTAGTTTGCTGCAGCAAAGGTGCCAGTATTGGAACAGATGTGAAGTAGGATTCCCCTCGACCTGCTTCCAGGAGCAGGACTGAGGCCTTGCGACCCTCGCTAAGTCGAGATGCTAATACGCTGCCTGCTGAACCCGCCCCGACGACGATGAAGTCGTATTCAGCTAAGGGTCCTTTGAATTCTGAAAAAAATCAATGTACGGTTCTAGTAAGCGAACATATAATCTTTGTGTCTCAAAATATATTTAATTATTTTATGAATAGATATACAATATTAAAAAAAATATAAATAGTAAAGTAATGTATGTTAAATTATTTTAAAAAAAACCGGAAAAAATGTATAACCTTGTTAAATTTAAATAAAACACTGTCTTGTTAAATTAAAAACTACAGATATTTCGAAATTGTATGTAAAAATATACTGTAAACAGATACTTATTATATCTATCTTAGGTATCTATAAAAGTAGAGTATATTATTTGTCGCAAGATAACGAAAAGAACATACCTTTCGGCAAATCGTACTGGTCTCTCACAATGGAGAATATATCGGGCTCAGCAGGGTTTAAATGTAATGACGGTGTGGCCAGCATCACATCAACAATCTTGCTTCTCACGGGAGAATCGGACCTCTTTTCTCTGATGCTATTTTTACAAAACTCCGTGCATGGTAAAGGAACTGCATAGTCCTCGTCTTCGACAAATGCAAATGCTTCATCATCATACGTGGGACCACGGTAACTAGTAACGGCACTTAAAAATATGATGAGTAAAACATTAATTTGATGCATGCTTGTAAACTTGACGACAGTCAACCATACTATGATTTAATTTAGTCGCGAATGTAGCGGAAGAGTTTGGCTTTGGACGAGTTTGAGCGTGAATGGGCTATTATGTCTTTGTGTTGCCAGATTGACAATTCGGATCTAAAAATTATAATTTATTTAATTTAATAATAATTTTATACGGTATTGCTCACGCGCGAACAACTTAGACACTGAATCAGATACTTCCGACCAAACTAAGCGGCTTAGAGATAATTTGTGTCAGTTAAGAAAACATCAGTTGGATTGGATTTTCTCAAGCGTAACTAAATAACGGTCAGGACTCAGGTTTTACAGGTCAGGTCATCAAAGCTAGTTTTTAATAATGTCAAAGTAGACCCGACGAACGACATTTTTAATGCAGTAAAATAACTCGTGGGTTATATCTAATCTAAAGTTGGTATAAAACTTACTGACTTACATTTCAGCTACTAACTACCAGTATATGGCTAGATCTATGACTAAGTAGGTACTGCGGTAAGGCTTCTTATAGCAATTGATCAAATTTGGTATGTAGGTACTTTAGATCTTGGAATAGGACATAAGGTACATTTCAACCCGGGAAATCGAATAGTTAGGGATCAACTATAAACCGAATTCTACTTCTACTTTCTACCGAGTTCTTTCCCTTATTAGCGATAAGACCGCCCATTGTACTATTAATGTTTAAGTTTTATTTTTTGTTTGTGTTCTGTTATTGGTGTACAATAAAGTGTTATCAATCAATCGATCAATCGATCAATCAATCAATCTACGCGGACGGAGTACGGAGTCGCGGGTATCGACTAGTTGTGAAAAGAAGATTATAAAAATTGAATGTGCGCTTTGAATACTTTTTAGGTCTCAGGTAAATTTAATTTACGAATACTGAAGTATTTTTATGTTTATCTAATTAGAAAAGCTATTCTGTCTGTTGACTGCTTGTCGAGGGTTTTTGCAAATTGCTATTCAAGGGACTACACTTGCAAAGATGCTTCCAAACTATGTTTGTCAATCATTTAATAATGAATGTAGTGTCTGCCGCCGCTACCACGCCGATTCGTTATTGAAATTATGCATTAGACTGTATACATATACAGTCACTGTCGTTAATTAAATGTTTATTAAATCTCTTCAAATGCCTTTAATAAATGGCAACCCTATTTCGACCAGTTTAACTGTTCCGCCTTTTAGGTATTTTTTTGCAAGTTGTAGAAGTGAGTCTATGACCTTAGTTATTATTTCTTTATATAGTAGTTGTGCCTAAGAATAAGCGAATCTCGGTTCATTGTCCTTTAATGACCATTGAAACTGTATTTCTATATACAGTATCATTTATAATTGTCCTTGATAATTTATTTCGCGGAATAAGTGTAGATACCTATTATCTATAACGTCATTGGCGCTTATTTTACATATATTTAGGAAATCCTTAATTAATTTGCGTTCGCGACTAAATCATTTTCCCGTAGAAAGTAGTCCTATAGAAAAACCTCATTATCCTTAAATTTCGTAGAATTTATTATTGTAATAAGTTTATATTAAAAATAATTCTTATTGTGAACGTTCCTACTCGTATAACTTCCTAGTTATCTACTCGTAGTTTTACTAAGCCGGCCGTCTTATAAAAAGCCGTAAAGCTTCTGCCTTAAAATATGGTGACCCTGCTAAAGGTGTTTTGTTCATCATTTATATTGGTGTCATCTAAATTAGGCTCAATTAATTAAATGCATTAATCGTGTGCGAAGACTGCGAAGACATTAGACGTTACCGGAACAATTCAATTCAAAAGTTCTTTATTTCAGTTTTGTCGTCACAGACGCACTTATGAACGTCAATTATTACAATGACTCTACCACCGTATCGGATATAGAACCACACCACCAGAAGATAACAAAAATAGGATTCGTTCTTTAATTATTATAATAAGTATAGTGCATTTAAGAATGCGCCCGGAAGTTGTTGTGTTACTCTAATTAGACGGTTAATAGCTTAGACGGGAACTAATAATGACTTCTTGAGAGTATCTTTGTTACCGGTATAAAACTAAAAAGAAAAAAGAAATAAAAACCATTTATTCGGCACACAAACACAAGAAACAAAAAATAAAACTTAAATAATAAATATATGTGCCGAATGGGCTCAGCTCACCATAAAATGCCGAGAGTTACAGGTTAACTAGTATATTAGTAGGCATTGGTTGCGCCTACTTGCCTTGAATCTTGAACTTCAATGCTGGATATATTACATAATGTTTTAACTATTTATTGTGATTATACTCGTAGAAAATAAATTAGTTAGATATGTGTTAGTATATGTAACATACAATGTACTTAATAAAAAACAATGATTGATTTGCTTTTACCAAACACCATGATTTTTCTATCTTATATACATATTTATCAAATGGGTTTATTTTATTTTGAGCTTGTGCCTACTGGCTTAATTTCAGAATTTTCCTGATGTCTATTATTGAGTTGTAGAAATAAAACAATTTGTGGTATTTTAACTTTATTTATGATACTTACCTAAGTACTTAACAGATTATATTTTTTTATCGAATAGATCTACGTTTGGCCAGTCTCGTTTGATTTTAAGCGTTGATTTGGCTGAACATGGAGCATATAGATCTAAAGAACGGCAGTTGAGCGACTGTTTAGTTTCGTCTCGATCATCATGCCGGAAGACGACTAGGACGCTTGACGGCATTGCTTTTATACTATTTACGTTAAATTAGTTTAAAGACAGAATGCCGTTCTGTGCGTGTGCTTTTTCAATACAGTCTTACTTGTCGTACACTTGCACAATACATTTTATTTCATATACCTATTATACTACTTATATTATAACTAATAGTATCTAGCACTTTTTCCCAAGCCCCATGCCAGTTTGACCATATCTGCTGCCTTTTCTCCTACCGCCATGGCGGGAGCATGGGTATGTGCAGATATAGTTCGAGGAATAACACTAGAGTCGGCCACACGCAAGTTGTTGACGCCATAAACTCGGAGCTCAGGGTCGACCACCGCCAGCGGGTCTCCAGGCGGCCCCATACGGCATGTAGCTATCTGATGATGTAGAGTCGCCGTAAGCGTCCTCAACGCACACTCCCAGTATTCGTCAGAATCGAACAAAGTTCCTCGACAATGCGGATAATCTACTTTCATTAACGTGGCACCATATTTTTGGAACGGCTCTGTTGCTGCAATCCTCTGTAGGTAACGTATAGAAGCTATGAACGTCGCTACATCCCTCGGGTCTGTTAAATAGTTGCCGATCATAACGGGATTGCTGAACGGATTACTATCCCGTAATTCTATTCGTCCATATGACTTCGGATGCAACAACATAGGAATCGAACTCCAAGTCTCAATATCGCGCTTCAAGAAATCGGTACCAGAAAACATTGTCAAGAAGGTATCATCTGTTATTCTCATACCTTTGCGTATAGCTTGACTGCCACTTGGTCCAGTATCGGAAATAATAGAACCACCGAGATCAATTAGCTCAATATCAGGTACAGGTTCAGGATCGTCAGATACATGTGTCTTTATGTAACCTATTCCTTCAACTCCTCCCAGAGATGCCAAGAAATTGTCTCCGTATTGTAGCCAGCTTAACATGCTCGGTATTTTAAGGACCCTACTTTCAGTAAAACTTATTCCAGTTACATTTAGTTCGTAAACAAGGGCGGGGAAGCAGATGTGATCGTAGAGTGTTTGGCCTACAGGCAGATCTTTAATTACAGGTATGCCCAAGGAACTTAGGTGTTGTTGTGGTCCAACACCTGACAACATCAGCAGTTGAGGTGAAGCAATCGGCCCTGCAGATAGTATAACTTCTTTTCGTGCTCTTGCAGTATATTTAACGTTATTACGGATATACTCAACTCCGTAAGCTGTGTTTGAGTTGGAATCTATTAAAACTTTCGTGACTCTGCTTTGTGGTAGAATGTGTAGATTTTGTCGTCTTCGGTTTTTGTGAAGAAAAGTTTTGGCAGCACTTTGTCTCCGTCCATGGCTTAATGTTGCTTGTACGGCACCAAATCCTAACACATATGGGGAATTGTAGTCCACTGTAGGATGTCCAAGGAGAGCTCCAGCTTCGAGAAACGAGGAAAGCAATTTCGTTCTGGAAAATATAAAAGATTGCATGTTAGTCCCGCCCGTGTCTATCTGTTTCATAACTATTTATCATGTTCGAAATTTTGTTTTATCTCACCTTCTGGGTGGGAATTCAACAGGGACCTCGCCTTCGGTGTTTCTGTAAGGATTTTTTTCATATCCTTTTAGTGAAGCTCTCTCTGATTTCATATAGTATTTCAAAATTTCGTTATAAGACCTGAAAATAAGATGACAAGTTTATTAGCTCCACGACGAATTACGAATCGGTCTTTCTTTAGGGTTCATAGAAATCGTATTGCAATTAATTACCAAGTCAAGAGTCATTACGAGCTGCGAATTATGATGAAGTTCTGTTACTTGTACATCATAAAGTTGTGGTAGTGTGGGGAATTACTTTACATAGGTACGTGTATATGAGTTAACACCTAATTTATGCTTTAAAACGGAAGCATCTCTTACCATCCATAGTTTCCATCATTTGCTATCCTGTCCCAGTCCTGAGGTCTGCCACGCGTGTAGATCATGTAGTTGATGACACTAGTACCCCCTACGGCCTTGCCTCGCGGCCAGTAGCATCGTCCATTGTTCATGCCTGGAATATGTGATAGCATATACCTAGTTATTGGATGTCCAGATATGGATGGTGACCATTATAGGAGCTCCAAAACAGTTCGTGATCGTGACTATTGCATTTGGGTATGTCAAAGTAAGATTGTGTAAACATGAGTTTAGTTTTAATGTCGTAATTTAGGTTTCTCATCTGATGCTTTCATGCTTACATTTAATGAGATATTTTTTCTTAATAACTGGGAATTGGCATATCTACATAGAAGATCTTATTCCTTGTTAATATTTGCTTATGAATTTATTTAGTTTGAAAGTAGTTAATGTTTTGTTACTTAAAAACGCTGAAGCCAGAAACTGCCTAAACATTTTCGCTTACATTTATCTATAAGTAACACTAGAGGAATTAAGCTGAAGTTTCTACCTACCTACATTCCTTGCTGTAGTAGTATATTTCTTGACATACCAGTACACACTCCCTCCTGCGGCTCCATATAATAAGGCCACGAGTATTCCGTGGACTGGAAGTACGGTGCCATGGCTGGTATGTCAGTGAGTATCATCTCCGGTTTCCCCGCTTCCAGCAACAGGACTGTGGTGCCCTTGTCTTCAGTGAGTCGGGAGGCTATGACGCAGCCGGCCGATCCGGCGCCGACTATAATGAAGTCGTATTCTTGGTAGGGAGATTTCAGACCTGGAATGTGAAAGAGTGATCATAAATAGATGTGCCTACTTGTGTTGCGGATTTGGAAATAACCTATATGTAGTCTAAATGTTCGTCATAAATACAGACTCCGGATAAAGCAGCGTTAAGGTCAATGACCCTGACTTTATGCTGAGACATTTTCCTGACTTCAAATACCTTACATTATATTGTTGTGGCCCTAGTCTAATGTAATATCTATAATTACGTATATTTTGAATGATGTCATATTTTTTGTTTTCTAGTCTGTCTTTATACTGCTAGGCTAATTGTAACTACTTAATTCTACTTAATATTATTATATCTGCGAAAGTCTCGTTCTCTATGTGTTTGTTACCACATAACACTATAATGACTGAACGGATTTTGAAGAAATTTGGTATGTAGGTACATTGAATCCTGGAATATAACGTAGAATAATTTTTATCCCGAAAAAACGAAAAATTCCAAAATTGAGCTAAAAGAACACTCGAGAGCAATGAATCCGGGTCACTTAAAGAATCCTAAAAATCTCGGAAACTAAAAATGCTAGGTTAATGCAATAAATTGTATTTAATAGACAATGTAATACTCCTTAAATGAAGGTATTAAAACTTCTTAGTTATTGTAAAGTTATATCATAAAAAAATCAAATTTGAAAAAGGGCCACTTTCGAAGATGGTACTACGAAATTACAGCATTTGGTTTTGCTTTTGTTTGTAATCTGTCATTTATGTGGGTACATAAACCATGTTGATAGTGCTCTATATTCATTATTCAAGCTGAAATTATGTCGCTTACGCCTGAAGAATGCACCAGAATACTTACAATGCTGGAAACCGGCCGGAGTCAGCGCGATACAGCCAGGACTGTCGGTGTGTCGCTGTCAACAGTACAAAGAGTTCTCCGACGTTACGAAGAAACTGGTTCTAACCTACGCAGACCAGGAACGGGCAGAACCAGGTGTACCACAGCACGAGAAGACCGATACTTGGTGAACACCATGCTTCGAAATCGCTTTCTCACAGGAACTGAACTCACCAATCAGTTTCGACGCCTCGGAGGAAGTAACCCAAGTGCATGGACAGTAAGACGTCGGCTTGCTGAATCTAACTTAAAACCCCTTAGACCTGCAAACGGCCCTAAACTGGAGCGTGGGCATCGTATTTCGAGACTAAGATATGCTCAGAGCCACGTAAATTGGAGTATTGAAGATTGGTCAAAAGTTATGTTCTCCGACGAATCAAAATTTATGCTCTACAAGCACGATGGAAGACACAGAGTGTATCGAAGACCAGGGGAAAGATTCAAGCAAGCATGCATCGAAGAAAAAGTAGCCTACGGTGGTGGGTCTGTACTTGTGTGGGCCGGAATTTCTTCTGAAAGTCGCACAGAGCTGGTGATCATAGAAAACGGCTCTTTAACTAGCGTAAGATATGTGGAAGAAATCCTCAATGATCACGTTGGTCCATTTATGGTCAATTTAGGTGAGGATGCTATATTTATGCATGACAATGCCCGACCTCATACAGGTAGGATTGTGAATGACTACCTTCAAGAGATGAACATTACTCGTATGGAGTGGCCAGCGCGCAGCCCGGATATCAACCCGATCGAGCATGCTTGGGACGAGCTAGGCAGATGCGTAAAACAACGAAACCCTCCCCCAATCACGCTTCGTGAGCTCAAAATTGCTCTCACAGAGGAATGGGAGAATATTCCCCAAAACCGTATAAGGAACTTGGTGTACAGCATGCCAAACCGCGTAAACGCAGTAATGGAAGCACGAGGAGGCAATACGAAGTATTAAAATTCAAGAAAATCGTAATAAAGTTCAAAAATTTCATGTTTCCTATTTTTGTTTTAAGGAGAGATCAGCAGTTTTTTTCTTTATGTAATTTTGTGTTAATAAAATGTATGGTGACTCATATTTTTTTTACTTTCATTTAAGGAGTATTACATTGTCTATTAAATACAATTTATTGCATTAACCTATCATTTTTAGTTTCCGAGATTTTTAACATTCTTTAAGTGACCCGGATTCATTGCTCTCGAGTGTATATGAATTAGTAGCCAGCAAAATTACTAGGCTCTATGAGACTCAACATCTAATTGTCTTAGGGTGATGAGCGCAGTGCAGCGCCGCGCAGGATTTTGCAAGTTTTGGGTGGTGCTGTTATTTTTATGGGCTGACGTATTGCTTACCATCAGGCAAATGACCAGCTCGTCTCGTCAATCAGTTACATAAAAGAAAATACATAGACTTACTTAGTACATACCTAGTGTACCTACTTATTTTAAAAATAAGCCTAGCCTATATCATGTACCGCATTTCATTATTTTTTGCATCCTAACTGTACGCTGTACTCTATATAACTAAAAGATATTCGACCTCAAAATAAACAGGTTCGCCATCATGTTATCATCCGTGATTTTTAATTCCGCGTTTTTGTAACTGGTCATTACGGAATACGTAAAACCGTCTTAAATAACCGTTTTACTGAATTTTCTATCCTTTCCCTAGCGAAATAGTTTCAAGACCGAATTAAATATTTTTTAATTTACGACTGGTAACTAACTGTTTATATTAATTTGTTTGTTGTAATAAAATACTGATAGCATATAATATAGGTATATATAGAGATAGAATTCTCTAACTGTACTGCTCAGTTATTTTTATTGAGATTTATAAAAACCGGCTGGAAATAAGGTTAATTGTTTTGATGTGTTGCGAACTGATTGCATCTAACAAACGGATCTGTCTTTTTTGCCAGGCCATTTAAACATGTTTGAAAAACATGGACAAACATTTATATTTATTACTCACTCTATAAAAAACATAACATAATATGCAGTTTGTTGTAATGCCATCATAAAGTAGTGATTCAACATTATTAAGTTCATGCACTTTGTATAATAAACATCTTCATCATAATAAGCTTGTTTACAAAATGAAGAATTAATCACTAACGAAATAAACGACCAGTAATACACTTAATATTGTCGGTAATAAACAATTAGTATAACGGTATAAGGTATTGCGACAATAAGATGTTCGTAGCTATAAAAGGAACAAGGTGTTGAGTGCTAACCCTGAGGCCTGAAACTGCGTTAAGCGGACGCCCGCGCGGTTCCATACAAAAGTGCTCCGTTGCGGAGACCCGTGCGGGCATCCGCCGCGGGGAGGCGGGCTACGCAGGCGTCCGCTTAACGCAGTTTCAAGCCTTAGGGCAGCCCCTTAGGTAGGAGAAGACGGTGGAGAACTGGTTGCTTAGCTTTTTCCCACTGATAATAGATCTACCTTATCTGATTGAAATAGCGTTAAAAACAGTGTGCAGGAGGTGTTTATTAGGATTTCCTGCAACAGTTAACAGTGCTCTAAGGTTATTACTTTTTTACAAGGTTTTATTTAACTTGGAATGTTTGGGTCAAATCTTGCAAGTTGAATCAGAACCACTCCTCTTATCCGGAGTTGAAATTTTGCATACTTGTCAAAGTCCGGTGACAATAATAGTAAGCTATAAATGACAATGCAATATTATGGTGACAGCCAGCTGATGATGGAGACGGAAGGTGGACAATGGAACTCCTTGACGAATAATCGTAAACTACTAGTGTTTAGGCTCATATTAATCTGCTCGCGGTTCCAATCACAAATTTGTTAAAAGCTTGCCTCGAAAAAAATTTTTTTCAACAAAAATCTTATTACCTTTATACTCTTTATTTTTTCGTCTCTCGTTGGAGTGGTTTGGCTTCGCACATTATTTATACAAGTGTACTGACTGACTTGACGTTTTGACATTTACAAGATGGAGGAAAGAGGTTCAGGTATGCCAAATCCATAAAAAAAGAATAACCAGCGACCAGCGGGGTGACCAACGCAATGCAGTGCTTCCCAGTACTTTGCATGGTACCTATTAAAAGTTCTGGGTGGCACGGCTTTGCAATTATTATGGGCAAGCGGGGCATTTCCCGACAGACGACAGACTTGCATGTCTCATTGATCAGTTGCATATAAAAACACCAAATTCGCATAAGTGCAGCCCATTGCAGCTTGTGGATAGCTGCAATGGGCTGCATGGGGCATGGGTTTATGGCCATGGCCTATCTATGGGGGCAATATTATCTCTGAGAAAAGATCCGTGTCTCAGCAGTGCAGTTGATAACAACCAGTTCTCCACCTAGTTCCTTTTATAACTACTAACATCTTATTGTCCCAATACCTTATACCGTTATACTTATTGTTTGTTACCGACAATATTAAGTGTATTACTGACCGTTTATTTTGTTAGTGATTAATTCTGAATTTTGTAAACAAGTTTATTATGATGATGATGTTTACAACACAGGACGATATGATTGTAAATTAAATAACTGCCACGAACTACATAGTGTTGTCTATTTTCGTATGCACTAAAACTAGACTTGACATTGACTACCTTTGACGTGAGTAAATGTCTACGAGTCTTAGGCGTCTTGTCCATGGCACGGCGATTTTACGATACAGCAACGGCGGCATCGGCACCACCGCCGCGCCGGCGTAGTATAAACGTAAAACACGGCAAATGATTTTCATTCATTTTGTAAGATAGCAAAATTTACCAGCGTGAAAACAGTTTCCAAATAATCATCCGCGAAATGTCCGGCGCCGTGAACAAACTCATAAAATGCCATATACGAAACACTGATGGAAATCGCGGCCCACTGAGGGACATACACAGTGCACCACGCCCCGAGCCGTGTCTGTCAAATAACTTCCATAGTGATCCATACAACACTGATGGGTGACCGAATCGGCTCACGTCTAAAACGTTTGTGAATAAGAGACCTTATTCAGTTCAAATGTGGATTTTGGATAGCAAATATTCGCTTCTGGTTTGCTACAGAAGTCGAATTAAAATAACGATACTACTAGAGTCTTGACATTTGTTTCATCAATAATCTCCATCACACATCCGTCAAAGGTTTATTTGGTAGAGATCGCCATTATTCATCAAATCATTTAGCGTGACGACTTGATGAGTTGTTACCTACGACTGTAGCAATGTAGCAATCGACACTTATAATTAAAAGTAAATTATCGAGTAAGAAATTATAAAAAAAAATTGACTTTCAAAATATTCATTTCCGCATATCCAGCACTTCTAAAATATCTGCTAACCACTCGTAATTTTAAATTATTACTCAAAAACACTCACCATCAGGCAAGGGGTACGAATCCCTCAAGAAATCGAAGAAATCACCAGACTTTTGCGGTACGTAGCTCACCGAAGCACTTTGCAGCATGAAGTCTATCACAGGACTTTGTATCCTCGAGAAAAACCTAGCACTTCTCATGTTAGGATCTTTACTTTGATATTTCAACGGGTTGCCCGCCGCTGATACGATGTCATGAACTAATTCCACTGTCTCGTCTTCATCGTCAGCCGGTAAGCTGACCGCTAGGCTGCTAATGAACAGCATCAAGGCAAGTCTGTATTGTAACATTTTTTTTATATAGCTGCTAAATTGAAGGACTAGCACCTTGGTCGGTGGCTCGCGATAGTGTGCCCAAACAGCGGGAGTATAATACGGAATAAGTAGTACCACTTAAAAGAATATTGTAATGAGGCGTCGCATGTCGAAGCTGGTCCGACGGGAAAGGAAGGCCGTTGTACTTTTTAATTTTAGTTGCTGCAAAATACTTAGTAAACTTATACTAATTTATTAGCGCAATGAATGTAAATTAAACTTTAAACTTGCTCAGGGTAACAAGTAGGTTAGTAGGTAGGTAATTGTAAGTTTTTAAGAATTTGCGTATCTTCCTTATTCAAACTTGAAAACACTATGTTGACATTACATATTGTTTTGTTATGTCCAGCACACGTGAAGATGTCATTGTTAAGAGAAACAAAGTTATGAATATTTATGTAAGTACCTACATTCCAACCTACTTCGCATAATTTAACATAATTTACCTGCTATACCAGGCGCCTATATTCAAGAATGCTGTAATGTAGATTAAAAAAATAATCTAAAATCCACGTTTTTAAGCGCCTTAAAAATAATAAATGCACTGTCGTCGAGTTGTAAGCTACCCTGAAAGTTTTAGCCTGATAGCTAATCGGGAAGTGCTCGAAATTTGAGTTGCTAGATTCCACCCGGAACGACAGAAGACAAACAAGAAAGTGACTTAATAAAAACGTGGTGATAAAAAAAAACCTTTTCGCTGCGTACAGAAATACTTTGACATTTATAATAATTATACTAAAATCTTCTATTTGTAACCCGAAGACTTCGTTTCTTGATTAAAAAAAAAGAATAGCCCCTGGCGACCGCTCGCGACATCTGCATCAAGCTTCGATAAAATATGTTCATCGAAGGCGTCAAATACATGTCAAATAAACTTGTTTTTTTGCTAATATTCTATACGGAAATAATAAAATAGATTAACCAAGCTCCAGAACTTTCCACCTGTAAAGTGAATCGATTTTATTTGCCCAAAAAGTATTCTATGATAATGTTGGTGGATTATTATTATTAGTTGTTCGTAATTATGACGGGTGTAGTCAAACGAAACTAAATACCTACTGTAACATTGATTTTTGTGTTCTTCCTAAAAGGTCATGGAAAGCTTCATAAAATGTTCCTCCACTTCCTTCATTAAGGCCAAAAATACAGGTAATATAGAGTCTAAATAATGCTAAAAAGTCTAAAAACATAACTGTAAAGACTGGCTAAATGCACAAAACTCATATAAAAAATCATGTTTGAATTTCACAGATAACAACTTCATTTGCTAATTGGCATCCAAAAAAAATACGCCTTGTGTAGGTTGACCTAAATTTTTCTCAATTTCGGCTTATACGATTTTGTATATTATTTTTGCGATTTTATTTTTGCGTCTGATCAATGCCCTAGATTGATAAAGAGAGTGGTGTGATGACTGGGTGCCTATGACTTACCAAATTATTTTTTAGCTTTAAGTAGATATTATGTACATTATCATTATCTTTTTTTCAATAAAACCGATTACCTATTATATTTTCAAGTTTTAAGCTATTGCATAGCTTCTATCGCGGGCCTTGAGCGTGGAGACCGAATCCAGAAATTCCGTAACGAAAATAACCTAACACCCCCACTCCGAATGCTATGCAATAGCTTTACCGCGGCAGTCTCCGAGTGCCACACGTCTTTTTAGTTTTGTTATGATCATATACTGTATTCTACTAGTCAAGCTCTTTCATTTGATACCCATAACAAAGAATACTAACTATTACGCTATTACTTACGTACCCATATTGAGGGGGTTGAATTTTTTTGGAGGCGGCCATCTTGGATTAAACGGTTTTACTTACGAGGGGGCGTTTTTAAGTTCGCGGAATGGAGGGTAAGAAGTGTAAATAAAAATACAAAATTATTTTTCTTTTTCAATATATTCACCTGCTACCCTTATACATTTTTCAGATCTTTCAATTAGCTTATGTATACCTTCATAAAAAAATGTTTTGTCTTTGTCCGAAAAATAGGCTGAAACCGCGTCCTTCACTTCTTCATCAGTAGAAAATTTCTTCCCACGAAGTTCTTTTTTGAGTTTTGGAAAGAGGTAGTAATCACTGGGAGCCAGGTCTGGGCTGTAGGGTGGATGATCTAAAATATCGAAGCCCACGTTATGCAGGGCAGCCAAAGCAACACGGCTCTTGTGAACTGGCGCGTTGTCGTGTAGAAGAAGGACACCTTTGGTTAATTTTCCCCTCCTTTTTTCTTTAATGCTTTCTTTTAACCTCTCGAGGATGGAAGCGTAGTATTGTCCGGTTATAGAAACGCCTTTATCTTTATAATCGATCAACAGGATCCCTTCCGAATCCCAAAACACTGTTGCCATGATTTTTCCAGCCGATTGTGACACTTTAAACTCCTTGGGTGGTGGTGTGCCTTTTTTGTGCCACTGCATAGAGTCCTGTTTCGACTCAGGTTCATAATGATGAACCCAAGTTTCATCTCCAGTAACAATTCGACTTAAAAGTCCATCCTTATCTTCGTTACAGAGGTCCAAAAACGTGCGAGAACACTCCACGCGGCGTTGTTTTTGAGGCGGCGTGAGCATTCTTGGCACCCATCTTGCACTGACCTTTGTCATGCCAAGATGATCATGTAGAATTTTGAAAATTGTCGTATCCGATACTCCAACCATTTCTGCAAGCTGTTTCTTCTTTAGTCTGGCATCTTCCAATATAATTTTTTCGACTTTTTTAATGATTTCCCGAGTAGTCACCTCGGTCGACCGTCCGGGCCGAGGGTCGTCTTCAAGTGAGGTCCTGCCTTGTTTAAAGAGACTGTGCCACTTGTAAACCATGGTTTTACCCGGGAGTCCCCATAAACGGATTCCATCTCTTCCAGTATATTTTGAACTGACTTTCCTTGCTTGGTAAGGAACTTTATTACGGCACGGTACTCGATTTTTTCCATAATTCACACTTTCTTCCCGATTGAGTTGTTTGCTTGACGATAGTTCAGAGACTAATGATCTAATTAAGATAAAACTTGGTATTTATACTAATATTGAGTGGCTGAAGTCGTGGCCATCCCGATAATGACCTATTATTATCCCCTCCCCCCCATTCCGCGAACTTAAAAACGCACCCTCGTAGCTTACCCCGTCGGGGTCAAATTTAGTAATTAAAATTGTACCCCCTTCCTGTTGACCGATTGATCTCAAATTTTGTTAACACCTTTGGTTCTGATGGCAATACAATTATGTATGTTAAGTTCAGTATCATTGTTAAAAACAAAAATACGGCTGAGAGTGAATCGAGTGCACTATCCGAAGGTAATGCTACTTTTCATACCTACTTCGTGAGCATAATTAATCATCATCAGCCCATCACGTTCCCACTGCTGGGACACGGGCCTTCTCTCATAGAGAGAATATAGGCCATAATCCACCATGCTAGCCCAGTGCGGGTTGGTGGATGTCACATGTCCTTGAAATTTTGTGATAAATTCTTGGATATACCTTTCTCACGATTTTTCCTTCTCCGTTTTTAGAGCTAGTGTTAAATCCGCACATAACTTAAGAATGTCAGTGGTGCGGGGCCAGCGGGATTCGAACTCAGGTGCGTCGGATCGAAAGCCGCACGTTCTCCTACTGAGCCACACTCGCTCAAACGCTCAAACGCCACGCTCGCTCTTACTCTCTGTATGAGAAAAGGCCCGTGTCCCATATATATGCATAATCCCGTGTGCATAATTAATAACAACTATAAATTAAATTAACATTACCTACAATAACTCGTTATTTCAGGCTTTATTAATGTACAACAATTTACTTGTGGTAGGTTTCTCGTATGCGAGAGGGTATGCGGGATGCCGTCTGGGTGTGTACCACCGCTTTGTCAGAAATTCACCCGCCAAGCAGTAGTGCGTAAGTTCCGGTTTGAAGGGCATTGTAGCCAGCGAAATTACTGGGTATTATGAGACTCAACAGCTAATTGTCTCAGGGTGACGAACGCAGTGCAGCGCCGCGCAGGATTTTGCAAAACAAAGTTCTGGGTGGTGCTGTTATTGTTATGGGGTGGCGTGTTGCTTACCATCAGGCAACCGACCAGCAAATCTCGTTATTCAGTTACATAAAAAAAAAAACTAAAAGAAATAACACATACCCATATATAATTAAATTTAATTAGACATTTAATAATGCAAATAATGGGTATTTCTTTTTATTTTCTTTATTTGGTACACCTATAGTAGTTACATTGTTTCTTATTCTAAAGACAAGGATTTCTTAAAATTAAATAAGGATAAATGCACTACCAATAACAGGTAAACACAGCGTTCACGTGTAAAGTAACATAGAATATATAACATAAAAAATAGCTCGCTTAAATACAGTAAGTAAGAAAAATGATGTGAAGCTTCCACCAGCGATGGTGGTATCGGGTATCCAGGTCACATCATTTTTCTTACCTATAAGTTTGATGGTGAGTTTAAACAGTTAATTTGCTATTTTCGTGAGCAAATGCTCACGAAATTGGTACAGCTTGATTGAGAAAACATCAACAGGTTCGATTACGAACCACGAATTCAGTGTCCTGCACAGTCTAGGAATCGGGGAGTTACTGCCATAAGGAGCAAGGAAGCGAGAAGGGGGAACAAGTAATGACTGAGTTTGACGTGGTATTCTACGGGGTATTCTAAAATTAAAACTTTGTAGTAACTGAGGACAGTCTATACGGTTATTGAGCACTTTGTATAAAAATGTTAAGTCCTATAAATTTCTACGCTTTTTCTTTTACGGGTATATTATTACACTAGCTGATGCCCGCGACTTCGTCCGCGTAGTGGAGTATTCATCCTGCATCCGAACATTTTTCGTCCCATCATATTCACGTTCCAGTTCCCGTCCCGCTCCTATCTCGTTACCGTACCTTACCGCTTCTGTTCCGTTACCTTCCCACTCCCATCCTTTTATGTTCCCGCTCCTTTAGCGTTACCGTAATGCTCTGGTCATGATTCCGTCCCGCTCATATATCATTTTCGTCCTGCTCTGCTACCGATCATATACCGATCCTAACCCATTATCGTCCTCCCTAGCGAACCTCCTATCGTGTTATATTTTCCCTCCTATACGTTACTATCTCCTTTTTGCCCTTTGTCATCCCACTCCGGTCCCGATATAATTACCAAACTTCATTTGTGAATCATGTGTTTATAGTTTCTTTGACCAAGTATCAAACGTACAAAATGCTAGCATAGTAGTTTGAAACATATTGCGGGGCTACAGACACCGGGTGGAAATGAAACGTCGGGGGGAAACTCCACGGACCCTTTACGATTCGTAATACCAGTAATACGCACAAACGGACGGACGGTGCGGCGCGCGTGGTCCCGGTCCGGGTTTGTGATCATTTACATGAGTTTGCGGTGTGGTGGCAGCGCCAGTCCGGCGCCATGTACATACATGAAGCCTGAGTAAAAGAAATCTTTGAAACTTAAATCTCCTATTTACATACACAAAGCTGTTGCCCGCGACTTTGTACGCTTAGTAAAATAATTCATTTTGCTCCTGGCTATTTCCGGCTGCTCTCGCTTCTATGCCGATTTTGCCCTGCTTCTATCCCAATCCTACCCCGAATTCATCTCGTTTCTATTTCGCTCTCTTTTAGCTCTTATCTCGTTTTAAGTAGACAGAATACTTACATTATAAACATATATTTTCTTAACAAACTTTACCATCCGTTTAAATCTATCAGGGGATGGTATTCAAAACAATCGTAATAATACATATGTCAATATATTTTTTGGCTAAGTATATGTAAGTATAGTATATATAGGCCAAAAGTCAATCGTCGTAGCTCCAGAAAAAATATTGTATGTCGCACGGAATTGAGGATACCAGGGATTTCATGAAATCCCTAGGGATACGACGTCCAGTTTTGATAAAAAGGCTCTCGCCAGAACTCTCGCTTCGTCATCTTTTCGCTCCACTCGCGCATTCGACCATCACTCCACTCGGGAGGTCGCCGGTTCGCTACGGTCGCCACCTCTCCCCCTCGCTTCATTCTGGCCTTGCGCACTCGTTTTGCTCAAGAGCTTCTCGCAAGCTTCTGGCTACGCGCTTTTTATATACACTCTAGGGGTAAAAGCTAGTCGGACCGCGGAGAAGTGGTTCTTCCCATACATGATTATACCATGATTTCGTGGTATCTCTAGGAATTTCGCGAAATCTCAGATATCCTCATTTCCCTGCGATACGTACGGTCAACTACAAAAGTTGCTGAATATTTGTAAATCTTCGATTGACTACACCTTTAGAATTTCTTATTTTTCTGAATGTTGCATTTAAAAGTCAATTAAAGTCCTGTACGAATAAGGAAATTGTAAAAGATGCATTACGTTAGGATTCATTTCTTTTGCCTAGTCTATATACCGAGAATCGCTTTCCCCTTTTAAACAAAGGTTTTCCACACAAATGTTTGCCATCCCGTTTAGACCTTTTAAGATGTTTAAAAAGTCGTGAAACATGTGCGTACAGTTTCTTCGATTAGTATATGTACCAAATTTCACCGTCGTAGGTTTAGAAAAAATGTTATATTCCACCTTGTTTAACGTTTTTAGAGGTTAATTAATAATGTGAGTTTCGTTTTAATTTATTACTTTTGTTTGGTCTGTATACGAAATTTCATTGCTACACCTTCATAAACAAAAATTCTCCATACAAACTTTACCAACCTGTATAACCCTGTTATGGGGTGATTTCAAAACATGGTGGAATACGTGTTTAAAATTTTATTGGCTGAATATTTATAACAAATTTCAACATCGTAGCATTTAAAAATATTTGTTACTTTCCACCCTATTTAACCTTGTTAGAAGGTGAATTTTAAAAAATGGTGAATTCCGTTTCAATTTATTTCTTTTGTTTAATCTTTGTACCAAATTTAATTGCCATAACTTCATGAACAAAGATTCTCCATATATATTTTTTTTTACATCTGACTGAGTCAGCGTTTGACCACGATCTCACCTGATGGGAAGCGACAATGTGGTCGAAGATGTAGCACGCTTACCCAGTAAGTACTTGTTCACTCTTGATTTGAACACACCCAGATTGTATTTATGTGGAAACAGCGACGACGGCAAGGCGTTCTACTCCTTCGACGTTCGCACCAAAAAGGATGATTCGAAACGTTTAGTACGGATAGGCGGAACGTCCACCATGTAGGGGTGACGTTGTGCCGATTGTCTGGTTGTCCGATGGTAAAAAGGTGATGGGGGGATCAGATTGTGCAGTTCTTGAGCACACAAAAAAGATATAAACTTAACCACCCCGTTTGAACCGGTTTAGGGATGATTCCAGCAAAATGGTGAAACAGGTGCTTAAAGCTTATCTGTCTGAGTATATGAACCGATTTTCATCGTCGTAGCTTCAAAAAATGTAACTTCATTCCACCCTTATTAAACCTGGTTAAGGGTAGATTTAAAAGAAATGTGAATCACGTTTTAATTATCTCCTTTTTCTTAGTTTGTGTACCAAGTTTCATCATGACCACAAACTTCATATATAAAAAAGATTTTCTATACAAACTTTACCACCCCGCTTGTTGGGGGATGATTTAAAAACATGTAAAATACATATATATACAGACTTAATGTTTTTTTTATTTTCTGTTTGTTTTTCATGTCACATGTTCATAGTTTATAAGTTGTTGCAAATAAACGTTTCTTTCTTCTTTCTTTCTTCATATGTATAATTTCATTGGCTAAGCACATATACCACATTTCATCGCTGTAGCTTAAAAATAATAATCTTAACTTTCCACCCTGTTAAGGGATGATTTTCAAAAATTATAAGTCACGTTTTAATTATCTTCTTTTACCAAGTTTTATCATAGCCACGAAACTTCATAAACAAAGATTTTCGATACAAATTTTACCTCCCCGCTTAAGCTTGTTAGGGGATGATTTTCAAAAAATGGTGAAATGCACATCTATAATTTTATTAACTTACCACGTACACCACATTTCATCGTTGTAGCTTAAAAATAATAATCTTTACTTTCCACCCTGTTTAACCCTTTTAAGGGATGATTTTAAAAAATGGTAAATCACATTTTAATAATGTTTTGTTAGGTATGTACCAAGTTTCATCGCTATAAACAAAGTTTTTTATGTAAACTTTACCACCTCGTTTAACCCAGTAAAGGGTTGATTTTTGAAAAATGCTGAAAACTTATTTTAAAACTTGATCAAAATTATATTATTTACCCTGTTTCTTTACTGTAGCTACAGTGTCGCATTAATAAAAAATCCTACTCCATACAAACTTTGCAGCCCTATTTAATTACCTTAAGGGTTGATTTTGGAAAAGTTACTGAAATTATATTTTTATATTCTTATGTTAAGTCAATTTACTAAGTTTCATAACTTTACTAAATAAACCTACACCATGGAAATTTTGCGACCCCAATAAATGAACTTAGGGGTTGAATTTCGCAAAATGCCGAAAACAAGTTCTTAGTATTTACATGCTTAATGCTCACACAAAATTTGATAACTACTGGTCAAGAAACAATCACTGTAGCATATATTATAGTTTCCGCATTCCAATCTAAAAAACCACACTAAACCCCCCTTAAAGGTTGATTTTGAAAAAACTGTGATACACGTGTTCTTTTATTTCTTTTGCATAATATACTACCAAAGTTTCGTGACCGTGCGACAAAAGAAAATTTCTTCCCCATACATCTTATATGACCCCATTTGACCCACTTAAAGGTCAAATTTCGAAAAATCCGTTCTTAAATGACGCCTCCACTACTTGTAGAATACATAGTCCAAATTTCAGGTTTCTATGTTAAGCGGTTTCGGCTGTGCGATGATTGTAGAAAAAAACCCTGCTCTTTTATTATATAGAAGATTAGGAATCACAAAATGTATAAAACCCGCACTCAGTTGCAAACGCCCTTACAAGGTTCATGTACCTACCATACAATATTTAAGACCTATGACATACAATACAATACAATACAATACAATAACACTTTATTGCACACCAAATTTCATATACACAATTATAAAAAATAAAATATACACAAAATACATCGTAGTTTTGACGTACAATGGGCGGTCTTATCGCTTAGAGCGATTTCTTCCAGACAACCTTTGGATGGATAGAACAGGTATAAGATCTAATGCGGTTTGGTGGTGTACATAATAAACAAATATAATAGTCACAAGTAACTTATATAAATAATACGTGCATACGAAAAATAAACGTACAAATAAAAATAAATATACATGTATGTGTATATAAATATGCAGAGTTAAATAAAATATTGGTATATATAGTATAATATACATTAATAAAGTATTAAATAAGTTATAAACATACCTACTTAAATAAACATAACACAATTACTACTACTTGACATAATATTTGATGAATGAATGTAAGTATATGTATGCAATTAATAAATGACTAATAATAATTATATTAATTAACTACAATTAATAATTAGAATACTGACATATGTGAATACACTTTTATAAAAAAAAAATATAAAACGCACTAAGTACTTCTTATGGAATTATAGTAGGTATCGACAAGGATCTGAAGACGGCCAAAATTGGAGCTAACTCTGACACCTTGTAATGAAATCCCTAATGTATGGCTGTGCCACAGCAGCATATTTACGTAGCCCTACAAAACAAATAGGTACTAATTTCCTTCGATAGGGTTCGTTTACCAAGCGGCTAAATATAGTAGAAAATATATATTGAGCAAATATAAAATATGACCTTTAGGTTAGATATTATGGAGCTAGGTGCTCATTGCCCTCATTGCCATAGGTACGTGGGACTATCAATTGAATTCTAACAGCAGGTCAAGGGACATAAATACCTTATGTTTTACAATAAACATCTTACTTAATATAACTAATATAATATAATATGTGATAAAATAACAATAACATTAAATAAATGATTATATTGGTAGTATTTATACCTATGTACTTACCTATGATTTAGTAAGATGCAAGTAAAACCTTGACAATTCTGACTCAAATCATAAAACACATATTTAATCGTTCAGAATTGGTCGTCACCGGATTAAAAAGAATGTAAAGGATAGTACTACAGTTACAAAAAAGGTTTAGTCTCGAAACGTTATACAGTTAGGTATTAGTAAGGTATTTCACCCTTATTTACCTAATAAAAGTTCACTGAACTCTCCGATTCGCAAGTAACAGAGCACAAAAAGGCGTGCCCAGCCTTTTAAACATAAACTTGTTTAACCTGTACATTCTGCGTAGGCGATACTTGAGAGCCTGCAAAAATTTAATTCCTTTTTAAGTATTACCTGTTTTTTGTCAGGCGTTAAGATCTTACAATGTTATTAAAAAAATAAAGTGTGTTGTTCCAAAAACTTTAATACTGGTATGATACTTAAATAAACTTACATTAAGACAATAAAAATGAGGTATCTTATAATTTTATCTCCACGTAGACTTGATCATGTCCGCAGCTTTTTCACCGATCATGACAGCCGGCGCATGTGTGTGCGCAGACACCGTCCGAGGAATTATACTAGAGTCCACGACTCGTAGTCTTCGAATGCCGTGAACTCTTAGTTCAGGGTCTACCACCGCAAGTGGATCACTTTCAGGCCCCATTCGGCATGTTGCTATCTGATGGTGTAGTGTAGCTGTGAAAGTACGTACTGCACACTCCCAAAACGCGTCAGAATCAAACTGAAGGTTTTTACACGTTGGATACTGCGCCCTGTATATTCTTGCACCGAATCTCTGAAACGGCTCCGTCGCCGCCAGCGCCTGCAGGTAGCGAATAGCAGCAATGAACGTCGCTACATCTTTAGGATCAGTTAAATAGTTTCCATACATTCTTGGGAAGGTGAAAGGATTGTTGTTTTTCAGTTCCAGAGAACCCACAGATCTTGGGTGCAATAACATAGGGAAAGCACTCCAAGTGTCCGTGTTGTCGATCCGCCTAAAGATGCTGTCGAAAATTTCATTATTAAGCATCATTCCTCTTCGCACCGCCTTGCTTCCAGTTGAACCTCCATCAGACATTAAGGATCCACCAATGCTTATGAATTCAATGTCTGGTATTCCTGCACCTTCGCTTGCGAGCGGAGTTTGAATATACCCAATGCCTTCTACAGCTCCAGGTGAAGCCAATACGTTGTCGCCATATCGCAGGTAGCGGAAAGCATTTTCTAAGTTACCATCCCTGTTTTCATTAATACTAACATTCACTGTGTTTAAAGTAAATATAAGAGCTGGGAACGTAATGTGATCGTACAATGTGCGACCAACAGGTAGATCCTGTATCGCTGAGATGCTATGTTTGCTGAGCTGTTCTTTGGGCCCTATTCCAGAAAGCATGAGAAGTTGCGGTGATGCAATTGGCCCAGCTGATAGGATCACTTCTCTCCTCGCTTTTACTTTGTATTTCAGTCTGTTTCTGACATATTCAACGCCGATCGCCGTCTTAGTCTTACTATTTATAAGGACTTTAGTAACTCTAGCCATAGGTAGTATATGTAAGTTAGGCCTTTTTCTGTTGTCGTATAAAAAGGCTCTGGCGGCACTGATTCGTCTACCGCTTCTTGTCGTAGTTTGGACATATCCAAACCCAAGCGTCTCGGGATTGTTATAGTCTACTGTAGGAGATCCTAACATCCTTCCAGCTTCTAAAAAGGCATCGATCAGGGGCGTCCTAAAAAAAAGAACAGTTTCTCTTTAGAGAGAGATTTATTGTTTCTCATTACAGTTTTGCATAACCATACATATAACATTATGGTTAAAATATGGGTTATATCTTTTTTCATTCTTACCTGAAATTTACGAGTTCCACATTCATCTCTCCGGTTCGACTTCTGTATCGTGAATTATCTAATCCAAATAAGTTGGCACGTTCAGACTTTTTGTAATACTCGAGGACGTCTTCGTACGACCTGTAAATGATTAAACACGGATGTTTATAGCTGTTTTATTACTGTGTATAATAAATAATATTAATAAAGAAGGTTTACGAGCTTCATTTCTGAACAGTAGTTAAGCACGATACGTGACTACACATTTTAGGTTTTCGTTAGAATAATCATCTCAAGTAATCTCATAAATAGATTACACAATAAACAACCTTCCTGCCGTATCTTGTGAGTAGTGGTTCTTTTTTCGATACGGTGGTAGAGTCATTGTAATATTTGACGTTCATAAGTGCGTCTGTGACGGCAAAATTGAAATAAAGAACTTTTGAATTGAATTGAACCACAATCCTAAGATCACACATATTTTAGTAGTAGTTCATCAGGTTAATCGGATCAGTAATGCACTGAATCTATTATCATCTTCATCAAAATCACTTCCCGCCTTTATTCCGCCTACAGAAATTCGATTATATTATCTTTGATCTATCCCTTGCGATTCGACTTTAGGGATCGAAATTCTTTAAGTAAGACAATATAAAATTGAGATATTTACCAGCCATAATTCCCAGCCGCCGCGATGCGGTCCCATTCTTGGGCTCTCCCTCTGGTGTAGATCATATAGTTGATGACGCTGGTCCCTCCAACTGCTCGTCCTCGGGGCCAGAAGCATCTACCGTTTATCATACCTAGAATATAGGTAAGATAGAAGCTTTTAACCCATTTTAATAGAGGAGTAGGTTATCAATTCAACTACTGCTTTAGCGTTCCGTACCTCATTAGAGAAATATAAGAACACTTATATGAAAACGTTTTGGTATATAGCGACAGATAGCTGTCGAGAAACATTTTCTCGAGCTTTTTCTAGGACGTTTTATTGCAGATTTTGTTTTTAAAGATCTTTTGAAAGTTCTATCGGGGCGCAAGTTCTACTTCCACTTGTCCTTTTTGTTTGTTTCAAAGTCACCTGATATGTCCTCATATATAAGTATATTTGTTAGCCGATTCGCTTGCGGTAGACGCTGCAGGAAAAGCACACAGAACCGTTTGCCTTCACCCAGCACCTAGCAGTCGGGTAGTACAGAATAACGAATGAAATAGCTACCTAAACACACTCCAGGCTGCGGCTCCATTAAATACTGCCACGCGTAATCCGTCAGCTGAAAGTAAGGTGCCATAGATGGCACATCCGTCAGCGCACTCTCTGGTCTCCCAGCCTCTATGAGCAGAACTGTAATGTTGGAGTTCTCGGTCAGCCTGGCTGCAAGTACACTGCCAGCAGACCCGGCCCCGACGATGACGTAATCGTATTCTTTACGAGGGGATTTGAGACCTGGAATCACAAACCAATGTTTTGGTTGAAAAGTCATGGAAATGTTAACTGAATAATTTTGGCAAGTGATATAGTGACTTTAAGCATAAATCAGTCGTTTAGATATCCTTAATGGGGTATCACACTAGCTGATTTTATCAGGTAAGTATGTACTTGGGTATTTTTGTATTAAAAGTCAACTCAGTGCAATAATTGCTTGTAGTGTTTAAAAATCTAGAGCCTAATGCAATTTTGACGTCTAAATAGCAGATAGCTATATTTTAAACCCTGAGCTCATTGTCATCATTCGTTCATTCTCGTCGTCATTATCATCCGTTTTGATTAGTTCACTCCTTCTAAACTATTAAATAAATTTTCGGCATAAACACCGGGCAAGGTTTTCGGTCCTTAAAATAAACAAAAAATGGTTTTTGTAGTAGAATTAGTATAAGGTTGAGGGTGAGTTGATGAACTGCTCAATAATTACATCGTACACAAGGTTAATGAGTTAGCGTCGGACTATAACAAAATAAAGTGCAACGAACTTGCGAAATTACTTTTAAGTACCTTGATTTCTTTAATTACTAGTGGTTTAACATCTTGATTATTTGAATTATATCTAATATCTGACATTGGGTCCTAGCAAGCTAGCGTTTACCTTACCTTTGCTAATCAATTTTCGAGCTTGTTTATCCTTGATACCTATAGAAGATAAGAACTCGTTTTTTACTTACCATTGTACATTGTTGGCAATGTGTAGGAGTCCCTTATGATGTCGAACAAGTCTCCCGGATTGGCCGGCGAGTAGTTTGGTGCCAACGACTGCATCAGTATGTCTACCATGGGGCTTTGCGGAAACGACCGTCCTTGCCTCTTGCGTGGCTCATCATAGGCATTTTGGTCGAAATATCTTTCTTCTGTCTTCCGCAGCTCTTGATCTGAGGTACCTGGAAAGGATTTTCTTTCCCTCCTTGAAAGTTCCTCATATGTTTCTGGTAGGAAATCTGTTGCTTGAACTGCTCTCCTTAACTGTTCGACGTAAGTTCCATCCGGGAAGTAATAGTCCTGCTGGCCAGTAGTCACCTCCAACGTTATTAGAGCTAATATCCATATTGCGAACATAATTTAGGCTGTCTTGGTATCTGCATGCGCTAGAAAATATGAAAGCTTTAGAGATTTTGACAGCTTCTGTGGTGTAGTGGTTGGTGAGGTCAGCTCAAATCTCATATTTCTTGGAGGTTCGATTACCGCTACGGGACACATTAATGTTTGTGTATAAAGCATTTGTTTTGTGTCTGGGTGCTGCGGGACCATGATCCTCATAGTTATTGGTTCCCTTGACACAAAGAATCCTAGTGAGGGCAGGGGCCAAGATGTACTTAATCGTTGAGTGTCATTTATTTTATTAATCTCATATTATTATTTGAACAATATAATTCAGTCTTCTCGGGTTGATTTACAGTCTAACTTGACATGTTATTAAGTCTGATAGTGCAATTTACTATAATATATCCAATAAACACATAACGCTATATTTCATTTATAGCACTTATGTGAGAAATGATTGATGATTGCTTTTTAGTTTATATAATTAGATTAGATTACGCTTTATTGTTACTCACCAGAAATTATAACAACAAAAGAAAAAATAACTAACTTAAAAACTTAAGTGTTACAATGGGCGGTCTTATCGCTCAAAGCGATCACTTGCGGACAACTTTTGGTTGGAGAGGACTTAAAGAAACTGTAAGAGACGGAGGTGTCAATATAAATGAGATAATAGTGACGTACATATTGTACATATATTATGTACAAAGAGTTAAGAGTTAGTTCTTCGATATAAATCTTATTAACACCTCTTAGTTACAAATCAAGGTTGTGAGACGAATAAGCGTGAAATTAAACGGATAAAACAGGGTAAAAAGCGCAAAATGCACGTAGCTATACCACGTGTTGCCTCTGACCTTGCTTCTGTCATTTATTTATTAGAACATAGTGTGCAGTCATGGGTTTCATATCAAATTATGCACGCAAGGTCATAGAAGGTCACTGCTAAGTTTCTTGCGAGGCCTAATAGATGCAATTGCCGATGTAAATGTACCTAGTAAGTACCTAATGCAGTTTTTATACGTCAGGCGGATTGACCGGATTGACGACTTCCCAATAAGTACTGACAATTAAAAAATGCTCGTCAGGTCTGATTATTTGAAATGCCAGCCGCAAATCAAGCTACTTTTGAAAGATGGTTCGGTCCAGAGGTATAAGACTTTGGATGGAGGAGGTAAATTTATCGTGAATGCGGACGTGTCCTTACGGTGGTGCTCAAAAGAACAAATTAATTTTTTCGACTTTTTCATTACTTGCGGCATCACGAATCCAGACTTGAAAGGCTGGTTTTGTGCGAATTTCTCGCAGTACTTAAACGACGAAACCAGAAATATAGTTGTCGAGAGTACGAACCCTTGAGATACACCTGCATTGATAACCAACAGATCAAAGAATTAGACTCTAATGGACACTCAGACCCATCGTTCTGTCCCCGATCGACGGAGGTTCTGGTTCCAGTCAGACAAGAAGCTGAAAAGCATAGGGATAACAGATTAGATTAGGTAGATAACGCTATTGTTACACCACCAGAAATTATAACAAAAAGTCTAAAAATGTTGGGTAGTCTTATCGTTCAAAGCGATATTTTCCAGACCTTTGGACGGAGAGGACTAAATCATAAATTATAAATATATAGCCAGAATATAGGTAGTTAATCTAGGTGTTAAAATTATATAATGTGTCATATAATCTCATATAATCTAATCTTAAATAGGGTTTAAGGGTGTGCAATACAATTCACATACAATATTTTAATTAATTTACAAGGCATAATTTTATTATTTTACATTCTTTGATTCAAATTAATCAATAAAATAATAGTATATTAGTTCTATCAAATGTCAAAGTTTAATTTATTATTTTCATGACTTAGGTATAGGTTATTACAAATATTAAATGTCAAATTTATACAATTTATAACTTGTCTATTTTAACTGTAAGTATTCATTTACAGAGTAAAAAAAAACAATTATTCAATAGACATTTTTGTAGTTCTAGTTTAAATTATTTTTATTAAGTGTTTTAATTTCTTTTGACAGTATGTTGTACATTTTGATTGCCATTAAAAAGGCATTCTTCTTAAAAATATCCAATCGACATAAAGGTAAAAATAGTTTATTTTTATGCGTAGTGTGTCTTGTAATAATTTCTGAATTCATATCAAAGAACTCGGAGTAGTATTTAACAAACAGACATACCTCTTTGATGTACATACACGGTAATGGGAGTAAGTTGAATTTTTTGAAAATCATTTTCAAATCGGTCGACAACTATTAGTAGACCAGGCACCGCAAATTGCCCGGACACAATTTCGTCTGCACTATAAGTGCCCTATTAATTTCGACAGAGTTACCCCACAAAAGTAATCCGTATGACAAAATCGAAGACACGTAGCCATGGTACGCATTAGTGATGTGCCGGATCGTCAAAAATGTATATCCGCGGACACGGATATTTAGTGTCAAGATCCGCGGATACGGACACGGATACGGATCTTTATTTTCTCACTCAATCGGTGTCGGCGCGTGACCTTGAAAGGATAATTGACGTCACGCCCGCCACGTCACGACTGGCAGGACAGGTTTCGACTTGCATTGCTTAGTATCTTTGAGTTATAAACATTGGTATGGTAACATACTAGAATATATGTTTGCAATTAAAGGTGCAAAATATTTGATTTTAAGAAATAAAAAATACTCTGAATGGACTTTTTTAATTATACCTACTACTTAATCACATAATCTCAGTTATTATGCAGCATTTTATCCTGTCAATTTAATTTGAAAATTAATAAAAGATCCGCGAGAAAAGTGACGGATACGGATACGGACACGGACTTTATTTCTCCCACGGATATCCGCGGATACGGATATCCGGAACATCACTAGTACGCACACAGGGCAGATTCTTTTGATACTGAGAGACGCAATTGTCTTATAGCGTATACAAAGAGGTCTAGTCTATAACAAACGTTATCTATGTGACACTTCCAATTGCAGTTCTTATCAATTGTTATACCTATGAACTTACACGTATCCACTTCTTCTACTCGCTCATTTTTAATGGATCCTGTTTAGATTGATACGTTTGAAATTGCATAATATTCGTTTTAGTTATATTAATTTTGAACTTATTTTTTTTAACCAAATTATAATGCCATTTAATATGTTGTTAATATCGGTATTAAGCTGTTTATTACTTTTAGATTTTACAACAACTGTGGTATCATCAGCGTACAAAATACACTGATGTTTAGTCACTTTAGGAGTGTCATTTATATATGTTAAGAAAATGAATGGCCCCAGAATGCTTCCTCGTTGAACACCTGTTTTGTTTACTTGAAACTTTGATATTGTTTTATGTCCATCTATTATTTTAAATACTTCTGTACATTCTTTTCGGTTTATTAAATAACTTTCTCACCATTTAAGAGCATTTCCACTTATTCCATATTGATTAAGTTTGTTGAGTGCTATATTATGATCAATTAAGTCAAAGGCTTTTGTCTTATCTAGGAATATGGCTGCCACATTTGCTATTTGTTAAGTCCATCTGTAACTGCTTTGATGAGGTTGAACAAGCCAAAGAGGTAGATCTATTTTTTGTAAATCCGAATTGATCAGAACTAAGAATTTCATATCGCGTTATAAATTCATCGAGTCTTAAAATAAGCCTTTTCAATTTTTTTTTTGATAATACTAGGATGAGAGTTACCGGTCTATAATTGTTCATATCATTTTTGTCTCTTTTCTTATGCAGTGGTTTTATGATTGAAATCTTAAGTGTTTCAGGAAATGTACCTTCTGCAAAAGACAAGTTTATGATATAAGAAAGATGTTGACATAAGTAAGGACCACATAATTTTATTATTTTTGTATTTATATTGTCGTAACCTACGGAATTAGGATTATTTAATGATTTAATTATATTCAATATTTCAGTTTCGTCAGTCAGGTCAGTTTAAATAAATAGAATTAAGAAAACGCAAGAGAAATAACGTTCAAAAAAAATATTTTCTCGTATAACACCCAACATACATATTTATAATATTTGTACTGAATGTGTATGTCTGTAAATGTCATATTTGCGGATGTGCATATTTTGCATAATATATATTAGTATAGGTAATTATAATTATTACCTTTTTATGTTTTATATAACCTCGAAACCTCTGTTTTGTTTTACTGTGTACAACATATTTTTGGATTACTATCTAGACTCTTAACTGTATGATATATAGCTATCACTCTCTATTAATTGTAGTTTGTTTTGTGTATATGTTACGGCTAAAAGCCGAAGTGCTGGTGGGCTACACCTAGTTTTAGCCGGCTACAACTAGGTGCAGCCGGTTACATGCGGTTAAACTTAGATGTATCCAACTTATCTTCGATTAGAACTAGGTTTAGCCTTCATCATAGCGGCTAGAACTAGGTGCAGCCGCACACCAATCAAACGTATAAGGGGCAGCCCTCGGTAGGTTAGGGTGAGGCGGGGGTGGCCCTTGGGCCACCCCAACGCCGCGAACATGTATATTAGATATAATATAATGTAGATTATCATCTATCACTTCAATAGATTATAATCTACTGAAAAATAATGCGACGGTTCACAATCTTTCGACAGTTTACAATCTCGCATAAGATACATCTAAGTTTAACCGCATGTAGCCGGCTGCTTCTAGTTGTAGCCGGCTAAAACTAGGTGTAGCCGCACTTCGGCTATCAGCCGTAACATATATAATAAAATAAGTATATGTTCTTGAAATAAACGCTGGTATTTCAGGCCATTAAGCCTTTTTGACACTGAACCTGAGACTTCGACCAATTCGGGCGAACCAGTTTCAGTCAAATCCGGAATAAGTCGAACTTGAACTGGAAAAACACGCAAATATTTTATTGCAATTAAGCATTGCAACAATACGCTTGTACTTACTATTTACTTCTGTGTCAGCGCTATTATAGAGCACTGAATAATTAATAGTACAACTATATATAGTAGGTAGTTATGAGAGTTAAATTGTGTTTATTAGTGATAAAAAGTAGCTATGTGTTAATCCAGGGTAAAGCTCCATTCCGAATTTCACTTAAATCCGTTGAGCCGTTACAGCGCAAAGAAGCACAGAACAAACACTCAAACACACATACAAACTTTCGCATCAATATTAGTGTGATTATTAATTTCTTGAAAAACTAATCCACAAAAAATATCTTCTGTTAGGCATCTACAGCCAAATAATTAAGTTTATGTTTGTATGTAATAATATTGTGTCGCTCTCAGGAAAACTTTAGCTTTTACGACAAATGTTTCTAGAAGTCGTTTTGTTACCTACTTGCTTACATCCTATAATATTGACCTAGTATTCTCAATGTGTGATATATTATGTGGACAGATGTAGGTGGGTAAGTAGGTATGTATATAGATTGTGTTTAAAAAATGTAATCAGGCTATATATATATATTTTACTGGTGGTAGGTTTCTCGTATGCGAGAGGCCGTCTGGGTGGGTACCACCGCTTTGCCTGTTATTCAACCGCCGAGCAGTAGTGCGCAAGCATTACTGTGTTCCGGCTTGAAGGGCATTGTAGCCAGCAAAATCACTGGGCATTATGAGACTCAACAGCTAATTGTCTCAGGGTGATGAGCGCAGTGCAGCGCCGCGCAGGATTTTGCAAAACAAAGTTTTGGGTGGTGCTGTTATTGTTATGGGCTGGCGTATTGCTTACCATAAGGCAAACGACCAGGTCTCTCAGTTACATAAAAAAATATAGAATAATAGGCTATGTAATGGGCTTTTTTGCGGAATTTTACGATGGGAACCAAAGGGAACAATTTAAAGTTATACTTACAGAATTCTTATAAAATCCAATGCTCCTTTCACACACTGACTGCAGCTCCACTTTTGAAACGCAAGTGCGTCAAAAATCACTTTACGTACGTTAGGTACTTTCGCCGGACCTGTTTATTTTATAATATTTTGCAAAATATCTTATTTTTGTCCACGCGTAAACGCAGGAGAGCAGCCGGTGTTCATTTAAACCAGTGTAATATAACGCAGCCTTATGTAAGTTTCTAAGATTTAATTGCAGCCGTGGAGGATTGTGGAACTAAATGATAATTGATAAATCTTAAATGTTATAGAATAAACAACAGTATGTACGCGGTACGTGCACATTGGAGCAAGGTGTGGCTAGAACAACATTGCTTTATGGTATGTTTTGTCTAAAACTAGCAAACAGAGCTGCCGACTCCTTCGATGTGTCCCAAACTTCTCAAAAGCTGCATGTTTTTGGCAACACTTATAATATGCGGTCAAAAGGAGTTTCATAATGTAACATTTGGTGGCGATGATGTTGCGCTGTAATGTTACAGTGAGTTGTTAAGATCCATGTCACGAAATTGTGAAAAATGTTTTTCTTAATTATATTACGTTACTTTGAGCATTCCATGAGGCTTAATGCAACTTCAAGCAAACCATTTTAAAACAATATTATGACTGTAACTACACATATCTTGTGTATATTACTATAGGTAGTTTTGTGCCTAAATAAATTACTAGAATAAATATATAATAGGTTTACGATAAACCTAATGCTACACATACGTACTCTAATAAACCGGCCAAGTGCGAGTCGGACTAGCGCACAAAGTTATCCGTACCATTATCTATAAAAACGGCAAAACAGTCACGTTTGTTGTATGGGAGCCCCCTTAAATATTTATTTTATTTTGTTTTTTAGTATTTGTTGTTATAGCGGCAACAGAAATACATCATCTGTGAAAATTTCAACTAACTGCCTATCACGGTTCATGAGATACAGCCTGGTGACAGACGGACCGACAGACAGACGGATGGACAGCGGAGTCTTAGTAATAGGGTCCCGTTTTAACCTTTGGGTACGGAATCCTAAAAATGACATTTTATTTGGTTAAGTAAGTATGGGTAGATGTGTTCTTGATTGTCCGCGGATTGACAAGCGTAGTGTAGGGCGCCCGCCGTCGGACTAGATGGAGCGACAATCTTCGCAGGTGGCTGGCAGCAGCTTGACGAGAGTAGCCGGGGATCGTGGGGGCCTATTTTGAGCTGTGGACTGATAATGATGATGACAATGACGGAAAAAAATATTGCTTTTTAATAAAAATAGTAAGTAATTGGATATTTGCCTGCATTATATTGTGATTAAAGAAGATTTATGCACCTATTTCATTACGAGCAACTGAAGTCGCTTTTGTAACATCAATATTCACTGTAACGTGCAAAAATATTTGTGTAGGTAAGATAAATGTACGGAGGTATGTATATATTGTAATCATAATAATCATAATCATATAGATACGTAAGAAATGCGCAAGTAAACAATGATCGAACAACGAATTTTAGTAAACTAACATTTAAAAACCCCCGACACAAAAAGCCTATAAAAAGTAAAAATGTCGTTTATAATCTCTTGACTCGTAAATGGGCAGGCCCACCAACCGATATAAAATCCGTTGTGTTTGGTTACCGATAACTTTTAACAGTTAACGTTTTGGTGTAGCTCCGTTGTCCCCTGAAGCCGTGTCCCCGTTAAACGGGGACAGTGATACTTTAATAAAATATTTAAAAATACGTCCCTATGTCTCCGTGATGTTAGTTTCCGTTGATATAGTAAAGTAAACTTTATATGGGAAAACTACTTTCTGGCGCTTCGCCGGCCGGTCGCTGTCGCGGCACGCTCGCTTCGCTTGCTCGGCTCGCGCTGAGTGGTCACAGTTCTAATATAACCTAACCTAGTGGCTGTAAAGGGGACAATAGTACGAAAATTTAATGACGTCCTGTTGTCCCCGTGGCGGGAACAAGGCCTTCGTGGACAACGGGCCTACACTAAAGTTTTATATTAAATCATTTATCAATTTAAAGCTAAGAAACATAAGATAATTTAACTTCTCAATGCCAATGTTACCAGACAACGTTCCTTTGTATTTCCATTGTTAAAATTAACCCTACACAAAAATGTTATGTGATAGAATCTTAGATTTTGGAATTAACCGGTTTTAGCTGGTTATGTTTTTGCTAATGTTTTAATTAACAACTTTATCTTAATCATAACGTGATTGTAGCCGTTTATATTTATAATGAACAACTTTATGTAAGTGCTACAAAATAAATGCTAGGTCAAAATGCAATGTCACCTTTATTATCTAACATATATATTATTATTTATATTATTCTTGTATCATCAACGTGGAATAACAATGTTTTAAGTTTCTTAGTAAGTACCTAGGTACTTATGACAAAATTAAATAGGTACCTAACTAAAAATAATTAAATATTAAAAAAAGAGAAAACACAATGGCGCCGGCGCGGCGCGGGCTGCGATAACATTGCTCTTAATTAGGTAGGTATTCGCTACTTCGCTAGGTTAGGTACCTACTAGTCATAGAACATTTAGCTTCTCCCATATCTACCTCAGTAAAGTCAATGGGGTGCATCCCTGTCAGACTCCAAAACTCTGCTAAAAAAAAAATATATCAAATAAATACTATGTATATAGTAAGTACTACTTGTAGGTAGTATTTATCTACTACCTTTTAGACTTGGCTGGCACCGACTTCAAATATATGAGTGGGTAGCGCTTATGATAATTATATTAATTTATTTTTTACTTTTGAGTGCCATTTGTGGTTTTGAAGTCGGTTTAGTTTTTTTTGAAAAATAATTTATTTTAACCTTTTTAGTGAAAAACAAGTTTTAATTAAATTAATTCAAAAAGTTTTTAAAGACAAGCTTTTATGATCTAGAAGCCACATCATGACGAAGTTTAAAACGGGCTATCACAATTAAATGCATGTACAAAAAAATTTCATGTCTGTCCTATTCAGTTGTCAGTGTGTTGTCAGTGTGTTGAGGAGTTCCCTCGCCGGAAGTCAATCCTGGGTGTATCTGCCATGTCATGATAGAATTTAGAACAGGCTATTATGGTTAAATCCATTTACGAAATGTTGTGTCTGTACTATTCACCGTTGAGGAGTTCCCTCACCGGAAGTCAACCCTAGGTGAAGCAGGTGAAGCAGTCGAATACAAACCTCCACCTTTAGAAAGTTGGTTACGAAAAAAACAAGAACCGACTTGAAGATTAAACTTATATTTTTTTGTTTTTGCTATTTTTTTCAAAAACTATTGAATGAATTTCGATAAAATTTATATGGGACCACCTTTGAAGTATTACCTACCAATCAAAAAAAGAATCATTGAAATCAATGCATAATTGGCGGAGTAATCGCGTAACAAACACACACAAAAAAAAAAAACATACCGTCGAATTGTAAACCTCCTCCTTTTTGAAGTCGGTTAAAAATAGTGACGATTGCATACCCATACCTCCATCAAGCACTACATTTCAGGCGGCGAGGGGTTACGGAGATGTAGAGCGACGTATGCTTCCTCTAATATTAAGCTGGGCGGTCACAGTCCATAAACTACAGGGGACCACCCTCGAAAGAGCTGTGATCGATCTCGGTAAATTATTAATTCGACCACACGACGACAGAGCGAAAAACGAGATAACGCACCTGCTCCTTTTTTAAACTTTAAAAATAATATTCTAAATTGGTTTATAAATGACGAAGTTCTGTGATAACAAACATAATAAGAAAAAAAACTCCTTTTATAAATTAGTCGGACACAATGCGACGATTCTGAAAGTACATTCATTCAAATAAAAATAGAATTTTCCAAATCGGTTCATAAATGACAAAGTTCTGAGGTACCAAAATAAAATATTTATACTCCTCCTATTTTAATTCGAAGTCAGTTAATAATGGGACCAATCTAGAAGTATATCCTTACAAATAAGATAAGAATTTTCCAAATCAGCTTGACGAAGTTCTAAGTTAACAAACATAAAAAATATACTCCTCCTTTTTGTAGTCGGTTAATGATGGGACCAATTTGGAAGTATGTCCTTTCAAATAAACAAAGAATTTTTCCAAATCGGGTAATACATGACGAAGTTCTGAGGTAACAAACAAAAACAAGGAAAAAATATACTCCTCCTTTTTTAATTTGAAGTCGGTTAAAAATGGGACCAATCTGGAAGTATATCCTTTCATAAAAAAAAATAATTTTCCAAATCGGTCCATAAATGACTAAGTTCTGAGGTAACAAACATAAAAAAAAAAAAAAAAAAATACAACCGAATAGAGAACCTCCTCCTTTTTTGAAGTCGGTTAAAAAAGGGCAGAGATGGAATAAGGACAACTACGAAGACAAACAATTTTAATATGAAAAAAAAATCTAGTATTCATAAAAAACTATAATATTGATGTATTTATTGATGATGACTAAATAATCTCATATGAATAAACTCAGGTACCTACCTGAGTTTATTCATGAATGAATAAATAATAAGTACGCCCAAGGATCACATACCTAGATCTTGGCCCCTAACTAGGATTCCCTGTATCTAGGAAACCAGGAAGTACGAGGACCATGGTCCCACGACACCCAGACTCGAAAAAAATGCTTGCGCTTTTTTCTTCTTTGCACAAACATTTGTTCCGTCGCGGGAATCGAACCCGCAACGTCAGTGGTGTATGAGATTTGAGCCAACCTGCCCAACCACTACACCACAGAGGCAAATCCTTACTTTTAATTATGATGATTTGAAGTCATTTGCCACAGTATACCTATTTAATTTCAACAAAGTGAAAGGTTATTAGATTAATCTACCAACAAACAATTTTTATGACACGTGTATTAACTATAGGTAATTTTATTTAATATCACACTAATCATTGCTAAATAATCCAACTCACTCTTGAGGTATTTTTAGTGTTTCATACGACTGGCAACACTCGTGCCATTCTTGGTCGGATATTCTACTTTTAAGGTAGATGTTATGAGAAAAAGCGATTAAAACAGTTTTTCGACGTTAAATAACGATTCGGCTTTTATTTTCCACGCCCGAAGATGAAGTTTTACAAAAGGTGGATGAGTAAGTGAATAAAATATTGGAAGGAATTGGAGAAATTAAATGTTATCATGTGATCATTACTGATCATCTGATCAATAGTAGATAAGGTGACCGCCTCTTAAGTCTATAATTATTAGTTTTGTCGATGCTCCAACTATAAAATTTGTACCTACCTACTACCTAACAAAATATAACCTCTAACTTACATAAGCACCTAAGTGTACTTATAACTTTACAACGTCCTTTTTAGCTTTAATCTTTTAAAAGATCTTATTATTGCCAAAACTTAATGGGCGGGTGATTTTTTTGGATGAAACTTATTACTTACCTATGTAAATATAATTTGTACCTATTAAAATATAACCTCTAACTTACATAAAGTTAAAGTCAAAAAGTGTTTTTCAACACACTTGCTCGTAAAATGAGCCTTATTACTTCGTTCTTAGGGCCATAAACCGAACTGTAACACACGTGTCTAATAATATTACACACTAGTGCATAATAGAATTATCCCTACAAAGTTAAGTTAGTACCTACTATATACCTAACTGCAATTTTTTTTTATTAACAGTGTCTTTTTGTAACAACAATGGTGTTTTATGCCGCTGAAAATCCATTAACATTTTTTGAATAAATAAATGTGTCCCTAATTAAAACGAAAAAACATTTATTATTATCAAATTATTTATAATTCATAATAATTTATAAAATATTTGTATTTTATCAAAAAAATTATAATTTTGAAGTAGGCTATATGGCTATATGTAATCAATCACCTTACATTTGGCGCGTGCAAAAAAATAATCTTGCGCGCCATTTCCCATAATTTTCATATTTATGCAATACATGTTTGGTTTTTTCCTCGCAAGTGTGTTGTAAAAGTGCATATGAAACTCGTAAACCACTAGCTCACTAGACACTCGGCTGATTTACGCCCTCGCCTTCGGCTCGGGCTGCAAACCACAGCCTCGTGTATAATTAGCAACTTAGCTCACTTGTATCATAATATACTATTATTAAATAGCCACAAAAATGCACTTATAAACGTCATATACACATAGTACCATAATATAAATCAAATTCAAAGTACTACGTTAAAAATCCTAACTTAAGTTAACAAGTGCTTTTATTATTTTAAAACGTCCTTTTTAGCGTTGTAAAACCACTTATGGATCTTATTATTATTATTGAGAAATCTCAATAATTTTCAAGTATAACATTTTTATTTTTTGAATGTTATATAGTGGCATATAAGCAGACGGCTCTGTAGGTAGGTACAAATAATACGTGTGATAAAATTTTAAGATTTCTCTTTTAATAGTTTTGTACAAAAATGTTTTATTGTGATCTAAATTACATTATTTTGGTTCTTATTCGCACCAAAGTCATCGTCAAATCGTCGAAGCATCCTTGTGAAGCCGGGGTAGATGAAGATCGCTAGTACACAGCTTATTATAAAAGCTTGGTTTTCACAAGTTTTTACGCGTCCTTCCTCCTTTCCTTCCATCCTTCTTCTCTTCCCTTCCTTCCCCATCTATCTTTCCATCCATTCTTCCTTTTCCCCTTCCCCCTTCCTTTCTTCCTCTTATTCTTCCTTCCTCCCTCCACGCGTTCTTCCCTCTTCCTTACCCTTCTATCGTTCCACCCATTCTTCCTTTTTCCCCTTCCTACCTCCTCTTCCTTTCTTCCTCTTCTTCTTCCTCCCTCCATGCGTTCTTCACCTTTCCTTTTTCCTTCCTTCCTCCCTTCCTTCTTTCTTACCTCCCTGCATTCTTCCCCCTAACTTCCTTCTTCCGGCTACTGAGGACTTTAAGCACATTGCTTCTACCTCAGATTTGTTAGTAATCACAACAAAATTATAAAGTATCAACTTCATGTTGTACCTACCATATATTTTGCAATAAAGACATTTAATTGGTGTTTGTGTTGGGTACGGAACCTTCAGAGATCTACTCGCCGTCTTATTTTGACTCATCTCTGAATCGCGCGTGCAGTTAATTACAATTTTTCTGTCACAAACAGAATTAAAGAATTAAAGCTGTACATGCTTGAAGTTCATGGACCTTTAAACGCCCTCTATACCTACCATAAAAATGGAACATTTATTTTAGAATTATCAATTATGTTTTTTCAAAAATTGTTTTTTTTACAAGAGAGCATGCATGAAGTTCTTAATCGTGGAAGTCAACAAGGATCTTTAGGAGGCACATATTTTATTTTTATCTCGTCACTTGCTTGTTTAAGGAAAAATGCAGCCCCGTTAGTTATTTACATAAACGGGACGTTGAACCGAAGGAGGGTTCATTTTACAGAGTTTTTGTTTTAGTCCGCCTTACACCGAGATTGAAATGCTGAGAAGTACCTACATTCTGTGTATAGTGACTATGGTCCCAGTAAACAAACTCTGGAGCGATTCAGCATTCTGTGTTATAACAATTTTAGCACCACATTATATACTGAACCATAAATAATTGTCAAATAATGATACAGAAGTTTTGTTGAGTAGAGCGAGGGTGGCGGAAGCACGTGCGACTTTAGATTCGACGTACCCGAGTTCGAATTCCGCGCCCCGTGCGGATTTAACAATCGCTCTAAAAACTGTAAGGAAAACTTCGTGAGAAAACCGTCATGTCCAAGAATTTATCAAAAAAATTCAAGGACATGTGTTATCCACCAACCCGCACTGCGCTAGCAAGCTGGATTAAGACCCATATTCTCGCTACGAGGGAAGGCCCGAGTACCAGCAGTGGGAACGTAATGGGCTGATGATGATAAGGATGATGGTATAGAAGTTTTGTTTAGAATTAAAAAAAAAAAAACAAAAAGCTATGTATGTACTCTATTTTGTAGGTTTGTAGTTAAAATTTCAAAAAGCTCCATTATTTATGCTTCCTTAAAAAGCGACATCTGTAGAACTGGCCTATAACTACATGCAGGCTCGGTTAGCTAAGTTAGCTAAATCAGTCATGTTACGTCAAGACGGCAAATCGCGTTGTGTTAACTTTTATAAGCGCCTATTGCTTTCGTCAGACTACTCGTTATCGTTAAGCAATATAGTAACAACAACTGTGTTGATTTACTTTACGATCTTTCTTTTGTGTATCGATAATTAATCCCTTTATCCTCTTCGACGCATCGATTATTATTTTGATATTTGTTCTCACACATATTATACCGCTAATCTTTATATTTCTTAGAAGTTATATTCCATCATTTGTAACGTGGCAAGCCATACATACGTTAAATGTTATTGCTACACAATACTACAAAATAAAAACATTTCTTTCTTTTTAAATTAGAACTTACGATTTTCGATCTCGTAAAATCATGGATAGAGTCACTTGAAACGACCTAAATACTAAGTATTTTTTATATTAACACTTCATTGCTTTTCTATTAGGTAATTCTATTAGGTGCTGGATCATAAAAAGTTTATCTACCTATGATATGTAACAATGAGTGCTATTCTGTTTCCATTGTGTCAACTTCAAAGAAACTTAGGCAAATTGCTTAAATAGAGTTTTGCTAACAGCGTAATGTAGGCGTTTATCGTTACTCCTTACCGTAGTTTAACACCGTAGCGTAAGTATTTTTTATATTAACACTTCATTGCTTTTCTATTAGGTAATTCTATTAGGTGCCGGATCGTAAAAAGTTTATTTACCTATGATATGTAACAATGAGTGCTATTCTGTTCCCTTGTGTCAACTTCAAAGAAACTTAGGCAAATTGCTTAAATAGAATTTGCTAACAGCGTAATATAGGCGTTTATCGTTACTCCTCATCGTAGCGCAACACCGTAGCGTAAGTATTTTTTATATTAACACTTCATTGCTTTTCTATTAGGTAATTCTATTAGGTGCCGGATCGTAAAAAGTTTATTTACCTATGATATGTAACAATGAGTGCTATTCTGTTTCCATTGTGTCAACTTCAAAGAAACTTAGGCAAATTGCTTAAATAATGTTTTGCTAACAGCGTAATGTAGGCGTTCATCGTTACTCCTCACCGTAGCGTAAGTATTTTTTATATTAACACTTCATTGCTTTTCTATTAGGTAATTATATTAGGTGCCGGATCGGAAAAAGTTTATTTACCTATGATATCTAACAATGAGTGCTATTTTGTTTCCCTTGTGTCAACTTCAAAGAAACTTAGACAAATTGCTTAAATAGAGTTTTGCTAACAGCGTAATGTAGGCGTTTATCGTTACTCCTTACCGTAGTTTAACACCGTAGCGTAAGTATTTTTTATATTAACACTTCATTGCTTTTCTATTAGGTAATTCTATTAGGTGCCGAATCGTAAAAAGTTTATACACCTATGATATGTAACAATGAGTGCTATTCTGTTTCCCTTGTGCCAACTTCAAAGAAACTTAGGCAAATTGATTAAATCAAGTTTGCTAATAGCGTAATGTAGGCGTTCATCGTTACTCCTCACCGTAGCGTAAAGAATGTAAGAAAATCCTAGAAATGAGAAATGGGATTATGGTCCATACTCTCGCTACTATAAGAGAGGGCCCGTGTCCCAGCAGTGGGAACGGGTGTAAAGGTTAATGATGATGATGACGAAATAAAAAACATTTATTAGGTAACCATCATTGAAGAAAATAAAGAGACAATGACAATTACGCACTATTAATACATTTTCACAGATTATTATGAAGGTGCGTAGTCCTAACTGGATTTTGCTTCCTAGCTAACTCAAGATTTTAAGTACCTAACCTATTAAAACCATGGTTCTTCAACTTAACACCCAAAAGACATGAAACCTGAATATAATTTCCATGTACAAATACTTGTCACGCAGCGGGAATCGAACCCACATTATTCGAATTTACCGAAATGCCTATAGGTCCTTACAACATAGATGTCTGTCAAACAAGTAAAACATTTTGTTGTTGGTATTTTGTTTATTGATCACAATACAGTAACAATTAAGGTTTGGAAACTATCGTGACCCGAAATATTCATTATAAATATAAACGGCTACACTCACGTTATGATTGTGTCGGAATAACTGCGACCTGGGAGTGTAGCCGTTTATATTTATAATGAATACAATAACACTTACGTTAATTACACGTTAATTTAATTTTAATAATCAAGTAGTACTGTCACTGTAGTTCATAAGTTACTATAAATCGGCCACAGCCACCCGCGATACAGGCTTGCCCTAGTGCGGAGACTACTGTTAATTCCCTAATATGTTTATATTTTTCTTTTGGCAAATAAATTATTTTGTATTTTTGTATTTTGTACTTTATTGCAGACCAAATAAAATAAAGACACAATATTTAAAAAAGGATGTTACAACAAGAATGTGACAGATTAATAAAAAAAATAACCTGAAGACCACGTTTTATTCGCTTTTTGAGGTTAGAACGGCAGTGTATGCTAATAGACGGATTTAGAATGAATTGTCATCGAGTTGTGAGCTACCCTGAAAGTTTCAGCCGGATCGGGAAGTGCTTGAAATTTGAGTTGCAAGATTCCACCCGGAACGACAGAAAGACAAGCAAGAAAGTGACCTAATAAAACGTGGTAATAAAACATCGTAGATTTGACGTACCTACAATGGGCGGTCTTATCGCTTAGAACGATTTCTTCCAGACAACCTTTGAAAGGAAAGAACACGTATTAGATCTAATGCAAATCGGTTTGGTGGTACATAATAAACAAACACTTATATAATCACATTTAATGTAATAATTAATTACAATTATATTTGCATAATTCAAATAGGTAGGTAAAAGTCACGTACCGAGCCAGAGTAAGGTGTAGGACTGTCTGCAAATCGACGCCCACCTAATTATATCCAATTATCTACAATGTGATTGAATAGGGGATCGGACAGTAATCGAGAAAAAATCTAAAATGTAGTTAGAACGAATGTACGTCGAACCAGAAAGATCATCCATCAATATTTTTGTGAAATAATAATGATTTATATTTTTAAATCAATAAATAAAATCTAAAATTCTGACATTTTTAATCTGTTCTCCATCTCAAACGAAAAGCAATCACAGCGCATGACGTCATTTGAAGGCCAATGCCGTGAGTCAAGCTTGTGTTTATTTTACGTTTTTGCTTTTCATAAAATGTATTTTTGCTAATTTTTTCATTCCATTACTACATTATAGTCCCCAAACTTCCCAAAACGTATTTAAATAACTTTGCAAGTTTTATTTCGAAGAGTTTGTCGTTTTCTACCTTCATATGACGTCACAAGTTTTGAGGTGACCTTTTGCGCGGCAATATTTGAAACTTAATATTTAAACTTAGTTTTAGATACTTTTAGAGCGTTATTTAATTAAAATAGTATTTTTCATGACTATATATATTTATTATAGTTAATTTAAAACACTTTCTGAAAAGTTGTCCGAACCCGTATTATAAATTTTGTTTTCAATAATGTTATTTTTAATACATACCTACCCTTTCTTTACGTACCTACTTAAATAAATTATTGTTGAAACAACTTAATTTATTAAGGCCTCCTTTACAATTGCGACAAGACAGTCAATAAAAATTATTCAAAACCGTCTATGTCTATTTGGGCTTTTTGGCGGGAAGAGAAAAGTGATGGAGTTTGTTTTTGAAAACGAAAGTTTCTTCGAGTTATAATGTGTACCGGTGGATTATAAATTATAAATAATTTTATATTTGTAAACGTAGACGAGTGTAGGCAAATGAAACAAGAACGTTGCTTTTATAAGCACCGACAACACAACATGATTGTTGTCTCAAAAAGTCCATAGGGCTCCACTTTACTGAAGCGGGGAGAGAGGATCTAGAGGGTCCGGCTTGTTGCCAATCGCCTTTAACCATACTTCAATTTTTCCTACTAATAATAATATATTAATTTTTGGGCTAGGAATCCTTGTGGACCTACACAGAAAAAAAATCTTTTCATCACCATCAGATCAATGGTTTTATGTTTAGAAACGCATAGAGTACAAACTTAAAAACATTCCTTTTTATTTACATAGATAGGACCCATGCAGCATTTTCTTTGACGAATTTTGAAAAGTTTGTTTTTATCTTTATTGTGTCTGTCCCATTGTACAGGATCAGACAAACAAGGAAATAAATGAGCATTGGAAAATATAGGTAGGCACTCAAAAAAAGACAATGACGGAAAGGTTAAAATTCTGTGTTCAACAAATTGTTTGCAGCCGTTATCCAAAGTCCAAACATTGCCCTTATGCACAGTATAGTGCCTTTAAAACAAGTTGTCTCTGAGTTTAATTTGTATTTAACCATACTATTTCCACATTAGTTGTAAAATGCCTTAATATTATGCAATACATTAATATTCTTTATTACAAAATTCTATATATTCTTTTAGACTCATGTTGTATTACAAACCATTTTTACATTCTTCAAGTTAAATATAGGCGAGTCATAAAACCTTTAAAGTCTTGGTAGAAAATAAAATACAAGAAATTATAACTCCTTAAGTGCCACAAACCAAATACAAACATATGAATAAAATCAAACGGAACCCATGTACATATGACTATTTGACCGTACAAATTAGAAAACAATTAAAAAAAATCCTATTTTGAGTACCGTTATGCGCGTGATCACACTAAAGAATCTATGTGCGCTATAATTGCACCAAAATAAATCACCCAATCACTTAAAAACTAATACAATTAGTTACATCACAGATTGTTTTATATATTATTTCTAATCACCTTTAGATGATACTAATGTATAAGTAATAAATACTGAATCAAATTCAAATTTAATATAACTGTTTGCCAACTACTCTATCTATAAACTATTATCTTCTCCAATCCTGCTTAATCATATCTGCGCCCTTTTCGGCTATCATGTACACAGGAGCATTTGTGTGTGCTGACACTATTTCTGGCATTATACTTGCATCAATGACCCTCAGTTTTCCAATACCATGGACTCTCAGTCTTGAATCTACCACTGAGGACGGATCACTTTCAACACCCATTTTGCAAGTACCACTTTGATGGTATATGGTGAATGTGAACATCTGAGCTTGACAAGCAAAATACTCATCACTTCCAAAAGGTCCGTACTTCAAACAATCCTCAATAGGCACGTCATACAGCTTCGTTCCCATTTTTCTCATAGTTGGCTGTCTAGCGATGTCTATAGCTATCTTGATACCCTCGACGATTTTCTGCAAATCTTCTTTGTACTCGAAATAGTTTGGTATAAGTGCAGGATGTACTTTAGGATTCCTGCTCTGCAACATTACTCTTCCTTTCGACTTCGGCCGCATTAACATTGGGAAAACCATAAACACTTCATTTTTGCCGAGAGGTCCATAAGTATCTGCGTATATTTGTTCGTCAAAGCCAAAACTCCGAGGCAGTAGAGGGTCAGCGTTCAGGCCACCACTGATAAACAGCAGCTCCATATCAGGCCATGCAGTAGAGTTGAACTTGTCTTTGAGATCCATAAAGACTAAAGCCTCGCATCCGCCAGGAATAGAAAGAGGGCCTTTGTGGTTTTTAAACCATTTAAAAACCAAATCTAAGTGATTAAGTATATATTCTGTGTTTATACTGATATTTTGCTTTCTTGTCATAAACTGTAACCCCCCTGCAGCGATATGGTCCATCAAATTAAAGCCCACGGGCAAATCCTTTACTACTGGAATTTTCATTGATTCCAAGTGAGCTCTGGGTCCAATTCCGGATAATAGCAGTAGTTGTGGCGAATTTATTGCTCCTGCTGATAGAATGACCTCCTTCTTTGCTAATATTTTATATTTTTTGTTAAATTTCTCCAATTCTACACCGATAACCTTTGTTTTTGTTTCGTCAAAAAGTAATTTCGTCACCATACTATTTTTGGTTACGTGAAGATTTGACCTGCCTTTAATAGGATGTAAATAGGCTCTGCTTGAACTATGGCGAGTGCCGTTTTTCATCGAAAGCTGCAAGAATGATACTCCTGATGAGTCAGCTCCATTATAATCGACATTTTTGAAACCTAATTCTTGTGCACCTTTTACCCAAGCTTTTCCCTTAGTTGAACGAAATGGAGCGTGTTCGACGTTTAGGTAACCTTTATTTCCGTGGTACTGTGGATTGTTTTTTGCAGGTATGTTGAAGTTTTCAACCTTCTTGAAGTATGGTAATACATCGTTCCATCCCCAGCCGTCGTTGCCCATCGCTTTCCAGCCTTCGTAGTCAGGGGGTGCTCCTCTAGTGTAAATCATATAGTTCAGCACACTTGATCCTCCTACGACTTTTCCTCTCGGCCAGTTGCATTGTTGGTTCTCGAAACCCGCGCAATATTTACTCGAAGGTTTCGTTTTATATCCCCAGTTAGCTGATGTGAACTGGAGATAGTTCGCAACTATGGGGATGTCCATGACATAATTTTCGTTGTTTCCTGCTTCGATAAGTAGGACCTTCCAGTCTGGGACTTCAGTTAGCCGATTGGCGATGACACAGCCGGCTGTCCCTGCTCCCACTACAATGAAGTCATATTCTGAGAGTAGGTTGCTCTGATCCGGAGGTTCATTGTCGAGTTGATTGGAACCTTCGTTGAGGAACCTCATGAACGAAGAGACGGGGTTCATGAACTGTGTGTCTGTAGGAAGCAGGAGGGCGAAAAAGATCCATGTCGCCGCCGCCAGCAATGGCGCACGATGCTGACGCCGCATCTGGAATTGAAAAAGACAATCGTTTAATATATTGATGGTCATCATTATTGTAACAAATATAAGGAAAATTACTAGAATCTATTTAAGATTTGCGGAACAGATTGGCACACGCAGCTCTTATATGGAGTTAATATTAATACTGTTTACAATGGAAATATAATTGATGTAAATTTTACATAGACGACTGACCAAGGTTTCTTTACAGGTTTCATGCGTAAAAATACTTGATCAAAGCAGGAAGATATCACACGTAACCTTTCTACCTTCAGTAGCAAGATCAAGTAATTTGTATCAATTTGTATGCAATACCGATCAAACAGGTCTAGAACAAAAGATTCTTCCACCGTCCCTTGCGTGATACCCATTCTAATGACTGGCGGAGTAGCAAGGAACCTTCATCTGATTAAATGTATAAGGCTGTTTGTCTGTCACAATGTTTTCCTGTTGAACTATTTATGGTTTACTTTGTTGTTACTTTTCTTTTATGGTCAAGTTGGTGAATTTATTTTCACTAAGGACTGTTGCATTTATTTGATCGAGTAGGTACTCTAAACGGCACTTTTGGAACCACGCATTGTTTTACTTACAGATTTGTTCTAAGAGTAATTGGAAAGAGATTCAACTTCGCACAACACTGACAAAACATATTTAAAATAGATTTTTGTTTTATTTTAGACATGACTAATATTTAAGTTCGACATTTATATTTAAAAGACACTATTATTTTAAATGTATATAGTTGCTTCGTTGTAACAACATTTTTGTGACTGGTTATAATGAAAAGAAAAAACAACGAGTAAATAAATAATAAAGACTACTTACACGTACCGATAGCAAATGTAAATAACTTCATAATTTCCTTAAAACTAAACTCAAAGGGCCAACGGTTACGCATTATAAAAAGTTTATTGCGCAAAAAGAAACTATCAGTTTGCAATATTTACTTATCTAACAGATTACAATTATAAGAAATCAAGAAATCGTCATAGATTATTTCTAATTGAGTAAAAGACTTTTTTATGACAAAATCCATTTAGGTAAATATAAATAAAATACATAGAGTGAAAAGTACTCCGGAAGAATTTAGGACCCGTTAAACGCGAGGACGGTAGATGGAGGATCCGCAAAAACCAAGAAATTGAAGATCTTGTGTCCGAACCTAACATCATTGGCAAGATTAAATGCCACAGACTTCGCTGGCTCGGCCATCTCGAGAGAATGGTGGAGGATCGTGCTGTGAAACGCGTCTACTTAGGACAACTAATTGGTCCACGGCCGGTCGGTTGCCCCAAGTACGGGTGGAAGCACGAAGTGGCAAAATACCTACGGGAGCTACAAGTTCATGCCTGGCTGGAACTTGCACTGGTTCGAAACACGTGACATTTTTTAGTATCGGAGGCCAACACTTTGGGTCGCTGCGCCAGTATATATAGATAGAAATATTTCTATCTGTTCTTATGTTCATGTTTCCTGCAATGCTGCTCTATTTTTCACAATTCTCAAAAAAACCCTGAACATGTAATAAAATTATTTGTTATTTTTGCGGAATAACAAAATCTAATGCGAAGTATAGCTTTCAGTTTTTCATTCTCGCCTGTATATAAAACTACTAAGTTTATCTCTGCTTATTCCGTCTACATACAAACCATTTCTCTCATACGTCATTTATAGTTCAAACCAATCTTAGGAAGGTATTTTGTTTATATTATATTATTTTGTTGAATTATACGTTTTATTGTTACCTGACGTTCAAAAGTGTACGGATGTACCAAATTGAAATAAATTGATTTTACACAATTCAAACTATTCCACTATAAACGCAAAAGTAGCTCTCTAGGTTTTATATTTTTTACGACTAAACGCCTGAACCGATCTTGATGCAATTTTTCATATAAATAGCTTGTACCCAAAGGATAATTTTCATCCCAATTTAACATGTGGTTCCCGAAGAATCGCTATATAACCAAATCCAAGCAAGCCGCACGGAGTCGCGGACAGCAGCTAGTGTCTAATAACCCCCGAAGCATCCACATCAAAGATATGAGAGTGGAATAATGAATACGTGAACTGACGTCAGCTCCTGTCAACTATGTCAAGCCCACTTCAACTTTAAAAACTCGTTTTGAATGCTCGCTGCGCTGCAGAATCATTAAGATTATTGTATCACTGTCATGGTCAGGGTCATTTTTATTGAGATGTATAATAATAATAATACGGTTCTATTTACATTGCTTTAATAAATTATTAATCAATTTAAATAATAAAATGTAATAACTCCCAATGATCACATAGGTACGTAGATCCTGGCCCCTAACTAGGACTCCCTGTGTCTAGTACGTAGAGAACATGTAGGGAACCAGGAACTACGAGTAAATCCCAATAGTATATGGAAAACTAGATAATTTAGTTTTTCTATTTAATTGCACTAGAATTTCAAATAACTGCAATAAATACGACTACTCGTACACACACAGGAGACATTTATTTCAATCAACGTCAAAAATTTTTTTTCTTATACTGTTGAATAAATATGTTTTTTATTTCTGTTATGTGTTAACTCTACTTAAAATTGGAGAGAGTTCTAAGTGGGTACCTTCGTAACTTTGTTGATGTTATGTACCTACTGATAACTGTTCAACCTACACAACATACTGGACAGAGAGTCTGGAAGAGATCGCTATAAGCGATAAGACCGCCCATTGTAACACTTTAGCTTTAAGTATTGTTTTGTTATTTATTTCATCAATAAAGCGTTATCTAATCTAATCTAATCTAATCTAACATAATATTACACTACTACGGTAAAAACGATAATGGTAAATTCTCAAATACCTGGTAGTTATTTGAAAACACTAACATAATTTTCACTGGCGTGGGTTTCTCGTATGCGAGAGGCCGTCTGGGTAGGTAGCACCGCTTTGCTAGTTATTCATCCGCCAAGCAGTAGTGCGCAAGCATTACTGCGTTCCGGCTTGAAGGGCATTGTAGCCAGCGAAATTACTGGGCATTATGAGACTCAACAGCTCATTGTCTCAGGGTGACGAGCGCAGTGCAGGATTTTGCGAAACAAAGTTCTGGGTGGTGCTGTTATTGTTATGGGCTGGCGTATTGCTTGCCATCAGACAAACGACCAGCTCGTCTCGTTATTCAGTTACATAAAAAAAAACTAAAATAATACCTGCTGGATATTTTTCACAATATAACCTTTAATATTGCGAAAAATATCCAGCTTAAAAAAAGTCGTATAACAAAAGTTGTAATTACTGGAATCATGGTCTGACAGCTTTCTGGTATTTTAAAAATGACCGTGTCTACAAAAAACAAATAAACTTAATAAATATATACCAACAAATACACACTAAGAGAATCAGATATTGTTGCTATTGTGAAAGATAAAAGATTATGTAATAATAATTTTCGAAGCGAATAAAGAATAACATGTGTGGCAAACGAGGAATTTTTAGTGTGAGGCAAAACATCGTGGGGCGAATGCAGAACAAATCTTATATAATGCAAGAATAATAATTAAAATGCTTAACGATCATATACATGGATCCTGATCACTAGCGAGGATTTTTCCAGTATTCAGGAAGTACGAGGACCATGGTCCCCAAAATCCAGACACGGAACAAATACCTGCACTTCTTAGTGCACAAAGTAACCCCCAAATTTTTTAATAATTTCATGTAATTTATCTCGACGCTCGGTGTATTGTCCTTTGGGCAAAATATTTTTTGTCAAATTTCACCTCCCAAAAATCTTATCGCCCTAGTTTCATTTCCCAAATGAATTCTTAGCAAATTTTTATTTTTCGCAATTTATTCACTTGTCAAATTTTAATTTTTTATGGACTTGAATGACGAGACGAGCAGTTTTTCACTTGATAGAAGCAAATGCAGAACTCTGCCCTGAACAATTCTGCAAGGCACTGCACTGCACTCGTCGCCCTGAGACAATATTTTTTTTATCTAACTGAATGACGAGACGAGCTGGCCGTTTGCCTGATGGTAAACAATACGGCAGCCGATAACAATAACAGCAACACCCAGAACTTTGTTTTGCACAATCCTGCGCGGCGCTGCACTGCGCTCGTCGCTCTGAGACAACTAGCTCTTATGCTTTGTAATGCCCAATAATTTCGCTGGCTACAATGCCCTTCAAACAGGAACACAGTAATGCTTGCGCACTACTGTTTGGCGGCAGAATAACTGGCAAAGCGGTGGTACCTACCCAGACGGCCTCTAGCATACCAGAAACCACCAGTATTATCATATTTTTGTGAATGAGCCTAAACATATTATAATGTCATGTATTTCGTATTGTTTTATTTTGGTATATTATTTCCCTCTGTCTTTGTAACAGACTTAAAAAAGGAGGAGGTTCTTAATTCGATTGTATTTTTATTGTTTTAGTGTTTATAGTCAAAATAGTTTTGTCCGGTTATGGGTTTTGGCTGTAACATATACATGTGCAAAATTTCATCAAAACAGTTCTGCCCGCATATTACCCGTGGGGATTTTCCATTTCCCGGATAAATTGAAGCAAATATTAGTCTTCAATGCGGACACCAAAAACCGATTTGAACGCTATTTTCCGATATACTTCAGTAATTTAACTTTCCCGCGTAAAATGAAGGCGTCATAAATAGCCTAGTAGGGCCGCGCTGCTAGCGACTAAACCTGCGATGTATTTACTAAAATTAAATTAATCTTTTAAAAAAATCTTAACTATACAGTAAGTAGGTAATAAACACATATTGCTGTTTATAATTTTGTATTTGTATAGGTAGGTACCTACTTAAAATAACACGTGCTTATCTTTAATGGTTAGAATAAAATTTGTCCAGATTAAAAACATGTTTTGGCGACTTAGGAACAATTTAGAGAAGGAAATATTTATCCGAAGACAGCGCGCCGCGACGGAAATGATTAATATATTATTATGATTATTATGTTTAATATAATTATGGAACTATATTTTTTATATTCCAAGGTACGACCGGTATATAATCTGTGCCCTATGAACAGGTTGTTCATCTGATAAGATACCTGATACCTGGTGTAAGGCAGGCATCGGCGCCGAGCATTGGATCCGTCGGGTATGGCTAGCCATACCCTCTGGCTATTGGAATGACAACATAGGCGCGGGTCTAGGCAATGCATCATAATCAGACATCAGCTCTGAATGTCCTCTTTACCATCTCAAACCGCGTATATTTAAACTAAAACTTTCGCGGGTTCATTTAGCGAATATATAAAATAGTAATACTAATAGTAGTTAATATTTTTATTTAAAATAGGGAATGTCCTGAGGGACTTTGGTATCGTTCCTCTCTATCTATCGATCTATGGAAATCACATACTGTTTGATTTTCCAGATCTTTTTTGCCGCACACCTGCAAGATGTGGAATGGGCTACCGCCCGAGGTCTCCGCGGAGTTATTGAGGCACTTTAAAAGAAGAGTGAATAAGGGTCCTATAAGGTTGGCAATGCACCAGTAATGCTCCTAATGTTGCAGGTGTCCATAGGCGACGGTAACCGCTTACCATCCAAGCGGACCGTCTGCTTTTGTATATTACTTATATTAAAAACATAAAAACTAAATTGTAAAGAAACTAGACAGCTCGTTCATTCAAGCAATATAAACTGAAAAACACAGTATTTTATGTTAAGTTTTAATTATGAACACGGATATTTTAATATTATTGTATTCATAGCAAAATCTGCAAGTAAATAAATTATTTTCAAAAAAAATCTAAACCGACTTCAAAACCACAAATATGCACTCAAAAGTGAAAAATAAATTAATATAATTATCATAAGCGCTACCCACTCATATAGTATTTGAAGTCGAATAATTCAAATAATTAATTCAAGATAATGTAGTATATATTATAAGATTTTAAATATAGGTACCTACTAAAAAATTATAAATAAAATAGTTTGGACAGGATAGCAGGTAAATATTATAGTTTCGATTTAAATAATATTTACCTGCTATCCTGTCCTGCCTGTCTGTGCTATATTATTGTCTGCAAATATGTTAGAGGCACACACAGGCAAAGTAGTAAAATGACATTTGTAATAGTTTTGATGAGTTTTGAAATTATATCATACCATTTTTCGCAAACATACAATGAAGACTAAAACTATGCTAGATATGGAAAACAAGGGTTTTTGGTTATCTTCACGGCAATGCCGGGGCCAACGTCCTTAGAGGACTTCCTTTAGGAAGTAGTCAAAACAAATTCATGTGTTTTCTGTCAAATTATACGAACAATTGGTTGTTCTTGTTCTTCACGCACGCGTGCTCACGCACGTTTCGCAAATATTATCAGTGTTTATTAGGTTTGTAATTCATAACTCGTAGGTCATGATTAAATAAATATTGTTTTGAGATAAATAAGTACATAGATGCAATAAGCACATACAGTAAGAGTTTGACAAGTATGCAATATTTCAATTTCGTAGGACAAGAGGATCTGATTCTGAGTGGTTCTGGTTTAGCTAGCTAGTTTTATCTGGCTTGCCTAGTCGTGTTTCGGGATGATGTTCGGTGAACTATCGGGGAGACGGGTCTGAGCAGCCGCTCAACTGCCGTCTCTCTCTAGATCTATGTGCTTCATCTTAGGCCATATCATCGCTTCACATCAGGCGAGATAGTGGCCAAACATAGATCTAGTAGGCGTAAAAAAAAAAAGGTTGCAAGATTCCACCCGAACAAACATAGTTACCTAGATATATACCTACATACAGATATTGCAAGCTAAATAAAGCTTGTAAAAAAGAGGCACTTTTGTTCAAAAAATGAAAAAATGAAAAAATCAGCTACAACAAGTAAATGTACCGTTATTTATTACTTAATATTTTAATTTGAATTTAAAGGTTGGCATTTATGGGTATTTTTTTATGTCTAATAGTGATAAGGTAACACAATAAGTTGACGATGATTTATCATAATTTGATTAGTCTTATGTAATATGTGAAACAAAATTGATTAGTGAATCAATGGTATGTCGCATTCATGATTTAGTCATCGGGATTTTTTACTGAGTGTAAGTTTGAGGCTAACAAACTTGATAGACGCGTATGTTTCTCTTTGTTGCTATGATCGCTAAGAAAGGCACTGTTGAATTTTCCCGAGAAACGGGCAAGATGCAAATTATTTTAGACTAGCTGCGCCCCGCGGTTTCACCCGCCGTTTCCCGGGATAAATAGTAGCCTATGTGTTATTCCAAGTCCTAAAGACCTACATACCAAATTTCATTAAAATCAATTCAGTAGTTTTTGCGTGATCTTTCACGCAAAAACAACAAAGATCCATACTTCCAAACAAACTTTCGCGTTTATAATATTAGTAAGGATGTAGCTTGTAAGCTCATAAAATGCGAAATCAGCTGTCTTAATTATTATTAATATTTGTGAAATTAAATAATAAGTAGTTAGTTTGTTGGATATAGATTAGGTACTATTAGGTTTAAGCACATTAAAGAATTTACATTGTGGTATTACATGAAAAAGAACTGGATACTTAAAAATCTACACGGAATAATTCGGCAATTATTATCAAATTTTCAGTTCGCATTCAATAAACATTCTGATAAAAACTTACGTTTTCACAATTCCAACAAGAACTATCACGGTCAATGTCACAACACTGGAGCGTCACTTCACCACACTATTTCGAACAAATTTTGAATTCTTGATACTATGGCCTGTCCAAATGACAAAACTTAGTCAAGTGGATTCGTAGATGAGTGTGTAGGGAGCGGGTCCTTGCGCCACTGGCGCGCGCGGGATTACAACGCGCGTTATATTGAAGCAGAGGAAATCCGCGCGCCCTGACCTTTCTCGCGTTAAGTCGGCGCGCGTGCGTGCGGTGTGATCCTTCGGAGTAAATACTGGCCGAGTGCAGATAAAACCTGTGGAAAAAGTAATCTGTTTTGATAAAAAAACTAAGTGCACCTGTGGAAAAAGTGTTTTAATAAAGTTAGTTCTAATAAAGATTTGTAGTTGTTGAACTCCTTTTGCCTACCACTGACTTTTATTTCTGGTACGTGATGCGACGTTTCTTCCTCCGGTCCTTAAGAAACTTCAGCAATTTTTTTTCTTTAAAAAGCACTTTCGTGTCACCAAACAGTGGATAACAGAGTTTAAGAATTGAAAATAGTAACACTACAACAACAATAACTAACATGAATTTATAAGTAATTAAAAAAAAAACTATCCCGTTATTTACCTATTCGAGTTTGAACACCTTAAGGGACGGTAGTTTCGAGAAAATGGATAAAAAATTACAGTTCGCATACTAATGAATGACAGTTTTAATTGTTACAAGATAATATGCTTTTAATTTCGGGTTAACACTAATAGTTATAGCAATTGGAAAAACCCAAAGAAAATAACACACGATTCGTTTAATTACACGGTTACATCTATCCGACGACACGGAGCGATGTGCATCGTTCGGTTATTCCTATTTTTTGAAATTAACCTTGGGTTACCTTTAATGGGATTTACCTACTGATTATACCTACGAGTAGTTTTTAGGTTTATTGTTATTTAATTTAGATATTAAATGCGTTACCGCATGCTAGGCGAGCGACAAAGATTACAACGGGACAGTATTCTGAAGACGCAGGTTCGATCCATTCTTGAGCAATTTCATTCATCATTTTCATCATTTTTTTATTTTTATTTATTTATTTATTTTTTTTCATTTTTTTTTATTCATCATTTTTCTTCCTAATTTTTCTTTTTTTTTATTATTTATAGGCAAGCATTTGACCGCAGTCTCACCTGATGGAAAGTGACGACGCGGTCGAAGATGGATCATGCTTGCCTAGATACCGATTCACTCGAGACTTGAAGACACCCAGATTATTTTATTTAAAACTAGCTGCGCCCTGCGGTTTCACCCGCGGTTTCCCGGGATACAATATATATAACAATAGTAGCCTATGTGTTAATCCAGGGTATAAGCTATCTCCATACCAAATTTCATCAAAATCCATTCAGTAGTTTTTGCGTGAAAGAGTAAAAAAGGTACATTCATAAATCCATACATCCATTCTTACAAACTTTCGCGTTTATAATATTAGTAGGATGTTAATTTTATCTACGTAAAAATACTGTCATTATGACATTAATAAATACTATCAATGGTAGACAAGTTTTGTCTTGAAATTTTTCGAGATAAATATAATGAAATTGTGGTGTAGCACCTGCCATTAGATGGACGCCGACGACATACGCAGGGTGGCTGGTACTGACTGGAGGAAGAAAGCCGAAGATCGGGCTCAGTGACCTGATTTGGAGCGGTCTGTGGCCTGTCCATCACTGGATCGACGTAGGCTGACGATGATGATGATGTCAAATACTATTTTATTGTACTAGCTACGCCCCGCGGTTTCACTCGCGGCTTCCCGAGATAAAAAGTATCATAGTTCTTTCCCAGGACCTAAACTACCTACATACCAAATTTCAACAAAATTCGTACAGTATTTGTTGCGTGATTGCGTAACAAACATCCATCTATCCATTTTCCCAAACTTTCGCATTTACGATATTATATAGATTAACAAACAGTATGTCATTTATATAATATCTGTATATAATTATATATTTATACATCTAATATATTTTGTATATGCAGAAAACTAAACTTATTATATAGTAGGATAGGATTAGAGTAGGACGAAAAGATCTTGTAATGCAGAGGGCGTATACATCAATAGGCCTTGACCTTGTATGTTACCTATCACAGCTGAGTTCATCGAGTTTTCTAACTTTGTCACAAGATAAACTTCCACGTAATCAATTAACATCCATTTTCATCCTCATTAGGAGTCCTTGCTTGCCTAAACTTTGAACCTGAGTCACTGAGTTCTCAATTTACAGTCGTCGATACTACAAACGTAAGTAGAATTAAATGAAGTGTAGAATGTTTTAATCGTGGTAGGTTTGCCAGTTATTCAGCCGCCAAGCAGTAGTGCGCAAGCATTACTGTGTTCCGGTTTGAAGGGCAGTATAGCCAGCGAAATTACTGAGCATTGTGAGACTCAACAACTAATTGTCTCAGGGTGACGAGCGCAGTGCAGGGCCGCGGAAGATTTTGCAAAACAAAGTTCTGGTTGGTGCTGCTACCACGCAAACAACCAGCTCGTCTGGGTAAGTACCACAGCTTTGCCAGTTATTCTGCCGGCAAGCAGTAGTTCGCAAGCATTACTGTGTTCCGGTTTGAACGGCAGTGTAGCTAGCGAAATTACTGGGCATATGAGACTTATCTTTCTCGGGGTGATCAGTGCAATACAGTGCTACACCATGCTTTTTCTGGTATTAAATATTCTGGGTGGCACTGGAATGATTATGGGCAGGCGTGGCGCATACATTCACGCGAACGGTTTTCTCGTCTGATCACTCAGTTCCATAAAAAATTAAATAAACTGGTAAAGGGGAAACAGTCCGCGGATATAATTTCATTCAAGTTACTTTTTTCTTTATTAAGGCACACCTGCGTTAGCGTGAAGTCGCGCTTAGCCCACGGATTTGGTGTTAATATTCATAAAATAAAAAACATGTTAACCCTTGGGTTAACCGCGATTTCACGTTGGCGCAATTTTAAGAAAATGATACCCTAGTGCTAATAAAATAAATTATTTTTCAAAAAAAACTAAACCGACTTCAAAACCACAAATAGGCACTCAAAAGTGAAAAATAAATTAATATAATTATCATAAGCGCTGCCCACTCATATATTTGAAGTCGGTGCCAGCCAAGTCTATTAGGTAGCAGATAAATACTATGTATATAGTAACTATTGTACTACTGTATTGTACTGTATTGTATTGTACTACTTGTAGGTAGTATCTATCTACTACCTTTTAGACTTGGCTGGCACCGACTTCAAATATATGAGTGGGCAGCGCTTATGATAATTATATTAATTTATTTTTCACTTTTGAGTGCCTATTTGTGGTTTTGAAGTCGGTTTAGTTTTTTTTGAAAAATAATTTATTTTAACCTTTTTAGTGCAAAACAAGTTTTAATTAAATTAATTTAAAAAGTTTTTAAAGACAAGCATTTATGATCTAGCAGCCACATCATGACGAAGTTTAAAACGGGCATAATTAAATTTATGTACAAAAAAAATTCATGACTCTCCTATTCTCTGTTGAGGAGTTCCCTCGCCGGAAGTCATTCCTGGGTGTATCAGCCATGTCATGGTGGAATTTAGAACAGGCTATTATGGTTAAATCCATTTACAAAATTTTGTGTCTATACTATTCACCGTTGAGGAGTTCCCTCGCCGGAAGTCAACCCTGGGTGAAGCATGTGAAGCAGTCGAATACAAACCTCCACCTTTAGAACGTCGGTTACAGCAAAAACAAGAACCGACTTGAAGATTAAACTTATATTTTTTTTTGTTTTCGCTATTTTTTTCAAAAAGTGCTGAATGAATTTCGATAAAATTTATATGGGACCACCTCTGAAGTATGACCTACCAATCAAAAAAAGAATCATCGAAATCCATTCATAATTGGCGGAGTAATCGCGTAACAAACACACAAAAAAAAAATAATAAAAAAAAAAAAAAAAAACATACCGTCGAATTGTAAACCTCCTCCTTTTTGAAGTCGGTTAAAAAGGGGGATCATTTAAAAAAAAATCGTATTATTTACTATTATTGATACAATACAATACACAATACTTATTGTACACCAAACTAAAATAATCAGTAAGTACATGAAAACAACTTAAAAACTAAAGTACAATGGGTGGACTTATTGCTAAAAGCGATAATAAAAGCGATCTCTTCCAGTCAATCTTTGGATGGAGTTAAAAAGCGGAGCGAGAGAGGTCGGTGATACTAAATACACATTCAAAAGTCAAAAGTCAAGGCAGAAGATATTTATTAAATAGCTACAAAAATTAAACGTCTTATACACATAATACAAATAAATTAAAAATACGTTAAAAACTGTAACCGTTATCATGACTTTGAAAAAAGAAGATAAATCACTTAAATTGAAGTCCGGGCCCAGAAATAATCGTGAAAATTAATTCTTCCAGTTCTTCTAAAACACACGCACTAGAGAAAATAGCACCAAGAAACACTGCGGGGATGGCTCTTTTTCAAAACTATTAAAATTTAAAAAAATATAACAATGAACAATGTCATAAAAATTATAATTAATTATTTTGTAGAACCGGATCTTTACTTTGTTGAACCGGAGTTGGATTTATGTATGAAATACCAACAGCTATTATTACATGGATATATTACTTGCCGAAGACATCCAATATCATTCATCACCACAGGCAGACCTTACGACTAAAGGTTGTATCTTTATATAAAAAACATAACATCTACAATAAAAAACAAAAAATTAACATAAGTTGAATCAGTTTTTGGAAGTCAACAATCCCAACAGGTAACAAAACGGGTGGTAAACATTTATTTCTACGGTAAATGGCAAGAGCAGACGTGCTAATCGCTGTAGCCATTGGCCGGTCCAGTCCGGGATCCGGGATGGAGATGCAGGACGATTACTTACAGAAGTTCATCCATTCAGGATTAGCACATAGGGTTTAAAGAATCGCTGAAGTTAACCCTAATTCCACGCGAACGAAGTCACAGGTATCAGCTAATAATAGTAACCAATATTTCTTTAACCACTTTAATTGTGAAAGAGGCTTAAGTATTATAAAGTACATCAATATTGAATGCATATTATAATTGCATGCTAGGTGAAAATCATAAGATTGTAGAAAGAAAATAATTCATTTTATAAAAAAAAACCGACTGAACCAAGATAAGACCTTGCAGCTATTTTGCTTATTTTTTTTACTTTCTTCTACATTTTTGTGGTGAGTCACGAAACCTAAAAATAGTTAATGCCTTTCCTCTGATCCACAACTCCTTAACTTTCACATTCCAAATATCTACCAATAACTAATACCTCTGACCGCAAATTATATTTTCAGTTCTGTTGCGCGTTTATAATCACACCAACTGAAAAATATCACTTATGATAATTATTTACATTACAGATTGCTCAGAATTTCTAATCACCTCTATATGAATGTGTGAAGTTTATTTTACACTTTAAATAACAAAATATCACAGAAAAAACATTTACAAGTTAATAAAAATTGGTGGCCGTATCGCTAAAAACGATGATATTAATATCCTACTAATATTATGAATGCGAAAGTCTGTGTGGTGGATGTAGTGGGAGCAACATCCACTACTCCAAAATATCTAACCGGATTTTGATATAATTTGGTGTTTAAGTAAGTCTTGGAATAAAAGTAAGGGTACTTTTAATCCCGGAAAAGTGAACAAATTCTTAGGGAACAACTACACAGACGGAGTCGCGAATATCAGCTAGTCCTTACTTAATATTATAAACGCGAAAGTTTGTATGGAAGTATGGATGTTTGTTGCTCTTTCACGCAAAGACTACCGAACCGGTTTTGATGAAATTGGGTATTTAGGTACTTTAGGACTTGGAATAGCACATAGGCTACTTTTTATTCAGGTTGGAACCGCGGGGCGCAGCTAGTAAGTTAATAAATCCTGTTTGCCGACTAGGGTTTATTATCTTCCCCAATCCTGCTTAATCATATCTGCTCCCTTTTCGGCTATCATGTAAACAGGAGCATTTGTGTGTGCTGACACAATTTCTGGCATTATACTTGCATCAATGACCCTTAGTTTTCCAATACCATGGACTCTCAGTCTTGAATTTATTACTGAAGAGGGATCACTCTTAACACCCATTTTACAAGTACCACTTTGATGATATACTGTAAATGTGAACATCTGAGCTTGACAAGCAAAATACTCATCACTTCCAAAAGGTCCGTACTTTAAACAATCCTCAATTGGCACATCATACAGCTTCGTTCCCATTTTTCTCATAGTTGGCTGTCTAGCGATGTCTATAGCTATCTTGATACCCTCGACGATCTTATGCAAATCTTCTTTGTACTCGAAATAGTTAGGTATAAGTGTAGGATGTATTTTAGGATTCCTGCTCTGCAACATTACTCTTCCTTTCGACTTCGGTCGCATCAACATTGGGAAGACCATGAACACTTCATTTTTGCCGAGAGGTCCATAAGTATCCACGTATATTTGTTCGTCGAAGCCGAAATTACGAGGCAGTAGAGGGTCAGCGTTCAGGCCACCACTGATAAACAGCAGCTCCATATCAGGCCATGCAGTAGAGTTGAACTTGTCTTTTAAATCCAAAAAGACTAAAGCCTCGCATCCACCAGGAATAGAAAGAGGGCCTTTGTGGTTCTTAAACCATTTAAAAACCAGATCTAAGTGATTAAGTATATACTCTGTGTTTATACTGATATTTTGCTTTTTTGTCATAAACTGTAACCCCCCTGCAGCGATATGGTCCATCAAATTTAAACCCACGGGCAAATCCTTTACTACTGGAATTTTCATTGATTCCAAGTGAGCTTTGGGTCCAATTCCGGATAATAGCAGTAGTTGTGGTGAATTTATTGCTCCCGCTGATAGAATGACCTCGTTCTTTGCTAAGATTTTGTAGTTTTTGTTAAATTTTTCCAATTCTACACCGATAACCATTGTTTTTGTTTCGTCAAAAAGTAATTTCGTCACCATACTATTTTTAGTTACGTGAAGATTTGACCTGCCTTTGATAGGGTGTAAATAGGCTCTGCTTGAACTGTGGCGAGAACCATTTTTCATCGAAAGCTGCAAGAATGATACTCCTGATGAGTCAGCTCCATTATAATCGACATTTTTGAAACCTAATTCTTGTGCGCCTTTAACCCAAGCTTTTCCTTTTGTTGTACGAAATGGAGCGTATTCGACATTTAGGTAACCTTCATTTCCGTGGTACTGTGGATTGTTCTTTGCAGGTATGTTAAAGTTTTCAACCTTCTTGAAGTATGGTAATACATCGTTCCATCCCCAGCCGTCGTTGCCCATCGCTTTCCAGTGTTCGTAGTCAGGGGGTGCTCCTCTAGTGTAAGCCATATAGTTCAGCACACTCGATCCTCCTACGACTTTTCCTCTCGGCCAGTTGCATTGTTGGTTCTCGAAGCCCGCGCAATATTTACTCGAAGGTTTCGTTTTATATCCCCAGTTAGCTGATGTGAACTGGAGATAGTTCGCAACTATGGGGATGTCCATGACATAATTTTCGTTGTTTCCTGCTTCGACTAGTAGGACCTTCCAGTCTGGGACTTCAGTTAGCCGATTGGCTATGACGCAGCCGGCTGTCCCTGCTCCCACTACAATGAAGTCGTATTCTGAGAGTGGGTTGCTCTGATCCGGAGGTTCATTGTCGAGTTCATTGGAACCTTCGTTGAGGAACCTCATGAACGAAGAGACGGGGTTCATGAACTGTGTGTCTGTAGGAAGCAGCAGGGCGAAAAAGATCCATGTCGCCGCCGCCAGCAATGGCTTACGATGCTGACGCCGCATCTGGAATTGAGAAAGACAACTGTTTAATATCTTGATGATCATCATTATTGTAACAACTATAAGGAAAATTACTTGAAGATAACGTTATCTTTCATCACAGCGGACTTTAAATTAGCAGAGAATTTAAATGAGCAAATAATATTACAGTCTACATAAATGTTAGAGACCAATTAAGATTAAGTATAGTTTTTTTAACATGGAAAATAAAAAGAATAGGAATTGTGGCCATATTGAAAACGTTTTTGGCATAAATTAAATATGATTATTGGCTGTAAAGGTCAAAAGTCATATGACATTTATTAAACAGGCACAAAAAATTAAAGTAGTAAAATGATATTTGTATAGATTTGATACGTTTTTAATGATATCATTTTTCACATACAATTAAGACTAAAACTATGTATGGAAAATCAAGGGGGTTTGGTTAGCTCCATCTAGTTTACCGCAATGCAGGGGTCAACGTCCTCAAAGGACTTCCTTTAGGAAGTAGTCAAAACAAATTCATGTGTTTTCTGTCAAAATATACGTACAATTGGTTATTATTGTTTTTCACGCACGCATGCTCACACACGTTTGGTAAATATTATCAGTATTTATTAGGTTTGTAATTCATAGTTCGTAGGTCATGATTACATAAATATTGTTCTGAGACAAATAAAATAAGTACATAGATGCAATAAGCACAGACAGAAAGGGGATAACCATCTATGAATAATTGAACCAGTCCTGCTAAAAAAAACTGTAATAAAAGTAAAAAACAGATATCATAAATAAATATATTGTCATTTATTACTTGATACTTCAAGATTTGACGAGGGTGACATTTAAGGGAAACTAAATAAATTATCGTAATTTTTTCTCATAAAATAAATATACATCACGTTATGATGGCTTCGTTTTTTTTTTTGACTGAAGTACTGGCATCATTATATAGGTAGTGATTTTTAATTTGGCGTAAGGCATTGAGGTCAGGCATTTTACTATATTGTTCTCATCCTTCAGAGTTCTTTGTCCCATAGTGATAGCACAATAAGCTGACAATGATTTATCAAAATTTTACTAATCTTATGTAATATCAAAGCGTGAAATACAATTAATTAGTGAACTAACTTTCAGGCTTACGAACTTGTTTGGCACGTATGTTTCTCTCATTCTCTATGCTCGCCAAGAAATACAAGTAAATATAATTAGTAGCTAGTTTGTTGGATATAGGTACCTACTATTAGGTGTGTGCAGATTAAAGAAGTTAAATTGTGGTATTAAGTGAAAAAGAACTGGGTACTTTAAAATCTACACGGAATAATTCGGCAATTATTATCACAATTTCAGTTCGCTTTCAATAAACATTCTGATAAAAACTTACGTTTTCACAATTCCAACAAGAACTATCACGGTCAATGTCACGACACTGGAGCGCCACTTAACCACACTTTGTTTATATGAAACTGAGTGATGAGACGAGGAGGTCGTTCGCCCGATGGTAAGCGCCACGCCCACTTATAACAATTGCAGTGCCCCTCAGAACTTTTAATACCAACCAAAAAGTTCACTATTTCAAACAAATTCTTAATTCTTGATACTGTAGCCTGTCCAGATGACCAAACTTAGTCAAGTGGATTTGTAGATAAGTGTGTAGGGAGCGGGTCCTTGCACCACTGCGCACTGGCGCGCGCGGGATCACAGCGCGCGTTATATTGAAGTAGAGGAAATCTGCGCGCCCGCCCTGACCTTTCCCGCGTTCAAGTCGACTTTACCAAAGGTGACCGTAATAATTTTGACCGTTTGACATTAGGTTTCTAAACGATAGATCAACATTCTATGACATTCTTTTAATAATTGTACAAACGATTGACTAAGTAAGATTTTGTCGAACGAACCTTTGATATTTTTACCACGTGAACATTTGGTCGAAAAAACTTCTGGCGCATCGCCGGCCACTGCCGCGGCACTCTTCAGACAACCTTTGGATGGAGAGGACTGAAAGTAACTGTAAAGGACGGTGGTGTTGCGTAAAAAAACTAACCAGTTTTCAATAATAATATCATATATATAAATACAGACTATATAATCAAAATAATATTTTTTATGAGCCTGTTTCGTCCCACTGTTGGGCAAAGGCCTCCCTTCCCTCCTTCCATGACCCTCTGTCCATTGCTGTTAAGGGCCATTCCTTGTCGTAGGCGTCTAGGTCGTCGCGCCACCTACGGCGGGGCCGGCCCCGTGGTCGTGTTGCTCCGTTGCAAAATAATATAATAATAAATAATTAAATATAAGTATAATATATTTACTTATGGAAAAATCATAATAAAGTAAAATCATATATATCATAAAATAAACTAAAACTTCTTGTAAAACTTCTTGATGCTATTTTTAAATATATTAAGAGATTGCGCACGCCTAGTAAATCTAATAATTAAGCAGCAATTTATCTAATCAGCTGTTATCTAATCCGATCCTGTGCAAGCCACATCTATTGCCCTCCGACGAACTTCAAGATGACGTATTCAAGATTGTATACATAATTTTTTTCATAATAGGTACATTTAAAACGTTTAACTGTTTGTTGCTCAAGGTTCTTTTTTATATTAGCTATACCTTAATTCAAACGGTACAAGCCAGTGACATTAATAAAAGATCACATTTACATATTAACACGTAGATAAATTAGCATTCATACATCTCTCACAAAAATGCAAACACTCCGACAATATTTTCTTCCATCCATCCGCAATCATACCGGAGAGTGTGCGATGGAATTACATGAACTTATTCCGCCATCCTTATTCCATCACTGGACGATCAGACGTACGGCAAGGCGTCATCAATTTATGGTTGACATCCCTCCTTTTTTGAGCTTAACCAGTTTTTGGAAGTCCACAATCCCAACAGGTTACAAAAAGGGTGGTAAATATTTATTTCTACGGTAAATGCTACGAGCGAACGTGCAAATCGTTGTAGCCATGGGCCGGTCCAGTCTGGGATCCGGGATGGAGACACGGGGCGATTCGCTGTAACCCTAATTCCACTCGCAGGAAGTCGCGGGTACCAGTTGTAATAGTAACCAATATTTATTTTACCATATTAATTATGAAAGTCCTTTAATATTATAAAGTATACCTATATTGAATGCAATAGCGCTGCGCATTAGGAAGATTAAAAATGTTATTGCTTGGGTTGGACATCAATATTATTTATTACAATATTATAATAGTGTTCAGTCATTTTAGACTTATGTTGTAAGCCTTTATTTTACTTTTATCTAAATTTTTATGGTGAGTCACAAAACCTATAAAGACTTTGATGTCTTTCTCTCTAATCCATAACTCTTTAACTTCCACATTTCAAATACCAATAACTAATAACCGCAAATTATATTTTGAGTACTATTGTGTGCGTCTATAATCACACAAACTTTATAATAATTATTTACATTACAGATTGCTTAGAATTTCTAATGACCTCTATATGAATGTATGTAGTTTATTGTACACATTAAATAATAATATATCACAAAAAAATATAGCAGTAATACACTCGAGAGCAATGAATCCGGGTCACTTAAAGAATGTTAAAAATCTCGGAAACTAAAAATGATAGGTTAATGCAATAAATTGTATTTAATAGACAATGTAATACTCCTTAAATGAAAGTAAAAAAAATATGAGTCACCATACATTTTATTAACACAAAATTACATAAAGAAAAAAAACTGCTGATCTCTCCTTAAAACAAAAATAGGAAACATGAAATTTTTGAACTTTATTACGATTTTCTTGAATTTTAATACTTCGTATTGCCTCCTCGTGCTTCCATTACTGCGTTTACGCGGTTTGGCATGCTGTACACCAAGTTCCTTATACGGTTTTGGGGAATATTCTCCCATTCCTCTGTGAGAGCAATTTTGAGCTCACGAAGCGTGATTGGGGGAGGGTTTCGTTGTTTTACGCATCTGCCTAGCTCGTCCCAAGCATGCTCGATCGGGTTGATATCCGGGCTGCGCGCTGGCCACTCCATACGAGTAATGTTCATCTCTTGAAGGTAGTCATTCACAATCCTACCTGTATGAGGTCGGGCATTGTCATGCATAAATATAGCATCCTCACCTAAATTGACCATAAATGGACCAACGTGATCATTGAGGATTTCTTCCACATATCTTACGCTAGTTAAAGAGCCGTTTTCTATGATCACCAGCTCTGTGCGACTTTCAGAAGAAATTCCGGCCCACACAAGTACAGACCCACCACCGTAGGCTACTTTTTCTTCGATGCATGCTTGCTTGAATCTTTCCCCTGGTCTTCGATACACTCTGTGTCTTCCATCGTGCTTGTAGAGCATAAATTTTGATTCGTCGGAGAACATAACTTTTGACCAATCTTCAATACTCCAATTTACGTGGCTCTGGGCATATCTTAGTCTCGAAATACGATGCCCACGCTCCAGTTTAGGGCCGTTTGCAGGTCTAAGGGGTTTTAAGTTAGATTCAGCAAGCCGACGTCTTACTGTCCATGCACTTGGGTTACTTCCTCCGAGGCGTCGAAACTGATTGGTGAGTTCAGTTCCTGTGAGAAAGCGATTTCGAAGCATGGTGTTCACCAAGTATCGGTCTTCTCGTGCTGTGGTACACCTGGTTCTGCCCGTTCCTGGTCTGCGTAGGTTAGAACCAGTTTCTTCGTAACGTCGGAGAACTCTTTGTACTGTTGACAGCGACACACCGACAGTCCTGGCTGTATCGCGCTGACTCCGGCCGGTTTCCAGCATTGTAAGTATTCTGGTGCATTCTTCAGGCGTAAGCGACATAATTTCAGCTTGAATAATGAATATAGAGCACTATCAACATGGTTTATGTACCCACATAAATGACAGATTACAAACAAAAGCAAAACCAAATGCTGTAATTTCGTAGTTCCATCTTCGAAAGTGGCCCTTTTTCAAATTTGATTTTTTTATGATATAACTTTACAATAACTAAGAAGTTTTAATACCTTCATTTAAGGAGTATTACATTGTCTATTAAATACAATTTATTGCATTAACCTAGCATTTTTAGTTTCCGAGATTTTTAGGATTCTTTAAGTGACCCGGATTCATTGCTCTCGAGTGTATTTACAAGTGTATAAAAATTGGCGGCCGTGTCACTAAACGCGATGATACTGATATCCCACTAATATTATAAATGCGAAAGTCTCTCTCTGTGTGTTTGTTACCACATTCACAACACCAAAACGACTAAAATTATTTTGATGAAATTTGGTGTGTAAGTGCTATAAGTCTTGGAATAGGAGTTAGGGTACTTTCGGAAAATGATCAAATTCTAAGGGAACAACTACACAGATGTAGTCGAGAGTTTCAGCTAGTAAGTTAATAAATCCTGTTTGCCGTTTATTAAGTGCCGTTTGTTAACTAGGGTTTATTATCTTTCCCAATCCTGCTTGATCATATCTGCTCCCTTTTCGGCTATCATGTAAACAGGAGCATTTGTGTGTGCTGACACAATTTCTGGCATTATACTTGCATCAATGACCCTTAGTTTTCCAATACCATGGACTCTCAGTCTTGAATTTACTACTGAAGAGGGATCACTCTTAACACCCATTTTACAAGTACCACTTTGATGATATACAGTAAATGTGAACATCTGAGCTTGACAAGCAAAATACTCATCACTTCCAAAAGGTCCGTACTTCAAACAATACTTGATTGGCACATCATACAGCTTCGTTCCCATTTTTCTCATAGTTGGCTGTCTAGCGATGTCTATAGCTATCTTGATACCCTCGACGATCTTTTGCAAATCTTCTTTGTACTCGAAATAGTTTGGTATAAGTGTAGGATGTATTTTAGGATTCCTGCTCTGCAACATTACTCTTCCTTTCGACTTCGGTCGCATCAACATTGGGAAGACCATGAACACTTCATTTTTGCCGAGAGGTCCATAAGTATCCGCGTATATTTGTTCGTCGAATCCGAAATTACTATGTAGTAAAGGGTCAGCATTCAGGCCGCCATTGATAAACAGCAGCTCCATATCAGGCCATGCAGTAGAGTTGAACTTGTCTTTGAGATCCAAAAAGACTAAAGCCTCGCTACCCGGATTAGAAAGCGGACCTTTGTGGCTCTTAAACCATTTAAAAACTAGATCTAAATGGTTCATTATGTACTCTGAGTATTGTGTACTGATATATTGCTTTCTTGTCATAAACTGTAACCCTCCTGCAGCGATATGGTCCATCAAATTAAAGCCCACGGGCAAATCCTTTACTACTGGAATTTTCATTGATTCCAAGTGAGCTCTGGGTCCAATTCCGGATAATAGCAGTAGTTGTGGTGAATTTATTGCTCCCGCTGATAGAATGACCTCCTTCTTTGCTAAGATTTTGTAGTTTTTGTTAAATTTTTCCAATTCTACACCGATAACCATTGTTTTTGTTTCGTCAAAAAGTAATTTCGTCACCATACTATTTTTGGTTATGTGAAGATTTGACCTGCCTTTAATAGGATGTAAATAGGCTCTGCTAGAACTGTGGCGAGTGCCGTTTTTCATCGAAAGCTGCAAGAATGATACTCCTGATGAGTCAGCTCCATTATAATCGACATTTTTGAAACCTAATGCTTGTGCTCCTTTAACCCAAGCTTTTCCCTTAGTTGAACGAAATGGAGCGTATTCGACGTTTAGGTAACCTTTATTTCCGTGGTACTGTGGATTGTTCTTTGCAGGTATGTTGAAGTTTTCAACCTTCTTGAAGTATGGTAATACATCGTTCCATCCCCAGCCGTCGTTGCCCATCGCTTTCCAGCCTTCGTAGTCAGAGGGGGCTCCTCTAGTATAAATCATATAGTTCAGCACACTTGATCCTCCTACAACTTTTCCTCTCGTCCAGTTGCATTGTTGGTTCTCTAAGCCCGCGCAATATTTACTCGAAGGTTTCGTTTTATAACCCCAGTTAGCTGAAGTAAACTGGAGATAGTTCGCAGCGAGGGGGATGTCCATGACATAATTTTCGTTGTTTCCTGCTTCGACTAGTAGGACCTTCCAGTCTGGGACTTCAGTTAGCCGATTAGCGATGACACAGCCGGCTGTCCCTGCTCCCACTACAATGAAGTCGTATTCTGAGAGTAGGTTGCTCTGATCCGGAGGTTCGTTTTCGAGTTGATTGGAGCTTTCTCTGAGGAACTTAATGAAGGAAGAGACGGGGTTCGTGAACTGTGTGTCTGCAGGAAGCAGCAGAGAGAATAAGAGCCCTGTAGACACCGCTAGCAATTGCGCACGATCCTGGCACCGCATCTGGTATTGAAAAAGACATACGTCAATATCAACTATTAAAAGAGATAAATCGTTTTAAGATTTGCGTAACAGATCAGAATTGACTCGCGCAGCTTTCATATAGAGCTCATGCCATTACCATTGGCGACAATCTATAGTTTCTTTACAGGTGTTTCGTAACTAAAAATACCCGGTCTAAGCAGGAAGATATCACACCCAAAAGTGTTATACTTTCAGTAGCAAATTTTAGTAATTTGTCAATTTGTGTGCTATACCGATCAAACAGATCTATCACTACCGTCCCTTGCGTGATGGCTATTTCAGTAATCAGCGGAATAGTAGGGAACCATAAATTTCGAAGTTACGAAGTTAGTTGTTATTTTCTGAATAATAAACCAAATATTTAGATCACATTAAGTTTGGATAATTCTCTTAAAATCTGTAAACAACATACGTTTTTAGAATTCAACAAGAACTATCACGGTCAATGTCACAAAACTGAATCGTCACTTCGCTACACTATTTCGAACAAATCTTGATACTATGGCCCGTCCTGATGACCAAACTTAGTCAAGTGGATTCGTTCTCGTAGATATGCGTGTGTAGGGCGGGTCCTTGCGCCACTGGCGGGCGCGGAATCACAGCGCGCGTTATATTTAAGCAGAGGAAATCCCTGATCTTTCTTACGTTTATATAAGTACGGTACGCCTGTGTTAAAATAATTTAAATATAATGGCAGTTTATGACAGTTTGACACTTTGTAACAGTTTGTGTACCTACCAGTAGTCAAATACAAGTCTAATTTTATTACTAGTTGTGCTCCACGGTTTCCCTCGGGTAGACATTTTTCACTTTTTAAGGAGAACCAGCTTGTGAAGTTGTGGCCTGCAATCGTGTAACTCAAACACCGATCCCGATCGCTTTCAATTTCAAATTTGGAAGGCGTAAGAATCTTTCAAACTGCAATATCGATCATTTTTAGCGATCGTGATTGGGATAGCGATTGAGACGCGGACTCTGAGCAGACAATTCCACAAACAAATACTGATCACAGGACATGTTTGAAAGCGATCGGGATCGGTGTTCGAGTTAGACGATTCCCCTGCTGCTTTGTAAACTTGAGCGATTTCAAAACTTACACGAATATGACCATGTCTCTAAATTTCGCACTAAGATCAAGTGGCTTCCTATACGCCGTTGCCGGAATACTCGTTCACTAAATTAAACTTTGACGATTCGATTACATGGTTATAATTATAATTATTATGGAGACTTAGGCCCAAAATACTCGTGGTAGGTCTCTCGTATGCGGGAGGCCGTCTGGGTAGGTACCACCGCTTTGCCAGTTATTCTGCCGCCAAGTTGTAGTGCGCAGGCATTACTGTGTTCCAGTTTGAAGAGAATTGTAGCCAGCGAAATTACTGGGCATATAGGACATTATCTTTGTAATTATTCCACAAAAAAACAGTGACTACGACACCCTACATTATGCGTGTCACGCCGCGCACTTGACGATCACTTTTGTATGGAACTGCGTCTACAACAAGTACTTCCAGACATGTTTATATTTTTATATATTGACTGATGACGGTAAACAGTTGCAGGGCAATATTAAACAATGTTATTACAGCACAAAATAATAATATTTAATTACAAATAATATTTATATCTTATTTGAATAATATGAATTATTAATAAATAAATAATACTAGAATAAATTTAAATAACATTTGTGCGCCTGCTTGCATATATTCAATATTCAATATTAACGAAACATTATGTTTAAGGATTTGAAAAGTGATTTTAGTGTATTCTTTATAATAAATAAATGATTGAGATATTTACAATATCATATTTTTATAGTTGGCGCTCAGCGCCAAAGACAAGTTCAACAGCATGCTCTTTTTTAACCGACTTCAAAAAGGAGGAGGTTTACAATTCGACGGTATGTTTTTTTTTTTTATTTTTTTTTTGTGTGTTTGTTACGCGATTACTCCGCCAATTATGCATTGATTTCGATGATTCTTTTTTTAATTGGTAGGTAATACTTCAAAGGTGGTCCCATATAAATTTTATCGAAATTCATTCAGTAGTTTTTGAAAAAAATAGCAAAAACAAAAAATATAAGTTTAATCTTCAAGTCGGTTCTTGATTTTTTCGTAACCAAACTTTCTTAAGGTGGAGGTTTGTATTCGACTGCTTCACCTGCTTCTCCCAGGGTTGACTTCCGGTGAGGGAACTCCTCAACAGTGAATAATACAGACACAACATTTCGTAAATGGATTTAACCATAATAGCCTGTTCTAAATTCCATCATGATATGGCAGATACACCCAGCATTGACTTCTGGCGAGGGAACTCCTCAACAGAGAATAGGACAGACATGAAATTTTTTTGTACATGCATTTAATTGTGATAGCCCATTTTAAACTTTGTCATGATGTGGCTTCTAGATCATAAAAGCTTGTCTTTAAAAACTTTTTGAATTAATTTAATTAAAACTTGTTTTTCACTAAAAAGGGTAAAATAAATTATTTTTCAAAAAAAACTAAACCGACTTCAAAACCACAAATGGCACTCAAAAGTAAAAAATAAATTAATATAATTATCATAAGCGCTACCCACTCATATATTTGAAGTCGATGCCAGCCAAGTCTAAAAGGTAGTAGATAGATACTACCTACAAGTAGTACTTACTATATACATAGTATTTATCTGCTACCTATTAGACTTGGCTGGCACCGACTTCAAATATATGAGTGGGTAGCGCTTATGATAATTATATTAATTTATTTTTTACTTTTGAGTGCCATTTGTGGTTTTGAAGTCGGTTTAGTTTTTTTTGAAAAATAATTTATTTAAGGTTCCGTACCGAAAGGGTAAAACGGAATGGGAACGGGACGTCTGTCATCAGGCTGTATCTGATGAACCGTGATACTTAGACAGTTGAAATTTTCACAGATGATGTGTTTCTGTTGCCGCTATGACAACAAATACTAAAAAACAGAATAAAAGAAATATTTAAGGGGGCTCCCATACAACAAACGTGATTTTTTTGCCGATTTTATAGATAATGGTACGGAACCCTTCGTGTGTGAGTTTGACTCGCACTTGGCCGGTTTTTCTTCTCACAGGAACAATAGTCACGCGACGCGATTTAGTGATGTGCGATTTTTAATTTCAATTAGATTTTTATAGATTGTATGTAGGTAACTAATCGGAAAGCCTTCAATATTTAGGGTACTTTCCCTCCGGGAGAATTGGTTTGGTCCACCTAGTATAATTATTATATTGTAAATATTTATGACTATATGAATACGACTGTAAAAATACAAGTCACATTTTTAAAGATTGATATACAATGGCTTATTAGTTTTGATGGCGGTTCAAAATATTTTTAGTGCTAGTACAGAATACCAAGGGACAGAAGCATTACTCCGTAAAGAAATTTAAACAAATAGCGACTCTTGCTATGACGCAATAAAATTCAATTCAGCTCGCGTAGCCTACCATATTGACCTACACAGCGACTCTTTTTCTATCGCATAGCTCTTCTGACGCGGCACGTGTAACGACGCGCGACTCGCCGTCGGTGTCCGGCTATGTACTTGTAGCTTCGTACCTACAGTGCGGAGTGCGCTAGGCCTGGTACTAGATCTATTATAAACTACGGGTTTTTATTTTTATAACGTGGGTGGGCTAAGCCCTAGGGGTTCGCTTAGCGGGTTGCATATCTACCATAAATCACAAAAGTGAAGAAGTAACCAAAAAATATTTTAGAGGAAATTCTATATAATTTTAAATGTCTTACAATTTTGGTAAATATTAACTTATCTCTCTCTCTACAGCTCTTATAGTCTTATTACCAGAAGCTTAGTATACATCATTTATTGACTCAGTCATTCCAATAGATAAAAAGCATCATACATTATTGTAAACACATCATGGCTACCTCGTTCGAAAACCTCGGTACTCCTTATAAAGGGTCAACGACACACTTTTCCTTCCTTCCGCAACACGAAGACTGGGATCTACATGTCTTGATTTACCTCTGGGTCACCTCAAAAGTACGCCCCAGTCTTCTTTGATCAGATCTGCTGCTTTTTCAGCTACCATCATAGTAGGCGCATTTGTGTGAGCTGCAGGAACGTGCGGCATTACACTAGCGTCTACCACTCTCAAACCATAAAGCCCGTGGACTCTCAATCTTGAATCTACTACTGCTTCAGAATCATCCTTAGGCCCCATTTTGTTTGTACAGCAATGGTGGTATATAGTATTCGTTATAGTTTTCATAGCACAGAACCAGTACGCATCTGTATTGAATCTATGATGAGCGCATTGTGGTAAGGGTATGTCGTGAAGTTTACTTCCATACCGCTGAAATGCTTTTGTCTTTGATAGCTCTATTGCTTTTCTAATACCGTATAGAATGACGTTCTGATCGTGTCCATCGTCCTTGAAATAGTTGGCGTATATCAAGGGTTTGTGATAAGGGTTTCTGTCTTGTAGCATTATACGACCTTTAGATTTTGGGAGCAGCAGCATCGGAAATACCATCCATGTGTCTTTGTCGTGTATAGGTCCGTAAACTTTTTCGAAGACATCATCGTCTATTGAAAATGCTTGCTTGTACGCTGGCTGTGACACTAAGGAACCACCTACAAAGAGAAGTTCTAGGTCGGGATATCCATCTTCGTTGTTAGGTTTCTTTGTATCGATGAACGCTAATGCTTCAGTGCCGCTCGGTGCTGATAAAGGTCCTGTATGATGGCTAAAATATTCGATGACATTTTGGTACGACGCTACACGCTCTGATCTGATTGATACCGTAGAATTGATGACGAAAGTCAGTCCTCCCAAAGCCCAGTGGTCCTGTAAATTGTAACCCACCGGCAGATCTACAATCGTTGATATATTTTTCTCTGACAGATGTTCTCTAGGTCCTATACCACTGATCATTAGCAAATGCGGTGAGTTTATAGCCCCTGCCGATAGTATTACTTCTTTCTTAGCAATGACTGTGTATTTTATGCCACCTTTTTTGAATTCTACACCGTACGCTCGCTTTTTCCACGGATCAACCAAAATGCGAGTCACCATAGCTCTCTTAGTGATATGAAAGTTCTTTCTGTATTTGATGGGGTGAAGAAATGCTCTACTAGCACTCATTCTGGTTCCATTTTTCATTGTGAACTGAATTATTGAGTATCCTATTTGCTTCTCTCCGTTATAGTCTACAATTCTTCCTCCAGTTTCGACTCCCGCTTTTAAAAACGCCTCCGATAGCGGTGTTCTCCAATTTGGGTACTGCAATGTCATTTCCCCTCTGGTTGAGTGGTACTTTTTGTTTCGTGCCAGTTTTGGTATTTGCATGTTTTCTGATTTCTTGAAGTATTTTAACACAGATTGGTAGTCCCAACCTGCGGATAACAATAATGAATTATTACAATAATTTATAAAATAATAATTAATTAATTTATTAAAAATATTTATTTTGTCGGGTTAAAGGTTATTTCCTGCATAATGGAACAATAGACATACTGTAACTTAAACTCTGGTCGTGCACATTGACGTCATAATTATCTAGATTGTAACTTTTGAGTTCTCATAATTACTATAAATATTTGCTACATTCTGTCAAGTGTAGGTCCCACTTTTATCTCTATGCCGTCATGAGAAAATATAATCTATGATCTGACACGTAGAGTCCACGGTGGCTGAGCAATCCGTGCATGCAGGTTCTTAGGTCACAGGTTCAATCACCGTCTAGGGTCGTATTTGAACACCCGAAAATGTTCCAATCATTTTGTAAGTGAATGGTATGCACATAAATCTTTATTAATGCAATTGAGCAATGAAACAAGCAATCCTTCGTCTAAGTATCGTTCAGGTAAGAGCCACTAAAACAACAAACTTTTAATACCATGCAAAGTACTGCGTTAAAATGCATTGCGCTCATCATCCCGAGACATCAGATATTAAGTCTCATATGCCCAAAAATTTGGCTGGATAAATTGGCCTTCGAACCGAAACACAGTAATGCTTGCGCACTACTTCTTGGCGGCAGAATAACAGTCAGAGCTGTGATACCTGGGTTCCCATTAGCAGCCCATCTGTCGTAGTCCTTCCTATTCCCCCGCGTGTGCATCATGGAATGCAGCACGGAAGAGCCTCCAACGACGCGTCCTCGCGGCCATGCGCACCGTCCCTCCTTCATCCCCGTGCATCCCGATTTCTGCAAACATTATAAAACATCCTGTACATAATTAATTTTATAACAAAAAAACCGACTTTTACTCTTATGTATCTTCGAAGTCCAAGGTCGAATATTGATGTAAATGGGACGACCTTGTAGCTATACTGAACCCATCACAAAAATAATTTTCCAAATCGGTTCAAATTTTTTTGAAGTCGGTTTAGAACAATACCAGTTCAAATTCAATAACTCTTTGTTTAGATTTATGTAAAGTGAACTAGAAAAGCGGGTAAACGTTATTGATATGTTTGAATTACTTTGCTGAGTGATCACACTATATTATGAATGCAAAAGTTTGTCCCCCTAAACAGCCCCTGTTACAAGATCTATCTATGTAATAAATCTAAAAATGTAAGTGCATCACTTGAAACGGCTGCAAAGATTTGTCAAACGACTACATCAGGTCAACAATTAATTTAATAATAATAATTTGTTTGTATATGAGATCTAATGTAATTTAAATAATCAATAAGACATGTTATTCCACACCATTGTTATGGTAGAATGTAAGGACTTATTTTTAGAATTGTACCACCTTTACGTACTATAGTCGCAATAAATGATTTGATTTGAACTACGGTCGGTTAGTCAGTTACAAAATAAATGGCCAAAAATGCTTAATAAGACCTAGGAATTATTATAAATTTCCTAATGGTTTTTAATAAGATTAAATAGACCTAGGAAGAATTCATCTACAGTACCAAGCTAATAAAATAAGATAAATACGCCCAACGATCATTAACATAGATCCTTGCCCCTAATTAAGATTCGCTATATCTAGGAAACCAGGAACTGCGAAGACCATGGTCCCACAACACCCAGACACGAAACGAATAAAACAACAAACTAGAACAAGAAACAATAAAGAAAATAGAACATAGTAAATGCAAAATTACGCAGATTCAGTTGAACAAACAACAATAAAACGTAACATAATATTGCAATTATTAACATCGTAGAATATAAGTAAATAAATACCTTACTAATATTTCGATTAGTCATGTATTCCGCGAAGCAGCTCTATAATTTATAAATCAATTACAGTTCACCACATGATGTGAACTATAATGAATATACTGACGCACATCCGCGTATCTATACTTGTAAAAACCCCTTTAATTTCAATTTCAATTATTTCGTTCCATAATGTAATTAGATGGTAGGTAATTTTTTTACAGATTATAGATCCTGTTGCAGCTATTTTTTTAATTTTCTCAAAATCTTTCGATGTGATTTGATGGGGTACCACAGAATATTAAGGGACAGAAGCAACACTCCGCAAAGAAATTTAAACAAATAGCGATTCTTGCTATGACGCAATAAAATTCAATTCAGCTCGCGTAGCGCTGCATACCTACCAGTCATATTAACCTACAGAGTGCCTTTCTTTCTATCGCATAGCTCTTATCTCTTCTGACGCGGCACGTGTAACGACGCGCGACACGCCGTCGGTGTCCCGCTATGTACTTGTAGCTTCGTACCTACAGCAAAGAAAACTAAATATTACCCTACAGTGCGGAGTGCGCTAGGCCTCGGGATACATGAACCTAAAATTCCGGATGAGAAATAGGTTAACTAAGCCTCAGTAGATTTCTTAAGAAATGGCATTTTTTCAAAGACCCATACATATAATTTATTCCAATTTCCCTATTTGTTTAATAAGAACAAAACTTCCTCAGTGCAAAGGAAAAGGTACCTACTCTGAAGAACTCAAAATTAAGCCACAACCTGTATATCCATAAAATTATATGAACCAGTTTTGAATAAAGTTTCAAGTTTCTGTTCCGGGAGACCGAAGAGTTCCTTAAGAAATAAACTAAAATTTAAAAACCCTCACAAAAACCTATATAAAGTAAAAAAAAAACGGCTGAACCGATTCTGATAAAAACATCTAAGAACCACCGCTAGAAAACCTGCTTTCAAATGAAAAAAACCCTCTTCCTGACAGAACAGACAGACACACATACTCAAACTTATAATAAATAACCCCTCCTCTTTGCGTCGGGGGTTAAAAAAATAACTACTTTTAATTCAAATTCTACGCAGACGGAGTCGCGGGTGTGAAATGGTATAATATTGTTATATTAATGTGCTAACTTAACGGTTAAATGGAGAATTGGTTTCATTCCAAAACTGATTAATGGCACAACCTTAAACGTTTTCTCCGTTAACTTTTAATAGGTTTTAGATGTTTTCTCACGTTTTATTCTTTGAACTTCGAACGACATTTTTTTTATAGCATAGAAATTTTTGAATCATTGTTATGTCAAATTCCCGTGAAATACTAGTTTTTACCACCTCTGAAGTATGGCCTACCAAACAAAAAAAATAATTCATAATTAGCGGAGTAATCACGTAACAAACATTACCTATGTTTGTTACGTGATTGCTCCGAAAAAAAAACATACTGTCGGATTGAGAACCTCCTCCTTTTTGAAGTCGGTTGAAAAGAGACACTCAAATGCTTGTTGCATAGCGTTGTCCCCTTCACCCGATGGATCGAAGATACATAATCTACGAATCAGAGTAAGACCCCTGACCCCTAATACAGAATAAATAATTGTACGTAAATAGGACAAATTGAATCTAAAGAACCTTAAACTAAGTGATTCATGAACAACATAGACATCTCACAGACACGGAACGAATACTTGAGTTGTTTTATAATCATCATAAGCCCATTACGTTCCCACTGCTGGGACTCAGGCCTTTCCTCGTAGAGAGAGTATGGGTCATAATCCACCAGGCTGGCCCAGTGCGGGTTGGTGGATGTTACATGTCCTTGAATTTTTGCGATAAATTCTTGCCGGTTTCCTCTCGATGTTTTCCTTCGCCGTTTTTAGAGCTAGTGTTAAATACTCGCACACGCACATCATTTAAGAAAGTCAGTGGCCATTGAGATTCAAACTCAGGTGCGTCGGATCAAAAGTCGCACGTTCTCCTACTGAGCCACACTTCTCTGTTTTATATCACACTAATTTTATTAATGCGAAAGTGTCAATGTTAGTGTGTAAGTATGTTTGTTCCCTCTTCACGCGGCAACGGCTGATCGGATTGGTGTGATATTCGGAAGGAGATAGCTTATACCCTGGATTAACACTTGGACTATTTTATATCCCGGGAAATCCGCGGGGCGCAGCTAGTTTGTAAACATTTGTTTTGACGGGAACCAAAACCGCAAGCTGCGTGTCACGTGCCGATACAATATTAATGATAGCATAGCACAAATAATTTTATGATTTGCAAATATTTGTAAATGGTTAAACGATTAATTTATTATAGTCTAAAATTCTAGATGATTGTTCAATATTGAAAAATATTTGCGCATAACGCGTGGAATTTGGTTTTGATTTAAATATAGGTACCTACTTTAAGCATATGGTTATAGACAAGACAAGTTACAATAGTATAGTAAAAAATACAGTATGGTATAATATGGTAGAAAATACTACCTAGCATTAAGTCCTCCATGTACAAACTGTTTTGTGGTAAAATACAAATAAATAGAAAAAAAATTCTAGAAAAATGGTTAAACTAACTAATAAAAATAGTATCTATTGGTACACGTGTTTGCACAGAAGAAAAAATACCGGCCAGGTGCGAGTCGGACTCGCGCACGAAGGGTTCCGTACCATTATTTATAGAAACGGCAAAAAAATTATGTCTCTTGTATGGGAGCCCCCTTAAATATTTATTTTATTCTGTTTTTTTATATTTGTTGTTATAGCGGCAACAAAAATACATCATCTGCTAAATTGTATTTTGTCAAATGTCAATTCAATTGTCTAACTGTCACGTTCATGAGATACAGCCTGGTGATAGACGGATAGACAGACAGACGCACGGACAGCGGGGTCTTAGTAATAGCAGACCTAACGGTATAGTACTACTACTGGCGCACCGGTCTGTCCGCACACGTTTTGTGTGTATGCGTAATTATTGTAGGGATGAGCTAATACGAATCGAGCGCGACAATACAACGCTTTACGTAAGCAACCTAAGTGTTTCTCTTTCTGGGAGACGCGAAAAAAAACGGAAGGAAAACCAAACAATCTCCGATTTTTTATTTGTGTAAGTGCTTTCTTTGCATCCATACACAGAACAATAACGAACCATTTTGTTTTAGGTATATTAATATTGTATCATAGTCAATATATTGAATTTTAATGAATAAAGAGGCAGACCTCCGTCAGTCAGGTCAGCTCCACCGTCTTCAGCCGTTCTCCGTCTTTTTCTCAATACGTTTCGGCCATATGTCAAAGTCAAATAGTCGTCGTCATCCAAAAAGGTCATAACAACCTCAGATTACATCAATTGATCGCACATATAAACATTTGAATCTCACTCATTAGTCATTCGCAGCCGCTCGCTGCGGTACGGTACGGAACCCTTAAAAAGACATACGTACCAAAAATGATGTTAAAATGGTTTCAGTTCTTAATTTAATTAGGTATCACTGATGCCCTAAATGACGTAATTATTACAATGATTATTATCACCTATCAGCGTTTTGGAAAAATAACCACTTACCCAGAGATATGACAAAAAACCATGAGTTGATCATAATATAAAGGAACGTATTATACGGAACTTCCCAAACGGAACGGAAGCCTACCTATATATACCTACCTCTAATGATGAAGTAATCACTCGTTTTGGTTCATGCACAACATAAAACTATTTTTAGATACAGCTTATACTAAATTCTACTGAATTATCATAACATGAATAGAACAGTAATTAATTTATTTTTCGGCTATTCATCAATTTGTTTGAACTTGTCTTCATTCTACCACATCCGCTTTCGGTCGACTGTCTAATTAATTTACTTATTACTGAGATAGAGTAAGAATAGGTTATTAAAGTTTCTGCAAAGCAAAAACACCTTCATCTCTAGGTTTTCCGTTCAGACCAGTAATTTCAAGTTGTACAATCATTTTGTCATTGTTGCTTAGTCTTGATTTTAATTGATCCGTTTGCATGACAATTTCAACGCTGTTAAAGTTTTTTTTATGTAACTCAATGACGAGAAGGGCTGGTCGTTTGTCTGATGGTAAGCGCCACGCCTGCCCATTACAATTGCAGTGCCACGCAGAACTTTAAATACCATAAAAAGCAGTGCGTAGCACTGAGTTGCGCTCATTACCCCGAGACATCAGATATTAAAATATTAAGTCTCGTATGCCCAAAAACTTCGCTGGCTACAATCTGCAAAGTATACTGTAAAATATCGACAGGCTAGCAACTTTACGTTGATCTTAAAGAATCTTAAGCTTTGCTTGAACCAACGAATCATTACTATTCTTCATCTACTTAACGAGTCGATCCTTCGGCTTTATATTTTTTTGGACCAGTACTCTGCCACAAGCACAGCATTGTCTGTGGCATTGAACAGGTCTTCGCGTGTACAGGTGGCGGGACACGCAGGGCAAGACAAAAGGTGTGCCATAGTCTGGGGAGAGATACCGCACTCGCATTCACTATCCGAGCCCCCACCTGCATGTTTTCCTTGCTGCGGCCGGAGTTTGTTTAAAAACTTCCATGTCGGCCAAGGCAGATTGTGTCTAGGGGGGATGTTAATGTTTTTCGGAAAGCGAAATTGGTGATGCTGTAGGGTATCTCTCCTGCCAAAGACTTAGTCGCGCCTTGGAGGCATCGTTACTATTAACAGACATGCATACGCTACACATGGTATCACACGATAATTCCTAGGAATCAGTCCAGTAATCAAATGACGTATGCAGCGACCTTGTATCTGCCAGTATGGTATTATGGGCCTAGAAATCTTGGCCCCGGTATGGTGTTACCGCGTATATACCTATAAATCTAGGCTCGATTCAGTGTTATGTAATGATGTTAGTGTACTTGAGCACCTTGTTGTGTCTAATGACGTATTAATTACTGCGCCGACGAGAATGCTTTGTTTGTTCTTGTATTTTCTTTAGTGGAAAATTTTCTGTTGTTTTTGAACTTTCTAGTATACCTACATACCTACATACTGGCGTAGAACCTAAAGTGATATTCTTTTCTGTAGGTATTAGGTACGTGTTTTTAAACTGAATTCGGCAACCAGGGCCTCAGATAATTGATGTAATGTTTTAATTTATTTTTTATCTACATAATTTTTTGTACTTTGCGACGTTGCCTTCCCATTGTTTTTCTTAACCAACCGCTCGTAAACAAAATATTCTAGTTTATTTAAAATTACACTTTTGTGGAGCCAAACTATGTTTTTTTTAACAAGTATAATTTATATGAAGTCGTTTAGCTTCACGTGAAGTGGCTTATTTCCTGTATTATAAATATATTTTACATCTTGATAATCTGAAGCTGGAACACGGGACTTTTTCAAAGAGAGAAAGAGTATGTGGTATGCACTTGGAGAGCCCAGTGCGGCTTGCACAATTCTCACACTTCACAACATCTAGCCAGCAAGCGTCACCACTATCCTACTAATCCTGCTATAATATCATAAATGCTAAATTTGTGAGGATGGATGGGTGGATGGATGTTTGTGACTCAATGACGCAAAAACCTTTTTGGAGTGGCTCTGGCCGTGGTACAACCACGGCCAGAGCCATACCACCCACCGAACAAAGCCATGCCGTCAAGCGACTTAGTCGTGTTTCGGGATGATGTTCGGTGAACCATCGGGTAGACGGGTCTGAGCAGCCGCTCAACTGCCGTCTCTCTCTAGATCTATGTGCTCCATCTTAGGCCACATCATCGCTTCACATCAGGCGAGATAGTGGTCAAACATAGATCTATTAAGGGTAAAAAAAAAACCATTGAACGGATTTTGATGATAAGAAATGATAATTTATTTGCAAGAAATATGGTACAGTTAAGTTCTTAGTGTTTAGTAAAATTGTTCTAACATATTTCATCTGTCATCATACCAAATATCAGTCTGATATTTGGTATGTAGATACTTGAGGTCCTGGAAAAGGACATAGAATTATTTTTATCCCAGAAAATTGCGGATGAAACTGCGGGGCGCAGCCAGTAATATATAATTTGTGTTTAATCGATTAAATAGGTAGGTCTCTCGTATGCGGGAGGCCGTCTGGGTAGGTACCACAGCTTTGCCAGTTATTCTGCCGCCAAGCAATAGTGCGCAAGCATTACTGTGGTGCGGCTTGAAGCATTGTAGCCAGTGAAATTACTGGGCATATGAGACTTAATATCTGATGTCTCGGGGTGATTAGCGCAATGCAGCGCTACGCAGTACTTTTTATGGTTTTAAAAGTTCTCGGTGGCGCTGCAATTGTTTTGGGCAGGTCTGGCGCTTACCATCAGGTGAACGACTTGCTCGTCTCATCACGCCATCGTTCCATAAAAACAATATGATTCAGATGTATAGTATGTAAAATAATGGTATCAAAAAGCAGTGAGAATGAGATAGTATATAATGACTATTGATAACTTAATAATTTATTTTTCTACATAGTCTCCGAGTCTCTCTACACACCGAGTCCAGCGCTTTTCCAAGGAAAAAAAGGTTTTGTCTTGGTCCTGCAAAAAGCTCTACACGGCATCCATCACCATGTTATCGTCTTCGTAACTGTTTCCCCTTAAGTATTCTTTCAATTTGGGGAACACATAAAAATCGCTAAGCGCCAGATATGGTGAATAAGGGGCGTAGTCAACCAATTCGAAGCCAGCTTGCTGAATGGCAGCCATCGCAACTGCCGGCCTGTGCGCGGGTGCGTTGTCGTGATGAAACAGCACGCCCGTTCGAAGTTTCCCTCTCCTTTTCTCTTTGATGGCATTCCTCAATTTGGGAATTAAAGCTGCATAATATGGGCCTGTAATAGTGGTTCCTGTAATTGAGGCCATAACCTTGCCAGCCGATGCCACGGCACGAAACTTCTTCGGGGTCGGTGATGATGGCCGTTTCCATTGCGAAGATTGTTGTTTTGTCTCGGGATCAAAATGATGGACCCATGTTTCCTCCATTGTTACGAAAAGAGACAACAAGTTTTCAGAATCTTCTTGAAACTTTTCCAACAATATCTTCGAAATGTCAAGTCGATTTTGTTTCTGACCGTCGGTTAACATTCTCGGCTCCCATCTTGCGGAGACTTTTCTCATATTCAAAGATTGTTTACTTCCATATGAAATGCCCGTTTCTTGAATTAAGTATCGGATGGTAACTCTTCGATCGCTCAATACAATTTTCTCGACTTTCGCAACATTTTCTTGGGTGACTGACGTCGATGGACGGCCGCAACGATGTTCGTCTTCCGTGCCCGTTCTCCCTACTCGAAATTGAAAAGCCCACCTTGCGACAGTGGAATACGGAGGAGCAGACTCTCCTAATGTTGCCTCCAAATCGCTATGAATCTCTTGCGCCGTTAACTTTTTTAAACAGAGGTATTTAATAACGGCTCGCACTTCGTTTTTCTCCATTTTCGAGAACACGTTCCGACACGAAGCAAACAAATGACTACATTCAGAAAAAAACAAAAGAGAATCGAAGATTTTTTTCTTTATCAATATTACAAATATGTATCTGAGCTATGCCTGCCAGTATTTATTTTTTTTCTTACCAAGGAGTATGTCGTTCTCACTACTTTTTGATCCCTCCTCGTAGTAGATTAGTAGTAAATTAGTAGAATTTTGAAGTTGGATGACGACGTTAGTAGTTGTACTTAATTCGACTCAGCAAATCATTCCTAGTCGCACATCGCTATGTGTTAACAGCGAGTGTAATACGACCCACCGAATAAAGCTATGCCGTCAAGCGACTTAGTCGTGTTTCGAGATGATGTTCGGTAAACCATCGGGGAGACGGGTCTGAGCAGCCGCTCAACTGCTGTCTTTCTCTAGATCTATGTGCTCCATCTTAGGCCACATCATCGCTTCACATCAGGCGAAATACTGGCCGAACATAGATCTATTAAGCGTAAAAAAACTCTTGACGTTAAGCTACGATGCGGTCATTTCGGATTGTAAGGCGTACACGTTACTGCTTGCCACAGTCGCTCTAAGAATTGCTTCAAGTGTTATGACCGCCAATTATTTGTATAACCCTAAATATTGTATAACCCTAAATATTGTACAACACTAAATAAGTTTTATTTCTAAATGTTTTTACGTTTGTGGTATAAAGTATGAAGTGTTTATATTCCATTATAATTATTAAGTTAACTAATTAGGTATGTTTTCGAAAATAATTTAAAACTCCACGTGTATATATTTATATATTTCCTAGTCACAAAACCTTACAAAAATAATAAAATATACATAAAAGCGAAGTTATCAAAATTTGAATTGAAGTTATGCATCAATTTATATTATAACTCTTATTTTGCAAGCAGAAGCTTTTAGAAATCGTAAAAAAATAGTATGAAATATGTTTTATATGGAACTAGCTGTTGCCTGCGACATCGTACACGTTGGATTTGTTTCTAATGTGATCTCTCGGGAACCACGTAATAAATTAGGATGAAAATATCCTGTCTTTCTCCGGGCTCAAGGTTTCTTATATCTGGATGGTGTATAGTTTATACAGATACTAGCGACCCGCCCCGGCTTCGCACAGTTATTATACATATAAACCTTCCTCTTCAATCACTCTATCTATTAAAAAAAACCGCATCAAAATCCGTTGCGTAGTTTTAAAGATTTAAGCATACATAGGGATATAGGGACAGAGAAAGCGACTTTGTTTTACACTATGTAGTGATGATACCTTCTAAGTGAAACTACATCGTACTTTCACTTAGAACTAATATCGTCTAAATTGCCATACTTAAAGACGGTAACAAATATTTTTTAAGTTCAATGTTCGTTATATATTATTGCGTAATATTCTTTCAAGGACATGACAAGAATTTGCAGACGGAATACGCTTTATGAATCTGGTTATTATTCGTTTCAACCTTTGTCTTACGGCTGGTTTTACGCATTCTTCGTTGATTACAAAGGATGTTGTAGCTCTTGCCTCTTTATTCAAGTTTTTGAACTGATTTGTCTTCCTTGTTCACGTTTTAATTTGAGTTAATGTCGCCGATAATTGTTTTTGTTAAGTACATAAAGGAAGCTTTTAGAAAATGTCACAATCATTATATCCTTTGTTATCATTATATTCTTTGCGATTGTGGTTTCGGGGAAGTGAAAAGGTAGTGGGTTTTCTCGCTTTACTGTAAGTAGTCGAGTGTCACAAACTTGTTTATTCCGTAGACCAGAAAAACTTCACAATTTTTTTTACGATTCGCCTATTGGGCCGACTAAAGTCTCTAAGACCATACCGCCTTGTCTTACGTAGTTTTTATTTGATAGTTTGTAAAAAATACAATAAATTCTTTCGTATATCGTCGTATGAGGGTCATCAGCAACAAGCCGGACCCTCTCTCAGTGCTTTAATAAAGTGGTGGAACTTCATTCAAGCTTTCCATGGACTTTTTGGGAGAACATAAAAAGCAATGTTTTTCCCTATTTTGTTTTCTTTGCCTACACTTGTGCACGTTTAAGAACACATAATGGTTAATAAACCACCGTATTATAAATTAATCACTCGAAGAAACACTTGTTGTGTCTAATGTGTAAGTGTTTGTAAGGCGGTGTAGGCTTATAACGTAACTAAGTACTTAATGTTTTGATTTATATTGAGATGGTTGGGCAGATTGAATATGAAAATGTACACACATGTGCTATCGATTTAAAAGAAGGTTTTTTTAACATAAGTCCAATAGCTGCCGGTAACTAACTTTCAAATTAACGATAAAACGGGTTCTTAGGTTACAATAATATATCTATCTACAAACACGTAACTACATACCTACCTATTTAAATAAACTACATAATGAAATCATTTATTAAATCACAAAAATATAAAAAACAATAACTTGAAATCTAAATAAAAAAATTTAAATATGTCTTATCTTTCACGTGGTGATAAAGTCTCCGTTCATGAGCTTCGGCGAACTTTTTTATTACACTAGTGACGAGGTCCACTTTCAGGTCCCGATGGAGGTCGTCATTTCGAATGTACCACGGAGCGTTAACAATACCCCTGAGTACTTGTTTTGAAATCGTTGAATGATTGCTACGTTGCTTTGATTGGTACTCCCCCACAGTTGGATACCATAAGTCCATATTGGCATGAGGACTTGTTTGTATAATAGTATTTTATTGTGCACTGACAACGTAGAATGCCTCCCAAGTAGCCAGTACATCTTCCTATAGCGAAGCTCTAACTCGTCGCGTTTCTTTTTGACATGTGCCTTCCAGCGAAGCTTTGCGTCTAGGGTCATGCTAAGATACTTGGCAGTATTTTCGTATGGTATTATCTTGTTATTGATGAACACCGGATGATAGTTTGGTCTCTTGTTCGTGAAATCTATGTGAATAGATTTCGATTCATTGAGTTTGATTCTCCATTTTTTGGTCCAATCAAAGATGGTGTTGATGACTGTTTGAACCTTTTCCACAGCTTCCTCTTGAGTGACTCCTGTAGCCATGATAGCTGTGTCATCTGCAAAGGTTGCTATGGTATTGTTTTCTAATTCTGGAATATCACTAGTGTACAATAAGTACAGGACTGGACCTAAGACACTTCCCTGTATTACTCCAGCTTTTATTTGCTTAAGTTCCGAATAAGCATCGTCTTGTCGCACTCTGAACATTCTCTTTGTAAGATAGAGAAGCATATTTCTAAGTTTGTATACAAGGCCTTGATGCCACACCTTGTCAAATGCTTGTGTTACGTCCAAGAAGACAAGGCTATCCAGCTCCTTGACAGCTCAGACATAGTGAGAAGACTCAAACGGACAAAACCTTTTGAGTTAGTGTAGTGAAGTGACAGTGTATTGTAGTATAATAGTGCTACCCATAAAGAACACAAGAACATAGTGTCTTCGCCTTAATAGAGACAGTAAGAAAACTGTTAATGGACACATTCTTAGTTTTACTCTACTTAGCAGCTTAAGTTAAATTCAAATTACTTATTAGTCTTATTAGGCTAGATTGTAATGTTTTTGAGGTGTCTTATTAAGAAACTTCATTAGAAAAAAAATGTCTTATCTTAGGCGACTGATAATGTATGTTTAACTATTTTTAACTTAAGTTTTTTTTATTTTCAATGCCGCATGTTTGTGCCTATTTATAAATTATTTGACTTTGACTTTGACTTTGAATTTGGTTTGTTTGCAACTGTTCAAGTCGTTATCATACAAGTTTTCGCGTCCGCATTCCTCGTGTACGTCCTTCGCTTTACCCGAATGAATTTACACCTATAGCCCTTCGAAAACGACCACGCAGAAAAGTTGTGCGTAATGTTTTTCAAGGTAATGTACCTTCTTACAGTGTTAACAATGTCCGGTGTAGCGTTGTAGAGCATATAATTCCAAGAAAATATGACATATAATCACAGACATAACTTTTTTTCGGGACCATATTAAGTATTTGATCCTCTAAAATCTAATTGATATATTGTATTGTCTCCATCTTAGGCCACATCATCGCTTCACATCGGGTGAGATAGTGGCCAAACATAGATGTAACAAGCGTAAAAAAAATAAACATACGGGGGAGCCCTCGGTAGGTTAGGGTGCAACGCCGCGAAAATGTATATTATATTCATGTATGTTTATTTTCACCAGTTCGTTCAATTTAAATAAATTGAATTATGTAAAAACTGTCAAAATTTAAGATATTTAATGCTCATTTCTTTTAATTTTGGGGCTCATCAAGTATCACACATAATTTCTACATCTCATACTTTTTAACTAAACAGATTAAAATATTAACGGATTTGATTTATTTTATATGTCTCAGAGAAAGAGGATCGATTAATCATTAAAAAACTTGACCGTTTCGATTATTTGCTTTCTGCTTTTGCAAAATTAAAACGATCATTCAGATACATGCCTTTTTCTACTAGATAATTTCGAATAATTACGTGAGTCCTAGCCGTTTTATTGAATACTTTATAACTTTTGACAATCGAGTTGACATCCATAATTTATTTGATTATCTTTATGCCTTTTGTTTAACCGGTATCCGACGTATTGCCAAGTCATAATGTAGCATGCTCGTCTAGGAAACCTGTTGACTCTCGTCTTAAAGACTCCCAACTTGTAGCTATCCGGGTACACAGATGCTGGCAGAGTTTGACCGTCCGTATTATAAAGGTCGAAACAAAGAGCTTGGTGCGAACAGAAAAATTTCAACCAGAAATCTAAATAAAATTAGATTTCTGTGATTGTTAACAACGAGCACATGAGAATAAAATTAAGCTTCTCTTGTTGAACTTATTGTACCCCACTGCTGGGTGAAGTTCTCCCCATCTATTACAATTATTAACGTTTTATTGACAATAAAACGTTAATAATTGTGTTATTGAAAATAAAACGTTAATAATTGTCAAATTGACAATGCGTCTTGGTACAATTACTGGGTATATGAGACTTGCTATCTGATGTCTCGATTTGATGAGCGCAATGCAGTGCTTGCTTAGCACTGCATTGCGCTTGCTTTTTATGGTATTGCTTATGGTATGGTATTGCTATATGCTTTTTATGGTATTAAACGTTCTGGGTGGCACCGCAATTGTTATGGGCAGGCGTGACGCTTACCATAAGGCGAACGACTTGCTCGTCTGATCACTCAATTCCATTATTAAAAAAGAAACTTAGTGAGCTCGTAACAGCTCACTGAGTTTCTTTTTTAACGGCCCACCTGATGGTAACATCAGCTGGGCCGTCCGAAATGCTCTGAAAATTTCCAGTTTTTTGACATTCAAAATAAGATCCTTAACATTGCTCGAGCCAAGTTCAAGTATGTTACTATCGAAATGTAACGAAACCGGCTGTCAAAGGTCAATGTCAAGTAGCACATTTTGTTAATCAGTGATGTAACGGAGATCGTGAAAGGATCGTGACTTTGTACAGTGCATAAAAGATTTATTTATTTATTTGATCTTCTTTCTCCTGGCTATTGTCCCAATTTATTTGGGGTCAACGGTTGTGGGTTGTCTCTTCCTTCGTGTTTGTACATCTCATGTCTCATGCTTATTATAAATTTAACGGCTACACTCATGTTATGATTGTGTCGGATAAGTCCGACCAGGTTTTGGACAATTAGGATGTCCTTCTTCCGGGAGTTTACGCTTTGGATTCGCGCCGCAGACTGCGTGTGAAACTTGGTCGGAGTTATTCCAACACAAACAAATGTGACTGTAGCCGTTTATACAACGTGTAACATAAATGTGTAGTAATAATTAAACCACGCATATAGAAGCTTATTAATAATTCAAGTCCAAGTGCAAATCACCAGAAACTTTTTAAAATCACAAGATATGATAATTTAAACATTTCTGGTAATCAAGTTCATTTCAACCCTAACAATCAGCTGATAAAGAGCAATGAACTTGTGACAAAGAATATTAGTGCGCCGCGTGTACAGATCTGACAAACAAATTTTATCTTCAGTTAGCAAAGCCAGCTGTCCTACCAACCTTACTTTACAACTAACTTTCAAGCAAACTGCTTTTTACGCGACTCCCCAAAAAAGGAATATAATGTTTTCGGGGTTAATGTATGTGCGTTTTTTTATTACAAAATGCCTCAACAGATTTGGATGTATGGGGTATCCTCGGAATCCTTAAATCATCCCAAGTGATAATGTTTTTGGCAGGGTATTTTTTTATTTTTATTAATGCTTACTTATTAATTACAGCATTAAACATCATCGCTCCAATTAACATTCAGGAATAAGGGTCTAATCAGTGTAAACGCCTAATAAGAGCGAGCATGGCTGATGTTCTTAAAAAATACGTGAGGTCACCAACCACCGTAGGAATAGGATGTAAAAAACATCATGCATGAATTTCAACAGTAGGAATGTAATAGGCTGATAATGATGATTAAGACATTTCCAACATTTGATTTCATTGCATAGTAAAAGAGTGTTCGTAAGTCAGTAATCAATAAAGCGTCTTTACTTAGTCAGTTTTCAGAAATAAACCTGTTTAATCTTTGACAAAACGCGGCAAACACTAAAGCTATCAAACATTCGCCGCCGCTTCATGATTCGCTAGCCTTGTTTCGTATTGCACCAATCATAAAGATGTAATCCTAATAAATAATAGCCGCTGCTCCTCATTGGTCGAGCGGCACAAACAAAGTTACCTTCTAACGCCGCCCCATAAAACTCCACCGAAAAGGACCGTTTTCGTTTCGGAAATTCTTTTTAGGTTATTTCTGAATATGAATTCTAAGACGTCAAGTTGGATAAAAATTTGAAACTAATCAAGGCAAGGCTAAGTCGGGTACGTTCGCGGAGATTTTTTTGTATACCGGTTCCGGAACATGCAAAAAAACTATGGTAAAAAAAACTTAAACCTATGTTTTTATTATGGTTTTAATGCATTCAAATCTGTCCAGGCAATAAGAAGTAATGGTGGAATAAATAAATACATACATACGTAAACCCTGAAATACTCCTTTTTGGGCAGTCGTGTAAAAATGTGGAAATACCCTTTTTTACGAGTGGGTTCCGGAACGGAACCGACCGAGTCCGAAGATCCGTTCAGTATGAAATTCCGGTATTTGAGACTCGAAATCAAGCCCTTGTAAAATGTTCGGCGTTTTCAAAGACAGAGCGCCTAGGCCACAAAACAGATAAATACAGAAGTTAATCTCATGTATGTACTTTTCATACATTTCATACCGGACGGCGCAGGAAGTTTTTGGGAGGAAAATTGATTGATTTAAAAATATAACTGTACACGATATCGACATAATTTTTTCGCAGTTACTATTATAACTGAATAAAGTTTTTTTGAAGACAAAACAAATGCGATTAGTTTACATTAACATCTTCCTCATTAGATTATTGAACACAAGGCTAACACAGCTTATACTACAATAAATATCTAATTTTAAATTGTAAAAATATGACAAGGCTACAAACTTATGTTCGCTTGTTCGGCGCAGGGCCGGGGGCTGGGGCGCTTACCTACCTACCTAACTATTTTGTGTTACGTGAAAACAAACCATCAAAATACAAGCAAATACCTACTTACCTCTCTGAAACAACTGGTAGCTTAAAAAACGACAATTCACCGTTTAATGTTGAATTTAAACAACCGTCCACCAAACAGTTATAATAACCTATTTTTCGTTGCTCCATTTTTGCACAAAAAAGTTCACAGACGCGTGTCTCAAGCGGATGGCACTCGCATCCCAACTGTGCCCAGATATCGTGTCTGTGAGCGGTGTCTATGTGTGCGTTGCTCGAGCGCACTTTGTATGTATGTAGATTTCTGTACTAATCTGTTTTGTGCCTAGGCACAAAGTAGCTCGGTCAATGACCCGTACTACCGCGACTAGGCCACAGCTTGTTAGGATTGTCCAAAATAATTCAAATAAATAATTTTTAAACTTTGTATGGAAAATATAATAGTGTTTTTTTGGTTGTATATTCTGCCCAATGATTCATGACTAGATACCCATACACACCTTTCAGTATTACTACACATTAATGTTATTTGTATTTGTTATGAATATTTCGACTCAAGATAGTTTCCAATCCTTTGATGCTTCTCTGACAGTAAGCGATAATTTTGAAAAATTCTTTGACTAAAAAATCTTTTCTATCAAAGAATATCTGCCCAGAGTACCTAAGAACTCAGAAGTATAAGGTATCTATTTGTATTATGATTAAACGCTGTGAAAGAAAGAAATAATAAAGTTAGAAAATAAGTTTATTGGTAACCATCTCATACTAAAAAAAGAGGAAGTAAAGGTGCGAGTGGCTAATGGCTTCGTTTAAATTTATTGCTGGTTAGTGGTAGGCATTCACAGATATTTAGATTCTGATCAGTTAGCAGTTTGCATACATTATTTGCCCATGGACAAGCTATTTATTTGTGACAACTGCAGTCGTAGTGATTTTGATAAATTGAAAAGGAATATTGCTGCAAGGCTGAATTAACTGATGACTTTCAATTCTCGAATTAGTGGTCAGAATCTAATCAGTAGACATCGGATTATAAATAAACATTTGCATATTTGCATATGCAAATGCATAAATCTCGATTTTTATAACGTCATTACATAATTTTGTATTTTCTTGCCGATCGTGATCGAAAATTTGGTAAAAATAATTTGGCTAGATACCTTACTTAACTAGCCGAATAATTTTTCTTGCTTAGCTTGTTTATCTTAAAATTGAAAAGTCGGCCCTAAATTTAACTTTGGCTCGGATCGATCTATAAAATCTATAGGGCCTCTGTGGGTAGGTATACGCTTCTTCAAGTTTTTGAAAGGTATAGGTAGTTTTAGTGGCCTGTCCAAACAATGTTCGAATATTTCTTTTTGCATGTTTCTGAAAATACTAAAACTTGAGATCCTATTTGCTTAGCCGATTTTTTTATTAATTTCAATTATGTTACCCCTAAAACTGCGTTACTTAATAGGGACAGTAAGAAAAGTGTTAATGGACACATTCATAGGTTTACTCTACTTAAGAGTTTAAGCTAAACTCAAATTACTAATTAGTCTTATTAGGTTAGATCGTAATGTTAATGAGGTGTCTTACTAATAAACGTCATTAAAAATCTTTGTTGCTGGTTAAATTTTTGATAATCATGTCATTAAATGAAACCAAGTTCAGGTGGCTGCATTTAATGTCATCCATTTATAGTCGTCCTACCAGTAATGACCTACGGAGCCGAGACGTGGACACTCACTGTTAGACTAATCCACAAGCTTAAGGTTGCTCAGCGTGCTATGGAGAGGGCTATGCTCGGAGTCTCTCTGAAAGATAAGATCCGCAATGAGGTAATCCGACAGAGAACCAAAGTAACCGACATAGCCCATAGGATTAGCAAGCTGAAGTGGTGATGGGCTGGTCATATCTCACGAAGGACGGACAACCGCTGGAGTAGACGTGTCCTTGAGTGGAGACCGCGAATTGGCAAACGTAGTGTAGGACGCCCACCGGCTAGATGGAGTGACGACCTGCGAAAGGTGGCCGGAAGAAACTGGTCGAGAGGAGCCGAAGACCGGGCTCAGTGGCGTTCATTAGGAGAGGCCTATGTCCAGCAGTGGACGACTACGGGCTGATGATGATGATGATTTATAGTCTCTCAACGCTCAGTGCAAAGTACAAAAAGATTTATACGATAAAAAGTGTCTGCAATTTATAATAATTATGTATGAATACTATATAGGTAGAGTCACTGACAAAAATAATGTGTACTTACCTGTTTCATAGTTTAACATATACCTACCTATGTACCCTATATTACCTTTATTGCAGTAATAAAAACTTTCTTTTTCATTTAATTTTATTTAAGAGTAAACAAACCTCATAAGTTTATTATTCACGAAGAGTGCTTACTTAATACTTGCGACTAGAATTTGAATAATTTCTGCAAGGATTTACCTACATTGTACTATAATGTTGCCAGGTAGATCGCATAAATGCACAGAAATCGTACCTTATTACATATTTAGATTTCTGTGTATAAATCAAATCAAATCAACATTTTCAAAACGTATCGACAACCGGCGATCTTTGTATTGGATTTGAGTACATTTTGTTAAATCAACTTATTTTTCCTATCATCCATACTGTCTCTGTGGGAGAAGGCCCGTGTCCCAGCAGTGGGAACCTAATGGGCTGATGATGATGATAAAAACACTTACAACTTTAAGTTTTTCCGTGGAGCTATTACATGAGACACTTTCAGTATTCTTCAGTTGAGCAAAGAAATAAAAATAAATCTTTTAATTCACACTTTTTATTACTACTCCTATAAATAAAAAAAAATTAAAACCTCTTTTTTATATCTTTTTTATGATTTCTAACTAGTTGTATATATTTGTTCTATGTGTTCATTTAATGCAGAGGTTCCCAAACATTTTTTCTCGTGGACCACTTTCAAAGTTTAACTATTTTCGGTAGACCCCCTGCTGCTGCATTCGTACTGTATTCCCAAAGCTCCTAAAATATCACCCTAAATTGGGGGTGTTAAGAAGAAAAAAAAGTAGCACATTTTCTTGTGTACTATTTATTAAAATAAGACTTGTGGTTATACAAAAATATAAACATTTATTATTCCAAACAATCAACAATTGACTAAAAATCAACTATGAACTCTGACATGTAAATCAACAATAAAAAATAGTAATACTTTTAATGAGACGGATGTACTTGATGAGTGGACCCCTGGGGGTCCACCTGGACCACTTTGGGAACCTATGATTTAATGTCACCATTATGGTTCCACGTTGTATACTAGCTCAGGCCATAGCACCAAAAACTTGAATCGTTGATGGAAACACTTAAGGAAACCGCTTAAAATGTCTAGATTGTCTTACCTCATTACGAGTGACTTATCTGCCTAGATTTATCTATCTGCGACTATAAAGCGGCACGCACAGAATGACAAGCGGTATGCGAGGTCGGTCAACTAACTATACATTGACTGGTCATTGATCAGGATATTTATGGATAGGATATGATAGCATTTTAAATGTATAAGTATAGATATTTTTATGGATAAATACAGTCAATTTTCACTGTTCCTATAGCAAAACGGGTATCAGCTGAAAATCAGCGCTAAGTTGTGTAAATCTCTCGGCATTTTATGCTGACCTGAGCCCATTCGGCACATATATTTATTATTTAAGTTTTATTTTTAACCGACTTCAAAAAAGAGAAGGTTCTTTGATCGATTATATTTTTTTATGTTTGTTACCTCAGAACTCCCTTATTTACGAACCGATTTGGAATTTTTTTTTTGCGTTGTTTTCAGTATAGCTATGAAGTGGTCCCATATAAATTTCATCGATATTTGACCTTGGACTTCGAAGGTACATTGAAGTCGGTTTTTGTTTTTTTTCTAAAAATAGTTATTTATTTTTTGTTTGTCGTTTTTGTGTGCCGAATAAAAGGCTTTTCCTTCTTCTTTTTTCTTTTCTATACGCCAATTTAGTTTGTAACCCTAAAATGACGTAGTTTGTCGAAAGTTTTTACTGTTGTCTGTATCTTCTTCCTTAACCGTTATCAAATTAACATAACGTGTAGATTATACCTATATAATAATATCCATTGCCATGATACATCTGCAAAATATATGTATATAATATGTAGGTATGTATAAATTATCTAAACTAATATTATAAAGAGGAAAGATTTGATTGTATTTTTGTTTGTTTGCATTGAATAGGCTCCGAAACTACTGAACTAATTTGAAAAATTCTTTCACTGTTGGAAAGCTACACTATTCCCGGGTGACATAGGCTATATTATATTTTCAAAAAAATTAGGGATCCTTACTAAAACTCCAATAATGTAACCCAAGGTGTTAAAAAATTACTTAAAATATTCTTTACATCGCGCTGCGAAAACTAGTGATGATAGAATAAAATAATGTACTACGACTTTGCAGAACACATAATTTTTTACAAAAAGTTCCGTGACAGCATATGTCTAACTATTATAGTTATGCCACAATAAATGTTCTTTTATTTTAAAAAAATAATTGAAATTCCGCCGCTAGAAAAGGCTTTTATTGCTATTTTGGTATCCTTATCAAAATAAATTACTTCATATTCAAATCTGCTTCAATACCTTTATATAACTTTTTGAATTATTCAGTTCGAACATTTCATTCGAAAGATATCAGGAGTTTAAAAATGTAAGTATTAGAAAAAAGTTGCGTGGTAGCCGCTCACCCTGCTCGGCTAGCTAGGCAGCACCTTATGGGCCGTAAGGGAGGGGAGATGTGTGCGTATTATAATTTTTAATTTTGAAATTTTTGCTGGAAACCAGCCTCTGAGTTTGTTCGAAATTGGACATTAGAACTAAGCTATAGCAAAGAATACTAACTATTACGTACGTATATATATATATGGCTATAGCTATAGCTATATGGCTTTTTGGCTTTTTGGCTATAGTCCCTTTTGGCACCACAAACTTCCTCTGTTTATGTATTTCATATTGTCTTGTTTTGTTATATTCTTTCTCTATATATTTGTATATTATCTAACGTGTCTTTAACATTTATTTCTTTGTACTTAACTTTTATTAATATAGCAAAATAAACTGCTCGTACAGAAAAAAACCTATAAAAATATACTAATCTTCGTCCATAGCGACAACTTCTTTCTGTTTCTTATCCTTCTTTTTCTTCTTCTTTTTAACGCTGCCGTCTACTACGTCTGCGCTGGACTGGTTGAGCTCTTCCATAGCTTCCTGCATTACTTCTATGTTCTTCTTGGGAATGTCTCCGGTCTCGTAGAACTTCAGACGGTCTTTTACTTGTTGACTTTGTGGTTGTCGAATAATTGTTTTTCTTTCTCTCAAAAATATACTAGGACACCACATAAGTAGTAGGTAGTTAATTGCGTCCTTGCTTGACCTACTTGTGACACACTCGCCGAAATGTATCCGATAAAAGACCGATAGACTGGCTATTTTGCGTCGATGTTCAGACTGTGGAGTCTCGACTCGAACAGCGCGTCGTCGCTCGTCTTGTCTCTTGTCTCTTGGCTCGTCTTTCGATTGCCTCTAGTGCTTCAAGCTGGTACTTAGCTGATCCATCCCAAAGGTGAGAGCAGTATTCTATACACGACCGGACTTGTGCTTGTGCAAATAAAAGAGTTTATAATAATGTACGGGATTAGATGCAGAAATATTCATTGAGATCGAATTTATGGGATCCGTTTGAAGCTCTCAGTGAAGTCCCAGTTTAATCATTGAATCTGTTTTGTAGAACCCTTTACCTTACGGATCGTCCATAAATCACGTGATGTTTTTTAGCAACTTTCTTACCGCCCGTCTCCTCTAATGATACGTGGTAAGGTTTTAGACTACCCCTACTTAAAATCACGTGCATTTTATGGTACAAAGGGTAATCTGATTCTTGATTAAGCATCGTGATAAAAATGCAGGTTGCAGGTTGTTTCTGAACGTTGCTTGGCAACGGAGAGCGAGACCACGCGCCGCTTTTCGGTTTAGAAATTGCGCATCGAATATCCACAACTCTACTAGTTTCGACATCCCGTACGTGACCTACGGGTTCCGTATCAAACAGTCATGGTGAAGGTTATGACATTGGTTCTACATAGTAAGCCAATCGATTATGACTCTTAAAGGTTTAAATTAAGGTACATTAAGCTTGAGCACAGGTTTCTGTGATCGGCCTTAATCTATCCAAATAGGAAATGTGTAGGGGAAACATGAAGCGAACGTCCGGAAAACGTGTTTGATGTGTACTCAATGAAGCAGGAATGTGTTTCATGAAGGGACCGAAACACCGGTACAAGTTGGTATCGATACCACAAAGTACCTAATATTAGTAGGTAATACAGTAAATACTTTCTACGGAAAGAAATTAGGGAAAAAAACTTTTGATCAGTTCTTACGCAGTTAATACTGTTAATGAAATAAATAAAATACAACTTAGATAGAGTAAACTCTCGGGAAAAGGACATTCTAATTATTGTTCGAAACCTGGTCGGAATTATTCCGACACAATCAATTTTTTTTTATGATGAAATGGGCTTACGTTTGACAACAACTCACCTGATGGTAAGCGTTGCGGTCTAAGGTGAAGCACGTTTGCCCTTGAGGTACCTATTCACTCTTGACATAAAGAGAGTCATAAAGTGAGTGTAGCCGTTTAATATTTATAATGACTACTTAGATAGGTTTTATTATTATTTTTTCAAATTGTTTATAATTTTCTAAATTAACTAATATTTGTCTCCGCTGAAACCAATTGTTTACTTCTCGGCAAACATCTGAGTTCGAGCAAAGGGGTACGCTGAAATCCAGCCCTCACTAGAGTTTACACAGAACGATGCTGAGCCTACCCCTTATTGCCAAATTATAATCGCATTTAATTATTTGTAAAAATATTGTAGTCATGTTGAGGTTGTTGGCAATAAAACTCATTTTCTCTCTTCTTTCTTTCTTTCACGAAGCTTAATTAAGGCGATAGGCTAGCTCTAATGACATACAAAGAAAGGGTTTAAAATGATTAAGATCCAATATTCTTTGCAGATATTTTATTAAAAGAGTTTATTTTGTGACATTTAATAATCACATAAGATGCATACTGTAGGTCGTTGGATAATAAACATGTTATATTAAGAATTTTATGTGGCAAATTTTAGCTGTACGAATTAAATATATATATATATATATATATATATTATAATTTAAATAAATATTCTCCTATACATAATTATTTTAACTAGGAAGATCATAAAATAAAAAATCTATGATTTATAAAATTAACCTTTCGTTTTGTTAAAGTAATATTTTTCCGACGTTTAAGGAAATTTGACATATATCACTAATTAAGATATTAATATAGTTATTATTTAAATATGGAATAAAATGTCGTGTTTTTTGTAACACCTGTAAACGTAACCGGTAATACGAGTATATTATAAACCTGTTCTTATTTCCCCAACGATTCAGTTTAATTTTTTCTCAGGTGTGTAGTCAACTTCCTCAGTACCTCGTACAGCGATCTGATCTGATATTAAAAGTGTTCCTTCATTCTGTCGTATTATTTAGACTTGATCCTAGGTTCAAGTATTAAGACGACCATATTTCATCAGGCGCGGCTGCGGGCCGTCAATTTGTTAGCCATAATAGGGGATCGGACAACTTTTCAGAAAGTGTTTTATATTAACAACAATTCATATATATAGCCATGAAAAATACTATTTTAATTAAATAACGCTCTAAAAGTACCTAAATACACTCGAGAGCAATGAATCCGGGTCACTTAAAGAATCCTAAAAATCTCGGAAACTAAAAATGCTAGGTTAATGCAATAAATTGTATTTAATAGACAATGTAATACTCCTTAAATGAAGGTATTAAAACTTCTTAGTTATTGTAAAGTTATATCATAAAAAAATCAAATTTGAAAAAGGGCCACTTTCGAAGATGGAACTACGAAATTACAGCATTTGGTTTTGCTTTTGTTTGTAATCTGTCATTTATGTGGGTACATAGACCATGTTGATAGTGCTCTATATTCATTATTCAAGCTGAAATTATGTCGCTTACGCCTGAAGAATGCACCAGAATACTTACAATGCTGGAAACCGGCCGGAGTCAGCGCGATACAGCCAGGACTGTCGGTGTGTCGCTGTCAACAGTACAAAGAGTTCTCCGACGTTACGAAGAAACTGGTTCTAACCTACGCAGACCAGGAACGGGCAGAACCAGGTGTACCACAGCACGAGAAGACCGATACTTGGTGAACACCATGCTTCGAAATCGCTTTCTCACAGGAACTGAACTCACCAATCAGTTTCGACGCCTCGGAGGAAGTAACCCAAGTGCATGGACAGTAAGACGTCGGCTTGCTGAATCTAACTTAAAACCCCTTAGACCTGCAAACGGCCCTAAACTGAAGCGTGGGCATCGTATTTCGAGACTAAGATATGCCCAGAGCCACGTAAATTGGAGTATTGAAGATTGGTCAAAAGTTATGTTCTCCGACGAATCAAAATTTATGCTCTACAAGCACGATGGAAGACACAGAGTGTATCGAAGACCAGGGGAAAGATTCAAGCAAGCATGCATCGAAGAAAAAGTAGCCTACGGTGGTGGGTCTGTACTTGTGTGGGCCGGAATTTCTTCTGAAAGTCGCACAGAGCTGGTGATCATAGAATACGGCTCTTTAACTAGCGTAAGATATGTGGAAGAAATCCTCAATGATCACGTTGGTCCATTTATGGTCAATTTAGGTGAGGATGCTATATTTATGCATGACAATGCCCGACCTCATACAGGTAGGATTGTGAATGACTACCTTCAAGAGATGAACATTACTCGTATGGAGTGGCCAGCGCGCAGCCCGGATATCAACCCGATCGAGCATGCTTGGGACGAGCTAGGCAGATGCGTAAAACAACGAAACCCTCCCCCAATCACGCTTCGTGAGCTCAAAATTGCTCTCACAGAGGAATGGGAGAATATTCCCCAAAATCGTATAAGGAACTTGGTGTACAGCATGCCAAACCGCGTAAACGCAGTAATGGAAGCACGAGGAGGCAATACGAAGTATTAAAATTCAAGAAAATCGTAATAAAGTTAAAAAATTTCATGTTTCCTATTTTTGTTTTAAGGAGAGATCAGCAGTTTTTTTCTTTATGTAATTTTGTGTTAATAAAATGTATGGTGACTCATATTTTTTTTACTTTTATTTAAGGAGTATTACATTGTCTATTAAATACAATTTATTGCATTAACCTATCATTTTTAGTTTCCGAGATTTTTAACATTCTTTAAGTGACCCGGATTCATTGCTCTCGAGTGTATTATGTTTCAAATATTGCCGCGCAAAAGATCACCTCTGAACATGTGACGTCATATTAGAAAACGACAAACTCTTCGAAATAAAACTTGCAAAGAGATTTAAATACGTTTTGCCAAGTTTGGGGACGACATTATAGTAATGGAACGAAAAAATTAGCAAAAATACATTTTATGAAAATCAAAAACGTAAAATAATAAACACAAGCTTGACTCACGGCATTAGCCTACAAATGACGTCATGCGCTGTGATTGTTGTTTCATTTGAGATGAAGAACAGATTAAAAATGTCAGAATTATTAGATTTTATTTATTGATTTAAAAATATAAATCATTATTATTTCACAAAAATATTGATTGGATGATCTTTCACGTTCGACGAACATTCGTTCTAACTACATTTTAGATTTTTTCTCGATTACTGTCCGATCCCCTATTATACGATTTTCTTTACCATGTGTGAGCTCACAAGCGCGCTCCACATGGTCAAAGTAACCGGGGGTAGTTCCCCCCTGAGATTCAGCATACAAGAGGAGTGAAGAACGAATGATGATGATTAAATAAGTTATCAGTAATAATAATTAATTTTTAGAAATAAATAAAAACTTCAATGTATCTTCGAAGTCTAAGGTCACATATCGATTAAATTTATATGGGACCACTTCGTAGCTATATTGAATCCAACGCAAAAATAATTTTCCAAATCGGTTTATAAATGACGGAGTTCTGAGGTAACAAACATAAATATAATAAAAAAATAAATACAAAGAAAAAAAATACAATTGAGCAGAGAATCTCCTCCTTTTTAGAAGTCGGTTAAAAATAAATGGTCTTGTTCGTAGTTGAAACGATAAAGGCAGGAATCAGAGATGTTACAGGACGATTTCTAATGTAAGTATCATCTCGTTTACTTTATATGCGATGTTAATTAGTATTTTGGGTAGTCATCATCATCATGATAATTAGCATCATATTATCACTGGAGCAGTTATGTCAGCGACTCACAGCTGCACTTCGCTATACATATATAGGAGTCAGGATGACTTGGGTAGATGCTGGCGGGGGAAATCCCGATAAACTCCATGAGGGATGTCAGTGCAGGAATTATATTGTTTTTTTACTCCAAGAAAAGGAAAGGTGGAAGAGATATTTTCATAGATCGTGTTTTGTTTATTTTCAATCGTAGCCTAACAGGGATGTGGACTAAGAGGTTGTGGTCAATAAAAATAGGGTTAATCGTGAAATAAACACAGCGTCGCGTGTGACGTCAAATTTTGTTAAAGCGACCATTTATCGACTGATGTCTATTAATTATTCTGTGCCGATGTACGCGGTAGCAGAAGGAAGTCGTGCTATCATGAAATGTTTACTTTGACGAGCGGTTTGAGTTGAGACTTTAAACGTACCGAAATAATTATTGTAAAGACGTTTGAAAACAAGGCTTTACTATTTAGTTTAGTTACTGTTTAATTTGTACATGAAATCCTGTTCATGATGCGGTTGATAAGTTGTTTAACACCATTGCTGATTCTACGCAAAAAATCAAGGTTTCCGAAACTCGTAATTAATGTTTCTACTATATTAACCTCCAAGGGTCACCCCGACTATCCGTTGTTCTGCATTCAAAACGTAAAAGACATAAGATTTAAATGTTGCTTATATAAACAGGTAAATCAAACGTCGCGTCGTCTATATAATAAGGATATGTTGGGATTTAAAAATTCAGCAGAATTATAATTGTTTAAGCGACCATAAATTTGCCACATGAAATTATTAATGTGACATGTTTATTATCCAACGATCTACAGTGTGCATCATATGTGATTATTAAATGTCACAAAATAAACTCTTTTAATAAAATATCTGCAAAGAATATTGGATCTTAAGAGCCCACACTACCCCAGCTCAAATCAAAATGCTCCCACGCGACGGCCCGTCAACTCGCAGCTACAGTCGCAACTATCTCGCTCGCACCTAGTAGGTACGTTGCGCGGCCGAGCGGGAGCGAGTGCCGGAGCGCGTCTGAACCAACACAGCGGCTGTCGCGGACGTGACCGGTGTGAAGTTAGCGGCCTAAAGTTAGCGGCCTATGATAACCCGACCAAATTAAGAAGACCAATTTTTTTTCTTTTTAATTTATGTATAATCGAATACAGATGGACGGCATGAAGTAGCCTGGCTCCTTGCAGTGTCGAATAGCACTTGCAATACCAATTTACGTGTGAACACAGAACATATTATCACGATTTCGCATGGGTCTATTTATGTTTTTTTGGGTCCTACATCTTCCAAGTAATACTTTATGACAAACAACATCAGAAAGCATTGAAGGAATGTTTCAAGATATTTGAAACAAAAGTAAAATCACCAAAAACCTAATCTTCAAATAATATTTCTGTCGATATGAGCCTGATAACGTCCGGGTAACACTTTACGGTTTGCAGCGCCAGATAGCTCTTGCGTACACCTTTCACGTGTATATAGTGAAAATCACTCAGGACATTTAGAAATGGGTGAGAAAAATTAAAATATATTTTTTTATGGTACTTTTGATGATATGACCGTGATAACGTCCGGGTAACACTTTACGGTTTGCAGCGCCAGATAGCTCTTGCGTACACCTTTCACGTGTATATAGTGAAAATCACTCAGGACATTTAGAAATGGGTGAGAAAAATTAAAATATATTTTTTTTATGATTTTTGATGATATGACCCTGATAACGTCCGGGTAACACTTTACGGTTTGCAGCGCCAGATAGCTCTTGCGTACACCTTTCACGTGTATATAGTGAAAAACACTCAGGACATTTAGAAATGGGTGAGAAAAATTAAAATATATTTTTTTATGGTACTTTTGATGATATGACCCTGATAACGTCCGGGTAACACTTTACGGTTTGCAGCGCCAGATAGCTCTTGCGTACACCTTTCACGTGTGTATAGTGAAAATCACTCAGGACATTTAAAAATACGTGAGAAAAATTAAAATATATTTTTATTAAGGTAATTTTGATGATATGACCCTGATAACGTCCGGGTAACACTTTACGGTTTGCAGCGCCAGATAGCTCTTGCGTACACCTTTCACGTATGTATAGTGAAAAACACTCAGGACATTTAAAAATGCGTGAGAAAAATTAAAATATATTTTTATTAAGGTAATTTTGATGATATGACCCTGATAACGTCCGGGTAACACTTTACGGTTTGCAGCGCCAGATAGCTCTTGCGTACATCTTTCACATGTATATAGTGAAAATCACTCAGGACATTTAGAAATGGGTGAGAAAAATTAAAATAGATTTTTTTTATGGTACTTTTGATGATATGACCCTGATAACGTCCGGGTAACACTTTACGGTTTGCAGCGCCAGATAGCTCTTGCGTACACCTTTCACGTGTATATAGTGAAAATCACTCAGGATATTTAGAAATGGGTGAGAAAAATTAAAATATATTTTTTTTATGGTACTTTTGATGATATGACCCTGATAACGTCCGGGTAACACTTTACGGTTTGCAGCGCCAGATAGCTCTTGCGTACACCTTTCACGTATGTATAGTGAAAAACACTCAGGACATTTAAAAATACGTGAGAAAAATTAAAATATATTTTTATTAAGGTAATTTTGATGATATGACCCTGATAACGTCCGGGTAACACTTTACGGTTTGCAGCGCCAGATAGCTCTTGCGTACATCTTTCACATGTATATAGTGAAAATCACTCAGGACATTTAGAAATGGGTGAGAAAAATTAAAATATATTTTTTTTATGGTACTTTTGATGATATGACCCTGATAACGTCCGGGTAACACTTTACGGTTTGCAGCGCCAGATAGCTCTTGCGTACACCTTTCACGTGTATATAGTGAAAATCACTCAGGACATTTAGAAATGGGTGAGAAAAATTAAAATATATTTTTTTTATGGTACTTTTGATGATATGACCCTGATAACGTCCGGGTAACACTTTACGGTTTGCAGCGCCAGATAGCTCTTGCGTACACCTTTCACGTATGTATAGTGAAAAACACTCAGGACATTTAAAAATGCGTGAGAAAAATTAAAATATATTTTTATTAAGGTAATTTTGATGATATGACCCTGATAACGTCCGGGTAACACTTTACGGTTTGCAGCGCCAGATAGCTCTTGCGTACATCTTTCACATGTATATAGTGAAAATCACTCAGGACATTTAGAAATGGGTGAGAAAAATTAAAATAGATTTTTTTTATGGTACTTTTGATGATATGACCCTGATAACGTCCGGGTAACACTTTACGGTTTGCAGCGCCAGATAGCTCTTGCGTACACCTTTCACGTCTTTATAGTGAAAATTACTCAGGACATTTAGAAATGGGTGAGAAAAATTAAAATAGATTTTTTTTATGGTACTTTTGATGATATGACCCTGATAACGTCCGGGTAACACTTTACGGTTTGCAGCGCCAGATAGCTCTTGCATACACCTTTCACGGGTATATAGTGAAAATCACTCAGGACATTTAGGAATGGGTGAGAAAAATTAAAATATATTTTTTTAAGGTACTTTTGATGATATGACCCTGATAACGTCCGGGTAACACTTTACGGTTTGCAGCGCCAGATAGCTCTTGCGTACACCTTTCACGTGTTTATAGTGAAAAACACTCAGGACATTTAGAAATGGGTGAGAAAAATTAAAATATATTTTTTTATGGTACTTATGATGATATGACCCTGATAACGTCCGGGTAACACTTTACGGTTTGCAGCGCCAGATAGCTCTTGCGTACACCTTTCACGTCTTTATAGTGAAAATTACTCAGGACATTTAGAAATGGGTGAGAAAAATTAAAATATATTTTTATTAAGGTAATTTTGATGATATGACCCTGATAACGTCCGGGTAACACTTTACGGTTTGCAGCGCCAGATAGCTCTTGCGTACACCTTTCACGTATTTATAGTGAAAAACACTCAGGACATTTAGAAATGGGTGAGAAAAATTAAAATATATTTTTTTATGGTACTTTTGATGATATGACCCTGATAACGTCCGGGTAACACTTTACGGTTTGCAGCGCCAGATAGCTCTTGCGTACACCTTTCACGTGTGTATAGTGAAAATCACTCAGGACATTTAGAAATGGGTGAGAAAAATTAAAATATATATTTTTTTTGGTACTTTTCATGATATGACCCTGATAACGTCCGGGTAACACTTTACGGTTTGCAGCGCCAGATAGCTCTTGCGTACACCTTTCACGTCTTTATAGTGAAAATTACTCAGGACATTTAGAAATGGGTGAGAAAAATTAAAATATATTTTTATTAAGGTAATTTTGATGATATGACCCTGATAACGTCCAGGTAACACTTTACGGTTTGCAGAGCCAGATAGCTCTGACGTACATCTTTCACGTGTATATAGTGAAAATCACTCAGGACATTTAAAAATGGGTGAGAAAAATTAAAATATATTTTTTTTATGGTACTTTTGATGATATGACCCTGATAACGTCCTGGTAACACTTCACGTTTTGCAGCGCCAGATAGCTCTTGCGTACATCTTTCACGTGTATATAGTGAAAATCACTCAGGACATTTAGAAATGGGTGAGAAAAATTAAAATATATTTTTTTTATGGTACTTTTGATGATATGACCCTGATAACGTCCAGGTAACACTTTACGGTTTGCAGCGCCAGATAGCTCTTGCGTACACCTTTCACGTGTGTATAGTGTAAAACACTCAGGACATTTACAAATGGGTGAGAAAAATTAAAATATATTTTTTTTATGGTACTTTTGATGATATGACCCTGATAACGTCCGGGTAACACTTTACCGTTTGCAGCGACAGATAGCTCTTGCGTACACCTTTCACGAGTATATAGTGAAAATCACTCAGGACATTTAGAAATGGGTGAGAAAAATTAAAATATATATTTTTTATGGTACTTTTGATGATATGACCCTGATAACGTCCGGGTAACACTTTACGTTTTGCAGCGCCAGATAGCTCTTGCGTACATCTTTCACGTGTATATAGTGAAAATCACTCAGGACATTTAGAAATGGGTGAGAAAAATTAAAATAGATTTTTTTTATGGTACTTTTGATGATATGACCCTGATAACGTCCGGGTAACACTTTACGGTTTGCAGCGCCAGATAGCTCTTGCGTACACCTTTCACGTGTATATAATGAAAAACACTCAGGACATTTAAAAATGCGTGAGAAAAATTAAAATATATTTTTATTAAGGTAATTTTGATGATATGACCCTGATAACGTCCGGGTAACACTTTACGGTTTGCAGCGCCAGATAGCTCTTACGTACATCTTTCACATGTATATAGTGAAAATCACTCAGGACATTTAGAAATGGGTGAGAAAAATTAAAATATATTTTTTTTATGGTACTTTTGATGATATGACCCTGATAACGTCCGGGTAACACTTTACGGTTTGCAGTGCCAGATAGCTCTTGCGTACATCTTTCACGTGTGTATAGTGTAAAACACTCAGGACATTTACAAATGGGTGAGAAAAATTAAAATATATTTTTTTTATGGTACTTTTGATGATATGACCCTGATAACGTCCGGGTAACACTTTACGGTTTGCAGCGACAGATAGCTCTTGCGTACACTTTTCACGAGTATATAGTGAAAATCACTCAGGACATTTAGAAATGGGTGAGAAAAATTAAAATATATTTTTTTTATGGTACTTTTGATGATATGACCCTGATAACGTCCGGGTAACACTTTACGGTTTGCAGAGCCAGATAGCTCTTGCGTACACCTTTCACGTATGTATAGTGAAAAACACTCAGGACATTTAAAAATGCGTGAGAAAAATTAAAATATATTTTTATTAAGGTAATTTTGATGATATGACCCTGATAACGTCCGGGTAACACTTTACGGTTTGCAGCGCCAGATAGCTCTTGCGTACATCTTTCACATGTATATAGTGAAAATCACTCAGGACATTTAGAAATGGGTGAGAAAAATTAAAATAGATTTTTTTTATGGTACTTTTGATGATATGACCCTGATAACGTCCGGGTAACACTTTACCGTTTGCAGCGCCAGATAGCTCTTGTGTGCACCTTTCACTTGTGTATAGTGAAAAACACTCAGGACATTTAAAAATGGGTGAGAAAAATTAAAATATATTTTTATTAAGGTAATTTTGATGATATGACCCTGATAACGTCCGGGTAACACTTTACGGTTTGCAGCGCAAGATAGCTCTTGCGTACATCTTTCACGTGTATATAGTGAAAATCACTCAGGACATTTAGAAATGGGTGAGAAAAATTAAAATAGATTTTTTTTATGGTACTTTTGATGATATGACCCTGATAACGTCCGGGTAACACTTTACGGTTTGCAGCGCCAGATAGCTCTTGCGTACACCTTTCACGTCTTTATAGTGAAAATTACTCAGGACATTTAGAAATGGGTGAGAAAAATTAAAATAGATTTTTTTTATGGTACTTTTGATGATATGACCCTGATAACGTCCGGGTAACACTTTACGGTTTGCAGCGCCAGATAGCTCTTGCATACACCTTTCACGGGTATATAGTGAAAATCACTCAGGACATTTAGAAATGGGTGAGAAAAATTAAAATATATTTTTTTAAGGTACTTTTGATGATATGACCCTGATAACGTCCGGGTAACACTTTACGGTTTGCAGCGCCAGATAGCTCTTGCGTACACCTTTCACGTGTTTATAGTGAAAAACACTCAGGACATTTAGAAATGGGTGAGAAAAATTAAAATATATTTTTTTATGGTACTTATGATGATATGACCCTGATAACGTCCGGGTAACACTTTACGGTTTGCAGCGCCAGATAGCTCTTGCGTACACCTTTCACGTCTTTATAGTGAAAATTACTCAGGACATTTAGAAATGGGTGAGAAAAATTAAAATATATTTTTATTAAGGTAATTTTGATGATATGACCCTGATAACGTCCGGGTAACACTTTACGGTTTGCAGCGACAGATAGCTCTTGCGTACACTTTTCACGAGTATATAGTGAAAATCACTCAGGACATTTAGAAATGGGTGAGAAAAATTAAAATATATTTTTTTTATGGTACTTTTGATGATATGACCCTGATAACGTCCGGGTAACACTTTACGGTTTGCAGCGCCAGATAGCTCTTGCGTACACCTTTCACGTATGTATAGTGAAAAACACTCAGGACATTTAAAAATGCGTGAGAAAAATTAAAATATATTTTTATTAAGGTAATTTTGATGATATGACCCTGATAACGTCCGGGTAACACTTTACGGTTTGCAGCGCCAGATAGCTCTTGCGTACATCTTTCACATGTATATAGTGAAAATCACTCAGGACATTTAGAAATGGGTGAGAAAAATTAAAATAGATTTTTTTTATGGTACTTTTGATGATATGACCCTGATAACGTCCGGGTAACACTTTACCGTTTGCAGCGCCAGATAGCTCTTGTGTGCACCTTTCACTTGTGTATAGTGAAAAACACTCAGGACATTTAAAAATGGGTGAGAAAAATTAAAATATATTTTTATTAAGGTAATTTTGATGATATGACCCTGATAACGTCCGGGTAACACTTTACGGTTTGCAGCGCAAGATAGCTCTTGCGTACATCTTTCACGTGTATATAGTGAAAATCACTCAGGACATTTAGAAATGGGTGAGAAAAATTAAAATAGATTTTTTTTATGGTACTTTTGATGATATGACCCTGATAACGTCCGGGTAACACTTTACGGTTTGCAGCGCCAGATAGCTCTTGCGTACACCTTTCACGTCTTTATAGTGAAAATTACTCAGGACATTTAGAAATGGGTGAGAAAAATTAAAATAGATTTTTTTTATGGTACTTTTGATGATATGACCCTGATAACGTCCGGGTAACACTTTACGGTTTGCAGCGCCAGATAGCTCTTGCATACACCTTTCACGGGTATATAGTGAAAATCACTCAGGACATTTAGAAATGGGTGAGAAAAATTAAAATATATTTTTTTAAGGTACTTTTGATGATATGACCCTGATAACGTCCGGGTAACACTTTACGGTTTGCAGCGCCAGATAGCTCTTGCGTACACCTTTCACGTGTTTATAGTGAAAAACACTCAGGACATTTAGAAATGGGTGAGAAAAATTAAAATATATTTTTTTATGGTACTTATGATGATATGACCCTGATAACGTCCGGGTAACACTTTACGGTTTGCAGCGCCAGATAGCTCTTGCGTACACCTTTCACGTCTTTATAGTGAAAATTACTCAGGACATTTAGAAATGGGTGAGAAAAATTAAAATATATTTTTATTAAGGTAATTTTGATGATATGACCCTGATAACGTCCGGGTAACACTTTACGGTTTGCAGCGACAGATAGCTCTTGCGTACACTTTTCACGAGTATATAGTGAAAATCACTCAGGACATTTAGAAATGGGTGAGAAAAATTAAAATATATTTTTTTTATGGTACTTTTGATGATATGACCCTGATAACGTCCGGGTAACACTTTACGGTTTGCAGCGCCAGATAGCTCTTGCGTACACCTTTCACGTATGTATAGTGAAAAACACTCAGGACATTTAAAAATGCGTGAGAAAAATTAAAATATATTTTTATTAAGGTAATTTTGATGATATGACCCTGATAACGTCCGGGTAACACTTTACGGTTTGCAGCGCCAGATAGCTCTTGCGTACATCTTTCACATGTATATAGTGAAAATCACTCAGGACATTTAGAAATGGGTGAGAAAAATTAAAATAGATTTTTTTTATGGTACTTTTGATGATATGACCCTGATAACGTCCGGGTAACACTTTACCGTTTGCAGCGCCAGATAGCTCTTGTGTGCACCTTTCACTTGTGTATAGTGAAAAACACTCAGGACATTTAAAAATGGGTGAGAAAAATTAAAATATATTTTTATTAAGGTAATTTTGATGATATGACCCTGATAACGTCCGGGTAACACTTTACGGTTTGCAGCGCAAGATAGCTCTTGCGTACATCTTTCACGTGTATATAGTGAAAATCACTCAGGACATTTAGAAATGGGTGAGAAAAATTAAAATAGATTTTTTTTATGGTACTTTTGATGATATGACCCTGATAACGTCCGGGTAACACTTTACGGTTTGCAGCGCCAGATAGCTCTTGCGTACACCTTTCACGTCTTTATAGTGAAAATTACTCAGGACATTTAGAAATGGGTGAGAAAAATTAAAATAGATTTTTTTTATGGTACTTTTGATGATATGACCCTGATAACGTCCGGGAAACACTTTACGGTTTGCAGCGCCAGATAGCTCTTGCATACACCTTTCACGGGTATATAGTGAAAATCACTCAGGACATTTAGAAATGGGTGAGAAAAATTAAAATATATTTTTTTAAGGTACTTTTGATGATATGACCCTGATAACGTCCGGGTAACACTTTACGGTTTGCAGCGCCAGATAGCTCTTGCGTACACCTTTCACGTGTTTATAGTGAAAAACACTCAGGACATTTAGAAATGGGTGAGAAAAATTAAAATATATTTTTATTAAGGTAATTTTGATGATATGACCCTGATAACGTCCGGGTAACACTTTACGGTTTGCAGCGCCAGATAGCTCTTGCATACACCTTTCACGGGTATATAGTGAAAATCACTCAGGACATTTAGAAATGGGTGAGAAAAATTAAAATATATTTTTTTAAGGTACTTTTGATGATATGACCCTGATAACGTCCGGGTAACACTTTACGGTTTGCAGCGCCAGATAGCTCTTGCGTTCACCTTTCACGTGTTTATAGTGAAAAACACTCAGGACATTTAGAAATGGGTGAGAAAAATTAAAATATATTTTTTTATGGTACTTATGATGATATGACCCTGATAACGTCCGGGTAACACTTTACGGTTTGCAGCGCCAGATAGCTCTTGCGTACACCTTTCACGTCTTTATAGTGAAAATTACTCAGGACATTTAGAAATGGGTGAGAAAAATTAAAATATATTTTTATTAAGGTAATTTTGATGATATGACCCTGATAACGTCCGGGTAACACTTTACGGTTTGCAGCGCCAGATAGCTCTTGCGTACACCTTTCACGTATTTATAGTGAAAAACACTCAGGACATTTAGAAATGGGTGAGAAAAATTAAAATATATTTTTTTATGGTACTTTTGATGATATGACCCTGATAACGTCCGGGTAACACTTTACGGTTTGCAGCGCCAGATAGCTCTTGCGTACACCTTTCACGTGTGTATAGTGAAAATCACTCAGGACATTTAGAAATGGGTGAGAAAAATTAAAATATATATTTTTTTTGGTACTTTTCATGATATGACCCTGATAACGTCCGGGTAACACTTTACGGTTTGCAGCGCCAGATAGCTCTTGCGTACACCTTTCACGTCTTTATAGTGAAAATTACTCAGGACATTTAGAAATGGGTGAGAAAAATTAAAATATATTTTTATTAAGGTAATTTTGATGATATGACCCTGATAACGTCCAGGTAACACTTTACGGTTTGCAGAGCCAGATAGCTCTGACGTACATCTTTCACGTGTATATAGTGAAAATCACTCAGGGCATTTAAAAATGGGTGAGAAAAATTAAAATATATTTTTTTTATGGTACTTTTGATGATATGACCCTGATTACGTCCTGGTAACACTTCACGTTTTGCAGCGCCAGATAGCTCTTGCGTACATCTTTCACGTGTATATAGTGAAAATCACTCAGGACATTTAGAAATGGGTGAGAAAAATTAAAATATATTTTTTTTATGGTACTTTTGATGATATGACCCTGATAACGTCCAGGTAACACTTTACGGTTTGCAGCGCCAGATAGCTCTTGCGTACACCTTTCACGTGTGTATAGTGTAAAACACTCAGGACATTTACAAATGGGTGAGAAAAATTAAAATATATTTTTTTTATGGTACTTTTGATGATATGACCCTGATAACGTCCGGGTAACACTTTACCGTTTGCAGCGACAGATAGCTCTTGCGTACACCTTTCACGTGTATATAATGAAAAACACTCAGGACATTTAAAAATGCGTGAGAAAAATTAAAATATATTTTTATTAAGGTAATTTTGATGATATGACCCTGATAACGTCCGGGTAACACTTTACGGTTTGCAGCGCCAGATAGCTCTTACGTACATCTTTCACATGTATATAGTGAAAATCACTCAGGACATTTAGAAATGGGTGAGAAAAATTAAAATATATTTTTTTTATGGTACTTTTGATGATATGACCCTGATAACGTCCGGGTAACACTTTACGGTTTGCAGCGACAGATAGCTCTTGCGTACACCTTTCACGAGTTTATAGTGAAAAACACTCAGGACATTTAGAAATGGGTGAGAAAAATTAAAATATATTTTTATTAAGGTAATTTTGATGATATGACCCTGATAACGTCCGGGTAACACTTTACGGTTTGCAGCGCCAGATAGCTCTTGCATACACCTTTCACGGGTATATAGTGAAAATCACTCAGGACATTTAGAAATGGGTGAGAAAAATTAAAATATATTTTTTTAAGGTACTTTTGATGATATGACCCTGATAACGTCCGGGTAACACTTTACGGTTTGCAGCGCCAGATAGCTCTTGCGTTCACCTTTCACGTGTTTATAGTGAAAAACACTCAGGACATTTAGAAATGGGTGAGAAAAATTAAAATATATTTTTTTATGGTACTTATGATGATATGACCCTGATAACGTCCGGGTAACACTTTACGGTTTGCAGCGCCAGATAGCTCTTGCGTACACCTTTCACGTCTTTATAGTGAAAATTACTCAGGACATTTAGAAATGGGTGAGAAAAATTAAAATATATTTTTATTAAGGTAATTTTGATGATATGACCCTGATAACGTCCGGGTAACACTTTACGGTTTGCAGCGCCAGATAGCTCTTGCGTACACCTTTCACGTATTTATAGTGAAAAACACTCAGGACATTTAGAAATGGGTGAGAAAAATTAAAATATATTTTTTTATGGTACTTTTGATGATATGACCCTGATAACGTCCGGGTAACACTTTACGGTTTGCAGCGCCAGATAGCTCTTGCGTACACCTTTCACGTGTGTATAGTGAAAATCACTCAGGACATTTAGAAATGGGTGAGAAAAATTAAAATATATATTTTTTTTGGTACTTTTCATGATATGACCCTGATAACGTCCGGGTAACACTTTACGGTTTGCAGCGCCAGATAGCTCTTGCGTACACCTTTCACGTCTTTATAGTGAAAATTACTCAGGACATTTAGAAATGGGTGAGAAAAATTAAAATATATTTTTATTAAGGTAATTTTGATGATATGACCCTGATAACGTCCAGGTAACACTTTACGGTTTGCAGAGCCAGATAGCTCTGACGTACATCTTTCACGTGTATATAGTGAAAATCACTCAGGGCATTTAAAAATGGGTGAGAAAAATTAAAATATATTTTTTTTATGGTACTTTTGATGATATGACCCTGATTACGTCCTGGTAACACTTCACGTTTTGCAGCGCCAGATAGCTCTTGCGTACATCTTTCACGTGTATATAGTGAAAATCACTCAGGACATTTAGAAATGGGTGAGAAAAATTAAAATATATTTTTTTTATGGTACTTTTGATGATATGACCCTGATAACGTCCAGGTAACACTTTACGGTTTGCAGCGCCAGATAGCTCTTGCGTACACCTTTCACGTGTGTATAGTGTAAAACACTCAGGACATTTACAAATGGGTGAGAAAAATTAAAATATATTTTTTTTATGGTACTTTTGATGATATGACCCTGATAACGTCCGGGTAACACTTTACCGTTTGCAGCGACAGATAGCTCTTGCGTACACCTTTCACGAGTATATAGTGAAAATCACTCAGGACATTTAGAAATGGGTGAGAAAAATTAAAATATATATTTTTTATGGTACTTTTGATGATATGACCCTGATAACGTCCGGGTAACACTTTACGTTTTGCAGCGCCAGATAGCTCTTGCGTACATCTTTCACGTGTATATAGTGAAAATCACTCAGGACATTTAGAAATGGGTGAGAAAAATTAAAATAGATTTTTTTTATGGTACTTTTGATGATATGACCCTGATAACGTCCAGGTAACACTTTACGGTTTGCAGCGCCAGATAGCTCTTGCGTACACCTTTCACGTGTATATAATGAAAAACACTCAGGACATTTAAAAATGCGTGAGAAAAATTAAAATATATTTTTATTAAGGTAATTTTGATGATATGACCCTGATAACGTCCGGGTAACACTTTACGGTTTGCAGCGCCAGATAGCTCTTACGTACATCTTTCACATGTATATAGTGAAAATCACTCAGGACATTTAGAAATGGGTGAGAAAAATTAAAATATATTTTTTTTATGGTACTTTTGATGATATGACCCTGATAACGTCCGGGTAACACTTTACGGTTTGCAGTGCCAGATAGCTCTTGCGTACATCTTTCACGTGTGTATAGTGTAAAACACTCAGGACATTTACAAATGGGTGAGAAAAATTAAAATATATTTTTTTTATGGTACTTTTGATGATATGACCCTGATAACGTCCGGGTAACACTTTACGGTTTGCAGCGACAGATAGCTCTTGCGTACACCTTTCACGAGTATATAGTGAAAATCACTCAGGACATTTAGAAATGGGTGAGAAAAATTAAAATATATTTTTTTTATGGTACTTTTGATGATATGACCCTGATAACGTCCGGGTAACACTTTACGGTTTGCAGCGCCAGATAGCTCTTGCGTACACCTTTCACGTGTGTATAGTGAAAAACACTCAGGACATTTAAAAATGCGTGAGAAAAATTAAAATATATTTTTATTAAGGTAATTTTGATGATATGACCCTGATAACGTCCGGGTAACACTTTACGGTTTGCAGCGCCAGATAGCTCTTACGTACATCTTTCACATGTATATAGTGAAAATCACTCAGGACATTTAGAAATGGGTGAGAAAAATTAAAATATATTTTTTTTATGGTACTTTTGATGATATGACCCTGATAACGTCCGGGTAACACTTTACGGTTTGCAGCGCCAGATAGCTCTTGCGTACACCTTTCACGTGTGTATAGTGAAAAACACTCAGGACATTTAAAAATGCGTGAGAAAAATTAAAATATATTTTTATTAAGGTAATTTTGATGATATGACCCTGATAACGTCCGGGTAACACTTTACGGTTTGCAGCGCCAGATACCTCTTACGTACACCTTTCACGTGTGTATAGTGAAAATCACTCAGGACATTTAGAAATGGGTGAGAAAAATTAAAATATATTTTTTTTATGGTACTTTTGATGATATGACCCTGATAACGTCCGGGTTACAATTTTCGGTTTGCAGCGCCAGATAGCTCTTGCGTACATCTTTCACGTGTATATAGTGAAAAACACACAGGACATTTAGAAATGGGTGAGAAAAATTAAAATATATTTTTTTTATGGTACTTTTGATGATAAAACCCTGATAACGTCCGGGTAACACTTTACGGTTTGCAGCGCCAGATAGCTCTTGCGTACACCTTTCACGTGTATATAGTGAAAAACACTCAGGACATTTAGAAATGTCCTGTAATTTAGAAAATAAATATTTTAATTTTTCCCACCCGTTTTTAAATGTCCTGAGTGTTTTTCACTATACACACGTGAAAGATGTACGCAAGAGCTATCTGGCGCTGCAAACCGTAAAGTTTTGCCCGGACGTTAACAGGGTCATATCATCAAAATTACCATAAAAAAAATATATATTAATTTTTCTCACCCATTTCTAAATGTCCTGAGTGATTTTAACTATATACACGTGAAAGATGTACGCAAGAGCTATCTGGCGCTGCAAACCGTAAAGTGTTACCCGGACGTTATCAGGGTCATATCATCAAAAGTACCATAAAAAAAATATATTTTAATTTTTCTAATCCATTTCTAAATGTCCTGAGTGATTTTCACTATATACACGTTAAAGGTGTACGCAAGAGCTATCTGGCGCTGCAAACCGTAAAGTGTTACCCGGACGTTATCAGGGTCATATCATCAAAAGTACCATAAAAAAAATATATTTTAATTTTTTTCACCCATTTCTAAACGTCCTGAGTAATTTTCACTATAAACACGTGAAAGGTGTACGCAAGAGCTATCTGGCGCTGCAAACCGCAAATTGTTACCCGGACGTTATCAGGGTCATATCATCAAAATTACCAAAGCAAAAATATATTTTAATTTTCCTCACCCATTTCGAAATGTCCTGAGTGATTTTAACTATATACACGTGAAAGGTGTACGCAAGAGCTATCTGGCGCTGCAAACCGTAAAGTGTTACCCAGACGTTATCAGGGTCATATCATCAAAAGTACCATAAAAAAAATATATTTTAATTTTTCTCACCCATTTCTAAATGCCCTGAGTGTTTTTCACTATATACACGTGCAAGGTGTACGCAAGAGCTATCTGGCGCTGCAAACCGTAAAGTGTTACCCGGACGTTATCAGGGTCATATCTTCAAAAGTACCATAAAAAAAATATATTTTAATATTCTCACCCATTTCTTAATGTCCTGAGTGATTTTCACTATATACACGTGAAAGGTGTACGCAAGAGCTATCTGGCGCTGCAAACCGTAAAGTGTTACCCGGACGTTATCAGGGTCATATCGACAGAAATATTATTTGAAGATTAGGTTTTTGGTGTTTTTACTTTTGTTTCAAATATCCTGAAACATTCCTTCAATGCTTTCTGATGTTGTTTGTCATATAGTATTACTTGGAAGATGTAGGACCCAAAAAAACATAAATAGACCCATGCGAAATCGTGATAATATGTTCTGTGTTCACACGTAAATTGGTATTGCAAGTGCTATTCGACACTGCAAGGAGCCAGGCTACTTCATGCCGTCCATCTGTATTCGATTATTCATAAATTAAAAAGAATAAAATTTGGTCTTCTTAATTTGGTCGGGTTATCATAGGCCGCTAACTTTAGGCCGCTAACTTCACACCGGTGCGGACGTGTAGTTTTCCACGCAATATTTCGGTATTAAATTTCTAACAAAATAAAAAATAACATTATTTTAAATTGAATACATAAGATACACGTATTATATTAGTTCAGATTTGTGTAAAAAGTTTCATTATAATAGGTCAAGTATTAACTGTATACTGCTTTTTATTTACAAAATTTAAGTGGGAAGTTTGTGAATTTTTTGTATCGAGACTTTTTTTAGTAATCGTGTTTTTACAACGTATGGACATCAGAGTATATCCTCAACTATACTATATATTTTTTTCAACACGATTGATTCAATACTATTATTGATATGCAACTTCAAACGCGAACGGTAAAGCAGTTTTGAGGTAGTGTGCAGTCTTAATCATTTTAAACCCCGTCTTTGTAATATTTTTTTTATTCACTGTAATCATCCATAAGCAGCGCCCTACGGTTTCCCGGGATAAAAATTAGCCTATGTGTTAATCCAAGGGATAAGCTACTTCCAATCCATATTTCACTCAAATTCGTGGAGCTGTTAGAGCGTGAAGAAGTAACAAACACATTAACACACAAACCCACTTACATACAAACATTGGCGTTTATAATATCAGTGTAATTAAGTATTTCCCACATCACAAGTCACAACAATTAGCGGTTCCTACTTTGGAACATCTTTTATTTTATTCGGAAAGCAGCTAGTTACAAAACATTGATACCTAATGTAAGTACATACTAATAACTAATTAAAAGTTTCTACTTATAAAATGCATATACAAATTTTATCAGAGTCAAAGTCAAATATCATTTATTAAATAGGCACAAAAGTGCGCTTTTAAACGTCATAAAGACAATACAAATAAAATTTAAATATAACTTTAACGTTAAAAATCGTAACTTAAGTAAACATGGCTTTGAAAGAAAGGTAAGTATGTTTACCCATTTCTTTCCTATATTCAAACTGAAGTCCGGGTGCAGAAAAGAAATGCAATAACCGACTCTACCAGTGCTTCGGAAATACGCCCGCTAGAGAATATAGCACCAAGAAACTGCGGGGATGTCTTTTTTACATCATCATTAGTAATTTCCAAACTCAAACTATAAGTTAGTACTTCTTAATAAGTTAGTTCTTTAATTTAGTACCAAGTAAGTAGTATTAAACATGATGTAGCGATTTAGCACGACTGCACCTATGTTCAATTTTATTAGCTTCACTCGGAAACTATCAGTTCTTCGCAACCTGCCACTTTTTTTGTTAAGCACCAAGGTTGGATTAAACACTTCTCTGAATACGAAATAAGATAAATTTTTCCCTAGCGGCCAATGTCCACCTTCGTGTCTATAGTCACGTAGGTATCTAGGTATGTATTTCTATTCGACTCTTATCACGTAGTTGTGCACCTGATGAATTTCCTAATCTATAGATTAGATCTGATATGATATATTATAGATTGTATATTATCTGTGATGGTATATAGGCTGTATTTTCATAATAGAAATTGTTCTTGTGATAACATAATATAGATCTATAAGCGTAGATCTATGGATTCATGGCACAGGATACCTAATACACATATGCCACCCAGCGTTGTGGATTCTTCACAATATTGCTGAGCACAAACAACAACATAGTCAACGACATAGTGGTCAAACGCAACCAAATTAGTCTGATTAGGGTAGATTGTAATTCTAATAGCGGGTCTTTTTTGAGACGTCATTATAATCTGTTACTGTTAGCCCGTCTTCCCAGTTTTGGGCCCCCAATGACTTCCAGGCTCCAGCCCCCAATGACTCGCTATGTCGTTCTAGGCTATGTCATTATGTATAAAAAAAAGTTGCGTTGAGTTTGAAAATCATCGACTACATGCCATATTATTCAGACCCTTCTTAACTAGCACTTCAGTAAAGTGGTGGAGCTTTATTAAGAAGCTTCCTACGGATTTCTTGGAAGAACAGGAAACAAATGAATACAAAATTTGTTGCTTTTTGTTTCATTGCCTACAACTTGTGCACGTTTATGAACACAACGGTTAATAATATAATCCATCAACGTTACAAATGATCACTCGAAGAAACACGACAATCAAAATCGAACTCCATCAGTTTTCGATTCCCGCCAAAACGATTAATTATTAAATTTAGACGTTTTGGACGGACATGATTGTGTAAAAAAAGAAACAAAACACAAACGTCTCTGCGCAGGAAACTTTGTCAGCGCGTCCAATAATGTCTATGGTCATCGCACGTGGTTATGTTTGTGTTCGAATTGCGAACGTAATCATGGTAATTAAATTAATTATAAATACAAAAACCTATGTTTATTAGGAAGCTTATTCAGATTACTCGTTCCATTATTAATACAAGTATGTAAATGTAATTGTTTTAAAACTAATGGCCTATAGGCGAAACGCTAAACATAATTATGACGCACGCGTTTGTTTTGATTAATCTTAAAATTTTACGCATTCATTAAAAGAGACGATATTTATTGATTTATACATACTACTCCTATTCATTTCCATATGTTTGCAATTGTATACGTATGTTTATATCATCAGCCCAATATTATCCGTTATTTAGTCTCTCCCGGATCAGTCGGAGAGTTGGAGTACGTATACTTATTGGCAAATGCACAATGTGCGACGCCAAATTCCTCAGAAAGAGTAAAACAAAAAGTATACTTATAGGAATTTAAAACTCGGCATTCGCCTGTACTACGAAGAATACGAAAAAGTTTTCTCTACGCTAAAGAAGCTGACTAAAATTTATTAAAATTTTCTTGAATTATTCAAATACTAGCTTGCTTGGAGTTTCTATGAAGGATCGTATCCGGAACGATGTGACCTGACGCGAACGACTTGCGCGTCTCATCACTCAGAAAAGGTATTTGTGCAATAGATTAAGGTGGAATAGACCATTATTATTCGAAGAAGTTTTATTTTGTGGTACTGCAACCGTTTTGAGCAGGCGTGTTGCTTAGTAACGGTGAACCATCTCGTCTCATCACTGAATAACATAAAAAATGTACTTACTCTGTGGTCCGCCAGGTCGTCTCACATCTTCTTGATTAGGACTATCTCATCAACTGACCTGTGGTTCGGTGTAGTAGTGCCAGTTGGCGTCAGTGAACTGCAGCATTGTGGCCAGCACAGGGATGTCCATGTAGAGCTGTTCGTTTCCGCCAGCTTCTATCAGGAGCACCTGGAAAATTTCTTGAATTATTCAAAGACCCATGTCAGTCGCATGTCTAGCGAATATAAGAACCGATTGGGTTCCCAACAATGGACGCAGATAACGCGGCAGACCAAGAGATGGCGAGACGAGTTGGATTCATTCCTGATAGATTGGCCCATTCTATCTCAAGACCGCGAGAAATGGAAGGAAGCTGGTGAGGCCTTTTCCCTTCAGTGGGACGACATAGGCAGAATGTAATAATAATATGATATTTCAGTGAACGTCGCGGCTATCCAGCTCCTCACCAACACAGACCTAGTGAGAAGACTGAAAAGAACAAAACCTTTTGAGTTAATTTAATGCAGTGTGTCGTAGTCAAGTTTGTGCTACCCGTAAAGAACACCATAAGTGTCTTCGACTTAATAGAGACAATAAGAAAAGTATTAATGGACATTGGACATAGTCTTGGTTTTACTCTAGTTAGCAGTTAAATTCAAATTCAAATTACTTATTAGTCTTTTTAGGCTAGATTGTAATGTTCATAAAGAGTAATTTTAGAAAAGACATTAAAAAATCAATGTAATTTTCCCATACAAAACCGTGATTTTGTATGTCAAGGCTTGGAGTTTCTCTGAAAGGTCGTAACTTAACCGGAACAAAGTTATATGACAGAAACAAAGACACCGATAGCGCACAGGATTAGTCAGCTAAAATGGCTGTGGGTTGTCCACAATAACCCGGAAGCGATAACCGCTATGGTAGACCTGTTCTTAGCTATTAAGGGCATAACCACGTATGCTATTTTATGATTTCAGAGTTTTTGCGATTAAGTAAAAGTCGCGTGTTTTAGCGATTGGTGGTTTTGGTGGATTGTGATTCAATTAATGTAATTGGTTTTAACCGTGTTGATTAAATTAAATTAAATAAATAAATCTCTTGACGGCGTGGCTTTGTTCGGTGGGTGGTATTAAAACCACGGCCAGAGCCTACCACTCCAAAACATATGAAACCTATTATTTGATGTCTCGGGGGATGAGTGCATTGCAGTGCGAACGACATATTCGTCTTGTTGCATAGTTCCAAAAATAGGTACCTACCTATATACGTAAATACAACCTCTACGTGAGTGTAACCGAACCGGTACGGCTAGTTATCAATATTCATGCACACGTATGGTTATTGTATTGCAAATGTCAAATATTTCGTTAAATTATACAGAAATATTTAATACCTGAATTTTGAGACATTAAATTAAATCTACCATTAAAATTAAATTAGGTTACATCATCGCTTCACATCAGGCGAGATCAAGTAACCTAAGTGTTTCTCTTTCACATCTACTATCGCTTGGCTGGGAGACGCGAAAAAAAACGGAAGCAAAACCAGACAATCTCCGATTTTTATTTGTGCTTTCTTTGCATCCATACTTACTACTACATACTATTGTATCATAGTCAATATATTGAATTTTAATGAAAAAGAGATAGGCAGACCTCCGTCAGTCAGGTCAGGTCCTGGTCAGCTCCACCGTCTTCAGCCGTTCTCCGTCTTTTTTTCAATATGTTTCGTCCATATGTCAAAGTCAAATAATCAGCCGGCCTGCTCTACCTCTGTAAAGCAGGTCGTCGTCGTCATCCAAAAAGGTCATAACACTAATGGTCAATAACATCAATTGATGTAAAATAAAAAACGCACATGTAAAATAAAAATTTGAATCTCACTCATTAGTCATTCGTAGCGAGCGGTGACAACCGAGTGACGCAAGCACGGCATTGCCCTTTTTTTACCCATGCATTGCGGGTGACGACAAATTGCCGGGGGGGTGGTAGTGTCGCTTCTTTAAGTAGTAATATTTAGTTTTCTTTGCTACTATCCTCCTTGTAGGTAGGTCTCTCGTATGCAGGATGCCGTCTGGGTAGGTACCACAGCTTTGCCAGTTCTTCTGCCGCCAAGCAGTAGTGCGCAAGAATTACTGTGTTCCGGTTTGAAGGGCTTTGTAGCCATCAAAATTACTAGGCATGCGAGACTAAAATCTGATGTCTCGGTGTGATGAGCGCAATGCAGTCCTACGCAGTGCTATTTATGTATTAAAAGTTCTGGGTAGACCTGCAATTGTTATGGGCAGGCATGGCGCTTACCATCAGACGAACGACTTGCTCGTCTCATTACTCAGTTCTATAAAAAAAAACTAATATTATAAATGTTTGTATGGAAAAGTGTTTGTTACATCTTCACGCCGGTCGCAACAGCTAAACGGATTTTTGTAGTCAGCGAAATTACTAGGCATTATGAGACTCAACAGCTAATTGTCTCAGGGTGATGAGCGCAGTGCAGCGCCGCGCAGGATTTTGCAAAACAAAGTTCTGGATGGTGCTGTTATTGTTATAGGCTGGCGTATTGCTTACCATCAGGCAAACGATCAGCTCGTCTCGTCACTCAGTTACATAAAAAAAAAATTGAATGGAAATAGCTTATACACTGGATTAACACAGAATACTTTTACCCTGGGAAACCGCGGGTGAAACCACGGGGTGCACTTAGTTATAATAGAATATCAACCATATGTTGTTTACTGAGTTGGTGTACAGTACTTTTCCATTACATTGTACCTACCTGCGTCCGTACGAGGGATTTCCCCTTCATGTTATTATAGATGAACATAAACACAATGTGATGAGTTTGAATTGGCATGGCTAAAAAAATATAGTCTGACGTGGGTACGCTGAAAGCTTTGTAATTAGAGTCAAATAACACCGGCGGCGCGCGGCGCATCAAACGAGTCGCGCAGAATTTGTCAACCGATTAAAAAAGGAAGAGGTTCTTAATTCAACAGCATTTTCTTTTTAAAGAGAGAAAGATAAGACATTTATTCATGATTTACACGCAACATTACATTAAACTATAACACTAGGTATACTATACATACAAAAATCAGAAAAAAATGAAAGATTTTTTTTTTATTGGTGGTAGGTTTCTCGTATGCGAGAGGCTGTCTGGGTGGGTACCACCGTTTTGCCAGTTATTCAGCCGCCAAACAGTAGTGCGCAAGCATTACGGTGTTCCGGTTTGAAGGGCATTGTAACCACTGAAATTACTGGGCATGAGACTAAACAGCTAATTGTCTTAAGGTGACGAGCGCTGTGCAGCGCCGCGCAGGATTTTACAAAACAAAGTTCTGGGTGGAGCTGTTATTGTTATGGGCTGGCGTATTGCTTACCATCAGGCAAACGACCAGCTCGTCTCGTCATTCAGTTACATAAAAAAATACCTAATAGTATATAACACACAATAAATACACCCGTTTTGTATGTTTGTTACGCTATTACTCCACCAATTATGAATTGATTTTGATGATGCTTTTTTTATTTCTTTGGTCATACTTCACAGGTAGTTCCATATAATTTTATCGAAATTGATTCAGCGCGTCTTGAAAAATCAATAGGTCTTGAAGTCGGTTTTTGTTTTTCCTAAAAATGTATTATAAACGTAATTGAGTAAAAAGACGTGTTGCTTGAAACGAACAGGTCGTTCGCCTGATGGTAAGCAACACGCACATCCATAACAGTTGCAGCACCACCCAAACTTGTTTTGTAAAATGCACTGCACTGCACTCGTCACTCGTCACCCTATAGTACTAATTACTCCTAATTCTTTACACACTACTAACATACCTATTACTACAAAAGCATACTCGAAACTGATTTCGCTATAGAAGAATACATTTTTAATGGTAATTTGATTGCCTTATATATTTATAACAAACTGCCACAAGAAATAAAAACACATAATAAAAAAATATATTGGAACTAGAACTACAATTATGGCTATTGAATAATTGTTTTTATTCTGTAAATAAATATCTACAGTTAAAATAAAAAACACACATAAAAATAGATAACATCAAAATAGATAACGCATCAGCAATGCCTCTGGTGCTGCAGATGTCCATAGGCGACGGTAACCGCTTACCATCAGGCGAGCCGTCTGCTTGTTTGCCGACATATTAAATAAAAAAAAGATAACAATTTATGATTGTGTAAGTTTGACATTTAAAATTAGTTATGACTAGACATCGGATAATATGCACTAACAAAATGGCAAAATATGCATGCAAATATGCTCTTTTTCTTCTTATGGTGCCTCTCCACTACTGGAGGTTGGCCGTATCTTGTGCCAAGCGAAACAGATTTTCTACGCTGGCAATGCTTGTCCATTCGCGAATGTTGTGCAACCAGGATTTCTTTCTTCTTCTAACGCGTCGCTTTCCCTCTACTTTGCCCATCATGATTAGTTGGAGTAGTTGGTATCTTTCATGTCTTAAGACGTGGCCTAGATACCCAACTTTTCTCTTCTTGACGGTTTGCAGTAGTTCAAGATTTCTGCCGATACGTTGAAGAACCCTTTCATTCGAAACTTTCTGTATCCAGCTTATACGGAGCATTCTTCGGTAACACCACATCTCAAAAGCTTCGGGACGTTTTTGGGTGTCAGCTTTAAGGGTCCAAGCCTCGCTACCGTATAATACTACTGGCCAAACGTAATGGAGCATCCTCACTCTGAGCTTTATGGATAGTTTGCGGCTGCACAAAATTTTCTCCATCTTTTTTAGGGTTGCTCGGGCGATTTCAATCCGGGTTCGAATTTCTTGTTCACTGTCTTCAATCACCCACGCACCAAGATATTTGTACTGCCGCACTCGCTCTATATCTAAATTCGCTACTTTAATCCTGGGGTCTTCGTCCTTGTCACCAGATGCAACCAGAAACTTGGTTTTTGACACATTCATATTCAACCCCGCTCTGACACTGCACTCGTGAACTTTATCCAGTAATTGCTGTAGATCCTGTTTTGTTGTGGCTATGAGTACAGTGTCATGGGCGTATCGCAAATTATTAATTCCCATCCGTTTATCTTGACACCAACTTCTAGTCCCTCCAAAGCTTCTGATATTATTGCTTCCGACTACAGGTTAAAGAGCAAGGGTGACAAAATACATCCTTGTCGGACTCCCCGACAAATTTCCACTTTTTCAGTTTCTGAATGCTCTACTTTTACAGTTGCCTTCTGGTTCCAGTACAAGTTTTTTTTAATTTTGACGTCTTTACCGTCTAAGCCAATATCCATCAAACGCTTCAAAAGAATATCGTGTTTTACACGATCGAACGCTTTTTCATAATCAATGAAGCACTAGATGACATCGGTCTGCATGTCTTTGCATGCTCTTAAAAAGGACCAAATATGCACAAAATATGCACCATCAAAATGCCAATTTTAATTAAAAATTTTGGTTTATTTTCGGTAATGATATTAATCAGTATCATATAAAATATTTGAATATTTAGATAGGTATTTTTCTACATTTTCTAGGGCAAACTTTTCACATTTGTTACCCTGGATTCTTTATCTGAGTTGTTACCTTATATTAATTTAAAGGCCGAAAATGGCCTCTACACGTCAACTGACGTCTCTGGACAAAATTTGAAATATGATTTCATTAATCAGCTCCACAAAAAATACTTTATACATGGAAGCACTCGAAATAATTAAATGTTATCGTGACTTCAAGTGAGTCAAGATATAAATCAATGGTAATATTATATTTTGAGAGCGAGTGCTGCTCAGTGGGAGACCGTGCGTCTTTCGATCCGACGCACCCGAGTTTGTATCCCGCTGGCCCCGCACCACTGACTAACTTAAGTTGTGTGTGTATTTAACACTCGCTATAAAAACGGTGAAGGAAAACATTGGGAGAAATACGGCACGTGCAATGATTAATTGATATAAAACGGCTAAGACTCACTGTAAACGTCGAAAATTACTCCGACCAGGTTTCGGACATTTTAGAAGTCCTTCTTCTGGGAGTTATGAGATCAAGCCGCGGCGTAGGTCGCGAGTATATAGTATATTTAATCTATATAGATTAAACATTGTCATTTTTAGAACTCATTTGACATTTTATAGATTAACTTGAACAAAAGGATGTAAAATGATAAAATTGTATATTGTAAGTAAATTACAATATTATTATATTACTAGCTGTTGCCCGCGACTTCGTTCGCGTGGGCTATAATTTCCTTACTTCGTTCACTTGGACCAATGACGATTTATTAACCACGCTTGTGTATTGAAAGTAAATTAGAATATTATTATGTTAAATGGTATTGCACACCCTTAAATGGGGTAGATTATATGGCACGTTATGAATATCCTAGATTACCTACGTATATTCTAGCAATAAAAGTTCATGATTATGATTATAGCTGCGCGCATTTCTGTGCATCGTACATCGCGTCATCAAGAGACGTCTTAGCGGTCACTTTTACACAGTGGAACATACACTCTCGCGGAAGTAAGAAGAGATGAATGTATGAGTATTGCCAGGATTCTAGTGGATGCGTAAACTGCAACTTTATCTTTTACACTTAATAGATCTATGTTTGGCTACTATCTCGCCTGATGTGAAGCGATGATGTGGCCTAAGATGGAGCACATAGATCTAGAGAGAGACGGCAGTTGAGCGGCTGCTTAGATCCGTCTCCCCGATGGTTCACCGAACATCATCCCGAAACACGACTAGGTCTGGCTTTGTTCGGTGGGTGGTATTACAACCACTTCCAGAGCCTACCGCTCCAAAGCGCGTAAGCGGGTTTCATCACGATGTTTTCCTTCACCGTTTTAGAGCGAGCGTACAAAATCTGCACTTAACTATAAGTCATTGGTGCAGGGCCGACTCGGAATCCGAATCCAGGTGCGTCGGATTGAAAGGCGCACGAGTTCCCGCTGAGCCACACTCGCTCTAAACTCGTGATGTTGATCAAAGTCAAAGTAAAAAATCATTTATTAAAGAGGCACGAAAATTCACTTTTAAACGTCATAATAACGTAATAAAAATCAAATAAAAAATTTGTTAAAAATTGTAACTGACTTTGAAAAAGGTAAGCATGTCTACCCATTTCTTTCCCATACTTATATTGAAGTACAAAGCTGAAAAGAAATGCGTGCGCGTATGCGCGAAAAACAGCCCAGAAAAGAAATGCGAAAACTGACTCTAACAATGCTTCGGAAATGCGCCCGCTAGAGAAGATAGCACCAAAAAACTCTGCGGGATGTCTCTTTTTTCAAATATAACAATGAACAATGAAGTATAAATTAAAAAATTTAAAAAATATCAAACTTTAAGTGCGAGTGCGATGTCCAGTCATAGTATTAGTAACAGAAAAAAAATAAGAAAAGGTATGACAGTAGTAGTGAACAGACCACAGTCCCCGCAAGCAGCACCCGTTCACGAGTATGACTTGTGGACCAGCCATCACCCTCTTCTACCATATTGGAGGGAAGGGAGTGACCCGACACACAGCCGCCGCAAGCAAAGACATTTGAGTGAGCATGACTGTAAAACCTAAAAATCTTTAAACATATACCAATTTTTACAGCTTTAATTGAACGATATGAGACGTTACGATGTTGATGTTGTCAGGTCCTTACCTTAAAGTCTTCCACCTCTGTCAGCCTGTTGCTAAGCACGCAGCCAGCTGTCCCCGCTCCGATGATCACGAAGTCGTACTCCGGCAGTATGACCTTGGCATCAGAAGGCTCTCCCTCATGAAGCTCCGCGGCGTCTTTGAGGAAACCCGTGACGGCTTCGATGATGGACCCTCGCTGAGCCGAGCTGAGCGCCAGCGTAGATATAATGATGTAATTGATACTGCGGATAAAAAGAGTTGTTAAAAACCTTTTAATAAAAAGCGAATTTCAGTAAACTTAAATTAAAAAAAAAACCCGTCACAAAAAAACCAATAAAAAGTAAAAATGGCTAAACTGATTTTGATAAAACGTGTCTAAGAACCACCGTTAGAAAACCTTTTTTCTAATAAAAACCGCACCGTAGCTTTTAAACGGGTTAACCGCATCTAAATCGGTTAACCCGTTTAAAAGCTACGGTGCCACAGCAGACACACATAGTCGTCAAACTTATAACATCTCTCCTTTTTGCGTCAAGGGTTAAAAAAGAAGGCAAAGGAAAAATCAGTTTCTTTGTGCACTACTTGCTGCGCCCCGCGGTTTCACCCGTGGTTTCCGGGATTCACAATCAAAATCAAAATCATTTATTAATTGAAACATATATTTAAGAGTAGCGTGTGTGTTAAATCAAGGAATAAGCCATTCCGAATTTCAGTCATAGTTATTGGACCGTTACAGCGAGCGTGAAGAACTAACAAACACACTTACAAACAACATACAAGCTGTCGCATTTAAAATATCAGTGTGATATTTGTATATTTTAAGCTATTGCATAGCTTCTATCGCGGGCCTTGAGCGTGGAGACCGAATCCAGAAATTCCGTAACGAAAATAACCTAACACCCCCCACTCCGAATGCTATGCAATAGCTTTACCGCGGCAGTCTCCGAGTGCCACACGTCTTTTTTTATTATACTAATTCACACAAATATCACACTATCACACAGATATTCTCATCACACTAAGTGTGACCCGCTTGCACGCCTGCTTTGTTTTGCAAAGTCCTTTTATCTTTCTAAAATACGCAAGTTGAATATTTTCTTTGAATTACACAGCATTGAATTTATTATAGTTTTACATATTTTACGATACGGTGAACTATACTTCGGTGTCGTTGACCCACAACTCGTTTTATAATGTTACGTAGGTATAATATAATATTATGTGTGATCATTGGAATTGTAATTCGGTTTTACATTTAGGTCCTAAACCTTCCTACGCCTGTTTATCGCGACCAGTTCCAAAATTTTCCACTTTTGTTGAAGTCAATAACTGCAAAAATCCCAATAGCCGGTCCTCACCGAAATCACTGGCCAATCCGTTACCGCTCCAACGCGAGCAGTAGAATCACGATCCAAACGCGCGGTCGAGACGTTACGTGTAATTAATAAGTAATCTGTGACGAAGTACCTTCTTCTTTATCTCTTTGTCTTCTCCTTTCTCTATATCTCATATATTATATCTATACATATTATATATGTAATTTGATCTGTAAGTTGTTCAATAAAAACAGTAGGTACAGGATAGTAATTTAAAAGCTAAAGTAGACTGGGCGGACTTATCGATGTAAATGATCTCTTCCAGTCAACCTTTGGATGGAGTCAATTAACTGTGTGAGAGATCGTATTAAGTATCTAGTCGACAGAAATATAGCAAGTGCTCTATTTGAACTGAATGAGAACGATATCTTACGAAAAAGGCATTAAGTCAAAATTAAAAAGTCCTTTATTCAGTTTAGGCATCACAGACGCTCTTATGAACGTTAATCTATCATGTTCATTAATTTGTATATTTTTATTTAATTTTATTACGTTGACATGCTAAAGTTTCAATCACTATTATTATTATTTACTATAATATCATTATTATTATTATTTGTATTATTTATTATTATTTTTTTTAATTTTGTTGTACACCGCCGTCTACTTTTTTTTCCGATACTGTCCATCCAAAGGTTGTCTGGAAGAGATCGCTTCAAGCGATAAGACCGCCCATTGTACTACCTTAGTTAAGGACTGTGTTATTGTCTATTTCTATAATTTGGTATACAATAAAGAGTTTTTCTATTCTATTCTATTCTATTATTTGTATTTTTGTTTTATTACCTAACTATTATTATTATTATTATGTCGCTCTTTCTCACGGGTTATACACCCGGTCCTATAGAAGGCTTGCGCGGGGACATGAGTCCAACACGTAGAGGCCTCTTAGAGCATTTAATTCAGATATGTAATGGGCAACACTTATCGGGGACTGTCTCTAAGTGCATCAATAGAAGATACAATCAAAGACAGCCCCCGATAAGTGCGAGGACTATTATTGAAGATATGGAAATTACTTATGATTGGGCTATTGAGGTGAACTTTTAATGGTTGAGAGCCGGTCTATGATATGAGACCTCGGCACCTGCCAGTTCCGCCTCATAAGAAAATATTTTGGCAGGTGGTGACTCGCCACCCACTAAACGGGCCCCCTATAAGAGCCGCCGTTCATTGGCGACAAGAGGGGCAACGTTGGTGTGGGTGGCTAAAGGGTGTCGAGAGGTGTGCTGCAGTTTCACTTAAACGCTACTACCGGCGTTATGCCCTTTAACACTTCCACCCTTGGAGCTTAGTTCTTAGCTCTTGCATCTCCACCCCCGGACGGCCAGTTAAGGCAAGCCAGGGGTCAAGGGTCTCATTTAGCCCTAGGGAGAATCTCGGGGTAAGGCTCAGTGTCACCACGCACCGACGACTCGCCACAAAGTCGCCTCTGGCAAAGGCCAGAGGCGACATCATTATTATTATTATATGTATTTGGCCTGCTACATGCTTTCGTTGCAGTTCTGTAAGTGTGGCGGGCACCTGAATTGAAATAAAGAAAACAAATTAAAACAAATAAAATATCTCTACCACTGCATCGGAAAAAGTATCTAAATATAAAAGTATCTACCACTACCCTGAAGACATTAAGCAAACGACTGAGGGGTTATTAATTTATTTAGAAGGCCAACAGCATTATGATTAGGTAAGTATTTTTTTATTGTTTATAGGCTTGCGTTTGACTGCTATCTCACCTGTTGTTGAGTGACGATGCGGTCGAAGATGTAGCACGCTCGCCTAGAAGAAACCTGCTCACTCTTGTCTTAAAGACACCGAGATGTTAGCTATCCGGAAACACAGATGCCGGCAGAGAGATCCACTCCTTGGCCGTTCGCATTATGAAGGTCGAAGCAAAGCGCTTGGTGCGAGCAGGAGGGATGTCAACCATTAATTGATGACGGCTTGCCGTACGTCTGGTCGTCCGGTGATGGAATGGGGATGGCGGAATAAGTTCATGTAATTCCGTCGCACTCTCTCCGAAATGTATCCGGAATCACGGAAGTAGGTACTAATATCAAAAATATTTTGAGTTTTTGTTATAGTTCGTTGGATTTCTAGAATATTATGTTTCTTAAGTGTCAGTTGGCTACTTAGCAAAAAGGGTCGTTACAGGCGTCTTTACCTTTTATATAATTACTAAAAGGGTAGTTATGAATAGGTTTTTCTTGTTGGAGTTATCTCAGTTTTTTTCACATCTTAGAAATATGCATAGTATATATAAGTTATTGTAATGATCATACTGTTGCTGACAAGTGAGTGTGGCTCGGCGAGAACTAGTGCGACTTACAATCCGACGCAACGAAGTTCGAATACCGCTAACCAATGACTAGCTTAAGTTGTGTGCGCATTTAACACTTACTCTCAAAACGGTGAAAGAAAGCATCGTGAGTAAACCGTCCAAGATATACAAAGTTCAAGAAAATGTGACATCCACCAACACGCACTGGGACAGCGTAGTGGATTATGGTCTATACTCTGTCAATGAGAGAAGATCCGTGTCCAAGCAGTGGGATTAATGATGATGATGATTTTGCTGATATCCGTTGTTAAGTTCATAAAAACACAAGATTTCCATCCTTCCTCACGGTAATAATTAATAGTACAAGTGCCTGCGCTCATCTTATTATCTTCAAACATCTAAATCTATATATATATATAATATTATTCTACATTAACGCTAAAAATACTAGCAACAGGTTTTTTTAATTTTTTGTTCAGTCTCCCTGGATGTTTTTTTGTGTCCTTCACCCGAACAAGCGTAATAATAAGATCGTAAAAAACTAGCTGATCTAATACATATTATAAAGATAATATTATCGTTATCATACATATAACTAGCGAATCGCCCCGGCTACGCACGGATAAAATTTACTAATGTGGTGTAATTTTTTTTAAGACTTCATTACAAAACATTGAATTTTCTTAACTATACAAAAACTTAATTATTAATATAAACGGCTACACTCACGTTATGATTGTGTCAGAATAACTCGGACCAGGTTTCGGACAATTACAATGTCCTTCTTCCGGGAGTCTACGCCGCGAATCCAAAGCGTAAACTCCCGTAAGAAGGACATCCTAATCGTCCGAAACCTGGTCGGAGTTATTCCGACACAATCATAACGTGAGTGTAGCCGTTTATATTTATAATGAATATTTCGACTCACGATAGTTTCCTTAATATCCAAAAACTTAATTAGAATGTAATGTAGTATATTTACCTTCCGTAAAAAAATCTCTCAATAACAGTGAAAACCGCATGAAAATCCGTTGCGTGGTTTAGAAGAAGTTGGCGGAGGAACAGAAATGAGAACGAGGATAGCGACTTTGTTTTATACTATTTAGAGACGATATAATAGGTGTTAGCAGAAAAGCTTATGTAAACAGTTAAATGATTGCTAAGTTCCTTGTGATCATAAATCAAGGCATCATTAGGTTTAATTTTTATTTCTATATCATTCACTGCTGGGACACGGGCCTTCTCTCAAAAAAAGAAAAAGAATATTATAGGGCTCGCTGGCCCAGTGCGGGTTGGTGAATGTCACATGTCTTTGTAGTTTGTGATTCTTGGGCATTTCGGTTTCCTAACGATGATTTCTTTCACCGTTATTAGAGCGAGTGTTAAATCTGTATAACTTTAGCAAGTCAGCCAGCGAGCTCTCGGAATTGGTGCGTTTCTATTTCACAAGCTTTAATTTAACTTGCAAAGTTTATTTATCTGTTTGGGTCAAATCTTGCAAGATGAATCAGAACCACTTCCTCTTATCCTACGGAGTTGAAATTTCGCATACTTGTCAAAGTCCGATGACAATGCAATATTATGGTGACAGCCACCTGATCTGATGATGGAGACGGAAGGTGGCGGAAGGTAGCTGTTCGTAACAGATCTGCTAGGTTATGCAACTTTCGCTGCGGTCACTACTTGGATGGGGTACCGTTTATGTGGCATTTACATCTGAGCGCTACCGTGCTCCGGAGAGCACCTTAAACCGTCGCGTCTGTCCCGATTGTTGTTTTAGGATGACAGTGGTTAAGCCATGAGGCTTTCGGGGGGGTCTATAGCTCAGCCATCAGAGTTGACAATACACCCACACGATACACATACATACTTAACAATAAAACACAACTGCGTAAATAGTTAGGTAGGTACTCACCAAATCATAAATCGAGAGGACCACATTTTGAGCACGCACTTAGCACTTAAGCAATCTTTTAGAAAACTTTATCAACGGTTATAGTATTTCAACCAGTGTTGTAAATATTTAGATTAGGGTATGATAGGACTCATATACTCTGCCAGGGTAAAAGTCCCTAAATAAAAGCAGAAATAAAAAAAAGTATTTAACTTTTTTTAACACTAAACCTATGTGGTTTCTGTCTAATCAATAGACATCCGCAAGTGTCGGTTTTAGGGCACTTACTGGCCAATAATTGCCTAGAACAACTTGTTGGCACTTATTGTTGCAAGTTGCATTCTAGTTCCGAAATTTGGGGAAACAATTATCGATATAAGTAATTCAATGATGATTTGTTGTTAATGAATTGATCGTTTCGCATTATCTGCGGTTAGGGCTGCTAGATATTTACGTAAGACTTAGAAGCGTGTTTGTTTGTTTGTTTGTCCTCTCACTTCAGAATGGAGCAAAAGGTTCACCACAATTAGGCGAATATGTATATGGTGTATGTGTTTGATCAATGTAAACATTGACGACAGATGACGTAGAATCGTCCCCGTAAGACGATTTAAGGATAGAAGAAATTTGGTTGCTCGAGCAACCGGCTCGGTGACCCAGTGGTTAAGGCGTCGGGACGGTATTCCGAAGACACTGGTTCGATCCCTGCCCGAGCAATATAGTTTTTCTTCTTCCTAATTATTTAAAATCTTAAGAATTTCGCCCAGCATGCATTCAATATCAGAAATTAGGCGAATATAAATAATTAATTAAATAGTCGTTGCTAAGAACGCTTCGAAACATAGTTACTACGTTTAACCTGCGACAGGCAGCAGGTGTTTTGTAATACAGCCAGGAAGGGTGTGGATGTGTGAGTGACACACTTGGGCGACACATATATATTATATTGTTAGTCTATTGGTAAAATTAACTGTACTATATATATTATTCAAGCGGCTCGTACTTCAAATAGAGATAAAGTAAGACATAGTCCAGATTTTAACGAAATAAAATATATTATTCAGAAAAATAAGACCATCTGACAATGAGTGCTTATCCAGTCTAGGATAGCAGAACGTTTTACCGAATTTAGATCTTCTCTTCTCTGGATGTGTGGCCAACTTTGGTGTCGGAGTTTTCAGACCGCCCGAAGGCCTCCGACATGGCCTTACGACTGTTGTCCTAAGATAACAACCGGGACCGACAGCGTGCCCTCCGAAGCACGGATCGAATTTAGATGGTTAACCTCTTGTATACGGTAGACAAGTAACCATAAAAATTCAAAAGCAATGAACAATCAATAGAATGGTGGCACTATTTTGTGACACGTGTGTGAGTCTTCATAAAACCTATGTAAAAAAGCTATCCTATCCTACTAATCCTACTAATCTTATAAACGCGAAAGTTTATAAGAATGTATGGATGTATGTTTGTTACTCTTTCACCCAAAAACTACCGAACCGATTTTGATGAAATTTGGTATGTCTTAAGACTTGGAATAGCACATAGGCTACTTTTTATCCCGGGAAACCGCGGGTGAAACCGCGGGGTGCAGCTAGTTCTACTATAAAATTATAAACGCTAAAGTTTGTAAGAATGTATGGATGTATGTTACTCTTTCACAAAAAAACTACTGAATGGATTTTGATGAAACTTTACAATAATATAGTTTACACATCAGAGTAACACAAAGGCTACTTTTAATACCGGAAAACCGCGGGTGAAACCGCAGGGCGCAGCTAGTAAACAATAATTATCATTCCATGACCCAACCCTAACCTTGGGTCAGTGACGAAGAAAACGGTAAACAATATAATAATATAATTCAATAAACTACCTACTACTTATCAAAAATACCACTAATGTTGCTCAGGCATCAGGTTTAGTTAAATACGCATTAGCATAAAAAAAAATCCCTATGTATTAAGTAGGTATTAAATTAGTGATAAAACTTGTTAATGGCATTCCAGTCCATCAATGTTAGAATTTATGTTAAAAATGTTTTTTTATGAAAAGATGGTTCTCATCAATGTTAGAATTTATGTTAAAAATGTTTTTTTATGAAAAGATGGTTCTCATCAATGTTAGAATTTATGTTAAAAATGTTTTTCTATGATATGGTTCTCAATTCGATTGTATATTTTTTTTTTTATGTACGGACATAACTTCTTTTTTATGAGCCTATTTAAATGAATCTTTTGCGTTCGGTTCAGTATAGCTAGAATGCGGTCCCATATGAATTTCATCGATATTCGACCTTGGATTTTGAAGATACTGACGTATCATTAAAAGTCGTTTTTTTGCCATTAAATGTTACTTGTTAAATCTGCATATTGGAATAAAAACTCATGAGTTTTATCGCTTAGCTGGTTATTTTGCTGACAGTCATCATCAGACAAGGTTTTTCGGGAAGAAAAAAATCGACCACTTTGAGAAAAAGGTTCACTCCAATCTCAATAGATGGCGTACACTTCACCCTTAAGACGGTTAAATAACGGAAGAAGAAATTCGACACTCGAGTTGGTGTCCATCGTAGCTCACCGTAGAGCGTCCCGCGCTGAGGGAAGATTGGGTTTTGGGTTCGAGTCCTAGCCGCTGGCTGGTCGAATTTTTCTTCCCGAAAAACCTTGTGTGAGTGTTTTGCTTGGCATTCGTTAATACTTAAAAAATATAAGAATCATCATCAGGTTGAAGAATACTGTAGTGCAGTAGAATTAGACATACCAGAATCAAGATATTGTGTAGGTGCACCTCAAGGTGACAAGTAAAACAAAGTCGAGTTTGTTACAACACATAAAACTCGAGAACTGCTGGACTGATTGTCATGGTTTTTTATTTGTTGGATTTGTCTCCGCCCCGAATAGCAGAATAACTATTAAAATATAAAAAAATACACGGAAAAAATTATATGATAATAATTTTTAAATAAGTTAGTTTTGGAACTCCACCATTTTCCGTAATGGACAGCTCACGTCAGCTTCATTTACTTTTAGGCGGTACGAAGTTCGCCGGGTCAGCTAGTACACAAAAAATATAATGATTATTTTATATTGATCTTTGCCTTTGATTTAAAATAATTTGATGTCCTATTGATTATTTTCACTGACATTTTTGATTGTTTTAATGATTTTATAGTGCCATAATGTAACTAATTAATTATTTAGTAACATTTGCATGAACTTGTATTTTTACCAACAAATATGGATGTTATGTCTGAATAATTAATAAATGATATATTATGACGTCGTAATAATGAATTAATAAGATGATTGCAAAAAGGCTAGAGGTTTCTATTTTTCAAAGTTTTGCTTTAGTTTTGCCTAATGAATAACGTTAAAGTACCTAATTAGAAATGCATAATTATGTAATTGGCGCTCGCTTTGCGATGCTCTATTTCTGCGATATTATTATTTTTCGATGCTCAAGGATGCTGACAGGATATTTTGGTCTACTCTCATCTGTCCACGCTCTCAACTGTCCATGGTACATTTATTTTTATAAATACCTTCGCAATACCCTCATCTGTCCACGGTTTTTACAGGTACATTCAAATATAGAAAGAAAGAAAGACATTTATTTGACAACTACACAATTATACATCAAACATAATAAAGAAAAAGAACAAACAAGGATAATAGGTAACGGATACATATTATATCAATAAACAAAAAGCAAGAATAGGTAGTGGCGCCAAATGGGGTTTTGACTCATCAAAAATGTCTAGTGTCATTAATTGACACCAGACGCTGGTTTTCAGCAAAACCACAAGGCGTACGAACAAACGGCATACGGCTTCAAATTTGAAATAGAAGAAGCAATATATATATATAAAGATTAGACATAAATAGTAATAGTAGATATAATAATTATGACCTAAACATACATATAATATATAAACATATAGCAGGTAATGTTGGAGAAATAAATGTCACAAATGTTTTTGATGTAAATATTCACTAGTTAATAAATTAACATAAGTATTTATAAAAATGAATGTTCAGTGGACAATTGACACTGTGGACAACTGAGACTAGGCCGATATCTGTTCAAGTAAAATAATTGTACCTAAAGGTCAGTTGACTTGATTGTTTTTTTTTTCTTACAGGAAGAATTCTTGTACATGTAAGTTAAGATTTTTTATATAGTCAATAGTCATCATAAAAGACATAATCAACTGTTATATAAAAAAGATTTATATAATTACAGATTTTGGTGCGGTATGTATGTTAATTTACCATAAAATTATTTATTTATGTTAATCTCCTTATCAGATATAAGGAGATTAACATAAAAATTATTAACTTTACATAAACTTTATATGAAACATTAATTTATTTTCTATGATAATACAAACATTATAAATCTTATTCATGGGGATGCCTATATTACAGGTATACGCCTAGCTTAGGCATCTGAGGCTCAACAACTAGTGTAATAAAAGTGTATAAAGCTAGTGTAACTGTTGAGTTTGTATAATTATTGAGGCCAGTATGTTGTGTAAAAAATGTTCATTAAAATTTTTGGCAAATAAATTATACTATTATAATTATAATGTATGTAGGTTTGTCTCATAAATTACATCTTATTAACATGAAGTCACGTGCACAAAAAGCATGGATAAAAAGCTTAGATAAAAAACTTAGTTACATACATTTTTATTGCATCATCAACATCATCAGCCCATGACGTTCCCACTGCTGGGACACGAACCTTCTCTCATAGAGTATGGGTCATGATCCACCACGCTGGCCCAGTGTGATTTGGTGGATATCACATGTCCTTGATTTTTTATTATTAATTCTTGGACATGCCGGTTTCCTTCACCGTTTTTAGAGCGAGTGCTAAATCCGCCCTTAAGAAAGTCAGTGGTGCGGGCCTGCGGGATTCGAACTCGAGTGCGTCGGTTCGAAAGTCGCACTGAACCACACTCGCTGTTTTATTGCTAACAAGACATAAACTTGTTTACCAACGATTTAACGGCCTTTTGTATGTGAAAGGGCAATTCCTTATTTTTTATAAATAAAATGGCGTGTAAGCGTCCATATTTAATTGGAACGATAATCATCATCATCCCATTATGTTCCCACTGCTGGGACTCGAGCCTTCCCTTATAGAGAGAGAATGGGCCATAATCCACCATGCTGGCCCAGTGCGGTTTAGTGGATGTCACATGTCCTTGATTTTTTTTTGTGATAAATTCTTGGACATCCCGGTTTCCTTACGATGTTTTTCTTCACCGTTTTTAGAACGAGTGTTTAATTTCGTAACTTAGAAAGTCAGTGGTGCGGAGCCAGCGAGATTTGAACTCGGGTGCGTCGGATCGAAAGTCGCACATGCTTCCACTGAGCCACACCAGCTCTTAACGATAATGTAATGCTCTATTTTAATTGTGTTATTGGAACGATAATATTATCAGAAGTAATAGTTAGTTTTCTTTGATATTATGGTCTAATTGTGTTATTCTGCGATTGACGTCAAGTCATTACAATACGAATTTATTAAGCAGCTTGTGTACAGGTTTTAATAATGGACGACTAATAGAACCGCTTGTTCCATTTTACAAGCTTTTATTTGACTTGCAATGATTATTTTTAATTATTTATTTGGGTCAAATCTTGCAAGTTCTGAGAACTTGCAAGATTTCTTCTCAGCTCCATAAAAAAAAAATATCAGAGATGGTTCTTAAGATAGGTTATATTGTGCCAATCTACTAGGAGGTGCTGCAGTAGATATAATAGTGTTCGTTTGGGCATATTTATATGTTCTCATCTATCTACGAAGTTATCGAAGTGATCTCAATGGGGTTCTCGGTAGTTCTGTCATGGTTCTTAGATAAGTTATATTGTGCCAATTGATTGATTGATAACGCTTTATTGTACACCAAATACATAACAAGAGCAAATAAAAAAACCACCAGATATTCGCCAATCTACCAGATGGCGCTGCAAAATGCTTATAATATGTCCAGGGGTTTTTTATTTTTATTTTGTCAATATAAATATGACTGCGGTTTCAAACACAATATTTTATTACGATCCTTTCTTCAAGTGGAAAGGGATCTTCGTAAAATAAATAATTTATCTGCAAGTACTATTTATTTTACCGTCTAAACAGTCTTCATCTTTCATTTTTGTTTAGGATGCTTCCGTCATAACAGAACATAAGCACAAAAAATCTTAAAATGTGCATCTAAAATGTCATAATAAATTAAGTACTAAAAGATGACGGTTTAAAAGTTCTTCTTGGTGCATAAAAAGTTGTTGTGTGAATGTAGAAGTATAATAACATATTCTTGGGTATGAAATATGTTATTACGTATACCCTAAAAAGTTCAACAACGATCGATGAGGTCGTTGAACTTTTTAAACTGACGCAATCGCAATAACGGGAATCTACAGATTTTTTATACACTCCAGAAATTGTATGAACTGCACGACTCAGTAGTGACTTAAAATTTGACTATTCTATACTATTAACCCCAGAGAGTCCAATTTCTGGGCAAGCGCTGGATGTATAGAGCTTGGAGAACTCGCTATAAACTAACCCTTTATGGTATGTGCCTATTTGACAGTGGGTGCTGGTATTGGATTTTTGAAAAGTACCAAATAGATAAGCTAGACTTACGTTATTTGGTACTGCGGTCACTAAAAGCTCCAGTTCACTTTGTCGTCTCTTTCGCTATCGCAGAAATGGAATAGGTTAGATATGTAGGCTTTTTTATGTACCTAACTGAATGACGAGACGAGCTGGTCGTTGGTAAGCAATACGCCAGGCCATAACAATAAAATTTAAAAGCTCTTTTAAAAGCATTTCTTTCGCGTTGTTTTGATTTAAGAAGGTATACTTATACTTACTATGTATTTTTTTTATGATTAATCGGGCTCACGTTTGACTTCAACTCACCTGATGGTAAGCGTAGTTGCGGTCTAAGGTGGAGTACACTTGCGCATGAGGTGCCTATTCACTCTTGTCTTTAAGAGACCCAGGTTGTAATTGGAAGGAAATAAGTATTCTGGTAGAGAATTCCACTCTTATAGAGTCAGCGAAGCGCTTAGGTATATATAAACTTAGGTCCTTGCACTGAATCGAAATGACTAAAACGGAATCCATTGCGGTAGGTACGTTCTTTTATTTGTTGCGACAGAACCAAATAGTTATAAGTAAATAAGTATTGTAGAATAGTGAATAACTTAGTGCAAGCAAAGTATTATAATAATAATAATCGACGGTCGGATTGAGGGACCTATAGATATCGACATCGGTAACCTGGAGTCCATCAGACTCAAAGATGTTCAAGTCGTACAAGCTTCTTTGGTCAGGACTTTTGGCCAATGGGCGTGGACGAACGACGCTTTAGGGAAGCGAAAGCGACAAACAATCCCGAGAATATGTTATTATAAATAGTATAAACCTATATGTTAATCATTAAGGTACATATTATATGAAACGCTGATAATTTTACTTCACGTACCTTTATTTATTGCCTCGCCTGTTAATGAATATCGGCTGTATTGGCAGCAATACTTACATAATCTTCGGTTACAATATTTCTTATCCTGTATAAAATAAATCTGAAAATAGCTCGCAAACATGCGGTGCGTGAGAACTGGAAAAATTTGGATGACGCACTTCGAATCTTTCCATAAAGGAATATTTAAAAACAACTTGGCGACAGTTAGGGTCGATTTCTAAATTTGTTTCAAAGGCGTTGGGCCAATAAACCAATTATAAGAATATTCGACCTGCCGTTTTACCGTTGGACACACGTGTTTTTCCATTGGGCATAACGTTAATAATTTTGGGGTTTCGTAGAAACCTCGCAACAGTTTCTATCGAGGCTCGATCGTCGGTTGTCCTCCAGCCGCTGCCAGCTACTATGTGTATATCGTCGCTCCATTTATAATAGTCGCAGGTCGTCCTTCTACATATGTCACTCCTACTTTAGACGACATTATTTATTTTAGACTAGCTGCGTCCCGCAGTTTCACCCGCAGTTACCCGGGTTTTTTTATTGTACTGTGATGAGACGAGCAAGTCGTTCGTGGTAAGCGCCACGCCTGCCCATAGCAATTGCAGTGCTACCCAGAACTTTTAATACCATAAAAAGCCCTGCGTAGCACTGGGTTGCGCTCATCACTCCGAGACATCAGATATTAAGTCTCATATGCCCAGTAATTTCCCTGGTTACAATAAGTAGTCTATGTGCTAATCCAGGATATAAGCTGTTTCCATTTCGAATTTCACCCAAATCCATTGAGCCGTTAAAGTAAAGAAGTAACAAACACACTTACACATACAAACTTTTGCATTTATAACATTACTGTGATTGAAATCGTCCTGCGGTACGTTATGTTCACGCATAATTTTGACATAGGGCCGTCAAGGGCCGCCTATTGCTGTAACCACTGAATAATTAATTGTACTAACTAACCGATTATACGACGCTTCAGCTCGACGGAGGAGATTCTCGAATTTCTTAACTGCGTTATACCGTTATCTACAATGGTTATGTTTGCCCTATAATTATTTCTTTTATTCTGAGGGAAATACCCATTAGGTACCTACTTAGTATGAAAGAAAAAAAAACGTAAAAAACCGCAAACATGTTTATTTTTTATAAAACAACAGATCCAACACTAATAAAAACGATTCAAAATGGTTAATTGCAATGTTAAATGTGAATTTAATGACAATGGCAATTTATAATTATTATTGCTAAGCTGTATGTCTCTGTCCATATTATATACTCATACATTCACATAATAAAAATGGATAACCAAATGACAGTAAGTTTAGCCCGTTCCCAGTCCGCTGAACCACATATGGCTCAGGAAACATGCGCTTGGAAAGCACTAATTCGTTCCTATGCCATGTGTGTCAGGGAACACAAAGAACTTCCATAGCGAATAATTCCACTGAGCGTGCTGAGACTGTATTATTTTTGCATTGGACGTGCTAGGACGATTGTACAGTAAATAACTTTATTTGCTTTGGAGTGGTAGGCTCTGGCCGTGGTTGTAATACCACTGAACAAAGCCATACCAAAGAAAACTAACTATTAGGCCATACCGTTAAGCGACCTAGTTGTGTTTCGGGTTAATGTTCGGTGAACCATCGGGGAGACGGGTCTGAGCAGACGCTTAACTGCCGTCTCTCTAGATCTATGTGTTCCATCTTAGGCCACATCATCGCTTCACATCAGGCGGAATAGTGGCCAAAAAAGTGGACGTAAGAAAAAATAACAGTATTTTGATAAAAGTCCATTGAACTTGCGGGTGAATTTTGCTTTTTTATTTGCGACAGGGAATATGTTTATAAAAGTGTTCAGTTCTGGCAGTATGAAAAAATTTACTTACTTGAAAGAGTTTGTTAAAAGTCTAAATGTTAAAGTTTTTAGTAGAGATTCACTAAGTTTTATTAATGACATTTTACATCGCCACAGTTAATAAAAACTATTAAATATTGAATCTAACACTTTTTATATATTCGAACGTACTTAATTTTGGATAACCATTTTAAATTATATGGACAGCTAACTTTATAGTAAAACATAGTACTTCATTAAAAGATATGGCATTCTACAGAAATAAATAGAACTCTTATTTTAAAGCTTATCTTACTTACTATTTTATACATATTTACACAATTTACAAGACTTATTCTAGAGAAAAGAAGTGCATTCCTAAAAATTATAAACACCGCACGAAACATAATGCAACACACACATTGTTTTGTAATACACAAATTCAAAGAGTGCTTGAAATAAAAACATTGTAAAATCTTTGGGTATGGTATACATATTTTATAACAAATCTAGGACAGATCACTAACTAAACGATAAAAAATAACTTGTATTTAAAGTTTAAACTTTAAATACAGTTTAGTACTTTTAAAGTTTGTCTAAGTTGGAATAATTTTCAGTTCCAGTTTTTGCTTGCTACAAAACAAAGTTAAGAAGTATTTAGCAGTGTTTTTATTTGTTTCACTCGATTGAAAACAATCGAGCAAGTCGAAGCTACGCCTAAAATGTGAATTGCTGAATAAATTGATCAGGCGTTACTTTTTTACCCTAACCGATTTTATGTAAAGTTTCGTTATGTTATTATCTCAATATTAGTTATGATCTGCCCATATTGACAAGGTGGTAACTTAAGTTAGATATAAGGTACAAATTAAAGTCACTGTCACCGTTTGTTCAACCAATCTTCTTTGATCATGTCTGCTCCTTTCTCACCGATCATAATCACTGCAGCGTTCGTGTTACCACTAACTATCGTAGGCATTATACTAGCGTCTATCACTCTTAAACCTTCTATACCATGCACCCTTAGCCTAGGGTCTACAACGGCGTCTTTGTCCCATGAAGGCCCCATCTTAGCTGTACCACTTTGATGGTATATTGTCATTGAAATAGTCCTAACTTGGCACTCGATGTAGGCATCTGACATAAACTCTAAGTGCTTGCAGTTTGGTAAAGGTTTGAGATACAGCCTTGAGCCGAACTGCTTGAAAGGTGATGCGTTTGCGACTTGCAACGCAATCTTTATACCTTCTACCAATCTTGCTACGTCTAGAGGATCCTCGTGGTATCGGGGATTCATTATTGGATAGTGAAATGGATTTGAACTCTTTAGTCTAACATAGCCTCTCGTGTTGGGCCGCAGTAGCAGAGGCATGATCGTCCAAGCGTCTTTATTTGCTATCGGCTTGTACACAGAGTCGTAAATCTCGTCGGTCAAACCCAGAATTTTGCGGACTATCTGCCCATTGTCGGAGGAAAACGACGCTGGAGCCATATGGAACTGGATATCAGGCCATAGTCCAGAAGTGTTTGCGTACTTTGTGTTCACGAAAGCTACACCTTCCAAACCTCCCAAGGTTGTCATCGGCCCTCGCTCGTTAACTACGTAATTCATGGTCACTGGAAACGCTTGGAATCGGTTCTGGACAATGGCAACTGGCTTATCGACTAGGAAGGTCAGTCCACCGACTCCGACGTGGTCTTGGAGATTTTCTCCCACCGGCAAATCTTTTAACACTCGAATGCCAACATCCCGCAGGTGATCTTTTGGACCTATCCCTGATAACATCATCAAATGAGGACTGTTGATAGCTCCAGCTGATAATATGACTTCTTTCTTGGCGTAAACGACTCTCTTCACACCATGTTTGAAATACTCCACTCCGTAAGCTTTCAAAGTCACAGGATTAATCAGAACTCTTGTGACTTGAGTGTTGAGTGAGATATCTAAGTTCTTCCGCGTCCGTACGGGCCTTAAGAAGGCTTTCGCTGTGCTGCATCTGGATCCTCTTCTAATGGTTCCCTGAGCGATCATGAAACCAGTTTGAACCGCTCCGTTGATGTCTCTGTTTTGGTAGCCGATTTCGACGCCTGCTTCAACGAAAGCTGCGACTAGAGGCGTTCTCCAAGGAGCTTCTTGTACTGTCAAGTATCCTCCCGTACCGTGGTATTTCGATTTGGCGAGGTACGGGTTTCTGTTGTCTTCCGACTTGATAAAGTACTTGAGCACATCTCGGTAGCTCCACCCGGGGTTCCCGAACTGCTCCCATTGGTCGAAGTCGAATTTATTGCCTCTGACGTAAATCATGTAGTTAAGCACACTGGAACCACCGAGAACCTGCAATACATGAAAGACTTTGTTAATTAAGTGTGCATAACTATAAACAAATTAGTTTAGGTTATACAATTGTTGCTACTTTCCATTCATTGGTTGTAGCTGTTAGATTTTCTTTACGTTACGAATATGTATGTAATGTAAACGAACGTTGCTGCGTATTTTTTAAAGGCGTTATAAATGAATTAAACTTTATTTATTATGAACTAGATGCAACCCGCTGTTTATCGGCATACATTGTATGTTTCCGGAATAAATCCTATGTCCTTTTCCAGGATCTGAAGTACCTATGTACCAAATTTAATCAAAATCCATTCAATTTTTGCAAACATCACAACATAAACTTTCGTATTTATAGTATTAAGTTGCAAGTAGGACTGCAGTACCCCAATTCATTACAACTATGGAAGAACAATAGATCGCGTTACCTCAGACCAATAACCTCCTGAGAGATTAAATACAAATAAATTTATTCGTGGTAGGTCTTTCCTTAGCGGGAGGCCGTCTGGGTAAATACCACCGCTTTACCAGTTATTCTGCCGCCAAGCACTAGTATGCAAGTAGTTTAGAAGTTTGAAGGGCATTGTAGCCAGCGAAATTACTGGGCCTATGAGTCTTAATATCTTATGCGCAATGTAGTCTCGTTGTTCAGTTCCATAAAAAAGTGTTATGCAAGGCTTGTATCGCGTTATTATAATAATGAAAAAAAGAAATTACCTTCCCTCTCGGCCAGCTGCACCTGTGCTTCTTGAACCCGAGGCAGGCGTAGCTGGTGGGTTCCGTCTTGTACTGCCAGTCCAGCTTCGTTAGCTGAAGGTATCCAGCTAGCGAAGGGACGTCGGTGATCTCATTCTCGTCTGGACCTGGAATGTTACGGGAAATAAATTAGATCTTTGATTCGGAACTTTTTTGCGATTTGGATCTTAAAAATGTGTTAAAATACTATTGAAGTACCTATAGTGTTAGTGAAAATATTGTACTTTGAATAGAGTGTTTTTAAAATAAATAAATAAATATTGTGCGAAAAAAGTAGTGCACCTGATGGTAAGCATCATGACTGTGCGCGGCACTGCACTGTCACGCTACTACAGTTCATACTACAGATTTTATTCAGTAGCGAACCTTAGTAATCCTGAAGAATGCGACAGTCGATAAAAAATATCATGGTTAATGCCTAAAAACATTGTTTTGATACTCACCACTTTCTAACAAAAGCACGTTCCAATTCTTGACCTCCGATAGTCGGTTCGCAACTACCGCACCCGCTGAGCCTCCCCCAACCACAATGAAGTCGTACTCTCTTCTCGGCTCCTTATCCAACACCTTCGCTTCAGGGTCGTAGGAATTGTAATTGTGGTACGTCAGCGCTCCAAGCAAAAGTGGTATCAGCCATAGACCAGTCACACTAACCGTCTTAAGCGCTGTCGACGCTAACAGTACGTGAATACCCATTTTGTCTCATCTAATCCAATATTTCTTTTGTATCACAGTTTTTTGTGGCCAGTATCACAGCATAATTGAACGCTTTGGTTATCTATAGACTAGGTCGGGGGTCAGGTTCACTTGTGGCGGTCTGGCGGTTTGCTTTTGCGCATTGGTTTGCTGGCCGTTGGTGTTGGTCCCTCATGCCAACGAGGCATGTTAAGCGAAGCACTTTCTGGTGATGTTTGTCCTTTGTAACTGGAAAGAAAGAAACGTTTTAAGTTAGTTTTGCATAGGCTAGCAGGGTGTTTGTAAAGGGTGCCCACAGGCTTCTCGCTTGTTGGAAAGGGTCACCGTCGCTAAACGACGTCTATAACATCACAAGCATAGCCGATGTGATCCTTAAATTATACAAACATATCCTCTTGAGCACAGGGCATCCCTAACATTTGATATCTATCATGTTTATGCACGTTTACGAAGTGCCGTGCAAAAGACATCAACGGGGTCGCTCTCGTTGATGTCTTTTGCTACCAAGACCAAGAATTCGTCGGTGGCACAGATATATTCAATTGTCTACTATTTGTTGTTAGACATTATGTTTGTAAAGATTCTATACCTTGAGAGATAGCTTATAGCCTGGACTTCCACATAGGCTACTTTTAGAAATAGGAAACAACGGGGCGCAGCTTGTATACTACATACGTCCAACAAGAAAAAAGGAGTGCGACTTAAAAATGAAGTAGTCTAAAAAGCTTAGTTATCCTTATATTGCCATACATATGCTTACTACTATTGTTCACTGAAATTGTTTAATATTAAATAAATAACTTGTATTTCTTTTGCAGGTAAGCGTCACATTCACTTCTGCGAGCATTTCCCTGATGCGTAAGTTACTCTACTTCCACATTCTCATAACAATTGAATACCGCAAGTACCTAGTTAGAGAAATATTTTGCATAATATTAGCATGGTATTTATACAGTCGGAAGTAACCAACACAAATGACATAACTGGATATCTCAGCCAGCATCGGTCTTTGGTAGAAAGGGACGCAGAACGCGCGGTTTCCTAGCTCCACGGAAGATATGATCTATTTCCTCAAGCACTGTAATATGCGATAATAATTTGCTCTCGGTCTCGAGCTCTCGAGAAAGTTATCTAGCTTCTCAATCATTGACATATTATGTGACTTTGGTAATCTACCGTCTTTTGTTCAGTTTAAAGTTATAAATGTTTTAATGGACGGTGTTGAATTGGTTCCTGTTTCCGATTTGGCATTTGTTTCGGTGCCTCGTGATTTGGCGATAGTATAACTACTACATTAATACATAATAGTATTATAGTTATTACATAGTGTTAGCACAGCGTATTTAGGTCTTCTCAGCGTATTTAGGTGGGTGTGTGATCAACTCTGGTTTCGGCCGCCCGACATGGCTTAACGACTTTTGTCCTAAGACAACAACCGGGTCAACCGGCATTAGTAGTGGTTAGATCTAAATACCACACCGAGAGCATCCATCCAAGTGGTGACCGCAGCGAAGGTTGACTACCTAGCATATCTGTTATGAACGGCTAGGCGATGCTACAAGCGCTAATACTACGTCGTATTTTAGGTTACAATAAGTGTTACTCTGTAATTAATTTCTGTAACAGTGGTTGTAGCTTCTTTTACCCTTCCTGGCTGGTATGATTCACTTATGCATTGCATTCATATAATCCAATTTGTTTACTTTCACGCAGTTAATATGAACTACTATAATACAAATCTAATACAATACAATAATATAATAATAATAATATAATAATACAATACTATAATATCATTCAGGCCGCTAGTTGAATGACAGCCTCTGTGGTGTAGTGGTTGGGCAGGTTGGCTCAAATCTCACTGAGGTTGCGGGTTCGATTCCCGCGACAGGACAAATGTTTGTGCGCAAAAGGCGTGAATGACAGCGCAAGCATTTGTTTCGTGTCTGTGTGTTGCGGGACTATGATCCTCTTAGTACCTAGATATAGGAAATCCTAGTTAGGGGCATCTAGGAATGCGATCGTGTGAAAAAAAAATCTTTTGCGCCGAACTACATTGTACTTTTTTTGTATGGGACTTAGTGATGAGACGAGCAAGTCGTTCGCCTGATGGTAAGCTCCTCGCCAGCCCATAACAATTGCAGGTCTACCCAGAACTTTTAACACCATAAATAGCACTGCGGTGGACTGCATTGCGCTCATCCCCGCGAGACAACAGATACTCAGTAATTTCGCTGGCGCTGTTTTGTCCTTCACAATCTGCTATTACGTGTTGATTAAACTGTTATATCAGCAAAATACCTCGACCTTTATCTTATTCCAGTTATAAAACAGCTTGAATGAGACTGCTTAACTAACAATAAACAAGAACAATACCTTGTTTTTGAGTTACATCAATCAGAGCATGATGTGTTTTGGTAATACGTTCGTGGTTAAACGCCGCGACGCCATTGTGGTCGGTTTCTTGTAATTTTTAGTTGTATTCAGTTTTTGTATGAAATTAAATTGTTTTTATGGTTCCGTACCCAAAGGGTAAAACTGTCTCTGCTCTCTGACTCCGCTGTCCGTCCGTTTGTCTGTCACCAGGCTGTATCTCATGAACCGCGACAGTTAGACATTTGAAATTTTCACAAATTTTTGAAATATTACTGTTGCCGCTATAACAAAAAATACTAAAAAACAGAATAAAATAAATATTTAAGGGGGCTCCTATACAACAAACGTGTTTTTTTTTTGCCTTTTTATAGATAATGGTACGGAACCCTTCATGCGCGTGTCCGACTCGCACTTGGCCGGTTATTTGTGTGCGTTCTGTTTAAATACACTTTAAAATGCGGTTGGATGTTGGAGTTTAGAAGCGCTATTGTTTTAACAAGCTTTTATTTAACTTGCAATGTTTGGGTCAAATCTTGCAAGTTTAATCAGAACCACTTCCTCTTATCCTACCGAGTTGAAATTTTGCTACTTGTCAAAGTCCGATGACAATGCAATATTATGGTGACAGTCAGCTGATCTGATGATAGAAACAGAAGGTGGGCAATATGACGGATAATTGAAAACTACTATTGTTTGCTCATTTTAATCTTGTCTTGAAAAATATTTATTTCTACAAAAAATGTATAACAAGCATCTATTTAGTTTTTCTTCTCTATTTTTGGTAACTAATCGATTTTGACTCTCATCGACTCAGCCATATTTTTTTTCAATTTTAATTTAAATTTTCAATTTTTTTATTGGCCACATTATATCTTACATTGTACATACGTTATACTAGGCATGTCATTATTATACAAATTTAATTAATTAATTATTACCTACTTAAACTTTTCAAAATGAACAATATTAAGCAATTATGTGTAGTTGCCATAGATAAAACAACAATAGAACAGTTTTATCCGGTGGCGACATTCGTCCGCAAGAGGTCAAATTCATCTAAATTCTAAATAAAATGCAAATCAGCTGATGACTCAACATTTGCAAAGAACTTATTGTATCGCTCTATAAAATAACCCTTAATTTTAATAATATACACTAATTTATTAATTATATTCAGTGACGTTTGTAATAAACAAAGCTTATATAACGGACAGTCGGAAACCGTGGCATTAGGTGAAGGACGCCTCTCAAACTTACAACGTGTAAACATGAGGACAGTGTTGTCATTAGGCATCTTAATTTATGTGTATATTCAACACTCCCTTTTAAAAGGTGAAGGAAAACATCGTGAGGAATCCCGCATGTCCAAGAATTTATTACAAAAATTCAAGGAAATGTGACATCCACCAACCCGCACTTAGCCAGCGTGGAGGATTATCGCCTATACTCTCTCTACGAGGGAAGGCTCGAGTCCCAGCAGTGGGAACGTAATGGGCTGATGATGGCGACAATAAAGTGCATGTAGGGGAAAACTATTTTACAACGAAATAGAAGAAAACAAGATTGCGCAAACCGCAAAATGTAAATTTCCACGGGTCAGCATTTGGTATTCACTAATTAAATACTGGATCAGTAAACAGGTCTTTATCAATCAACAATATCATTAAAAAACAAGATTTTTGATAAAAATTATATTTTTTAAGATAAGCTTTTAACAAATTCGTAATCAACATCGCGAGCAGCTTAAAATGAGCCCAAACACTAGTAGTTTACGATTATCCATCATTGTCCGTTCTATTGCCCTCCTTCCGTTTCCATCATCATATCAGCTGGCTGTTACCATAAATTATATTGCATTGTCATCGGACTTTGACAAGTATGCATAATTTCAACTCAGTAGGAAAAGAGGTTCTGATTCGACTTGCAAGATTTGACTCAAACATTGCATTGTTAAAAAAAGCTTGTAAAAATCATCAATGTATATGGGTTATTTCTATTGACCCCCTGTTCTTCGCACCTTAGGGGGCTGGCAAAAGCTCCTACAAAAAAATACGGCAGTTTAGTACATATTTACTTTTGATTATCTTGGTATATTATCGAGAAAATCTTTAGTAGTAAAGTTACAATGGCATTGTATCATGGACCAATGATTTGGTCCATGCATTGTATAGATGATTCTCAAACAAAGTGGCCCTCTCGGGCACTTCTCATGTGAACCAGTCAGAGTGGCTCCACTGTGGAAATAGCCGATTGTGTGAACTATACATCTCGAATAGGATTAATAAGAATAGAATAGAAAAAAGGTACACCCTCTTTTAGTGTACATACATCCTACTTTCGGGCACTAATATTATAAATGCGAAAGTTTGTGAGAATGGATAGATGGGTTGATGGACGCAAATACTACTGAACGGATTTTGATGAAATTCGTTTGTAGGTTTTTTTAAATCATTGATAAGGACATATTATGCTTTTTTATCCCGTAAAATCGCGGGGTGCCCCTAGTATTAAATAATTGGCTGCGTTCCGCGCTTTCACTAGTGTTGACTATTTTCGGGGACTAGAATACTTATTCTTTGTCGTCCAGGGCTTTAAGTGCCTTTAATCAAAATCCTTTAGCCGGCGCCCACATAATGGTAACATTAAAAATAATGAGGGACTTAATGTTGCCCTATAGTTATAAGTAGTAACCTTATTGGTAGTTAATTCGAGGTTACCTTAATTGTGAACTAGTGAGAGTGGCTTGTGGCAGCAGTTGAAGGCCGCGTCTTGACCTCTCCACTACTTACAATGATGTCACTCTGTGTTGTCACCGGTAATTAGTATGCTCGGACGATGTGGGGCGGAGAAAGTTGACTTACTTAAGACCAGAGAAATAAATGAAAAAATAAAAAATAAATACGCTCAGCGATGTGATCGTTACATAGATCCAGGGCGCTAATTAGAATTCCTTGTACCAAGAACAATGAGGACACCGTTTTGCCAGTTATTCAGCCGCTAAGCAGTAGTGCGCAAGCATTACTGTGTTCCGGTTTGAAGGGCATTGTAGCCAGCGAAATTACTGGGCATTGCGAGACTCAACAGCTAATTGTCTCAGGGCGCCGCGCAGGATTTTGCAAAACAAAGTTCTGGGTGGTGCTGTTACTGTTATGGACGTATTGCTTACTATCAGGGAAACGACCAGCTCGTCTCGTCATTCAATTACATAAAAAAACCATGGCTCCACAATACCCAGACACGAAATAAACGCTTGCGCTTTTTTTTTTCAGTGCACAAACATTTGTCTCATCGCGGGAATCGACCCGCAATTTAAGTAGTGTATGAGCTACTTGAGCCAACCGACCTAACCCATAAACAGACTTTCCTAAATAATATGTAAAGTATTAGACTATGTGTCCACCTGGTTATTTTAGTTCAATCGGTAGGCTTTTTCCGATCGTATGCGAAAATTTCAGGCGGTAATCTAAGGATTTAAGATGGGGTAAGCCCCGAAATTGGTAAAAAGGCTAATCCTAAAACGGCGAGACTGACCAATTGAAACAATAGTACACGAGTCAAAACAAACAGTGATATAGATATTAATTGGGCAATAATCGAAAAGAATTTTCTAAAGTGGGTTGGAAGAAAAAAAACATGAAATAGAATTGAAAAGTAGCAGCTTCTAATGTTTTCAGCAACAACACTATATTCTCGGAATTAAATAGCTACATTATTGTACTAACGAAAGGACGTAATCGAATACTTTTTGTTTAGTTTTTTTACAAGCTTTTTAATTATTTTGAAGAATCAAGAACAAAACTAATTTAATCAATTTTCATGCGCAGTCTCGATGTATCTAAAATTTTGCTGAACGGTTTAAACCTTATTACCTACTTAGTAAAGTAGAAAAGTGCAAAACGTATTTCAAATGTAGCTCCTACCCCCGCCTTAAAATCAGACGTCACGGAAGATTTTCGATTGATTTTAGCTAATTGCTAATCCTAATCTAAAGATACTTTTACTAAATGACACTATTGCGTAATTTTACTTTATTAATACCTAAATTTTAAGACTCCCTTTTTAAAAGACATTTGGTACGTTATCCTTTATGATAATTGGTACATTATACTTTACGAAACCAAATATTTCTTAGAATACCAATTAAAAAAACAACTTATGAGAGAAGTAAATCGTGCCAGAGATATAAAATAGTAATAACACTTATGCCAGCGGTACTTTTCCTACTGCTATCAACAGCTTGTTGATGTCGGTCACTGTACTGGTTGTTGGTAAACAAACCACATAAGCCCCACCGCATACATTCCGACGGTGAGCTATCGCAATTTGTGACCCGACTGACCAAGTGACCAGAGCAACCGGCAGAAAGGGGTGAAGGCCACGCCAAAACTGCTTTCGATCAGTTGCGCAACAGTTGCTCAGTCGCAAAGTGTGCGGCCCGCCTATAATGACGTCAGGAGAAAGATATGGCTTTTATGACATTGAAAAATTATGATGTAATTTTTTAAGCTCGTAATTGGTTGCAATTAGTTCTGTTTTATTTATTAGTAATATCAGTGTCGAAAGATGCGAAATCTAGAGTTTGATTGCCCAATTTGTTTTTATGTGTGTCGTTCATGCTTACAGTAATGATTCTGGGGCTTTTACCTGGTAGTTTTGACCTAAAAAACGTTTAAGAAGTAAAAACAATTTGTTTAGCAATCAGTTATTTTTAATGATAAATTTAAATTTTAATTCCATTAATTATTATTATTTAATTATTATATTACATTATTATATATTATTATTGTGATATTATATTATTTTAATGAATGAATGAATGAATAACTCTTTATTGGCAACAACACAATACAGAAAAAGTAACAGCTTAAGACAAACTTAACAATATAAGTGTCATAAAAGGCGGTCTTATCGCTTAAAGCGATAATTGTGTTGGGTTATCAAAGTAGTTATTCCCTACGCTGCCTACTTGGCGTCCCCCACGGGGGATGATAGAAAAACTGTTCTGTACCCCAACTGTACTGTAACTTGTTTTTCCAACAGATGCTGTCACTATGACATCACCTAATAGATACACGTGTCGACTTTGAAGAATAACTCTGCTTCTGTTATTTCTTCAGCCTCTGAGTCAAATAAATAGCTACAATTAGCAAAGTATGTAGACTAATTACTTATGCCTGTTGACAGTAGCCGGATGTTAGCTTAAATATCGATTACGAGGTTGCTTCACTCAGGACATTGTGTTACTAATATTTTAAATGCGAAACTGACTTTACCTATTTGTTTGTCTGTCCCTTACATAATGTAACAGAACAACGGATTTTTTTTTATATGAATGAATACTTGCTTTTCTACGCACTGAGAAAAATAAAAGGTAACCAGTGAAATTCGAGAATTCCTCGATTAAACGGGAACATTGCTGGCTAAAGCGCGGGCGGAAAGCTTAATCATATTTTTTTTTATATTCATATATTTTTTTTATGTAAAAGAGTGGCAGTTGGGCACACGGCTCGCCTGATGAGAAGCGGTCACCGTCACCATCGGTCGCCTATGAACATCTGATGTAGACAGCCAGTGGTGTAGTGGTTAGGCAGATCGGCTTAAATTTCGCCACTGAGGTTGTGGGTCCGATTCCCGCGACGGGACAGATGTTTTTGTGCAAAGGAAAAAAAGAAACGCTAGCATTTGTTTCGTGTCTACATATTGTGGGATTCGTGGGACCATGATCATCGTAGTTTCTGGTTCTCTTTTTTTCTTTTTTTCATTTATTTTTGGACTGTCGCTGTGCGACCATATCGTCCGGTAAGGAAAATGGTAACAAAATTAATCCTTTTTCAGTCCTAGATCTACTAATTTATACAAATGTTGAGCTAAATCTGACAATAGGCAAGCTAATATCGAATTGCAGAATCCGACATCAAAAATTATGTTGTATTGGCCAAAACAAAATCTTCTATAGTTTTCGTTCCGCACACATTCCAGTTTCTGGTTCTCTAAATACAGGGCATCCTAGTTAGTGGCCAAGATGAATGTATGTGATCGATGAGCGTATTTAATTCACACCAGAAACATTTCTTCTAGAATATTGTCGATGTGCTACCGACTCTGTCCTTTTTACACCCTTCCTGAAGGTCTCCAGCAAGTTCAAGAGCAAGTTCACTTGACGGTATACAACACGCCTGCCCATAACAAATGCCTCAACACTCAGATCATTAGTATGCATAATCTTCGCGACACTGCACTGCGTATCACTCTGAGACAACAGCATCTTTCTGATTTCAACAATTGACATCTAAACATCAAGTTATCAGTGATCAGGTCACCGCACCATTTGCTTTACAAAGTATATTTGATGTAACGAACGCTATTACGTATCGACCACATTGTGCCTTTTGTCTTAAGTTATAATTAAGATTTTTTAAGAGCTGTGGTTTATGTTGTAAATAAATAAATTAGGTGGTGTACCTATGTAGGTGTTTGCGTTCATAATGGCTTAACTATAGCGAATTACGTTTTAGCTTTTGATGCAGTGCTCGTGCTATATAGATAGATAGATAGATAGAAAATTCTTTATTGCACAAACAATTTGTAGGTACATAGGCGAACTTAATGCTAGTAAGCATTATCTTCCTGTTAACCTCTATATCTGATCCTCTATTATTTTATCTTGTTCTATATATTGGTGGCGACATTTTTTAATAATTTGCTAAATAAGGAGTCTAGGTGAAAAAGATTAAAGACATGTAAAGTAGGTAAAATAGATACGTAACATGTAATAATTTTTTTTTTTAAATAAATCATTTATTCATGATATTACCTACTTGCTAAATAGAGAGATAGAACTTCTACATATTGTAGTTTTTCAAAATCGATGTTACTTCTTATAGATTTTTTACAAATGAATGACGAGACGAACAGGTCGTTCGCCTGATAGTAAGCAACACGCCTGCCCATAACAGTTGTAGCGCCATCCAAAACTTTGTTTTGCATACGCTCGTAACGCTGAAACAAACTTTTTAAGTTTCTTAATATACAGTAATTTCGCTTGTAACAGTGGCCAGTAACCGGAACCACCGGAACACACAGTCATGTACTACTGCTTGGCGGTTAACTATTTAGTAAAGTCTCTTGGAGAACTGTTCTAGCACTACAATCGTCTTTCCAAATTATGTTAGTCCTTTCTGTTCAAAGGTTGTCTAGAAGAGATCGCTTTGAGCGATAAGACCGCCTATTGTTATGCTGATTACTGTGAAATGTACTTGTTTTTCATATACCTATTTTTAAGGCTTTTAAGAACAAAGTGTTTCTCTATCTATCTACAAAGTTAGAGAAATAGTTGGCTTAATACACATAACCAATTTATTTATCCGCTACCTCAAATCATAATGTGGCAATGTAATATTTGTTTTATTTCCGCCGTCTCAGGCCAATCAAGTAATTTTCTACAATCTATACGCAAATGGTTACCGCTAGTGACGTAACGTTGCGTGCGTTACAGTGTACAGTGTCTCTACAATCCTCCAATGACGCAAGGGTTAACCCTTGCCTCATTATGGTCTTTATTAGGTGACAGTTCTTTTATGTAACTGAATAACGAGACGAGCTGGTCGTTTGCCTGATGGTAAGCAATGCGCCAGCCCATAACAATAACAACACCACCCAGAACATTGTTTTGCAAAATCCTGCGCGGCGCTGCACTGCGCTCGTCACCCTGAGACAATTAGCTGTTGAGTCTCATAATGCCCAGTTATTTCGCTGGCTACAATGCCCTTCAAGCCGAAACACAGTATTGCTTCCGCACTACTTCTTTGCGGCTGAATAACTGTCAAAGCGGTGCTACCCACCCCGACAGCTTCTCGCATACGAGAAACCTACCACCAGTACAGACAGTTCTTGTACTTGCAATTTTTGATGCAGATAGGAATTTAATAGGTTTTTCAATGGTGTCCTTTTTCGCAATTTTTCAAGTTATTTTTATTTCCTATTATGTCCCTTTTTACCTTTAATTTAGAGGAACACAATAATTGTGTTTATTCTGGCAATAACTGCCTACCCTTATGTTACTTTCTACTTATATTATAAATGCGAAAGTTTGTGAGGATGGATGGATGTTTGTTACTCAATCGCGCAAAAACTACTAAACAGATTTTGATTGGTATGTAAGTGCTTTAGGTCCTGGAAAAGACTACTGTTTATCCTGGGAAACCGCGAATGAAACCGCGGGGCGCAGCTAGTAACTATATTTGTGTTGTCAATGCCTGCCAAGTATATAACGTTAAGCTGGTACGTTTTGCATACAAAATTCAACCATTATTATCTTGTTCACTGAATAATAGAAATGTCTAAATTTATGCATGGTTATTTACGCAAAATTAATAAAATTGTACCATATTATATACTATTAATAAAATGTTATAATTTATATAAAAAACCTGATATACATTGTACTATTTTATTTCGTATGAAAAAAGTACCACGTTAAGACGCTATCAACGTACTACGCCAATAGTTTGTTCTATTTTCTGTGAGTGACTACTATATTGAAATATAGCTATCTAATTCGGGCTACAAAAAAAACCATTATCTACGACCCTTTCCTTATTGTACAACAGTCCAACTGTGGTTATTGCCTGCTAGTGACGTAATATTGCATGCATTATTTCGCCGGTAACGCACGCTAATGCTATAGTTACTGCGCCCGCGCCCGCACTCAGCGCTACGACCGCTAAGTGCCCAATCCCAACTTAACGTAGTTGTTTTAAACTGGTAACACTATCACAGTGAAGTACGATAAATATATTGTTTCTAATGTGCTGCCAACCCTGTCAGAGTTTATTGACCGTCCGGAGGCCTCTGACATAGTCTAACTATTGTTCTAAGACAACACCCGGGACCGACGGCTTTACGTGCTCTTCGAAGTTCGGAAGTTATCTTAAAACGGTCACCCATCAAAGTAGTGACCTCAGCGAAAGTTACTTAACTAACAGATCTGTTGCGGATGGATATAGGCAAGCTAAACTACGAGCGTTACAATAATGTACGAAACCTCTCTTAAGGTTGCCAGCGTTGCCACCGAAATGGATCTCTATGTCTATTGCTTGATTTTACACATGGAGAAAATGTTCGAAATGTAACTTACTCTGACTGCATCTTTTTATAAAAATAATGACCACTCAACGAATAATAATCAATTAATATTAGGTACGCATTAACAATCGAAGAATCAGAAGTTTTGCAAATATTGCAACATAAAACATAGATAGCCCATCATAACTTTAAATTTCTCGCTTAAAAGTTTGTTTTTGTAATATTGCTGGACTGCTTTACTTTTTTTTCAACGCACAGCTTGTGTACTGTGTTTATTTTCTTATATTTTAAGAGGTTTAACGTTTCCTCCTTTTTCGCTTACGAATAGTTTATTTAATATACCTCGATCGTAAACGGTTTTTCTTGTTTGACCTTTATGGTTGACAATTTATTATTGACAGAGCCGATCAACTGTAAAGAAATTTAGTTTTTATGGTAAATGTTAGCAGACGTAATATTTATGAAGTACTTGGTTTTACAACGAATCTGTCAGCAGTCTTGCAACATTATGACGAATTGATACAATTTGCAAAGCCTTTTCTAGAGATTAAGAGTTTCAGAAAAGGGCAATAAAATTATTGCGATTTTGTAACTATTCCAGCATCCAAAGATAAAACGAAGAACATCAAAGTACAAAAACAAAAAAATTGTGTCAATGTCAGCGAACTGGTAACATAATAGCCATAGAGAACATTGTACTCTTAATTACGCAACACGGCAATGGTCATCTCACACATTCATCCATCCGTCCAGCATAAATCAGCAATGCATTTAGTGTTGCAAGCAAATTATATAATGGCCAGTGGGACTGGTGAGTCTGGCAAATATGGTTTTGCAATGTTATATGTTGGCTGCCTTGCAAGGATTCGCGGTTAACGAGTCGATGTTCCAATTTTGAATGCAGTGAACTGACACGGTCATTATCGTTGTTCGACGAAGTAAATGTTGTTCTTGTGTCATATTATTACTTAGTACCGGTACTTTAATGTTTTTCTGTGCCTTTATTACAAAGAATAAAAATTAATACAATAGAACACCTACAATTTTATCTTTCTCTCTTGGATTACCTAATGTCAATAAATCTTTAAATAAGATTTCAAGAAAGGAACATTAATTTTAGAGCTACATGAATCAAACGAAAAGTCAAAGATAGATAAATACTTAAGCTTATGAAACTATAATATTATAACTCGCAAAACTCATATAATAACGTTAGGTATAAAGCTATAAAACAAATCATCCAACCGTAAATATCTCTAAATCAATTGCTTATTATGAATTAATCATTTAATTACAGACTATGTATAAGCACGTGAAGTTAAATAATTGCAGTTCCGACACAATTACACTCGCATAACATCCATTATGAGTACTCGTATAGTCTAATGCTCTAGACCAGACCATAGAGTAATTACTCTATGCCGAGACATTGTCTATTATTTGTTCTGTGACATTGTCGACGCCCGCCGGTGCATTATGTTTTATAATAAACCTGCTACGGGCGCCGCTGACACTGCAGACCCAATAGCAATTAGGTAAATAGCATTAACATTAGGTCGTTCCTTGTAACATTTATGTGCAAAACTATTAAATATACACTGCATGAACATGGATCGATGGCGCTGCTTTGACATGAGGTAAACATTTGGGTTTTTATTGCAAAGTGACAGGAGTTCCAGTTTTTGATATTTTCGTCAATATCTTTGTCCCATTATACCAATGACTACCTCGTTTTTCACTGGCAGACGTGGCTGTTGTTATCTTGGCTACCTTTGAAGGATTTCGGAGGCATCTTTCATATTTGTGTGGTGGGCATGCGTTTCGTCGCTTCAACAAGGTCTTGGAAGACATCTTCATTAATAGTCAACTGTTACTGTGTAGTACTCAAGCATTCTGTTGCAATGCCCGCGAGCGTGGCTGCAGTACGTTATGTAAGAACCGGCAGCCATGGTGTGGCAATGTTGGCTGCCTTGCAAGGACTCCGTCTCGGTCGGGTCGCGGCAGCGCTTCGCCGCCCGCGAAACCTCGTTCTAAACACGGTCAAACTTACTACACGGCCATGACAGTTCATTGGCTTGTTGGCTTTACGAATTTGTGAGTATTTTTTAATTAAGGAACGCAATTGTCTATTTTGCGGCTGTGGTTGGCAGTACTGAAGGATATTTTTATTTTATGTAACTGAATGACGAGACGAGCTGGTCGTTTGCCTGATGATAAGCAATACGCCAGCCCATAACAATAACAGCACCACCCAGAACTTTGTTTTGCTAAATCCTGCGCGGCGCTGCACTGCGCTCGTCACCCTGAGACAATTAGCTGTTGAGTCTCATAATGCCCAGTAATTTCGCTGGCTACAATGCACTTCAAGCCGGAACACAGTAAAGCTTGTGCATTAATGCTTGGCGGCTGAATACCTGGCAAAGCGGTATGATGCAAGTAAGCGATTAAAGATACGTATTTGATTTTGGTTAGAGTATTTAGACATAATCAATACATCCTCTGAGTTTCTACATTCATATTCATTATTTCAATGAAACATGAAGGTAGCTACCTAAAACGATTATTGCAGTTTTTGCAGTGAGTATTTTTCCCTCGATTTTGTGTACTTTGATAAAAGTACTGCTGTAAAGCTATGATTTAGGTTCATTCCACTTCGGCCCGCGTTTTCGTTTTCTTTGATAGGAATCACGGACACTATTTTTAGAGCATTTAGTCTCCGTGGTCCCAACCACGGGGTAACAGAAGAAAACTTATTTCAGTGCCAGTGCCTAAGCCTTTTCAGAACCAAAAGAAAATAAAGCTCCCGATATGTTTTTATGTTACCGAGTGATGATACGAGCAAGTCGTTTGCCTGATGGTAAGCGCCGCGCCTGCCCATAACAATTGCAGTGCCCACCCAGAACTTTTAATACTACAATAAGCATTGCGTAGCACTGCAGTGCGCTCATTACACCGAGACATCAGATATTAAGTCTCATATGCACAGTAATTACGCTGGCGACAATGCCCTTCAAACCGGAACACAGTAATGCTTGCGCAGCAGAATAACTGGTGGTACCTGCCCAGATAGCCTCCCGCATAAGAGAGACCTATCACGAGTAAATATATTTTAATAGGAACCACTTACACTATTGTTTCGATTTTAGAGCGTAGTCTTCGTAGTCCCGATGAAGCTATGATGACAAAAGCTTATGTTACTGCCAGTACCTACCTACTTCGCACGACGATACTTGGTTTGCGCTCCTTGCAAACAAACGTGCAAAATGGCACGACCAGATTAACAACACCACACCAGCTATGGGATCGCAGCATCCAAACATCTGGACACGTTGTGGCCGGATCCGTATTCCTGTGTCGGCCTTGAGAGTCATGAGCGGAAGTGCCGTTCTATCATTGTTACTCCGAACGCTAATTGAATCATCTTTAAATGGAACAGGCCTCTGATGACCTACCTAAACCTTTCTAGAACCAAAAGAAGAAAATAAATTGAAATCAAATATAAGAGTATTTTTGAAACGTGTTATTGTAACGTGAAACGTAGAAGAATGAAAGGGAGGCCTTTGCCCTGCAGTGGGACACTTTAGGCTCTATAATAAAATAATAATAATACGAGTATTTTCAGATTTAATACGAAAAAATAAAAATAAAATGAGTCGTGTAACAGCCTTAAAATAAAACGAGAAAAAGTACACGGACCATCACGTTATCGTCATTGAGTCAATTTAATATTTTGTGTCTTGCATAACATCAAGTTATTGTAAGTAGGAACTTTCACAATTCGAATAAGTTATTAAATATTATTTGGCAGTATGTTGTGCATATCATAATATCGTTGTAACCAGAATTACTATGGCAGACTATACTAACTTGTTACTTCTATTACGGTCATGTTTATTGAAACAAATCCATACTTATATTAATAGTCTGATGATGTATAATAAATTTTCCTATAATTAGTTTTATTCTCCTAATATTACCTATAAATGCAAAAGTTTACTCTACGCAGCAGCAGCTAAACGGATTGTGATGAAATTCAGAATGGAGATAGCTTATACCCTTGGCTACTTTTTATCCCGGGAAACTGCGGCTGAAACCGCGAGGCACAGCTAGTTTTATAAATGCAAAAGTTTGTATGTTAGTATGTGTGTTTGTTACCGCTTCACGCCGCAACGGCTAATTATAATTGTATGAAATTTGGAATGAAGATAGCATATACCCTGGGGCATCTCCATTCCAAATTTCATTATATTAACACATGGCTAGTTTTTAACCCGGGAAACCGCGGGCGAAACCGCGGGGCGCAGCTATAATTTTATCAGGCAACATCTAATTTATTTATAATAAGACTGTTTAATAACATGACACTAAAACTAAAAACCTTAAAAAATATAATACTAAAATATATTATTAAAAGGAGTCCCTTTAGGCAAGGTTCCGAAGATACTGGCAGCGTTCCCCCTTTGAATAGCTAGACTAATTCTTTGACCTAAGTAGCTGCCAGCTCTTCGGTCTCCTGTGATGTCGACTAACCTTTTTGCTATTTCTTTAAAAAGCTTTATAGCGCTAGGACCCCACGGACCAAGGGTCTCGACACCGAATGGGACAAAATCATATTCGGAGCCTAGACCCCTGTATTTGTATGCTTTCGCTTTTTCAGCCGCTTCACAAGCCGCACCAGCTTTGTTGTTGGTTCCATGTAGATGGGAAGGGGCCAGCGTGTCTGAACAGGTTGCATCCCATACCAGCACCCGGCCCATCTTCCATGGAATCAAACTCATGCCGTCCGGTCTCTTGCCATCGTCTCTTGCAATACCAGTCGGCTCAAGTAGACTTGGCACGTTGACGGTGGCAAGGGAAACATTTACATTTACATTTTCTCTACATCTATTTTGAAACTGCATATCGGTTAAGGTCACTGTGACAATTTGGTATATTAACACCGCTCTGCAAATTAAAGCTAATAAGTCTTAACAACCACTATGCGAATATTCTGTAACTTTTGTGTAACTGAATGTGTGTTATATTTATTTTATACTAGGTGCGTCCCGCGGTTTCAATCGCGGTTTCCCAGGATAAATTATTAATATTATAATATTCATATTTAACATCCATGTGGTTAGTAACATGTGGTAACATAATTAAAATCTGTTTCATCACCACCACCATCAGCCCATCACGTTCCCACTGCTGGGACACGGGCCTTCTCTCATAGAGAGAGAATGGGCCATAATCCACCACGCTGGCCCAGTGCGGGTTGGTGGATGTCACATGTCCTTGACTTTTTTTGTGAAAAATTCTTGGACATGCCGGTTTCCTCACGATGTTTTCCTTCACCGTTTTTAGAGCGAGTGTTAGATCCGCACATAACTTAAGAAAGTCAGTGGTACGGGGCCAGCAGGATTCGAACTCGGGTGCGTCGGATCGAAAGTCGCACGTGCTCCCACTGAGCCACACTCGCTCAAATCTGTTTGTAACATTTTAATATTAAATATCATTACAAAAAATATATTAAAATCTATAATCTAGTCAAAATTATTAAAAATGACAACATTGGTCAAATTAATTTCATCATAATAACAATTTAATCAAGGTAAATATAATTGGCAGTCCTATCAAATCAGAATTGAGTGAGATATAAAATTTGCATCATTTATCAATTAAAATTATTTAACATTTAATTTACCTATTGAGTAGAAAAGAGAATTAAAAAGTTATCTGTCCTTTTCCAGGGCCTAAAGAACCTACATACCAATTTTCATCAAATCTATTCGGTAGTTTTGGCGTGATTGAGTAACAAACATCCATCCATCAATCGATCAATCCATTCTCAAAAACTTTCGCATACATAATATTAGTTTATTCGGCCTCGTACTAAAACTTCCAAATATTCAGCGTGATCCAAATACATAACTCGCCCTGCCTCGCGTTCGCGAGCGTTCCGCACTCGCCTTGAAAAAGATGTGGTTGAAGTTGAAACTATAGTTGGACTACTCTAACTTAAACGTGTGTGTCACCCGTAAATTATTATCAACTAGCTGCGCCCCGCAGTTTCACCCGCGGTTTCTGGCGATAAAGAGTACCATATGTGCTATTCCAAGTCCTAAAGTACCTACATACCAAATTTCATCAAAATCGGTTCTGTAGTTTTTGCATGAAAGAGTAATAAACATACATCCATACATCCTACGTTCTTAAAAACTTTCGCGTTTGTAATATTATGTATTATATATATATATATATATATATATATATATAATAGATAGATGAAATAAAAGCAGCAACGGTTATTCGAGTACTCATACTTATGTATATTATTTATAGTGTTTGAGCAATTGGTCAATCCCTATCACTTTCGAAGGTGATCGACTTTTTGATTTTTGATGCCCAAGGTTGTTATTGCAGTTGAATTCGAGAAATGGTAAGTTCCATATGCGCAATAATTTCGGTGGCTCTTCAATCAGAAGCTGCACTATACTTAATGCACACTACTACTGCGCAATGCAATTTAAATTTAAATTTTATTTAAATTTCGGGGAGACGGGTCTGAGCAGCCGCTCAACTGCCGTCTCTCTCTAGATCTATCTGCTCCATCTTAGGCCACATCATTGCTTCACATCAGGCGAGATAGTGGCCAAACATAGATCTATAAAGCGTAAAAAATCCTGTTATGTAAGTAGGTACTTAATTTATGGAAACAAGTAGCTTGCCTCCTTATCTGCCAAGAAAATCACGAGAAACTATCATTTCACACCTTGTAAAATCGTACTAGTTTCAAAATTTTCCCATAGTTACGTACTTATTATGTCATCATCATCAGCCATTGGATTCACTTTTAACGGTTTGTGTAGGACTTTATTTGCTTGACCGGCCTTAGTTAACGGTCATCTTAGCAGATTTTTTCTTTTTATTAAGGCTTCGCACGGATTGTCCATTAAACCAATGTCAAGATTCTAATATTCTTTGAATGGAGTTGAGGGTTATTGCGGGCATGCTAAACCTTACATACCTTCTTACGATACAATACAATAACACTTTATTGCACACCAAATAACATAGACACATAATGAAAAATAACCATCCATCTCTCCATTCCTCTATCCATCTCTTACCATCCATTTGCTTCAGTAAAGTGGGAACTTTACATTACGCACACTGCTATTAAGGGCATGCGTGGCGCTTACCGTCAGGTGAACGACATGCTCGTCTCATTACTCAGGTCCATAAAAAAATAAGCTTTGTGAACAAGGCAGAACATGAAATGCAATGTTACTATTTTTTTTTTATTTCCCACACCTTTGCACGTTTAAGAACAAGATGGGTATTAATAATATTCCACGAAAATTACATACTATCATTCGAAGAAACACTTCTTTTGGAAAATGGAGCACAGTCACTTCCCGCCAAAAAGTCATCTTTATACCTGTTTGGTTTTGTGTCAAAGTATATTTTATTGTTGCCAGTTACAATATTGGCTTCGTGAATTTAATTGGTTTTGTAATACTGGTTCGATGCGCTTCCGCGTCGATTGCGCAAGGATGCTACAATGTTTTGGTATTCTTTATTATACGTAAGTACATACGTGCTGTTATTTGGTTCAAGATTACTTACGATTAGTCTAGCTCTTGTCCCAGTAGAGACCGTTTTATTTATTGTTTTTTATCAGTATTTCACCCGCATTTGACATTAGACTTCTTTCTCACTCTACATGCAGAGACAGATAGCTCTATGAAATGACTTTTACATTTTCTTGTGTGTAATCATCATTATCATCATCATCATCATCAGCCTGTAGTCGTCCACTGCTGGACATAGCCCTCTCTCAATTAACGCCACTGAGCCCGGTCTTCGGCTCTTCTCATCCTCACGCTCTCTCATCGTATTAAGAATATTCAAAAATAATTCACTTGTTAAAAATATTTACAGTTGACGACTCGTTTTGTATAAATAATATCTTATGTTTATTCTTTTATTTTTTTTTGCCAATTACCAGTCAATATAAATATTTAATAAAACGGCTAGGACTCACGTAGTTTGTCGAATTAGTCGACCTAGGTTTCGAGCATGTCCGATGCTCTTCATCAGGGACGAGTTTTTATAATGAATCAAACTCACGAAAACTTTCATACTAAAATTACCAGTCAACATACCTAGTTTCCAATAATGCCAAATTAAATTTTCAATACTAATTCTTCAAATGTATGTTTTCGTTGAGTCACGTCAATAACCGGTCGTTCCATCTCGTACTTGCCCTAATGGCATCAAAGTTTATTTATTTGTGGATGTTTTGTTGGTTCCAAATCTATATAATAAAAGAACAGGGTTTTTTTCTACAATCATCGCACAGCCAAAACCGCTTAACATAGAAACCTGAAATTTGGACCACGTATTCTACAAGTAGTGTAGGCGTCATTTAAGAACGGATTTTTCGAAATTTGACCTTTAAGTGGGTCAAATGAGGTCATACAGGATGTATGGAGAAAAAAAAATCTTTTGTCGCACGATCACGAAACTTTGGCAGTATACTATGCAAATAAACTTAAAGAACACGTGTATCACAGTTTTTTGAAAATCAACCGTTAAAGGGGGGTTAGGGTGGTTTTTTAGATTGGAATGCGGAAACTATAATGTATGCTGCGGTGATTGTTTCTTGACCAATAGTTATCAAATTTTGTGTGAACATTAAGCATGTGAATACAAGGAACTTGTTTTTGGCATTTTTTGAAATTCAACCCCTAAGGTCATTTATTGGGGTCGCAAAGTTTCCATGGTGTAGGTTTTTTTAGTTAAGTTATGAAACTTAATCAATTGACTAAACATAAGAATATAAAAATATAATTTCAGTAACTTTTCAAAAATCAACCCCTAAGGTCATTAAATAGGGCCGTAAAGTTTTTATGGTGTAGGATTTTTTATTAATGTCACACTGTAGCTACAGTAAATAAACTGGGTAAATAAATTAAGTTTGAAGAAGTTTAAAAACAAGTATTCAGCATTTTTCAAAAATCAACCCCTAACAGGGTTAAACGAGGTGGTAAAGTTTACATAAAAAATCTTTGTTGATTGCAATGAAACTAAGTACACACACCTTACAAACATTATTAGAACGTGATTTACAATTTTGGAAAATCATCCCTTAAAATGGTGAAACAGGGTGGAAAGTGAAGATTATTATTTTTAAGCTACAGCGATGAAATGTGGTGTACGTGGTAAGCTAATGAAATTATAGATTTGTATTTCACCATTTTTTGAAAATCATCCCCTAACAATCCTAAGTGGGGTGGTAAAATTTGTATGGAAAATCTTTGTTTATGAAGTTTCGTGGCTATGATAAAATTTGGTAAAAAAAGATAATTCAAACACGATTTATAATTTTTGAAAATCATCCCTTAACAGGGTGGAAAGTTAAGATTATTATTTTTAAGCTACAGCGATGAAATGTGGTATATGTGCTTAGCCAATGAAATTATAGATATGTATTTTACATTTTTTTAAATCATCCCCCAACAAGCGGGGTGGTAAAGTTTGTATAGAAAATCTTTTTATTTATGAAGTTTGTGGTTATGATGAAACTTGGTATACGAACTAAGAAAATGGAGATAATCAAACGTGATTCACATTTTTTTAACCTACCCCTAACCAGGTTTAATAAGGATGGAATGAAGTTACATTTTTTGAAGCTACGACGATGAAATTCGGTTCATATACTCAGACAGATAAACATTAAGCACCTGTTTCACCATTTTGCTGGAATCATCCCTAAACTGGTTCAAACGGGGTGGTTAAGTTTATATGAAGAATCTCTGTTCATGAAGTAATGGCAATTAAATTTGGTACACAGAGTAAGCAAAAGAAATAAAATGAAACGTAATACGCCATTTTTTGAAATTCACCCTCTAACAAGGTTAAACAGGGTGGAAAGTATCAAATATTTTTTAATGCTACGATGTTGAAATTTGTTATAAATTTTCAGCCAATATAATTCTAAGCACATTTTTTTCACCATGTTTTGAAATCATCCCCATTACAGGGTTATACAGGTTGGTAAAGTTTGTATGGAGAATTTTTGTTTATGAAGTTGTAGCAATGAAATTTCGTATACAGACCAAACAAAAGTAATAAATTAAAACGAAACTCACATTGAACGAACAACAACAACAAAATGTTAAACAAGGTGGAATATAATATTTTTTCTAAACCTACGACGGTGCAATTTGGTACATATACTAATCGAAGATACTGTACGCACATGTTTCACGACTTTTTAAACATCTTAAAAGGTCTAAACGGGATGGCAAACATTTGTGTGGAAAACCTTTGTTTAAAAGGGGAAAGCGAATCTCGGTATATAGACTAGGCAAAAGAAATGAATCCTAACGTAATGCATCTTTTACAATTTCCTTATTCGTACAGGACTTTAATTGACTTTTAAATGCAACATTCAGAAAAATAAGAAATTCTAAAGGTGTAGTCAATCGAAGATTTACAAATATTCAGCAACTTTAGTAGTTGACCGTACGTGTCGCAGGGAAATGAGGATATCTGAGATTTCGCGAAATTCCTAGAGATACCACGAAATCATGGTATAATCATTTATGGGAAGAACCACTTCTCCGCGGTCCGACTAGCTTTTACCCCTAGAGTGTATATAAAAAGCGCGTAGCCAGAAGCTTGCGAGGAGTTCTTGAGCAAAACGAGTGCGCAAGGCCAGAATAAAGCGAGGGGGAGAGGTGGCGAGCGTAGCGAGCCGGCGACCTCCCGAGTGGAGTGATGGTCCAATGCGCGAGTGGAGCGAAAGGATGACGAAGCGAGAGTTCTGGCGAGAGCCTTTTTATCAAAACTGGACGTCGTATCCCTAGGGATTTCATTAAATCCCTGGTATCCTCATTTCCCTGCGACATACAATATTTTTTCTGGAGCTACGACGATTGACTTTTGGCCTATATATACTATACTTAGCCAAAAAATATATTGACACTTGTATTATTACGATTGTTTTGAATAACATCCCCTGATAGGTTTAAACGGATGGTAAAGTTTGTTAAGAAAATATATGTTTATAATGTAAGTATTCTGTCTACTTAAAACGAGAAAAAGAGAGCGAAATAGAAACGAGATGAATTCGGGATTGGATTGGGATAGAAGCAGGGCAAAATCGGCATAGAAGCGAGAGCAGCCGGAAATAGCCAGGAGCAAAATAAATTATTTTACTAAGCGTACAAAGTCGCGGGCTACAGCTTTGTGTATGTAAATAGGAGATTTAGGTTTCAAAGATTTCTTTTACTCAGGCTTCATGTATGTACATGGCGCTGGACTGGCGCTGCCGCCACACCGCAAACTCATGTAAATGATCACA